>OY728156.1:1553255421-1554677649 GCA_963277665.1 Viscum album
ATTTTAGCATTAAAACATTTTTGTGCTGTTTTGACGAAAATAATATAAAGATTTAAAAATAGAAAAGGGGAAAATATTTTATATAAAAATATAAGTGAACCAAGAAGGTTTTCATAATAAAAAATTATTTTATAAAGACAATTCTGGATTAAAATAGAGTATAAAGTGCACTTGAAATTAGGTAAGAATTTGGGAAGGTCCTATAAAACAATTTTGCTTATCGAGAAGTATTGAGGAGAAAATCATTGAACAACATGTATATCCCAAAAAGGGAATGATGGAAGGATATTGATAAATGAATTTTCTACATATACATAGAATTTATAAAATTCAGATAAATATATAATATGACTTTATTTTGATATAAATAATGATAAGGCAACCTTGAGAAATAAAGGATATTCGGGTAGAATTCATTATGGATTATCGACATGGTATCAGGTGTACATAAAAGGGATTAATGAAAGGGAAAGGGGTTCCTAATCACATATAAATCATTAGGGAAGTATGAGGGTGGTGTGAAATCATACCCCATAATTAATTATTACACATAAAATGGCATATCATAGAGGACATTCTTGAATAAAGGTGAAATGGAAAGGATATCTTACCTTATGTCTGAAGGTGTTCTTCCTTGGTTATTGATGACCTGAATAAATAAATTAAGTTTATTAATTAATAAGTATATAACCTATTATATATATAATTTATGTATTATAATATTTTAAATTTCATTTATGGCATTTTAATGGGAAAGTGGTTTAATTTAGTTGTGTGGGAATGTTCGTTTTTTATAGTTTCCTTGAACTATTCACTTGTATTAATGAATGGAAATTCATTTAAAACATGGGTAAACATCCAGAATTATAAATATATGTTATTTATGACGTTACATTACATGAAATTATCTTATAAATATTTTTTTTAAATACCATGACAATGGATAATTAGATAAGAATATAATGATGCTCGTTTGGGTTAATTCGGGCGGTCTTTTGACCACAACAAACTTGTTTTGTCTAATAATTTATTATCAAGTAAATAATTTAGTTAAAAAACATTTAATGGGATATAATAAATATAACATATCCTGGTTCAACAATAAAAATTGATTCAGGACCAGATCTGATGGTGGTGATGGTAAATGAAAACAGGTCATTCTTGAAGGTGATAAATTAACGCCACACAAAAAATATTTTCCTTTATAAAAAATGATGAGAAGAAGGGGGTTTAGTTATATAATATACCATTAGTATCATAATATTCTATTATATGTAGGATACTATAATTACCATACCATGTGGATGATGATAGGTGGTGAGATATTTATGAAATGGACTTGAAATTGAAAATAAATTAAAGGAACAAAGAGAGAGGTTAATTACCAATTGAATCCCCATTATGGCTCCTTGAATTGGTCTTTTGATGAGACCATAAGATGTAGGATGTTTGGGAGGGGATAGGAAAGATTATTGGGCAGATTTTAGACAAATATTGAAGCTTGATAGGTGTGAAGAGTAGTGGTAAGGAGGGGTGGTATTTATAGTGGAGGAGAGGAGAGTTTTCATAATATTTAATTGCTTAGTTTAATATTTTCCCTGAAGACCAAAAATAGTGATGATTCCTTGACCGAGAATAGTATTTTGTGCATGTTAGTTCAATATAATGGCAAAAAACCAGCCATAAATCAACTGATGACATCATAATTCATGTATTTATCATTTATCGTAAATTATTGTATTTCAGTATTCAAAAAAAATCAAGTATTTTAGACAAATACCAAAAAATCACCCTAACCATTTACTGACGTTTAAAATACAAAAATGAAATCCATTTTTCAAAAATAATTATATAAATATGATTAATTTAATTATTAATTAAAAACATAATTTACATGAAAAAACAATTTTAAATCATTTATTTTCTTATTCCTAGATATAGGTATATCGTACTTCCACATGAATATTATTCATATAATATCACAGGTAAGGTTACTATTAATTAGGGTATGTCAATATTAATAAGGATAATATTACTATTTATAAGGTCATGTTACTATTCACCAAAACTTATGTTGGTCATGTTAGATTCCAAATAACTTACTGTTCACAACCAGGTATGTCAAATTTTCAAAATTCAAATCACAAAAGTGACAAACATTACTTAAATGTTCACATAACCCTTAGTTTTTCACAATGTTGTGGTTTTAGGTGATTATATGGAATAATTATAAGAAATAAAGTTACATTGATAATACATTGGGTCATTATAAATAAATTGGAATTACCTTATACATAGGTCAACTACACCAAGGTATAGGATCTGTACCAATCTATTACACATCCTATCTCCAATTAAATGTTCCCAAATATTGAAATAAAATAAAAATAATCAAGGCTACGATACCACTTTGTAATATCCCAAACCGGGTACATATCTACAGTGTCTAGAACGCGTTGCTACATACCTTATCCATGCCTCACTTTATTTTAGAGGCTACCTACTAGATGTGTGTGTCTAATAATAAAATGGGGATATTATACCTAAGAATTAGATAACCATAAATAAGATCTTAAGTGACCATAATAAATGCCATCTAAATGAAACCATAAGAAATATTCATCATAGAAAAATTCCACAATGTAATATAACAATAGCCATGATTTAATTATATGGACACTACATATTTCATACAAGTCATACCGAGATAATCACGATAATCATGGGTGAATCATATACATAATTTTAGATATAATCAAAAGTAAAAATAAACTTGTAATATACCCAAAACTAATCACATGCCTTGTCTTTTTCCAATGTCCCTTTATCCATCTCAACTACATAGCTCAACCATCTAACAATAGACCAATTAACTTATATATGACAAAAAATATGAAGAATTATTGGTTATCCATGGAATCCTAAAAGTATGTGAGAAAATTTTATTTTTCAACCACCATTTGTGTCCCTAGATATATATAGTTTAAAATATTTCATGCTGATGTGCTACAACGAATAACTAAAAATGTAAATAAATAAATCTCTATTGACACTCTCGTTCCCAAATGACACAAAATATTGGCATTACCTATTTCATCCATTTATGAATGTTTATGAATGTGATATTTAACTAAAATAATGATTATATATACTTAAATGGAATATTTCCCACACCAGGATCCAATAAACTACATCACCATTAACATATAGTATGTGGGGAATAACACCCAACCTAGGATAAATATCATCAAAACAAACAACTTAGGTTGATGTAATCCATCTGGAGATCTATCTCATCAGTATTATTACTAAGGGGAAATAAATCCTTTTTTCAAAACCATCACACCCTAACCAATTCTCAAGGTGAATGGATACACCACACTAGGGTAATCTCATAAAAATCAAAAACAATTGGGGAATATAGCCACACCCTAGATCCATCTCATTGACATGAACACCTTGGGGGAATTACACCTCTCTCCAGAACCATCTCATATATATATAGTGGGTTCTATAATTATGTAATGATATTAAACACATTTAATTGTTTTGGACACAACTGATTTATACATGTTTTAATATTTATTATCATCTCAATCCTATTAATTCATGTAACTACATATTAGTTTCTCAAATGTTTTCTTCACCCAGCTGGTCAATTAAATGTGTATTAGTTAATTTGGGTCACATGATCCACCCAAGCTCAACTCATGATTAATTTGGGGTATATCCATGATATACCTTATTTAAAAAACATTCTCATATTAGGGAATTACCTACGGAATATATGTTCAACCTATTTGGTTATATTTTCACATAGGTACCACTTTAGTTTCCTCCATGATTTGTCATTTCACCAGTTCAAAGTAAATATCACTTAGTGGAGAAAGGATAATGGTGTAAAATTATAAATGGACGTCTCACATCCAAAATAAAGTGATTCCCACTTTAAGAAAAATGTAAACCATTTAATTAAGTTTTGAATTGTTAAAAAATTAGATTAGAATGATCATACTTCATATACACAGATAAAAATAAGATAATACATTGGGATAACATAGAGGCCACCAACCATATGCTTATAGTAATTTTTTAATATATTTATTTGTATTTATCCTAAATGGACAAAATCAAGAAACTTTAGAAAATATATTAAAATTGGAATAATGGTTGTAAGTAGTTCAAGTGTAAAAAATATAAAAGGTGGTTTAGAGTAAAAATATAATACAAATTATAGACATACATCTAACTATAACTGAGGGAAAATGATGCTCAAATGGAAGATAAAAATAAGATAACCCACCTAAAAAAACTGATCAAGATAGTAAAGGAAACTAAATGTACTATTTTCAAGAATGTTAAACCCTAATTTATTAACCATAATATTAATACCATGTAATTTATAAATTTTTATAAAAATAAATTGGTTGTGTGTCATGATGTGACTATATAGTTTATAGTGATGTGACCTTCTGTAGTCTCCCCCATAGTGTAACCCCTTCAGATCAAGATATGTTACAACTCCCTTAGGAAGAAACAAAAACCTAGGACCCAAACCATCAGGTAATAGACTTTTCCCGACATAGTTAAAAGAGAATTCTGAATTTGGATTTATAATGATACACTGTTACTACTATAATCTCTCACACTTGACTTCACAATAAAACCCAGATGTTATTGTGTTACCATATATTATTGTGAATATTTTTCCAAATTCATAAAAATTGATTCTCAGATTATACATAAGGGTTTAAACACTATACAACTTCATATATATGTAGGATCAAAATAATATATATAGATGCTCAATTATAAGGGGGGGGGGGGTTGAATTGTCAGGTTAACAATATTCATTTTTAACCTTCAGAAAATATATGTTGAACAATGTTAAACTATGTAAATTAAAAAAACCTATTTAGTTCTTAAATAAAAAAACATGCTTAGGGTCCAAAAATATAGATCCAGAAAATAAACTTATGTTCAATTGATTCTACCTTAATTAATATATAATATTATTTATCATAGTTTGTAAAATTATAAGAAAGTATAAGAATGTTATAATTTATTTCTTTAAAAAAATACCATGTAAATCGAACCCAAATTAGTAATAAAGTAATCAAGTAGTAAATATTTTAACCCAAAGAGTAGGGTATCCATCAACCCTGGATAAAGATCCCTTGATTTATACTTTTAAGAAAGTATGTCTTACCCACACCATGGTAAGCCCTTGACAAGAATATCGGAGTCTATCTTGATATCCCCACAAGCCCTAAAATTTTAAGGTAGTTGACACCTCTATCTTGATATCTTCAAAAGCCCTAAATTGCACTCAGTAACAATCAGATTCACACAGAGTATGCTGAACAAGATGTTCACGGATGAAAAATATGTTCATAAAATGCAAAAGGCACGTGATTATTTATCTCTCTATAAATCACTTCATAGCATATAATGTAGAGACCCGAAGCTTGACGTACATGAACATTACATTACTTTTGCGGAATACTTAGTACATAACAAAAACACACACACAAGGATCATAATAGTTTAGTGTCTTTGGAAACTCGGAATAAAATCTTCTAATCGTGGTGAAAGATCTTCAACATCTCCCATAAAGATCTTCTTTTTTTTTACTTAAAACCTTTCTTTATATCCTGGGGAAAAGAAAACATAAAAGGGTGAGCTAAAATGCTCAGTAAGGGTAAACAAAATAAATGTCAATCACATCGTATTGATAAGAACACAACATTTTGGAAATCAAAACCTGCAAAAGAGAGCATAATTTCATAACATGTGATAAATCATAGTAGTGAAATGTAATCACAATAATCATAACATAAAACATGAAACTTTGTGGCATTCACACATAATCATAGAGAAACATTTCTTGTTAGTCAAGACTCATTGCCAAGACTATCTTAGTGGACAAAGTCCCTTTCTGAATCGAGTAACCCTCGTTTCAGTCCTGTTTCACTGAACCGGTATAACCTACCATTCCAGCCATGTCTATCTCATGAGATATAAAATCTTTACCCAATGCATTGGAGGGAGATATAGGTCCCACCCATCTCTTAATGATACCATTATTATGTGTGCCACAAAATCATAAACCATAAATCATTTCATAACCCATGTAATAAAAATGGGATTCTTAAACATCATGACATCATAAAACAATTCATATAAGATAAAGGAATTCATAAAAATAATTCCATCACAACATAATCAAATCAATGTAATAATAGGGATAAAAATAGAACCTTTTATTATCTTAGATGGAAAATAATTTTGATAAAACACTTGAAATGAATTCTTGAGGAAAATATCCTTTCTTCTTCAAAATCAATTTCTTTTCACAAAACGTCATGCAATTTTAAACGAAAGAGATTTTATTGAAAATAGTCATGAAATATTTTGGAGGAAGCTTCATGAAAATAAGGCTTTATAAAACCGTAAAAATCCATTCGTACCGTATAAGTTAAAAAAAACATTCTTCTCGTACTTTTGTCGGAAAAGTCAAAAAGTACCTCGTACGAAAAACGACAAAAGATTCCTTTCATATTCTTTACTAAAAACTAACCGAAGGGTAAAATTGGATTTAAACTATTTTAAGTGGATGGAAACAATATTACATATTTATGAAACATGGATGTGGATGATAAAATACACCCCAGTAAATACTTACGAATAAACAATCTCGGATAAAAATGAGATTGTGTTATTTCCCTTACCTTAGGTCCGACTTGCTTTGTAAGTGTCCGAACCTCCTGTATAATGATTTACATCATGTTATTGACTTATTACAGAATCATATTCATTGTTATGATATCATATATGGTTCACTTATGACATTATATTACCCGTTCTTTTGTAAATTCCATGTTAAAGAAGCGTTTTGGGTAAAATCGTTTCATTTATCGTAGGTGTTTTGACTTGTTGTTCTTGACATCATTATTACTTATATCATGATTTACTCACTTCCAGAATATAAAATATGATTTATATATCATATATATTCAGTATATATATATATATAATAGGTAGATAAATAAAATGAAAAACACCGTTCATGGAGACGGTAGTCCGTACGTACGCATGAACGCTGTTTTCCTTTCCTTATTGTCTTGAAATGGAAGTAAGTAGATGACATACATATGTATATATATACATAAATACAGTATCATTATTATGTCATATATTTCATTATTACTTATTATATATACTTTATAATCATTCATGAATGGTTAATCATTAAGAATGAATCTCATCGCGTCGTGGAGACGGTATTCCGTACGTACGCACGAGCGATGATATCATTTCCATAATTATTGAATTGAATTGGAGTGGATTATAAAATATATCAGAATCAATATGATGTTGTAATAACTATGTATAGTTATTCTTTACACCATTATACCCATCCATGTAAGGTGGTGGTGGAAAATAGATTACACCACGGCGTGGAGACGGTATTCCGTACGTACGCACGTGCGGTGATTTCTTTTTCCGTAGGATAGA
This sequence comes from Viscum album, assembly GCA_963277665.1. Taxonomy (NCBI): domain Eukaryota; kingdom Viridiplantae; phylum Streptophyta; class Magnoliopsida; order Santalales; family Viscaceae; genus Viscum; species Viscum album. Next base: position 1,553,262,940 of record OY728156.1, read on the forward strand.
TAGATGGTGAAATAGGGTTGTTTCATACTTATAATAACATATCAGTATATGAGTGATACTGATGTTATTACTTCATAATGAAACAACCTAAGAAGAAGAAGTGGAAGAAAAAATAAAGATGAAAGAATTGGTAACGGTAATTACCTCTTCTTTGAAGCGCCTTTTGGAGACCTCCTCTTAGGGAACTAAAATTGGTCTTTGAGGAAGACCAGAACCTCTATGATGTTTCTAGGGAAGTGTAGAAGAGATTTTGGCAGGGGTTGGCCGAGCTTGAGTGCTCAAATTGGTGTGAGGAGGAGGGGGAGGAGGTTCCCTTTTATAAGGGAGGAGAGGGGCACCTTAGGAATATCTCAAAATATTATTTTATATTAAAGTCAAAATCGGTTTATAATGGTTCAAAAGGGTCTTATTTCGAAGCTAAAGTGGGGATGGGTCGAAATACTATCAACCAATAAGATTTAGACAAGTTTAGGGTATTATTTTAACCTTATCAATTAGATTTAACTCTAAGTTAATTAATTTAACTTTTACCGTGTCTTTTTATTTCCTTTCACTATATGGTTAATACACTTACTATAACATGCCAAACGAACCCCAAATTGTTTATTATTAATATATATATCCTTATCTAAGTCATTTGGCCGAACCTTAGATATTTAGGAATAAAATAACAATTAATAATATAATAGTTTATTTAAAAACTATTTTGTGTCAATTTTGACACTATTTGATATATGATTTTTGTGAAAGTCATAACAGAATTATATGTTCGAACCAAGTTGATTAAATCAACACTAATATATCATAGTAACCTATAAAATTAGTTTAATTCATAAAAAGTCTCAAATTACATTTATTTTGGTGTTTATAACATCAATTATGTCAATATTTCATTAATAAGATAATTACTGCATCATCGTTGTGTCATACATAAATTAAATTATTTAATGTCTAAAAATTACAAATAAAATACCATTATGTAGGAAATCGTTTTAGCTTTCTAATGAATATTAATAGTCAAATTTATCTTATGTATAACCCCATATTAAAAATGTTTTAGTAAATAAACTTTGATTTTAACTCTTTTAACCCTTCTTTAAATAAATTAATAATAAATGTCCTAATCTAACCCAAGTGGGCCTAAATGGTCATATTTTATTCCTAAGTTTGTTTTTGGTCGAAATACACTTGTCCAATAGGATTAGGACATGTGTTAGGGTAATAGTAATATCATATTTACCCTTATTTACCCTATTTACTATTAACCGTGGTAAAAAAAGTAAAAAGTTACTATTCACCAAAAATTATTTTCATCTCATTGAACCACATTTTAGTCCTTGATATTAACCGTGTCTGTCGGATTTTCGAAATTCCATTCACAGAAGCGGTAAAATTATGTTTTATGCAAAATTCAGTTTTTTAACTACCACTTAGTAGTTACACTATTCATCAAAAATTGATGTTTTTCAGAACAATGCCAAAATTTCATCCTAAGCTATATTTCATATTCCGAATTCAAAAATGAATTATATTTTACCAAATTCATAACATAAAAGTTACATTAATTAATTTTTATAATTAAATCCCGCTGTTAAAACAAATAGCGTGTTTTTAAGAAACAATATCTATCAAAAGATTGACACTTGATTATGTCTGGTTTAAATGTGAAATTACATCCAATGACCAACATTGTATTAAATTGTAAAAATATATTCTAAATATACTTTAAAACCACTCAAATTAATAATTTATCACTATTAATTATTTCGATTAAAAAAGTTGTTTTTAATTATAATTTAGTAATTTTCACTATTCATCAGAATATGAAAGTTATCCGAAAAGTACCAAAATTTCACCTTAGGCTAAATTCGATACTCCGAATCCAAAAATGAAGTCCATTTTGAGAGCTAAAATTTATAAAATTTTAAAAGGTGGTTATTACTATTCATAACGGCTAGTTATAATAATATTTTAATAGCATATCGTTGTTTAGTGAAACTCGGTATTGCGTATTACATACTCTATCGAGGAAGGTCGCGATTGCGTGTAATGCAAGGCAAGTCAAGGATGCGTGTTGTGAAAGCTCCTTTTGGTGTAGCGTACAACACAAGACATTAGTGAAATAAAAAAAATATTTTTCATAAAATCTCGGGCTGTTACATTCTACCCCCCTTAAAATGAATTTCGCCCTCGAAATTCGTCGGGGTTATAAATGGTTTACTATTTGAAAGTTTCTTTGATAGAAACCCACATCGTAAAAAGGAATACCCAAACTTATCTTTAAAAACAAAATTATGAAACGTAACGGTTACCCAAATAAACTAATCACTGGGTTTCCACATAGGTGAAAATATGGATATGGAAGAGAAATCTAACCATCATGTTCTGATGGAGAGTGGTAGAGAACATGGCTATAGAAAAGCTAGCAATCACAAAGCCATAAATTTGTGATGATCTAGGGTACCATCTGATTCATCGGATATAAGGGCACTAGGACAACATTTTTGGTTTTCAAGATCATTTCCCTAAAGTTGAAAATTTGAATTACAATAAATACTTACTTTATTTTGGTACAATCTCACTATTGTTCGTGCCTTGAACAGTTTCCATTTCATCTCTTAAATAAATGAAGTTGAATTTGTTATTCGTGAAGTGTTAGCAGATCATGTGATAGAATGACGGGTCATTCCATCTGTCTCAAACAAAAGGTTAGCCAAAATTATATACATAAGTCGATCTATAGTGAGATTAATCATATATGGTTCCTAAAATGAACTTATACTTCACATATCATACTGCTTAATATAATAAAACTAGTTTTCTACTAAACAGGGACTTCCTGTAGGTCAGTGGTAGGTGATAAAGGCCAGTCGCACTTCGGTTGTGGGTTCGATTCCTACAGCCTTGTCCGAAGCGATGGGCTGTCGCCCGTCCTGCAGATTGTCCTTTTTCTAAAACTACGTTACTATAACATCCCATCAATAATATCGAAAATCTTCTATCCTTAAACAATACTAACTTATGTCCAACATAATCCAGTCCAATCCTTAGGCTTATTCATAATACTGCAGTCCACTCTCATTAATACCATCGTTGATCCCCATATATCATAAGATATATCTTGTTGGTCACATTCCAAACATTCAAAGGCCTTAATCATGTATTCTCTTGAATACCCATTGAACCTTAGTGAAAACTTGAATGCAGTTAAAAGTTAACACTTCCACATACCAAAATCCTCAAAATTCTATATACTCAAACCATGATATCACTTAGTCCTTATATCAATCATGAGCTCATGAATACTGTTAAACATTTCGTTTTCTCGTTTTCCCTTCATTATGCGCATATCATCTTATTTCCAAAAATATATCAATCACTTTGAATACCACATTAGACCAATACATAAATACTTTACGATACAACATTATTTTGGAATCCCATTACATAAACACTTAATCATTCCACCACATCGTTATCATATTCAACATCGCCAATGGTGATCGCATGTGACTTCCCTTTGTCCTTTGCCTTAAGTGGTTGCTCATGTCGATCATCACTAACCCTTGGATTAGGGCATTTATTAGCATAATGCCCCATTTCCTTGCACTTGAAGCATTGAAGTGTTGGTGGTGCGTTCTCTGCAGTGTTTGCTTTATTCACATCATTAGAAACCCTTTTTCCATTACTTCGACACTCAGCTGCTCGATGACCTTCTTTTCCACACTTAAAACATTTTCTAGTCCCTTTAAGACAATCTCCACCATGCTTCTTTCCACACTTTGTGCATAAGGAAACATTCATCTTCTTTTCACCATTATTCTGAGATTTCTCCTTGAACTCCATCTTTCGTTTCTTGTCAAAACCATGAGATGGATATGTAACACCAACTTCCATTTCTACCTTGATAGCACAACGCACAATTTCTTCATAGCTACTGAAGTCTCTTATAGCTAATGCCCTTCGAAGACTTGGTTTTAAGCCACTGAAAAATCGATCAACTTTACTTTCAGGTTGGATGATAATGCCAGATGCATACCTTGCAAGTCTTGTAAAATTCGCTTCGTATATACCAACAGATTCATCATCCTTCTGCTTCAGCTCAATAAACTCCTTTTCCATCTTTGTTCGAAGAATACGAGGGAATTACTTACTGAAAAACAAGTTCTTGAACTCGTCCCATTCCATGGACTCAATTTCATCCCTTGGCCTCATATTCTTGATAAGATTCCACCATTGATCAGCTTCACCTTCCAAACGATATACTGCTAAGATGACTTTATCATGTTCAGAACATTGAAGAACTGAAAATATCTTTTCAGTGGTACTGATCCATTGTTCAGCAACAAGTGGATCGGAAGTCCCACTGAAAGAAGGTGGACGTTTCCTCATGAAGGACTCAATAGAATATTGTTCCATTCTCTGCTCATTTGGAAGTCCAGAATGATTCATAGCTTGTGTAAGTATAGCAATAAGATTTTTCACTCCATCTCCCATAACATTTGTTTGTTTAGGAGGGCAATCATTGCATTGTCCATTGCATTGATCAACACGGTTCCTTCGGGTTCCAGCCATCGTCTAAAACCCAAAAAGAATAGTGTGAGAGGCAAAAATCATGCTAGGGAAAACAACATAATAAAGGGGGAGTACCTTCAATATCCAACATCTTAGGTTTAATTCTATAATCGTTAGCGTAATTCTATTACTATAACCTATACGTATACTTATCCCTAGGGACATCCCTAGACATACCTTAGAAATATCTCTAGGGATCTCACTAACGTTTTCGCATCCTAGTTTCCAAAGGTTGACTAAACCTTTCCTCTGATACCAACTGTAGAGACCCGTATCTTGACATACATGGACATTACATTACTTTTGCGGAATACTTAGTACATAACAAAAACACACACACAAGGATCGTAATAGTTTAGTGTCTTTGGAAACTCGGAATAAAATCTTCTAATCGTGGTGAAAGATCTTCAACATCTCCCATAAAGATCTTCTTTTTTTTTACCTAAAACCTTTCTTTATATCCTGGGGAAAAGAAAACATAAAAGGGTGAGCTCAAATTCTCAGTAAGGGTAAACAAAATAAATGTCAATCACATCGTATTGATAAGAACATAACATTTCGGAAATCAAAACCTGCAAAAGAGAGCATAATTTCATAACATGGGATAAATCATAGTAGTGAAATGTAATCACAATAATCATAACATAAAACATGAAACTTTGTGGCATTCACACATAATCATAGAGAAACATTTCTTGTTAGTCAAGACTCATTGCCAAGACTATCTTAGTGGACAAAGTCCCTTTCTGAATCGAGTAACCCTCGTTTCAGTCCTGTTTCACTGAACCGGTATAACCTACCATTCCAGCCATGTCTATCTCATGAGATATAAAATCTTTACCCAATGAATTGGAGGGAGATATAGGTCCCACCCATCTCTTAATGATACCATTCTTATGTGTGCCACAAAATCATAAACCATAAATCATTTCATAACCCATGTAATAAAAATGGGATTCTTAAACATCATGACATCATAAAACAATTCATATAAGATAAAGGAATTCATAAAAATAATTCCATCACAACATAATCAAATCAATGTAATAATAGGGATAAAAATAGAACCTTTTATTATCTTAGATGGAAAATAATTTTGATAAAACACTTGAAATGAATTCTTGAGGAAAATATCCTTTCTTCTTCAAAATCAATTTCTTTTCACAAAACGTCATGCAATTTTAAACGAAAGAGATTTTATTGAAAATAGTCATGAAATATTTTGGAGGAAGCTTCATGAAAATAAGGCTTTATAAAACCGTAAAAATCCATTCGTGCCGTATAAGTTAAAAAAAACATTCTTCTCGTACTTTTGTCGGAAAAGTCAAAAAGTACCTCGTACGAAAAACGACAAAAGATTCCTTTCATATTCTTTACTAAAAACTCACCGAAGGGTAAAATTGGATTTAAACTATTTTAAGTGGATGGAAACAATATTACATATTTATGAAACATGGATGTGGATGATAAAATACACCCCAGTAAATACTTACGAATAAACAATCTCGGATAAAAATGAGATTGTGATATTTCCCTTACCTTAGGTCTGACTTGCTTTGTAAGTGTACGAACCTCCTGTATAATGATTTAAATCATGTTATTGACTTATTACAGAATCATATTCATTGTTATGATATCATATATGGTTCACTTATGACATTATATTACCCGTTCTTTTGTAAATTCCATGTTAAAGAAGCGTTTTGGGTAAAATCGTTTCATTTATCGTAGGTGTTTTGACTTGTTGTTCTTGACATCATTATTACTTATATCATGATTTACTCACTTACAGAATATAAAATATGATTTATATATCATATATATTCAGTATATATATATATATAATAGGTAGATAAATAAAATGAAAAACACCGTTCATGGAGACGGTAGTCCGTACGTACGCATGAACGCTGTTTTCCTTTCCTTATTGTCTTGAAATGGAAGTAAGTAGATGACATACATATGTATATATATAAATAAATCCAATATCATTATTATGTCATATATTTCATTAGTACTTATTATATATACTTTATAATCATTCATGAATGGTTAATCATTAAGAATGAATCTCATCGCGTCGTGGAGACGGTATTCCGTACGTACGCACGAGCGATGATATCATTTCCATAATTACTGAATTGAATTGGAGTGGATTATAAAATATATCAGAATCAATATGATGTTGTAATAACTATGTATAGTTATTCTTTACACCATTATACCCATCCATGTAAGGTGGTGGTGGAAAATAGATTACACCACGGCGTGGAGACGGTATTCCGTACGTACGCACGCGCGGTGATTTCTTTTTTCGTAGGATAGATAGATGGTGAAATAGGGTTGTTTCATACTTATAATAACATATCAGTATATGAGTGATACTGATGTTATTACTTCATAATGAAACAACCTAAGAAGAAGAAGTGGAAGAAAAAATAAAGATGAAAGAATTGGTAACGGTAATTACCTCTTCTTTGAAGCGCCTTTTGGAGACCTCCTCTTAGGGAACTAAAATTGGTCTTTGAGGAAGACCAGAACCTCTAGGATGTTGCTAGGGAAGTGGAGAAGAGATTTTGGCAGGGGTTGGCCGAGCTTGAGTGCTCAAATTGGTGTGAGGAGGAGGGGGAGGAGGTGCCCTTTTATAAGGGAGGAGAGGGGCACCTTAGGAATATCTCAAAATATTATTTTATATTAAAGTCAAAATCGGTTTATAATGGTTCCAAAGGGTCTTATTTCTAAGCTAAAGTGGGGATGGGTCGAAATCCTATCAACCAATAAGATTTAGACAAGTTTAGGGTATTATTTTAACCTTATCAATTAGATTTAACTCTAAGTTAATTAATTTAACTTTTACCGTGTCTTTTTATTTTCTTTCACTATATGGTTAATAAACTTACTATAACATGCCAAAAGAACCCCAAATTGTTTATTATTAATATATATATCCTTATCTAAGTCATTTGGCCGAACCTTATATTTTTAGGAATAAAATAACAATTAATAATATAATATTTTATTTAAAAACTATTTTGTGTCAATTTTGACACTATTTGATATATGATTTTTGTGAAAGTCATAACTGAATTATATGTTCGAACGAAGTTTATTAAATCAACACTAATATATCATAGTAACCTATAAAATTAGTTTAATTCATAAAAAGTCTCAAATTACATTTATTTTGGTGTTTATAACATCAATTATGTCAATATTTCATTAATAAGATAATTACTGCATCATCGTTGTGTCATACATAAATTATATTATTTAATGTCTAAAAATTACAAATAAACTACCATTATGTAGGAAATCATTTTATCTTTCTAATGAATATTTATAGTCAAATTTATCTTATGTATAACCCCATATTAAAAATGTTTTAGTAAATAAACTTTGATTTTAACTCTTTTAACCCTTCTTTAAATAAATTAATAATAAATGTCCTAATCTAACCCAAGTTGGCCTAAATGGTCATATTTTATTCCTAAGTTTGTTTTTGGTCGAAATACACTTGTCCAATAGGATTAGGACATGTGTTAGGGTAATAGTAATATCATATTTACCCTTAGTTACCCTATTTACTATTAACCGTGGTAAAAAAAGTAAAAAGTTACTATTCACCAAAAATTATTTTCATCTCATTGAACCACATTTTAGTCCTTGATATTAACCGTGTCTGTCGGATTTTCGAAATTCCATTCACAGAAGCGGTAAAATTATGTTTTATGCAAAATTCAGTTTTTTAACTACCACTTAGTAGTTACACTATTCATCAAAAATTGATGTTTTTCAGAACAATGCCAAAATTTCATCCTAAGATATATTTCATATTCCGAATTCAAAAATGAAGTCTATTTTACCAAATTCATAACATAAAAGTTAAATTAATTAATTTTTATAATTAAATCCCGCTGTTAAAACAAATAGCGTGTTTTTATGAAACAATATCTATCAAAAGATTGACACTTGATTATGTCTGGTTTAAATGTGAAATTACATCCAATGACCAACATTGTATTAAATTGTAAAAATATATTCTAAATATACTTTAAAACCACTCAAATTAATAATTTATCACTATTAATTATTTCGATTAAAAAAGTTGTTTTTAATTATAATTTAGTAATTTTCACTATTCATCAGAATATGAAAGTTATCCGAAAAGTACCAAAATTTCACCTTAGGCTAAATTCGATACTCCGAATCAAAAAATGAAGTCCATTTTGAGAGCTAAAATTTCTAAAATTTTAAAAGGTGGTTATTACTATTCATAACGGCTAGTTATAATTATATTTTAATAGCATATCGTTGTTTAGTGAAACTCGGTATTGCGTATTACATACGCTATCGAGGAAGGTCGCGATTGCGTGTAATGCAAGGAAAGTCAAGGATGCGTGTTGTGCAAGCTCCTTTTGGTATAGCGTACAACACAAGACATTAGTGAAATAAAAAAAAATATTTTTCATAAAATCTCGGGCTGTTACATATAATATCTTAGATCATCAGTAGATAGATTGATAGTTAATGTGATCATTTTAATGAGCTCTTATTTATAGGAAAAACATCAACCGTCAGCTCCGACCTCCAAAAGTTATATTTTTCCATGAATTGAAGAGGGACCTGTACACATGTCACTCAACCAACGGTTAGTTAGAAAAAAAATTTATGACATCAGTTTATCATAAAAACATGTGTATGAAAAATGAAGTAGCTTATCTAAATATGAATAATCCAAAATCTTGGAAAAATATAATTCAGAGTCTAAACATATAAATAATTAGATTCTAGAAACAAATGGAAATTCAGATTATGTTTAATAATTAATTTGAAATATGAATTATATAATTTTTAGAGTTTGAATTATGAGGATTTTGGATTCCAAATTATAAGGAATTTAGATTCCAAATTCTAGGGAATTCAGAGTCCGAGTTATGAGGAATTCAGAGATGGAATTTCAGAGAATTTGGAATCTGAATTTTAGAGAATTTGGAGTATGAATTTCATAGAATTTGGAGTCTAAATTTCATAGAATTTAGAGTCATAATTTCAGAGAATTCCTGGTATGAATTTTTGAGAATTTAGAGTCTAAAAATAGAAAACTTGATATCCAAGGAACTAAAATATTATGAGTTTTTAGATAAGAATCATATTTTTTGACATTGTTATAAAATTTAATTGACTTTGAGAAAACATAGAATAAGATATTTGAAACCAAGGTATGGATAAAACATTCCTTTGGGAAAGGAAATGTTCCTTAAGAAAATAATCAATAAAGAAATCTAATTTTCCTTATGAAAAAGTTTTTGTGATTTTCAAAACATAAAGGAATGGAAAAGTCATAAGGAAATCTCATTTTCTTAACAATATCCCCCCTTTTGTAAAGTACAAACATCCTTTTGAAAAATAATAAAAGGAATAATTATTTTTATTTTTGGACATTAAAAGAAAAACGTACATCCCATTACTTATGAACTATGATGAATATGAATAATCCCCCCTTAGGTTTTAGAATCCCTAAGGATCATATTATTTTCATACTTAGAGTAGTTACTTGTTCTTACAAAAGAATGTATTCTTTATATAGACCCCCTTACTTAAACTACACCTTGGGGAATTCTATTTTTTCTTCACAATATTATTTTGATCATTATTTTATTCTAATTTTTGATTTTCAAAAAGGAAAAGAGAGATTGAAAAAAATGGTACCTGAAAGATTAGAACTATACAAAACAAAACAAATGAAGGATAACAAAATTTTCACTATGATAATAAAAATTATTATTGGGTGAAAACAAAAACAAAACATCGGAATGAAATGAAAATCATTCATCATTATTTTTATTCGACATAATCTTCCATGAGGTAGAATTTATCTTCTTGGGCTTTTTATGATCATCCTCAAACTGCGTGACCAACTATTCCCAATCCTGATTTTTCTTTTCTAGAGCCATGATTTTTTCATCTTGATACTTTAGGATTTTTGCCTAAGACTTCACTACTTCTTCCTACTAATTGAGATTTTCTTGCAACTCTTCATTGAGTTCCCTTTCTCTCTTTAAATTTAAAGCTGCTGAATTTAAATTCCCATTTAGATCTTTATCCTCTTTCTTTTCGGCTACTTGCTCAAGATTCAGCATTTCTAAAAAACCTGTTGAATGGTTTTTGATTATATCATCCAACTTATAAAAATAATCTATCAATGAATATTAGAAGTCATCAAAGATTCTCATGTATTCAATCATTCTTTTTGGAAAATGTTTTATTTCCATACATGATCTCCAATGAGCATCATAACTGATATGAAATGTTTTGAAATGTACCTCAAGATTGATGAATTTTACCACAAATAGGCTTAACGAATCTGATTTGTGATTGAAAGAATGGCTGAAGCAACTAACACCTCGAATCAATACTGGAAATGAAAGGTATTGTGTTTACAATATTTTCAATACTGAAGAAAAAAATCTTGAACCATCGAAGATGAAGATTTAGAATATGTTTCCCTTGTAGATGAAGATACTTTTTCTATCTCTTTAGATATTCTCTTGGATGATCAACTAATATCCTTATTTTTTTTTCAACCACATCTTTCTTAGGTGAATCAACAACCACCTGTTTCCATTTATCCACTTTGGAAATTACTTTTTTATCCCTCAGAGTCTCATGCTCACAATCAGAGAGTTGGACTATCTTATCTTCATCAACCTATTCTTTCTCAGCATTTGTTTCAACATCATTAGGTAGGATCAAATCATTGTTTCTACTCTCATAATCATTAGTCTTATCAACCTCTTCCTATCCATCATTATCTTTTCCTTGATAAACATTTTTGGTTGACTCAACCTTGGATGTTCAGATTGAAAACATATCAGAAGGACTTTCTTTCTCATGATATTCTTGTAATTTCTTTATCACATCATCACTCTCATCTTCTTCTTCATATTGTTCTTATTATACTTATTCTTCTTGAACTATATCTTCTTCCACAATAGCTTCAAGAATTGGAATTTTTTTCTTGGGGTTTCTACTGGTACTAGGTCTTAGAGAAAAGATTCCCTGCACCTGAATCAATTCAGATACTTTCTCAATATCCTTGAGGAGTGCTTGAATGATCTCCGCTTCAGAAAATTTCTTCTTCAAATTCTCCTCTTTTTTTTCCTTTTAAGGTATTCATGAACATGAATTTTCAAGGAAGTTTCCTCAGAAGGATCCAATACAATGCTTGGATATTCTTCTTTCATGTTCTTCTTCTGTTCCCTCTACTTAAGTACCACTTCATCGGGGATTTTTTTTTCTTTTCAGCTTTAGTGGTGCTGAATGGATTTTTAGAACAGTAGTTTTTTTTGTGTTTCTGGTTCTTTCTCTTTTATTTTCTTCTAGGACTTCTTGGAAGTTTCAATTACTTCCCCATTCTTAATAAAAGCTTCAATATCACTCTCAGATAAGCCATAAACCACTCCTGATTTTGTATTGAAACCGACTTTTATCCTTCTCAAATTATCATTACTCAGGAACATGATTTTTAAGGATCTTGGTTTAGAACTAAAGGGAATTTGGAAGGATTCTAAGCATTGCACTATGATCTTTGACAATATTACCAGATACATGATAATCTATGACTTTAGATTTATATTCTTAATGATGGTGATTGTAAAGAGGATGTACTCTACAAGATTTACCTTTCTTAAGTTAACGAAGAAGTCCAATATAAACATATCACTTTTCTTTAGGGTGTCATTGTCTCTCTTTCTTGTAACGAGGAAACCCCATACCCACAAATCTAACATTATGATGTTCACTGAATGGTTTTTGATCTTAGGTGATTTTACTCCCTTGAGTTGAGGGCACTCAATTTCCTTTTCCTTCTCAAAACTTCTTGACTAATCTGGAAACTTTTGAGAAAAGAAAATTTCCTCACCTTCATACAGAATTCAAAGAATATTTGTTTATATTTTGATAGAAAGATAATAGGGTTTTCCACATCTCTTGAATGAAATATTCTCCCTTCCACCATCCTCATATAAACGTACTGTGTCATATAATTCATCATGTAAGTCATGATAAATTAGTTCATGATTCCTTTCCACGGTAAGGAAAAAACTCTCCCAGCCATTCAACTTGATTTTTTTGTAATCAGAGAATTTTACTTATCAATGATTTTTGGGTCAACCAAACTTTCCCTATATATTTTTAAATCCTTCATTTTTTTGTTGAAGACATCGGTTTCTGCGGGGAGGCTTCCAGTGAGATCCAGAGTGTAAGAAAAATTGGAAAACTGAACAACCTTTTTAAAGAGAATCTAATCTTTGGCATAAAAAGTCTTTAAAACTGATGTAGGAAATGGAATATCAGGGCCTTTATATAGGTTTCAAGTCGATGGTTCGAATTCCCAATTGGATCTAACGGCTGAAATAGACATGATCTGATCTGGCGGTTGAGATGAATTCCCAAGAAGGATTTTGTAGTTTTTGATATTTTGAGGTTTTAAAGAAAATATAAATTTAAGGAAAGTGAATCTAATATTGTTTTCTTAAAACAAGGTAAAAATACTGAAAATTTAGGTAAGGAAACATACCTTTTATATTTCATAGTAAAAGAATGTTCATATAGATATGGGTTTTCTTGATCAAATTGGATTTAAGAAAATGTTATTAGGACATGAACATTTTTGATTCCATAAATTTGGATTCAAAAAACTATGGTTTCTGAAAAAATTTTGATTTATGAAGAAAAAAAATTGGTTTTGAAAAATTTGATTGAGAAAAAAAATTTCATTTGTGAAAATAAAATTTGTTAAAGAAAATGAATTTTTGGTTATTTTTTTTGTAAACAATAAATGTACCTCTTATGAAAAATAATTTTCTTAATGTAAGGAGATAGGTTTCAACAAAAAGTTAATATGGAAGATTACCTTAAAATAATCATTTATAAATTTTTTAATGTATTAAAAATGATTAGAGGGGAAATATTCTGTAAAAATATCAGAAAGTTGATCTTTTATTCTGTTAAATTGAAGAATAATATTTCTTTTATGTGTGTGATTCCAAAAAAGTGATTTCTAATATCTTTGAGTTTTTCAATTGAGTTAATTTTATGGTTTTTTCATAGGAATTTGATACTTCTGTTATCAAAAAATACTTGTGTTTTGGTTAAACTCATGACATATTCTTTGAGTATGTGTTGCATCCACAACACTTGAGTATAAAATCTTCCAGCTGCTACATATTCAGCTTCAGTAGTGGATAGTGAACATGACTATTGATTTATCATGAACAAGAAACCAATGAATCTCTTAAGAAATGATAGTTTCCAGATGTAATTTTTTTATCCATTCTACATCAACCGAAATTAGCATATGAAAAACTTTTTAAAACAAAATCATTTATGGAAGAATAGAAAAATCTTAAATCCCTGGTTCCCTTTAAATAACAAAAAATAATTTTCATTGCTTTTAAATGATATCCCTTTGGATTATATTGATTTATATCACATAAGCTTACTGAAAACATTAAGTTTGGATGATTGTCTGTTAAGTATAATAAACTTCCTTTTATACCGCTAAAAGATGTTTGATCTACATATTTTCTTGCATCATGAAGATCAAGAACTTTTGAGGTACTTATTGATGTTCATATATTTTTAGTGTTGTCATGTCCATACTTTTTAAGAAGATATTTAATATTCTTATGTTGGGATATATAAGTTCCTTCAAGTTTTTAGGAAATTTGAAAACCTAGGAAAAATGTTAACTCACCCATCATACTCATTTCAAAATTAGATTTCATGAGAGTCACAAATGAATCAGTTAAATATTGCTAGGGTTTCCTAAATAAAATGTCATCAACATAATTTTGAACAACTAAAACATTTTTCTTATCTTTATTTATAAAAAGAGTTGGATCAGCAGTTCCCTTAACATAATTATTTTGTATCAAAAATCTTGTAGGTCTATAATACTTAGATAAAGGGTCTTGTTTAAGTCTATATAAAGCTTTGGTAAGTATTAAAACCTTCTCAGGATGTTTTGTGTCTTCAAATCCAATAGGCTATTCAACAAAAACCTCATATTGAACACATTCTTTAAGGAAATCACACTTCATTTACATTTGAGAGATTTTGAAATTAATAATGCTGCAAAGGAAAGTAAAATGCGAATAGATTCAATTCTAGATACATGTAGTATAGGTTTCTTTATAATCTATTCCCTTTTGTTGATTATAGAATGTATCAACTAATATATATTTATTTATTAATATGATTACATTTTAATCACATTTATTTATGAACATCCATTTTACTCCAATTATAGAGGTTTCCTTAGGTCTTTCAACTATGGTCTAGACATTGTTCCTTTCAAATTCATTTATCTCATCTTGAATAGATTTAATCCAATCATCATCACCTAATGCTTCATCAGTGCATTTTTTGTTCTAATTGGGAATGAAATGCTAGATGTTATACATACTTTCTTGAAAAACATATCATCCTTATAGGTTTATTAATGTCACCAATGATACTATCATTGGGATGATTCTTAAGGAAAAACTGATTTGGGTTTTGTAAAACATTTTTCATCAACATAAGGTAGAAAATCATCTGGGGTAAATACTTCAAAATCATTATATTGAGTATTTTATTTATTATAATAATCTTCTATCAAAGGTTTATAATTAGTTTTTGAAAACACATCCAAGGATGTAGGATTATTTTGTTTAAAAATAAAAAGATCAGTTTCATCAAATTTAAGAAGAACTATTTCTTCATAAGGACAATTATATTTTTTAAAATATCTATATGTCTTAGAAGTAGTGGAATTGCCTAAGAAAATTCATTCATCATATTTTGGTGAAAATTTATGTATTTTATCTTTATTAGGAAAAATGAAAACATTGAATCCATATACTTTGTAGTAAAAATGTCTTGGTTTTCGACTAGTCCACAATTCAAAAGGTGTTTTGTTAAGAAACGGTATGATTAAAATGTGATTTATAGTATAAAAAGTAGCACTAACAACTTCTACCCAAAATTGTTTAGAAATAGAATATTCACTCAACATGGTTCTAGTTATTTTTTTAGTAATTCATTTTCTTGTTTCAATAACACCTTTCTGTTGATGAGTTATTGTGGTATAAAATTTATGAGTAATGACTTTTTTACTGTAAAAAGTTTCAAAATATGAATTTTTAAATTCTCCTCCATGATCACTGTGAATAGTTATCAATGGAAGGATTCTCTCATTTTTAAATTGGGTTCTAAGAGTTTTAAAATAAGAAAAATATTTAGATTTATTTGTCAGAAAATAGACCCATGTAAATCTGGTGTAATCATGGACTAAAAAAAATACTTAATATTTACCTCTAATACTTCAAGTTGTTGTTGGACCAAAATAATCTATATTGACTAAATGTAATGCATCAGAATTTTAGACCTCACCGATTTATTTAATGCTTGAATTATGTTGCATTCTATATTATAGAGGATCACAAACTTCTTAAGAATCAAATCTATGTTACAGTAGATGCTTAAGAAGTATTTTCATTGAGAGTTATCATAGGGTCATATGGTTACAATGTCCTAGTCTTCTATGCCATAATCAAGATTGATGTTCCATTCCAATAAGGACAGGTAGGTCTTGGATCCTAAGGTCTTTTATGTTTAGTGTATAAACATTCTCATGTATACTATGACAACCTTGCTTTTTATTACAACTTAAACATGCTTTATTACATAAAATTTCACTTGATACAACAAAAAAGATCGAGAGGTTTAGTGTCTTTGGGGATTAGGATCATTACATAAAAACTTTAAACTTGAAATACAACATCCTTATTGAAAACTTCCTTTACATGACCACTACATTCCTTCGTACTTAGCATTGCATGGGATAACCTGAGGACATGCATAAGAAAAGGGTGAGCTATAAAGCCCAGTAAGGGAGTACAAAATGAATAACATGAGGAGTACAATACATGTTAGGAAATAGTCATATCAATAGAGCATAAGAGAGAGATGAACATAAAGGCATGATAAAACATGATAATCATAACATGGAAATGTGGCAACAACACTTAACATTGAATTAGCATGAGCCAAGGCTCATTGCACATGGAGCATGAGTAAATCCTCATTGCACTTGAAGCATGAGTAAACCCTCGTTTCACTTGAATTAGCATGAGTCAAAACTCATTGCACATGACGTATCATGATACTATACTTTACCCAATGCATTGGAGCGCTATCAGGGCGCACCCTTCTTAAACATTTCCTTTCATGCATAAGTGTGCCACATGGATCATAAAACATGGATTCATAAAACATAATCATTTATTCCACGATAAAGGAAAGTGGAATTCATACATGAAACTTTATAATCAATATGTAAATGTGCATAAAGGTGAATACCCTTGATGGAGAAATGAGCATGGTATTCACTACACAAAGACATTGGCTTAGAAAATCAGTGCGATTTCGGCAGCGTAACGGCGTGACATAAGAATTCATAAAAAAGGTTGATGAGAGAGAAAGGGGTTCCTCATAATATTTACATGTAATGGACAGTAAGGAGATCATATATATACATGTCCCAACAATATAAATGGAATTTAGATTCATGATACAAAAGTATTGCTTGAATGTAAAAGAAGAGAGAGAAGTTCCTTTCGGAATTTCGGCATAGTAACGGGTGTACATGGGAGGCATTTAATGAGAGAGAAAGGGTTCTCCCATCATTAAAACAATAATAGGGCAGTATGGGGGAGGTGCTAAACCATACCCCAACTTTCATAACTGAAATAAAAAGGGAAATACAACTTAATGAAAATTGACAAAAAAAATGAGAAAGGAAGAAAACCCTTACTTGGAAGTGTGCTTCCAAAGGCTAGAGAGAGGCTTGTGAGAGGCTTATTGGGAGATTGGGGCACCTTGGGAGTATTCTAGAGAGATTAGGGCAGAGTTTGGACGAACTTCAAGGTCTTTGAGTGAGGAGGAAGTGGGATCTTGGGTGGGTTTATATAGGAAAGGTGAGAGAATTCTTTATTATTTAGGTTTGGGACCCCTTATATTAAAATAATCCAAACCACAAACCATCCCATGGTATTTTCCCATGGTTTCTGGAAAAGGAAAGAGGAAAACAATATTTTACAAGGCCAAGGTCCGAACTTATTAAAAAATTAGGGTTGCTTATGTGGAGGTGAGTCACACTCCCATGGAAATTAATTTAAAAAGGAAAAGTGTTGAATAAGTCTTGAGGGCTCCATTAATGCCTTGAAAAGTAAGTCAAACAAACCCAAAACCTCATTATTTTAATGATAAAAAACATATTGGCCGAACATAAGGATTATGGTATTTTATTACATCACCATTGGGTCATTATGATGTCATAAAACACATTATATATTTAAATGGTATTTAATTTCTACCCAAAAATTTGACTGTCTCAGAAAATTATGAAAAATTCACCGTTGGATAATTTCGACGTCCTGATTCCAAAAATAATATTTATTTTATCTAAATAATTTTTTAAATATGTGAATTTTCACTTTTAAAATAAAAACCGACATTTATAAAAAATTCACGGGTTTTGACAGAAATGGCTTTCAAACCTTAATAAAAATTTTAATTGCATTCATAAAATTATAAGATCATTTATATTTAATAAAAATTAATTTAATATTAAAAATAATATTTTATTAAAATATTATTTAATTCAAAAATCCTTTAATTTAATAAAATATAATTCTCAATTAAATAATAACTAAAAACACCATTTGTACTTTAAAAATTAATTACAATGTATCAAAAAACATATATTCATTATTATATACAAAAAAATGTACATGAACATGGTGCTACTTATTTGTTACATAACCCCTTAAAATAGCCTCATAAGACCTAAGGGTAAGGTGTGCGATGGTGACAGACTCTTGGGGTTGCTCGGATAACATCGCTCGAGTGGTAATCTCTATCAACTTCCATTTTTCCCGTAGACGATCACGTTCGAGCTTGACTTGATGAAGCTCAGCTTGGTCTTGGTCAAGGGAAAAGCCCAAAGATGCCACCTCTTTTCCGAGCTCCGACAAATGGGCTTCGTAAGGGGTAATTCTACTGGATGAGGCCATCGCTTCCTTTTTCTGAGTAGAAATGGTTTCGTTAAAGCCTTATATTTATACTACTCAGATGATCACTGTTCAACGACTATAAAAGTAACGGTCACAAATCTTAAAGTAAAACTAAAAAGGTTTAATTCTTATAAAAACATTTTTCATAAAGAAACATTTAACTGGATCAAGAGGGATTTTCCATTAATGAAATTTTGGGTCGTTACAACATTCCCCCCTTAAGAAATTTCGCCCTCGAAATTTTCCTTTTCCCACACTAAAAAAAATGTGGGTAACTTAGCTTCATCATATCCTCTGACTCCCATGTTGCTTCTTCAAACTTGTGGTTTCTCCACAACACCTTGACGAGGGGCATTGTTTTATTTCGTAGAACTTTTTCTCTACGACCTAAGATCTTCACTGGTTGCTCCTCATAAGAAAGATCATCTTCCAATTGTACCACCTCGGAAGAGAGTACATGTGAAGGGTCTGGTATGTACTTCCTTAAGAGGGATACATGGAAGACATCATGCACCTTGGCCATAGTAGGTGGAAGTGCTAGTCGATAGGCCACAGCCCCAACACGATCAAGAATCTCGAAGGGGCCGATGTACCTTGGACTTAACTTCCCTTTCTTTCCAAACCTCATGACCTTCTTCCATGGAGATATGCGTAAAAACACCATGTCTCCGACTTTAAACTCAAGGTCTCATCGACGATTATCTGCATAACTCTTCTGTCGACTTTGGGCTGCCTTGATATGCTGCTGAATGGGTTTCACCTTCTCCACCATTGCTTCGACCATTTCTGGTCCAAGCAGCTTACGTTCACCGACCTCATCCCAACATGCCGGTGTTCTACACCTTTTCCCATACAGGGCTTCATATGGTGCCATTTGGATGCTCGAGTGGAAACTATTATTATAAGAGAACTCAACCAGAGGAAGATGTTGATCCCATCCTCCTTTAAAGTCCATTGAGCACACTCTCAACATATCCTCAAGTGTTTGGATAGTCCGCTCGGATTGGCCATCAGTTTGAGGATGATAGGCCGTACTGAAGTTCAGTTCAGTAGTCAGAGCATGTTGAAGACTCCTTCAAAACTTAGAGGTAAATCTTGGATCTCGGTCAGACACAATAGATAGTGGTACTCCATGCAACCGTACCACTTCCCTGATATATATCCGTGCCAGTTGATCCAAAGAGAAATCCTCTCGAATAGCAATGAAGTGTGCAGTCTTTGTATGACGATCCACAACAACCCAGATTGCATTGCTACCTTTGGATGTCCTTGGAAGTCCGGTGACAAAGTCCATGGTGATGTTCTCCCATTTCCATTCTGGTATGGGCAATGGTTGCATCATCCCCTTAGACTTCTGCCTCTCTGCCTTCACTTGCTGACACACCAGGCACTTTGATGTATATTCAGCGATCTCCTTCTTCATATTATCCCACCAAAAGTTTTCTCGGAGATCTCGATACATCTTTGTGCTCCCTGGGTGAATAGAGAAATTTGAACTATGTGCATCATCCAAAAGTTCCTTCTTCAGCACCAAACTTGATGGAACACATAGTCTTTTCCCAAACCGCACAATTCCTTCTTCATTAACATTAAACTCTGAGGATTTTCCCTTTTTGATAGCTTCCACTTTTTCTTGGATTCCCACATCATCCTTTTGAGCATCCTATAACCTTTCCAAAAGAGATGGTTGAGCAATTATTTGTGAAAGGATTGATGATGTTCCCTTCTTTATGATTCCCACGTCCATCTTCATCAAGTCTAAGAAGATTGGATCCTTCTCAATTCTCATCATTGATAGAATTGCTGGATCCTTTCTACTTAGGGCATCCGCCACCTTGTTCGCCTTCCCAGGGTGGTAATGTATTGAACAGTCATAATCCTTGATGAGCTCTATCCATCTTCTCTGGCGCATATTAATCTCTTTCTGTGTGAATATATATTTAAGACTCTTGTGGTCAGTATATATCTCACATTTCTCTCCATAGAGATAATGACGCCAGATTTTCAAGGCAAAGATCACCACCGCCAACTCCAGATCATGCGTTGGATAGTTTCTCTCATGGATTTTCAACTGCCTTGAGGCATAGGATATCACTTTATCATTCTGCATCAGCACACATCCTAAGCCCTTCTTCGAAGCATCACCGAATACCACAAAAAGCTCCCCACTTGTGGGTAAAGTGAGCACGGGTGCAGTGATAAGCCTCCTTTTCAACTCCTTGAAGCTTTCTTCACATTCATCACTCCAAGCAAACTTTACTCCCTTTCGAGTTAGCTTGGTAAGAGGGTTGGAAAATCGTGAGAAATTTCTCACAAATCGTCGATAATATCCAGCTAACCCCAAGAAGTTACGGATATCAGTTACCGATGTTGGCCTCGGCCATCCCTCAATTGCATCTGTTTTGGAGGGGTCCACAGATATCCCATTGCTTGTGATGATATGGCCCAAGAATGAGACTTCCTTCAACCAAAACTCACACTTGCTGTACTTTGCATAGAGTTTCTCCTTGCGCAAAGTCTCTAGTACAGTTTTTAAATTCTCCTCATGGTCCTCCTTGGTTTTGGAGTAAATTAGAATATCATCTATAAAGACTACCACAAATTTGTCTAGGTAATCTCTAAAGACTCTATTCATCAAGTCCATGAATATTGCTGGAGCATTGGTGAGTCCGAAAGGCATTACTATGAATTCATAGTGCCCGTACCTTGTACGAAAAGCAGTCTTGGGGATATCTTCCTTCTTCACCATTACTTGATAATATCCCGACCGCAAGTCGACCTTGGAGAAGTATTGTGCTCCACGCAGCTGATCAAACAAGTCAACGATTCTTGGGAGAGGATACTTGTTCTTTATCGTGATTTTGTTAAGTTCACGATAATCGATGCAAAGCCGCATTGACCCATCCTTCTTCTTGACGAAGAGGACTGGTGCACCCCATGGTGATGCACTTGGTCGTATAAACCCTTTATCTAGATTCTCCTGTAGTTGTTTCTTCAGCTCTTCAAGCTCAACAACAGCCATTCTATATGGATTTTTGGATATTGGTAGTGCCCCAGGTATAAGTTCAATTGAGAACTCAACATCTCTTCTTGGAGGAAGACCAGGAAGTTCCTCGGGAAATACTTCAGCGAATTCCCTCACAATAGGCATTTCTTCAAGGGTGGATTCTTCCTTGGACTCAATCATCTGAGCCAGATATGCGTGCTCATAAGGCAGTAATATCCATGCTTGAGATGATGGAGCTAAAGGAGATTCATCTTCCTCCTGACACTTGTAAAGAATCGGGGGTCGATTCTCCATATGGAGTGTGATTTCCCACTCCCGACAATTTATGTTGGCTCTATATAAGGAAAGCCAATCCATGCCAAGAATTGCATCAAATTCCACCAAAGGGAGTATGAAGAGGTTCTCCGGGAAATTCAACCCACATATTATAACAGGGGAGGACTTATACTCATGGGATGCAATGATTTCCCCATTTGCCGTACTCACCGACATCTTTACTTCCATGATTTGTGGTGGTGCAGGGATTGTTCTACTAAACTTTTGAGATATAAAAGAATGCGTAGAACCTGAATCAAAAAGTATGTTCGCTATTCTTGAATGAATAACTAGCGTACCTGTCACCACTTCGTTGTCGGGGTTCACTTCGGCAGAAGTGATGGAAAAAGCTCTTCCTTGCTGTCTTGGAGGTTGATGATTGCCTCTGATAACCCTTGGATTAGGGCACTGATTCGAAAAATGACCTGGTACCTTGCATTTGAAGCATTGAACAACGCTTTGAGGTTCGAACGGAGCGTTCCTCTCCTCTGTCGCAGCCGCGGGTCCTTCTTGCTGAAAGTTAACAGCTAGGTGCCCTTCTCTTCCACACTTGAAGTATTTTCTTGTCCCCCTAAGGCAATTTCCAGGGTGCTTCTTTCCACACTTTTGGCAAGTGGGGTGCTGGAATTTATTAGCGCCGTTGGATTTATCCATCGGACCACCAGCATTGAAGTCCACCTTACGCTTCTTGTCCCCATGATACCCATGTGATTCTCCGATCTCCATTTCAACCTTGAGGGCACATCGGAAAATTTCCTCATAGCTGTCGAAGTCACGGATCGCTAATGCTTTCCGCAAGCTAGGCTTCAGCCCACCAAAGAAGCGGTCAACCTTGCATTCGGGGGTAACGACAAAGCCGGAAGCGTATCATGCAAGCCTTGTGAAGTTTTCCTCGTACGCTCCCACAGATTCCTCATCTTTCTGCTTGAGGGAAAGGAAGTCCCTTTCCATCTTAAGACGGAGGGTGCGTGGAAAATATTTATCGAAAAACATCTTCCGGAATTCCTTCCATTCCAAAGCCTCGATCTCCTCCTCAGGCTTCATATTTTTGATCAACGTCCACCATTGATCAGCTTCACCCTCCATACGATAATCCGCCAGGAGAACCTTCTATTTTTCAGAGCATTGGAGGATGGAGAATATCTTTTCAATGGAGTTGATCCATTGTTCAGCGATCGTGGGATCGGATGATCCACTAAAATTAGGAGGCCTTTGTCTCATGAAGCTTTCAATAGAAACTTGTTCTTTCTTAGGTGGGGTTGAACGTTCCTCTTGACCAGTGTTTCTATTCAAAACATGAGTTAGCTGAGAGAGAAGCGTGAAAAAGTTCGCGATTCCCGCTGCCATCGGATTGGGCATCTCATTAGTACAATCATCACACTGATCTTCACAACGGTTGTTAGCCCGAGTTCTCCTATTACCGGCCATTGGCTGGAATAAAAGGAAAGTTAGGGGTAACACATAAAGGGTAATCCAAAGACAAAAGTTGATGACTTATAAATAAACTTTAATATCTTTAACTCATGAGTCTATAGGATTCAATCCAGGCTTTTCATGATCTTCCTTCTAATATATATTCTTAGGGGAATTTTTCCTTTAATAAGGGTTCATACTAAGATTGTGAATTTATCAAAACATATCCCCTGGGAGTGTCGTAACCAAGAGTGCAGCAAGGCCCGTTGTCGTGCACCAGTTCCCGTTCGAGTCTAGCTCAAAGCGGTGTTTTCGGGTTTTACCCCTAGGATACATCTGTGCCAGAGCCGCCTCTACCTGCTCGTATCCAGACAGGGATGTATTTGTTTGATAAACCACTTACTTAGTATTTACCAAAACTTAGGGATGTTTTTATTATTCTTAGTCTTGTATCTAAGGCTTTACTAGGGTTTCCTAATCCCAAAAATAACTAAACCTATCCTCTGATACCAACTATGAAAACCCTGCTTTTTATTACAACTTAAACATGCTTTATTACATAAAAATTCACTTGATACAACAAAGAAGATCGAGAGGTTTAGTGTCTTTGGGGATTAGGATCATTACATAAAAACTTTAAACTTGAAATACAACATCCTTATTGAAAACTTCCTTTACATGACCACTACATTCCTTCGTACTTAGCATTGCATGGGATAACCTGAGGACATGCATAAGAAAAGGGTGAGCTATAAAGCCCAGTAAGGGAGTACACAATGAATAACATGAGGAGTACAATACATGTTAGGAAATAGTCATATCAATAGATCATAAGAGAGAGATGAACATAAAGGCATGATAAAGCATGATAATCATAACATGGAAATGTGGCAACAACACTTAACATTGAATTAGCATGAGCCAAGGCTCATTGCACATGGAGCATGAGTAAACCCTCATTGCACTTGAAGCACGAGTAAACCCTCCTTGCACTTGAATTAGCATGAGTCAACACTCATTGCACATGACGTATCATGATACTATACTTTACCCAATGCATTGGAGCGCTATCAGGGCGCACCCTTCCTAAACATTTCCTTTCATGCATAAGTGTGCCACATGGATCATAAAACATGGATTCATAAAACATAATCATTTATTCCACGATAAAGGAAAGTGGAATTCATACATGAAACTTTATAATCAATATGTAAATGTGCATAAAGGTGAATACCCTTGATGGAGAAATGAGCATGGTATTCACTACACAAAGACATTGGCTTAGAAAATCAGTGCGATTTCGGCAGCGTAACGGCGTGACATAAGAATTCATAAAAAAGGTTGATGAGAGAGAAAGGGGTTCCTCATCATATTTACATGTAATGGACAGTAAGGAGATCATATATATACATGTCCCAACAATAGAAATGGAATTTATATTCATGATACAAAAGTATTGCTTGAATGTAAAAGAAGAGAGGGAAGTTCCTTTCGGAATTTCGGCATAGTAACGGGTGTAAATGGGAGGCATTTAATGAGAGAGAAAGGGTTCTCCCATCATTCAAACAATAATAGGGAATTATGTGGGAGGTGCTAAACCATACCCCAACATTCATAATTGAAATAAAAAGGGAAATACAACTTAAAGAAAATCGACAAAAAAAATGAGAAAGGAAGAAAACCCTTACTTGGAAGTGTGCTTCCAAAGGCTAGAGAGAGGCTTGTGAGAGGCTTCTTGGGAGCTTGGGGCACCTTGGGAGGATTCTAGAGAGAGTAGGGCAGAGGTTGGACGAACTTCAAGGGCTTTGAGTGAGGAGGAAGTGGGAGCTTGGGTGGGTTTATATAGGAAAGGTGAGAGAATTCTTTATTATTTAGGTTTGGGACCCCTTATATTAAAATAATCCAAACCACAAACCATCCCATGGTATTTGCCCATGGTTTCTGGAAAAGGAAATAGGAAAACAATATTTTACAAGGCCAAGGTCCGAACTTATTAAAAAATTAGGGTTGCTTATGTGGAGGTGAGTCACACTCCCATGGAAATTAATTTCAAAAGGAAAAGTGTTGAATAAGTCTTGAGGGCTCCATTAATGCCTTGAAAAGTAAGTCAAACAAACCCAAAACCTCATTATTTTAATGATAAAACACATATTGGCCGAACATAAGGATTATGGTATTTTATTACATCACCATTGGGTCATTATGATGTCATAAAACACATTATATATTTAAATGGTATTTAATTTTTACCCAAACATTTGACTGTCTCAGAAAATTATGAAAAATTCACCGTTGGATAATTTCGACGTCCTGATTCCAAAAATAATATTTATTTTATCTAAATAATTTTCTAAATATGTGAATTTTCACTTTTAAAATAAAAACCGACATTTATAAACATTTCACTGGTTTTCACAGAAATGGCTTTCAAACCTTAATAAAAATTTTAATTGCATTCATAAAATTATAAGATCATTTATATTTAATAAAAATTAATTTAATATTAAAAATAATGTTTTATTAAAATATTATTTAATTCAAAAATCCTTTAATTTAATAAAATATAATTCTCAATTAAATAATAACTAAAAACACCATCTGTACTTTAAAAACTAATTACAATGTATCAAAAAAAATATATTCATTATTATATACAAAAAAAATGTACATGAACATGGTGCTACTTATTTGTTACATAACCCCTTAAAATAGCCGCATAAGACCTAAGGGTAAGGTTTGCGATGGTGACAGACTCTTGGGGTTGCTCGGATAACATCGCTCGAGTGGTAATCTCTATCAACTTCCATTTTTCCCGTAGACGATCACGTTCAAGCTTGACTTGATGAAGCTCAGCTTGGGCTTGGTCAAGGGCAAAGCCCAAAGACGCCACCTCTTTTCCGAGCTCCGACAAATGGGCTTCGTAAGGGGCAATTCTACTGGATGAGGCCATCGCTTCCTTTGTCTGAGTAGAAATGGTTTCGTTAAATCCTTATATTTATACTACTCAGATGATCACTGTTCAACGACTATAAAAGTAACAGTCACAAATCTTAAAGTAAAACAAAAAAGGTTGATATCTTATAAAAACATTTTTCATAAAGAAACATTTAACTGGATCAAGAGGGATTTTCCATTAATGAAATTTTGGGTCGTTATAACATTCCCCCCTTAAGAAATTTCGCCCTCGAAATTTTCCTTTTCCCACACTAAAACAAATGTGGGTAACTTAGCTTCATCATATCCTCCGACTCCCATGTTGCTTCTTCAAACTTGTGGTTTCTCCACAACACCTTGACGAGGGGCATTGTCTTATTTCGTAGAACTTTTTCTATACGATCTAAGATCTTCACTGGTTGCTCCTCATAAGAAAGATCATCTTCCAATTGTACCACCTCGGAAGAGAGTACATGTGAAGGGTCTAGTATGTACTTCCTTAAGAGGGATACATGGAAGACATCATGCACCTTGGCCATAGTAGGTGGAAGTGCTAGTCGATAGGCCACAACCCCAACACGATCAAGAATCTCGAAGGGGCCGATGTACCTTGGACTTAACTTCCCTTTCTTTCCAAACCTCATGACCTTCTTCCACGGAGATATGCGTAAAAACACCATGTCTCCGACTTTAAACTCAAGGTCTCATCGACGATTATCTGCATAACTCTTCTGTCGACTTTGGGCTGCCTTGATATGCTGCTGAATGGTTTTCACCTTATCCACCATTTCTTCGACCATTTCTGGTCCAAGCAGCTTACGTTCACCGACCTCATCCCAACATGCCGGTGTTCTACACCTTTTCCCATACAGGGCTTCATATGGTGCCATTTGGATGCTCGAGTGGAAACTATTATTATAAGAGAACTCAACCAGAGGAAGATGTTGATCCCATCCTCCTTTAAAGTCCATTGAGAACGCTCTCAACATATCCTCAAGTGTTTGGATAGTCCGCTCGGATTGGCCATCTGTTTGAGGATGATAGGCCGTACTGAAGTTCAGTTCAGTATTCAGAGCATGTTGAAGACTCTTCCAAAACTTAGATGTAAATCTTGGATCTCGGTCAGACACAATAGATAGTGGTACTCCATGCAACCGTACCACTTCCCTGATATATATCCGTGCCAGTTGATCCAAAGAGAAATCCTCTCGAATAGCAATGAAGTGTGCAGTCTTTGTAAGACGATCCACAACAACCCAGATTGCATTGCTACCTTTGGATGTCCTTGGAAGTCCGGTGACAAAGTCCATGGTGATGTTCTCCCATTTCCATTCTGGTATGGGCAATGGTTGCATCATCCCCTTAGACTTCTGCCTCTCTGCCTTCACTTGCTGACACACCAGGCACTTTGATGTATATTCAGCGATCTTATTCTTCATATTATCCCACCAAAAGTTTTCTCGGAGATCTCGATACATCTTTGTGCTCCCTGGGTGAATAGAGAAATTTGAACTATGTGCATCATCCAAAAGTTCCTTCTTCAGCTCCGAACTTGATGGAACACATAGTCTTTTCCCAAACCGCACAATTCCTTCTTCATTAACATTAAACTCTGAGGATTTTCCCTTTTTGATAGCTTCCACTTTTTCTTGGATTCCCACATCATCCTTTTGAGCATCCTTTAACCTTTACAAAAGAGATGGTTGAGCAATCATTTGTGAAAGGATTGATGATGTTCCCTTCTTTATGATTCCCACGTCCATCTTCATCAAGTCTAAGAAGATTGGATCCTTCTCAATTCTCATCATTGATAGAATTGCTGGATCCTTTCTACTTAGGGCATCCGCCACCTTGTTCGCCTTCCCAGGGTGGTAATGTATTGAACATTCATAATCCTTGATGAGCTCTATCCATCTTCTCTGGCGCATATTAAGCTCTTTCTGTGTGAATATATATTTAAGACTCTTGTAGTCAGTATATATCTCACATTTCTCTCCATAGAGATAATGCCACCAGATTTTCAAGGCAAAGATCACCGCCGCCAACTCCAGATCATGCGTTGGATAGTTTCGCTCAAGGATTTTCAACTGCCTTGAGGCATAGGATATCACTTTATCATTCTGCATCAGCACACATCCTAAGCCCTTCTTCGAAGCATCACTGAGTACCACAAAAAGCTCCCCACTTGTGGGTAAAGTGAGCACGGGTGCAGTGATAAGCCTCCTTTTCAACTCCTTGAAGCTTTCTTCACATTCATCACTCCAAGAAAACTTACTCCCTTTCGAGTTAGCCTGGTAAGAGGGTTCGACAATCGTGAGAAATTTCTCACAAATCGTTGATAATATCCAGCTAACCCCAAGAAGCTACGGATATCAGTTACCGATGTTGGCCTCGGCTATCCCTCAATTGCATCTGTTTTGGAGGGGTCCACAGATATCCCATTGCTTGTGATGATATGGCCCAAGAATGAGACTTCCTTCAACCAAAACTCACACTTGCTGTACTTTTCATATAGTTTCTCCTTGCGCAAAGTCTCTAGTACAGTTTTTAAATGCTCCTCATGGTCCTCCTTGGTTTTGGAGTAAATTAGGATATCATCTATAAAGACTACCACAAATTTGTGTAGGTAATATCTAAAGACTCTATTCATCAAGTCCATGAATATTTCTGGAGAATTGGTGAGTCCGAAAGGCATTACTATGAATTCATAGTGCCCGTACCTTGTACGAAAAGCAGTCTTGGGGATATCTTCCTTCTTCACCATTACTTGATAATATCCCGACCGCAAGTCGACCTTGGAGAAGTATTGTACTCCACGCAGCTGATCAAACAAGTCATCGATTCTTGGGAGAGGATACTTTTTCTTTATCGTGATTTTGTTAAGTTCACGATAATCGATGCAAAGCCGCATTGACCCATCCTTCTTCTTGACGAAGAGGACTGGTGCACCCCATGGTGATGCACTTGGGCGTATAAACCCTTTATCCAGATTCTCCTGTAGTTGTTTCTTCAGCTCTTCTAGCTCAACAACAGCCATTCTATATGGATTTTTGGATATTGGTAGCGCCCCAGGTATAAGTTCAATTGAGAACTCAACATCTCTTCTTGGAGGAAGACCAGGAAGTTCCTCGGGAAATACTTCAGCGAATTCCCTCACAATAGGCATTTCTTCAAGGGTGGTTTCTTCCTTGGACTCAATCATCTGAGCCAGATATGCGTGCTCATAAGGCAGTAATATCCATGCTTGAGATGATGGAGCTAAAGGAGATTCATCTTCTTCCTGACACTTGTAAAGAATCGGGGGTCGATTCTCCATATGGAGTGTGATTTCCCTCTCCCGACAATTTATGTTGGCTCTATATAAGGAAAGCCAATCCATGCCAAGAATTGCATCAAATTCCACCAAAGGGAGTATGACGAGGTTCGCTGGGAAATTCAACCCACATATTATAACAGGGGAGGACTTATACTAATGGGATGAAATGATTTCCCCATTTGCCGTACTCACCGACATCTTTACTTCCATGATTTGTGGTGGTGCAGGGATTGTTCTACTAAACTTTTGAGATATAAAAGAATGCATAGAACCTGAATCAAAAAGTATGTTCGCTATTCTTGAATGAATAACTAGCGTACCTGTCACCACTTCGTTGTCGGGGTTCACTTCGGCAGAAGTGATGGAAAAAACTCTTCCTTGCTGTCTTGGAGGTTGTTGATTGCCTCCGATAACCCTTGGATTAGGGCACTGATTCGAAAAATGACCTGGTTCTTTGCATTTGAAGCATTGAAAAACGCGTTGAGGTTCGAATGGAGCGTTCCTCTCCTCTGTCGCAGCCGCGGGTCCTTCTTGCTGACAGTTAACAGCTAGGTTTCCTTCTCTTCCACACTTGAAGCATTTTCTTGTCCCCCTAAGGCAATTTCCAGGGTGCTTCTTTCCACACTTTTGGCAAGTGGGGTGCTGGAATTTCTTAGCGCCATTGGATTTATCCATCGGACCACCAGCATTGAAGTCCACCTTACGCTTCTTGTCCCCATGATACCCATGTGATTCTCCGATCTCTATTTCAACCTTGAGGGCACATCAGACAATTTCCTCATAGCTGTCGAAGTCACGGATCGCTAATGCTTTCCGCAAGCTAGGCTTCAGCCCACCAAAGAAGCGGTCAACCTTGCATTCGGGGGTAACGACAAAGCCGAAAGCATATCGTGCAAGCCTTGTGAAGTTTGCCTCCTACGCTCCCACAGATTCCTCATCTTTCTGTTTGAGGGAAAGGAAGTCCCTTTCCATCTTAAGACGGAGGGTGCGTGAAAAATATTTATCGAAAAACATCTTCCGGAATTCCTTCCATTCCAAAGCCTCGATCTCCTCCTCAGGCTTCGTATTTTTGATCAACGTCCACCATTGATCAGCTTCACCCTCCATACGATAATCCGCCAGGAGAACCTTCTCTTTTTCAGAGCATTGGAGGATGAAGAATATCTTTTCAATGGAGTTGATCCATTGTTCAGCGATCGTGGGATCAGATGATCCACTAAAAGTAGGAGGCCTTTGTCTCATGAAGCTTTCAATAGCAACTTGTTCTTTCTTAGGGGGGGGGGGGGGGGTTGAACGTTCCTCTTGACCAGTGTTTCTATTCAAAACATGAGTTAGATGAGAGAGAAGCGTGACAAAGTTCGCGATTCCCACTCCCATCGGATTGGGCATCTCATTAGTACAATCATCACACTGATCTTCACAACGGTTGTTAGCCCGAGTTCTCCTATTACCGGCCATTGGCTGGAATAAAAGGAAAGTTAGGGGTAACACATAAAGGGTAATCCAAAGACAAAAGTTGATGACTTATAAATAAACTTTAATCTCTTTAACTCATGAGTCTATAGGATTCAATCAAGGCTTTTCATGATCTTCCTTCTAATATATATTCTTAGGGGCATTTTTCCTTTAATAAGGGTTCATACTAAGATTGTGAATTTATCAAAACATATCCCCCGGGAGTGTCGTAACCAAGAGTGCAGCAAGGCCCGTTGTCATGCACCAGTTCCCGTTCGAGTCTAGCTCAAAGCGGTGTTTTCGGGTTTTACCCCTAGGATACATCTGTGCCAGAGCCGCCTCTACCTGCTCGTATCCATACAGGGATGTATTTGTTTGATAAACCACTTACTTAGTATTTAACAAAACTTAGGGATGTTTTTATTATGCTTAGTCTTGTATCTAAGGCTTTACTAGGGTTTCCTAATCCCAAAAATAACTAAACCTATCCTCTGATACCAACTATGACAACCCTGCTTTTTATTACAACTTAAACATGCTTTATTACATAAAACTTCACTTGATACAACAAAGAAGATCGAGAGGTTTAGTGTCTTTGGGGCTTAGGATCATTACATAAAAACTTTAAACTTGAAATACAACATCCTTATTGAAAACTTCCTTTACATGACCACTACATTCCTTCGTACTTAGCATTGCATGGGATAACCTGAGGACATGCATAAGAAAAGGGTGAGCTATAAAGCCCAGTAAGGGAGTACACAATGAATAACATGAGGAGTACAATACATGTTAGGCAATAGTCATATCAATAGAGCATAAGAGAGAGATGAACATAAAGGCATGATAAATCATGATAATCATAACATGGAAATGTGGCAACAACACTTAACATTGAATTAGCATGAGCCAAGGCTCATTGCACATGGAGCATGAGTAAACCCTCATTGCACTTGAAGCACGAGTAAATACTCATTGCACTTGAATTAGCATGAGTCAACACTCATTGAACATGACGTATCATGATACTATACTTTACCCAATGCATTGGAGCGCTATCAGGGCGCACCCTTCTTAAACATTTCCTTTCATGCATAAGTGTGCCACATGGATCATAAAACATGGATTCATAAAACATAATCATTTATTCCACGATAAAGGAAAGTGGAATTCATACATGAAGCTTTATAATCAATATGTAAATGTGCATAAAGGTGAATACCCTTGATGGAGAAATGAGCATGGTATTCACTACACAAAGACATTGGCTTAGAAAATCAGTTCGATTTCGGCAGCGTAACGGCGTGACATAAGAATTCATAAAAAAGGTTGATGAGAGAGAAAGGGGTTCCTAATCATATTTACATGTAATGGACAGTAAGTAGATCATATATATACATGTCCCAACAATAGAAATGGAATTTAGATTCATGATACAAAAGTATTACTTGAATGTAAAAGAAGAGAGAGAAGTTCCTTTCGGAATTTCGGCATAGTAACGGGTGTACATGGGAGGCATTTAATGAGAGAGAAAGGGTTCTCCCATCATTCAAACAATAAGAGGGCAGTATGGGGGAGGTGCTAAACCATACCCCAACATTCATAATTGAAATAAAAAGGGAAATACAACTTAAAGAAAATTGACAAAAAAATGAGAAAGGAAGAAAACCCTTACTTGGAAGTGTGCTTCCAAAGGCTAGAGAGAGGCTTGTGAGAGGCTTCTTGGGAGCTTGGGGCACCTTGGGAGGATTCTAGAGAGAGTAGGTCAGAGGTTGGACGAACTTCAAGGGCTTTGAGTGAGGAGGAAGTGGGAGCTTGGGTGGGTTTATATAGGAAAGGTGAGAGAATTCTTTATTATTTAGGTTTGGGACCCCTTATATTAAAATAATCCAAACCACAAACCATCCCATGGTATTTGCCCATGGTTTCTGGAAAAGGAAAGAGGAAAACAATATTTTACAAGGCCAAGGTCCGAACGTATTAAAAAATTAGGGTTTCTTATGTGGAGGTGAGTCATACTCCCATGGAAATTAATTTAAAAAGGAAAAGTGTTGAATAAGTCTTGAGGGCTCCATTAATGCCTTGAAAAGTAAGTCAAACAAACCCAAAACCTCATTATTTTAATGATAAAACACATATTGGCCGAACATAAGGATTATGGTATTTTATTACATCACCATTGGGTCATTATGATGTCATAAATCACATTATATATTTAAATGGTATTTAATTTTTACCCAAAAATTTGACTGTCTCAGAAAATTATGAAAAATTCACCGTTGGATAATTTCGACGTCCTGATTCCAAAAATAATATTTATTTTATCTAAATAATTTTCTAAATATGTGAATTTTCACTTTTAAAATAAAAACCGACATTTATAAAAAATTCACGGGTTTTGACAGAAATGGCTTTCAAACCTTAATAAAAATTTTAATTGCATTCATAAAATTATAAGATCATTTATATTTAATAAAAATTAATTTAATATTAAAAATAATATTTTATTAAATAATATTTAATTCAAAAATCCTTTAATTTAATAAAATATAATTCTTAATTAAATAATAACTAAAAACACCATTTGTACTTTAAAAACAAATTACAATGTATCAAAAAAAATATATTCATTATTATATACAAAAAAAATGTACATGAACATGGTGCTACTTATTTGTTACATAACCCCTTAAAATATCCGCATAAGACCTAAGGGTAAGGTGTGCGATGGTGACAGACTCTTGGGGTTGCTCGGATAACATCGCTCGAGTGATAATCTCTATCAACTTCCATTTTTCCCGTAGACGATCACGTTCGAGCTTGACTTGATGAAGCTCAGCTTGGGCTTGGTCAAGGGAAAAGCCCAAAGATGCCACCTCTTTTCCGAGCTCCGACAAATGGTCTTCGTAAGGGGCAATTCTACTGGATGAGGCCATCGCTTCCTTTGTCTGAGTAGAAATGGTTTTGTTAAAGCCTTATATTTATACTACTCAGATGATCACTGTTCAACGACTATAAAAGTAACGGTCACAAATCTTAAAGTAAAACTAAAAAGGTTGATATCTTATAAAAACATTTTTCATAAAGAAACATTTAACTGGATCAAGAGGGATTTTCCATTAATGAAATTTTGGGTCGTTACATATACGGGCAGAGAGAAGAAATTCTTCCTTGGAATTGTGTACAAAGAATATATCATTATTAAAATTCACAAGGTAACCCTCATTGAATAATTGGATTATATTAATAACATTGTTCTTAAGACCGTTAACAAGTATAACAATTGAAATTAATGTTTTTTAAAGAACAACAATGTTAAATATACCTACAATTTCTCCCTAAGCATTATCTCTGAATGTTACTTTTCCTCTTTTCTTCTGGATTATATTTTCAAAAACGTTTTTGTAACCATTCATGTGCTAGGAACATCCACTATCCATGTACCATGTATTGTTGTTGGTACTATCTTTATTTTCCTAAAAAAGAGTAGGATTTTCAGAATCCAAATTTTCTTTGATCCAGAAATTTCAGAAAGTAAAATATCAGGAATCCCCTTATTCTTAGAAAAGTATGCTTTATGAAAACCTAATGATTGGTTTTTTTAAAGAAATTTTTTTCTCCCAATGTCCACCACATTGACACTTAGTACAAAAGGGAGCTCATTGTGGAGAAAAACAATTATCACTAAAATTTAGTTTTGAGTGAGTATAACCAAATCCAAAACTACTACATAGATTATGATATTGTGAATACATTTGATCAAATTCCCTCCTTCATGATGTAAAATTTGACAAAAGATTAATTAAGGAAAAAGTTTTAGTTTTTAGTCTGATGACTAATTTCTTATCCTCAAAGTCATTAGTTTTAGAACATGGGTTATTCTATAAAATAGTTTTCTTAGAAATAACATTTTCAAGATCCTTAGAATGCTTATCCTTCTCGGAATTTACAACCTTATGATTATAGAGACACTTTATAAGTAAAACGTTTTTTGATCCAAATCCTTACAAAGATCTTATATTCCTTTTGATGAAATAGGTATTCTAAAATTTTCTTTCTCTTACTTCTTTTTTATCTTACAATTTTTATTTTCAAATAATTTAGAAAACCTGTAAATTTTTTAAAATGAAGGTAATGTATTATCTTATAATGATGAATATTCGTCATCTGAAGATTCGTAATATTATTTATATGGAAAATTATAATTTAAATAAATATTGTTTAAGGATTTAACATTATTTATCTTCACCATAAGATAATGATTTTCAAAATGTATTATGGTTATAAGACCATTATTATTCTGACTAGAAGAATCATATTCAAAATATTCTTCTAAAGAGTCACCACAACTGGCACTCCATTTGTCCTTTTCTTTCAAGACTTTCTTATCCATAGAATTGTAATACTTCATTATCATTCTGTCAGAATGGTTTTCTATCTGATATTATATCTTAATAATAGCAAAATTAGGTCTTATTTGTCCATCCCTTTTACATTCATAACAAGTTACTTAAAAATAATTCTTTTCATTTCGATGTTTCTTCTTATATCTATAGTGAAAAAATTTATTTCCCACAATATTACTAATTCTTGAGGAAGATTGAATTAATAATTATATAAATGATCACATTCACTTGATTCAGATATAAAAATAGCTTTATTTTCTTCATATCCAATTACCCATTCCAGTTTCTTGGATTTAGATGTAGTAGTGAATGCTATACTCCCATTACAATTCTTCTTTTTGTCGAAATCCGCATCTCACTTTATTCTTATTTCATGCTGAAGAAGAGTTGAATATAACTCATCAAAAGTAATGTTTGATATTTTACCATTCTCAAAAAATGGATATACTTTTAGATCCCACTCATTAGGAATCATTTCAATTATCTTATCTATAAGAACATCATCATCAAGTCATTTTTCTACCATAGATTGAAGAGTATTGACAGTGGTAATAAATTTTTGATGTACTTTAAAAATATGTTATCCATAATAAAATAAGAATCCATGATATTCAAATATTAACATAGAACTTCTAGTTTATATTACATTAGAAGTCCAAAAATTTGTAACTTAATGTTTCTTCCAGATATAGTTGAAAGCTTCAAAAGAATATATCAAACTACATATATTACTGGTCATAGAACACAACAATGTATTGTGTACGTTGTAATTTAGTTGATATTCTTGTTTTTCTTGGTTGGTGAAAGCTCTAACTTCCTTGTCTAGATATTTTTAGTCTCCAGTGAGTAATAAATTTTTTTTTACTCCAATGTTAATGAAAAAAGTATTTATCCTATCCCTTTAGTGCTGAAAATGATTTTCATAAAAAATTGGGGGTTTGATAGGATTATGTTTGTCAATAGAACCAACATTCATAACTTCTATTATATAAGAAAATATTTTTCCACAAACTTGTTAATAGAAAACTTTTATCCACAATGATAAAAATATTTAAGAAAAACATGAACAAGAAAACATTAGAAATAAAAACATGTGCAAGTAATACGAAGTAGCTTAGACATATAAGAAAAATCCAAAAATCTTGGGAAAATAGAATTAAGAGTCTAAACATATAAATAATCAGATTCTAGAATCAAATGGAAATTCAAATTCTATTTTACAATGAATTTGGACTCTGAAGTCTATAAATTTTGGAGTCTAAATTCTGATTAATTTATAGTTTAAATTTTAAGGAACTTGGAGTCTGAATTTTAGATAATTTAGAGTCTGAAATTCAGATAATTCTTATTATGAATTTCCTAGAATTTAGTTTCTAAACTTCAAATAATTCCGAGTATGAATTTCAGAGAATCAAGAGTCTAAAAATAGAAGACTCGATATACAAATAACTATAAGATTATGATGTTTTAGATAAGTATCATAATTTTTTACTTAGTAATAAAAATAAATTGACATTGAAAAAACATAGAATAAGATTTTAAAAATAATGGAAAGGATAAAACATTCCTTAGAGAAATGAAATTTTCCTTATGAAAATAATCCTTAGAGAAAGATAATTTTCTTTAAGAAATGGTGTTTCTGATTTTCAGAATATATAAGAATGGAAAAGTTATAAAGAAAACTTATTAACTCAACAATATATGTGTTATTGTCACAACATGTTTTGGTACACCATGTAACGATTCTACTACATAATGGTATCATTATATTGAAAGTAAATTCATGAGGTTTTTTCCTGGTGTGATTCCCACTCCCATTATTTGATTATTATAAATATGGATCTTTATACATCGAAAGTAAATTGATAATTATTTGGTCTATGATATTATTTAAATGATATAGTCATCCTTTTTATTTGATTGTCTTATAATATTCTGATTTACATCTTTCATTTGATCTATCATTAATTTTTTCTTCCCCAATTATATACTTCTATAAACATGAATTACATAAAACTCATTTCCTCTATAAATTACCAATGTTTCATTACAAGATTATTAATGGTTCACCAAGATTACCAATACAATGGTTGATTTTGATAATTTTGTTTTCTAAAACATATATTCATGTACTATATGATGTCAACACCACATACATAATCACATTTTTTGAGTGGTAACTTATTATAATTTTGCATAAATTCATTGGACACCCATTTATTTTCAATGGGATTATCATGTCTTGTATATTTTTGAAATCATGAATTCATTATGAGGGAACCTTTAAAAAAATATTTAAAACCCACTTATTTCCTTATGATTTTATGATATGTTGATTAAAACATGGTGGCATACATATGAATGATTTTTATTATGTGATGGGTGGAACTAAATTACATATCCCTCAAATTAATTGGGTATTGTTTCTATCTCATGAGATATTATGGTACTTGGGTAGTGAGCCTAGCCAACTATGGGAGTGGGTGGTTATCCTTGCAATTTAGTTTATGTTGATGAGGCAGGTACCATTGAATTATGATTATAACGGCATGATTATATTTTTTCCACATTCCCATGATGTCATTCCCTAATAATATGATTATTACTTTTATGTGGCCTTGTTTGGTCATTTCCCATATATTGATTCTATGATTATTTTGATATCATTCTAAGACTTATGCCTCTCAAGTTAATATTTATTATTATTTTTACCCTTGTTAGACCTTTGAAATCATAGATTTTTATGCTTCCTTTTCCAAATGATATGAAATAATGTATTATATATTCCAATACTAGAAGAGTATCTTATATAGATAATTTATGGGTCATGTTTTATACTCATTATGAATTAATCTATTTTATATATATTGGAATTTTTTTCATTTGATTAGCTTATTTTAGATTTACGATTTAGTGATTTTACCTAATTCTCTAATATACTAATCTAGAAGGTCCTTAGATTGTAAATCTGAAAATATATTATATTAATAGATGTTTAATAAATCTAGTGTTGTGTATTATGTATTTTGGGAACTAGATCCAGGAGGGTGCTATCTTCGGAACTACAATAAGTTTCTCTAATGGATGCTAATATACATGAAAAATATATTTTATAGATTCATTTAAAATTCCATTTGAACATCTAGAGAAAACAGTCCTTTTATTTTGGTTACTTTTAAAAACTAAAATTCCCAGAATAGTATTTATAGAATTTCCTTTATGAAAACATTAAAATTTGTAAAAAAAGATTCAAGATGAAGGAAATATGCATTAGATCAAAAATATGATTAGGTCATATAAGTTAAAAAAATCATTCCCACTATTATAAAATGTGAAAAGTGTGTTATATGAAAAAAATTTGAAAATATTTTTTATAATAAATTTTAATGAAAACCATATGTTAATAAGAATTATTATTCCACAACATCAGTATATATATAAAAACTTCAATGAAACATTTTGACGAACATGGAAATAGTAGAGAAATATTTTCAAACCAAAAAGAAGAAATAAAATTGGAATTTATTAATTATGTTTTCTCAATCATATTTTGAAAAAAATGAGAGGAATGGTAAAAATATAGGAAAACACAAGATATTACTATATGATAATAAAATATATGTGACTTAAAATATAAGGATCCTATATTTTTTATTAATAGAAATTTAACATAAATAATCACAAAAAGAAATTAGATTTTAATGTAAATCCTTACCAGTTTTGTAAATTTTGATTCATAATGGACCTGAGATAAATAGACATAGATTAAATAAATTTAAATATATTAATTATGTAATATATTAAATTAGAAATATATATTCATATAAACAAATTAGTGAACAACTAGAACCATGTCTCTATTAAAGAATATTAAGATGAAGATTCCTTGCCGCTAGTCATGTCTTTTTCATACACGTTAGAAACTCATGTATAAAAAATATTTATTTTATATAAATATATTAATGAAATATAATCATATATATCTACCTATATATCAATCAATTATAATTTTTAGTTACCGATTCACTAATAATTATTCATTGAAATCATTATTTTCATGAAAACTGGTCCATTTTCCATCATTGTTTCTGTTTGATTGTTCGGATCATTACATCATAGTCATAGTTTCTTTATCTACAGAATTAATTTATTGTCACCGATATCATATTTATTCTTGATTTAAACTTTTATAATAATCCTTATAGGGTGGTATTTAAAATTTGTTACATCACTTCATGGTGATGACAATCAATTTGTACACATGAGTAATGTTTCCATTTTTTAATGGTTAGAAAAAAAGGTAAATAAATATAAAAATTTTTAATCATAATTATATAAAAAATAACATATATATTTATTAAATATATCCTTATTATCATCCATGAATTGTGGAGATAAAAAATAAACCACATTGCTTCGTGGATATAGTAGTGTATATGTAAGAATAAGTGAAGTTTTTAGTTTCTAATAGATGGGAAAGTAAGAAAAAGACAATATTTTATCTTTAAATAATCATAATTATTTTATAAATATCATATATTTCCATTAAATCCATCTATATAACCACCGAGGTGGGATGATGATGAAAAATAAAACACATCACTTCGTGGGGGTGGTAGTCGTAACGTATCTAGAAGCGATGTTTTCATTTCACCTAGGATGGAAAATGATATTAAAAAGGGATGTAACATAATCATAATAAAATTATAGCATATTATATATAATTATGATATCATACCAAAATATTTATAATATCTTAGAAGTAGGTATAATGAAAAATAATCAACAATGAACTCGGTTTAGACTTATACCCTCTCTTTGGAAAACCTCATTTGGATTACACCTTAAGCCATATAGGTTTCAAATTTTTTTTAGAACAGGACCTCCAGGTCATAGGGATTATGGTTGAAAATTAATTTGGATATGTATTTTTCCATATAGCAGTCGTACTTCCTTCGCCTAAATGAGAACTTAATTTAGCTGCTCTTTCCAAAAGACGTGAATGTAAATAAAAGACATCTCCTGGATAAGCTTCGCGACCTGGTGGTCTTCGTAATAGAAGAGACATTTGACGATAAGCTTGTGCTTGTTTGGAGACATCATCATAAATAATTAAAGTGTGTTGTTCGCGGTACATAAAATATTCAGCCAAAGAGGCTCCTGTATATGGAGCAAGATATTGTAATGTCGCAGAGGAATCTGCCGGTTTGGCTACCACAATAGTGTATTCTAACGCTCTACTTTCCTGGAAAGTAGTAACTACCTGAGCCACATAAGATGCTTTTTGACCATAATGTATAAGATATGATAGGAGGTTTCCTTTTATAAGTGAGGTGGGTTGAAAACTTGTGAATACTTGATATATTATTATATAATATATGTCTTAATCAAGTTAAGTATATAAAAAATGAAAAAAATTCATTGATAGGAAGGATATATTCTAAATTCTACCAACTAATGATATTTATACTAGTATTTTTTGTTATCTTAATCCCTATCTCTAAGGTTAACCCCTCCTTTAACACATATAAAACCTATCATGGTAACATGATTTTTAGTATGGTAACTATTCAATATTTCCAAATGTTATGTTCAAATTATTAAATAATATTAATTATTCCAAAAATAAATATGAAATTAATTTTACATGATTAAAATTTTATATTGGTTATAAATTAACTCTAATATCCTCACATAAAATGCATAAATATTTTTTAACGAAAATGTATTGTTAAGAGAAAAATTGATTCTATTCTAATTATTTTCT
Organism: Viscum album; assembly: GCA_963277665.1. NCBI lineage: Eukaryota > Viridiplantae > Streptophyta > Magnoliopsida > Santalales > Viscaceae > Viscum > Viscum album. Next base: position 1,553,304,248 of record OY728156.1, read on the forward strand.
ATTTAACAACCATTAGATGAGTGTTAATATATTTAGATGAATACATGGTATAAATATTAAAATAAAATATTTCATAAATAGTGATTAATTTTATTTTTTAAGAGAAAAATATATTTTCCACTTAAAAATTGTTTTTTAAAAAATAACTATTTTTATAAAAACATGATTCTATCTCCAATTTTAACCAATAGATAGAAATTATTGAATTATTATTAATTTATTTTATATTAAATACCAATATATATCGTCAAAATCAATTTTAATTGGTGATCAAGGTACATAATATATAAAAAATATTATACTTATGAAAATTATTCTTTTATCATAAATGATTTTATTTCTCACGTTGAAAATTTAGTACTTTTTTTACGTGGAAATAATTAGTTTATTATGAAAACAATTAAAACTATTTTTCATAGTTAATTTTTTCCTTTTCATACATAGGAATCTAATGAAATATTATTTCTATATATGGACTAAAGAACACAACCTAATATCTCATGGAGATAAACATCAATAGTTGGTACTAGCATAACAGGGGGTTCTTGTCCAACAACCCATAGGAAATACTCTTTCCCACCCACCTATAACTCATTTGGAGGTCATTGTGGTGGAATGTATGTATAATTACATACACATTCCTCAAAACACATTTCAATTAAAACCTTTTGATATCACAGTTTAAGGTGAGTAGTAACACGCATAAAACCTATGTTAATCTATATACACTTCTCATATCATATGGGTCTCATAACCCATGAAATATATATATCCCCATTAACCCATTCTATTAGTTATTTCAAATACATATATGATCCATATATCTTCAATATCTATTTATTTATATCACAATTATCAAAACTGTGGGTTAGTTAAATTAAAAGATAAAAACATTTATAGAGGAAGTCTTTTTATCAGTTTCTATTGACATTTTATTTAACAAATACCCTTATTAAATAATATAATAATAAATTTTAAAAATAAAAAAATATATATTAGGAATTGGTTAGATAATATTCCACTATAAAATTATATTAGAATACACTATATATAAAGTTTATGAAACATTAAATTACTAACCCATACATAATTGTTGGATTAGTCAATGATATAAAAGAACAAATATGATATGTCCATCGTACATGAAAAATTTGATGCATGATCAGACAACTTATTTCCACCACAATCTATGTATAAAATTCCATATATCATACATCGCATTCAATAAAAATATTATTTAATAAGTAACCCATGTGTAAAAATAAAAACCAAGAACAGTAGTCCTAGCCCTAATAAAATAGTGACCCTAGCCTTTTACATATAAAATTACATGATTTTAGGCATAATCATTAATCATAGTACAAGGAAAAGATTAATATTTGATGTTTTTTCACATTTAAAAAGTAAAAAAAAAGGAATATTTTAAAACCATATCTAGGGATCTATTTAAGTTTTTATCTAATGATGGAGACCAGTTGTGAAGTTTTTTTTAATTTTGATCGATTAAAGTTCATGAATTTTGCAAGATTTGATGACCAAATTTGGATTATCTGGGATCAATGACATTATCATGTTGTCAAGTGAAGGTCCTTTCTATTTATTACAGTTCCATTTGAGTAGGATATGTCATTGATTCCTACCTTCCCCTAGTAAGAGGAACAAATTAGTGTTCACATAAGGTGTTCAATGATTTTTCCATAAGTAATTTTACTTGTGATTAATGCACTTGTCCTTCTTATAGGATTTCCTCTTTATAGGATCGAGATGGGTTCAGATGAGGTTTTACTATTTTATGATTTTTAGGATGAAGTTGGTTTGAGTTCCATATTTAAATTATGTAGTTTGTTATGATATTGATTGAGTGCTTCTTCAAGCATTTATGTCTTTTCATTCAAGAGGATTCATAGTTGATGAATTCATGTAAATAATTTAAGTACATTGGAAATAATAATTAAAGAAGTTGAGAAATTTAGTTGAGGTAGTTTCTTTTGGAGATTAATGAAGAAAAATATAGTGATAGAATTTTTTAGATAAACTATATTAAAATTACAACTTTAGTGGAAAAAGGGATGAATTATTTTCTCTCATTGAAGGATCATCAAATTAGGAATTTATTTTCATATTTGTTTTGTAGAAAGAATATTTTTGTTTTTACCATATATTAAAGTATGATTATTATAAAATTAGAATATATTTAGAAATTTTTTGATAGAGGTAGGTAGTAGCAATAACGCATTTCTAATGATGAGAGCAGAAGCATACAACAACAAAACATTTCTTATAATTTGGGATCAGTGAATCTTGAGGGAATCTAAGAGATTTTATTGAATATTGAAGACAACACATGACTATTCATTCTGATTAAAAATGGTATGATAGTGTGATCTATTGATTCGATCATGATTGACTAGGATTTTAGTAGGTAAAATAAGTGCATTCAAATAAATATGTCTTTATGAGTTTTTAACTCTCTTATTTTTCAAAATTTATAATTTCTCCAGATATTTGAAAATTGAGAATATGATCATTAAAGGATATTTAAATCCTCTTTCATTTATTATTTCTTTTTATTCAATTATGAGAATAAAATATTGTCAATTAGAGTGTGTCATCCATTTAATGTTGCGTAATTTCTCATTCCAATTAGGAACTTGGAGGTTCTCATTGTTGTATAAATTTATTAACCCTCGATCAAGGTTTGTGAGTACAGAGGGAGTCTTTCATGTCAATGTACATTAAGATCATTCAGTGCTTTCATAAACCCATATAGAAAGGAGTTATTATAAAAAATATATTAGTTTTTTTACCTCAATTTAATTAACTAAATGAGATTCATGATCATATATTAAAATAAATGCATTGAGAGTATTTCAGATATGAAATTATTTTAGAATGACGAAGAAAGACTAGACCTAATGAATTTCTAGGAAATGCCACCTCTTCTATTTTTTTTTGAAAATTATATATTTTATATACTATATTCATTATTTTATTTTTGTGAAATATGTATAATTTGGTTTCTTATATTTAAAAACTCTTGAAAATAAACAAAAACCTAAAAAATAAGTTTAGAATACATAATAGAAAGTCTCGATAAATACAAACCCATTGGTATACTTCCATGTGTGTTTCTTTAATATGATATTTATGAGACTAAAAACATGTATTTGGGAGGTAAAAATGACAGAAGAAAATCTCAAACTTAAATCTCCACCATTACCTAGGAGGATACCACATTGTTCAAAAATAAAAATTAATCTAGAATAATAAAATAAAAAAACTAACCCAAAACATCTGTAAGGACAAACAAAATTTGTCTCACCATTGGATAACATAGTTAGATATTTTTCCAACAGACCCAAGATAATTTTCAAGACATTTAATGGAAATGAATAAAAAATAATGAATAAAGACATTATATAATATATAAATCCTTATTTCTTGGAAACTTTAGTCAAGGAACTGAAAAAATTATCACATTTTCTCTAGTGTTCCATATTGGAGAGCTCATCTTCCCATATCATCAAGAGGAAATACAATGGTTGGGGATGGACTTTTAGAGCACACACTTCACAAATTTATTGATTTTACCATTAATATAGAGGATGGAATAGGGGTATCCATTGATTAATATCTGAGAGATTTGATATTTTTAATCCTTCTTATTTAGATCATTATCAATTTAAGATTTTTACTAAATCCACTTGTTATTATATATAAATGACACCCACTTCAGATGTCTAAGAATAATTTGATGTTTTTTAGGGATGATATTTACTACAGAGAAGAAAAAAAGGGGATTTAAATAGAGACAACCTATATAGAAAACCGTTAATATCTTGAAATAGAAGATGAGGTTGTTTGTTTTTTTCACTAATTATATGTTTACTTATCTATTGAGTTTTCCCTAAGAATAGGTGAATAGAATTGGGGGAAACTCTCATCCCATAGAAGAAGTATGGGCCCATATGTTTTTCTAGCCAGAACTGATTAATAATACTACATTTTTAAGGGGATGTGTATATCATGTTTTTAATGAGGGGACCTTATCAAAAAAGAGATGTTTAATAACTCTATAAATTCCATGATGTGGTGGTTCTTTCTACATAATTCCCATCCATTGAATAATTGGGGATAACTAAGAGGCTGTCTAGATGTGGGAATTAATAATTTCCACACCTCTTGGGGGGTTTCATTAAATATTTCTCCCCATAAAATTTATTTTCTTTTAAATTCCAATATATTGTTTTAAATTTTAATAAACCTTTTAAATATACTTGCCTATCCTATAGAAACTCACGTGGACTTCAAGGATGCTCACAAGATGAACATGTTGATCCCTATATGAAATTAACTAGGTGCCTCTCTCCATCATTTAAAAAAGATACTTAATAATTAAAAATGATCATGAAAATAAAAAAGATTAATAATATTGGATCAAAACCCTTAATTCATACAATTTGTATACTTTTTTATAAGTGATAAAATTACCTGAATGCATTGTTAATCAACTTCCATTTTTTTTCGATATTTCAAGCTAAGAAGAGGAGATTATTCAATGTGATGTAGAGGTGTATTTTAATATATGAAAATAATATATGTGATTATAATTTAGGTAATATTATTGTTAAAATTATGATTATTTTTAGGAAATTAAATTATTCTTGCTGCTGCTACTTCTTTGTAATTTAAATAATTTAAAAGTGTGGAAGTCAGCTAGTTTTTGTGCCAAAATATATAATGAAACAGTTATGTTACTACCATTAAATGGGTTAATTTGGAGTTTATTTTAATGTGATATCTTGTTGGATATACCATTCTTTTCCAGGAATTATTTTGAATACATTATTGAATATTAAAAATTTTATAACACTTAATTTTGAGTGGAATTATTAAAGTGATAACCTATAAGAAACTATTTTTTACATTTTTTGAGTTGTAATTTATTTTTGTTGTGTGTAAAAAACACTTTGAGAATTACTGTAACCCTTTTATAAATGATTTTAATTTATTTAATTTTAAACTATCAATTAAACTGTAACATTAAATTCACATGTTTTTAGATGTTGGATTGAAAATTCAGTACAATTTAGAGTTTTAGTGATGTGGAATGTATCATTCAGTATGGTAAACTATATCACAATGAGAACCCATTAGAAACCCTATATAATCTTATTTTCAAATTTGACTTTTTCTTTTCAACTTTCAATGAACAATTATCCATTATTTTAAATTTTTATGACGTTTTAATGTTTTGTAGCCACTTCAAAAAGTTTAATTCTCTAATAAAACTTGGATTGAGTTAGGTGAAACATATTCCACTACCCTCTTGAAAAGAGATTAACTTTGGTAAAATATTTCATCAATGTTATAGAGTTATATTTGCGCCTGAATTTTTCTATTAAGATTTCAAATTAGTAAATTTTCCATTTAAATGAACTATAAAATGAAAATCCTAATCCATGAAGAATTTTATTTTGTTATTTAAGTTGACGGATGTGTTATTTATACTTCCTAATAAATAATTATGTTTTCTAATCTAAACAGACTGTCCAAATTATGTGGTAGCAGATTGTGGGAGTCTTTTATCTTTGATGTGAAGAGAAGTTTGAACATTAAATTGAATAAAAATTGAAGTGGGGTTAATCTGTTTTCAAACTATTATTGTCAGAAATATTTATAAAACATGAATTAGTGTTTCACAATAAATTTTTAATTTCATGGGGGAAAATTAATTCACTACTAGATGAAAATCAAAATGGGGAAATTAGTTTGGAAGTAAATTTTTTATTGCCATACAATATTTTAAATTAATGATTCATTTTATTCCACACTATTTGGATCATTTTTTGATTGAGGGTAGGAAAAATCTTAGTGTGGGGTAATTTGATGTGGCTTTATTTTGGTAATATTTTTCAAGATAATAACTTTCATTTAATTTAATATTATTTATTATTATAATGTTTTAATTGATTACTTTACTTTTGATGATGTTTTCTATGAAATTAATAATACTCTTAATTCAATTTCTAAATATGTTTTTTACTATTTATTATGAGATTTCTGTATAAATAATTACAAATATATTAACTATTTTTTAATTTTCATTGTTAAATTTCTACGTAAATTTTAAAATAAATTATTTTATAATTTATTAATTTCATTAATTTTTTAATTATTTGTTTTTCAAAATTTGAGTTTTTTAAAATTTTAAATGATCATTTAAAATAATTTTTTATTGATAATATTTTATTTTCTTAAGTCAATTTACTTTATTTATGATTAATTTATTAATTGAAGTTTAGTATATAATTTGTTTTCATTAAATATATATTAATTAATATCTTTGAATTTTAATTCAAATTATCTACAGTTTAAATTTTTTTATTCTATTAATTAATTAATCATTAATTTCACTACGAAAATTAATTCTTTTGGTTTTACACTTATATCAAAATAAATAGTTTTGAATCTATTTATTAAAATAGGTAGTTTCTTTAATAATTATTTTAAAAAATGTGAATCTTATTAATTTTTTAGGGATTGTTATTTCATTGTTTATTATCCTTTTATTGATACACCATGTATCTGGTTGGTTTACATATTTTCATAGCCATATGTCAAATGACTACCAATGTAGCCAATTTTAATGATGGATTCATGTAGACGATTTCATGTAGTTACTCACATAACTACATTGAAAATCATTTTGTCCATATATCCATGTTCAATGGTAATATTATCAAGAAGATTTTAACCCTTCTTATATACTCGATTTGGGAATCCACCACATATAAGATCTTCTATAGACTTATTCATGTATGCATTTCTTATTGTAACTACTGGGAAAATTCAAATGCGACCTATCTCAGGGTCGATTAACCCAAGAAGATGTGGAGATGCCATTTTCATCAATCCTCCTTATGACATCATTAATAGTTATTATTTGTTTTTAAAATCCAATAAAAATCAGGTATGTGGTGATTGAGTGGAGGCTATATTCTTAAAATTGTTAATCAAGATTCTCATTTGACGATGAAAATAGAGATATAGAGAATAACTCATGTTTTACTCAATGAATTCTACACTATGAATAATTCCAAAATCATTGATTTTTATGACGTGAACTGAGCTCATCATTCATTGAAGAACATCCAACACTACTAATTTATTGATCTGACAAATCAAAATATGAAATGAATCTTGTGCTCTATGTGGGGATGAACCAGGGATGACTCTGTTGTCATCATTGGTGAATCTAAGGATCCAACCTAATTTAGTTATTCTAGAACCATTTTGAATCATAGATAAAATGAATAAACAACCATGATTTTGTCAAGACAATTGAAGGATATGATATTATCTTGTTTATGGTCTTATCAATTCCACAACAGAAAATATTAAACTAGATTTTTTAATAAAAATTATCCAATATGATGATAAAGAGTGTAGATTAAGTTCATGATTTTGAAATCCTGACTAATCCTAATTGATTTACGAGTTCATCCAAATATAAGGAATTCAGTTGATGAACTATGATTTATTAAATAAAACCAAATCTGAGTGCATATGTTGATGACCTATGAAGATGTTGTTTATAGTTATTACGTTTAGAATAAGCTAATCCAATGAATGTTGATAAATGATAGCCAAATCTATTTTAATGTGTTTTTCAATTATGGTGTCTAACTATGTTTTTTTTCTAAATGTGATATATGAACTATAAATATTTATTTAAGATTTATAAATTAAAGCTCTATTATTTGGGATCAATGAATTTTTTGATATGTTTTAGTATTAGTTCTTGATTTTGTTTTAGAGTTCCATTTTAATTCTAGGGGACATTGGTTCCTACCTTCCACCCACTAAAAAATAATGATGGAGTGTGCATAAGTAGTTTTACGATTTAACTATGTGGAATGTTACTCATGAGAGTTGAACTAGTCATTATTGCAAGATTTTAAATTTGTTTGTTTAACCCTAGTTTGGCTGAGGATCAAATATTTCATGTATTTTTAGAATGAATCTGGTTTTAGCTTCTTAAGGAAAATATGAAGTTAGATGTGATGTTAAAAGGGTGTTTGATTGAGCAAGTCAGTTTGGTGATTCAAGAGGATACAAAGATGTCATATACGGAATTTAAAGACATTGAAAACAATATTTAAATATGCGAGGAAATTTAGTTGAGGTGATTTATAGATGAAATTAATGAAGCATAATCTTGTGAAAAATTTTATTTAGTAATTCTATTAAATTTTCTGGTATAGTGATAAATGGATAAATTCTTTTTTCTCATTGAAAGAATATCAAATCTGGCGGTATGTTTTTAAACTTTATTCAGAACAAGTTCACGTGAGATATAACTAATTATTAAAAAATAATTAGTCTGAAAATTGAGGATATTTTAGAAATTCTTGATAGCGATGGACAATAAAAACAACATATTTATGACTATGAGAGTAAAAGATGATATCAATGAAAAATTTCTTAAGATTCAAGAATAGAGAATCTAAAAAATATCTCAGAGATTTTATGGAAGCTATAAGAGGATCTAGGATTGAAAAATATTATGAAGAGGTTGATCGAGGTGAACTCGAGTTCCCTCGATCTTGCATGGATTGTATTTTAGTATCCAGTGGTATAGGATTCGAAAGCTGATGAATTTATGAGTTTTCAACTCTATTATTTATTTAAATTTTAATAGTCTCCCAATTTTTTTACATTGAGAATACAATCATTTTTTAGTATTTAAATCTTATGCCATTTCATTATTTATTTTTATACAATTTTGAGAACAACACATTACCGATTAGAGAGTGAAACAATTTGAATGTGGTCAGATTACTCAATCTGAATTGTTTACCCTAAACCAACTTTCCCAAAAAACCATAAACCCTAATCCCCCCAAAACCCAAAATCGTTATCCAAAAAACACATTAAATCCTCATTTCTAAAAAACAACAAACCCTATACTCCCAAAAATAGTTATGCTCAGCCCCCTAAATACCCTATATAATTTACCCACAAAACCACTATACCTGTATCCCCAAAAAACCCAAACCAAAATCCCTAAAAATTGTAATCCCTCAGCAAAAAAACTCTAAATCCCCATTTCCAATAATTTCAAAACCCTCATCCGATAATAACATTAAACCATCAATCCCAAAACACCATAATGATTAATCCTCAAGAAAACCTAAACCCTAACCCCAACAAACCATAATCATTCTTCCCAAAAATCTATAAAACCATAGCCTCAAAAAAATTAACCCTAAAAACCTTAAACCCTTATCCCAAGAAAACTATAAACCCCAAAAAAACCAAATAACTCTACCCAAAAAATAATTAAACATTCATCCCTAAAAAACCGTAAACGCTGAGCCCTAAAAAACCCAAGACTATCATCCAAAAACCATAAACTATCATCCTAAAAACCCATAGACCCTAATTAAGAAAAACCCTACACCCTCAACTCCAAAAACCCCTAAAAATTCATCCCCAAATATACTAATCTGATAATTCTTAAAATCCATAATCCCTCGGCCGAAAACCCTAATCTGTCACCCCATAAAAAATATTTCCTCAGCACCAAAATCCATAATCACTCAGCCCCAAAAATCTCAAAACCCACAATGAAAAAAAACACTAAATCATCATGTCAAAAAAATTATAAACACTCAACACCAAAAAAATCTAAACCACCTTCACCAAAAAACCATAAACCTTTGTAGAAAAAAGACCCTAAACCATGATAATAAAAAAACCTAAAACATGTTCCTCGAAATACCCACAACACTAACAACCACGAATCCATGAACCCTCATCTCTCCACAACCCAAAAACCTCATCCCTATGAGTCCATAAACTTTTCCCCAAAAACCCTAAATTCAATGCAAGAAAAAACCCTAAACCCCCATAACCAAAAACCCAAAACCCTCTAAACCAAAAACCCCTCCATCCTCTACCCCCAAAAAACATAATCCCTATTCCCTAACACCCATAAAACCTCACCATAAAAAACCTAAACCCCTAGTCCCCCAAACCCCTGATCCCTTATCCCACAAAAAACTAAAACCCTAGTCCAAAAAAACCAGGAACACTCAACGTTGAAAAATACCGAATCCTCAACACCAAAAAACAATACAAAATAGGCCTGAAAAACCCTAAACCCTTATCCCTTATAAAAATTCAACCGATATTCCAAAAAACCCAAAACACTGATCCTCAGAAACTGTCAACACAACCCCCCAAAATAAACCCTCTACCCTTAACTCCAAAAAACCCAAATACATCATTCTCAATATTCCCTCATCCCTCTACCCTATTAAATATTAAACATTCAACCCCAAAAAACCATAACCCTTTGCCCCGAAAACTCTACAACACTCAACCCTAAAAGACACTCACCCCCATCTCTAAAAAAATCCCTCAACCCCAAAAAACCTAAACCCTAATCTCCAAAATATTCTCAACCCTTAACAATAAAAAACTAACAAAACCTCATCCCTAAAACACAAAAAATTTATAGACTTAAAAAACTTCAATACATATCCCTGTAAATAAATAAACCGTCAAACCTAAAAAATCTAAACCCTCATACCCAAAAATCTTTCAAGCCGTATCCCCAAAATACAATCAACCCACACCCTTAAAAATTAGTTAACCCCCTGCCTAGAAAAACCCAAAACCCTCATACCTAAAAAACCTAAAACCTCATCCCAAAAAATCCCAAATCCATCATCATAAAAAAACCCAAAACCTTCATCCTAAAAGAACCATAAACCCTCTACCCCCAAAAATCCTAAACGCTTATCCCCCAAAAACCATAAAACCTTAGCATGAAAAAACTATAAACCACTAGATTTAAGAAAACACTTAACCATCGTCCCCCAAAATCCCTCATTCCCAAGTCCATAAAAACCCAAACCATAATCCTCATAAATCCTGGGCTCAACATCCCAAAAATTCCCTCAATCCTCAGACCTAGTAAAACCTCAACCCTCATCACCCAAAAATCCTCAATCACAATACCCCCAAAACCCTAAAAACATTTCTAAAAAAAATCCTCTACAAAAAAATGCTAATTCCATATCCGCAAAACTCAAAACTCTCTAACCAAAAAAATACATCATCCCTCATCCCCAAAAAAGAAAAAACACTAGAAAAAACCCTATATCCTCATCCAAAAAATTCCCTCATCCATCATCCCTAAAAAACCCTCAACATGAAAAAACCCTATGAAACAATCCCTTAACCCTCAGCCTCAAATATCCATCAAACCATATCCTATAGAAACCCCTAATCCTCAGCCACAGAAAACTAAAACCCTCATTCCAAGAAAACTCTTATACATTATCCCCTAAAAAACATATACCATAATCCACATACAACCCTATACAATTATCCAAAAAAACATTAAAACCTCAGCTATAAAAAATAAAACAAACCCCCATCCCCAAAAAACTCTAAAACCTCCACCCAACAAAAACCATAAAACTCTGTGCTAAAAACCCCCAATTATTCAAAAAATTCTCAACCTAAGCCACAAGAAACACCAAAAACTCTACCCCAAAAAACTCTAAACCCTAAATTGAAAAAACACTAATATATTAGTCCAAAAAAACTCAAAACCCTCATCCACAAAACACTGAAACCCATATCCCAAGAAACCATAAACACTTAGTCCAAAATCCATCAACTGTTATCCCAAAAAACCCACCACCCTCATCTCCAAAAAACCTTCAACACACTTAAACAAAAAACCACTTAAACATCAACAAAAAAACCCTATGCCCTCTACCCTAATAAACGTAAAACCTAATTCACAAAAAATGTACAACCGTCAGCCCAAAAATCCCCTTTACCCTAGGCTAGAAAAACACTATATGACCAGTCATAAAACACCTATACCCTATCCCCCAAAAAACCAGAAACTTTAATCCCTTAAAACCCCCAATCCTTACCCACAAAACCCCCAAACCTCATCCCCAAAACAACCTAAACCATCACAATCAAAAAATCCATCATCCCTTAGACCCAAAATAACTAAAACTTTATTCCCAAAAAAACATCAACCCTCATCCCAAAAAATCCATTAACCCTCATTATTAAAAACTCTAAACCATATAACCTAAAAAACCATCAAACCAACTCCCTAAATAATATCGACCATTATCCCTAATAAACCCCAAACCCTCATCCCCAAAAATTCTCAACCCTTATCTCCAAAAAATACTAATCCCACAACCCTAAAAAACATTTTTCCCTCATCTCCAAAAAACCATAAACCCCTAATCTCTAGGAAACACTAAATTCACTGACCCTAAATGACCACGACTATCATACTAAAAAAATGTAAACCCTCATCCCCAAAAAACCCTAAACCATAAAAACAAATAAAACCATAAATCATAAGCCCCCCAAAACCCTAAACCATCCACCAACAAAATAATAAACCCTCATTCCAATAAACCCAAAACCCTCAACCCCAAATACTAGTCAACCCTTAGAACTAAAAAACACTCAACCATCAACCCCAAAAAATCATAAAACCACATCCAAATAATCCTTAAGGATTTAGCATTATTTACCTCAACCATAAGACCATGATTTTCAAAATGTATTCTGGATATAAGACCAATATTCTTCTAACCCGAAGAATCATATTCTAAACATTCTTCTGAAGTGTCACCACTACTGGAACTCTAGGTGTCATTTTCTTTCAAGACTTTCTATGCCATATAATTGTAATACTTCATTATATTTATATTAGAATGCTTTTCCTTTTTGTATTTTCCCTTAAGAATAGGAAAAATAGGTCTTATATGTCCATCCCTTTTACATTCATAACATGTTACTTCAAAATCATTCTTTTGCTTTTTATTTTTCTTCTTATATCTATACTGAAAATATTTCTTTCCCACAATATTATACATTTTTTGAGAAAGAATGAATTATTCATTATATAAATGATCACTTTCACTGGATTCATATATAACAATAGCTTTATTATCTTTATATTTAGTTACGCATTCCAGTTTCTTAGATTTATATGTAGTAGTGAATGCTACACTCCCATTACCATTCTTATTTTTGTTGAAATCAACATCTCTATTCATTCGTGTTTCATATCGATGCAGAGTTCTATATAACTCATCAAGAGTAATGTTTGATATTTTACTATTCTCATCATTGGCTATACTTTTATATTCCCACTCATTGGGCATGATGTCAATTATCTTATCTATAATAACACCATCATCAAGACATTTTTCTACCATAGATTGAAGACTATTGATAGTGGTAATAAATTTTTGTTGTACATTGAAAATAGGTTATCAATAAGAAAATAAGAATCCATGATATTAAAATCTTAACAAAGAACTTCTAGTTTCTATCACATTAGAGGTCCCAAAATGTGTAACATAAAGTTTCTTCCAGACACAATTGGAAGCATCGAAAGAATATATCAGACTATATATGTTACTGGTCATAGAACACAACAATTTATTGTATACCTTGTAATTTAGTTGATATTCTTGTTTTAACTATTTTGTGAATGTTCTAACTTCCCTGTCTATAAATCTGTAGTCTCTAGAAAAAATTATTTTTTTTACTCCAATGTCAATGAAAAAAGTGTTAATCCTATCTCTCAAGAACTGATAATTATTTTCATAAAAAATTGGGGGTTTGATAGGATTATGGTTGTCAATAGAACAAACATTCCTACCTTCCATTATATAAGAAAATATTTTTCCACGAATCTTATAATAGAAAAAGTATATACACAAAGATAAAAATATTTAAGAAAAAAATGGACAAGAAAAAATTTGAAATAAAAATTAGTTCAAGGAAAACTTGAGCAGTTAAATATATATGTGAGTATAAGTATTTTAAAGACCTCAACTAATGCCAATTAGAGGATCGAAATAATATATATAGATACTCCATTACAAGAGGGATGTGTGTGGGGTGGGGGTTGAATTGTAAGTTTAAAAACATTCATTTTTAACCATAATAAAATCTTTGTTTTACAAAGATAAAAAAGAAAAATTTGAAAACCCTATTTAGTTGATAACTATGAGACAAACCTACTTAGTGTCTGAAAATATTGATTTAGAAAAGAAACATATGTTCAGTTGATTATACCTTAGAGCATATAGAAAATTATTTATCAGAAAATTTTTAATTAAAAGAATGTAAAATAATGTTTTACTTTATTTATTTAACAAAATACATCAGAAATAAAACTTGAAATTGTAATCAATTAAAAAATTAGTAAATCCTTTTACCCAAAGAGTAGGTTATCCAACAACCTTGTAGAAAGGTCCCTAGATTTATAATTTCAAGAAAGGTATTCTTACCCATACCAGGGTAATCCCTCAATAAGAATATCAGTGTCTGTCTTGATATCCCTGTAAGACATCTATCATTAAGGTAATCAATATCTCTATCCTCATATCCTCAGAATACCTCAATTGTGCTCAGCAACAATCATAGTCTCACAAATAAATCTGAACAAGATGTTCACGGATGAACAAGATATTTATAAAATTCTAATGGAACGAGAGTCTTTCCCTCTCTTAAAATCAATTCACAAAATAGAATCTCTAGGATCATCAGTTGATAGATTTATGGTTAATAAATTCATTCCAATGAGCTCTTATTTATAGGAAAAACATCAATGATTAGCTTCCTCCTCCAATTTTCATATTTTTCTTTGAATCGAAGAGGGACCTGTACACATGTCACTCAACCAATGGTTAGTTAGAAACAAATTTTACAACACCATTTCATAATAAAAACATGTGTAAAGAATATGAAGTAGCTTACCTAAATAAAAAAAATCCATAATCTACTGAAAATATAACTCAGAGTCTAAACATATAAATAATAATATTCTAGAAACAAATAGATATTTAGATTATATTTTACAATGAATATGGAATATGAAATCTATAAATTTTGGAGTCTGAATTCTGATGAATTCAGAGTTTAAATTATATAGAATTCAGAACCTGATTTTAGATAATTTAGAGTATGAATTTTAGATAATTCTTAGTATGGATTTCATTGAATTCAGAATATATACTTCAAATAATTCCGAGTCTGAATTTCATAGAATTCAGAGTCTAAAAATATAAGACTCGATATCCAAAGAACAATATGATTATGAGGTTTTAGATAAGTATCCTAATTTTTACTTAGTAATAAAATGAAATTTTCTGGGTGTGATTCCCACTCCAAATATTTTATTATTATAAATAAGGATCTTTAGATATCAAAATTCAATTGATAAATATTTGGTCAATGATATTCTTTAAATGATATAGTGACCCTTTTTATTTGGATGTCTTATAATATTATTATTTACATCAATCGTATGATCTAATGTTTATTTTTTCTTCCCTAATTATATACTTCCATAAACATGATTTACATAAAATTCATTTCCTCCATAAATTTCCAATGTTTCATTACAAGATTAGTGATTGTTCACTAAGATTACCAATACAACCGTTGATTTTGATTTTTTTTGAAAAGCATATATACATGTACTATATGATGTTAATAACACTTACATAATCACATTTTTTGAGTGTTATTTTCTTATATTTTGCATAATGTCATTGGACACCCATTTATATTCAATGGGATTATCATGCCTTATTTATTTTTGAAATTATAAATTCATTATGAGGGAACCTTTTCAAAAAGATATAAAAACCACTTATTTCCTTATGATTTTATGATATGTTGATTAAAACCATGTGACCTACATATGTATGGTTTTTATTATGTGATGGGTGGGGCCTAAATTACATATCCCTCCAATTAATTGGGTATTGTTTCTATCTCATTTGATATTATGGTGCTTGGGTAGTGAGAATATCCAACTATGGGAGTGGGTAGTTATCCTTGCGGATTATGTTATATTGATGAGGCAGGTAGCATTGAATTATGATTATGATGGCATGTTTATATTTTTTCAACATTCCTATGATACCGTGCTCTAATAATATGATCATTACTTTTTGGTGGTTTTGTTTGGTAATTTCCCATATATTGATTCCATGATAATTTTGATCTCATGTTAAGACTTACGCCCCTCATGTAAAGATTTATTATTATTTTTACCCTTTTTAGACCTTTGAAATCATAGATTTTTATGCTTTCTTTTCCAAATGTTATGAAAGAATGTATTAAGTATTCCAATCCTAGAAGATTATCTTATATAGATAATTTATGGGTGATGTTTTATAATCATTATGAATTAAACTATTTTATATATATTGGATTATTTTTCATTTGATTAGTTTATTTTAGATTTACAATTTAGGGATTTTACCAAATTCTCTAAAATACTTAACTAGAAGGTCCTTAGATTGTAAATGTGAAAAAGATATTATAATCATAAATGTGAAAAAACTCTTGTGTTGTGTATCATGTGTTTTTGGAACTTGATACAGGAGGGAGTATCTTTAGAACAAAAATAATAATATTTAATGGATGCTGACGTACATGAAAAATATTTTTTATAAATTCATTTAAAATTCCATTTGAACATCTAGATAAAACAGACCATTTATTTTTGTTACTTTTAAAAACTAAAATTCCCAGAATAGTATTTCTTGGATTTTATTTATGAAAAAATTAAAATTTGTAAAGGAAGATTCAATATGGAGGAAATACCCAGTAGATAAAAAATATGTTTAGGTCAAATTAGTTAAAAAAATTCCTTTCGCACTATTATAAAATTCTAAAAGTGTGTTATATGAAAAAAATTTGAAAATATTTTTTATAATAATTTTTAAAGAAAACCATATGGTAACACTAATTATTATTCCATAACATGAATATATATATAATAATATCAACGAAACATTTTGAAGAACAAGGACATAGTAAATAAATATTTTCAAACCAAAAAGAAGAAATGACATTGGATTTTATTAATTATGTTTTCTAAATCATATTGTGAAAAAATGAGAGGAGATGGTAAAAATATAGGAAAACCCAAGATATTAATATACTATAATAAAATATATGTGGTTTAAAATATAAGGATACTATAATATTTTTAATAAAAATTTAACAAAAAAAATCTCAAAAAGAAATGAGATTGTAATGTAAACCCATTCCAGTTTTGTAAATTTTGATTCATAATGAACCTAAAATAAATAGAAACAGATAAAATAAATTAAAATATATTAATTATGTAATATATTAATTTATAAATATATATGCATATAATAAAATTAGTGAACAACTAGAAACATGCTTGTATGAAACATTATTGAGACGAATAATCCTTACTGCTAGTCATATCTTTTTTTATACACATTAAAAACTCATATATAAAAAATATTTATTTTATATAAATATATTAATGAAATATAATCATATATATCTTCATATATATCATTCAATTATAATTTTTTACCCATTCTTTAATCATTATTCATTGAAATCATTATTTTCATGTAAACTGGTCCATTTTCCATCACTGTTTCAGTTCGATGGTTCACATCATTACATCCTAGTCATAATTTTCTTATCTATATAATTAATTTAATGTCACAAATATCATATTTATTCTTTATTTTCACTTTTATAATCATATTAATGGGGGGGGGGGGTATTTAAAATTAGTTATGTCACATCATGGAGATGACAATCAATTTGTACACATGAGTAATGTTTCCACTGTTCAATGGTTAGAAAAAGAGGTAAATAAATATTGAATTTTTTTAATTATAATTATATAAAAATATCATATATATTCATCAAATATATCCTTATTATCATCCATTAATTTTGGAGATAAAAAATAAATCACATCGCTTCGTGGATGTAGTAGTATATATGTACGCACAAGTGGGGTTTTTAGTTTCTAATGAATGGGAAAGTAAGAAAAAGACCATATTTTATCTTTAAATAATCATAATTATTTTATAAATATCATATATTTCCATTAAATACCTATATATAACCACCCAAGTGGGATGATGATGAAAATAAACATATCACATCGTGTGGGTAGTAGTCGTAACGTATCTAGAAGTGATGATTTCATTTCACCTAAGATAGAAAAGGATATGAAAAAGGGAGGTTCCATAATCATAATAAAATTATAGTATATCAGATATAATTATGATATCCTACCAACATATTTATAATATCTTTGAATTAGCTATAATGAAAAATATTCAAGAATTAACTCTGTTTAGACTTATACCCTTTCATTGGAAGACCTCATTTGGATTACACCTTAAGCTTTATAAGTTTCTTTCTTTTAGACTAGGACCTCTAGGTCATAGGGAGGATGGTTGGAAATTCATTTGGATAGGTATTTTTCAATATAAAATGCACTCATTTAATATATAAGTTATGATAGGAGGTTTCCTTTTACAAGTGAGGTGGGTAAGAAACTTGTGAATACTTGATATATTATTATAAAATTATATGTCTTAATCAAGTTAAGTATATACAAAATGAAAAATATTCATTGATAAGAACGGTAAATTCTAAATACTTTCAGAAAATGATATTTATACTAGTATTTTGTGTTATCTTAAACCTTATCTCTGAGGTTAACCCCTCTTTTAACTCTTTTAACACTTATCATGGTAACATGATTTTTAGTATGGCAATTGCTCAATATTTCCAAATGTATTTTTTAAATTATTAAATAATATTAATTATTCCAAATCTAAATATGAAATTAATTTTACATGATTAAAATTTTATATTGGTTATAAATTTACTCTAATATCCACACATAAAATGCATAAATAGTTTTTTGAGAAAATGTATTGTTACGAGAAAAATTGATTTTATTCCCATTAATTTCCATTTAACAACCATTAGATGAGTGTTAATATATTTAATTGAATACATGGTAAACATATTAAAATAAAATAATTCATAAATAGTAATTAATTTAATTTTATAAGAGAAAAAATATTTTTCCACTTAAAAATTGTTTTCTAAAAAATAACCACTTTTTTCAAAACATGATTTTATCTCAACTTATAACCACTTGATAATCAATTTTTGAATTATTATTAATCTATTTTATATTAAATACGAATATATATCATTAAAATCAATGTTCATTAGTGATCAAGGTACATAATATGTAAATAATAGAATACTTAAGAAATTATTCTTTTATCATAAATGATTTTATTTCTCACATTGAAAATTTAATACTTTTTTTACTTGGAAAAAATTAATTTATTAAGAATAAAATTAAATATATTTTTCATAGTTAATTTTTTCCTTTTCATACCTTGGAATCTAATGACCAAGAAATAATAGTTAAAATTTAAAATAATATTTCAATAAAATCTTGTGATTCATTCATGTTCAAGGTTGTGTATGTGGTTTTGGATCTCCCCCAACCCATGAGTCATACTTCCTTTACTGATCTCCAATATAATGATGCTAGTACTTATGGTATAATTCTATGTCATATTTGGCATAAAATTTTGAGGTATAAATTTTTTGATAGGGATATTCACATATGGGAACCAAATTCTAGTTGCCATATTTGTACAATGGAATGCTATGAGCACAATAATTATGAAAATTTCCCTGTCGCTTAATGGATTATGACTGTTTGGAAAGCACACAATCCCCAATAAACAATTTTAATAATCCAGAGGACATAAAAGATGTGGATTCCAATATATAGCTTTTTGAAAAAAAAACTAGGATACATATTACCTCATTCTGCTACCCTTGAGTGAAATATGAGGAATGTATAAACTGTATATTGGTTTCCCACACTTTCTCTTGTAGTTTTTGAGAGTAAATTTACAAAATTTTTGAGTTTAAGGATGCATATGTATTGCTTCAAGGGACATATATAATTCTTCATTAATGTTAGAAGCATTAAGTTGATTTAGTGGATGAATCTTATTGAGGATTCTACTATAATTCATTACATTCTGAGAGGATGAAATGGGATGGAATTTGATAACCAATCACTTACTCTTTAATGAATTAATAACGGAAATTCATAAGGCTGTCAACACTTCTTTTAAGATCTCGATAGGTCATATTGATAACGATATTCCTGATCTTATTATCTTTAGAATCTTTGGTGTTCCTAGCATTATTAGAAAACCACAAGTGTTGAAGTCAATCAGATGGATCCATCCATTACCCTCTATGATGAAGGCTTGTTTTGATGGGGAGGCCACATGTGAATTTAGAACTTTAGGTTATGGAGGCTTCATATGTATCCATCGAAGCTTTGTTAAAGGCCTCTTCTAAAACTTCATTGAAAATGGATGTGCAATTAAAGCTGGATTATGGACTATGAACAAAGAAATTAAATAAGTTTTTCTCCTTAAGGCTAGAAAATCCTCGGGATGGAGTGTGATTCGACCATGGTAGTTGATATCTTGAAAGAACTGGTCTGTAAATGTCCCATGTAGAATACTTGCACACTATATTGAAAGTGTTCCACTCATAAACTGCATTATCCATTATGTAACACATGTTATAGGGAATCCTTCTAGGTTAGTGATTCTCTGTCAAATAGATTCACAAGAGAGGAAAGCTCAATATTTTCCTTTTTGGAATATAATTTCTTCTCAATATTTTTAAGGAATATTTTACATGTATACTACACACACATGTTTTTAAATCCCCCATGTGATTTATTAAATTTTATTTTATTTAATAAAATCGTGTAAGAGTTGGTCTGCCTGAATACAAAAATTATTGGGTAAAAATACTAAAAACATAGAATTTAATTAGAGATAAATTCCACATAAAATCTTAGGGTGTTAGACAAAAATTAAAAATAATTAGGAAAAACAACTTGAAATTGGAAAAATATGGGAGGATATGGAACCTGATTAATCTCTTTATCATTCAAAATTGCATAAGAGAAATGGGTTGTGATCCCTTCTATTTGCATAAGATTAGGTCTCCCAGGACCCACTGACATGTCCAATGCTATAATGTAGAAATAACCATCAATAGTTGTAGATATAGATGGAACCTATTAATGATAGTAGTTTATATAGTCTCGATACAATACTGAGAAATCCATTCCGAAGATCATGTCAAAACTACTCATGTCAAGAATGGGGAAATTCCAAAGAATTATTTATCTACTGATCCATAATGAGCACTCTTGAAACTTTAAAATTCCTTTATATCACACCCATATATGTGTATTGATCAACATCCTCCCATACATGTATTATATATCTAAACTAAAGCCGGTAATGAACTGAGAAAATATGAATGAATGTGACACACCTGTATTGAATAAATTATTTTCAAACGTGGATCAACCAAAAATCCTAATTTTAATTATAGATTGATGGACATCATGCATAGTTTTAGTATGCTAAATATTAATCAACTATCCTAATAAAAATCCATGATATCCTTCTTGACTCTTCATAGAAGCACCTCCCTACTGATGATGCTTCCCCTATACTTTGGTACCACATCCACCACCACAACATGATGGACCCTAGAACTAAAACAACCTCTCTTATATGACATAAATAAATTAGACCCAATAAATTTTATTTATAAATAACCTATACCATTATATGATTGTTCAATGATTAATCAATACCATATGAGGTTCATCATCTTTTTGCACAATTGGCACTCAACTAGTTATC
This sequence comes from Viscum album, assembly GCA_963277665.1. Classification (NCBI taxonomy): domain Eukaryota; kingdom Viridiplantae; phylum Streptophyta; class Magnoliopsida; order Santalales; family Viscaceae; genus Viscum; species Viscum album. The sequence goes on from OY728156.1 coordinate 1,553,325,907, forward strand.
AATAAGATTGAGAATGAACAAAAATAAAATTTTCATAACATAAAAACTCCACAAAACCACCACTTCTAGGAGAATGTGTTGAACCAACATGAGAATGTGTTGGATATAAATAAACATACAAAATGGGCTTGAAAATCAATAAAGGATAGAAAAAAATGATGGTTCACAGTACTAATGTATCCCATCTGTGTCTAGATAATCTATGTAAAATACATCTTTCTACCTTCACCCCCATTTCCAAGGGTGTCTCTAAATGGTAAAAATGGTATGCATCAACTCCATATAGATATTAATATCATGTGGGCTAACCCAACCCATTAAAATGTGGGTGATACATCTAAAACTCCTATATTAACACATATGTAAAAACTATAAGTCACATAGTATTTCTATCTATAGACTGAAGAACACAAAATAATATCTCATGGAGATAAACATCCATAGTTGGTACTAGCTTAACAGGGGGTTCTTGTCCAACCACAAGTAGGACATACTCTTTCCCACCCTCTTATAACTCCTCTAGAGGACATTGTGGGGAAATGTATGTATAATTACATACACATTCTTCAAAACACATTTCAATTAAAACCTTTTTATGTCACAATTTAAGGAAAGTAGTAACCCGCATAAAACCTATATTAATATATATACACTTATCATATCATATAGTTCTCATAATCCATGAAATATATATATCCCCATTAACTCATTCGATTAGTTATTTCAAAGACATATATGATCCATATATCTTCAATATCTATTTATTTATATCAAAAGTATAAAAAATGTGGGTTAGTTAAATTAAAAGATAAACACATTTATAGAGGGAGTTCTTTTATAAGTTTCTATTGACATTTTATTTAACAAATACCCTTATTAAATAATATAATAATCAGTTTTAAAAATAAAAAATATTTATTAGGGATTGGATAGATAATATACCACTATAAAATTATTTTAGAATATACTATATATGAAGTTTATGAAAAATTAAATTACTAACCCTTACATAATAGTTGGAGTAGTCAATAATATGAAAGAACAAATATGATATTTCCACCCCACATGAAAATTTTGATGCATGAACACACAACTTATTTCCACCCCAGACTAAGGATAAAATTCCACAGATCATACATCACATTTAATATACATCATATTTAATAAGTAACCCAACTGTAAAAATAATAACCAATAACAGTAGTCCTAGCCCTAATTATATAGTGACCCTAGCCTTTTATGTATAAAATTACATGATTTTTAGCATAATTATACCTCAGAGTACAGGGAAAAGATTAGTATTTGATATTATTTCGCATTAAAAAAGTCAAGATAATGAATATTTAAAAACCATATCAAGGGCTCTATTTCAGTTTTTATTTAATGATGGAGACCAGTTGTGATGTATTTTTAATTGGGATCAATTAAGGTTCATGAATTTTGCAAGATTTGATGACCAAAGTCTGATTATCTAGGATTAATGACATTATTAAGATGTCAAGTGAAGGTCCTTTATATTTTTTTCGGTTCCATTAGATTAGGATGTGACTTTGATTCCTACATTCCCCTAGTAATAGGAACACACTGGTGTTCACATAAGGTGTTCAATGATTTTTCTATAAGGAAAGTTACTTGTGAGTGATGCAATTTTCCTTCTTAAAGGATTACCTCTTTATAGGATTGAGATTGGTTCAGATGAGGTTTTACTATTTTATGTATTTTATGATGAAGTTGGTTCGATCTTCATATGGAAATTATGCAGTTGGTTATGAAATTAATTCAGTGTTTCTTCAAGCTTTTATGTTTTGTGATTCAAGAGGATTCAAAGTTGATGAATTAATGTAAATAATTTAAGGAAATTAGAAATAATAATTAAATAAGTTGAGAAATTTATTTAAGGTAGTTTCTTTTGTTGATTAATGAAACACAATATAGTTATATAATTTTTTATAGAAATTATATTAAAATTACATCTTTAGAGAAAAAAGGGTTGAAATATTTTCTCTCATTAAAGGATCATAAAATTATGAATTTATTTTTAATATTTGTTTTGTGGAATGTATATGTGAGTTTTTAACATATATTAAAGTATAATTATTATAAAACTAGAATATATTAAGAATTTTATTTATAGAGGTAGGTAGTAGCATTAACACATTTCCAATGATGAGAGCAGAAGCATACAACAACAAAACATTTCTTATAATTTTGGATGAGAGAATCTAGAGGGAATCCATGAGATTTTATAGAATATTGAAGACAATACATGACTATTCATACTGATTAAAAATGGGATGATAGAGTGATCTAGTGCTTCGATCATGCTTGACTAGGATTTTAGCAGCTGAAACATGTACATTCGAATAAATATGTCTTTATGAGTTTTTATCTCTCTTATTTTTCAAAATTTAAATTTTCTCTAGATATTTGAAAATTGAGAATATGATCATTAATGGATATTTAAATCTTATTTAATTTTGTTATTTCTTTTTCTTAAACTATGAGAATAAAACATTAAAAACTGGAGTGTGTCATCCATTTAATGTTGTGTAATTTCTTATTCTAATTAGGATCTTGGAGCTTATCATTTCTGTTTAAATTTCTTAACCCTCGATCAAGGTTTGTGAGTACACAGGGAGTCTGTCATGTCATTGTACATTGAGATCATTGAGTGATTTCCTAAACTCCTATGGAAATGAGTTTTTCTAATAAGATATTAGTTTTTTTACCTCAATTTAATTAGCTAAATTAGATTCATGATCATATATTTAAATCAATGCCGTGAGAGTATTTCATCTATGAAATTATTTTAGAATGATGAAGAAAGACTAGACCTAAATAATAGCTTGGAAAGGCCACTTATTCTAGTTTTTGTTGAAAATTATATCTTTTATCCACTTTTTTCATTATTGTATGATTGTAAAATATGTATAGTTTTATTTATTATATTCAAAATCCCCTTTAAAACAAACAAAAACCTAAAAAATAAAAATAGAATACATAATAGAAAATCTTGATAAACACAAACTAATTTGGATACTTTCATGGGTGTTGCTTTACTGTGACATTTAGGAGACTAAAAACATGAATCTAGGAGGTAAAAATGACACAACAAATATCAAACTTAAATTTTCACCATTATCGAGGAGGATACCATGTTTTTTGAAAATAAAAATTAATCTAGAGAAATAAAATAAAAAAGATAACCCAAAACACCAATAAGGACAAACAAAATTTGTCCCACCCTTGGATGATTTAGTTATATATTTTTCCAACAATCCTAAGAATATTTTCAATACATTCAATGAAAATGAATACAAAACAATGAACAAAGAGATTATATAATATATAAATCCTTATTTCTTGGAAGCTTTAGTCGAGGAACTGCAAGAATTATCACATTTTCAATAGTGTTCCATGTTGGAGAGCTCATCTTCCCATATCTTCAAGAGGAAATCCTACAATTGGGTATGTGATTTTAGAGCACCCACTTCCCAAATTTATTGATTTTACCAGTCATATAGAGGATGGAATAGGGGTATCCACTGATTCAGATCTGGGAGATTTGATATTTTTATCCCTTCCTATTTAGATCATTATAAATTTGATATTTTTACTAAATCCCCTTATTATTATATATAAATGAAACCCACTTCACATGACTAAGAATAATTTTATGTTTTTTTGAGGATGATATTTATTATAGGGAAGACAAAAAGGAGATTTAAATAGAGACAACCTCTATAGAGAACCGTTTAAATCTAGAAATAGAAGATGAGGTTGTCTGTTTTTTCACTAAAGATATGTTTACTTATCTGTGGATTTTGTCCTAAGAATAAGTGAATAGAATTGATGGAAACTCTCATCCCATAGAAGAAGTGTGGGACCCATATGTTTTTCCAGCCACAACTGACTAAAAATACTACATCATTAAGGGGACGAGTATATCATGTTTCTTATGAGGGGACCTTGAAAAATAAGAGATGTTTAATGACTATGGAAATTCCATGATATGGTGGTTCTTTTTATATAATACCCATCCACTGAATAATTGGGGAAAACTAAGAGGCTATCTATATGTAGGAATTAATAATTTCCACACCTATCGGGGGGTTTCATTAAATATTTCTCCCCAAAACTTCATTTTAATTTACTTTCCTATCTATTGTTTTAAATTATGATAAACCATTTAAATCTACTTACCTCTCTTATAGAAACCCAAGTGGACATCAAGGATGCTCACAAGCTGAACATATTGATCACTATGTAAAATTTACTAGGCTCCTCTCTCCATCATTTAAAGAAGATACTTAATAATTAAAAATGATATATAAAAAACAAAAGATTAAAAATATTGGATCAAAACCATTAATTCATACACTTTGTATACTTTTATATAAGCGATGAAATCACATGAATGCATTGTTAATCAACTAAAATGTTTTTGAGATTTCAAGCTAAGAAGAGGCAATTATTCAATGTGATGTAGAGGTGTATTCTAATATATGAAAATAATTTATGTGATTCTAATTTAGGTAATATTCTTGTTAAAATTATGATTATTTTTACGAAATTAAATTATTCTAGATGCTGCTACTTCTTTGTAATTTAAATAATTTAAAAGGGTGGAAGTCAGCTAGTTTTTATGCAAAAATCATTAATGAAACAGTTAGGTTACTACCATTAATTGGGATAATTTGGAGTTTATTTTAATATGATATCATGTTGGATATATCATTGTTTTCTAGAAATTATTTTGAACACTTTCTTGAATATTATTAATTTTATAACACTTAATTTTGAGCGGAATTATTAAAGTGCTAACCTATATGAAATAATTTTTTACATTTTGTGAGTTGTAATTAATTTTTATTGTGTGTAAAAAACACTTTGATAATTCTTGTAACACTTTTATACATGATTTTAATTTATTTAACTTTAAACTATTTATTAAAATATTACATTAAATTCACAAGTTTCTAGACAATGGTTTCAAAATTGAGTACAATTTAGAGTTTTAGTGATGGGGAATGTATCATTCAGTATGGTAAACTATATCACAATGAGAACCCATTATAAACCCTATATAATTTTTTTAATTTGACTTTTTATTTTCAAGTTTAAATGAACAATTATCCATTATTTTAAATTTTTATGACGTTTTAATGTTTAGTAGCTACATTAAGAAGGTTAATTCTCTAATAAAACATAGACTGTGTTGGTTGAAACACATTCCACTACCCACTTGAAAAGGGATTAAATTTGGAAAAAAAATTCACAAATGTTATAGAGTTATATTTGTGCTTGAATGTTTCTAGTAGGATTTCAAATAAAACATTTTCCATTTGATTGAACAATAAAATGAAAATCCTAATCCATGAAGAATTTCATTTTGTTATTTAAGTCGATGGAGGAGTTATTTATACTTCATAATAAATAATTATGTTTTATTATCCAATAGACTGTATAAATTATGTGGTAGCTGATTGTCTGAGTCTTTTCTCTTTGATGTGAAGTGAAGTTTGAACTTTAAATTGAATGAAAATTGAATTGGGGTTAATATATGTTAAAACTTTTATTATTAGTCATATTTATAAAACATGAATTAGTGTTGCACAATAAATTTTTAATTTCACGGGGGAAAATTAATTCACCAGTAGATGAAAATCCAAATGGGGAAATTAGTTTGAAAGTCAATTTTTTATGGCTATGCAATATTTCAAATTAATGATTTATTTTATTCCATAGTATTTGATTCATTTTTTGGCTGAGGGTCTGAAAAATCCTAGTGTGGGGTAATTTTATGTGGCTTTATTTTGGTAACATTTTTCAAGATAATAACTTTTATTTAATTTCATTTTATTTGTTATTATAATGTTTTAATTTATTAATTTACTTTTTATGATGTTTTCTATGAAATTAATAATACTCTTAAATCAATTTCTAAATATGTTTTTTATTATTTATTATTAGCTTTCTGTATAAACAATTATGGATATATTAACTATTTTTTAATTTTCATTTGTTAATTTCTACATAAATTTTAAAATAAATTATTTCATGATTGATCAATTTCATTAATGTTTTAATTATTTGTTCTTCAAAATTTGAGTTTTTAAAAAATTTTAAATGATCATTAAAAAAAATTATTGATACTATTTAATTTTTAAAAATCAATTTACTTTTTTATGATTAATTGATTAATTGAAGTTTAGTATTTAATTTTTTTCATTACATATTTAATAATTAATAACTTTGAATTTAAATTCAAACTGTCTATAGTTTATATTTTTTATTCTGTTAATTAATTAATCAATTAATTTCACTACGAAAATAAAATCTTTTTTTACAATTATATCAAAATAAATAGTTTTGAATCCATTTATTAATATTTTTAGTTTAGTTAATAAATAATTTAAAAAATATGAATCTTATTAATTTTTTAGTGATTTTTATTTCAATGTTTATTATCCTTTTATTGATACACCATGTATCTGCTTGGTTTACATATTCACATAGCCATATGTCAAATGGAAACCGATGTAGCCAATTATAATGAAGGATTCATGTAGCCGAGTTCATGTAGTTACTTACATAACAAAATTGAAAAAAATTCAATCCAAGTTGCCATGTTCAATGGTAAGATTATCAATAATATTTCAACCCTTATCATATACCCGATTTTGGAATCCACCACAAAGCAAATTTTATCTGGCCTTATTCTTGTACACATTTCTCATTGTAACTACATGGAGAATTCAAATGCGACCTATCTCAGGGTCGATTAACCCAAGAAGATGCGGAGATTCCCTCTTCATCAATCCTCCTTATGAGATCATTAATAGATATTATTTGTTTTTAAAATCCAATAAAAATCATGGATGTGGTGATTGAGTGAAGGCCATATTCCTACAATTTTGAATCAATATTCTCTTTTGACGATGAAAATAGAGATATTGAGAATAACTCCTGCTTTACTCAATGAATTCTACACTACGAATAATTACAAAATCATTTATTTGTATGACTTGAACTGATCTCATAATTCATTGAAGAACATCTAACACTACTAATTTCTTGATCTAATGAATCAAAATATGAAATTATTCTTGTACTCCATGTGGGGATGAACTAGGGCTAAGGGTTTTTTCATCATTGGTGAATCCAATGATCCAACCCAATTTAGTTATTCTAGATCCATTTTGAATCATAGATAAAATGAAGAAACAACCATGATTTTGTCAAGAAAATTGAAGGAGTTGATATTATCTTGTTTATGGTCTTATCAATACCACATCAGAGAATATTAAACTAGATTTTTTAAATAAAAATTATCCAAGATGTCGATGAAGAGTGTAGATGAAGTTAATGTTTTTTAAATCCTATCTAATCTGAATTGATTTACGAGTTAATCCTAATATAAGTTATTCAATTGATGAACTATGATTTATGAAATAAAACCAAATATGAGTGCATAATTTTATGACCTATGAAGATGATGTTCATAGTTATCGCGTTTAGAATATGCTAATCCAATGAATGTTGAGAAATTATATTCAAATCTATTTTAATGTGTTTTTCTATTATGGTGTCAAACTATGTTTTTTCTGAATGTGCTATATGAAATTTAAAGAGTTTTGTAAGATTTTTTTGAATGAAGCTCTATTATTTGGGATCAATGAATTTTTTTATATGTTTTAGTATTAGTTCTTGGTTTTGATTTTGAGTTCTATTTTAATTCTAGGGGAAAGTGGTTATAACCATCCACCTACTACAAAATCATGATGGAGTGTGCATAAAAAATTTTATGATTTAACTATGTGGAATGTTACTCCTGAGAGTTGAACTAGTCATTATTGAATGTTTTCCAATTTGTTGGTTTAACCATAGTTTGTATGAGGTTCAAATATTTCGTGTATTTTTAGGATGAATCTAGTTTTAGATTTATAAAGAAAATATGAATTTGGATGTGATGTTAAATGGGTGTTTTTTTCTGAGAATGTCAGTTTAGTGATTCAAGAGGATATATAGATTCCATGTAAGGAATTTAAAGACATTGAAAATAATATTTAAATATTATAGGAAATTTAGTTGAGGTGATTTCTAGATGAAATTAATGATGCATAATCTAACAACAAAATGTATTTAGTAATTCTATTAAATTTGCTGCTATAGTTAGAAAAAGGTTAAATTATTTTTCCCATTGAATGTACATCAAATTAGGATGTACTGTTTTCAACATTATTTGGTTTAAGTTCCTGTGAGTTTTAACTAATTATTAAAAAATTATTAGTCTGAAAATAGAGGATATTTTATAAATTCTTGATAGCGGTGGACAACAAAAACAACATATTTATGAAAATGAGAGTAAAAGATGATATCAATGAAAAATTTCTTAAGATACAAAAGTAGAGAATCTAAAACCTATCTCAGAGTTTTAATGGAAGCTCTAAAAGGATCTATGATTGAAAAAGATTATAAAGAGGTTGATCGAGGTGAACTCCAGTTCCCTCGATCTTTCTTGGAATGTATTTTAGTATCCAGAAGTATAAGAATCAGAAGGTGATGAATTTATGAGTTTTAAACTCTCCTATTTTTTTCAATTTTTATAGTCTCCCAATTTTTTACATTGAGAATACAATAATTTTTTAGTATTTAAATCTTATGCCATTTCATTAATCCATTTTCATCAATTTTGAGAACAACACATTACCGATTAGAGAGTGAAACAATTTGAATGTGGTCGAATTACTTAATCTGAATTGTATACCCTAAACCAACATTCCAAAAAATCCATAAACCCTAATCCCCAATAAACCCAAAACCGTTATCCCAAAAACACATTAAATCCTCATCCCTAAAAAAAACAAACCCTATGCTCCCAAAAATAGTCATGCTCAGCCCTTGAAATACCCTATATCATTTACCCAAAAAACCAATATACCCATAGCACAAAAAAACCAAAAACCAAATCCCTAAAAATAGTAATCCCTTAGCCACATAAAACCCTAAATCCCCATTTCCAACAATTTCAAAACCCTCATCAAAAAATAACATTAAACCATCAATCCCAAATAAACCCTAATGTTTAATCCCCAAGTAAACTTAAACCCTAGCCCCAACTAACCATAATCATTCATCCCAAAAATCCTTAAAACCTTATCATAAAAAAAATTAACCCTAAAAACCTTAAAACCATATCCCAAGAATACTATAATCCCCCAAAAACCCAAATTCCTCTACCCAAAAAATAATTAAACACTCATCCCTAATAACCCCCTAAACCCTTAGCCCCAAAAAACCCAAGACCCTCTACCAAAAAAACCTAAACTGTCATCCTAACAAAACCATAAACCCTAATTAACCAAAACCCCAAACCCCAACACCAAAAAACCCTAAAAATTAATCCCCAAAATACTAATTCGATAATTCCTAGAATCCAGAATCCCTAGATCGAAAACCCTAATACCTCACCCCATAAAAACTATACCCTCAACACCAAAATCCAAAATCACTCAGCCCAAAAAATATCTAATCCAACAATGTTAAAAACACTAAATCATCATTGAAAAAAAATTATAAACACTAAGTACCAGAAAACTCTAAACCCCCATCACCAAAAAACCATAAACCTTCATAAAACAATACGCTAAACCATCATAACAAAAAAAAACCTAAACCCTGTTCCTCAAAATACCAACAACACTAACAACAATGAAACCACAATCCTTCATCTCTCCATATCCCAAAACACTCATCCCTATGAATCCATAAAGAATTCCCCAAAAAACTCTAAATTCAAAGCAATAAAAAACCATAAAACCCCATAACCAAATACCCAAAAACCTCTACCCAAAAATCGCCTCAGTCCTCTACCCAAAAAAACCCTAATACCTATCCCTTATCACCCACAAACCCGAAACATAAAAAACCTAAACCCATAGTCCCCCAAACCCCTGATCCCTTATCCTGTAAAAAACCAAAACCATAGTCCAAAAAAACCATGAACACTCAACCTTGAAAAATATTGAAACCTCTAAACCAAAAAACAGTACAAAATAGTCCCTAAAAACACTAAACCCTTATCCATTATAAACATTAAACCACAATTCCAAAAAACCCTAGACACTCATCATCTGAAACCCTCAACAAAACCTCCAAAAATAAACCCCCCACCCTTAACTCCAAAAAGCCCTAATACATAATTCTAAATAAACCCTCATCTCTCTACCCTCTGAAATATTAAACATTCATTCCCAAAACACCATAACCCTTAGCCCAAAAAAATATACAACACTCATCCTAAAAAGAAACTCAACCCTCATCTCTAAAAAATCCCTCAACCCAAAAAACCTAAACCCTCATCCCCCGAAGTTTCTCAACCCTTAACACTAAAAGACTAAGAAACCTCATACCTAAAACACAAAAAAATCATAGTCCTATAAAACCCTTTACACCTATCCATGTAAATAAATAAACCATTAAACATAAAACATATAAACCCTTAGACCCAAAAATCCTTGAAGCCATATCCCAAAAATACCATCAACCCTCACCCTTAAAAATTCGTAAATCCCCAGCCCATAAAAACCGAAAACCCCCATACCTAAAAATCCTAAAACCTCATCCAGAAAAATCCCTAATCCATCATCGTCCAAAAAACCCAAAACCTTCATCCTAAAAAACCATAAAACCTCTACACCCAAAAATCCTAAACCCTTATCCCCCAGAAACCATAAAACCTCAGCTTGAAAAAACTATAAAAAACTAGATCGAAAAAAACACTTAACCCTCATCAACAAAAATCCTCAATACCAAGTCCTAAAAAACCCAAACCATCATCCTCAGAAAACTTGGTATCATCATCCCAAAAATTCCCTCAATCCTCAGACCTAGTAAAACCTCAACCCTCATCCCCAAAAAATCCTCAATCATAATACCCCCAAAACCCTAAATCCTTTTCTCAAAAAAAAAATCCTCTACCAAAAAATGATAATTCCATATCCCAAAAAACACAAAACTCTCTAACCAAAAAATACCTCACAACTCATCCCCTAAAAACCCAAAACACTCGAAAAAAACTCTATATCCTCATCTAAAAATTCCCTCATCCATCATCCCCAAAAATCCCTCAAGCTTAAAAACACAAAGAAAAGAACCCTTAACCCTCAGCCACAAATATCCCTCAAACCATATCCTATAGAAACCCCCAATCCTCAGCCCCCACAAAACTAAAACCCTCATTCCAAAAGAACTCTTATACATTATCCCCCAAAAAACCTATAACATAATCCAAAAACAACCCTATACCATCATCCAAAAAAACCATAGACCCTCAGCTATAAAAATTAAAACAAACCCCCATCCACAAAAAACCCTAAAACCTCCACCCTACAACAACCATAAAACTCAGTGCTAAAAACCCACAAACCTTATGCAAAAAAATCCTCAACCTCAGCCCCAAAAAACCCCAAAACCTCTACAAAAAAAACTCTAAAACCTAAATTGAAAAAAACACTCATCTCTTAGACCAAAAAAAATGAAAACCCTCATCCCCAAAACACCAAAACACAGATCCCAAGAAACCATAAACCCTTAGTCTAAAATCGATCAACTGTTAACCCAAAATTCCCACCACCCTCATCCCCAAAAAACCATCAACACACTTATCCAAAAAACCACATAAACATAAAAAAAACCTATTCCCTATACCCTAAAAATATAAACCCTAATTCACAAAAAACGCACAACCCTCAGCCCTAAAATCCCCTTTACCCTAGGTTAGAAAAACACTATATGACCTGTCCTAAAAAACCCCCACCCTATCCCCCAAAAAACCATAATCCTTAATCCTCTAAAAACCCCCAATCCTTACGCACCCAAACTCTGAAACCTCATCCCCAAAACACCCTAAACCATCACACTCAAAAAATCAATCAACCCTTAGAACCAAAATAACTAAAAACATTATCCCCAAAAAAATATCAACCCTCATCCCCAAAAATCCATTAACTTTCATTATAAAAAACTCTATACCCTATAAACTATAAAACCATCAAACCACCTCCCTAAAAAATATCCACCATTATCCCAGATAAACCCCAAACCCTCATCCCCCGTAAATCCTCAACCCTTATCTCCAAAAAAGACAAATCCCACAGCCTTAAAAAACTATTTTCCCTCATCTCTAAAAAACCATAAACCCTCATCTCTAAGAAACTCTAAACTCACTAACCCTAAATAAACTAAACTATCATACCCAAAAAACATAAACCCTCATCCCCAAAAAACCCAAAACCCTTAAAAAAAAGAAAACCTTAAATCATAAGACCCAAAAACCCTAATCCATCCACCCAAAAAATAATAAACCCTCATTATAATAAACCCAATATCCTCAACCACAAATACAAGTCAACCCTTAGCAGTAAAAATCACTAAACCGTCAACCCCACAAAATCCTAAAACCACATCCAAATAAACCTTAATCCTCCATTCAAAAAAAAAACCCTAATCCTTCATCCAAAAAAACCATAAAATATCATATCCAAAAAAACCTAATCTCACATTCCCAATAAACTCTAATCCATCATCCAACAAAAAACACTAGACCATCACCCCCAAAAACCATCAACACTCAACAAAAATAACCTCAACCCACAGCCACAAAAGTAAATCAACCCTTATCCCCAAAAAATACTCAACCCTAATACAAAAAAACATTAAAAAATCAGCCCCAAGAGACCTTCAACCCCTAGATCCCAAAGAAACTAAAACCTCATCACCCCCAAAACCCTAATTATTAGCCCCAAAAAAATGCAAAACTATCATGCACAAAAAACTCTAAAGTGTTAGGACCAAGAAACCATAATCACTCACCAAGAAAAATATCATAATCCATTATCATCAAGAATGATAAACCCTCAGAAATATAAAAAAATAATCCCTCAGCCAAAAAAAACATCATCCCAAAAAATCCTTAATCCCCAAATCCTATAAAGTAGTAATCTTTCATCCAAAAAAAAATCCAAAAACCTCATCCCTAAAAGAAAAATTAAATAGGAAAAACACTAAACCTTACACCCAAAAAATACTAATCCCTCACCATCAAAACACACTAAACCCACAATCAAAATAAAATTAAACTCTTAGCCCCAACAATCCCATAAATCATTGGCCCCAAAAGCACTAAATCCATAGTTGCGGTAGCCCCTATGCACTCATCACCCAAAAACCTGAAATTTCATCCCCAAAAAGAAAAAAAATTATCATTCCTAAAAACCATAAAAACACAAGTACCTCAACCACAAAAAAACGAAACCCTTATCCCCAAGAAACCCTAAACACACACCACCCCCAAGTCACTAAACCGTCAGAAAAAAACGAATCTCACAGTCCCAAAATACCCTAATCCCTTAGTCCCCAAAATATCTAAATACCCAAACCCCCAAAACACTAAACAATTGTCCCTAAATAACCCAAAACCCTTAGCACCAAAAAAACATAAACCTTCAATCCAAAAAACATGAACCAATGTTCCCTAGAAAGCCCTAAACACTAATCCCTAAAAAACCATAGAGCTTAGAGCCTAAAACAACTAAACCCTTATCACCCAAATCCTTAAAACCTTATCCACAAAAAACCAAAAACCATCATGTCCCAAAACCCCTAAACCCTCATCTCCATGAAACCCGAATCACATATCCCCTAAAATCTCTAATCCTTTATCCTCCAAAACCAATAAACTATCATTTTTAAAAAAATCATTAAGCACTCATCCCTAAAAATCCCAAAAACCTTATAACAAAAAAACTATAACCCAGAGCCCCAAAAAATACCTACACCCTAATCCCCCAAACACCTAATAGCTTAGCCCCCAAACCCCTAAAACCTCATTACTATATAACCCTAAACTGCCAGCCTCAAAAAACCCTAAACCCCCATCCCAATAATCCTTAAACTCTCATACCCAAAAAATCCTAAAACATTGGCACTAAAACCCCCTAAACCCTAATCCCCAAAATCCCTAAAACAACTGATCCAAATGACTCTAAACCCTTTTCTCTAAAAACCATAATCCCTGATCCCTAAAACACATAATAGACCATCCCCAAAAAATGATAAACCTTCATCCCCATAAAACCCAAACCCGTTACCATAAAAATCAATAAAAATCCATCCCAAAAGTACCTTAAACTCTTAGCCACCAAAAATATTCAACCCTCTTCCCCGAAAAACCATACATCCTCATCCTAAAACCCCGAAATATGTCATCACCAAACCCCCACATCACTAATCAGGAAAATACCCCCACCCCCAAAAAACCTAATCCCTAATCAAAAAAATAACCTTAAATGTTAGTCGCAAAATATCAAAAGCCCACAACCCAAATAACACTAAACCATAAACAAAAAATAACCCTAAGCCATAACGCCAAAACACTAAAACCTCACACCTCATACCGCTAAACAATTATCCCCCAAAACTACAAAAACTCATCCCCTGAAACCCCAAATCCCTCATCCCAAAAGACCCATGAACTGTTAAACAAAAACCCCTAAACCATGAGCCCCGAAAACCCCAAAACCCACATCCACAAAAAAACCAAACACTGATCCCTAAAACCCCCTAAACCCCAACCTCTCGAAACTCCAAAAACTTATTGAGATAAAAAACACAAACCCTCAACTCCACAAAACCCAAAAAACACAGCATAAAAAAACATAACCTGTTAGCCTCAAAAAACACTAAATCCTTATCCCAAAAACCTGCACACCCTAATCCCCCATAACCCAAAACCCATAGCCCAAAAAAAACCATAAACTATCATCCCCCCCAAAAAACTAAACCTTGAAAAAATAGTGAACCCTCACCTTTATGAAACATTAAATCCTTAGAACCCAAAAATCCTAGAAACATTATTCCCATGTAATCCTAAACCATCAGCCACAGTAAACCCTAAACCCCAGTCCTATAAAACCATAGACGCCTAACCATAAAAAATCAGAAACCCTCAACACCAAAATAAACCTAAAACATTTTCCCCAAAAATACTAAACCCTCACCCATAATGATCTTGAAACCCTCAGTTCCAAGAATTAAAAAACCCACATCCCCAAAAATGATAAACACTCATCCACAAAAAAATCTTAAAAGCTCACCACAAAACCCTAAACGCTCAGCCATAAAAACCACTAAAACATCAACACAAAAATAAATCATATTCCCCCCAAAACATTAAACCATCATCCCAAAAAAAACCCCCCCATACACAAAAAACCCTAAACCTTAATCCTGAAGAAAACACTAAGCCCTCAGCCCCAAAAAATCATAAACTCTATTTAACAAAAAACCCTAAACCCTCAGCAAAAAAACCCTAAACCATCACAAAAAACAAAACAAAACCCTCTCCTGATAAATATCATAATCCCTTATCCCAAAAAATATATAAAAATAATCCCCAAAAACCTGAATACTATTCCACAAAAACCCAAACCCTTCACACACAAGAACTCCTAAAACCTTATCCCTATGAATACTTAATCGCGCATCTCGTAAAATTTGAAAATCATCAGTATAAGAAAACCCTAAATGGTCCTCCATTGAAATTCCTAAAATCTCATCCCAAAAAACGATAACCCCTCAGCCATAAAAATCTATAAACCCAAAGACATAGAAAACCCTAAACCCTATACCCCCAAAAACCATAATCTCACAACCCAAAAAAAAACAGAACCCTCATCCCAAGATATTCCAAAGCCCTTTTCCTCAAAAAACCGTAAAAACATGGCCCTAGAAAACAAAAAAACCTTATCCCCATAAAATAAAAAACCCTCATCTCTAGAAAAACCTAAATGCATAGCCCAAGAAAACTCTAAACTATCATTCTTGGGAATCCTAAACCCACAACCTTATAATAACCTAAATCCTCCCCACCATAAAAGTCTAAAATCTAATCCATTAGCCCCAAAAATCATATACCCTACAACCAAAAAACCCTAAACCCTGAAACCAAGAAAATCATAAAAACTCATACATAAAAAACATAATAATTTTTCCCCAAAAAAGGACAATCCCTTGGCCACTGAAAACTGAAAAATATCATCCCCACAAAACCCAAAACACCTACTCCTAAAAAACACTAAACTCTCAGGACCATAAAACCCAAAATCCTAATTTACAATAAACCCTAAACCCTTGTGACCAAAAAACACTAAAACCCCATCCTAAAATAACACTAATCCCTCAGCCCCAAAAAACACCAGACCCTCAGCTTGAAAAACCCCTAAACCCTCATCCCGAAAAAACCTATACCTTCAAACTAAAAAACCCAAAACCCAAAAAACTAATCCCAAAAACCCAAAGCCCTTGACCAAAAATTAATAAACCCTAATCCCTAAAAAACCCCAAAACTCTTCCCCATAAAACCCAAAAACCTCATTCCCTAGAAACCATAAACACTAAGCCCAAACAACTATAAAACCTGATCGCCCCAAAACCTAAACAATGTGCACCAAAATACCCTAAACCATAAAAACCATAAATCACTCAACCTAGAACCCCAAAAAAACACTAAACCCTCAGCCCTAAATAATAATAAACCCTTAAAAGTTGAAACCATAAAAACAAAGCACTTGAAAATCCTAAAACCTCATATATTGAAAAGCCTAGGCCCTTATCCCCAAAACCTCTAAAAAATTTCCCCAAGAATCCATAAACCCAAATCCCCTACAAAACCTAAGCCCTCACCCACAGAAACCCTGAACCATCCTCCCAAAAAAAAAACAAAAACCCTCAACCCCCATGAAAATAAAAATCTATATACTCCAGAAAACCATAAACCCTTAGCCCACAATTATCCCGAGGATACCGTAGACCCACTACCCTAGAAAACAATAAATCCTCATCCCTATAAAACTATAAACATTCATACCTAGATAACCTTGGACACACAATTATAGAAAATCACAAAACCCACATCCCCAATAAACCGTAAACCCTCAAACTCAAAAAAATCTTAAATCCTCAGCTCTAAAAAACTATAAACCCCCAACCACAAAAACCCTAAACACTCAAAAAAACCCTAATACCTCATCCCTAGAAAACCTGAACCCCTTAGCCCCAAAATAACCAAAAACCATATCCTCCAAAACTCTAAACCCTCATCCAAAAAAATCCTTACACCTCTTCCCAAAAAATTCTTAAACCTAAGCCCATATAACCCCGAAACACTCAGACCGAAAAAACTATAAACCATCATGCATGTAAAATAAAAAACCCTCTGCCCTAAAAATCCCTAAACTCTCATCCCCTAAAACCCTAAACACTCAATTACAGTGAACCCCCAACTGTTTGTAGAAAAACCCTAAACACTAATCACTAATAAAATCTTAACCCACCACCCTAGAAAACCCTAAATACTCATCTCCAAAATACACTATACGCAGAGATCCAGAATACCATAAATATCCTACCAAAAAATATAAAAACTCATCCACAAAAAACAATAAATCCTTGTCCCCAAAAATCATAAACCCATATTAATAAATAATCCAAACCATATTCAACAAAAACCCCTATACCCTTAGTAATAAAACACTAAACCCTCATCCGCCAAAAATTATAAATATTAATCTCCAAAAAACAATAAAAAAACTAAGGCCTAAAAAACCCATAACACGCATATCTAAAAAAACCATAAACCGTTAGCCACCAAAAACCCTTAACCCAAAACTCCATAAATCTATAAATCCTCCTCCCAAAAAATTGTAAACCCTTTTTTCCAACAAAAAATAAACCCTCTTAAAAAAACTGCTGAAACCCCAGCACCCAAAAAAATAGAGCACGCTATCACAAATAACCCTAAAATATAATCACAAAAAAACATTAATATTCATCCCCAAAAATACTAATCTTTGATAAAAACCAGAAACCCATTGCCTAAAAATCCCCAATCGATCATCCCCCAAAACCATAAACCCTCTTCCCAAAAGTCTAGAAACTAATCCCCAAAAAATGTAAACACTCATCTGAAATAAACCAAAAATACATAGTCCTAAAATACCCTTAACCACCCTAAAATACCCTAGATCCTGAGAACCAAAAAAACCAAACCACTCATCCCCAAAAAACCAAAAACCCGTAGCCCAAAAATATCCAAGACCATTAACCCAAATAAACCCTTAACCCTCAAACCATAAAAAATGTTAAAACCTCATACCTAAAAAAGCTACAAAATTGAACTCTAAAAAACACTAAATACTTATCCTTGAAACACCCTAAACCCTCATCCCCAAATGAAACACTATATCCTCATCCAAAAAAACCAAAAACCAACCCCCCAAACCCTAACCCATCATTCCAAATAACCCAAAATCACTATCACCAAAAAATCCTTCAAACACATCCCTAAAGAACCCTAAACCCCAGACCCAGAAAAATATAAACACACTTTAAAATAAACACTATACCGCCATCATAAAAAAATGGATACCATAACCATGAAAAACCCTAAAACATCATCCAAAAAAAACCAAATTAACCTTTCCTAAAAAATTTAAAATCACCAAACCAAATAATGATAAACTCCCAGCACCAAAAAACAATAAATACATTGCTAAATAGAATAACTAAACTCAAAACCCCAAAATACCATAGACCTCCCTCCCAAAAATCATGAAAAACATAGTTGAAAAAAACCCTAACCATAAACCCCAGGAAAACCTAAAACCAACCCCCAAACCCTAAACCCTTAGCCCAGATAAACCAAATCCCGTAGACATAGAAGACTATAAACCCCAGTCCCTAAAAATAATTCAACCTTTAGATCTAGAAAACACTAATCACTCATCCCCAAAAAATCATACACCCTTAGGCCCATGAAACCCCTAAATTATCCTCCCCATAAGAACTAAAACCCATATCCTCAAGATTCCATAGAACCTCAGCCCATGTGTCCCTAAACCCTAAGCCCCAAACTTCACTAACTCCTCAGAATAAAAAAACTTTATTCAAAAAATCCTGAAAATCCCTAAGCCCCCATCCCCAAAAAACCCTAAACACATTAGCCCAAAATACCCTAAAACCATAGAAAAAAACCCTAAACCATTATCCCCCCAACAATTAAACATCCATCTGAAAAAAACCCTAAACCATTACCCCAAAAAACCCTAAAACCTTATATGAAAGATACACTAAACCCCTAGCCCCCCCCAAAACCCCAAAATCATCATCCCCAAAAAACAGTAAAACCTCATCCCTAAAAAATCATAAACTCTAATCCCTCAAAACCCTAAATCCTTAACCCCAAAATACCCTAAACTCTCATCCACCCCCCAAAAAATAAACACAAATCCGAAAATATCGCTAAATTTAAACCTAAATAGCCCCTAAACCTCATGCCCTATGCACCTAAATCCTCAAACCAAATAATACATAAACCCTCATCCTGAAAAATCATCAAACCCTAAACCCAAAAATACGCTAAACCCACATCCCTAAAAAACCCTAAAACATCAACACTAAATGACCAAAAACCCATATCCCAAAGAAACCTAATCCCTCAGACCCAATAAACCATAAACCCTTTTCCTCAAGAAATTCTAAAGCCTCTGTCCTGTAAAACAATAAATCCTCAAACACGAATTACCCTACAAATCGGAGGAAAAAATCCCAAAAAAACCTTCTCCACAATTCAACCAAATATCCCATCCCATTGAAACCCTAAAACCTTATCCAAGAAAACCATTAAAAACAATTCCCCAAAAAATATGTAAACCCTTGGTAAAAAAACACTAAACTATCAAAATTTAAAACCTTAAAACCACGTAACAAAAAAACCAACAACCCTAATCCCAAAAAATACCTTAACCCTCAGCACAAAAAAATACTAAACACTCAACACCAAAAATCCACTTACACTTAGCTCCCCAAATCCCTAAATCATTGGACCAAATAAAATCCTAAATCCGTAGCCCAAAATACCATAACCCCTTGACCCATAAAAAATTAAAACTATCATTACCAAATAAACCCTAAATAATCATCCCTAAAAATCCCTGACCCCAAATATCCAAAAAATCCACAAACCCTATAATCCAAAAAATCTTAAACCATCCTCCACCCAAACCATAAACCCTCGGCCCCAAAAAACCCTAATCCCTAAGCTGCACAAACCCTATACATAGGACCTTAAAATCTATGTAACTTTATCCATAAATTACCAAAACCTTAGCCAGAAAAATTCTTAAATCCTTAGCCCCCAAAACTCTAAACCATTATCCCCCAAAACCTAAAACCCTCACCCTAAGAAACCGTAAACCCTCACCCTAAGAAACCATAACACCGTTAAGACCAAAAACCCGAAACCATAATCACTAAAAACCTGAAACTCTCATCCCAAAAAAAGTCACAAGGACCAAAAAACCGTAGACCCTTGGCCCCAATATACCCTTATGTGTTGGCCCCCAAAACGCCAAAACCCTAATCCCAAAAACACTCTAAACCCTCATCCACAAGAAACTATAAAACCCTGGTCCAAAAAACCCTAAATAGTAATCCACAATATACTATAAACCCTGTACCTTAAAAAAAATAATCCTCATCACAAAAGAACCTAAATCCTAAACCCCATTTAACATTGTACCCTATAACACAATGAAAATTTCACCCTAAAACATCATCCCCCCAAAACCCAAAACCCTCAGCTATAATAATCCCTAAACTTATAATCCCTAAAAACCCTAAACCCTTAGGCCCAAAAAAACCAACACCTAATCACAAAATAAAACCCAAAATTATCATCCATAAAAAATATAAAACCCCCAACAACATAAAATCTTGGCATCAAGAACCACTAACCCCTCATCTTAAAAACTACTATAAACTCTCGGCCCCTAAACAACCAAATTCACATCCCCAAAAAAACAATAAATCATTTTCCACAAAATTACTAACCACTATCGCCAAAAAAACCCTAAAATCTCTCCCACATAGAACCCTCAACCCTCATCCCCAAAAAATCCTTTATTCTTAGCCCAAAACAATCCTACACACTCATCCCCAAAAAACATTAAAAGCTCTGACCCAAAAAACCTAAAAACCGTAGTCAAAATAAAACCCAAAATCATTGGCCCAAAAAACCCCAAAGGCTCATACCCAAATACCTCCATACCCTCATCCCCAGTAAAAAGAAACCCTCATCCCTAAAGAACCCAAAACTCTTAGCCACAAAATACCCTAAACCCCCATCATAAAAATAATCCTAAAAAATTTTCCCAAAATATAATATAAACCCTCATATGTAAAAAAACATAAATATTCAGGCCTAGAAAACACTAAACTATATACTAAAAATAAATTTAAACCCTTATCACTAGTAATACCTAAAACATAAGCCCAAAAATTCCAAAACCCTTGACCCAAAATTACTAAAACCCTTCTCTTAAAAAAAACTACACCCTTAGTCCCATTAAACCCCAAACCCTCATCCAAAGAAACCGTAAAAAATAATCCCCAAAAAATGCAAGGCCCTCATTATAAAAAAACCATATAAGTTAGTATAAAAAAACTAGATTCCATGGTCTAAATAACATGAAAGTATCATCTCAAATTCCACATACCATTAGTCCCAAAAAATGCGATAGCATCAGTCAAAAAAAACTCTAACACTCATCCACCAAAAAACCCAAAACCCTAGTACCAAAAAATGATATATCATCAGCCACAAAAAACCATAAACCAAGATACCTAACCCTAAGACCCCATATAACCTTGAACCCCAAACCTTAAAACCTCGGTCCAAAAACAAAAATGAACCCTACACCACAAAAAACATTAAACACACATCCAAAATATCCCAAAACCTTTGACCCCAAAACCTCTAAACTCAACGTCCTAAATAATCATAAACCCTTTTCCAGAAAAATCCTTGAAACCCTACCCACATAAAACGAAAATCGTTTTCCACAAAAAAACTCTAAAACCTCATCCCATAAACACCCTAGACCATTGGCCCCAAAAAACCCTAAAAATATGGCAAAAAATCCTAATCCCTCAGCCACCGAAAATCATAAAACCAATTTCCTAAAACCCCCTTAATCCCTCATCCAAAAGAACCATATACCCTTATCCAAAAAAACCAAACATCTCAGCCCTATAAAACCCAAAATCCTTATCAATTAAAAAGATAAAATGTCACCCTAAAAAATTCCTAAATACTCATCCATAAAATAATTAAAATCTTCATCCCTAAAAAACTCTTAACCCTCATCCTCAAAAAAATAGACCCTAATTCCCCAAAAAACATAAACCCTCGTCCCCAAAAAAACCTTTAACCCATTTTGACAATAAACCACAATCCCCCATCCCCCAAAAATATGAAACCCTCAGACCCAAAAATCCTTGAACCATCAAATCCAAAAAATCACTAAACCTTCTGCCCCAAAAAACAGAAAACACTCAACACCAAAATGCCAAAATCCATAAGGCCCAATAATCAGTAACCCCAAATCACCCAAAAACATTAAACCATTGGATACAAATAAACCAAAACCATCATTCCCAAAAAAGATAAACCATCAGCCCCAAAAAAACCCTAAACCCACATCCCAAAAAATAGTAAAACCTTATCCCTAAAAAACTCAACTCCCTAAATCGTAAAAAAAACTAAACCCATAGACCTAAAAACCCCTAAACACTAATCTATGATAAATAATAAACCCTTGTATCTGAAAAAACTAACCCCCACCCACCAAAATTAAATTCCAAACCCTCATCCTCAAATAACCCTAACCATTTCCCAAAAATAACCCTAAACCCTTGGCCACAAAAACCCAAACCCTCATCATCAAATAACCCTAACCTTTGGCCAAAAATAACCCTAAACCCTTGTCCACGAAAACCCAAACCCTCATCCCAAAAAAATCATAAACCCCTGCCTTATAAAACCCTACACCCTAAACCCTACAAAACCCTAAACCATATTCCCTAAAAAAACTACAAACATGGATATAAATCCCTAAACTCCTAGTAAAAAAAAGGCTAAACCCAGGGACCCAAAAATCCCCAAACGCCTAGACCTAAGAAACTGTAAACCCTCATCCCAAAAAAAACACCAAACCAACAACAATAAATAGTCCCATATACTAATACTAATAAACCCTAAACGATCATTAAAAACCCTAACCCATAAATCCTTGAAAATTGTAGATTCTAATCCACAAAAAACCATAAATCCTCAGCACCAAAAATCCTTAAACCCCTTTCCAAAAAACTCTAAACCATCAGGCCCAAAAAAATCCTAAACCCTAGGCCCCAAACCCCATAAAAACTCAATCCCTGATAACCCTAAACTCTCATACCCAAACAAACATAAACACATATCACTAAAAAAAATACTAAACCCTTCCCTTGAAAAAAACTAATCACTCCTCCCTAAAAACCTCCAAACCCATAGGATCAAAAAATCCAAAATGTCGGGTCCTAAAAAACTATAAACCCTTTGAACTAGAAGCTATATACCCTCCTCCACCAAAAACCCCAAAACCTCATCCTTAAAAAATATTGAACATTGTACACCGAAAAAATAAAAATTCTTACCCCATGAAAACCAGAAACCCTAATCCCAAAAAAACCCTAATCCATTGGCCAAAAAAATCATAAAATATTTATACAAAAAACCCAAGAACTATAATGCCTAAAAAACCATAAAACATCTTCCCCAATCCCCTAAAACCTCATCCCCAAGACACTAAAACCCATAGGTCCGAAAAAACCTGAATCCTTTAGCCCAAGAAAGCCATACAGAAATAGTCCCATGAAACCCTGAAAACATTGCTTCGAAAACCCTAAACACTTGTCCATAATAAACATGAATCCTGCTTCCCTAAAAATAACTAAACCCTCATTCGTAAAAAACTAGGAACCCTTATTCCTAAAACACCATAAACCCTCATCTTAAATAACCCATAAGAAGTCAGCACGAAAAAACCCTAAACATTCATCCCTAAAAAATCTTAAGCTATGATCCCCAATAAACACTAAACCCTCAGACCCAAAAAAAAACACATTCACCCCTAAGTAACCCTAAACTCCCATCCCCAAACAACACTAAACCATCAGTGAAAAAAATATTATACCCACATCCCCAAAAACCGTAAAACCCCAACATAAAAAACCCTAGACCCTCATTCTTAAAAAACCCTAAACCCTCCTCCTAAGAAAACCTAAAACCATAGCCCCCAAAATATCTAATCACTTTTCCCCAACCATACCCTACACCCTCAATAGCAAAAAAAAATGCTCAGAAAAAACCAAATACCATGTCCCATACAAATCATAAACCCTAATCCCCAGAATCCCCAATTCATTTACCTTATGAAACACAAAACCCTTCTCCCCAAAAGACATGAAACACACGAAACCAATAAAACCAAAACACTCATCCCCTAAAAAAGCATAATTCCTAAAAAAAAGCCTAAAACCTAAACCCAAAAAAACCATATTACCTCCTACCAAAACCCCTAAACAGTCATCCTCAGAAAACCATAAATTGTTGGACCCAAAAAACTCTAAACCATAAGCCACAAAAAACATAAACCTTCAACCAAAAATAACCTAAACCATAATCCTATAAAAACCATAAAACCCTCGACTAAAAAAAAAACCAAAACCCTCACCCCACATAAAACCCAAACCATGGCCCCCAAGAAAATCCAAACACCTTTCCCTAAGAAACCTTAACACTCACACCTAGATAACACTAAACACTCAAAGCTAAAAAAACCTAATCCATAATACCCAAATACCCATACACCATCATCCCCAAATAATCATAAATTATTTTCCCTATAAAACCATAATCCCTCAATAAAAAAAGGAAATCCCATGACCCTAATAACTCTAAACAGTCTTCCCCCAAAAACCCTAAACTCTCATAACCAAAAAACAGTATGTCAATGACCCTAAGAATCCATATACCCTCATCTACAAAAAACACAAAATCTTCCGCCCCAAAGAACCCAAAACCCACCGCCCAAAAGAATCCAAATCCCTTGCTCAGAAAAAACTAGAAAAACCCAACCCCAAAAACCATAAAATCTTGACCCCAGGAAATGATAAACCCTCAGTCCCCAAAAAAACTAAACCTCCAGTCCCATAAAAAACATAACCCTATGCCTCAAAACAACCTAAACCTTTATCCTAAAAAAAACCTAATCTCTACACCCAAAAAATAAAAAACCTTAGACCCAAAAAACACTATGCCCTCTTCCCTAAAACCCCCAACCCCTAGCCCCGAAAAACCCAATAACCATAGTCCCCAAGAATCCCAAACCCTTAGCCACAAAAACCCAAAATCATTATACCCAAAAAACCAAAAACTAAAAACCATCAACCATAAAATACTCCAAAACATCATTCTAAAAAATTCAATACACTCAACTCCAGAAAACGTGAAACACCAAATCCCATTATAAATAAACCCTCTTCACCAAAAAAAATCTTTAACCCTTTTAAAAAAACACTATACCCTCATCCTCAAAACACCATAAAACCCTGTCACCAAAAACCCTAAAAGATCTAACCAAAAATTCATAAAATATTTTTCATAATAAATCCTTAACCCTTATCACAAAAAAACTAAGTCCTCATACCCCAAAAACAAAAAACCATATTCTCAAAAAAAAAAACCTAGACTCTAATCCCCAATTTTACCTAGAACCCTAAAACCCCAAAAAAAACATAAACACTCATAGAAAACATACGTCTAAACCCTCAACCCCTTAAAAAATTATAACTCATCCCCATAAAACCCTCAACCATCTTCCCCAAAAAATTATAAACCCCCATCCCCAAAAAACCTAGATCCTTTTCCCTAAAAAAGAAAAACACTCACCCCCCAAAACCATAAATCCCCAGCCTCAAAAAACCTGAAACCGTCTTCCTTTAAAAAATCTAAAACTTCTGCTCCGTAAAACCCTAAACACTCATTTTCAGTAAACCTTAAAACATAATCCCAAAAAAAACCCAAAACTGTCATCCCTAAAATCCTTAATCCTTCCTCCAAAAAAACCATAACACCTCATCCCCAATAAACCCAAAACTCTACCCCAATAATATCACAAACTGTTAGCCCTAAAACATTATCTTCCCTCATTCACAAAAAACCCCAAACCCTCATCCTCAAAAACCCTCAACCCTAATCCCTAAAAAACCCTAAACCATCATCCCCATATTACCCTTAACCATTAACACTAGAAATACTCAACCTTCAACCCCCAAACCATCAAAAAAATTACTCAAAAAAGCCTCAATGCTCACCCCCAATAAACATTCAAGACTCACCCCGAAAAAATCCTCATCCCTCAAACAAAAAAACATTCAACCCTTAACCCCCACAAAATCAACCCACAACCCTAATAAACACTCAACAATTATCCCCCAAAATCCATGAATCATTTTCCCTATTAACCCACCATCCCTTTTCCGAAAAATTCCCCAAACATTCATCCAAAAAACCTCAACCCATGTACCCATACTCAACCCTAATCCCCAATAAAAGAAAAACCATAATATTAAAACAACCCTCAACACTGATCAATAATAACCCCTACACTGACAATACTAAAAAAATTCAACCCGCAACCCTAAAAAACCCACAACCCATAGCCCAAAAAACCTTCCATCCACAGACCCCAAAAAAACTAAAACCTAAACCCACAAAATCACAAATACTCATCATAAAATAACTATAAGCCACATACCCCCAAAAACCCTCAACCCTCAATCACAAAAAACCATACACTCTCAGCCCAAATAACTATAAAAACTCTACCCCAGTATACCCTAAAAACTCATTCCAAAAAACCCTAAACACTCATCCTCAAATTATAGAATTCCTTTTCCACAAAAAACCCAAATCCCAAAAACCCAAAATTAATAAACCCCTAGACATAAAAAACCAAAAACCCTCTTATCAAAAAAACCTACCCCTGAACCCCAAAAAATGATGACCCTCACCCGGAAAGAACCCTATACCCTCAGCCCTAGAAAACACAAAAATCACATCCCCCCCCAAAACTAAACAATCATATAGAAAAAAACATCAACTCCAAACCCCAAAAAACAATCAACACTCAATACAAAAAATCCCTCAACCATCATTCTAAAAAACCCTCACCATTCATCCGTAAAAAACCGTCCACCATCAAATATAAAAACACTCAATCATCTTCCAAAAAAACTCAAAATAATAATCCATAAAATATATCAACTCTCATCCCAAAAAAATTCTAAACGATCAACCTGATAAAACCCTCAACCCTTATCCCAAATTACCCCAGAAAATCTACCCCAAAAAATCCTAAAAGGTTTGCACAGAAAACCATAAAACCACATCCCCAAACCCAAAACCCCCATCCATAAAAACCCTTAAGTCTCATCCCCACATAAAACTCAACCCTCAGCCCCAAAAAATCCCAAAACCTTTACCTAAAAAACCCCTAAACCATCTTCCCCCCAAAAAGTAAACCCCCAGCCTCAAAAAACCCTAAAACCACATCTATAAAAAACCCTAAACACTTATCCTCAAAACATCCTAAAACCTATTTCCAAATAAACCAAATCACACTACCCAAAAAAACGATAATCCCAAATACCTGAGAAAACCCTAAAACAAGATACCAAACAACACTAAATCCACATCTCCAAAAAAACCCAAAACCCTCATCCAGAACCTCTTAAACCCTTAGACCCAAAAATCCCTAAACACTATTAGGCATAAACCCATGAACACATACCAAAAAGAACCCTAAACTCTCATAAAAAACACTAAATCCTAATTTTAGAAAAATTAAAATGCCTCAACCTAGAAAATACTAAATAGACATCCTAGAAAAAAGAAAAATCCGCAATCATTCAAAAAACATGAACCTTAATCATATAGAAACCAAAAACCATTAGCCCCAAAAATTACTAAACCACCATAACGAAAAAATACCTCATCCCTAAAAAACCCAAATTCCATATCCTCAATGGACCCAAGACCCATATCCACAAAAAAATAAAACATTATCATTAAAAAACCGAAACCCTATACACAAAAAACCCTAAACACTTATCCCCCAAAAACCAAAAACCCTAATCCTATAGAACCTAGAAACCATCAACCCTCATCCCTAATAACCCCCAACCCTAATCCCCAAAAACCATAAAAACGGTTGCCCCAAAAAACCCAAAATTCTATACCCCAAAAAATATGATACCCTCAACACATAAAAACCCTAATTTTCCCTAAAAACCAAAAAAAACTCAACCCAAAATTCCCTAAACCAATGGCCCCAAAAAATCCTAATCCCTCATCACAAAAAATATAAATAAATTCTCAGCACCAAAAAAACATAAAACCTTATAAAAAACACTAATCCCTTATCCAAAAATTTCTATAAACCCCTATATACAAATAACCATAAAGAATTATCATTAAAAAACCTTAAACCCTTGTTCATAAAAAACGTAAACCATCAATCCATTACCTAAAAAACTATAAACCCTAAAAAAGAAAAATCTATAAATTCTCATACATGAGAAAATCTAAGAAGTCATCCCCACAAAGTACTCAACCCCATCCCCAAATAACCTGAAACCCTCATCCACTAAAAACCCTAAACAATTAGCCCCAAAACACGTCAAACCCTCTGCCCCCAAAAACCCAAAACCCTTCATCCTTCCAAAATTCATAAATTTTCATCCCAAAAGTCATAGAACCTCTGAAAAAGATAAATATAAGCCTACATCCATAGAAAACCCTTGAAACTAATCCCTAAAAACCCTTAAACCCTCAACCCAAAAATACTATTAACTCTCTTCCCCAAAAAACCATATACTTTCATACTTATAATACATTAAACCCACAACCAAAAAATACCAAAAACCCTCATCCCCAAAAAACACAAAATCATCAGCCTCCAAAAACCTAGAATCCTCTCCCCCAAAAATCCCTAAAACCACATCCATAGAAACACAAAACCCTCATCCAAAAAAAAACCATAAATCCACATCCAAATAAAACAATACAGCCTTATCCAAATAAAATCTAAACCCACCATCCCCAAAAAATCATAAACTCTCGGCCCTAAAAAACACTAAAACCTTAGTGACAACCAACCAAAATCCCTTAGTCCCAAAAAATCATAAAACCATAGTCCCCAAAAACCATATACCCTCAACCCATATAAACCATAAACCATTTTCTAAGAAAAACCCTAAAAACTCATCCTGAAATTACTATAAACACTAAGACATAAAAAATCCTAAACCCTCATCCACAAAAGACTCTAAAACCTTATCCCCCAAAACCATTAAATTTTAGATAGAAAGCCCTGAAACTATATCCTAGAAAAAAACTACCCCTCATTCCAAAATATTCCTATCCCACTGGGCATTAAATACCAAAACCTCATCCCTACAAAAATCATAAACCCTCATTTTTAAACAAACCCTAAACCCTCTTCCCAAGAAAACCTAAATACCTTTTCCAAAGAAACCATAAAACTTAATAAAAACCCTAAACCCTGAGCCCCAAAAAACCATAATACCTCATCCCCAAAAAACCTAAACACTATGCAAAAAAAAACCAAAACACAAAGGCTTAGAAAAACATAATCCCTAATAAAAAAAACGATAATCCATCTCCCTGAAAATCCCCTTACTCTCAGCCCCAAAAAACTGAAAACCCTTTGCCCTTGGAAAACCAAATACCATGAGCCTAATGAAATCCCAAAACCATCATCCCCTAAAACCAAAAAATCTCATCCCTAGATAACCGAAAACCCTAAGCCCCAAAAAACCTCATCCCTCATCCATAAAAATCCCTCAACCCTGAACCCCCCCAAACCCTAAATCATAAGCCCCAAAAATCCATTGACCTTAAGCCCCAAAAAACATAATACCTCATTTCAAAATAACCATAAACCATCAGCCCAAAAAACCCCTAAACCTTAATTTTTGAGAAATCCAAATCCATTATCCCCCAAAATATCTAAATTCTCATATCTAAAAAACCCTAAACTCATAATCCTAGTAATAAATAACCCCACATCAACAAAAAACCAAAATCCTCAACCAAAAAAAATTAAAATCCCTTAACCCCAAAACCCCAAAATCCTCATCACAAAAATTTCTAAACCCATATCACCAAAACCAAAAATCCCTCAGCACTATAAAACCCTAAACCCTCATCAAAAAAAAAAATCTAAACCCTCAACCCCCAAAATGATAAATCATCATCACAAAAATCATTATCCTCTAATCCAAAATTAAAATTACCATCATTCCAAAAAAAACATCAACCCTTAGTCGCAAATAACATTAAGCCCTCAGTCCCCCAAACCCCTCACCCTCATCCCCAATAAAATCGTCCACCTCACCAAAAAAAAACTCAACTGTTAGCCCCAGAAAACTCTAAAACCAAAAAAACACTCCACCCTCATCCCTAAGAAACTATCAACCGTCATCCCCAAAAAACCATCAACCCTCATGCCAAATGAACCCTCAATCCTCTGACCGAATAAACCCCCAACCCACAGAAAAACAAAAAATAATACTTCAACACCTAAAAGCTCTAAAACATTGGCCCCAAAAACATTTAAACCTCATCACAAAAAACCCTAAATAGTCATCCCTAATAAAATCTAAATCCTCTTATCAAAAACCCAAAACCCTCCAACCCAAGGAACAATAAAACATCATCACCAAAAATCCCTAAACACTCAGCACCCAAAACCATAAACTTTTAGAATAAAAAAACACTAAACCCTTAGCCCCAAAAAACCCTAAAACTTCATCCCCATAACCCATATCCACCATCCCAAAACTACCCAACCCCTTATCGCAAAAAAATAGGTAAAAAATACACCCAAATAAACATGAACCCTCGTCCCCAGAATAACATAAACACACATCCCTAAAAAAATCCTTTTCCCTTAGCCCCAAAAAACCCATAACCCACAGCCCCAAGAGACCATAAACCCTCATCCCCAAAACCCTCTAAAATATTATCCACAAAACCCTAAACCCTCAGCCCTAATAACTCCTAAACCATAAGTCCCAAATAACTTTAATCCCTTAGGGAAAAAATACTCAAAAACGAAAATTTTAGAAAGACCTAAACCCTCATCCTGAAAATCCCTAACACCTCACTTCCAAAATACTCTAAACCCAGGAGCCTAAAAAATAATAATCTATCAGCCAAATAAATACTGAACCACGAGCCCTAAAAAACCTAAAATCCACATCCCTTGAAAACACTAAACCCTCATCCCTAAAAAACCCAAAACCCTCATCCACAAAACCCTAAATCCATAGTGCCCAAAAATCCTAAACAATCATCCCCAAAACACCTAACATATCATTCCTAAAAATCCATAAACCCATATATCCAAAAAAAAACCCTAATCCCTCATCCCCACAAACCCTAAACCCTTATCCAAAAAAAAACGAAAAACCCTCTTCCTAGAAACACCCTAAACACTTATCTTCAATAAACGTTAATCTCTAAACCCCAAAAACCCAAATCCCTCAACCAAAAAAAAACACACACCCTTACTCAGAATTACATAACACCTTAGCACCAAAAACCCTCAACCCTAATCCCAAAAAATCCATAAACACCTATACCCAAAAAACTAAAACATCAGCCCAACACAATCCTATACTCACAACCCCAAAAAACCTTGAAAAATCATCCCAAACAACCCAATAACCACAACTCCAATAATTATTAAAACCATAATCCCAAAAAATTGAAAAAACTAAACCCAAATAAATGGAAAATTAGCCAAAAAAAAACCAAAAACCATCATCCCCAAAAAACCAAACAACCCCAGCCCCAACAAACCCTAAAAAAGCATCTACCAAAACTTTAAACCCTTGACCCGAAAATCCTAAAACCCTATTCCCTAAAAAATCCTGATCTTCATTCCCCAAAACAACTAGACCCTTATCACCAAAAATAAATAAACCCTTAACCTTAAAAATCCATAATACTCAGTCCAAAGAAATCCCTAAACCATCATCACATAAGTACTAAAAAACCTCATCCCATGAAACCCTAAACCATTACCTGCAAAAAACTATGTACTCTATTCTACAAAAAGCCCAAAACCCTCATCCACAAAAAATGAAAACCCTAATCCCAGAAAAAACATAAAACCCCCAACTAGAAAAACACTAAACCCTCGGCCCAGAAAAACCCTAAAACCTCATCCATAAAAAACCATAAAACCTCAGCCCCCCAAAACCATAAATCCTCATCCCTATAACACCTTAAACACTCATCCCCAAAAACCCTTAACCCTCAACCCCAAAAAACCCAAAACCCTTAATTATGAAAAATACTTAAACCATTTCCCCAGAAAACTCTAAACACTCATCCATAAAAATAAAAACCCTCAATCCCTAAAACCATAAACCATAATCTCCAAAAAAAAGACTATAAATACTCATCACAATAAATAAATAAACCATAAGCACTAAAAAAACTAAACCATCATCCCCTGAAAATTTCAATGCATATTCCCAAAAATACCGTAATCCATCATCCAAAAAAAAGCCTAGACCCTAATCCCACAAAACTCTAAACCCTCAGCCTTGAACCCCTAAAACCCCTAAAACCTTATCCTCAAAATCCAAAACCCTCAGGCCAAAAAAACTAAACCATCTACTCTAGTGAAACTTAAATATTTAGCTACAAATCCCTAATCTATCAAGAAAAAAACCCTGAAACCTATGACCCTCAAATCATAAATTCTCATCCCCCAAAAATCCTAAAACATCAAGAAAAAACAAAACACTAAACACTCATCCCCCTAAAACCTTAAACCCATAGTCCCAAAAAACATTTGTCCCTATACCCCAAAAAAACCTAGACCCTTTGCCTAAAAAAACCTAGACAATCATCTCCAACAAACCAGAGAGACTCATCCCAAAAAAACCTAGTCAATCAAAAAAAATGTAGACCCTGAATCCCTACAAAACCTACCAAATCATCCCCAAAATACCAAATCATTTAAGCCACAAAATACCTAGATCATCAACACCAAAAAACCATAAACCCTTATGATATAAAACCCTAGACACTCCACCCAAAAAAACCTAGACCTTTATCCCTAATAAACTATAGAACCTTATCCCCACAAAACCCCTATACTATAGACCCTATCCAAAAAACACACTAGACCCTTAGCCCCGAGGAACCCAAAAACCTATGCCCCAAAGTAACCTGTACCATGAACCACATAAAAACATAGACCACCAGACAAAAAAACCATATACCTGAAACCATTAAAACCCAAAGACACTCATAGCCAGGAAACCGTATACCATCATCCACAAAAATCATTAAAACTCATCCACAAAAAAATATAGACCCTTAGCCCAATAAAATCTAGAGACACATATCCAAATAAAACACTATACCCCATTCCCAAAAAACCCAAGACCCTCATCACCTTAAATCCATTGAACCTCATCCCAAAAACCCATAGATCCTCATCCCAAAAAAACCCTTAGATCCTCATCCCAAAAAAACCCTTAGACCCTTAGTCACTAAAAACCCAACACCCTCATCCCCGAAAAATCCTAGACCCAAAGCCCCAAAAACCATAGAACATAAACCCAAAAAAACCCTCAGTCCTAAATAACACTGAATTTACAACCATCAGAAAACACCTGATCATCATCCATAAAAATTTCTTTACCGTCATCCTAAAAAACCTTAAACTTTCATCCCATAAAAACACTAAAACATCATCCCCCAAACACCCTAAAACCTCATCCCTATAAAAACTTAATCCCATAGCCCCAAAATACATGAAAAACAAAACCTAAGAAATTTTAAACACTAAACCACTAAAAAATGACAAAACCTCATTCTTAAAACACCTAAATTCTTAACATGAAAATCCCTAAAATATCATCCCCAAAAAACCATAAACCCTCATAGGTTTCACCTGACACATAAAATTAATAAGTGATTCTGTAGCATCAAATTTTAGTTGAAATACCAATGCTTAATGTAAATTCCACCCACTCTTGTTTCTTTATGTTAAATGACTAAGTCAACAGGAATGGTGATGAACCACTAATTCCAGGAAAAAATAAGTGGCTATAGTAATACATTTCCAAAACAAGATTCCTTGTTCATATGATTCATGTGTAACCATAAAAAATGAGTCAAAATACATTATAGGGAAACAATAAAGTCAGTGTAATGACCCAAATAAAATTACAAGGCATGTGGGGAATCAATGCTCTCTTAAATATCACAAAAACCCCTTTTCGATGTTAATTAATGCACCAACTAAGTAATGTAGTGAGATTAATTCTTAATTATTATTTTTTATTGGTTATATATCAAATTTAATGTGTTCTTATGAATTACATACCTTTTACATGTAGATATTTCATTTTAGGACCCAAATATGTTTTTTTGTCTCACTATTATGCTAGATGCCAAAAAAATGTTGGCTGGCCTGATTCAAATAACAATTTTGATTAAAATTATTTAAATTTCCAAATATATACTTCTTTTGTTGATTATGATATATATCATTCCCTTTGGGTTAGAGTGTATTTTACCTCTAATCAATTGCATCACCATATTCAAAATATAGAGATAAATCCAAAATGTAAAAAATCTCAGTAACACCACAAAAATAATCATGTAAATTGATTTTGTAGGAATTGTTTCCCACTCATTTAGGTACCTGGAGAAAAAATAAGATCATGGTTCATACAATCTATCCCCATTTGATGAAAATATCACTGCATGATGTTTAATCAACACTTTTTCTCAAGGATGGATTCTGACATGCTTACGTTGATTTTTTCTCACCTCTTATATGATTCATTGGACTTATTTATTGGAGAGAGAATAGATTCATGAAACTTATTCATCTTCTTTTCCATACACTCCATTTCAATATTCATATTAAAATCAAGATTCAATGAAAAATAATTTATATGATATATTGGATTGATTCCCTAAACTACTTAAAATGGATGATGTTTAGTGGTAACCCTTGGAGATCTATTTTATGAAAAATAATCTTGTACATGTTGTGAATAAAAATCTCTAATATTATCATTAATTTTTTTAGCATAATAGTTCCCAAATTTTGATCTTCTTTTTATGTTATTTCATCAATTTGAGGGTGGTGGGAAGTGCTGAATGATTGTGTGCGTCAAATTTCTCCCATAATGTCCTCCACACAATGGAAGAGAAATTTAGTGTCTCTATCTAAAATTTTTTATCGTGGAACACCATGAAGGAAAAAAATTTCTTTGAAAAAAAATTCTCATCATGTCTTTTGTAATACTATAATGAAATCCATGTTTAGATCATCCAATGGATTTTCGGAAATATAAAATTGAGTGTGCAAACAAGGCTTGATATGAATCTTTCCACTTAGTCATGTATCATATCTAAAAATAATTTTTTGGACTCTTGATTGCATATTTAGGTAGTAGAAATGATCATTTATAATCTCAAAGGTTTTTTGGATTACAAAATGACTATTAAGTCCTTAATTAGTCTCCTAGATGAGAATGTATGTATAATTACCAATTATAATACCCAACATGTTAATATTGAAGATAAAACCACCATGATTAGAATAATCATCAAAAAATTACAATTTATCATTTTATTAAAATAACATATAAATCTATATCATTCTTATATTCATCTTTCATAAGATAGATAGTAATAATTCTATAATATAGAGTGGTTTTTAATACATTATTTTGAGATAAATAATCTACCACCCGGTCACCTTTCCCATTATTGTATTTTAAAGATAATGAGAATGATTATATGAATTTCACCAACATAGAATGACATGAACTCATCTTTTGTTGAACATTGATAAGTCACAAATACAGATGGTTAGAATGATGAAATTACTATTGTCATGTAAAATAATGAATCTAATGATATAGGGATATCATAATTACCTAAAATTACTTATCATAGATTCATTGATTCCTCCTTTTATCATTCAACTTATCACTAAAATATTTAACTGGATACTTTCTTTGGATGAGAAAAAAATAGGTCCCATTTCTTATAGAATCAAATCGACTTTAATGAATTTATGAAAATCTCGTAATTCTAAAATTGGGGCATCAAAAAAAAATCAAAATGATTTCAAAATCATTATTTTGCAACATTTTACAACTCAAATTTACCTTTTTTCAATCATTCAGTGATGGGTTTTATAATAATGATAAAATTTGAAACAATGAGTAATCAAACCATAAAAAAATTATTATGTGAAAGATTATGGTTGTGGAAATGACTTAATTTCTTCTTCCTTTCATTGATCCACCATGATAAATTATTTGAATAACAAATCTCACAAAAAACAATTACATTGAAAATTATATCATCTTTTTTATCTTTATATATAGATTTTTTTCTTGAAGAATTCCAAATACATACTAAAGTTGATCCCCATGTAAGATCACATCATTTCTATATATCAAAATATCATCCAAATAAGAAATAAAAATTCTACCAATAAACGTTTTTAGAACTTCATTCATAATTCCATTGAATATACATGAAGAATTTGAGAGTATGATTGGAATGAACACCACACTAATGGTACAACCTTGGGTTTGAATGTTGTTACCCACTCATACACCTCCTTAATTTAGATATAGTGGTATCCACTCATAATATCAACCATTGAAAAGATTTATGACCCATGAAATTCATTGATCATATCATCAAGTCATGGAATGATATACCAGTATATGATGTGAATATTTTTTATAGATGCAATATTAATACATATGTGATACATAACATCAGTCTGGGATCCAATACTATTGTAATAGAACTCTGACTCATTCTTGACCTTATAAAGACTCAATCGATTACTTCATATGCTTTCTTATATAATTACATTTATTTCTCATGATTACATCTATGTGATGGTTTATTATAAAATTTATCACTAGGTAAATATAAATATGGTGTTCATTGTATCTAAATGGTGATAAAATGGTATTAATATCATTAGTAAAAACATCGTGAAATTTCTCAATAAAATAACGAGCTAACAGATGGTGATGGTTCTTCTCTTCATTGATTGACTTCTCCATTATCACTAAAGAAACAAAAAGATTATTATTATATATAATGAACCACTTGAGGTTTATTTATAATGAATATAGCTTTGGTATTCTCTAGAACACATTTTTCATGATGAATTTGTGATGGATTCAAAAGAGAATGTTTAATATTATTTTCCTAGATCATAAAGAATATGTGTTCTTCCACCAATCATATTTTACATCTTCCAAAAATTGAAAAGGCCTTCCTAGAAACAAGTGACAATCTTCCATTGGGATAACATCATAAAATACCACATTATCATAGTTCATTCCAATGGAATATTAAATAATAACCTATTTGCTGACTTGATGTTTTGTATTTTTGTTTAGCTATTATAATTTGAAGACATGGGATAATTCATAGTTAGAATTTATAATTTATCAGCTAGAGTTGTTGAAGATAAATTTATAATAAATTTTATTACAATAATCACCATGAATAATTTTTGATTTATGGATAAATGAATATAAAACATGTTTTCACAATGATCTTATTTATGGAGGATTTGATCTTGAATAACTCTTCATAGCATAAGAACATTACCCCATATGCTTGTTCTATAATATGGTCATTGTGATCAAATGTTTCATCAAAATTTCCTTCCTCATTATTTTTCTTCTGAGTCTCCTCAATCACCATTATAGTAATAATTTTGATGTTTGGAAAATTTGAATAAAAATTGAAATACCCAATACATTTAAATCACATTCAATTCCCACATTCAATGGAGTTGTATTTTCTTTTTGGGTTTTCTATGTCCTTTTATTTCCTATTATCTAATATCTTGTTCCTTCCAAATTCCTTATCACTAAAACTAAATTTATTTTAATAATTAACTTTATAAGAAATATTCTTTAATTTTAGTTCATTATTGTTTGTTCCTTTGAGGTATATATATATTTTATTTTCCGTATTATTTCCATATTTAAAGAATCATCAAGTGAACATAATGGGTGTAACTACACTAAATGTGGAATTTCGACATTTAAACCCCCAAAAAAATCCAATAATTTTCTCATTGTATTCTTGAACATCACATAAAATCAATAAATATTAAAACTCTATAATGAATTCTTCAATATATAAATATTATTTTTCTTAGATATATATATATTCATAAATAAAGCTCTGTCTATAATTTTTAAGAAGAAATCATCTTCTGAAAATCCTTTTCAATGTCTACCATGAGAATATTTTATAATTTCCATCATATTCCTACTGTTTATTTATACCTTCACACCAATTAGATTCATAATCTTTAAATTTAAGAATTTATAACTTCAAATTCTTCTCTTTGGAACATTTCATAATATCGAAGAATCGTTTGATTCCCCACAACAAATTTAAAAAATTATCTAGATTCATGCAACCAAAAAAATATAAGATGAAAATATTTTATAATATTTCAGTATATTTATCTTATATTCATCTTCACAAATACTATTGTGATCCACTGGAATTATAACCATTTTTATGATGTTCATAAAATGGTGTCGAGTGGCACCTATTATGCAGGGATGAACATAGAGGGTGCTACTATGGTGGAGGGGAATCATGATATCATTCTATAAATAGTTGAAAATGTTTTTCACTAGTTTTGGTAATTTTAAATTTTAGTTTTACATTGGATATGTTCTATGTATTTGGGGGAGTATAAGTTAATCTTTTACGAAACAAAGTGGATTTTGTTCTTATAGATTAAAAAGAAGAATGAAGAATAATGTACTCTTAGGAACCATAGCTGTGATACCGAACTAATCTTTCACTGTAAGAATGAAACCATTAATTGAATATAGAATAATGAATGTTGCTGAATGAACATGGATTAATGGTAATTCTACCTTCCATGGTTTCTCCATGATGAAAGACTATTTTTCTAGTAATAAATATGAACCAATAATTATAAGAAAATAAAATAATGTAAAGAAATAATGTTGCAAAAATATATTCAAAACTAATTAGATTCAATTGTAGCCCTAAAATGAAGTAAAAATATATTTTAAAGGTAAAATTAAGTGAGTTTAATGATGCTAATCACATTAAAAGGATGGGGGGAACACAATGTTCCCATAAAAAAACAAAAACCACTTTACCATGACAATTAATGAAAACATTCCATATAGTATAATGAATCATTCTTAATGATTCTTTTATCAATGTTATATATTCTCTTTAATGCGATTCAATGAATATAATTTCCTTTCTATATAGAGATTTCATTTTCAGCCCCAAATATTTTTTTCGGGCACACATTTGTGTTGGATGACAAAAAGTGAAGGATGGTTCAATTCAAATAAAAAGATGTCCTAAAATATATTAATGCCAAAAAGTATTATCCATATGTTGAATCTTGTAGACATATCTCTCCTCCCCAAAAAAACATAAAACCCCAACATCAAAAAACACTAATCCCTCACCACAAAAAACCCTAAACCCTCACAAGCAAAAATAAATCAAACTTCAGCTAAAAAAACCCTCAAGCCCCAAACCCCCAAAAACATCAACCATTAGCCCCAAAAACTGCTCAACCATCATGCATAATAATCCATCATTAATCATTCATAAAAAACTTGAACCATCATTCTCCCATACCCCTAACCCTACACCCAAAAAAATCCTCAATCCCTCAGACCCAAAAAACTCATAACAATTAGCCCCAAAAAATTGAAATCCATCAACCCAAAAGAACCCAAAAACCTCCACCATAAAATTCATTAACAGTCATAAAAAAACCAATACCCCCATCCCAAAAATAATTATACCCCCACATTAATAAATATATATAGGATCTTCCCGAAAAGAAAACTCAAACCTCATCCCCAAAAAAAACTCAACTGTTATCCCTAACAAACACTCAACATTAAGCCCACAAAACATTAAACAATCAGCCTAAAAAACCTTTAACCTCTATCCCCAAAAAACCTTACTCCTCATCTTGAAAAAACCAATAATTCCTCAGCCACAAAAAACCCTAAACCCTTAGACATAGAAACTCATAAACCATAATCCTCAAACCCCAAAATCCTCAGTCCCAAAATCCACTAATACAGCTTCCCCCCAAAAACCCTAATCCCTCAGCCCCAGAAAACGAAAAAACCTCATCCCTATAAACCCCTAAACCATTATCTCTAGAATACCCTAATCCACATGCCTCAGAAAACCCTAAGCCCTCTACCTCAATTTTTTTTATCCAATTACCACCTTAGTCCCTAATCCCTTAGTCCCAGAATGGTCTAATCCCTCATCTCTAGAAAACCCTAAATCAAAATATCTAGAAACCATTAATCCATCATTCGTAGAAAACACTAAAGGCTTGAAAGCTGTAGACACTCAAACCATCTAAAACTGAAATACTAATCCCCATTAAACCCTGAGCACTTAACACCTAAAAATAAAAAACCCTAAGCCCATAAAAATACAATTCTTTGTCCCTAGAAAATATTAAACTCCCATCCCTATAAAACCTAAAACCTAAACACCTAGAAATACTATAAACTCATTTCAAAAAGTCCATAAAACCATATCCGAAAAATAGTAATCCATCTTGACAAGAAAACAGTAATCCCTAAACCATATAAAACCATAACACCTTTGCCCCAAAAAAACCTGTACAAAAATCCCCAGAAAACCATAAACCATTAGTTAAAAAATCTATAAAAACATTACCCCATAAAACCATAAACACTCATTCATAGAAAACCCTATTCTCAAAACCCTATAAAAATTTAAAACCACCGACCCAAAAATCTCAAAAAACTCATCCCCCATAATTCTTTAACCAGTATACCTCGAAAAACCTAATCACTGATCCAAAAAAATCTGTAATCCTTCTACCCCAGATAACTCTAAACCCTCGACCCCAAAAAACAGTAAACCCTTAACCACAAAAAGGCTTAAACACTTATCCCCAAAATAATATAAACCCTCATAACTAGAAATCCTCAAACACACTTCCCTTAAATAACCTAAAAAATCATAACCAACAAACCCTATATCCTCATCCACAGAAGACATTATATCCTAACCTCCACTAAACCCTAACCTTTCATCCCTAGAAAAAATTTAACACTAATACCTAGGAAACCGTAAACCCCATACATTAGAAAACAATGAACCATAATCCACATAAAACCCAAAAACATCAGCACCAACAATCCTAAAACCCTCATCCCAGAAAAATCGATACCTTACACACTAGAAAATCCATATACCACAACCCCAGAATACCCTAACCGTCATCCCTAGAAACCCTAAACCCTGACCCCAAAAATCTTAAAACCTCATCCTAAGAAACCTTTAATACATCATCCCTATAAAACCTGAAACCCTTATTCATAGAGAACCCACATCCTTTAGACCAAGAAAAAATTAAAACCACCGACCCAAAAAGTTAAACCCTTAGACATAGGAAAACACAAATCTTCATTCCTAGAAAAATCTAATCACTCAAATATATAAAACCCTACACCCTCAACCTTAGAAAACCCTAAACCCTAATCTCCATAAATCCCTATATCCAAATCCCTTCAAAACCCTTAAATCATATCCATAGATACTCTAATAACTCATCCTTAGAAATACATGAACCCTCAACACCAAAAAAACCTAAACCCTTAGCCCTAGAAAACCCTAGATCCACATAACTATAAATCCATAAGCCCTTAACCCTAGAAAAAAGTATAGCCTCATTCGAAGACAACCCTAAAACCTCATCCCCCCAAAACCCAGAACCATAATCCCTATAAAACTAGGAACACTCATCCCTAGAAAACCTTGAACCCTTATCCCTATAAAATTGTCAACTTTTTTACATAGAAAAAAATAAACTGTCACCCCCAGATGCCCCAAAACCCATATCCATATAAAACATTGAACCCTTGTCCCCAAAAAAATAAGAATCATCCCACCTATAAAAGCATGAAACTTTATCAACAAAAAACACTAAACCCTAAAAACCAAAATAACCTAATCCATCTTCTCTAGAAA
This sequence comes from Viscum album, assembly GCA_963277665.1. NCBI lineage: Eukaryota > Viridiplantae > Streptophyta > Magnoliopsida > Santalales > Viscaceae > Viscum > Viscum album. The sequence continues at coordinate 1,553,368,070 of OY728156.1, forward strand.
TCCATGAACCCTCAGACCAAGTAAATAGTACCCCCATAACACATAAAAAACCAAAGACTCATACCAAAAAAATATTGAACCCCTATCCCAAAAATACCCTTTACCCTCATCTATTGAAGACCCTGAACGCTCAACCTAAGAAATCCTTGAACCCTCATTCCTAAAAAACCCTGAACCCTCATCCCCTAAAAACCCTAAACCTTAATCCCTTGAAAACACTAAACACTCATCCCCAAAAAACACCCAATCTTTAGAACCACAAAACCATAATCGCACAACCCAAAAAAACACATAACCTTCATACCCAAAAAACCCTAACCCCCAACAAAATAACCTAAACAATCATCCCTAAAAAACCATATACTCAAAACCATATATTTTCCTAATTACTCATCCCTAGAATACCCTAAATCCTTATCCCCATACAATTATATACCCTCTGTCCTATAAAACCATATTCCCGGAGACCCATAAAACCCTATAACATCATCCCTATAAGAAACTAAACCCTCTTCCACAAAAAATAATCCTTCATCTATAGAAAACTTGAAAACTATCATCCATATAAAAAACTAATCATTTTACCTCAAAAATCCTTAAAACCAAGGACATAGACTACCCTAAACTATAGAACCTTGAATACCCTATTCCCTCATCACTAAAAAATCCTAATCCCTAAGAACCAAAAAACCTAACCTATTAGCCCTAGAAAACCCTAAACACTCAACCCCCCCCCCCAAAAAACCCTAACAGTTAGCCTTGAAAAACCCTAAACACTTATCCTTGTAAAAATATACAACCTCATCCTAATAAGACCCTAAAAACTCTTCCCTAAAACACTAATCCCTTAGTACTACAAAAACCAAAACCCCGAGGACGAAAAACCCCTAAACATTAATCATTGTAAACTCTAAACCCTCAGCCTCAGAAAAGAATAAAACCTCAATTCTCAGAAAAACATAACCCCTCAACCCCAAAAAAACCAAATCCCTTAGCCTAAGGAAAACCCAAAACCTCAGCCACATAAAACCCTAAACCCTTATACCAAGAAAACTCTTATCTCTCATCCTAGAGAACCCTAAACCCTAAACCCCACAAAACCCAGAACCCTAAACCCCATAAAACCCAAAAAAAATAGCAGTAGAAAATCATAATCAATATTCCCTAGAAATATTTAAACCCAAACCCCCAAAAAACCTTAAACTCATAACCCCAGAAAACCCAAAACCCTCATACCTCAAAATAATGACACCTAATACCTACAAAACCCTAATCCCTCAGCACCAGAAAACCCTTTACCCTTATCCTCAGAAAAAAATAGACCCCCATCCACCAAAAACCCTATAACCTCATCATTGGAAAACAAAAAAACCCATAACCATAGAAAACCCTATACTATAATCCTTTGAAAACCCAAAACCCTTCCCTAAAGAATACACTAAACAGTCATACCTCAAAACCCCAAACCCTCATCCTAATAAAACCATTTACCCCGAGCACTAGCAAACATAAATCCCTTATCCCACAAAATTCCAAAACCCCCATCCTAGAAAACAATATACCCTTTACCTAAAATTCCCTAAACCCTCATCCTTAATAAAATGTAAACCCTAAACATAATAAAAAACCAAAACCCACATCATTATAAATACCAAAACCCTCATTCCAGGAAAATCCAAAATCCTAATCCCCATACAAATGTAAACCCTCATCTCCATAATACCTTAAACCCTAATCCCCAAAATACCTTAAAACCTTATCCCTAACAAAAACTAAAACCTCATCTAATGAAAATACTAGTCCCTTAGAACCAGAAGAACCAAAACCCCCAGCCCCATAAAATCCTTAAACTTCATCCCCAAAAAACCCAAAACCATAAACACTAGAAAAACCTAAACCCAAATCCCTAGAAAACCATAAACCCTAACCCCAAGAAAACCTAAACTTCAAGACCCACTAAACCCTAAACACTCAAGCCTAGAAAACCGTAAAATATTATCCCTTGAAACCCATAAACCCTCATTTTAAAAAATACTAAACCCTTATCCTCAAAACACCAAAACCCATAGACCAAAAAAACCCTAAAATATCATCCCTAAAATACCCTAAACTCAAATCCCAAAAAACCATAAAATATTAGCCCCAAAAAACCCTAGAACCGAATCCGTTAAAAAACAAAAACCCTCAGCCTCAAAAACCCTAGAAAATCATTGTTAAAAAAACCCTACAACCTCATGTGCAGATAACCCTAAACTCTGATCCCTAATATATTCTAAACCCTCAAACTCAGAAACCCAAAATCCATATCTCTAAAATGAACAAAAACCATCAGCCCCAGAAAACCCTAAACCCTTTTCCCTCGAGGACCCAAAACCCTTATTACCCCTAAAATCTTAGCCCTAAAAACCCAAATACTTCAACCAAAATACCCCTAAATCAGTATCCTTAAAAAACATAAAGCCTCATCCCCTAAATATCATAAAACCACAACCCTATAAAACCCAAATACATTAGTCTATTAATCCCTAGACAACTAGGATAAAAAAACTAAACCGGAATCCCCAAAAATTATAGACCATCATCCCCAAAAGACCTATTCCATTTGGACTAGAAAACACTGAATCCCCATCCCCATAAAACTCTAAAACCTCAGCTACAATGACACATAAACCATAAGCTAAAAATTCATAAAACATCAGTCCTAGAAACCCACAAACCCTCAATACCGAAAATAAATAAACCGTCAACACATAAAATCTATAAATACTCAACTCCCAAAACCCATAAAAAGTTCATCTTCACAAAAACCTAAACCCTTGGTCTAAAGAAAATCATATACCCTTAACCTAAAAAATCCTAAACCATAATCCAAAAAAATAATCAGACGAAAAAAATACTAAATCCTAAATCCAGAAAACCCAAAAACCTCATCATCATAAATCCCTAAAACCTCGTCCCCAAAAATCCTAAACACATAGGCACATAAAACCCTAAAACCTCATCCCCAAAAAACCTTAAACTCTAATCCCCAAATAACCCTAAACCCTAATCCCCAAATAATGATAATCTCAAGTCCCCCTAACCACCAAGACCTCATCTCTATAAGTGCTACAACGTCATCCCCAAAACCCCTAAACCCTCATCCCCTAAAATACCCAAACCCTAAGCACCATAAAAAAATTACCACTCAACCAAAAAAATAAATATATCATCAGCCCCAAACCCCCATATACCATTTTAACTAAAAAAATCTAAACCCATAGCCACAAAACATCTATACCCTCAGCCCTTAGAAGCCCTCAAACATCAATCCCAAAAAAATCAAAGAAACTCAACCAAAAAAACCCTGAAACCTCGTCCCCAATGAAACATTAATCCTAAAACCATCCAAACCCTAAACCCTCATCCCCATAAAACCTTAAACCATTATCCCGAATGAATCAAAAACCCATATCCAGAAAAATTTATAAATCCTCCCCACCAAAATAACAATAACCCCCATCCGCCAAAACATCTAAAATGTCCTAAAAAATAGTAAAACCATAGACCCAAAATCCTAAAAACCCTCAACCTCAAAATCCCCTAAACACTCATATTACAAACCACAATACTCTTAGCCAAAAACCACTAAAATTTCATCATTAAAAATCCATAAACCCTCAGAAGCAATATTAACTAATCCATCATCCCATAGAACCCTAAAAACATCATCCTAAAAAACCCAAAACCCTCATCCTTATGAAAACATAATCCTTCAACCCTAAAAACACATAAACCATTACCCCAAAAAACCATATATTCACATCTCGAAAATACTCTAAAAACTCAAACCAAAAAACCATAAGTATTCATCTGCATAAAACCCAAAACAATAAAACCCAAAAAAACCTAAACACTAATCCCCCAAAAACAAAAACCCTTATCACTTATAAAACCTAAATACTCATTATAAAAACCACTAAACTCGCATATCCAAAAAAACATTAAACCCTTAGTGCTAAAAAATATAAAAACCATATCCCAAAAATCCAATAATAACTATGTCCAAAAAACTAAGCCATCATGCCTATAAAACAATATAACATCTCTCCGAAAAACCTTAAAACATCAGCAAAAAGTGACATAAAACTCACACCACCATGAAACCCCTCAACCCTCTTCCGAAAGACCCCTAAACCCCATGTCCCAAAAAACCCTGATACATCACCTAGCGAAAATAAAACATAAACCCTCAACCACAAAAACATAGAACACTCATCTAAAAGAAACCCTAAACCCACACCACTAAGAAACACTAAAACTAAAACCCTAGAAAAACCTACAAAATCGGCCCTAGGAAACCCTATACCCTATGCATCATGTAACCTAAAACCCATGGACACAAGATCCCTAAGATATCATCACCAAGACCCCTAATACCTCATACCCAAAATACACAAAAAAATTTACTCCATGAAATGTTGTACCATCAACCCCATGAATCCCTAAACCCAAATCCACAAGAAACCCTAATACAATAGAGAATGAAACTCTAAATCCTCATCTCTATGAAAACCTAAACCCCCACCACGAAGAAACCCTTAAAACTCATCATCATGAATCCCTAAACCCTTATCCCTGATAAACCCTAATCAATCACCCCAAGAAACCCTATACCCTCATCCACAAGAAACCCTAAATCCTCATCCCCATGAATACCCAAACACTCAATTCTAAGAGTCCCAATACATTCATCCCCAATAAACCCTAAAACCTAATCCCCAAGTAACCCTAAACCCTCATCCCCATGATACCCAAAAATATCATCCACATGAATTAGTAAACACTCATACCCAAGAAATCGTAAATACTATACCCCAATAAATTTTAAAATATAGTCTACCAAAAAACATAACCCTTTATCCCAAAGAAACCCTAAAATCTAAGAATAAAGAAACATTCAACCTAAATCCATATGAAACCGTAAACTATAATCCACATGGAACCCTAAAACCTTATCCCATAGAACAAAAAAACCCACTTCCCTATGAATCCAAAATACCTCAACCATAATAAAACAAAAAATCTCATCTCCAAGCAACCATAAAACCTCATTCTCAAGGAACCCAAACCCCTTATCCCTAAGAAACCATAAAACCACCGCCCCACGAAACCTTAAATCCCTATCCCTAATAAACCCTAACCTCATAGCCCCAAGAAACCTGAATCCCACATACCGAATAAACCCTAAACAATCAGGTTGAGAAACCCAAACCCCTCAACCCCGCAAAACCCTAAAACATCATACCTAGGAAACACTAAATACTGAACCCCATGAGACCCTTTACCCTCAGCCACAAAAAATCATAATCCATCGTCCCATAGAAGACCTACAAACTAATCCCCAATAAACCTTATGAAATCATCCTATGGAAACAAAAAAACCTCATCATCAAGAAACCAAAAACCATTAGCCCCAGAAATCCCAGAACAATCAGTCCCAAAAAACATTAAACCCTCACCATACGAAAGTAGAAACCATCATCCCGAAGAAACAATAAAACTGCATCCCCAAGAAACCCTGGAGCCTTAGCTTGAAATGACCCTATAACCAAAGCCCTGAGGAACTCTAAACCCCCATCCCCAATAATCCCTGAACCCTAATCCCCATGTAACACTGAATCCAAACCCCCAGGAAACCATGGATCCTCTTCCTGAATAATCCCTGAATAATCAGCCCAATGAAATCCTGAACCTTCATCCATAAGAAACATTGAAACCTTATCCCCAAGAAACCCAAAACGCTCACCCCTAATAAACCCTAAACCCTCTACTCAATGACACCCTAAACCCTATTCCCTAAGAAACAATGTTCCCTCACCCCAGGAAACCCTGAACCACTATCTTTAAGAAATAATAAAACATTATCCACAAATAACCCTTGAAAACACCCCATGAAACCTTTTAACTTCAACCCTAAAAACCCTGAACCATTGCCCCAAAAAAACCCAGAACCCTCATTCGTAAAAATCCCTAAAACCCCACCCTTAAGAAGCCATGAAATATCATCCTTGGAAAATTCTAAACCCTCATTCAATAAAAAATAGACTCCATGGCCCCAAATACAAATGAACCCACATCCCCAAAAAATCATTAACATCCAGCCCTAAAAAACCTTTAAAAAATAAAAAATCTCAACCCACATCCCCAAAAACACTAAACCAGCATACCTAAAAACCCACAAATCCCCATCTGAAAAATATAATTAACCACTAATCCCAAAAAATAGTGAAACAACAAACCAAAAAAACACTAACGATATGGCCCAAAAATAATTGAACCCCACGAACCAAAATATATTTAAAACCCAAGCCAAAAAACCCTAAACCCCCATCCAAAAAAAACAGAAAACCGAAAACCCAAAAAAACTAAACCCCCATTCCAAAAATATTATACCAACAACCACATAAAACCTTGAACCATAAGCCTAAAAATTCATAAACAATGAACCTAATAAAACTAGAAACCTCATCCTTAAGAAACCATTATCCCTACAGCCCAAAAAATTGACCTCTATGCCAAAAAAACCTAAAACCGTTCCCTAAATAAACCTAAACCATTAACCCCAGAAAACCATGAACTCTGGGAGCCAAAAAAACCTTGAACCATCAGCCACAAAAAACACTAAATTCAATCCCCAGAAAACCATAAACCCACATCGCCAAAAAACCATGGTCATTCATCCCAAGAAATACAAGAACTCTCATCCACAAAATCATGAACCCTCAACACCAATAATTTTTTCCCCTAATCTACATTAAATTTGGATCCCTCGGTATAAAACTCCCTGAACTCTCACCCCCAAGAAACATTAATCCCCCATCTTAAAACCAGAATGAACTCTCATACCGATCAAATCTTAAACCCATAGCCCCTAAAATTCCATTAACTATCAACCAAAAAAACCATGAACCATCATTCCCAAAAATCATTGATCCCTAATCCCCAAAATAAATTTAACCCTTGTCCCAAAAAAATGAATCATCATACTAAAAAACTATGAACCCAGAAATATAAAAATCACTAAACCTTTATCCCAAAAAAACCATGAACCCTCAGCCCTAATAAACCATGAACCCACATCACCAAAAAACTTAGAATACTCTTCCCTAAAAAAACCTGAACCCCCAAACCCAAAAAACTAGTTCCTTAATCCCCAAAAAGCTTGAACCCTCATCCAAAAAAACTATATACCCTCAGCCCTCAAAACCCCTGAACCCACAAACCCAAAAAACCAAAATACCTCATCCCTAAAAATCCCTCATCCCAAAAAACCTTATTCCTTAGTCATAAAATCTCTAAATCCTCATCCTTAAGAAAACCAAAAATTTTACCTCCAAAAAACCCTGATACCATATCTCAAAAAACCCTAAACCCTCATCCCCAAAAGATTATAAACAATCATCCAAAAAACCTATAAACCCTCAACACCAAATAATCATAAACCCTCACCCCAAAAAGCTAAAACATTACAAACAAAAAAAAACTAAACCATTAGCCGAAAAAAAACCATCATCCAAATCCCCAAAAATACCATATACCCTCTGCCCCAAAAATCCATAAGCACATAACCCCAAAATACCATAAACCATAAACCTCCCCAAAATACTATTGAATGCCAGCCCCAAGAAACCGTAATCCCTCTCCCCAAAAAAACCCTTAGCCGCAATGTTACCTAAAACCTCATCACCAAAAACCCGATTCCCACTTACCTAAAAATTCCTTAAACCTCAACCTAGAAAGACCGTAAAACCTGAACCACAAAACCCCCTAAACCCTCTGCCCCGAAGAAACCCTAAACCCTCACTAAAAAAACACGAAAACACTCATGTCAATGAAACTCTATACAATAAAACCTTCAAAACCATAAAACCACTTCCCGAAAAAATTTCAAACCTTATTCCCTAGAAAAAAATAAACCCCTTTCCCAAAAAATTATAAACCCTCATCCAAAATCCCATAAACCGTTGGCTGAAAAAACCATTAATCCACGATCCCCAAAATATCGTGAACAGAGAGCCCCAAAAATTCCTAAACCCTAAGACCAAAACAACCTAACCCTGAGCCCCCAAAAACACTAAACCCTGAGCTCTAGAAAAACATTGAACCCTAAGACCAAAAACACAAAACAATAATCCCTCCAAAACCCTAAACCATGAACCAAAAAAAACCATACACCATCATCCACCAAAAACCCTACACTCTCATCCCTAAAAACCCTAGATCATAATCCCCCAAAAATCTCTTTACTATCACCATAAAAATAAAAACTCCCATACCACCAAATATCATAAACCCTTATAGAAATAATCCTTAAACCCTCACAAAAAAAAACAAAAAACCATAATACCCAAAGAAAATCCCTAAACCCTCCAACCCAAAAAACCCATCCCTCTTGCATAAAAACCCTTATTCCCTGAGAATAAACAAATCATAAACCCTTATCCCAAAAAAACGCAGACCCCCATCCCAAAAAATTTTAGTCCCTAATCCCTAAAACCCATAAACCATTAGATTGAAAAAAACTAAACCTTCATCCCAAAAAACCCGTAAATGCTCATTCACTATAAAAAACTGAAGCCCTGATCCCAAAACACACTAAACCTTCATCCTCAAAAAACCCTGAACCCTCAGTACCCAAAACCCATAAACCCCATAAAAAACCATAATACATTAGAATTAAAAAATAATAATCCCTCTACCCCCCAAAAAACTAATATTTCTCCGCCCAAACCCTAAATCCTCATACCTAAGAAACTATAAAACCTAAGCCCCAAAATCCCCTAATCCCTTAGTCCCAAAACCCCCCAAAACATGACCCCCAAAAAACCTAGAACACTAAGGCCCAAAAAACCTTGAAATATGAGGGAAAAATCCCTAAAACCAGATCCCCAACAATCCCTAAACCCCATTCCCCAAAAAACCATAAACCCTAAACCCATTGAAAAATATAAACAATCGTCCCCAAAAAACACAAAACCCGCAACCCTAAACATACTTGAACCCTTGACCCCCCAAAACCGTAATCCTATGTCCCCAAATACCTAAAAAGTCATCCCAAAAAACACCTTAATCCCTCATCCCCCAAAAACACTAAACTATTATACCCAAAATGAAATAACCCTCGCCAATAAAAAAAACCTAAACCCTCAGCCCTAATAAACCATTTCCCTCAACCCCAAATAACCCTAAAAACTATGAAAAACCCCAAAACCCTCATCATAAAAAACACTCATCCCTCAAACACAAAAAACCCCAAAACCCGAACAAAAAAACCATAAAAACTCATCCGTAAAAAACCCAAAACCCCCATCAACAAAAAATTCAAAAAATTTTCCCAAAAAACCCTAAATCCTCATTCCCAATTTTCCATAACCCCTCACCCCAAAAAATCATAAACCATAATTCCCCAAAATCCCAAAACCCTCAACCCCAAAAACAATAAAACTTCATCCTTCAAGAGACCTTAACCATTAACCCCAAAAAAACACAACCCTAATCCCCAGAAAACACTCATCCTTCATCCACACATGTCAAAAAATAGTCCACCATCGTCCCAAAAAAACAAACACACTCATCCACAAAACAAATTGAACACTCAACCCCAAAAAACCTGAAATCCTCACACACAAGTTCCCCTAAAACCTCATCCCTCAAAACCTATATATTTGTCACCAAAAAACCCTAAACCATTTTACAAAAAAAATTCAAACCCTCATCCCCAAGAAAATCATAAACCATCATCGACAAAATACCAAACAACATTACCCTCAAAACTATATCAACCCTCATTCCCAAAAAACCCTCAATAGTCAACCTAAAAAATCAATCAACCTTAAAACACAAAACCACCAAAACTGTCATCCCCAAAAACCATAACCCGTAATCCCAAAAAACACTAATATATCATCCCTAAGAATCCCAAACCCTTAGCCCCCAATGTACCAACACCCTCATCTCAAAAGACCCTCATCCTTTGGCCCCAAAACTCCTTGATCTATGATCCCCCCAAAACCCTCAACCCACAGTACAAAAAAATCATAAAACTTGTGGACGAAAATACATTCATCCATCATCTGAAAAATAAATTATACTATAAATCCTAAAAACCCAAAATCCATAGTCCAAAAAATCCTAAACCCTCATCCCCATAAAAAACATAAACACATAGCCCTAAAAAATCTAGACCCTCTACCCTAAAAATCCATGAAACCTCATACCTGAAATAAAAAATCAACCCCAGAAAACCATAAATCCATGACCTGAAAAAACCATAAATACTTCGCCCCAACAAACCACAACCCCTATTAAATACCATGAACCCGCAACCCCAAATAATAGTAAACCCCCACCCCAAAAAAACCCTAAATAGTCAGCCTTAAAACAAAATGAATCTTTATCCCCAAAAAACCATATTCCATGAACCCCCAAAAAAATAAACCTAAAGAAACAAATACCCAAAACCATTATCCAAAAAAATCTATAAAAAACCAACCCCAAAAACCCAAAACTGAGGTTATAGAAAACCTAATCCCTCATTCCCAAATAACCCTCTATCCAGCCTAAAAAAAATATAAAATCTAATCCGAAAAAACCCAAAACACTTAGAACTAAAAATGTACTCACTATTACCTAAAAAACCATAATCCCTCTAACTCCAAAAAAACCTTTTACCTATATTTCCCAAAAACTACAAAAAATCATCCCCAAATTCACCTAAACCTTCATTCCCAAAAAATCATAAACACCGACCCCAAAAAACCCATAATCCGTAGGCCACAAAATCCCTAAAACCCGATGCATAAAAATACCTATTCCCTGATCTAATATAAAATATTATACATTGATCCACAAAAAACCCATAACCCCGAGCGCCCAAAAAACCATAAACCATCGATCACAACAAACCCGAAACCCTTATCCCAATAAAATCCTTGAACGATTGGTCCTAAAAACCCTAAAACCACTACCCAAAAGATCCGTAAACACATTTCATTAAAAAAACCAAAACCCTCATCCCAAAAAAACCCAAAAACCTCATCCCCAAAACACCATAAACCCTCATCCAAAAGATAACCTAAATGCTCAGCCTCAAGAAAACCCTAGACCCTTATCCACATAAACCCAGAACCCTCATCCCCGAAAAACCTTCACCCCTGATCACAAAAATGCTAATCCTTCGTCCCCAAAAAACCCAAATCATCATCCCTAAAAAACAAAAAACCCTCATTCCTAAAAATCCTAAAAAAGGATCCCATAAAACACTAAACCATCATCTCCCCAAAACCCTAAACATTAAACCCAAAAATATAAAACCCTCAAACAAATAAAATACATAAATCAAACTACCAGAAAACCATAAACCATAAACCTAAAAACAATCCACCCTTATCCACTCAACCCTAAAAAATAATACTCCCACAATCATAGTAAAACCTAAATCATTTTCCCCAAAAAATCATAAACCATCAACATAGAAAAATTTAAACCCTAATCCCTAATAAACCCTAAAATTTCAAAAACCAAAACCTATAGAAAATTATCCTGAAAACCCCATAAACCCTATGCACAATAAAATCCAAAACCCACATTCCCAAAAAAATTTAAATCGTCATCCAGAATAAACTATATACATTTATCCCCCAAATACCCTCAACCCTCACCACCAAAAAACCCTCAACCATCATCCCAAAAAAACTCAACCCTCAACCCCAAAATAACCTCAACCATAATACCCAAAAAACCATAAACCATCATTTATTAATAAAAAACTGTCAGCCAAAAATATCATAAACCATTGGTCCCAAAATGCCGAAAAGATTCAGTCCCAATATACACTCAATCCTGAGCCATGAAAAACCTAAACCATGCCCCCCAAAAAACCCTCATCCATCATCCCCAAAAATACCATGAACCCTATTCATCAAAAAAACACTAAACCCTCACCCCCTAAAAAAATTAAACCCTCATCCCCAAAAATCTCTGAACCATTTTTCCCAAAAAACACTAAACCCTTAACCCAAAAAATTCCAATACTCTTAGCCCTAAAAATCAATAACCCTCAGAATCAAAAAAAATAAAACCTCTCTCCTAATAAACACTAATCCTTCAACACAAAAAAAACTAATCATTTATCACCAAAAACCATAGACCACCATCCTCAAAAATCAATAAAACCTCAATCACAAAAATACCATAAATTGTTAGACATAAAAACCCATCAACACATGGCCTTAAAAACCCTTGAACCCTAAATTTTAAGGAAACAAAAAACAATCCCCATCCCTACAAAAACCGTAAAACCACTTTAATAAAAACCTAAAACCTTAGACTCAATAAACATAGAACACCGAGTTCAAATAAACCCGAACCCTCAACCCCAGCAATGCATCATCCATCATCTCCTAAATCCCTCTACCCTAATCCTAAAGTAACACTAAAATCACATACCCCAAAATCCATAAATCATCTTCCCCAAAAATCACATAACCCTTAGTACCAAAAAAAAACCTATACTATAATGCCCCGACCTTAGTTACCCAGATCCGGTGCATTTTTACATAACATTGGCATGATGAAATGGGATCAAATCCCGAAAGACCGATCAGTTTAGTAGCCTTGTATGTAATAAATACATTTATAAGTTTTACATTACAAAATAAAATGAAAAAAACAACATTGTCACCATTGACCAAATTCATAACCATTAGACAATCCCTATGGGTCAGTCCTAATTTACTTCTTCGCATCCTTGGAAAAATAATACTTTGAAAGGGGTGAGCTCAGATTCTCAGTAAGGATAACAATATAGAGGAAACTTTCAAAAATAAGTATAAATATTTAATAAAATGTATAAGACTAAAACATAAGACTTTTAAACATAAACATCAACCTATTATTGAAAACATAATTCAAATAATTCCATTTACTTGTTCACATCGATATTATATTAGTCAAATAATCACATGAAATATCAATAGCCAATTTCATAATGATGAAATGCATAATGCCAGACATAATAACCACATAGTCAAGGCCTCATTCCAAGACTATAAATTAGATTTTTTAATGCCTTGTTCCAAGACACTAGTTTGTCTCATGAGACTTATCGATGCATCGAGGAGCTATATCAGACCCGTCACTTACTATGTCCAATGCATTCCACATATGAAAATGTTTAAACATAACATAAACATTCATATTAAAACTGCCATATGAAATGTCAATACTTTATCCATAAACCATGAATGGTATAAAAATAACACATCCACAATGAAACATATCAAAAAAACATCAATACAATATGGAAGAATTGTATCATAATAAATCAACTTTAAACAAGTTTAAAATCCATCAAAGGATGTTGACATTGATGAAATGAAAACTATTTGAAAGACATACCTCTTTATATTTTGAAACCATTTAAAAGTTACATAATTATAAAAGAAAACATTTATTTTAGAAATAGTCATATAATCTTATAAGGTATGCATTGAAGGTTTTATAAAGGTAAAAAATAGCTGCACCTGCTATGTAAGTTAAAAAAGCATTCTTATGTTAATTTATGAAAAAGGTCATAAAGTATGTTGTTTGGAAAGTGACAGATGGATTCCATTCAGAACATTTTATAAATTTCAACAAATGGTATAAAGGGATTTAACCCATAGTATAGTAAATAGTAAAAAAATTTGAAATATATTTTTAAGAAACACAGATGTGGATGACAATGAGGTCCCAGTATATACTCATATATAAAACACCTCGGATAATAACGAGACTGTGAAATTTTACCCTTACCTTGTACTTTTCCTTGGTTTAGGGTACATTAAACATTGTTATAATAGTAAAATTTTTGTTATTTGATTTATAAAAGAACCAAAAATAATATATGATATTTTAATATTTCTTTGTTAATAATATTTTAGTAGTATCATTGTTTCAGGTGTAAAATTATTCATTTTCCTTTATATGTTTTGTTACGTAAGTCATGTTTATTAAGGATATGATTTATTTTATTCATATAAAGAATTATATTAAGTTCTTAATCATTATTTTTAATCAAAAAATGAAAATTATTCTTGAATGGTTGTGATGGGGAAATGAATCTTATCACGTTTGTGGAGATGGTAATATGTACATATGCCTAAGAAAAATACCACTATTTTGATATTAAAATTGTATTTAACTGGATGGTATATCTTATATACAGAATAATTAACATGTTATATTTATTATTTACACCAATTATACTCATTATTATACCCATCCAAATAATGAAGTGTTGAACAAGAAAATACACCACGGCGTGGAGACGGTAAGCCGTACGTACGCACGTATGGTGACTTTGTCATTCATAGAATGTATAGAATAATGAATATGGTTGTAACATAATTATAATAACATCAAAATATCTATAAGGTAGTGGAGTTATTATTTTGGTATGGAAAAAACAAATAAAGAGGAAGTGGAAGACGAAAAGAACTTGAAAGAGTTGATGAAATATTTACCTCTTTTTCGGGTTCTTCATTTTGATTTGATAAAAAGGAATCCTCAAGTTAGATTTATGGTCAATGTAAGGACTCTAGGTTGAATTTAGGGTAGTTGGTATGATATTTGGGTAGGGGTTAGAGGATCCAAATGGCTTTGGAGGTGTGAATTTGAGAGAAGGGTAAGTGCCCTTTTATAAGAGAGGTGAGGGGCACCTTAGGAAAAGATTGAAATATTATTTTATTATACAATCATATTCGGCTTCAAATGGCTCCAAAATAATTTATTTCAAGGATAAGGTGGGGATGGGTCGAAAAAATCTCAACCAAAGTTTTTGGACTAGTTTAGATCAACATATTAACCTTATCTTTTAGATTTAACTCTTAGGAAAATAGTTTGACATTTATAAGGTCTCCTAGTATTTTTATATTATACCATTAATAAACTGACTATAAACTACCAAGAGAACCCCAAGTGGTTAATTATTGATATATCTAACATTATATAAGTATTTTAACCAAAACATATATTTTTAGTAATATTATATCTTTTAATAATATAGTATTTGTTTTAAAAACTCATTTATGTCAATTTTGTCACTATTTGGTATTTTGTTTTTGTGAAAGTCAAATCAATATGATAACCTCAAAAAAAAACATTTAATCAACCTTAACATGTCATATTAATATTTTAAATTCGTGTAATTCATCAAAAGTATAAATTTATATTTATTTTGATATTTATAATATCAATTATTTTAATCTTTCATTAACAATGTAATTACTGAATCATCATTGTGTCATTAATAAATTTAATTATTTAATATCTAAAATTATAAATAAAATACCATTATGTATGAAATATTTTTATATTTATAATGAATATTTTTAGTCGAATTTATCTTATGTATATCCCTACATTAAAAATGTTTTAGTTATAAAAAATTGAATTTAACACTTTTAACTCTTCTTTAAATTAAATAATAATAAATGTCTTAATCTAATCCAAGTTGACCAAAGAGGATCATATTTTATTACTAAGGGTTATTTTGGTCTAAATACACTTATCCAGTAGAATTAAGACATGTGTTAGGGTAATAATAATATCATTTGTACCTTTAATTACCCTAATTACTTTTAACCATTGTAAATAAAAGTCAAAAGTTACTATTCACAAAATATTATTTTCATCTTGTTGAACCATATTTTACATACTGTTATCAACTATGTGTCTCAGATTTTTGAAATTCAAATCACAGAAGCGGTAAAATTAAGTTTTATGCAAATTTACAAATGCTCCTAAAAGGCGAGTAAAAGATGGTAAAAAGTTCAACAAAATTACATATATATATTATTATAATAAAATGACTC
Organism: Viscum album; assembly: GCA_963277665.1. Taxonomy (NCBI): domain Eukaryota; kingdom Viridiplantae; phylum Streptophyta; class Magnoliopsida; order Santalales; family Viscaceae; genus Viscum; species Viscum album. The sequence goes on from OY728156.1 coordinate 1,553,383,966, forward strand.
CAATGAATTGTATTGAACAAATATAGGTATTATATATCTATTTTGACTTAAAATTAATTTAAATAAAATAAATAATTATTTAAATAAAAAGTCTGTTTTAACAATAACACAGTGATTTTCACTATTCATCAAAAATTGAAAGTTTTTAGAAAAATCAAAAAAAATCATTGTAAGATAATTTTGATATTTTGAATCCAAAAATGAAGTCCATTTTGAAAAATAAAATTTATATAATTTTAAAAAGTGGGAATTAATATTCATAACTACTTTTAAAACAGCTAGTTTGATTTGTCTTGTATTGTTAGAACACGAAGTTGCATACAGTGCAAGCTATTTCATTATTTAAAGGGAAATTTACTATGAATGATTGGATTGTTACATTCTTCCCTCCATCAAATAATTTCATCCTCAAAATTTCTAGATTAATATTATATAAAAATAATTGGGTGGTTCTTCATCATAAGTTCCTCAGGTTCCCACATTGCCTCTTCCATCTTATGGTTTCTCCATAAAACTTCTACTAGACGAGTTTTCCGGTTTCTCAACACTTGTTCTCTAGTATCGAGAATCTTGATAGGCTCTTCACAATTAGACAGATTGGGTTGCAGTTCTATTTCTTCATAGGTGAGTACATGCATTGGTTCTGGCTTGTATTTTCTCAACAGTGATATGTGGAACACATCAGGATCTTTTGAGAGTCTTGGCGGAATTTCCAAATGGTAAGCTATATCCACAATTCATTCTAGAACTTCAAAAGGTCCGATGTACCTGGGACTTAATTTACCCTTATTACCGAATCGTATGACTCTATTTCATGGAGATACATTCAAGAAAACATGATTTCCCACCAGAAATTCCAAATCCTTCCTTCAGTTATCATCATGGATCTTATACCTACTGTGAGTTTCTTTGATGTGGGTTTGGATAACCTTCAACTTTTCCATTGTTTCTTCAAATAGTTTGGGGCCTACGAGTTTTATTTCACCAACATCATCCGAAAAATTTTGTATGTGACACCTCTTTCCATATTATGCTTTATATGGTGCTATCTGAATACTTGAATGGAATCTATTGATATAAGAAAATTCTACTAGAGGTAAATATTGATTCCACATACCTTGAAAGTCATATGATCAAGACCTCAACATGTATTCTAGGGTTTTAATAGTCCGTTCTGATTTTCAATCAGTTTGAGGGTGGTAGGCAGTGCTCAAACGAAGTTCAATATTCAAGGCTTTCTAAAGACTTTTCCAGAATCATGATGTAAAATGGGGATCACGATCAGAAACAATCAATAGGGGTACACCATGAAATCTTTCAAATTCATTAATATATAGTATTATCTGACATTCAAGTAGTAAATCCTCTCTTATAGCATGAAAATGAGCTTACTTGGTAAGATGATCAACAATGACCCATATTGCATTATATTTTCAAGGAGTCATTAGTAGTCCCAAGACAATGTTCATCGTAATGTCATCCCATTTCCAATCAGGTATGGGAAGAGGTTGCATGACACCTCTAGGATTCTGTCTTCTAGCTTTCACTTGTTGACAAATAATACATCTTGACACATAATCAATAATCTCTCTCTTCAAGTTGTCCCACCAAATTTTTTTCTTCAGATCTCTACACATCTTTGTGCTACTAGGGTGTATAGAGAAATTAGAGCTATGAGCATCATCCAAAAATTACATTTTAGTTTTGGTATGATAGGAAAACAATGTCTCTTCCCAAATTTCAAAATCTCATCTTCATATATGAAGTCGATCAATCTCTCATCGTTCACACCCTTAATTTTTATTTTCAACTCCTCATCATCAGTCTAATAACTTTTTATACATTAAAGTATTGATGGTTTTGATACCATTATAAAAAGTATTGAGGTTTCACCTTCTGTGATTATTCCTATATCCATCTTTACTAGATCCATGAATATAGGATCCCTTTCAACACTCATCTTATTCAAAACTCCATGAACTATTCTACTAAAAGAATCTTCCACCTTATTTTCCTTCACCATGTGGTAGTGTATAGTGCAATCATAATCCTTGAGTAGTTCGAGCCCTATCCTTCGCCACATGTGGAGTTATGTTTTGGAGAAAATATACTTCAAACTCTTGTGATCGGTATATATCTCAGTTTTTTCACCACCGAGATAGTGTCTCCATATCTGAAAAGCAAAGATTACACCTTATAATTCAAGATCATGAGTGGGATAGTTTTGTTCATGAATTTTTAGCTGCCATGATGCATAGGTAATAAATCTATCATTCTACATAATTAAACTACCAAGTCCTTTCTTTGAATCATCACTATTAATAACAAACCCATCATTCCCCGATGATAGTGTCTAGATAGTAGAATTGACTAATATTATATTTAGTTCTTGAAAAAACTATTCAAACACTTCTGTAAAAAAATTAAACCCCTTATATGTGTGATCTTGGTTAATGGGTTAGCCAATTGGGAAAAATTATGGATGAAACACTGATAATAACCTGCTAAACCAATAAAACTACATACCACAGTTATAATCATCAGTGCTGACCATTATTGGATTGCCTTGGTATTTGAAGGATCAACAGAGATTCCATCCTTAGAGACAATATGGACAAGAAAAGAAATTTCTTGAATCCAAAATTAACACGTTCTAAACATCCCTAATAATTCATTTCTTCTGAGGGTTTTTAGAATTTTACACAAGGGATTGTCATGAAATTTTTATTTTTCTGAGTATACGAAGATATTATAAATAAATACCACTAAAAATCATCAATATATTCCTTGAAAAATCTATTCATTAGATCCATGAAAAATGAGGGTTCATTAGTCAATCCAAAAGGCATTACAGTAAACTCATAATACCCATACCTAGTTCAAAATTCTATTTTGGTAATGTCTTCCTTCTTCACACACAACTGATGATATCCAGATCGAAGATTAATATTCGAAAAATATTGATCTCCTGGAATTTGATCAAATAAATAATCAATGTGAGGTAAGGGATACTTTATCTTTATTTTTATAGCATTGATGTCCCTGTAGTCAATAAACAACCTCATAGATCCATCTTTGTTCTTATCAAAAATAACAGGGGCTCCCCATAGAGAAAAACTAGGTTGAATAAAACCTTTATTACTTAAATCCTATAGTTGTTTCTTTAGTTCCACTAATTCTATAGTGTCCATTCTATAAGGGGTCTTCAATATGGGCCTTGAACCAGGAATTAAATCAATGGAAAACTCAATTTATTATTCTGGAGGATGTCCAGGTAAATCCTCTAGAAACACATCAACATATTCTTGTACAATAGGTAAACCCTGTATTAGAACAATCCTTTCCTCACCCATAGTTATTTCATTGTCTCGCCCACCAATAATTGAATTTCGTAGATCCACATTTTGTGGATCTAGATAAGAATCAGATGGTAGCGTTTCTGCTCTATAAATAAGGTACTCTTTATTATAATTGAAAATTGTAACATCCTTCTCCTTACAATAAATTTTCTCATCATGGTCCGAAAGAAAATCTGTACTGAGGATTATATCAAATTAAATCATGGGTACGATGATGACATCAGCAGATAAATATCGTTTATATTCCTTAATAGAAACTAATTGACAAAACTTTGTTTCAATGATACTTCCCTCATGATTTTTGACTGACAACTCCCTTATTAAATAAAATTGGAAATATCTAATTTTCATAGAAAAATGGGAATATATGAAAAAGTGCGATGATCCAGAATCAAATTAAGCATTTTATAAACTTACGGAAATCATTAAATTACATGCCACCACATCTTTTGGAGCTTCAACCTCAGCAGTAGTGGTTGCATAAGCTTGGAAATTCTCACTTGGCATTTTCAGAGGTATGTTTACCTGATATTTAGGACATTCATTTTCACAATGCCCCATTTCATTAAAACTGTAGAATTCAACATTAACAGCCTCTTTCTTCCCCTTGCAATCAAGAGCTTCGTGGCCTTTTCACCACACATGTAACAAACTATCATTCCCTTCAGGAATGTACCAGGGTGTTTCTTCTCACATTTACCGCATAATGGATGTTCAACTAATCCCATCTCCCCCTTATTTCTATTTACAGAATGTTTTGAAGATCTTTTCTTCTATTTCGTTTCATTAAATTTGTAAGACTTAGAAGATTCCTTTTCTGTTTTGATAGAACATGAGAAAATATTTTCACATGATGAGAATTATTGTAAGAATAATTCTCGATGGAGAAATAGTTTTAACCCATTTAAGAATCGATCAATATTACCTCTTCAGTAACATATATAATCTACTTCATGCCTTGATAACCTTGTAATGTTTCCCCATACTTTGCGATAATCTCATCCTCCTTTTCCCTCAGACTCAGAAATTTATTTTCCATATACACTCGATGGTCATGAGGAAAAACAATTTCTAATAAAAGCTCTTTAAAATCCCTCCATTCCATATTTTATACTTCTTTATCCTCCTTTGTGTTTTGAATTAATGAACACCATTGATCTGAATATCCCATGAGGCGATAAACATCCATGATAGCTTCTTCCCTATTGATACTCCCCAAAGCATTAAATATTTTCTCTAAGGAACATATCCATTTCTCAACTACAAATGTATTTTTAGTCCCATTGAATGTTTTTGGTTTTTTCATCATGAAGCATTCTAACATCGATCCTCTGCATTGTGGATCAGGGTGCTCCATACAGGTATGTTTATTATTTATAACTTGAGTGAGTTTTCATAGTATGGTGATAAGTTGATAAGCACTAGTCATATCACCAGCTCCACCATACTTATATTTAGTACGAGGGATGTCCCTAAATGGATTACGTGTGTTGATATGGTTTCCATTTCTTCATCTAGGTACCATTTCTAAACCATGGCCTATGACACATTAGTTTATGAATCGGAATACATTATTCCAAACATATAAAAAACATAACATAAATTGAATAGTTTATGGATATAATCCCTAATGGTAAAAATGTTTTCTTTGAGTAGGAATATAATAATAAATCCTTCATAATGGTTTGTAAATAAAACGTTATTTATCCTAGGCATACCCCCCAAGAGTGTCGTAACCAAGAGTGCATCAAGGCCCATTGTCGTGTACCAGGTTACCCCGGGTAAAGCCAGAAACTCCTTATCAGAGATTTCACTCCTAGGAACCTCTATTCCAGAGCTACATGTACCTGCTTGTATCCAGATTGGGATGTATTTTTTGGAAAATACACAAAATCTCAACATTACCATAATTGTAGGATGTTTTCTTTTATATAACACTCATAAAAGTCCATCTTAGTGTAATGTTCTCTAATCAGAGTTTTTATAAATCTAGTTTATAAGGTTTTTAAAAAACTTTCTATGAAACCAACTTTAATGCCCCGACCCAAGTTACGTAGAGCTGGTGCATTATTATATAACCTTGGCATGATCACAAGGGATAAAATCCTGATAGGCCGATCAGTTTAGTAGCCTGTGAAGTACTAGATACATTCATAAGTTTTATATTACATTATAAAATGAAAAACAAAAACAAAATTGTCTCTATTGACCACATTGATATCCCTTAGACTATACTTGTAGGTTAGTCATAATATACTACTTTGCATCCTGGGAAAAATAAAACATAGAAAGTGGTGAGCTCAAATGCTCAGTTAGGATAACAATAGAGAGGAAAAATTTATAAATAAGCAAAAACTTTTAAAGCAATGTATAAGGCTAAAACATAATCCTTTTAAACATAAACATCAACATAATATAGAAAATATAAATCAAATAATTCTATTTACTTATTCACATGGATATTCTGCTAGTCAAATAATCAGAAGCAATATCGATAGCCAATTTTATAATGATGGAATGCATAATGCCAGACTTCATAAAAACATATTCAAGGCCTCGTGCCAAGACTATAAATAAGATATTATCATGGAATATTTACAAGACACTAGTTTGTCTCATGATACCTACCAATGCATCGAGGATCTATAGCTGGCTCCACCCGTCACTTACTCAGACTAATTCATTCCTCATATGAAAGGATTAAACATAAAATAAAATTTCATATTAAAACATTTATACAAAATGTCAATACATTATCCATAAAACATGAATGGTATAAAAATAGCACATCCATAGTCAAACATATCACCTAAACTTCAATATAATATTGATCATTTGTATCATAATAAATCAACTTCAAATAAGTTTAAAATCCATCAAAAGATATTGACATAGATGAAATGACAGCTAATTGAATGAAATAAATCATTCTATTTGGAAACCATTTAAAACTCATACAATTATAACAGAAAACAATTATTTTTGAAATATTGTTATAATCTTGTATGGGATGCTTCAAAGGTGTTATAACGACCAAAAATAGCTGCACCTGTCAAATAATTTATAAAAACATTTTTACCTTAATTAGTCAAAAAGGTCATAAAGTACCTTGTTTGGAAAATGATGGAAAGATTTCTTTCAAAACATTTTATAAAGTTAAGTCAAGAGTATAAATTACTTTAACACATATGTTAGTAAATAGTAAAAATTGTTTTGAAATAATTTTTTAATAAACACGGATGTGGATGGTAAAGACACCCCAGTAGATACTCACGTATAAACAACCTCGAATAATAAAGATATTGTAAAATTTTAACCTTAACTTGTAATTTTCATTGGTATATGGTAAATTAACCTCTTTTATATTATTTAAATCATTTTTATTAAATTTTAAAAGATCCAAAAATCATATATGATCTTCTAATATTCCATTGTTAAATTTTTCTAGAAGTTTCATTATTTCGGGTTGACTGGTGCCTTTTCCTTTATATGTTATGTTTCATAAGTCATGTTTGTTATGGATAGGATGTATTTGATTAATATACATAAGGATATTAAGTTCATAAAAATTATTTTCAATCATTAAATGGAAATTATTCTTGAATGGTTATGATGGGGAAATGAATCTTATCACGTTCGTGGAGTCGGTAATCCGTACGTACGCACAAGTGACAATATCATTCTTCTGATATTATAATCGTATATAAATGGATGGTATATTATATATAAAGAATCATTAAAATGTTATATTTATTATTTAAATCAATTATACTCATTATTATACCCATCCAAATAATTAATTGTCGAATAAAAAAATACACCACGACGTGGAGAAGGTAAGCCGTACGTACGCACATATGGTGACTTTTAAATTCATATGATGTATGGAATGATGAATATGGTTGTACCATATTTATAATAACATCAAAATATGTATATGGTATGGGATTTATTATTTTGGTATGGAAACAAGAAAGAAAGAGGAAGTGTAAGAAGAAAATAACTTGAAAGAGGTGATCGAATATTTACCTCTTCTCCAGGTTCTTCCTTTTTATTTAATCAAAAGGACTCCATAGGTTCAATTTATGATCAAATTAAGACCTTTATGTTGAATTTAGGGTATTTGGGAGGATATTAGAGTAGGTTTTGGTCAAGAAAAAAGGATTTTTATGTGTGAATTTGAAATAAGGGGAAGTGTTCTTTTTTAAGAGAGGATAGGGGAACCTTAGGAAAAGATTGAAATATTATTTTTTTATAAAATCATATTCCATTTCTAATGGCTCAAAAATAATTTAATTCTAGGATATGGTGGGGATGGGTAGGAAAACTCTCAACCAATAGGTTTTATATTTGTTTATGTCACCATATTAAACATATCTTTGAGATTTAATTCTTAGTTAAATAGTTTGACATTTAACATGTCTCTTTGTATATTTAAATTATCTGGTTAATAAAATTGATATAAACTGACAAGAGAACCCAAAGTGGTTCATTATTGACATATATAACCATATATAAGTCATTTGGACGAACCATATATTATTTGGATTATTATATAATATAATAATATAGTATTTGTTTTAAAAACTCATTTATGTCAATTTTGACACTATTTGGTATTTTGTTTTTGTAAAAGTCATAATAACATGATTACTTCAGAAAAAAATCAATTAGTCAACCCTAAAATGTCATATTAATATATTAATTACGTGTATTTTATCAAAATTATCAATTTACATTTATTTTGATATATATAATTTCAATTACTTTAATCTATCATTAATAAGGTAATTACTGCATCATCATTGTGTCATAAATAAATTTATTTATTTAATGTATAAAATTATAAATTAAATACCATTATTTATAAAATATATTTATATTTCTATGTAATATTTTAGTCGAATTTATCTTATGTATAACCCAATATTAAAAATGTTTTAGTTATGAAAACCTGAATTTAACACTTTTAACTCTTCTTTAAATTAAATAATAATAAACGTCCTAATATTATCCATGTTCCCCAAATAGGATCATATGTTATTCCAAAGGTTTATTTTGATTGAAATACACTTATCCAATATAATTAGAACATATTTTTGGGTAATAATAACATCATTTTAATATTTAATTACCCTATTTACTTTTAACCATGGTAAATAAAAGTCAAAATTTAGTATTCACGAAAAATTATTTTCAACTTATTGAACTAAATTTTACTTACTTGTATCAACTGTGTCTTTAAATTTTTTTAAATTCAATTCACATAAGCGGTAAAATTATGTTTTATGAAAATTTGAAAATTCTCCAAGAAGGTGGGTAAAAGACGGTAAAAAGTTCAATAAAATTTTTTATATTTAATATTATTATAAAATGACTGAAATAAATTACATTTAATTAATATAGGTATTATTTATCTCTTTGAACTTTAATTAAACTTAAACAAAATAATAAAATATTTAAATAGAAAGTCAGTTTTAAACTATAACACAATGTTTTTCACTATTCACCAAAAATTGAAAGTTTTTGGAAAAATACCAAAAAGTCACACTAAGATAATTTTGATATTCTGAATAAAAAATTATATCCATTTGGAAAAATAAAATTTATAAAATTTCAAAAAGTATGTATTTCTTTTCATAACTGCTTTTAAAATGGATAGTTTGATTTTTCGTGTTGTGTTAGAAATAGAAGTTGGGTAAAGAAAATAAAAATTGCATTATTGAAAGGGAAACATACTTTGGAAGATACTAGTGTTACATATACCCTATACTCAACAAAACCCTATGCCCTTATCCCAAAAACCATAAACTCTAAACACTAAAAACTCCAAAACTCGCATACCCAAAAAATGCATTCCCTAATCCAAAAAAAAATCATATGACCCCAAAAACCCTAAACACTCATCAGTAAATAACCAAACACTATTATGCCCCAAAAACCCTAAACCATGATAAAATAAAACATAAACCCCTACCACCCAAGAAACAATAAACCCTATACCCCAAAAAAATCCCAAAGCCTAATCCCTAAAAAACTAGAAACATGCATCCTCAAAAAAACAATAAAAATATCCATAATGTACCCTATATTCTAACCCCCCCCCCAAAAAAAACTAATCTCTTAGAACCAAATAATCCATAAAACTCATACCCCAAAAAACTCTATACACCCAACTCAAATAAAAAAATCCTTATTAGAAAAACCCTAAACTGCTATCCTTAAAAAACCAAACCCAAAGACCAAAAAAAACCATAAACCCTCTACTCGAAAACCACTATCCATATTTAAAAAAGAAACCTAAACATTAATCCTCGATAATCTCTAAAACATGATCTCCCAAAAACCCTTAAACCCGAGTCCCTGAAACCCATGAAACGTGGGCCTCAAAATACACTGAACCTTGAGACCCAAAAAAACCCCAAACTCTATGCCTCAAAAAAGTTATAAGATGAGCCCCAAATAACCCTCAACACTCCAGCCCAAAAAATATTGAACTCAAATCCCTAAAAAATATTTATAACTAACCAACATCATCCTTAAATCATCCTCCCCAAGAAACCCTAATACCATACCCCAAAAAACCATAAACCCTCAACCCTTAAAAAACCCAAAACCCTCTGCCCAAAAAAATCAAAAACCCTTAGCCCCAAAAAACCAAAAACCCTCTTGATAAAAAACTCCCTATACCCTCATCCCCAAAAAACCAAAACCATTATCCCCAAAAATCCCAAACCTTTATCCTTAACAAACCCCAAACAATCAATCCAAAAAAATAGAAATCCATTATCATCAGTAACCCTAATCCCCCAGCCCAAAGAAATCTAAAACTGCATCCCCAACAAACCCTAAAACATATGAAAAAACCCCATAAACCTCATCTCTAAAACCCCTAGACCCATATCCCCAACAAAACCCTAATCTTTAAGTCCCATAAATCTATAATCCCTCATCCCCAAAAAACTGTAAAACCTCCGATGCAATAAAACATAATCCTCACCCCCTAAAAACCTTCTCCCTCAGAGACAAAAACCCTAAACCCTTATCCCTAAAAATTCAAAAACATCATCAAGAAAAAAATCCTGATAACTAATCCCCAAATACAAACAAACCCTCAGGATAAAAACATAAAACACTCATCTTAATAACCTCAAACCCTCATCCCCAAAAAAACTAGAAATCATTAGCCCTAAAAACCCTCAAACCCGAAGCCTTAAAAACCAAAACACTCTTCCCCAAATAATCCCAAACCCTCAACATTAAAAAATTAGTAAAAACCAATCCAAAAAAATATCCAAACCCTCAGTTACAATAATCCTCAAACCCCAAACCCCATATACCCCTAACCATTATCCCCATAAACCCCAAAACCTATGCTGTAAAAAACCCCATATTGTCTGGCCTAAAAAAACCCTAAACCCACAGCCCCAAGAAACCTCAAACCCTCATCCTAAAAAACCCCATACGGTCATCCACATAATCCACAAGCCCTCAAAATCATAAATCCCCAAATCATCATCAGTGACAAACCCCAAACCCTCAACCTTAAAAAATTCCAAACAGTCATCACCAAAAAATATACAAACCATCATCCAAAAAACCCGAACCCTTAGCCCCCAAAAAATCCAAACCCTCATCCCAAAAATACTCTAATACCTAATCCAAAAAACCCCATTAACGTACAAAAAAAACTCCAAAACCTCAGATAAACAATATAAAAATCCTCATCCCCAAAAATAACCCAAACTCTAATCCTAGCAAAAACCCAAAACCTCAGCAACAAAAAAATCTCAAAACCTCATACCCATGAAACGAAAACCCTCAACACCAAAAAATTGAAACCCTAATCCCCCCAAAACACAGAACTACTAGCCCTAAAAAACCCGTAATCCTCATCCCAAGAAACCGAAAAACCCTCAACCATAAAATTCTAGAAACGATCATCCACCCAAAACATGAACCCCCCCCAAATAACCAAAAAACCTCTAAAAGATGAAAACCCAAGCCATCAGCCATGAAATAGTCCCCAACCCTCAAACTAAAATAATCCCAATCCCTCATCCCTTAATCCCCAAATCTTCATCCAAAAAAAATCCAAAACCACTACCCTAAAAATCCCAAATCACTCTACCACAAGAACCCTAATCCCACATCCCAAAAATACCCTAAACCCTCTAAACAAAAAAACCAAAATCATCGTCCCAACTAAAACCCTAAACTGATAGAAAAAAACCATAACCAATATTCCCTAAGAAATCATAAACCCTCATCCAAAAAATCTATAATGCATATTATAAAAACCCCTATACTATTAGTCCAAAAAAAACCGTAAACCCATATCCCCAAAATTAAATAAACACTCAGCCCCTAAATCCTAGAACATCATCCCTGGAAAACCACAAAATACTTATCCCAAAATAACACTAAACCCTCATTCCCTAAGAACCCAAAATCACCAAGACTAAAAAAAACCTAAACCATGATCCCCAAAATACACAAAACCCTTAGCCTCAAAATACCTAAACCTACATCCCCAAAAAACCAAATACTTATCCCCAAAAAACCTTAATCTCTAAGTCATAAATGTCCATAATCCATAATGCACCAATATATTAATCCGTCACCCCCCAAATCCTAAACCATGATCCCCAAAAAACCGAAAACCCTAATCCCAAAAAAACCCTAAAAAATCTACCAAAAACACCCCAACCCCAACCCTAAAATTCCTAAACTCCCAAAAAAAATAGTAATTAAACCCAAATCCCCCAAAACCCCTAAAAACTCAGTCAAAAAACTCATGGAAACCCCATCACCCAAAATTTGAACCCTCATACCCACAAAACCTGGAACCATAATCATAGGAAAATCCTAAAAACTCAGCCCCAAAATAACTTGATCCCCAGTCCATAAGAAACCTTACAACCTCAGTCCCGAAAACACTCAAACCATAGTCCAAAAATACCATGCTGACTCAACCCATATATACTGTGAAGCCTCGTCCCCCAATAATTGTGATCCCTAATCCCCACAAAACCATAATCCCCTAGTGCCAAAAATCCCTGAACCCCTTATCCAGAATCAAATAGATCCCCTGAAAATTAAAAACTCTGAACCCCTAGCCCCAAAAATGTACAACCAATATCAAATAACCATGAAACTATATATAAAAAAACCTACAACCCCAAATAACCATTAAACACAACACCAAAACACCATAGAACCCCAGCACCAACAAACACTAAACCCAGAGCCCCTAAAAACCTGAAAACCTGAGAATTAGAAAACCATGAATCCTTACCCAGAAACCCATGAACCCCCATCCCCATAAAACCCAAAATCCTACACCCCCAAAAACCGTGAACCTTAATTGTATAAAAACACTAAAAGCTTTCCCAAGATAACCCTGAACCCTAAAACCCAAAAAACCGTTAAACCTAAGAACCCGAAAACCCTAAACCCTCAACCCTAAAAACTAAAATCCATTGTGCCAATAAAACATGAACCCCTCACCCCAAAAACCATATACCATCATTTCAAATAATCATTGAACCCTCAAAAACAAAAATGATAAACCCCAAAAAAGCACTTAAACCTATACTCCAAAATAGGTTGACCGATTAGCCCCAAAATCCCCGAGTAGTCCTCACAAAAAATCCTTAAACCCTATTCCCCACACCATAATGAACCTTTATACCCAAAAAATCTGAACCCTTATCCCAAAAATCCCATAACCCTCAACCCAAAAAATCCATGAACAATCAGTCCCAAAAAAACTAGTTTTGTCCACCACAAAATGTTGTTAACCCTCATAAACAGAAAATGCTAAACCTTCAGCCCCAAAAACCTTGAACCCTCATACCTAAAAAAACTAAACCCTCATCCCCCAAATACAATGAAACATCTGACCAAACAATCCCAGAACCCTCGGCACCCCAAAAAACCATGTAACCTCATTTCAACAGAACGCTAAACCCACAACCAAAAAAACCTTATTCCATCATCAATAAAGAATTCTAAAACCTCATCCACAAAACCCCCATAAACCTCATCTCCATAAAACAATGACCCTTCAGGCCTAAAATACCATAAACCTGACCCTTAAAATCCCCCATCCCAAAAATACACAATCCCTCATCCCTAAAATCATTGAACCCTCATCACCACAAAATCTGAAACTCACAGCCCCAAAAAATCCTAATCCCTCTGCCCCAAAAGACCCAATGCCCTAATCCAATAATAACCATGAAACCTCATCCCAAAAAACATAAACCCTCCTCACCGAAAAACCATAAAACCTCATCCTATAAAAACCAAAAAACCATACCCTAAAAATCCTAATCCATTATAAAAAAATCAATAAACAATCATCCCAAAAATACAATAAAATCTCCACCTAAAAATATACATAAACCCTCACCCCCAAAAAACCATAAATCCAAAACTCTACAAAAAACACCTAGACCCTCATCCCCAAAAAATATTAAACCCTTATAACCAAAACTCTATTAGCCCACATCACCAAAAAACAATAAATTCTCATTTCTACAAAACCCTAAAACCTTAGCAACGAAAATCAATAAATTCTCATCCCCTAATACCATAAACCCATAGCCCCAAAAAAACATAAACCATCAATGAATAAAAAATTAAAACCCCCCATCATAAAAAACCCTAAACACTCAACCCTAATAAACCCTAAAACCACTTAAAAAACATCTTCCCCTATTCTAAAAAAATGATAATCCCAGTTTTCCACTAAAACCCGAATCCTCATAAAAAATACTTAAATAATTCGACTAAAAATCCCATAATCTCTGATAAAAAAAACTATAAACCCAATGAACCAAAAAATTATGAACCCTAATCCTTGAGAAAACTTGAACCATAATCCATAAATAAAGAGAACCTAGAGACCCATAAAATCCATCAAACCTGATCCCCAAAAACCCTAAAAATTGATTCCCAAAAAACCCTAAACTCGTATCCCCAGAAAACCCTACTCCCTCAGCCACAAAACACCCTAAACCCCACCCCCAAAACCCTAATCTTACATCCACAAAACCCTAACCCCACATCTCCAAAAAACCATTAACCATAAGACATAAAAAATCATAAACATTCGAACCCAAAAAACCACCAAACCTCATCCACAAAAATATCAAAAACATTATGCTAAAAAATCCAAATGATCAGAATAAGAAACTAAAACCCTCATTACCAAGAAACCCCCAACCCTCATCCCAAAAAACACTTAACCCTCAAACACAATTTTTCTAAACCTGTATCCCCCGAAAAAAGTAATCCTCCATCCTAAAAATTACATAAATCATTATCCCCAACAAAAAATCATAATCCCTATGCATGAAATAACCCTTAACCCTCAGCCAAAAAACCAAAAAAGTTCATCAATAAACAAAACCAAATCCCTCTTATACAAATAATCATATTGTTTCTACCAAAAAATATCCCTAAGACCTCCATCCCAAAAATTCCTAAACATATAACCCCAAATTAACTTAACCCCTCATCCCATAAAACCCAAAATCCCTAAGTCCAAAATAAACTATAATCCATATCAATAAATTATAATAAACCTTCAGACAAAAAATCACACACCCTAGGCCACCGAAAAATATAAAACCCTGTCAAAAAACCTTAAAACCACAAAAATCTCAGAAACCTCATCCCCAAAAAACACTAAACCATATGCCCCAAAAAACCTAAACACATGGCCCCAAATAACCCTAAAACCTCTTCCCCAAATCCCTATAATTTAAACCCATAAACTCTAAATCCTAAACCTTAAAAAACCATAATCAACCATCTACATAATACAATAATCCATTATACAAAAAACCCTAAACCCTCATCCACAAAATCTAAACCACCAACCACAAAAAATCCAAAACAGTCTTCCTAGAATATAAAAAACCCTCATCACAAAATAATCTTTAACCCTCTTCCACAAGAAAAAAGTAAAACCTCAATCCCAAAAAACAATAAACTCTTAAACCCAAAAAACCCTAAACCCTCATTTTCAAAAAACCCAAAACCCAAAATTCAAAATACCTTTAATCCCCATTCCCAATAAACCCTTAAACCTAATCCAAAAAAACCATAAATTCATGCCCAAAAAAACCAAAACCATTAACTCAAAAAACCATAAACCCTAAACTCAAAAATTCCATTAACCCCCAACCCAAAATAACTTTCAATCCTAAAATCTGGAAAAACCTCATCTCATCATCTTTGAAAAATATCAAATCATCTACCATAAAAAATCACACTCAGTATTAAAAAACCCACACCCATAAGCCCTAAAAAACCAAAACCCTCATCCCAAAAAAAAATCTAAACCCTCATCTCCAAGAACCCAAAACTCATTGCTTCTGAAAACCTAATCACTCTTTCCCAAAAAACCAAAAACCCTCATCACCCAAAAATTTCTATAATATCTTCCATAACAACCCCTACACCATGATCTCCAATATAACATTAACCCTTAGCCACAAAATACTCTCAACCATCATCCCCTTAAAACCCTCAAACCTAATACCCAAAAAACCTCAACACTCATCCCCCAAAATATCTTAACCCGCATAGAAAAAACCCATAAACTGTATTACCCAAATGATTATAAATAATTATCCCAATAATAACCTAAATCCATAATCCGAGTATATCCTCAACCCCGATCCCCAAAAAACACTGAACCATGATCCCAAAAATCCATGAACCCTCACCGAAAAACATTGAACCATGAGATACAAAAACACTAATCCCCCATTAACAAAACACATTAAACCATCATTCCCAAAAAACCTAATCCTTATCCAAAAAACCGTAAACTCTCGGCCCCCCCAAAATCCTAAACTGTCTGCCCAAAAAAATCCCTAAAGTGTCATCCCTGAAAAACAATAAACACTCAGCCCCCCAAAACAGTAAATCCACATCATCAAAAAGCCTAAATCGTTATCAACAAAGAACCATAAACACTAATTCCTAAAATAATCTAAACCCTCAATACCAAAAATTACTAAACCCTTACCCCCAAAAAACCCTCAACACTCAGCAAAACAATTGGAGCCCATATAACAAAAAAACCCTGAACCCTCATAAAAAAAACCCATAAACCTTGATCTCCCCAAAACTATAATCCTTGAGACTAATAAAACCCTAAATCCTCGTGCCAAAAAATACATAAACCCTAATCCCCCTAAAACTAAACTCACAAAAAAAACTTATACCCTTAGTATCCAAAAAACCATCTCTCTTCAACCCAAAATACCCAAAAAATTCAAGAAAAAAACCCTTAACCCTAAAAAATAATAATCCCTATGCCCCTATCGCTAAAAAACCCTAAAACATGTTCTTATGGAAAACTGTAACCCCTTAGATTGGAAAAAAATATACACTCAACCATTAAATCCCCAAATCACAAATCCCCAAAAAACTAAAAAATCATAGCAAAAAAACCTTGAGACCGAAGGAAGAACAAACCATAATCCATAATCCTCCAAAAGAACCCAAACTCATGCCCCAAAAATCCATAAAACCTAATCTATAGAAAAAAACTCTTAACCATCAGCCATAATAAATCCTAAACCAACCGACCCAAAAATACATGAACAATTAACCCTAAAAACCCCCAAACCCTCTTCCCAAAAAAACACTAAACACTCATCCCCCCAAAACCCTAAGTCATTATCTCTAAAAAACCATAAACCATTGTCCCCAAAATTTCATAGACCTACATCCCCTAAAACATTAAACCCTCATCCTTAAAAAACCAAAACCCTCATCCCCAAAAAACCTATTCCCTCATCCTAGAAAATCCAAATCCCTCAGTGCCAAAAAAACCCCAAACCATCATCCCAAAAAAACCCTAAACCGTCATCCCCAAAAAACTCAAAATCATCAACCCCAAAATATCCTAAATCCTTATCCCCAATAAACCAAAAATCCTTATCCCCCAAAACCCTAAAACCTCTGGCAAAAAAAAAAAGAACTCTAAGCCCCAAAAACCGAAATCCCAAAATCATCAACCCCACAAAACAATTGACCCCCAACACAAACAACCAAAAATCCTCACCCAAAAAAACTACACACCCTAATATTTTCATAACAAAATAATATTTAAACCTCATTACTAAGAAACCCTAAACCCGTAGCCCCAAAACACCCAAAAAACTTATCTTAAAAAAAACCTTAAACCTCAACCCCAAAAAAACCAAAACCCTATTTTCCAAAATATCTTTAATTGTTAGTAAAAAAATATTACATCTTGATCCCCAAAATAGACTCAACCCTCATCCACAAGAACCATCAACATTCATCCCCAAATATCACTTAAACATCAACCCAAAAATAACCTCAACCCTCGACACCAAAACACCATAAAACATCTTATCATAAAACTAAAAACCATTATCCACAAAAAATCCTAAATCCTTAACCCCACAAAACCCTCACACTCATTCCAAAAATCCCATTAAATTTGATCCCTAAAAACCAAAAACCGTCATTGCTAAAAATCACTCAACCCTCATCCCCCAAAAAGTCTATACCCTGATAAAAAAATAAACCCTAAAAAAATCATCAACCTAGGAAACCCAAAACCCTTAGTCCCAAAAAACATATAACCATCAACTCCAAAAAATCCCCAACCCCACTTCCCAAAAAATCCCCAAACCATTAAAAATAAAAACCCCAATCCATCTTTCCAATAAAACCCTAAACACTCATCCCCCTAAAATTCTAATCCATTAGCCAAATAAAAAATATAAACAATCATCCCCAATAACCGTATACCTCATCCCCTGAAAATCCCAAACTGTCATCCCAAAATAATCCTAAACCCTCATCACCAAAAACATCTCACCCCTCAGTCCCAATAAACTCTCAAAGCACATCCCCAAAAAACCCTAACCCCTATCCCCCAAAAAACCTAAACACTTGGATCCAAAAAATTAGAAGTCATAAAACATTAAAACGTAGAACCCTAAAAAAAACCCAACAAACATTAGCCCTAAATACCTATACCCTAATCCCCAAAAACCCCTAAACTCACATCCCCTAAAATCCATAGACCTACTTCCCTAAAAACCAGTAATCCCTCATTCCCATAAAATCATATACCCTCAAACATAAAAAATCTAGAACTATCATCCCCAAAAAACCCTAAAACATATTTCCTAAGAAAAATTGAAACCCTAAATCTCAAAAAACATAACAAAACACCATAAAAACCATATACCCATATATTCAAAATATCATAAACCCTATTAAAATAAACTATACCCTAATCCCAAAAAAAATCTTAAATGATCATCCCCCAAAAACTGTACACCTCATATAAAAAAACACTTATCCCCAAAAAAATATAAAACCTCATCCCTATAAAACATTAAAACCATACCCCTAAATAATACCTAAAACATAATTCCTAAAAACCCTAAACAATCGACCCCAGAAAACAAAAACCCACATCCCAAAAAATCCTAAACCACCTACCCATAAAATGCAATCCAAGAGTACTAAAAAAATCCAAAACCCTCAACACCAAAACCCCCCAAGATTTCTGCCCCCCAAAAACCAAAAACACCAAGACCCAAAAATCCATAAACCCTAATCCCCAAAAAACAGAAATACCTAATCCATAAAAACTCTAAAACACGATCCTCAAGGAACACTGAATCCTGATCCCCAAAAAAGAAAGACCCTGATCCCAAAAACATTAAACCCTGAGACCCAAAAAACCTTGAATAATCCTCCCCAAAAAACCTTTTACACTGTGCCCCAAAAAACTATAAACCCTTATCACTGAATATCCTTGAACACTCAGCCCCAAAAAACCAGAGCCCTCTTCCCCAAAAAAATAATTATCACAAATCCAGAAAAAACCCTAAACACTCATCCCCAAAAAACCCAAGACCCTATGCCAAAATTACCCTAAAACATTATCCCCCAAAACCATAATCCCTCATTACCAAAAATCCTAGACCCTCACCCCCCGAAAACCAAAACAACTATGCACAAAAAATAGAAAACCATTAAACATAAAAAACCCTAAATCATTAGCCCCCTAAAAAAAATGTTGCCCTGAAAAACCATAAACCCTCAGCCCTCCCAACAAACCTAAAAGCCCAGCTCCTAATAAACTAAACCCTCCGCTCCAAAAAATAGTAATCCCTCATCCCCAAAAAACAATAATTCCTCAGAGAAAATAAAATTATAAAGCCTTAGATGAAGAAAACACATAACCATTTACCCTAAAAAGACCCTAAACCTTTTTCCACAAAAAAACATAGAACTTAGAGCCCAAACAAACCCAAATACTCATAAAAAACTCAAACCCTTGAAGATCAAAACCTAAAAATAGTCATTCCAAAAAACAACAAACCCTCAACCCCAAAAAACCAACACACACTTCCTCGAAATTATGTAAACCCTCACCCTTGAAAAACCCCGAACCCTCATCTCCTAAAACCACCCATCCATTAGCCCCAAAAAACCCAAATCCCCAGTCCCCAAAACTCCAAATAATTATCCCCAAAAACCCGACACCCTCACTATCAATAAATCCCAAACCGTCATCCCCTAGAAACCTCAAAACCACATCCTGAAATATCCAAAATCCTTACCCCTAGTAAACAAAAATCCATTAGTCTGAAAAAACACATAGCCTTGTCCCCAAAAATCCCCAAACCCTATAACCATGAAAAAGTAAATCCTTATAAAAACCCAAAGCCTCTACTAAAAAAACAAAAATCCTTATAAATTATCTTACGTAGCCTCAAAAACCCTGTAACACTCAACCTCTAAAAAACCACAACCCCTCTAAACCAAAAAACCCAAAACCCAAATCCCAAAAACCCCACGACCCTAAACAGTCAGCACCAAAAAATTACAAACCCTCATTCCTATGAATCACCCAAACCCCATCAACAAGAAAACTGAAACCATAAAAAACTCTCTACTTTGAGCCCCAAAGAAGACCAAACCCTCAACCCAAAAATTCTTGAATCCATCAACCCCCCAAAAAAAAAACCCCTCAGCACAAAAGTTACCAACCCCACATCCCCAATAAACCCAAAACCCTCATCCCAGAAAACTCCCAGTCTCATATCCCTAGAAAACACCAGACCCTCAGCCCTAAAAACCCAAATCACTCATCCCTAAAAAACCCCCCAAACCTGTGTCTAAAAAAACCCCTCTTCAAAAATATTCGATTCCCAAAGCTCGGAAAAAAATAATAAACCCTCATCTCAAAAAAATCTCTAAACCAACATCCCTAAAAAACCCTAAACCTTAAACCCAAAATACCCTATAGAAACAACCCTATAAAACCCTAAACATTCATCCCTAAAAAATCCTAACCCCTAAACCTAAAAAAATCAACTAATCCTTCATCCCCTAACACCATAAACCATCATCCCCAAAAAACCCTAATCTGTCAACCTGAAAACCCCCAAAAACCACATAAAAACCCTAAACCAACATCCAAAAAACCCCACTAAACCATCATCCCTAGAAAACACTAAACCCTCATCCCAATTAAACCCTTAACATGAAGCCACAAAAAATTTAAACCCTCATCCCCAATACCTTGAACCCTCACCCATAAAAAATAATAGTACATCATCCAATAAAACCATAATAACTCATCCCAAAAAACCCCAAAAACATCATAAAAACTAGAAACCTCATCAGCAAGAAACAAAAAACCATGGATACCATATAACCCTAAACCCTATGCCCCCAAACCCCTTAAACCATCATCCTCAAAAAACTAAAACCCTTATCCCCAGAAAATCCAAAACCATAATCCAAAAAAAACTCATTGCATAAAAATCCATAAACCCTCATCACCAAAAAACATTAAACCCTCTAACGTAAATAACCTTGAATCGTGTGTGAAAAAAATTCCTAAACTCTTAACCCTAAAACCCCTAAACACTCTTCCCCAAAAACCCAGAACACATTGACCTAAGAGACACTAATATCTGAAATCTATAAAAAACATTGAACCAATAGCCCTAAAAGAAACTTGAACCAAATATCTAATAAACCATAACACTCATCCCTAGAAATATTTAAACTCTTATCCCAAAAAATCATAAACCCCAACCCCAGAAAAATACTAAATCCTCATCCTGAGAAAACCCTAAAATGTCCACCATGAACACCCAAACGCCCAATAATAAAAAATTATAAATCCTCATATCAGAAAAACCCTAAAAAATAACCCCCAAAAAATGTTAACTCATTTCCATAAAAACCCCTTATCACTTAGTCCCAAAAAACACTATACCAATTACTACTAGAAACCCATAACCTCAATCCCCAAATAAAACTCGACCCTCATCCCTGAAAACAATCAAACTTCAGACCATCACCCCCAAAATACTATCAACACCTTTCCCTAAAAAACCTAAACCCCCAATCCCCAAAACCCTTAAACCTCAGAACCTAAAAAACCAAGAACCTCATTCCCCAAAGATTGTAATTACACTTCTAAAAAACCCTAAATTATCAGCCCCATAAAAATAGAACCCCTCATCCTAAAAAAATCCTGAACCCTAATCACCAAAAAACCATATATCCTTTGCCCAAAAACCATCTATACTATAAAACCTAAAATCCATAAATCTTCATCCCTAAAAAACCATCAAAAATCAGCACAAAAATTTCTTTACACCTCATACCCCAAAACCAATAAACCCTCAGAAACAAAAAAACCCTTTACCATTTCCCCCACCCCAAAAATACTAAACCGAAATTCCTTAAAAAAATCATAAACCCTCATCCAAACAAGATTTAGAACCTCATCTGAAAAAACAAAAAACACTATTCCCAAAGAAAATATAAACAAACTGAACCAAATACACCCTAAACCCTAACCCTTGAAAAAGCCTAAAACTATCAACCTTAAAAAAATTTCAAACATCATCGCCAAAATACACTAAAACCATATCCCCCCCCATGAAATGATCATCCATAAATATACCTAAAACCTATGAGATAAAAACCATAAACACATATCTTCAAAAGACCCTAACCTCTCCGCCAAAAAATCCTTAGACCCTCAACCTTAAAAAACACTAATCCCTAATCCCTACAAAATCCTAAACCCTCCACCACAATAAAAAATAAACACATAGCACCCAAAAAATTAAAACACCTAGTCACCCAAAAAAACCCAAACACTCAACAAAAAAAATTCATAAACCCCCAAAACCAAAAACTATAACTCTCATCCTCCACAAAATATCCTAAAACATCAGCCCTGAAAAATCATAATCCTTCATACCCAAAAAACATAATTCCTCATCCCAAAAAAAAGTAAAATATCAGCCATAAAAACCCTAAAATATCATCCCCCAAAAACCATTGCCCCCAATCCCCAAAAAACCAAAACCCTCAGCTATAAAAAAATATAAAACATCGTTCCTAAAAAAACAATAAATAACCATCCCTTAAAAACCCTAAATCATTGGACTAATAAACCATAAAACCTTGTGCTTAAAAATCTATAAAACCCCCATCCAAAACCCCTAATCCCTAAACATTCAACCACAAAAAATAAAAACCATTATTAGTGAATGACCGTAAGCCCTCATCCCAAAAAAGCCTAAACCATCATCCCCAAAAACGAAAACCCATCGCACCAAAAAAAACGTCAACACTCAACCCCAAAAATCCCACATCCATAAAAAACAATACACCCTTAGTCCCAAAGAACATTGAACCCATAGCCCCCAAAAATCATAAAATTTAATCCCAAGAAACATAACCATCAAAAAATACTCACCCCTCATCTCTAAAAATCGATCACACATCCACCACAAAAAAACCCAGAAACCTCAGCCCTAAAATATTTATATCCCTCAAACCCTGTTAATCCTCATCACTCAGCCCAAAAAACCCTAAGGAATCAATCCCAATGAACTCCAACCCCTAAGCTCAAAAAAATAGTAAAAACCCATCGCAAAAAAAACTATAAACCCACATTCCGCAAAAATGCACAACCCTAAGACCCAGAAAACACTAATATCCCAACCCAATATAACGCTAAGATATCATCCAAAAAACAAACTATACCCTTATCCTCAAAAAAAACTAAACCATGAACCCCGAAAATCAATAAATGCTCAAACCCCAAAGAACCAAATTCCTCATCCCAAAAATAAAACGAAATAGTTTTCACCCGAAGGGACTAATTCTCTAACCTAAAAAACCTAATCCTTTAACCCCAAATAACCCAAAAGCCTTATCCAAAATTAACAAAAAAAAACCTCATCCTTAAAAAACCATAAACAATCGTCTCTAAAAAACTCTAAACTCACAGACCCAAAAAACCCTATAGGATCATCACCCAAAACTATTAAGTCCTGAGATCATAAATAATCTTATAGAGTTAGACCGATAATTATAAACCCTCATCCCCCAAACCCGAAACATTAAATCCACTCAAAAACAAAACCCTCATCAAAAATAATATCTAAACCAATACTTCCAAAAAAAACTTTGAACCCTCAGCCCCTAAAAAATTTAAAACCTAATACACAAAGAACCCAAAAACCTCGTCCCCAAAAAACCAAAAAATCCATAGTCCAAAAAATCCATAGACCCTAAACATTTGAAAACACTAAAACATTAGCAAAAAAATTCTTAAACATCACAACCAAAATACACTATACCCTAATATACAATAAAATCTAAAACCTATGCCTTGAAAAACATTAAACCTTCAACCCCAAAATAACCAAATCGCTCAGTTCGAGAAAATCCGAACCCCAAAACCCTAAAAAATATAAACTCTCAAGGATACAAAACAGTAAACAACCATCCACACCAAACCCAAAAAACAAAAACCCCCATCCATAATGGCATAAACCCTCAGACCCTATGTACCCAAAAACCTCTACCCCAAAAAACCCTAAAATCTCATGGCCCCAAAAAAACATTCTCTTAGCCATAAAAAACCAAAACTAATAGCAAAAAAATCCATAAAAAAAAATCCAAAAAAAACCTTCAACACTAAAGGACCTAAAGAACTAAAACCCAATCCCCTCACATTCCTAAACACTCTACTGAAAAAATCAAAAAACACTCAGCTCCAAAAAACACTAAACCTTATCACAAAAAACCCTTAAACCCTCTACCCTAGAAAAATTCCCATATTTAAAAAACTAAAAATCATCATCCCCAAAACAAAACCTAATCCATCATCCTCAATAAACTCTAAAAACACTACCCCCAAACCCTAAACACACATCCCCCAAAATAACCCTAAACACTCATCCCCCAAAAAATATAAACCCTTATCCCCCCTAAAACCATAAACCTTCATCTTCAATAACCCTAAAACATCATCCCAAAAAATAGAAACCCCCATCCCCCAAAACCTATAAAAAATAATCCCAAAAAAAACCTAAACCCCCATCCCCAAAAGACTTGAATCTATCAAAACTAATGGACCCTCTCCCAGAGCCAAAAAAAGAAATAATCCTATATCCCCAAACGAACCTTAAACCCTATACCTAAAAAAACCCTAAACCATAAGCCACAAAAAACCCTGAACCCTCATCCCTAAATAACCACAAACCCCCAACCATGAATAATCCTAAACCTTCATCCCCCAAAAAACCTTAACACTCATCCCCAAAAATTCATGTATCCCCAAACCCACAAAACCCGAAGACCCCACCATAGAAAAAACTAAACCCTATGACCCATTATATCCTAAACCCTCTGCACCAAAAAACCATTAACACAATGTACCATAAATCCATGAACACTCTAGTCTAGAGAACCCTAAACCCACATACTGAAAAATTCACAATCCCCCTTCCCCGAGGAATCTTAAACCCTCATTCCCAAAAAATCATAAATCCACTGCCCCAAAAATTCTAAAAAATATCCCAATAAAACCCAAAACCTTCAACCTTATAAAACTATAAACCCTCAGACATAGAAAACCCTAATCCCCCACCATAAAAAATATATAACCCTCATACCCTTGAAACCATAAACCCTATCCCCACCATATAAACTGACACCATCACCGCTAGAAAATAGTAAATACCCATCCCTAGAAAACAATAAACCCGTATTCCAAGAAAACCCTTAACACTAAAACCTCAAAAAACATAATCCCTCACACCCAAAATAACAAAAACCCTCACCCATAAAAGAACCCTGAATTTTCATCCACAAAATTTACTCAACCATAAACCCTAAAAACCCTAAACCATCTGCCCCAAAATACCCTCAAACGTATATACGAAAACTACCCCAAACCCTAATTGCAAATGAATCCTAATCCATATACCCCAAACCCCCAAACCTCATCCCCAGAAAACCATCATCCTTGTGCCCTAAAAATCCCTCAATCCTAGACTCTAAAAAATACGCAACCCTCATCCATAAAAACACTCAACCCTCTACCCCCAAATAACCGAAAAACCTTATGCCCAAAAAAACAATCAAACCTCATCCCCCAAAAACCATAAACCCTCATCACTAAAAAACTATCAAACCTCATATCCAAAAAAAATCAGCGAAAAGAAACAAACAACCCATAGACATAGAAATCCTTAACCCTGAAACCCAAAAAACCATAAACCTTCAACCCCAAAACCCTCAATACAAAGTCCCAAAAAACCCTCAACATTCAGATGAAAAAATACCTAATCCCTTAGCCCCCAAAGGACTGTAATCCCTCATCCCCATAATTCAACACCCTGTAACACTAAAAATCCATGAACCCTAAAACCCAAGAATCCCTCTATCCTTATCCCAAAAAAACCTAAACCCTCATCCCCAAAATATCATAAAACATTGTTTCTAATAAAAGGTAAACCCACATTTGAAAAAAAACCTCAACTCTCAGCCTCAAAAAACCCTCTACCCTCATCTAAAAAAAATCCTAAACCCCATTCCCCAAAAAATTTTCCTCATCCCGAAAAAAACCTAAACTGGTGATGAAAAAATAACATTCAATAATCAATCCTAAAAAAACCCATGCCCTCAGGCCAGTTAATACTACAACCCTCATCCCCAAAATTCACTAAACCATTAACCAAAAAAATAAATAACCCTCAGCCCAAAAACCCCCTCAACCCTCAGACCAAAATAACCCCATACCATTATCCATAAATAATCCTCAACCCTCAACTGCCAAAAAACCCTTAAATAATCGCACCCAAAACACCCTAAACTATCAACCATAAAAACCTAAAACACACACCCACAAAAATATCGCATCCCATAGA
This sequence comes from Viscum album, assembly GCA_963277665.1. Taxonomy (NCBI): domain Eukaryota; kingdom Viridiplantae; phylum Streptophyta; class Magnoliopsida; order Santalales; family Viscaceae; genus Viscum; species Viscum album. Next base: position 1,553,410,604 of record OY728156.1, read on the forward strand.
CCAAAAAACCCTCAAAACTAATCCTAATAACAACCCTCAACCCCGAAATTCAAAAAACCCTCAACACTCAGTCAAAAAAAAAACCATAAACCTTGATACTTAAAAGCACCCCAAACCCCAAGTCCTCAAAACCCTACACCCATAGTTCCAAAAAACCATCAACCAAAAGAACCAAAACACCATAAAATTTTTTTCATAAGAAACCATAATACTTTACACCAAAAACTTCTAAACCATCAGCATGGAAAAAATAAACCCCAGGATATGAAAAAATTCCCAAAGCCCCAAAAACACAAAAACCTATGATTTAAAATACCATAAACCATCATCCCTAAAAAAATAAACACAAAATCCATAAAATCCTAAACCCATATCCCCAAAAAAGCATAAACACTAAAATAAAAAATAAATTACCCTCACCCCCAAAAATATCACAAACCATAATCCCCACAAAAAAATCCCTAGTCCAATAAAATCCTAAACCATCATACCTAGGAAACAATAAAACCTCATCCCAAAAATCCCCTAAAACCATAGCCCATGAAAACCAGAAGCCCTCATCTAATAAATACATTAATCCTTCATCCCCAAATAAACCCAAAATACTCATTCCCAAAAAAGCCTAAATCATATTCCCTATAAAACCATAAACCATAATCCCAATAACCCCCAAAACCCTCATACAAAAAATACCCTAATACCTCTCCCCCGAAATCCTAATCTCTTATCAATGAAAAATACTCACCCAAAATCCCCACCAAAAACCTAAACCATTTCCCCTAAAAAATCCCATTCATTTTCCCTAAAAAACCCTAAGCCCCCTCCCCTCAAAAACCCCTCAACCCGTATCCCCCCAAACCCTTGACCATTATGCCCAACAAATGATGAACCATCATCCCCCAAAAAAACTATACCCTCATCTACAGAAAACCCTAATACCCAATCCTGAAATAACACTAAACCTTTATAACAAATAAACTATCAAATCCTAGAAAACATCATCAACCCTAATCTCAAATAACCCCTCAAACCCAAAATACCAATAACAATTTTCCACAAAAAAGTTTAATCTGTCATCCCCAAAAAAACATGCATCCCATAGACTGAAGAAACCCTCAGTCCACATCACTAAAAAACCCAAAACCATCCACTCCAAAAAACACGACACCATATTCCACAAATGTCCCCCAACCCTTAAGTAAAATAAATATTATCACTGATCCCTAAAAAACCCAAAATCATCATCCTAAAAATACATAATCACCGAACATCAAAAAAAAAAATTAAACCTCATCCCCAATAAACCGTTAACATTCATTCCTAAACAACCCTGGACCATTTTCCCTAAAACACCTATACACTTAACCCAAAAAACCCTCACCCTCATCCCAAATAAAACTCTCAACCCCAAAAAACCATCAACCCTCTACCCAAGATAAGCCTAATCCATCACACCTAGAAAACCTTAAATATTCATCCCCAAACAAATCTAAACCCATTAAAATATTCAATATAATCTTGTGGCCAAGAAATAACTAATCCCTCATCCCCAAAAAACACTAAACACTCTGCAACAAATAATCCCTAAACCATCTGGCCAAAAATACCAAAAACACTAATTGAAAAACAAAAAACTCCCATCCTTAGAAAACCTCAAAGCCACCACTCAAAAAAATCCCTAAACCCTCAAACACAAAACCATTAAAATATCATACTAAAAACCATAATCCATCAACCCCACAAAACCTTAATCACATAACCCTAGAAATAAATGGATCATTGTTCCTATAAAACCCATAACACAAAATTCCAGAAAAATCCCTATACTCTAATCCTTAGGAAAAACTAAACCCCAATCCCCAAAAAACCCAAAACCCTCACCCCAAGAAAACTCTAAACCCTCATTCCCAAAAAAACACTAAACCATGCACCCTAGAATACACTAAAAACTTATCCCTAAAAACCCGAAACCCCCATCCCCCCATCCCGCCAAACCCACATAACTAAAAAATGATAAACCCTTAGTCCCAAATAACCCTAAACCCTCTACCGTTTACAACCCTTTATCTTTATCCACATAAAACAACAGAACCTGCGCCCTAAAAAACCATAAACCCTTACAAACAAACTACTCTAATCCCTTATCTTCAAAACCATAACCCCTCAGATCCAAAAAACCCCAAACCCTCATACTATAAAAACCATAAACCCTTATCCCCCAAAACATCTAAACCCTCATCCCCGTAAAAGAAAAAACTATCTGACACACAAAAACCTACACCTATGTCCCTAGAAACCCTAAAACAATAATCCCAGAAAACAAAAAACACTCACACCAAAGAAACCCAAAACCTCAAATCCAAAAAAACCCTTTAAACCCTAATCCCCAAAAAACCTAACCCAATATTCCACCAAACACTAAACACTTATCCCTAGAAAACCCTTTACCTGTATCCCCAAAACTCCCAATCCCTATCCCCAATAAAAACATAACCGTCAAACAATTAAAAACATCAACACTCAACATCAAAAACTCAAAACATGCATTCCTAAACACCTTCAATCCTCATCCCAAGAAAACCCTAAACCCATAATCCCAATAAAACCTCACCCCCCCAAACATTAAACTATCCATACTAAAACCCCCTAAAACCTCAACCCTAAATAAACGGAACCCTCATCTCCAAAAAAAATCCCAAACACTAGTCCCCAAAATACATTAACACTCTACCTATAAAAACCTCAATCATAAGCCCCAAGATCCATCTATCCACTGCCAAGAAAACCCTAATCCCTCATCCCCAAAAAATCTCTACCAAGTTCCCCAAAAAAACCCTAAACAATAGTCCCCAAAAAACCATAAACCCCTATATCCGTAAAACCAACAACACCAACCATTTTAAAAGATCAAACCGTAGCCCCAAAAATTCCTCAACCCTCAACCCCATAAAAACAACAAAACTTAACCCCAAAAATCTTAAATACTAAAACCCAAAAACCTCAACACTCAAACCCAAAAAAAAACCCTCTACACTTTGTACAAAAAATCGTAACAACACATCACTTATAAAACCACAATCATCATCACCAAAAAACCCCTCAAACATCAACCCTACAAAACAATAAAACCTAATCATAAAAACCATTAACTCTCTTCCCCCCAAAAACCAAATCCCCCACCCCCAATAAACCCTAAATATTCATCCCTAAAACAACCAAAACCTCTCAGTCCCAAAATACACACAACCCTAATCCCCCATAACACAAATCCATCTACCATAGATAATCCTAGACCATAGACCCTCAGAAACCTATATGATCAAATCTAAAAAAACCACATTCATTAAGCCAAAAAAATCATCAAGCCTTAGAAACAAAAAAACATCAACCTAATCCTTATTGAACCTTCTACACACACCCAAAAAAACCATAAACCCTCTTCCCCAAAAAAACGTCAAACCTCATTCCCAAAAACCGAAAACCTACTTCCTTATAAAAAACTAAACCTTCATCAACAGAAGACCGAAAATCCTCAATCCCAAATATTCCAAAACCCTAAAAAAACCACAAACCTCGGCCCCCAAAATCCCTTACCCTTCTCAGAACCAAGAAAACCTAAACCCTCGGAGCTAAAAACCCCTTAAATCTCATCCCCAGAAAACCATAAACCCTTATACCCTAAAACACTAAAACCTATCCATATAAATACTTAATCACTTAGACCTAGAAAACCCAACACCTTAATTCCTAGAAATCCCTAAGCTCCTAAACCATAAAAACCATAAACCATAAACCACAAAAAACTGTAAACTCTCATCCCCATAAAAACAACAACCCTCATACCCCTAAAACAATAAATTCTCTTCACTAGAAAAACATAAATACTCACCCCTAAAAAAATAAATATTCAACCTCATAAAATTGTAAAACCTCTTCTCTAGATGACCTCAAAACCTTATCCAAAAAAACCTAAAAACTCGTCCCTTTAAATCCATAAAACCTTATCCACAAAAATCCTAAACCATAACCCCCCCCCCCCAAGAAAAAACGAAAACCTTATTCCCATAAAACAACAAAACTATATCCACAAAACAACATAAAACCCCATCCTCGGAAAATTTATACCCTTAGCCATAGAATCCCAAAAACCAGTAAGACACAAAACCCTAAACCCTCATCCACATAAATCTCAATACACTCATCACTAAAAAACAGTAATATCATATCAAAAACAACCTTAAACATTCATCCAAAAAACCACTAAAACTAAATACCCCAAACCCCATAAAACCATCATCCCTAAGAAACAATAAATCGTCAGCCCAAAAAAACCCTATACCCTCACCCAAAATTCCCTTCAAAACTCACCCTCAAAATTTACTAAACCCTCGTACCCAAGAATACTCTAAAGTCCATTCCCTTTAAAAACCCAAAACCACCAGGCCCAACAATCCTTAAACCATAATCCCAAAAAAATCCTAAAACCTCATCCTAAAAAAACCCAAAACCATCAGCCCCAAAAAACCACAAAACACAATCCAAAGAAAACCCTATACCATCATCCAAAAAAAGCATAAATACTATGTAATGAAAAATTCATAATCCTTATTTCCCAAAAAACCCTAACCCCTTACCCCCAAAATAGCCTCAACCCTCATACCCAAAAGTCCTTAATGCCCAGTCCCAACTAACCTCAAACCCTAAACCCCCTAAAACTCTATACCATCATCCTTAAAAAAACTATAAACACACAGAACTAAAACCAAAAAACCCTCATCCACATAACCCACCCATACAGAAAGTCCCAAAAATATTGAAATCCCCAACCCCAAAAAACCCTAAACCCATACCCTCTAAAACCGATAAACCCTTACCCCCAATAATTTCGAACCCTCATACCCAAAAAACCCAATTCCCAAATCCCAAAAAAAACCCTATAAGTCATCCCACAAAAAATCGTAAACCCTCAACAATAAAAAAACCCTGATGTATTAGACCTATATGTACCAAAAAACTCGTAAAAAATAATAATACATCATCCCTAAATAACCCTAAAACCTCATCTCTAAAAAACACTATACCCTTATCCCTAAAACAATCTAAACACTAAACCCTTTAATAACCAAATACCCCATACCCATAGAACTATAAACCCTCCACCCCAAAACCCCTATAGCCTTAGCCCCAAAATTACGTAAACCCTCATCCCCCAAAAAACATAACCACCATCAACGAGACCCCTAAAACCTCATCCCTAAAAAATAATAAACCATCTGCACAAAAATCCCCAAAACCAATGTCATAAAAAACTAAACAATAATCACCAAAAACCCTAAACATTCAGCCTCAAAACCCTAATCCCATAGACCCAAAATCCTTAATCCCTTATCCCTAAAACTTCTTAAACCACTTGCCCTAGTAAATCCTAAACACTCATCCCGAAAAAACCTTAAACCATCAGCCACAAAAAACAACAATCCATCAACCCTAAAAACACTAAAAACTTATCCCCAAAAAACATTAATTATCATCCTCAAAAGCTTTTACCCTCATCCTGAAAACACTACCTACCCATATCCACCAAAAAACCTAAACCCTCAGTTCCAAAAATACTAAATCCTCATCCTGAAAACACTCCTAAACATTAATACCAAATGAACTAAATAATCATTCCCAATATTCCAAAAAAACAAATTCCCCAAAAACCTTAGATCCTTATGATAAAATATCCATAATCCCTCATCACAAAAAAAAACTCTAAACCCTTAATCCCAACACACCAAAAACACCCAACCCGAGAAAACCCTAAAACCTCATAACCAAAAGTCACTAAACTCTTGGACCCAAATAACCCATGAATCTAAGATCCAAAAACTCTAAAGAAATCCATCAAAAGATATCCCAAAAATACCGTAAACCATCATTTTAAAAATACCGTAAACCGTCATTTTAAAAATCCATCAAAAGATATCCCCAAAATACCGTCAACCATCATCCTAGAAAAGCACTAAACACTAAGCCCCAAAAAATAGTCCAAACTCTTCCCCCAAAAACCCTAAACCCTCATTCCCATAAAAACTAATCCCAAATTACATAAAACCCTTATCCATTACACAAAAAAACTATAATCCATATTCCCTAAAGAAACCTAATCCCTATGCCCAAAAAAATCCTAGAGCCCAGCTATAAAAAACCCTAAACCCTTAGCCCCCAAAAAACCCTAAACCTCAGTTTGAAAAAATATAAAACACTTATCCACAAATAACTATGTACCCTCTCCTATAAAAACCATCAACCCACAACCCAAAACAAAAACAAAAAAGTAAACCAAAATAAAATTCAATCCACATCTAATAAATCCCTCAACCCATAGCACCAAAAATACCATAAAGCCTCATCCCTAGAAGACTATAAACACTCTGCCCAAAAAAATAATCAACCCTCATCCCCAAAAGAACCAGAACACTAATACCTCCGAAACACTAATAAATAACCCCCAAAAAACTATCAACCTTATTCCCACAAAAACAAAAAAACCTCAACAAAAAAACCCTAAACCCTTATACAAAAATCTCACTAAATGATCAACTCCAAAAAAAATCAACCCTCAAAGCCAAAAACCTATAAACCCTAATCACCCAAAAAACCAAAAACCCCATCCAAAAAGGAACCTAAACCATAATACCACCAAAAAACATAAACCACAATCCCCAAAAACCCAAAAACCCTTGTCAAAAAAGAAAACCAAATCCCATAGTCCAAAAACCCAAAAACCTGGATCCCCAAAAAACACTACAACCCTAGTCCCAAATAACAAAAAACCCTAGGACTATAAAAATAGTAGTATATTGGTAGTAAAAAAACTTAAACCCTCATCTATGAAGAATCCTAAAGCCTCAACCCTAAAAAAATAGCACTCTACCCAAAAAAAACCTAATCCCCCATCCACAGAAAACCCTAAACCCTTAGCCCAAAAAAACATAATCCCTCATCCCAAAAAACCCCTAAACCCTTATGCTTAGAAAACTATAAATCTTCATCCCTAAAAAACCCAAAACCATAAAAAAATAAGAACTCTATATATTCTACCCCAATAACCCTAAACACTCCATAAAAAACCTTAAAATCCTTTTCCCTAAAATACCCTAAAACCTCAATCCCCAAAATCCCTAAACAATTATCCACAAAAATTCGTAACCCTCATCCCTAAAAAAAACAAACTCTCAGTAAGAAAAACCCAAAATCTAAATCCTAAAAAAACTATATCATATGCCCCAAAAATACATTAAACTTCAGTCCCAAGAAATACTAATAAATTAGATCTGAGATCCATAAACCCTCATCCCCAGACAACCCAAACCCTCAGCCCCCAAAACCCCTAACCACTCATCCCCAAAAAATCCTAATCCCACATCCCTAAAAAAAACTCCCATTCCTAGAAAAGCCTATATAATCATCCCAAAGAAATCCTAAATCGTTATACCCTAAAACCATCTACCCTCATCCCAAAAACCCTCAACCAATAGCCCGAAAAAACCCTAAACCCCGAGCTCCAAAAACACTAAACCCTCAACTTGAGAAAAACCTAAAACCTCAGCACAAAAAACCTAAATCATCAATCCCGAAATTCACCAAACCCTCATCACTGAAAAAACATAATACCTTAGAAAACCCTCAAACCATAATCCCTAACTAAAATGTAATCCATTAGTCAAAAATACCATAAACACCCATCCTGAAAAAACACTAAACCCTCATCCCCCATATTCCATTAACCCCATAAAAAAAGTAATCCCTGAGCCCCATAAACCCTAACCCCTTGACCCCAAATACCACATTACTCTCAAACCAAAAAACCCGAAAAATTCATCCCCAAACAATCCTCAATCCAATTTCCAAAAAAACCTATCCATTTAGCCCCAAAACCCTCAACCATCATACCCATGAAACCTGAATCCCTCAACCCAAAAAACAATAAACCCAATGCCCCAAAAAACTATAAAAACATAGCACCAAAATCTTCTAAACCCACATATTTGAAATACATTAACTCTTAGCCCCAAATAGATCCCAACCATGTCACCAAAATACCAAAAAACCTATGCCCCCAAAACCTCAATACTGTTAAATAGTAAATCCTAACCCCCCAAAATACCCTAATCCATCATCCCAAAAAAACATAATCCCTCATCCCTAAAAATCCCTAAACCCTCAACGAAAAAATATCCCAAGACCTCAGCTACAAGAATAACTAATACCACATCCCCAACAAACCCTAACCCCTCAGCCCCAAAAAAATCACAATATCACTTCCCAAGAAATTCCAAAACCCTTATCCCCAAAATTCCATCAACCCTAAACTTGAAAAATGATAAATGCAAAACCCCTAAAAACCCAAAAAACTAATCCAATGAACCGAAAAACCTCATCTTCAAAAACCCTCAACCCATATCCCCAAAAAATTAATAAACCCTGGGCCCCAAGAAACCATAAACTCTCATAAAAAAACCCTCAACCCTCATCCCCATAAAACCTTTTAACCCACTTCTGTAAAAAAGATACACCCTCAGCCCCCAAAAACCCTCACCCCTCATCCCCTAAAAACAAAAAAACCTAAACCACAAAACCCTAAACACTCATCCTCAAAAAAAAAACACTAAATGTTCAGCCTAACAAATCATAAATCTTCAAACCCAAAAACTCTAAACCATCATCTCAAAAATATTTTAATGTCAATTCTCAAAACACCCATGAACCATCAACCAAAAAACCTTTAAACTATCATATCCTAGATCAAGTAAAAATTCATCCCACAAAACCAAAAAAATATTATTCCAAAACCCGTAAAACACATAGCTCCATTGAACACTACACCCTCAACCACCAAAAACCAAATAAACTGAGGACCGAAAAACCCTAGTGGCATAGTCCAAAAATGACCTAAACATACGAACCAAATGAACCCTAATCACTCATCCATAAAAAACACTAAATCTACAACCCAAAAAACTCTAATACTCATTCCCCAAAAATACCTAAACCCTTGGACAAAAAACATAGTCCCACATCCCCAAACCATAAACAATCACACCCAAAAAACTGTTAAACCATAGAAAAGAATAACAATCCCTCAATCCAAAAACAATAAAACCTCAGCCCAAAAAACCCCAAAAATTTCAAAAGCAAACCCCCCAAAATACTCAACCCCAAATACCTAATCTCGTTGCCCCACGAACCCTTAATCCATGAGGCCCAGAAATCATTGAAGCCCCATCCATAAAAACCCCTAAATCCTCACCCCTAAAAACAATAAATACATATCCAAAAATAAAAAATTACCTCAGTGTGAAAAACCCCATAATTAGCATCCCAAAACCCGTATACCATCACCCTCAAAATACACTACACATTATCCCCTAAAAAATCATAAACCCACATTCCCAAAAATTCATAAAACCTTAGAAAAAAACATTAAACCCCGAGCCCCCAAAAAACCCTAAACCCTTATCCCTAAAAACCATAAGCCCTTATATCTAAAAATATCTAAACCATTAGGCCCAAAAATCATTAAAATTTAATCCCCAAGAAACCTAAACCTAGAACCCTGGAAAAAATTAGACCCTCATCCATAGAAAACAATAAATCCATATTCCTATAAAACCCAAACCTATTATGCCTAGAAAATCCATAACCATAATCTTTAGAAAAAAATAATCCTTTACCCCTAAAACCCTAAACCCTAATAACAAGAAAACCCTAAATAACTAGCTCGAGAAAACCCAAAACCCTGAGTCTAAGAAATCATGAACCCTAGTATGAAAACAATCCTAAATCCTCATCCATATAAATTACTAAACCATCTTCCCCTGAAATCCCTAATTACACAACCCTAGAAAACCCTAATCCGCAACCCCGAAAAACCCTAATCCCCAAACCATAGAAAACACTACACCTTCTGCCCTAGAAAACGATATCCCCAGCCCCAGAAATCCCTAAAATGTTATCGCTAGAAAATCCTAAACCCATATCCCTATAAATCCAAAAACCTTCATGCCATGAAAACCATAAACCCTCAACCCAAGACAAATTTAAATCCACAACCCTAGTAAAACCTAAAATCTCGACCCAAGAAAATCCCAAACCCGTAACCCCAAAAAACACTAAACCGTCATCCGTTGAAATCCCTATGCTCTCATCCCTAAATTCCATAATCCATTAACCTTAGAAAACACAAAACCCATAGCCCCAAATATATGCAATCATTTATAAATAGAAATAACTAAGAACCCATCCCCAAAAAATCCTAAACCCTTATCCTTAGAAAAACTAAAACCATCATCCCCATAAAAACCTAAAACATAAACCATTCAATACCCTAAAATCTCTACCCATGACATCCCAAAACATTCATACCCATAACTAAAAGAACCCTAAACCCATAAAACCATGAAAAATCCTCCATAGAAAACCAATAACCTCTAATCCCCATAAAAGCCCTCATTCCGAAAAAACCCTAAAACCTATTCTCCAAAATTCCCCAAAAATGAATCCCCTCAAAACCCAAAATCCCCATCCTTCGAAATCCCTAAATCCCTAGCCCAAGAAATATCTATTCCACCTACCCTAGAAGACCCTACCCGTTTAGCCCCAAAAAACCCAAAAAACCCAATCCCTGAAAACCATAATAGATCATACTTATAAATCTCAAAGCCCTCATCCCTAGAAAACCCATTATCATTACACCTAGAAATACCAAAAACCTCACCCCTAGAACACCATAAACCTTCATCCCTAGAAAAACCTAAACCCTCAACCTGATAAAACCATAGAAAATAAACCCTAGAAAACTGTAAACACTTAATCCCAGAAAACCCTAAACCCTCACCAAAAAAACCCTAAACACTCACCCCCAAAATAACTTACACCTTCAGCCCCATAAATCACTAAACAATAATCCCCAAAACCAAAAAACCCTCACCCCAATATGATTTTAAACTCATTTCCCTATAAAAACACAAACCCTCATTACCATAAATCCCTAATTAGTCATCCATATAAAACCATAGACTCTCATCTATAAGAAATTCTAAACCCATATCCCCAGAAATCCCTAAACCCCCAGCCATTGAAAATCCCAAACCCTTAGCACCAGAATATATTAAACCATCACACCCTTTAATCCCTAAATCTGTAACCCCAGAAAATAGTGAACCCTTATCCCAAAAAATGTAAACCCGAATCCCAATTAATCACCAAACCCCAAGTCATTGAAAAATAAAAACACACTTATCTAGAAAAACCTAAACCCCAATCCTAGAATATCCTTATACTCATTCCCCAAATAACCTTAAAACATCAATAAAAAAAATCCCTGAACCCTCTACCCGAGACAACCCTAAACCACCATCCATAGAAAAACCTAGACCCTTATTCAAAGAAAACAATAATCCCTAATCCCCCCAAAAGCCTAAACCCTCATCCCATGTAAACACAAATCTAGCAGCACTGTAAAACCAGGAATCCTCATCCCTAGAAAACCGTAAACCCACATACCAAATTCACCACTAAACCATCATCCTCCCAAAAATGTAAACCCACTGACCCAGCAAATCCTAAATCTATAGCCCCCAAAAACCAAAAATCCTCATCCATAAAAACTATTATAACTTATCCCTAGAAAACTCTAAACACTTATCCCTAGAAAAACCTAAATCCTTACACCTAGAAAACTCTAAACCCTTATCCCCAGCAAAACCTGATACCTCACCCCATAACTAATTTAAACACTCATAAAAAAATAAGTCTATATAATCATACTTAAAATAACCTAATCCCACATCCCCAAAATATACTAAACCCTATACCAAAAAAACCCCAGACCCACAGCAGAAATAAATTCCAAACCATCATCCCCTGAAAAAACCAATCCCTCATCCCTAAAAAAACACAAACACTTATCCATAAAAACACCAATACCTTATCCCCCCAAAACCCAAAAACCATCATTCCCTGAAACACCTAAACCCTTATCGGAGAAACCCATTAACCAAATCCCTTAGAAACCCTTGAACACTCCACCCATTGAAAATCATAATCCCCCTTAGCCAAAAATCTCAACACCATCATTCACAAAAACCCCTAAACCCTTATCAATAAAACACTGAAACAAATTTCCTAGAAAACCCTACACCATCATAACAAGAAAACCCTCAACCATAAAACCAAATAATCCATAAACCATCATATTTAGAAATACATTAACCCTTAGCCCTAAAAAACACTAAAAACTCATCCATGAAAACCCCAAAAACACATCCACATAAAATCCAAAACCTTCCACTCCACAAAACCCCAAACCCTCATCCCCATAAAATCCCAAACCCTCATATAAAATAACCCAAAACTGTATCCCCAAAAAAACTGAAACCCACTAGCCTATAAATCCCAAAACATTCATCCACAAATTATCCCAAACCCATAGCCCCATAAATCCCTAACCCTCGTCAACAAAAAGAAAAACCCCTCATCCGTAGAAAAACCCAAATCCCCATCCCTAAAAAAAGAAAACCCCTATTGTAAAAAAATCCAAACCTTCAACCTATGGAAACTGAAAATCCTTCCCCACATTAAATTCCCAAACCCCATTTTCTAGAAAACCGAAAAACCAAATTCCCATTAAACACGAAACCCACATCCATAAAAATCCCCAAGCCCTCATCTCAAGAAAACCCCAACCACACAGACATAGAAAACACCAAAACCATTTCCCTAGAAAACCAAAAACCCTAATCAATAAAAAACCCAAATCCCTCACAATCCTAAACACTTAGCCCTATAAAACACCAAACCCACACCGAAAGAGAACCCAAAGTTCTCATCCTCAAAACACACTAAACCCTCATCTCTAAAAAAACCCAATCAATTGTCCTAGAACTAGAATAAAACCACCTTTAAAAAAACCATAAACCCCCAACCCCCAAAACCAATCCCTTATCCATGAAAACAATGCACCATTTGAACAAAATAACACTAAACACTTATACCTAGAACACCCTAAATCTCCATCCCTTGAAAAACCAAAACCCATTTGCCCCATAATAACCGAACCCCTGAGTCCCATAAAAACATAAACCCCCCATATACACGAAAAAAACTAAAACATCATATAGAAAAACAATAAAACAAAAACCATACAAATTCATAAACCGTCAACCCCCATTAACCCTAAACCATTTTACCCATAAAACCCTAAAGCCCCAACCCTAAAAAACCAAAACCCCTTTCCCCAAAAAACCCTAAACTCATATACCAAAATTCCATAAACTGTCATCCCCAAAAACCCCCTAAACACCCATCCCCAAAAAACCCTTAACCATTGACTCAAAAAAAACAATAAACCACAACCCCAAAAAACCATAAAAACTGATCCCCAAAAACCCTAAACACACATTCCCAGAATCCCGAAAACCTATAGCCCTAAAAAACCATAAAACATCATCCCCATAACACCTAAACCCTTATATATAGAAAAACCTAAACCCTCATCACAAAAAAACATTAGACACTTAGAAACAAAAAAACATAAACACTCAATCCCATAAAATCTTAAACAACCATCCCCTAAAATCCTAAATCCTCAGCATAAAACAAACTAATCAAACATAAAATTGAAAAGTAAACTGTCATTTATGAAAAACAAAAAATCCATAGCCCAAAAAAACCAAATACCCTCATACCCAAAAAATACCGAACCTTAAACCTCAAAAAACAACATACCATTATCGTCCCAAAACCCAAACCTCATCCTCAAAAAACCCAAAACTTCATTACCAAAAAACCAAAATCCCCCATTGAAAATAAACCCAAAACCAAAACCATTTAAAACCGCCCAAAACCCCCACCCTTAAAAACCCCAAACCATCATCCCCCAAAAATCCCAAACCCCCATCCCCAAAAAACCCCAAACCATCATCGCTAAATATACCCCATGATGAACCCCAAAAAAATTTCTAATCCATATCCACTAGAACCCTAAACACTCAATCCCAAAATACCCAAAACTCTCAGCCCTAAAATCCCCCAGAAAAACTTCTCTAAAAATAAAAAACCCTTAACCCCCCAAAACCACAAACCATCATCCACAAAAAACCCCAAAAACATTTCCCTAAAAAACCCAAACCTCCATCCCCAAAAAATCCATAACCCCATTCCCCAAAACCCTAAAACCTCGGTCTAAAAAACACTAAATCTTCAACCTGATACATCTCAATACATCATCCCCTAAAACCCCAAACCCTTAATCCCAAAAAATGATAAACTCTCTAACCAATATAACCACAAAAAAGCATCATAAAAAATCCTTAAACCCTCCCCTCCAAAAACCCTCACACCCTCAAACCAAAAAAACCCAACAATACATCCCAAAGAAACATGAATCCATCATAACTAAAATACCCCAAACCTTAAACCCCCAAACATCAAAAACAATTAGAACCAAAAAACCCAAACCATCATAAAAACCAAATCCTAATTGGTAAAAAACCCTAAACCCTCACCGCAAAAAAAAACTTGATAATTAAAAATAACACTATAACCTCCACTTAAAAATTCTTAATCCCTTATCTGCAAAAAAATCCCTAAACCCACATCTCCAAAAACCCCAAAAAACTCTTCCCCAAAAAACACTTAACCCTCATCCCAATGAACCCTATACTCTAATCCAAAACATACCATATACCATCACCCCTAAAAAAACCAAAAACCCTATCCCAAAAATCTATATACCATTTTCCCCAAAAAACACTATACCCTCCGGCCCAAAAAATACTAAACCCTCAACACAAAAAAACCCAACACCCTCAACCCGAAAAATTTATAAACCAAAAAAAAACCCTATTACATCATCCTAAAAAACACCTAAACCCTAAGACCCAAAAAAACCTATATCCTTATCCATAAAAACATAAACCCTTTATGTCCAAAAATACTTAAGCCCTAAACCCCCACAAAAATCACAAATCCTCATAAAAAAAAACCGTATCACCTCAACCCCAGGAATCCCTAAACCCTCATCCACATGAAACCCTAATCCATTATCCAAGATAAAACCTAAACCCTCCTCTACATGAAACCCTAAATCATTATCCCTAATAAACACTAAAACCTCTCAAAAAATGAACCAAAAACCTTCCTCCGTAAGAAACCCTAATCCCTAAAGCCCAAAAATCCAAATACCCATCAATCATATAAAATTTTGAAACCTCATCCCTAAAAAACTATATACCCTCATACATAAAAAACCCTATAATCTCAACACAAAAAACCTAAACCTACAACCCCAAAAACCTATACACTCATTCCAAAAAAAATTGTAAACCCTCATCTTCAATAAAATGTATACTTCTATCCCAAAAAATTATATACACTCATCCCAAAAAATCAATAAACCCTTATCCCCCAAAAATCATATAACCTCAACCCCAAAAAACACTATACTCAAAGCCCCAAAACATTTAAATCCCTCAAATGAGAAAACCAAAAGCACCAGCCCAAAAAAATCAACCCACATAATCAAAAATACATAAACCCTCTACCTAAAAATCTATGTACCTTAATCCCAAAAAATAGTAAACCCTCAGCATGAAAAACACCTAGACCCTCTGCCATCGAAATACCAAAACCCTTATCCCCAGAAAATTATAAATGATCTCCCCCAAGAAATGGTAATGTCTCAGGCCCAAAAAACACTATAACCTCTTCCCCAATAAAACCTGGTCCCTCATATCCAAAAAACCATAAACCCTTATTCTCAAAAACCAAATACATTCAATCCAAAACACTATAAACCCTTGACAAAAACTCCCTAAACCGTCAACCCCCCTAAATAACCCTATACCCTCATCCCTAAAAACCATAAACACTATGCCCACCAGAAATCTAAACCTTCCTCCATAAAAAATACCAAACTCTTATCATCAAAAAAATATAAACCCTCATCCATAAAAAACCATAAACCCTCCAAAAAAATAAATAATCCCTTAGCCCCAGAAAATCCCCAAACCTCATCCCTAGAAAATAGTAAACTCTCCTCCTTGAAAAAAACTAAACCCTAGGCCCCACAAATACTAAAACACATATCCTAAAAACACAAAAGATCATTTTCCCTATAAAACCCTAAACTTTAATCCAAGAAAGAATTAAACCCACAACCCCAAAACTTAAAAATATCCACCTCGAAAAACCCTAACACATTCTCCCCAAAAAACCCTAATCCCTAGATACTAAAAATATCTATACCCCCACCATAAAAAACCTAATTCCTCACCCATAAAACCCTAAACCCATATCACAAAAAAACTATAAAACCTAATTCCCCAAAAGCCTAAACCCCTAGCTCAAAAAGTCCCAAATATGTCATCCCCATGATCCATTACACTTTTCGGCTAAATAAACCCTAAACCATTACTCCCCAAAACCAAAAACCATCATCCCCAAAACACTCTAAACCCTTACCTATAAAAACCCCTTACCTTCATCCCTACAAAACCATAAATCCTATGTCGTAAAATACCATAAACAATCATCCTTATAAAACCCATCCACTTATCCCCCAAAAAACCTTAAACCTCATCCCCTAAAGACCCAAAAACCTTTTCCCCCATTAAACAATAAACACTCGACCTAAACAATCCTAAACCCCAAGTCCCAAAGAAACATAACACCTCAGCAAAAAAAACCCTAAAACATCAGACCCAAAAATACTATACACTAAAACCCCAAAATTTCTAATCCACTGGCCCCAAAAACACTAAAAACTCATCCCCCAAAAACCTAACCAATCTTTCCCCCAAAAAAACCCTCTACCACATAAACCCCTAAAATCTCATTCACAAATAAATAATACCATTGATCCAAAAAACACAAACCATCACCCCAAAAATGCACTAAGCCCTCATCCCTAATAAAATGTAAATACTTGTTCCCAAAAAACCTATACCAATTTCCCCAAAACACCCCAAACCCTACACCCCTAAAAAACATACACCCTCAACATTAAAAAACCTGAAACACTAATCCCCAAAAAATCATATACCCATAATATAAAAAAACTAACCAATGGACCAAAAACCCTAAAAACTAGACCCCAAATAACCCTAATCCCTCAGTCATAAAATAGATTAAAACTTCAGCACAAAAAAATCGGAATCCTCATCCTCCAAAAAAACAAAACCCTCCACCCTGAGAAGCCCTAAACACACTTCCACAAATAATCATAGTCCCTCATCCCCAAAAAACCCTAAAAACTCATCACTAAATAATCCTAAAACCTTGTACAACCAAAATCCTTAACACTCACCAACAAAAAACAATAATCCGTCAGACACGAAAAAACTAAACTCTCTACCCCAAAAAATCCTGATTCGTCGACCCCTATAAAATCATAACCCAAAACCGTAAAAATACCTAACACCTTATCCCCAAAAAACATTAAACCATCATGCACATTAACCAAAATACCCTCATCACTAAGAAAAACCATAAACCCTCAGCCACAAAAATTTTAAACCCTTGTCCCAAAAACCCTTTACCCTCATTGCCAATAACTTCTAAAATTTCATCCCAAAAAATCCAATACATCATCCTCAAACAACCCTAAACCCCTTGCCCAAAAAAACACTAATCCACATACTAAAAAGTCCCTGAATTCTCATTTACAAAAACAACTAAACCCTTCAACACAAAAACCCAAAACCCAAAACCTTAAGAAACCATAAACACTCATTCCCCAAAAAAACTAATGACTTATATGCAAATAAAAATAAACCCTCATCCCCAAAAAAATTAAAAAATAATTCCCAAACAATCCTAAACCCTCAACTATGGGAATCACAAAACTTTCATGAATAAAAAAAGTCCTTGCCCTCATCTCTAAACAACTCTAACATCACTAGCCAAAAAACCCTAAACAATATTCTCACGAAATGCAAGATCTGCATCTTGAAAAAAACACTAAAACCCAAACACCCCAATGTACTAAAAACTCTTCCATAAAAAGGCAAAAAACATATCCCTAAGTATAAATATGCCCTCATACCCCATAAAATTTTAAAACATCTTCCTCAAAATAACCCTAAACCCTTATCCCCTAAAAACCTTAACCCTTGACCCCAAACAATCCGTACTCCATCAATACCAAATTGACTATTCACATGCCCTCAAAATATTAGAACCACATTTCCCCAAAAAACCCTAAAACTTCCACAACAAAAAACAATAAACCCTCATCCTAAAAACCATAAACCCTTAGCCTCAAAAAACACTAATCCCTCTTCACCAGAAATCCATAATCCAATGGCATAAAAATTTATAATCTCTCATCCCTAATGATCGCTAGACCCTCCAACCTAAAAAATCATAAAACCTCCAACCAAAAAAACCTTAAACCCTCATCCCCAAAAATACCAAAACCCAAAAACCCAAAAAACCAGAAATTATATTCTCTAAAAAAACTAAAACTCTTAGACACAAAAAACTAGAAACCCTCAGCCCAAAAAAACACAATAAACCCATAAAACCCCAAAAAAATCATAAATAAACCCCATACCCAAAAAAACCCATCCTTTAAAAATCCAAAATAGTCTTCCCCAAAAAAAACCTAACCCTTATGTACCACAAAACATCAAACCCTCAGACCAATAAATCCATAAACTCTCAGCATAAAAAAGCAACAAACCCTCATCCCCAAAAAACTCCAAACACCCACACCCTAAAAACCAAATCCCTTTAGACCTCAAAACCTCCACACCCTCAACCAAATTTTTTTCCAAAACCATAGCCCCAAAAAACCATAAACCCATATCCCTAAAATACCACAAAACCCCATCCTCAAAAATCCCAAAACCAACCTCCCCAAAAAATCTCAATCCCTCATCCCCAAACAACACAAGCTCTCACCCCTAAAACACCCCAAAAACTCATAGACAGAACCCCTAACCCACGATCCCAAATAACCACATTCTCTCTGCCCCATAAAAGAAAAAATTCTCATCCTCCAAAATCATCAGTCCCATAGACTAAAAATCCCACAACCAACATCCCATAGAAACCCCAAAAATTCAGCCCCAAATAAATCCAAACCCTCAGCCCCAAAACATATTGAACAATCTTCCTCCAAAAAAACCCAAACCCTCATCCCCAAAAATAAATATGTATATTTACAAAAGAAACCATACACCTTCTCCAAAACACCCAGAACTGCCTACTCCAAAAAACCCAAAACCCTAATCCCCAAAAAACCATATTCATTCAACCCAAAAACCCCTAAACCCAAAGCCTTAAAAAATACTATACCATCATCCCCGAAAATCCTAATAACCTCACCAAAAAATACCCTAAACAATAAACCCCAAAAAAACATATACCCTCATTTCTAAATAATCATATACACACTTCCCCCCAAAATAGATATCACATTTCCCCAAAACCCTAAAACATCATCCCCAACAAACCCTTTACCCACAACCTTGAAAATAAAAAATCCTTAGCTTAGAAAAAACATATACCATCATCCCAAAAAAAATTCAAAACCCATTGTAAAAACAAATATTTTTTAATCCCTAATAAAACCTAAACCCTCATCCCACTACTACATAAAATGGCCTTTAATATCACTATAATTCCCTTTTATCATTTCTAAAATTCATTGATAATTGGGGCACAGTTAAAAGCCCATAACATTTACCAGTGCACAAAAAAAAATGTCAAAGGCCCCAATTAAAAGTATTAAAACATATGTTAAAAGGTATTAATAACTTTTATTTTTTCGCACCATTAAAGGGAACTTTTAACATTGGTTTTAGCATTATTAAAGGGGGCCTTTAAGAGCTCTTTTTAGCACTAATAAATGCATATATGTTTAATGGGGTAATATTAGTTTTTTATGCACTCCCCTATGTCTGAACCCCTTTATTAGAACTTTTAAAACCCTTTAATAGCTTTCCATACCCATTTATCAGATCTTTTCACCCCAATTCCACTTTTATTTGCACTTTTAGAATTTCTTACCTCATTTGTGCCCACCTGGATTCAAACCCTAAACCTCTCCTTAAAATATAGAACAAGTTTACCACTCCCCCATGTAGTTTTTATATCTATTTAATGATATTAATTTTTGTTTATTTATTTATTTATTTATTTACATATATATTTATATAATTTTCTATATACATTATTATAATATATGTGTGTCTATTATATACATAATTATATTTATTGAAATATATTACACATTATATTCATTTACATATTCTCAAATATAATATATATATATCTATTTATTAATATACACACATATGATTATATAATCATTAAATACATTTTTATAATTTAAAAAAAAAAGATAATGTTTTAAATACATTTTTAGAAAATGTTTTTAATTCTATATATTATAGAATATATTTTTATATAAATATGTTGATATATGTATTTATATGAGTGATTTATTATATGTATATATAAGAATACATGAATATTTTTAAATATAGATAAAAATAAATTGTGAAAAATGATAAAATTTAAAATCCATAATATCAACATGAATGTAAAACCTCCAAAAAAATTTATTCAACATTGAAAAAGGGAAAATTACCCCTTTAAACGAGGCCAAAAATCCATAAAATGATTAAAAATTGGGGTAACCCAACTATAAAATTAGTTTTGAATTTCTTATATCTCATTTTGTATTTGAAAAATGTAGAAAAGGTGTAAATGTGTCGTAGTGGGTGTAGATCTGATCACATGCTTCAATATGATAAGTCGTAGAGCCCAAACAGATACCAGGATCAAAATTTATGTCTTTTTGAAGTTCAAGTTATATTTTTAACTTATTTTAGATCTTTTTTTTTTCTTATCTTCAAATTGAGTTTAAATGACTATTACTTGGTAATAAAAAGAATATTATTAATTAAAAATATTTTTATGCTTATTTGATAAGTCATTTTCACAGAATATCAAATATATTATGTGTAAATGTCTATTTACCTTATCTAAATCATATTTCAAAAACAAAATACTTTATGAAAATCAATATATATAAATATATATATTAATATAATATTTTTAACGAAATATAATTTCTTTTGTGAAGTTTATTTTTATCAGCCCTTGTAAAAAAGTGTTGATAAAGGGGGAATTTATGAGTGATTCTTTTAGAAGTGATGATAAAGACCCCCCTCTATCTGCAATTTTTTACATGCACTGATAAGAGAACACAATTATGAACCCCTTTTTAGATAGTGCTATTAAATCCCCAGTACTGGACAAACCCAATTTTATATCAGAATCCTAAAAAATCCCTCATCCCTTATCCCCAATAAACCCAAAACTCTCATCCCAAAATATTATAACCCCCTAGTCCAATGAAACACTAAAACCTTAGACACAAGAAATACTAACCATTTTCCATAATGAAAACATAAATATTCAGCCCCCCAAAACCCAAATCCATCTTCCCCAAAAAACCCTATACCCTCGGATCTAAAACCCTATATCCTCATTTTTAATAACCTTATCCCCTCATCTAAAAATAACCCTATACCCTCATCCTTAAATATATTAAACACATTTCCCTAAAAAACCCCATACCCTCATCCAAAGGAAACCCTATACCCTTATCCCTACAAACCTCTAAAACCATAGCCCCAAAATACCCTATAACCTTATCCCTCAAAAATACTAGACCATCATTCCTGAGATGATGAAAAACCTCATCCCAAAAAAACCCATATCTGGGATAATCCCTAAAATATCTACCCCAAAAAACCTATACCCTCATCCCAATAAAAGACTAAAACATTATCCCCCAAAACCCAACACCATTAACCCAAAAACTCCTGAACACTCTGTTGAGAAAAACCCAAAAAACTCATCCCAAAAACAAAAAATAGCCATTCTCGAAAAACCCAAAACCATCATTTTAAAAAAACCTAAAACCCAAAGTCCTAGACACCATAAACACTCATCTTTAAACAGCCTAAACCTTAAACCCCCCAAATCCCTAAACCCTTAGTGCAAAAAATCCCTTAACACATAGACCCAAAAAAACCCTAAACTGTCATCCCACTAAACCATAAAACCTAAAACCCAAAAACCCTAACCCGACTACCCACAAAAACAATAAACCCACATCACCCCAAAATGTGAAACTGTCAGCCCAAAAAAACCATAAACCCTTACCTCCAATATAAACAAAACCCTCATCCCAGGAAAACCCAAAACACATAACCTTAATAAACCCTAAACCCTCATCTCCAAAACCCCAAAACCCTGAGACTCAATAAACCCTCATCTCCTATAAAATATGACACATCATCCTAAGAAAAACCATAAACCTTCCATCCATAAAAAACCAAACCCCATCGCTAAAAATAATACCATACCTGAAAACCCTAAAAATAATAACACCTAAATGATAAAAAAAAGTCAAACAGTCATAAAAAAAACCGAATCACCATAAAACCTGAAATCCGTTGACCTAAAAACCCTAAACCCTCAGCCCCAAAAAACCCGTAACCCTTAGCCCCCCAAAATTGTAAATCCTTAGCCCTGTGAAACCCAAAACCATCCCCTAAAATATCCATAAAAACATAGCAACATAAGCATCAACCCCAAAAAATCATAAACTCTAAGATACAAAAAAACATAAACCCTCGGTTCGGAAAAACCATAACCCCTCCATCCAAAAAACTCAGGACAATCATCTTACGAAAACTCTAAAAAGCCAGTCACAAAAAACCTAAAAACTGATCCCCAAAAAACCCTAAAACATTAAACAGAAAAAACCCTAAACCCTTATCCACAAAAAACCCCAAACATAAAGCATTAAAAACACATAAAACCACATCTATAAAAAACAAAAATCCCTAGACTATCAGGACCAAAAAACCTAATCCCTAATCCCCCGAAAAACCCAAATCCATCATCCTTGAAAACCCTAATCCATCACCCCTAAAAAACCCAAAAACTTCACCATCAAGAAACCTGAAACCCTCATCCCAAAAAAATCCCAAAAACCTATGACTTGGAAAACCATAAACCATCATCCCCAAAAACCATAAAATGTAGCCCCAAAAATCCCAAAACCCCCATTCCCCAAAACTCCACTTATCCATAAAAACATACACCTGCTGCCCCAAAAAATAGAACCCAACATCACATGAGATATTCATAAACACCCTTCCCCCAAACAACCCTAAACCATATGTCCTAAAAAATAGTATACCCCCATCTGTAAATAAACCTTACACTCAACCCTGAAAAATCCTAATCCATCATTCCTAAAAAACCCAAAACAATGTTTCCCTAAAATCTATAAACCCACATCCCCAAAAATATCTAATCCCTCAGCCCCGAAAAACCGTATTCCATAATCCCAAAGAATCAATAAACCATCATCCCAAAATAAACCTAAACCCCCTTCCAACAAAAACTCTGAAATCTTCCACACAAAAAAAAAACAGAAAACCATATTCCCAAAAATAATCTAAAAAATGAACCCCCCCAAAAAATAATACCTTACCCCACAACATGCTAAATCCATATCCTCAAACAAACCTAAACACTCATCCACAAAAAACCCGAAAATGATCCACCCCAAAAACAGAAAACCACAGTCCCCAATTAGATCTAAAACCTCAACGCCATGAAAGGATAAACCTGCAAACCTAAAACCAATAGACCGCATCCCCAAAAAACCCCAATCCATAATAAAAAAACTAAAATGATCATCCAATAAAATACAATACTTTACACCCTAAAAATTTACAAAATAATCAGGAAAAAACCCTAACACATTATCCAAAAAAACCGCAAAACCCAAAACCCTAAAGAAATATAAGAACTTGGTCCCAAAACCCCGTAAATTCTCATCCCCAAATATATATAAATTGTAATATTCAAAAACCCTAAACCATGAACCCATAAAAACCAAAAAATAATTACCCCTAAAATCACTAAAACCTACGTCTAAAAAATAAATATACCCGAGACACAATAATACTTGTATCCTTGCACCGAAGCACCTCTAAACCCTTGGCCACAAGAAATTTTAAACACACACCACCCAAAAAACCCTAAATCCATGGCCCCAAAAATTCCTAAACCCTCAACCCTAGAGAACCCTAACAACTCAGTCTAAAAAACCCGAAGCCCTCACCACTAAAAAATCATAGGCCCTTGGCTCCATATAACCATAAACACACATCCGCCAAAAAACCTAAACACTCTTAAGAAAACCTAATTCTACACACCCAAAAAACCCTACACCCTCTCCCCAAAAAATCCTTGAAAACCCACCAAAAAATACCCAAATTAATCCTGTACAAAAATCATAAAATATCAACTTCAAAATACCTAAAAACCCTTAGCCCCAAAACACCCAAAACCCTTATCCCCACAAAACCCAAAATTGTCTTCCCTAAAAAACAAAAAACCCATCGCCCCCAAATAACACTAAAACCTCCACCCTAAAATCTCATAAATCCTCAGATAAAAAAACTAAAACCCTCAGCCTAAAAAACCTCAAAATTGGGACCCAAAAAACAATAAACCCATGGCCCCAAAAAACACCAACCCTTAGGGCCCAAAAAAAACGTAACACACATTACTAAAAAACCATGATTCCTCATCCCCAAATTATCCTAAAACACTCTCTCCAAAAAATCCTAATCCATTATCCCCAAAAATAGATAAACCCTAACCCCAAAAATCTCTAAACTTTATCCCTAAATACACAAAACCCTCGACTACAAAATTCTAAAACCCACTAACTAAAAAAACCCTAAAATCTAATAACCAAAAAACACTAAACCCATTGTAGAAATATAAATAACCCTAAAAACTTGTCCCTAAACACCCTAAAATATGAACTGCAAAAAACCATAAACCATCATCTAAAAAATATCCCTAAACCCTATTCAATAAAAAAAATACCCACATCCATAAAAAAAACCTCTCCACCCAATACCATAAACTCTTATACACAAAAATGATGAAAAACTATTCCTAAAGAAACAGAAACCCTCTTCTAGAAAAGGACCTATACCCTCAGACCCAAAAAACAATAAACCCTCATCCCCAAAAATCCCAAATCCCTAAACCGAAAACCCAAAAATCAAGACCCAAAAAATCCAAAAACCTCACCACAAAAAACCTCAAACCCTAAACCAGAAAACATACACCCATATCCCCAATAATACTTAAATATGATCCCCAAAAAATAGTAAAAAATGAGCCTCAAAATATCCTATACCCATAGTTCCAAAAAACTATCAACACTCAACCACAAAAACCGTCAATATCTTTAACCAAAAAATCCTGAATGCTCAGCCCAAAAAATATATAAACCCTTTCCCTTGTAAAAACCCTAAACTCTCATCTAAAAAAATAAAATACCCTCACCCGTAAAAAACACCACACACCCATCCAAAGAAACACCAAACCCTCTCCCCCATACAACTCTAAACCCTCAGACCCATAATACATGAAATTTTCAACAGTAATACACATTATAACCTCATCCAAAAAATTACCATAAAAAGTAATCCCCTAAAATCCAAACCCTCAAGTCCAAAAAACCCTAAATACTCACCCAAGAAACAACAAAAATAGGTCTCTAAAAAACCCTAAACCCTCAATCCCATAAAAAAGTATACTCAGTGTCCCAAAAAAAACCCCACACACCATCCACAAAAAATGAGTATAAAATCATCCCTAAATTCCCTAAAAGATAAGCCCCCAAAACCATAAAACCTCATCCCTCAAAAAATATAAACCCTTACCTCACAAAAACCCATCACCTGCAGGCCAAAAAAACCTAAACCCTCATTCCCAGAAAACATTTAACACTATTCACAAATAAACCATCAACACACAATCCTATATAACCATAATTTGTTATCCCCAAATAACCCTAACCCTTAGCCCACAGAACCTTAAACCAATATCCCCTAAAAAACCATAAAAAAATTATCAATTAAAACCATGATCTCTCTAGTAAAGATACAATGAACACTCATCTAAACAAACCCTAAACCCTTAGCTGCAAAGGATCCTAAAACTTATTCCTGAAAAATCTGTAAAAACACAGTTCTAAGAAAACCTAATCCTTTTTCCAAAAAAATAATGAATCCACATACCCAAAAATCCTAAAATAATCAACCCCCAAAAACCTTAAACCCCCAGCCCCCAAAAACCCTAAACCCCCATCTGCATGAAATCCAAAATCCTCATCCCAAAAAAACACTAAACACTTAATCATAAAAAAATAAACCCTCACCCCAAAAAATGTTGGACCCTCATCCCTAAAAAACCAAAAACACTCTACCCAATGAACTCCCCCGAACCATCACCCCCAAAAAACTCTATAACCTCATCTAAAAAAAACTTATACCCTCATTCCGAATAACCCAAATACCTCATCATTAAAATAACACTAAAACCTCAATAAAAAGAAACTAAATCCTCAACCCCAAAAAAGCAAAATCATATTCCCAAAAAACCCCAAACCATCAACCAAAAAAAAATCAACTGTATGACCCAAAACAACCCTAAAATTTCAGCCACAACAGAACCTAAACCCTCAGCCCCAAAAACACCTAAAACCCCCATCCCCAGTAAACCATAAATGCATAATCGCTAAAACCCATAAACCCATATCCCCTAAAAATACTAAAAACACTCATACCAAAAAACCATGAAACCATCACCCCCAATAATACCTAAACCCTCATACCAAAAACCCCAAATACTCGGCCATGAAAACAATAAACAATATAACCCAAAACCCACCAAAACCTCAGCCTGAAAAAACCCAAAACAATTGGCTGCAAAAAATCAAAAACCATCAGACCCCAAAACCCTTAACACTTATACCCGGTAAAAGTGAAGCACTCAGCCCCCAAAACCCTAACCCCTCTCCCGCACAAAACCCCAAACCCTCAATCCCAAAAAACATGAAACTGTTGCTCCTAAAAAGACCACAATCCGTTATCCCAATAAACTGAAACCCTCAACACCAAAAAACCAAATAAAATCATCCCCAAATTCCCCAAACCCTAAACCCCAAAATACCTAAACCCTATTCTCCAAGAACCTCCAACCCTAAACACCAAAACCCCTATCCTCAAATAACCTGAAACACTCAGACCCAAATAAACACAAACCCTCAGCACCAAATAACCCAAGACCTTAAAGCCTAAAAAACACTAAACCCAGAGCCCAGAAAATCCAACCCCCTAACCAAAATATGAAAACTCACAGCCCTAAAAACCTAAAATTTTATCACAATAAAATCTGAAACCCTCATCTGAATAACACCCAAACTATTACAGCAAAAAACCTTTACCCTCAAACTAAAAAAAACCTTAACCCTATACTCCAATATTCAATAAACCCTTATCCACAAAAAACTCAAACCCTCATCCCCAAAAAACCGTAAAAAATCAGTCACAAAATAACCTAAACCCTCATCCCAAAAAAACCAAAAACCTCCTACCATAAAAACTAAAAAACACCGATCACTAAAAAATACAGAACCCTCTTCCCCAAATACCTCAAACCATAATCCCAAAAACCCAAAAACCTTAGCACTAAATAACCGTAAACCCTCAAACCCAAAACACCCTAAACCATCATCCCCAAAAATCCTCAATCCTCTTTCCCCAAAATACACAAAACCCTCAGACCCATAACTCAAAAACCTCAGCAAAAAATCCCAATACTCATCCCTAGAAAACCCTAAACCCTCATACCCAAATAAAACCTAAACCTCAACCCAAAAAAATGAAAGCACACATCCCTAGAAAATTTCAAACCCCAACCCAGAAAAACAACAAAATCCTAAAACCTCAGCCCCAATAAACCCCAAACCCACATCCCCCCAAAAACCCAAATCATTTATGCCAAAGAACCCCAGACCCTCACCCCAAAAAAATATAAAACCTTCATCCCCAAAAAAGTCCAAACCCGTAGCCCTAAAAAATACAAACCCAAATACCCAAAAATCACCAATACCTTAGATGATAAAAACCATAAAACCACTGCCCCAAAACCCTAAACCATCAACATTAAAATTCAAAAACACTCTACAACAAATAAATATTAATCGTTATCCTAAAAAACTTAAATAACTTTCCCATAAAACCCCATACCCCCATCCACAAAATAACCAAAACCCAATAGTCCAAAAATCCCTAAACCACCAGCCCAAAAGAACATAAATCCTAATAAAAAAAATCTAAACTCACAACCCTAGAAAAACCAAAACTCGAAGCCCCCAAAATACCTAAACCCCCAGCCCCCAAAAAATCTAAACCCTCATCCAAAAAAAAACCCTAAACCCTCAAAAACAAAAAACACTAAATCCAAAACCCAAAAAAACTCTAAACACTAAGAGTGAAAAAATAAAAAAACCATCATTTGATAAAAACACAAAACCCCTAGTCACAAAAAACCATAAGTTTTTATCCACAAAAAAATAATCCCACACTAATAAATCATAAAATCAATATCCTTAAAAACCCCAAAACATAGCCTAAAAACCCCCAAGCAATGATTCCAAAACCCACAAAATCTCTTCACTAAAATTTCCAAAAAAAACCCTCACCCCTGACAATCCTCAACCCTTAGACCCAAAAAACCACAATACCTCAACGCGAAAAACCCCATACACTCATACGCATAAAAAACCAAATACATTATCTACATGAAACCCAAAACCCCAATCCCTAAAAAATTTTAAACTATGAGGAAAAAAATCCAAAAACCTCAACCCAAAATACTCCAAACCCTCCACATAAAAAAACACAAACCCTCAGCCTAAAATAATCCATAAACTGTAAAACAAAAAACCTAGAAAACTCAGTCCCAAAAACCCTGATCCCGCAACTACAAAACCATAACACCCAATCCCCCAAACCCTAAACCCCCAATTCCAAAAAACAATAAACCGTCATCCCAAAAAGACCATTCTCCCTAATCCCTAGAAAACCCCTCAGCTCTAAGACCCAAAAACCTGAAACCCCCACCCAAAAAAATCTTAAAGCTGAATCATAAAACTGAATTATCCATAGCCCCGAAAAATCCTAATCCCTCACCCCCAAAACCATTAAATCCTCAGCCAAAAAACCATATACCAGCACCCATAATGAACCCTAAACCCACATCCCCAAAAAATCCCAAGCACTCGAAACTGTTGTCCACCAACAACACTAAATGCTGAATCCCACAATACCTTTATTATTTAGACCAAAACCCCCTAAAACCAAGATCCTCAAAAACCCTATTCCCTCATCCCCAAAAAAACACCAATCTCTACCCCAAATAACCCCAAAATGGAATCACTATAATACCCAAAAACAAAATCCCCAAACACACCCAAACCCTCAATCCAAAAATACCCCAAAGAATAAACCCCAAAAATCATGAAACCATTAGCCCCAAAACCACAGAAATTCAGTGCTAAAAAACCCAAAACACATAGTAATGAAAAATGACGAACACTCCGCTAAAAAATCACAAAACCCCCTTTTGTAAAAAAACCCAAAGAACACTGCCTGAAATACCCAAAACCTATACCCAAAATAACCCAAACCCCATGCCCTAATAAACCCCATACCCGCAACTTAAAAAAATAGTCAAGCCTAAAATCCAAAATATACCAACACCTTATCCCCAGGAAACTATAAAACTCAAACCCCAAAAAACACCTAATCACTCTAACTCATGGGACCGTAACCCTCATCCGCAAGAAACATTAAATTACCATCACCTAGAAACCCCAAAACCTAAGCCCCAAAGAACCATAAACCCACACCCCAAAATACCACACAACCTCAGTTAAAAAAATAGTAAACACACACCCAAAAAAATATTAAACCCTAAACCTCATAAAACTCCAAACATATATCCCCCAAAACCCGAAACCCTTAGACCCAAAAAACATATAAACTCAACCCAAATAAATCCAAAACCCAAATACCCAAAAAACCCAGATCCACCAGTCCCAAAAATCCAAAACACTTTTCCCTAATAAAACTCAGAACCCATATCCTTAAAAAATACTAAACCCATAGCCCAAAATAACCCCAAACCCTCAGACCCAAAAAAGTGTAAATCTTTAGCCCTAGAAAACCCTAAACACTCATTCCATTATTTCCTTTAACCCTATGACCTAACAATCAATAAATCCTGGGCCATAATAAAAACAAAACATTTAGACCAACGAAACCCTAAATCCTCACCCTAAAAAACCCAAAACGCTCATCCCAAAAAAACCTAAACTACTATTCCCAAATTTCCATAAACCATCATACCCAAAAAACCCAATACCCACATCAACAAAAACCCAAAAATCACCATCCCTAAAAACTCTAGGCCCTCATCCCCATAATATATAATCCCTACTCCAAAAACCCCCAAAACAATCATTTCTATAAAACCATATTCTCTAAGCCCTAAAAAATGCTAATCACGAGCCCCGATAAACCCTAAAACCTCAGCCCCCCAAAATCCCTAAAACCTTATCCCCAAAAACCATTACCCCCTCAGAACCAAAAAACCCTAAACACTTTACCCCGAAAAACCTAAAACCCCCATCCCCCATACCACCCGAACTCTCAACTCCAAAAAAGCACAAACACGCAGCCCCAAGAAACCCCAAAACATTATCCCAAAAAACCCTTAACCCTGAGCATAAAAAATAGTTAACCCATAATCCCAAAAACCCAAAACCCTCAACACTATCAAACACTAATCATACATAAAAAACTATACACTGAACAACAGAAAACCCAAAACCCTCTCCAAAATAAACCATCAAACTCATCCCAAATAAACACTATTCCCTCAGCACCAAAAAACACTAATCCCACATCCCCCAATAAACCATACCATCATCCCCAAAAAATCCTAAATCCTTATCCCCCCATAATCTAGATTACCCAAAGCCCTCATACCCAAAAAACATTAAACTTTCAGCCCTAAAAATACACTATACCATCAGCCCTAAAAGGCCCTAAACCTTTATCCCTAAAAACACTATACCTTCTACCAAAATACCCAATACCATAATCCCAAAAGGCTATAAGTCCTTGGCCCCAAAACCCCAAAATCCTCACTTCCATGAAACCTTATACCCTCATCCACAAAAAACCCTAAACCCACTTCTTTAGAAAACCCAAAACCCCCATCTCCAATAAATCATAAAACTCTAAACCCAAATAACCCTAAATTATTGTCCCCAGAAAACCCTAATCCCATAACCCCAGAAAATACAAAGACAAATACCCCAGAAAACACTAAACCCTAAACCCCATAACAACTTATACTTTTAACCCTAGAAAACCCTAAAAATACATCTAGAGAAAACCCAAATCCCTCATTCCCAAAAATCTCTAAACCCTCATCCCTATAAAACCCTAATCCTCTAACCCTAAAAATTCCCAAACCCCCATACCCTAAAATCCATTAACCTACATTCACATAAAAACCTAAACATTCACCCATATAAAAGCATAAAACCTCAGCCATAGAACACACTAAACCCTCAACCCCCGAAAATGCTAAACCACTAGCAGTAGAATCACTAAATCCTCTTCCATAGATAATCTTAAATCTCCCATCCCAGAAAAATTATAAACCCTCATCCCCAGAAGAAACCCCTCACCCGAGAAAACCAAAAACCATATTCCCTAGAAAAAAATATACCATTTAACGCAAAAACTTCATACCCTTTGGTCAAAAAACAACAAACCCTAATCCCCCAAGAACAGTAAACCCTAAGCCCTATAAAAACCCAACCTCTCAGCCTCACAAACTATAAACATTAATCCCCAAAAAACACAAACAATCTTCCTAAAAATAACCCAAACCATTATACATAAAATAACCAAACACTCTGCCTCAAAATCACTAAACACTAATCCCAAAAAAACCCTCATCCAAAAAAATCCCACAACATCATCCCTTAAAAACCCTAAACACAAAACCAAAAAAAAACTTTAAACCATCCCCCCCAAATAACTATAATCCCTCAGCCCCAAAAAATCCCAAACACACAACCCATAAAAAACACAAAATCCTTTTTCTCAGAAAAACCCAAACCTTCATCCACAAAACCCAAAACACATATCCCTAACAATACCTAATCAGATAACTCCAAAAAAACCATAATCTTTGCGTCCCAAAAAACCTAAAACCCTCTACCAAATAACAAACAAGAACACTCATTCCAAAAATAACCCTAAACCCTCAACCCAAAAAAACCCAAGCCTCAACCCCAAAAACCTAAACCATTATTCATAAATAAACCATAATCCTCAACAAAAGAAAAACCCAAAATAATCTATCCAAACAAACTAAAAACCCCCATCAATAAAAAACCACAGACCCTGAACCCCCATAAACCCCATAGCCTCAACACCAGTGAACCCCAAACCCCCTACCCCAAAACCCCAAACCCTCATCCCCAAAAAACAGTAAATCCTCACCACCAGAATAACCGAATCCTTTTCCCCAGAAAATAACCAACTTGTAGCCTTATGATTTCAAAACAATTATCTAAAAAAACCAAAATATCATATCTAAATAACCCCAATCCACAGGTTCCAAAAAAACGTAAAGCCTCAACCTCATAAATCTGAAACCCTAAACCCCAAATAAAACTAAACCATCATCTATGAAAATAACTAAATATTTATCCATTAATACCATAAAGCCCCTTCCCAACAAAAAAATCACTCAATACCAAACAATCCTAAACCCTCAGCACAAAAAAACCAAACCCTGAGCCCCCAAAAACCTGAACATGTACCCCCAAAAAACCCTAAACCCTAAACTCCCAGCTCCTATCCCCCCAAAACCCTAATCCCACATTTATAAAAAAAATACACTAACCCCTCATCCCCCAAAGAACATAAACCCCCATCCCTAAAAAACCCTAAAACACAACTACAAAATACCATAAATACTCAGACCACAAAAAACCTAGACAGACAACCCCAAATGACACTAACAGCTCTAACCTAAAAAACCCTGATCCGCAGCTGCAAAAAACGAAAAATCCCCAGCCTAAAAAACCTTGAACCCTTCACCCCCAAAAAACTAAATCCACAATAAAAAAAAACCCAAATCCCTCAGCCTTAGAAAACCCAAAATCATTGACCCAAAAAAACACTCATTCCTAAAGGAGTCAATGACTCAACACAAAAAACCTCAAACCATCATCGCCAAAAACCCTAAAACCTCAACCCACAAAACATGAAAACCCGCATACCCAAAACTTATCACAATCCCTCAACACCACAAAATCCCAATACACCAACCCAAAAAAATTACAAACACTAAGACAAAAAACATAACAAAAATTAGCACTAAAAAACCACTAAAACCACATCCGTAAAGCCATAAAACCACAAAACTAATAAAACCAAATTGATAAGTCCTAGAAAACCCTAAACCCTCATACCACGAAAAACCTATACCCTAAGGTTGGAAAAATTCCACACACTTAGCCCCAAAAAACAATAATCCCTAAGTGTTAAGACCCACTAAACTCAAAACCCCCTAAAAACCAAAAACCCATATCCATAAAAAAACAAAATTCCCAAAAAGAAAAAACCTTATCACAAAAAAACACACTTAACCCTGAGTCATAAAAAACCACTAAAACCAAGCCCTAATACACCATAAACCCTCTCCCCCAAAAAATACCTAAACGCTCACCCCTAAAAAAACCTAAATCAACATACATAGAATATCTAATCCTTCATCAATAAAAATCCCAAAAACCAAATACATTAAAACCAATACACTCAACCTTAAAATATATAATGCATTAGCCCAAAATACCACCAACCTATGGCCTGAATGACCCCTAAACACTCATCAAAAACTAAATCCCCCATACCAAACAACCCAAATTCTATATTCCAAAAAACCCTAAAAATTCAATAGCCAAATCACTAAACACTCATTCCCAATAAACCCCAAACCCTAACCCCAAAAAACCCAAATAACTCAGTATAAAAAAACTCCAATCCATCATCCTAATAAATCCCCAAACCCAGAGAATATCCCAAAATCTTATCCCAAGATAACCATAAACCTGTAGAATGAAAAATATAAAAATTATTAACCACTAAAAACACTAAAACCTCAACCCCAAAAACCGAAAACCCTCAGCTGGGAATAACAACAAACACACAACCCCAAAATAAACCAAAACCTCAAACCCAAAAAAATAAACACTCAACCTCAAAAATCTCAAAACCTAATCCCCAAAACACTCCAAACATTAACCACTATAAAAATACAAAACCCTCAACCGAAAAAATACTCAAACCTCAGCCCTCATAGAACCTTAAAACCTCCATTGAAAAATATCCTAGACCCTAAACCCCATGGATCCCTATACTCTAATCCCTAGGAAACTTAAAAACCCCATTCCTAATAAACCCTAAAACATCATACCAATGAAACCCTAAACCTTAATCCCCTTAAAAAGCAAAACCCTCAAACCAAAAAAACTAAACACTAAGACACAAAAAACCCTAAATGATTTTCTGAAAAAACAAAAAACCATCATCCCCAATAATCTATAAACCCTCCCCCCCAAAACGAAAAATATTTATCCCAAAAAAACCTTAACCCTTAGTCCCAAAATTCAATAAACCCTAGGATAAAAAACCCTAAACCATTTTTTATAAAAAACCCTATCCCCACATCCCCAAAAATTGATAAACAATTTTCCCTGAAAAAATGATAAACCCTTAGACCTAAAAAACACTAAACCCAAAGACCAAAAAACCCCTAACCATTCGGGCCCAAAACACCTAACCCTTATTCCCTTGAAAACCATAATTTTTCAACCCCATAATACTTTTAACCATTTTCACAAAAAAATATCTAAACCTTATTTACCATGAAACCCTAAGCCCTAATACCAAATAAACCCTAAATCCTTAACCCTAAAACCCCTCAACCCTCATCCCCAAAAAACTATAAACCATCAGGGATAAAATTCCATAAACCATCATTCCCAAAAAATCCTAAACTCTAATCCTCAAAAAACAATAAACCATGACAACCAAACAACCAAAAACCCACAATCCCAAAAATCCAAAACCCTTATCCCAAAAGACCCAAATCCACAGCTCCCAAAAATATGAAACCCTATATCCAAAAAAATCCTATTACCTTAGCCATAAAGACCCTAATCCTTGAACAGAAAAAACACTGTGCCCACATGAACCAGAAAACCCTAAACAGTCAACCCAAAACCCAATTCCTCTTGACCCAAAACCCAAAACACTATACCACAATAAACTAAAATCGCTCAACCCTAATATACCTAAAGAAAATATACCCAAAAAACAAAAAAAAAACCCTAAAATCCCCCAAAAAATCCATACTCTTATCCAAATAAAACCATTAATCGTGATCCCAATGAAACATAAACCCCGTATCCAAAAAAACCTGAAACACTCAACCGCATAAAACATAAAATCCTCACCCAAAAAATATTGAACAGTCATCCCCAAAAAAAAACCTAAACCCCCATCCAAAATAAACCCTAACTCTCATCACCAAAATACACTTATATCTTAGAACCAAATAACAATGCGACATCATCCCTAAAAACAAAAAATGCATCTTCCTCAATAAACGCCGAAATACTTGTCCATGAAACACTTCAATCCCTCATCCCAAAAAACCATAAACCCTTATCACCAAAAATCATTAAACTCTCTCCCTAAAAAACATAAACCCCCATCTAAAAAATTCTTAAACCATTACCCCCAAGTACCCATAAATCCACATTCCCAAGATACCCTAATACCACCACCTGAAGAAACTAAAAATCCTCATCCCCAAGACACACAAAACACTAGGCCCTAAAAAACCCTAAACTCTAAACCCAAAAAATTAAAAACACTGAGACCCCAAAAATTATAAATCCTCAACCCAAAACCCTAAACCATCGTCCCTAAGAAACACTAGACCCTCAACCCAAAAAAAATTAAAAAATTATCCCAAGAAACCCAAAAACCTATGCAATTAGTAAGTCTTAAATCCACAGTAGAAAAATCCAAAAACCCTATTCCATAAAAAACCATAATCACACAACACTAGAAAACCCTTAACCCATATACCCAAAATATATAATCAGTCATCTCCAAAAAATATCGTTTCCTCATCCACAAGAATCCCTAAACCCCAGCTGCAAATATCCTTAAACCCTCAAGCCCCAAAAAACATAAGACCTCCTCCCCAAAAAACCAAAACCCCCTTATCATAAAAAACATCAACCATTGGTCCCAAAAAACACCATACCCCAATCCAAAAAAACCAAAAACATTAAAACCCACAAAGACACAATCCCTTTGCCCCAAAATTTACAAAACCTCAACTCTAAAAAATATTAACAACATAACCCGAAAAATACCCAAACCATAATCCCAAAAAAAAAAACTAAATCCCTTAACCAAAAAATACTCCAACCCCTAAGACTGAAATAGTCCAAAATAACGCTTCACAAAAAAACCTTAAACTCATATATAAAAAACGGCAAACCCTTAGTCCCAAAAACACCAAACCCTTAGCATAAAACAACCCATAAACACTAAGCCCCAAAAAACCATGAACTCTAAACACAAAAGATCCAAATACCCTCATACCCAAAAAACTATAAACATTCCTCCCCAAAAAAACCTAAACCCTTAGTGAAAAAATAACTGAACCCCTCAATCCCAAAACAACCATACACCCTCTTCCCTAAAAAAACATTAAGGCCTAGACCCCCAAAAAATTACACCCTCACACCCAAAATATGATTAACCCTAAAAACAATAAACCAATAAACCACATCCCATAAAAACTCTAAACCCTCACCCTTAAAACCCTAAATTATAAACTATAAACCCAAAAAACCCCTAAATAATCACCCTCAAAAAATCCAAAACAGACATCCATACAAATCCCTAAAACCAAAGCATAAAAAATACCTAAACACAAAACTCCAAAAAACCTTTAACCATCAAGGACAAAATCTCTAAACCCTCATCCCACCCAAAAAAACGTAAACCCTTAGCCCGCCAAAACCCAACACCATCATCCAGAAAAAAACCCAAATTAAAAATCCCCAAAAAACACTGAATCCCATCACCTAAAACCCGAAAACCTCTCCCCATGAAGCCCCAAACCTAATAAATCCCCAAACCCCATCTGTAGAAAACCAAAAACCCTCATCCACAAAAACCCAAAAACCCACATCACTAAAAAACCTTCAAATCACATTCCCAGAAAACCAAAAATACTTATCTCAAAATAGAAAACCCTAATCCCCAAGAAGCACCAAACAGTCATCACAAAAATACACTAAACAATCAACCTCCCAAACCCCTGAAACCTCATCCACAAAAAACCCAAACTCTCAGCCCCCCAAAACCCAAATCCCTCATCATAGAAAACTCATCGACCCTTATCCCAAAAAAACCTAGTCACCCCAACCCCAAGAAACCCTAAACACTCATATCCATAAAACCCTATACCCACAACCCCATGTAGCTCTAAACCATTACCCTATGAAAGAATTAAACCCAAATTCCAATGAAACCCCAATCCCTCAAAACCAAAAAACCCTAAACACTAATTCCTAAAGGAAACTATAAAATAACCCCAAATAACCCTAAACACTCATCCAAAAATACATTAAACCATAAACCCCAAATAAGAAAAGAACCTCATCCCTAAAAACAAGAAACCCCAATTTCCCAAAAACCCTAAACCTTTATTCACAAAACCATATTGCGTTGACCCGAAAAATTCCTAAAATCTCATCCCCAAAAATCCATAAACCATCTTCCCTAAAAATACCTAAAACTAATATACCAAAATCTCCTAGTATATTTTCTCCAAAAAACTCCAAAACCAAACATTAAAAAAATAACTGAACCTATAACCCCAAAAATACCTAAACCCTCTGCCTCATGAACACCAAACTACTCAGCCCTAGAAAACTCTAAAACCTCATCCAAAGAGAACACTAAACCCATATCCAGAAAATAACTAGAAACTAAAACCCATGATACCTAAAACACTTATATTCAAGAAACCATTAATCCTCTTCCCAAAAAAACACTAAACCCTAATCCAGAAAAAACCTAAACCATCATTCCCAAAAATCAATAAACCCTATTCCCAAAAAAAATCAAACCATATCCACAAAAAATTGAACCAAAATACATAGAAAACTAAAAACCATAATCCAAAAAAATCCTAAAAAATCAACCACAAAATCCTTATCCCTTAACCCCAAAACCGAAAACCCTGATTTTTTGAAAAAACAGATTTAATCAGCCCAAAAAAGTCCAATCCATAATCCCAAAAAAACCCTAAAACCTCATTCTATTAAAATAATAAACCATTATCCTAGAAACCATAAACCACTAACCCAAAAATTATTGAACACTGAAAAATAAAAAAAAACTCCTGTAAATTATCCCCCATGAACACCAAACAATTATTCCCAAAAATCAATTCTTCCTAAGCCCTCTAAGACCCCAAAACCAACACCCCAAAAAAACCTTAAAAATTATCCCAAAAAATAATTGTCTCCTTCTAATAAAATAACCTAAACCCTTAACCCCATAAAACAATAAACTATTATCCACAAAAAATATAAACAATCAACCACAAAAATTAAAAAAACCTATCAAAAATAAACCCTAAACTTCAACCCTGACATAACGTAAGACCCCATTACAAAAAATAATAATTTTGTAGCCCCAAAACACCTAAAACATCATCCCCGAAATAATATAATTCAGTTTCCCAAAAAAACATTAAACCCTTAAACTAAATGACCATAAAGCCTTACTCCCAAAAACTGTAAACCCTAATCCATAAAAAACCAAATCCCTCATCCTAAAAATACTATAATAGATCATCCCCAAGTAATGATAAACCATAATCCCCATGAAACCCTAAACCATCATCCCCAAGAATCAGTAAAAAATAATCCCTAATAAACAATATACTATCTGTCCCAAAAAATAAAAAACCTCATCCCTAAAAAACCCTAAACCCTCAGACCCATAAAAAACCAAAATCCCAAAAAAAATCCAAACCCTCATACCCATAACACCCAAATTCATTATCCCTAAAAAACATTAATCCCCCATACCCAAAAATACTAAACCATCAACCCAAAAAACAAGAAAATCCTAAACCCCCAAAACACAAAACCCTCATTCCCAAAATACCCTAAATCCTATATCAAAAAAAAAAATTAAACCTATTTCCTAAAAAACTCAAAACCCACAGCCCCAAAAAACTCTAAAGACTATGCCTAAAATGTCCCTAAGCAGAAACCCCTGAAAATATCTAAACCCCCATTCCAAAAAATCACTTATTCCTTAGCCCCTAAAAACTCCTAAACACTCAGACATAAAAAATGCTAAACCCATATCCCCAAATAACCCTATAAACATAACCCCAAAACTCCAAAAACCACACCCCGAAAAACCCAAAACCGTTTCCACAAAACCTATATAGCCTTGTCACCAAAGATACCATAAATACACAAACTCAGAAAAAACCTAGACCCTCAGCCAAAAAAAACCCTAAACCTCAACCAAAAAGACCCTAAACCTATAGCTGTAGAAAAAGAAAAAAATATTTGTGCAAATTAACCCTAAAGACTCATCCATGAAATAACCTAAAGTTCGTCCCCCAAAAACACTAAACCCTCACCTATAAAAAACCTAATGCCCTCGTCACCCTAAAAACCTAAATACAAATCCCCAAATATAGTAATCCCTTATCCCCTAAAAACCCAAAACCCACGTCCCTAGAAAATACTAAATCTTATTCCTTAGAAAACCCTAAACACAAACCCCTGCAAAACCCTAAACCATTAACTCTAGAAAACCCTAAAACCTCCAATACATAGAACCCTAAAATATCATCCCATGAATTCCCTAATCACTCATCTAAATGAAAATATAAACCCCCCTTCCATGAAAATCCTATAACCTCATCCCCAGAAAACTCTAAACTATCTTCCCCAGATAGACTAAATCCCTCATCCCTAGAAAACCTTAAAACCAAAAAATCAAAAAACCAAAACCCTCATCCACTAAATAACCTAAACCATCTACCCCTCCTAAACCCTAATCCACAATCCAATGAAAACCCAAAACCCTCAACCCCATAAAACCCGATACACATTGTCCTAAAAACCCTAATCCCTAAACCCCAGATATCCCCAAACCCTCAGAACTACAAAACCCCTCACCCTCATAACTAGAATCCCAAAAATTATAATCCCTAGAGAAACATAAATCCTACATCCCAGGAAAACCAATACTATCGTACGCAAGAAAACCATAAACTTACATGTCCCTAAAACTATAAACCATCAAGACTGGAAACCTTAAAAACTAAGTTATAGAAAACTCTATACCGAATAACCATGAGAACCCTAAACCCATAGAACAGAAAATCCTAAACAATACTCCCTAAATAACCCAAAACTCTAATCCGCAAAACAATCATAAACCATCAGCCATAAAACACATAAATAACCTATCATGGACACCCTAAAACCTAAGCCACATAAATAGATAAAATATTAACTGAAGAAAATCCTAAAACAACTTCATTTGACAAACCTATAACCCTTTTCCCCAGAGAAACAAATATTCTCATCCTCAGAAAACCCTAAACTTTAAACCCTAGACAACTACAAACACTCAGACCCAGAAAAACCTAAACCCTCCTACACAAATAACCCCAAAATTTCATCCCCAAAATACCCTATAACCTCATCAATGAAGACCCTAAACCCTTAGACTATAAAAAACTATACCCTTATCCCTAAAAAACCCTACACCCTCAACAAAAAAAAAACATAAACCCTTAGCCCCAGAAAAAAGAACACCATTAGATCCAAAAATCCCTAATCCCTCTACCCTGAAAATACCGAAACCCACATTCCCAAAAAACCCTAAATGCTCATCACCACAAAACCAAAAATTTATACCCCTAAATGAAACTAAATATGAATTTACACGAAAATATAAACCCATAGGCTCAAACATCACTAAGACCCCATTCATAGAAACCCCTAAATCCTTTGGCCCAGAAAACCCTAAACCATCAGCCGTAAAAAACCCTAAACCCTCATCCCCCAAAATCCAAATCCTTCATCCCCAAAAAACCTAAACCCCCATCCCAATAAAACCATAATCCCAATCCCTTAGAAAACCCTAAATGCACAATCCTAGAAAACCCTTAACCATTTGCCACAGAAAACCCAAAACCCTTATCCCCATAAAATTCAAAGACATTATCCACAGAAAATACTAAAACCACAATCCCAAAGAATAGTATACCCTCCTCCCAAGAAAACCCTGAAACCTTATCCTCAAAAAACCCTAAACCCTCTTGAAATAGGAAACAAAAATTTCAAACCCCAGAAACTATACACTTACAGCCCTAGAATACATGACACACTTATCCCTAGAAAATCCTTGACCCTCATCCCCTGAAATCCCTTGACCCTCGTCCCCAGAATACCCTAGACCCTCAACCATAGAAAAAAGTAAAATGAAAGCCCAAGATAATAATATTCTCATAGTATCGAAAAAGGGAAGACCCTAACCCATAGAAAACTGTAGGCCATTATCTTCTGAGAAAAAAAGAACCTCATCCCTAGAAAACCATAAATCCAGCACCCATAAAAAAATATAAACATGCCCCCAAAAAACCCTAGAACCTCAATCATGGAAAATCGTAGACCCTCAGCCATAGATTATTGTAGACCATCATTCTTAGAAATCATTAGACCCAAAGCCCCAGAAACACCTAGAACCTTATCCTAAGAGACCATTGGATACCAAATCCAAAATAACCATTAATAATCATTCCCAATAAACCATAGACCTTAACCCCAAAAACATTATCGACATATAACCCTAAAAAACCCTAGTCCCTCATCCCTATAAAAATATAGACAATTTTAAATAAAAATATATAGACCCAAAACACTAGAAAATTCTATACCCTCAACCCAATAAAACCAAAACCCCTTAGCAACATATAATTGTAAACTGTAATCTTAAAACCCCTAAAAAGTTATCCCTAAAAAACACTTCACACCCAGCCCTAAAAAACCCTAAACATGCAGTCTCCAAAAATGATAAACTAGAGAACCTAAGAAACCCCAAACACTTAGCTCCAGAAAAACATAAATTACCATACACAAAAATCCATAACCCTCAACCCCCTTAAAAACTAATTGATTATCCCCATAAATCCCTAAACAATCCACTCTAGAAAACCCAAAACCACCATCCATATAAAAACCTAATCAATCTACTCCAATAATATCTAAACCTCAAACCCCTCACTATATTAAAAAACTAAACCCAAATCCGAGGAAAAAACATAAATATTATCCTAAAAAACTCTATTCCCTCATACACAAATAAACCTAAACCCTCATCCCAAGAAAACCTTAATCCCCCTTTTCGATCAAAACCTAAACGGTCATCTCCATAAAAATCTATCCCCTATTCCACACAAAACACTAAACCATTTTTCCTAGAAAATCATAATCACTCATCCTTATAAATCTATATACCCCATATTTAAAAAGCTCTTGACCATAATCCCTAAACAAAAATACCCCTCATCCTTAGAAAACCCATTACCCTCATCATCAAAAAACCATAAACACTTATCCAAAGAAAATTCAAAACACTTAGCCAAAGAAAACCCAAAACTATCATCACTAGAAAACACTAAATCACCATCCCTTGTAAATCCTAGAACCTAAACCTCATAGAACACAAAACCATCTTCCCTATAAATACTAAACCCTCATCTTCATAAAACCCTAATGCCTTAGGACACAAAATACTTAATCCCACCCCCAAAAAAACAATAAATAGTAATCCCAAAAAAAATCAACACTTAGACCAAGAGAAAACTAAACCCTCATCCCCACCCAACCGTAAAACCTCATCCCCAAAAAAACCTACTTTATGGACCCCAAAAAACCCTAAACACTAATCATTAAAAACCCCAAAACCCTCACTATAAGAAAACTCTGAACTCTTACTCCTAAAAATAATTATCCCTCAATATTAGAAAACCCTAAAACCATATCCAAAGAAAACCCTAAACCATCATACTATGAAAACTGTAAACCCACATCCCTAGAAAATCCTAAACCCTTTCCCCTAGAAAAAATAAATCCTCATCACCATAAATCTATAAACCTTCATAAAATCCATAACCCCTCATCCCTAAAAAATGTAAACCCATATCCACAAAGAAACATAAACTCTCATCCCCAAATATTGAAAAACACTCATCACTAATAAACCCTAAACCCCCATATTTAGTAAACCCCATAAAATAATCCACAAAAATACATAATACCTAAACCCTTGAAAATAATTAACCATATTCCCTAGAAATCCCTAATCCCATAGCCCCCAAAAACCCAAAACATTGGGATCCAAGAAGCATAAAACAGACAGCCCCAAAAAACCCTAAATACTCAGTCCTAAATACCATATACCCTTGACCCAAGAATCAATATACCATCTCCCAAAAAACCCCTTATCACTAAACCTAGAAATGACTAAACACTCATCCAAAAAACCCCAAACCCTTACCTTAAAAAAACTGACCACTCCACCCAAAATATCCCAAAACCATCATCTCCAAAAAAATCCTAAACCTTATATCAAAAAAACTAAATCCTCATCCAAAAATCCATAAACCACTTGTCCAAAAAAACCA
This sequence comes from Viscum album, assembly GCA_963277665.1. Classification (NCBI taxonomy): domain Eukaryota; kingdom Viridiplantae; phylum Streptophyta; class Magnoliopsida; order Santalales; family Viscaceae; genus Viscum; species Viscum album. The sequence continues at coordinate 1,553,454,473 of OY728156.1, forward strand.
TAAACCCTCATCCCACAAATCCCTAAACACTCAGCACTAAAAAACTCTAAACCCTAAGCCCAAAAAACACCTAAAAACTCATCCCCAAACAAACCCTAATCCCTCATCTGTAAATACCCGTAAATTCCTAGGAAATTTTTTTCTTAATTTTCTTTGTAATTTTACAAGAACGCGGTTTCTGACAGCACATGATTCCGAGGCCCGGTGTGCCCAGAATCATTTTCCAAAGTTTGGCTCGGGTACGTTCAGTGAACGGACGAGCGGGTTTTTCTAACTTTTGAACCGTTGCTCGGAATCAAATTCCGAGGGCACCGATGAAATCGCAGTGCTGGTACTTTCTTAGAAACACCTCTTCCGGAGTTTCGTTTGCTCGGTGGTGGTTTTTAATTTTCAGGTTTAAAGTTATGAAATAAAATAAAGTTGTGCGACATACTTTATTTTATTTCACTAAAGCCACTTGGAAGCCACTTGAAGCCACTTAAAGCTGCTTAAGCTGTGTTGATGTGGATAGGGTGCTATCCGAAAATATCCTACCCTCTTGGTAGGATATTTGAGAGGTGGGGCCCGCACAAGCCCCGCCATTTCTTTTCCGCTAAGTAACACACCCGCGAAAACCCGTCATTATGAAAGTCAACTGACACGTTTTCTTAATTTCTTAACGCAGCATTTAATTGGGCAGTTTTGTTCGTAAATTAAATGGGAAGTTTCTTTCGTTAAATTAATTCTACGAATTAATGGGTCGTTACTTACCTCTTCTTCGTTTGTTGGCGTAATAATAAAATAAGACCAACACCGACTTTAGGAGGATTACACGTTGAGAGACTTTTGACAAAAACCAAGAGTTCTTCAACCTCCTTCGCGAAGAACACGTAGAACATGAAGAACGCGAAGAACGCGAAGAACGCCGAGCCCTCAGAAATCAACGACGCGACGCCAAGTTCCGTGACGCTGGTGATTCTTCTTCCGCGACGTTTTTTCGCGGCAATCCAACCCCGCGACAACCTTCGATAGGCAGCGACAAGGTTGGGGGTTGCGCTCTTTTCTTTTTACCATGTGGATTAAAACAACAATATGGATTTATTTATTATTAATTAAATATGTGGTTCCTTGGTCCTCGGAGTTCGTCGACGCAACGCCGGATACCGCGACGACGCGATGGTCCCCTCCTTCCGCGACGATCAAGTTCCGCGAAGAACACGCATGCGACATTTGACGAGGTAGGGATTTTATTTTGGAAATACCTTTTTCCCATGATCGTTTCTTTTAAATAAAGAACCCGGATTCTTATGAACAATTTTATTTTATAATTTTTTTTTGGATATGTTGTTTTATTCTCCCGTTGTTATTATCTAACGCGGAGGGTGCGGGCCAAACGAACACGGCACGACAACCCTCCGCCGTTCTTCGTGGTTGTGCGGATTTGGAGGGCGACGGTAAATCGTGACACAAGGGCGATTTGTTGATCCCACAGTGAAGAACGGAACCCGGGAGGAACAACGGTGTAGACGAGAAGGAAAACGGACCACCGGAGCAACTCTGGTGGCCCGCGGAAGTTACCGGCGGCAGGAGGCGGCGGCGCCCCGGCGCGCCGCCAGACAGGGCCGCTGCGGCTGAAGCCGCGGAGGCGGCGGCCAGCGAACCCGCGGCCGCACGGGTCCGGCTCGCACACACGGGACGCGGTGACATGCCGCGTCCGTTCAATCAGCGCGGCCCTTCGAAGGCCGCGATACCTCCAAACCGCGGGGGCGGCGCCCCGCGGCACTCGGCCGCTCGGCCGAGCCGAGCCAGGCCAGTCCGACCGGCCGGGTCGGACCAGGTTGGGTCGACCCGGTTCGTCCGACCCAGGGGGGTCGGGCCGGGTCGGGCCGGGCCCGGACCCCCCATCTTCGGACCGTTTTCGGTCTTTTGCCCGTAACATGAGCTACGGGCCTCCGAACGACGTGCCGTCAGAGGAAAAACGATCCTTGGATCGAGACGGTCGTTTCGGTATATCGCAATCAAGGTTTCAGAATAATTTGGGTTCGGCCGGGTTGGTTCGTACACGAAACCAACCGGGCCCTCGGAGCGGAAACGCTCATATCTTGAGCTACGAACGTTCGATTGATGTGCCTTCGGCTTTGGTGGATTCCTCTAAGTGAGACGGATCTTTTGGATCACTCCGCTCGAGGATTGGACGTAGGTGGAGTATGGTCGGGTTGGTTTTTCCTTAAAAACCAACCGGGCCCCTGGGACGAAAAAGCCAATAACTCTCTGACCGGGCGTCCGATTGACGCGCCGTCTGTTGCGTTGAGTTCCTGTTGATGATACAGAATTTTTGGATACATAAACTTCGGACTATGTGATAGTTGATGTGTCAGCCTCTCGGCTCGTGGAGCGGACCCTCCCGAACGAGCTTGCTGTGTGCGAGAACCCTAGTGCTGACTGCGACTTCGACGACGACGACTGTGTAGAGATCCTCAGTGGACTGCGACGACAAAGAGTGCTGGTCTTGTATCCTATGTGGGTCCCAGCCATGCTGGTCTTGTATCCTATGTGGGTCCCATCTTAGATGATTCAGTGTTGGTCTTGAATCCTATGTGGGTCCCAGCATAGATGAATCAATGAAGAGTGCTGGTCTTGTATCCTATTTGGGTCCCAGGCATGCAGGTCTTGTATCCTTTGTGGGTCCTAGCCATGCTGGTCTTGTATCCTTTGTGGGTCCCAGCATGGATGATTCAGTGCTGGTCTTGAATCCTATGTGGATACCAGCATAGATGAATCGATGAAGAGTGCTGGTCTTCTATCCTATGTGGGTCCCAGCCATGCTGGTCTTGTATCCTTTGTGGGTCCGAGCTTAGATGATTCAGTGCTGGTCTTGTATCCTATGTGGATCCCAGCATAGATGAATCAATGAAGACAGCTGGTCTTGTATCCTCAATGGGTCCCAGATTAGATGATTCAGTATCTATATCTGATCATCCCTTTCACCTTTTGATGAAGTATACCTGTGTGAGCTGAATCCTGTTTACTCTCCTTTATGAATTTTGTTGAACTATCCTGTGTGGATTTACTGTTTACTCTCCTTTGTGGATTGTGTTGAACTATCCTGTGTGGATTTACTGTTTACTCTCCTTTGTGGATTGTGTTGAACTATCCTGTGTGGATTTACTGTTTACTCTCCTTTGTGGATTGTGTTGAACTATCCTGTGTGGATTTACTCTTTACTCTCCTTTGTGTATTGTGTTGAGCTATCCTATGTGGATTACTTTTTCTCTCCTCCATGGATTGTGTTGTGCTACTCTGTGTGAGTATACGTTTTTCTTTCCTGTGTGGACTGGGTTGTGCTTGGGCTCAGATGTTGGAGCCGAACGGAATTGATGACTTAGGTATATGTATGGGCATATACCTAAGCTGTGTCGGTTGTTTCTTCTTGATTGTATCTTTCCATTGTGGTTTATCCTTTGTGGATTTCGGGAGACCTTCGGGGGTCTCGGGGTCCCTACTGAGTAGCTTATACTCACCCCTGCACGGGCTATGCCCGCACTTCGTTGTGTTGGTTGCAGACGACGGACAACACTGACCGTGGTGGAGGCTTGCGGAGCAGGACAGTACCTGGAGGTGGCCAACTGGGCGGGACGTACTCGGAGCGGACGACTGGACCGAGGAGCTATGGAGGCTATCTGTGCTCGCCCTTCATGTGGGACTTCCATAGGACGGCTCGACGAGGCGGCTTTTCTTTTCAGTTGCTGTTTTCCCCTTTTAGTTGTACTTTACAGTTGGGCTTGTATTTCCGGCCCCTTGCTTTCAGCACAACTTGTTACAGTTTTTACTTAGTGTTTATTTTTCCGCTTGCTTACTCTGTGGTGCTTGTTTACTTTTCAATGGAAATACCTTCCCTTTTGTTGGGATTTACGCCTTGGTGCTAGTCGCCAGCACCTGGCCTATGGAAGGCGGGCTTGGGGTAGTCACAGCACAGGCCCCGAGGACGGGTCGTGACATCATCTCTAAAAAATACTAAACCCACAGCCCCAAGAAAAACTAATCCTTGAGCCTAAAAAACCATAAACCATACACCATGAAAACATAATTTTTTAACCCCATATAACCCTAACAATAACACTCAAAATAAAATAAACCCTTACTATAAAAACCTTAAAAACTTATTCCCAAAATACATTAAAACCATATACCCAAAAACTCTAAAGCCTCATCCCCAAAAAACCCCAAACAATTAACACTACAAAAACCAAACAAAAATATTCCCGAAAAAACCAATAACCCTCAACCCCACAAAACTTTAAAACATTTCCCCAAAATTACGAGAACCCCTAGCCAGAAAATACATTGAACACCTACCCCCAAAATACTAAAATTTCAGTGCCAAAAAACCCGAAACCTTCAACCCCATGACACCCTCAACATTCACCCCCCAAAAAACCAAAACCCTCATCCCTAGAAAACTCTAAAACCATATGTTAAGAAACCCTAGAACCATATCCATAGAAAACCATAAACACTCTTCCATAGAAAAAACTATACCCTTTCCCCCAGAAAACATAATCCACTATCCCCAAAAAAAGATACACCCTCACCTAAAAAAACCCTTAACACTCAGCCGTAAATAATATTAAACCCTCAACTCCCAAAAACCAAACAAACACAGCCTTAAAAAACCCCAAAACCTCATGCCCAAATATCCATGTCCATTAGACCCAAAAAAACGAACACCCCAACACATAATGAACCTATACACTAATCCCCTAAAAAACCCTAGACACTCATCCTAAAAAACCGTAATCCCTTTTCCATTTAATACCCTAATCCCTCAGTCCAAAATTCCATAATCCCTTATCCCTAATAACCCAAAAATACAATCCATTAGAAACTATAAACCCTCTCCCGCAAAAAACCCTAAACCCAAAGCCCTAAAACTAGAAAACTTCATACCCAAAAAACCTAAATCCTCATTACTAAAAAAAACCCTCCACCATCAATAAAATTAAAACCTCATCCCCAAATTAGTCTGAACCCTCATACCAAAAAAACCTAAACCCACACTCGTAAAAAACATTAGACCCTCAGCCCTTGAAAAAATTTATCCAAAACCCCAAAAAAACCTACACACTCAACATTAGAGAACACAAATTCCAAAATCCAAAATCCAAAACCCATAACCCTCATCCTCAAAATCTTTATACACTCTTCCGAAAAAACATTAAACCCTCATCCCTAAGAAGTAATAATCATTAAGCCCCAAAAATCTCTAAACCCTCATCCCCCAAAAAACCCTAACCCTCATCCAAAAAAAAAACAAAAACCCTTAATCGCCCATAGCCATAAAACCTCATCCTCACATAAAACCAAACCCTCATCCCAAAAATATTATACACCATCAACCCAAAAAACCCTAAAACCTCTACCCCCAAACCCTAAACCATTATCCTCAAAAAACACTATGACCTCCTCTAAAACAATTATAAACCATAATCCACATAAAACCCTAGTACCTCATCCCTAGAAACCCTAAAACCTTATCCTCAGAAAACCCTAAACCCTTAGACACATAAAACCATAAACCCCAATCCCCAAAAAAAACACTAAACAGTTATCCCCAGGAAACACTAAACCACCATCCCCAAATAACCCTAAACCCTTATATTCTAAAAAACCCTAAGAACTAAAAAACCATAAACCATCATACTAAAGAAACGTTGTACCCTTATCCACAAAAATACAAAACCCTCAACCCCTCATAACCCTATACAATAAGCAAAAAAAAAAACATAAACCCTTAGCCCCAAAAAATCTAAACCCCTATCCCAAATAATCCCAAACCCCAACCCCAAAATCTGAAAACCTCAAACCACAAAACCCTATAGTATAAAATAGTAAAAACCTGAAAATTTCACCCCTTAAACCATCAACCCCATCAAATTTTTTTTGGGCTCATCCCTAAAATACTATACACCCCAACGACAAGAAAACCCAAAACCCTTAGCCACAAAGAACCTTAAACCATCATCCCAAAAAAACATAAAACCTCAATGCTAGAAGCCCCTAAATATTAATCCTAAAGTACCATACACCATCATCACTGAAAATTTTAAACATGTAGCCAAATTCCCAAAAACACTTAGCCCCAAATAACCCCAAAACATCAGCTCCAAATAACCCCAAATCCTTAGTCCCAAAAAACTATAAACCATAATCCCCCAAACCCAAAACCCTAATCCCCCCCAAAAAAACTAATACCCTAGGACCAATAAACCCTGATAAATTATCCCCCTAAAACCATAAACTCTCATCCCCTAAAAACCATGAATGTTCAGCCTAAAAACCCCTAAAACCTTTGCACCAAACCACTAAAATGTCACCATAATAAATTCTATACCCTCAGTAGTAAAACCCCCATAAAACCTGCCCATAAAAAACATGATACCCATATCCAAAAAAAAACCCTAAACCTTGCCCCCAAAAATCCTAAACCCCATTCTAAAAAAACCATAAACTTCCATTCCTAAAAAACCCTAAACCCTTATTCAAATAAAACCACAAATCCTGTTCCATCAAAAACCATTTACCCCTTTCTAAAAAACTATATAACCTCATCTCTATTAAATATAAACCCTCATCCATGAAAACCCTAAACCCTGAAACCGAAAAGACACTAAACCATCTATCCCCCAAATCCTAAGTCATCATCCAAATAACACTAAACCCTCATTATGAAAAAACCATAGACTCCGTTCCCTAAAAGTTAAAAAACCCCAGATCCAAAAATCCACAAACCTTTTACCCCTAACCCTATAAACACTAATCCATAAAAAATAATAAAACCTCATCCAAAAAAAACCTAAACCACTAGATCCATTAAACCCTAAAACAATGTCAACAAAAAAAATCCAAAACACTAAACCCCTAAAAATAAAAAAGACTAATCCCCATGAAACCCAAAACCCTAAACATTAAAAAACAATATAACCACACCCCAAAAAAACCATATACCCTCATCCCCAATAACCATAAAACCTTAAACCTAAAAAACACTAATATCTCATTCCCAAAAATATTAAAATATCATTCCTAAGAAACCCTAAACATTTATCCCAAAAAATTCCTAAACCATATATGAAGAAAACCTTGACCCCATCCCCAAAAAATCATAATCTCTCATATCCAAACATATCCTAAACCCTCGTCCCCAAAAACCCTAAATCATCACCCCATAAAATCCCAAAACCATCTGCCACCCAAAAGCATAAAACCTTATCCCCAAATAACCCTTAGATTCCTTCCCTAAATAAATTTAAACCCTGAGAATAAAAAACCCCCAAATCCTTATCATCAATAAACCAAAATCACTTTGAACAAAAACCTTTAATCCTAATCCCCAAAAAAACCTCAAACCAGATACCAAAAATACCACAAACCCTCATACACAAAAAATCATCAACCCTGAGCCTCAAAAATCCCTCAACCCCTAGTCGGAAAACCCAAACATTAGGCCCAAAAATCTCCAACTCTTTACCCAAAAAAAAACTCTCAACACTTAGAACCATAAAACTCTCATCTATTAGACCCCAAAAAATCCTCAACCCTTAGCCCTAATAAACCTCAAACCTCACCCAAAAAAACATCAAAACATCAACCACGAAATACACTCAGTACAAAAAAAAAATCAAACCTCATCCCAAAAAAACCCCAAAGCCTCAACCCTAAAAAATATTAAACCCTCATCACCCTAAAATCAGAAAACCTTCTACCCCAAGAAACCCTCAACCCTCAGACCCAATTATAATTAAACCTTCATCCCTAAAAACCCCTAATCCCTCACTCCCAAAAATCAATAAACCATAACCATAAAAACACCCTAAAATCTACACCCAAAAAACCCTAAAACATCATCTGAAAAATCCCTAAAACATAGACCATAAAACCCCATAACCCTTGTCCCCTAAAAATTCGAATACCACATCCCCAAAAAACCATAAACCATCAACCCCCCCAAAAACTATCAACTCTCAACACCAAGAAATCCTCAACCCTCATCCCTGAAAAACAATAAATCTTCAACACCTAACCATAAAAACCATAAAAACTCATAAAAAACTCACAACCCTTATTCCCAAAAAATAATATACCCTTAGTCCCAAAAAAACATCAACATTTTTTCTTAAAAACCCAAAACACTCAACCCTTAAAATCAATCAAAACTCTGATCCGTAAAATGGTTAGGCCTCATCCTCCCAACTATAAAACATAAGCCCAAAAAACCATGAACCTTCTCCCCAATAATCCCTAAACCCATTGTCCAAAAAACACTAAACCCCCCCTGAATACCTCAATCCTCACCCTATAATATGCTCGACACTCAGCCCCTAAAACTCTCAATCATTATCCCGAAAACCCAAAAAAACATAGCAAAAAAAATGCATATAATCAGCTCCATAAAACCCTTAACCTTCTCCCCCATGAAAAACCTAAACTCTCAGCTCCAAAAAAACTAAACCACCTGGCAATATAAACCATAAAACCTATTCCCATAAAAAATCATAAACTCCAAACTACTAAAACACTAAAACATCTACCCTAAAAAGCACTAAACCGTCAACCCCCCAAAAAATAAAACCTCCACCTAAAAAAACTCAACCAATATACCTAATAAAATATCATACATCAACCCCAAAATACTGTAACACGTCTTCAGTAAACACCCTCAAACCTCATACTCAAAATACACTATAACATTAGCCAAAAAAATACTGAACTCGTATCACAGGAAACCCTAAAACCATGGGCCATAATCCATAATACCATAGTCTTAAAAACTGTAAACCCAGAACCCCAAAAATCTATAAGCCCCCATCACAATACCCCCATCCCCAAAAAACCCTCAACCCTCATCCCACAAAACCCTAAAACCTTACCACACAAAATCCTAAAAACCAGGAAAAGACATCCATCAATAAACCTAAACCCTCAGTTCTAAAAAACTACAAACCCTCAGCCCCAAAATAACCAAAACTCCATAGTCCAAAAAGACCATAAACCCTTACCTCTCCAAAAATCTAAACCCCCAACCCCAAAAAACCTCATCTCAACGACAAAAAAACCCATAAAGCCCAAGAAAAAAACTGTAATATCTTATCCATAAAAATTCCTCAACCATAAGCCCAAAAAAACTCTAAAACCTAATCCAAAAAAACCCCTCAATACTCATCCCCCAAAAAACATTCACAATCATCCCTAAAAACCTTTAACCCATATCCTTGAAAAACCCTAAACCCTAATCCCCAATAAACCCTAAGATTACATTCTTAAAACATTCTAACCCCTAGTCCATAAAAAACCTTAACCCACATCCCCAAAAAACTATAAACCCTCATACCAAAAAAACCCACTAACCTAATCCTAGAAAAAATCTCAACCTTTAGTCCTAATAAACCCTCAACCCTCATGCAAAAAACCCTAAACCCTAAACCCTCAGCCCAAAAAACACTAATCCCTATGCCCAAAAAAACATGAAACCACTTCCACAAAAAAACATTAGCCCTAAAAAAACACCACCCCAACCCACCAAAATGATAAACCCTCATACCTAAACATCCCTAAACCCTAATCCCAAAAAATCATAAACCCTAATCCCAAATAAATACTCCAAACATAATCCCAAAAACCAAGCAAAAATTAAAGCTAAAAATACTCAACACCCAACCCAAAAGTAAACTATAACCTAAGCCCCCAAACTCACTCAATAAGCACCCCATATAAACCATGAAACCTCCAACCCAAAAAAGTAAAAAACCAAAACCCCAAAAATAATAAACATTTAACATAAAATAACCCAAGCACTGAATTGAGAAAACCGTCAACCCTCATCCCTAAGAAACTATCAACACTCCGACCTATAAAACCCACAATTATTAGACCCAAAAGACCTCAACCATCATCCCCCAAAAAACCTAAACCTTCATCCACAAAAAACCCTAATCCCTTTGCCCAAAAAATACTACATTAGTCGGCCAAAAACCCTCAAAACTCTACTCCAAAAATCCCCAAAATATGACCCCCCCAAATAATACCTTAGCACCAAAAAACCCTATAGCCTCTTCGCCCCAAAAAACCATCAACACTAAGACACAAAACATTCTGAACCTTCATCCCCCAACACCCAATACCGTCTTCCCCAAAACCATCAACAGTAAATTAAGCTAATCCCTAGCCATAAAAACCCTCAAACCATGGCCCAAAAAAACCCTAAACACTCAATATAAAAAACCCTCACAAAAAAACCTAAACCCTTATCCCAAAAAACTCATTCCCAAAAAACTATCAACCCTCATCCATAAAAATCCTCAACCCTCGGCCCCAAAAATTCCTCACCCCTCATCCCCAAAAAATAGACAGCCCCCATCTTGATGGAACCCTCATCTCTCACCAGAAAAATCCCTAATTCCATACCCAAAAATACCCTTACCATACTTTCCAAAAAACCCTCATCGCTCAGCCCCAAATTAACATAAAACAAAACCCTTAAAGACCAGATATAATCATCCCCCAAACACCCTCAACCCTCAACCCAAAAAACCCTAGTCCTTGAGACCCAAAAAATATTCAAGATAAATACCCAAAAATATCTATACTCTCATATCCAAATTACCATAAACCATAAAACCCAAATAACAAAAAACCTTTAGCCCTAAAAAACCCACAACCCTAATCCCTAAAAAACATTAAATCATCAGCCCCCCAAACCCTAAACCTTAATCCCCCCAAAAACCCTAAATGCTCAGATCAAAAAAACCCAATACCGAAAGTACTAAAATACTCTAATATCTTATCCCCCAAAACCTTAAAACATTTTTCCAAAAAACCTTAAAATTTATCCCCAAAAAATCCATTAAATTTTAGACAAAAAACCATAAACAATCATCCAAATAAAACTCTAAACTATCAACCTTAAAAACCCAAAACCCAATCCCCCAAAATCCTTAAACTATCAAACCCAAAACCCATATACCTACATCACCTAAACATCATCAACCCTATTCACCAAATAAGTCTCAATCCTTATCCATATAAAACCCTAAACCCAAAGACAAAAAATCCATTAACCCTCATTTTCAAGAAAACCTAAACCATATTCTCCCAAATAACCTAAACTCTCATCCCCCAAAAAACATAAACCCTAATCCCAAAAAATGATAATACCTCATCCCCAAAAGTCCCAAACCAAATTTACCAATAAAAACCTAAACCCTCAACCCAAAAAACACTAAACCCACTGAATAAATATTATAAATTCTCATGAAAAAAATCCTTCAACCCTTTTCCACAAAAATACCTAGAAGAAAACCCAAAAAAGCCCTCAACCCTCATACTAAAAAAACCTACTCCCTGATACCTAAAAATTGTAAACCCTCATCAACAAAAAACCCTAAGCTATCCACCCCATAAAATTGTAAAAGATCAGAACCAAAATTACCCAAAACCATCATCTTCAAAATACCCTCTACATTCTTCCCCTAAAATCACTCAACACTCTTCCCTAAAAAACCGACAACCATAATTCCTAGAAAACCTTCAACCCTCATCCCTAAAAAACCCTATACCATCATAAAAAACTATCTACCATATTCATTAAAAACCCCAAACAATTTTCTCGAAATAAAATCCTAAATTCACATAAAAAACACTAATCCCCAATCCTCAAAAATATCTAAAAACTTATCCCCCAAAAAATAATAAACCCACATAACCAAAAAACAAGAAACCTTTATCCCCACAAAATTATCAAACCTACTCACCTAAAAACCCTAAACCCTCATCCTAAAAAAACCCAAAACCATCATCCCAAAAAAACCCTAAACCCTTAGACCAAAAAAACATTAAACCATTATCCCCAAAAAAATTGCATCCCAAAAATCCGAAAAACCAAATCCCAAAAAAACCTAAACCCTTATCCCTAAAAATCCAAAGACCCTCTAACCAAACAAACTCCTAAATCATCAACCCTAAAGAACCATAAAACCTCAATCCCTAGAAAACCCTAAAACATATATCCCAAAATACCCTAATCCCATATCCACAAAAATACAAAAACCCTCATACCCAAAATTCCATAAACCCTCAGCCACAAAAAACCATAAAACCTTTAAAAAAAAAACCCTGAACCCTTAGCTCCAAAAAACCCATAAACCCACCCATAAAAAAACCCTCAACACTCAACCCCAAAAATCTAAAATCATTATCCCCAAAAATCCATAGACACTAAACACCAAAAAAATCTCAACACTCAGCCCCACAAAACAACAATTCTCTCCTATAGAAGCCTAAACCCAAATCCTAAAAATTCCTCAAACTTATGCCCCTAGAACCACAAAATCTCAGTCCCAAAAATACCATCATCCAGTAACCCAGAAAAACTATCAACCCTCATCCACAAAACAACCTCAACCCTCAGCCCCAAAATACTCTAAAGCCACCCATAAAATAACCCTTAGCCCTATAAAACCCTCAACCCTCACCCCAAAAAATCATAATCCATCATAAAAAAACTATCATGTACCCCAAAACAAAACATCAACCGTCTTCCCTAAAAAATCTCAACACATAGCCATAAAAACCCTTAATAATTATCACTGAAAATCCCTAAACCATAATCCAAAAAAAAACTACACCCCTAGTATAAAGATAACCTTTTTCACGTAGACCCCCCCCCCAAATAATATAAACCATAATCCCTAAAAAACATGAAACCCTTAGCCCCAAAAAACCCTAAACACTAAACCTTATAAACACCCAACCGGCTGCCCTAAAAGCCTTATCTCTCAGCCCCCAAAAAACCTAAACCCTCATATTGTAAATACCATAAACTCCAAATAGATAAAAAAAATACACTACCCAAAAAAAAATAAATCATAATTCCCATAAAATCCCCCATCACTCAAAAAAAACTACCAAAAACACTCAATTCTAAGTAACCCAAAATAATCATCCATAAAAAAAACTAAACATTTATCCAGAATAACTCATAATCCCTCATCACAAAAAAATCCTCAAACCTCTACAAAAAAAAATGCATATTCCGAGGAAACCCTAAACCCTAATCCTTAGAAAACCCTAAACCCACAGCCCCCCAAAATTCTAAAATATCTTCCATTGAAACTTAAAACACTCAGACAATGAAAATCAGAAACCCTATATCCAAAAATATCGTTAAAACTAAATCCCTAAAATCTCTAAACCTTCATCAAAAGAAACTACAATACATTACCCCAAAAAACCTCAAAAATATCATCCCCTAAAAATATTAACATTGTAACCCAAAAAAAAATTCTATATGCCCAATAAATTATAAAGACCCAGTGCCAAAAAAACATAAAGGCTTATCCTGAGATAACCCTAAACCATATACAAAAAAAAATTCTAAACCCAAAACCCAAAACACCATAGTCCATTAATATTAAATTAAAACCTAAATCCCATCCCCAAAAAACATATACCCTTTTTCTAAACTATAACCCCATAGAAAAAAATTGAACCTTAGATGTAAAAAACCTTAATCCACTATTAAAAAAAAAACAGATAACCATCATCACCAATATTACTTAAACTGATAGTACCAAAAGACCATAAAACCTCAGACCCAATTAACACTGAACCCTCAATTCCACGAAACTCTACCTCAACCCTCATCCAAAAAAACCTTGAAGCCTAATCCTCAAAAAACCATGAGCCCTAATCCACCAAATAACCACAAACCTTCATCCCAAAACAACACTAAACCCTCAACCACTAAAATCCATGAACCATCATCCCAAAAATCATGGTCCCATTTTTCTAAAAATCCTTAAACCCTAATATCCCCAAAGAAACAATGATGTTAGACCCAAAAAACATTCATCCATCACCCCAAAAAGAACAATTAACCATCAATCCCAAAAAACATTAAACCCTCATCCAAAAAATCCTCGAACCCTAATCCGAATAAAACATGAACACTCATCCTCAGAAAAACCTAAACCCACTATGCCAAAAAAACCATGAATCATCATCCATGGATATACCCAGATCCCTCAGCCCCAAATAAACAAAACCCATCAACTCAAAAAAACCTATCATCCCTCATTCCCAAAAAACACTTGACACTAATCCGCAAAATAACCCCTATCATCTACCCAAAAAACACTAATCCTTGAGTCCTAAATCATCTTAAACCCTTTCCCTGCAAAAACCCTAAACACTCAACCCCAAAAAAACACAAAACCTTTTCTCCAACATACCTTGGATCCTCACCCCTAAAATTCCTTGATACCTCTTCCCAAAAAAACTATAAACCATCGTCCCTAAAAAACCATAAAACCATATTTCAAAAAAAAAAGAAACCCTTATTCAAAAACCCACAACACTCACTCCCCAAAATCTCTAAAACCTCATCCTATGAAAACCCTAAACCCTAATTCCCATAAAACCCTAAACCATTATCCCTCCAAAACCATAAATCCACAGCCCCAAAAAACCATAAACACTCTAACCCAAGATTCTGAAAACCCAAAGCCTGAAAGAACCGTAAACCCTCAACCCCCCAAACCCTTAACCTTCATCCTCAAAAAACCATAAGACGCAAAAAAACCCTAAACCTACATCCCTAAAAACCATAATACACAAAAAAAACCCTAAACATACATCCTTAAAAACAATAAACCATAACCCAAAAATCACTTAAACCATCATCACCCCCAAAAATCCCTAACCCTCATCCCTAAAAAACCATAACCGTCTAGTCCCAAAAAACCCTGAATCCTAATCCAAAAAAACCATAAACCCTTTACCCAAAATATCTTAAACCCTCGGTAACCAAAATATATAATCCCTTAAAACAAGAAAAACCTCTACCATCAGCCCCAAAAAACTATCAAACCTCATTTGTAAAAAAACTAAACCCTGAACCCCCATAAAACCCCCAAACCTCAGCCCCATAAAAATATCAATCATAATCCCAAAAAGAACCTCAACCTGTAGACCATAAAAACTCTCAACCCTGATCTCCAAAAAACCCTCATACTCATCCCACAAATATATAAACCCTCAACACCAAATAACCCTAAACCATAAGACCCAACAAACCCTCAACCCTCATTCCCAAAATAAAACTACAACCCTTAGTCACAAAAAAACAAAAACTGGTATCCCCAAAACAACCCTAAACCCTAGTTCCCAAAAAACCATCAAACCTCAACCCCAAAAAACAATTACTTCATCATTAAAAATATTAATCCCTCAAAAACTTCTAAATACTCAATGAAAAATCCCAAACCCTCTATAACTAAAAAACATATAACCTTGATAGCCCAAAAATCCTCAACACTCATCCCTAAAAATTTGTAGACCCTAATCCCTAAAAGACCGTAAACCCTCGTCCACAAAAGACCCTAAACTCAGAGGCCCAAAATACCATATACCCATATAAATGTAAAACCTAAGACCCTCATCCCCCCAAAACTATAAACCCTCATCCCAAAAAACTATTAAACCCTCAACCCTAAAAAAAATTTAACCCACAAACCCAAAAAACCATAAATATTCATCCCTAAAACAACCAAAACCCTCATCCCCAAAAGTCCATAAACTATCTACTCTATTATACACTAAACCCATCAACCCTAAATGTCCCAAAAACCTTATCCCGAACAAATACTAGACCGTTATACAAAAAGGAAAAAATCCTTCATCCAAAAAAAAAACAAAAACTCCTAGCCCCATACATCCCTAAATCCTCAGCTCCAAAAAAACCTAAACACGTAATTCCAAAAAATCCATAAACCCCCTACCCCAAAATACTTTAAAAAATAATCCCCATAATACTCTAAAATCATAGCCCCAAAAAACACAAAACCATTTTCTCTTGGAAACTATAATCATGTAGACCTAGAGAAACCTATACCATAATCCCTAGAAAAAAACATAAACTATTATACAAAAAAAACCTAATGACACTACCTAAAAAAACCTACGAACTCATCCCTAAAAAACTATTAACCGTCAACCACAAAAAAAGATCTAAACCCTCATCCCCGAAAAACCTAAAACGACCAGCATGATAAAATAAAAATCCATCTGTGTGAACAAAAATTAGATGCTCGTCTAGAAAAAGTATTAAGCCCACAGCCCCCAAAAACACTAAATCATAATCCCCTCAAAACAAGAAACCATTTTCCAAAAAACCCTTATACCCCCATAAAAAAACATAAACCATATGATGGAAATACCCTGAATAGTTATCCCAAGAACACTAAAACATCCACAAAAAAACCAGAACATCAATAATTGAATTCCCTAAAACCATAGAAATAAAAACCCTAAAACAACATCCCAAAAAACTATAAACCTACCTCCACAAAAAATCCACAACCCACATCCCTAAAACACCCTCAACCCTCAACCCCCAAAAACACTAAACCCTAATCGCCAAAATAACCTCAAACCTATGCCTAAAAAACTAATCCATGATCCCCTAATACCCTAAACCTTGATCCCCCATAACTCTAAACCCACATCCCAAAAATACTATAAACAAAAATCAAAAAAAACCCTAAACCCCTAGCCACTTAAAAACCTAATCTCTCATTCCAAACACCTCTAAACCATCCTCCCCAAATAAATCTAAAACCAAATATGAAAAAAACCCAAAAACCATTTCCCCAAAAACACCATTATTGTTATCCCCAAAAAATTCTCATCTCCAAAAAAACCCTAATCCCTAAGCTATAAAAAATCTAAACACATGGTCCTAAAAAACCAAAAATCGTCTGAGCCCAAAATCCCTAAACCCTTAGCCCAAAAAATCAAAAACCCTCCACACCTAAAACATTGAGACCATAAACCTAATGAAATCCTAAATACAAATCCCCAATTAACTATAAAACCTCATACCAAAAAAACCCTAAATCATATACCTCAAAAATACGTAAACCATGACCCCCATAATACCCTAAATCCCCAGCGCAAAAAATACCATTGTCCATTAGCCCAGAAAACCCAATCCCTCAGCACAATAAACCCCAAAACCCACATACCAAAGAAACACTAAACACTTATCCCCAAAAAACCACAAAACCTCATCCCCAAAAAACCCTAAACCATCATCCCTAAAAATGGTAATACCTAGCCTTGATATATGTATCACTTAGAGGGGGATCAATGTTACCCTTTTCTATAATGCTTCATTTATTTTGAATAAAACTCTTTCCCCAGTAAAAAAATTATAAATTTTATGAGAAAAAACATTCACATATCCATAGGAACGCAAGTATTTAAAAGGATCACTACGTTAAAAGAGAAGAAACACCCTTGGAATGGTTTATAAATAATATAAAACCACATAATTCACTATAAAACAATCCCTTTTGTGTATACAACACGTATGATATACCATTACACTTGTACATCACTATGTTCAACATAATAGTTTATGTGATTATTATAGAATGAATGATGTAAAACTAGTTTTAATAAGAATTAATGGAATCTTCACCAGTTGGTTCAAAATAGGTTACTGTGCTTCCTTATTAACTTCTCTCAGACATCCTTTAAAATAAAATTCTTCACATTCCTACCGAACAATAGCTAAGAACATCAATTTTAGACATTAAAAAGACTCGGTCTGATGGCTCAATCTTATTAATACGTTCAATTACATAGTTTATAAATAGGTAAGATATAATAAATTGGAAACAATTATTAACCAATTTAAATGTTTTCACAAAAAAATGCATTCAGTTTCTTATTCTGATTTTGCAACCACGCCTTCTTCTTCATCTCTATGGAAAACACCCTCAAGAATTTTCCATATAGAAACATTTTAACTCTTCAAAAAATTTTATTGCAATCTCTTTCTTCACTTGTGAACAATAATTCATTGTCAGAAAGTAAAATGTACTTCCAATTATTAATAGGAACATGAAAAGCCATTTTGGTGGGAATATAGAAATGTGTTACGGATTAAACAAATTTGTTTATAATCATATTTATCCTTCATTCTAGATTCATTTTAACTTATTGATCACCTATCAAGTCATCTATAATTTTTTTGAAACATCATGATTATTCTCACAACTTCATATTACTTGAAACATTTTAGCCTTTCCCCGTTCCTATTCTTTAGTCTGATTCTTCAGTCTAATTTTATTATTTGGCTCTTTAGTCTGATTTTTTATCCTGATTCATCAATCGAATTCATCATTATAATTCTTCAGTCTGATTCTTAAGTCCAATTTCTCATCTTGATTATTCACATATATTTAATTTCCTTAGAACATTTTGATTTTCTTTCTTCTTCACCTCAGTTAGATTGACCTTCTTCATCAGCTCAATCCATTGAACTTCCTTATCACTGTATGATTGAATTACAAAACCTTTTCTCTAAATTTAATCTCATAAATATTATATCACAAGTGTTTCATAAAACTTATGATGTTAGAGTCTTACAAAAAATATAAAAGTATCATCATATTTAGTATAGGGAGATTTAGACTCAGAAACATCTTCATACCGATTGAATAATTCTTTCTGGACACAATGTGAGTCTAAAAACCACATTACCTAGAAAACATTCCATATAAGAGAATAGAATTTATAATAACTTTATCATATGATCAACTAATACTTACTTCCATATCAAAATTGCACTTGATCACCATGAAAAAAAATTGTGGTAACATCATTTATTTTACAAGAATAAAAAAATAATCAATAAAAAATTCTATGAGGATCCAAAAACACTTTCAGCCAACCTGGTAATAAAAATCCC
Source organism: Viscum album (assembly GCA_963277665.1). Lineage (NCBI taxonomy): Eukaryota > Viridiplantae > Streptophyta > Magnoliopsida > Santalales > Viscaceae > Viscum > Viscum album. The sequence continues at coordinate 1,553,473,263 of OY728156.1, forward strand.
CCCATTTTTAAAAAAAATAGGATTCATAAATGTCGAAAATTTTTAAACTGATAAAATTGATTACATATTAACAATTTAATTCTTATGTGATCTAACTCATTATAGGAAATAAGAATCAGTATCAGCAAAGCCATTATTTAAAAAGTAGTGACTTACAAAACATATTCAACATTCAAAAATTATTTTCCTTTCACATTTAAAAATATCATCCACTTTCCTATGGAAATATTTATCTCATTTACATGTTGAGTTCACATCTTACCTACAACTACCCCTATATACGTGATTCCTTAATACTTTTAGCATATATCATTCCATTTAATTTTGAAACATTAACTCCCTTTTACAATAGTATCCAAAGACTAGATGATATAGTGAATGAAGAGACATACCTTAACCTTTGTGAGAAAGAGTATAGCTGATTATGTTCGACACAGTTTGAATTTTTTCCATTCGTTAATTTTTATGTGAAAATGTAAGAAACATGTTCCGATGTAAGAATATACTCCATATTGATTTCATTCTTTTCAATCAGATCAATTTCTTTATTCTTAATTATTAATGTAATTTAATTAATACTACAAACAGTTTATCAATTTTATAACATTCACATGTTTCTCTGATACATATATCCCATCTATAATTGAATATATTTCTTCATGCCTATGTGACATGAATTTTAAAATTCACTAACATGAATCAAATATCAATTTATGTGCTGGTCACCTAAAAAAACATTTTTACCTTCCACTCCTATCACAAAAAAACCATATTTAATAAATAAACCTATATTACCTTTATAAAAATGTTGAGAAACACTCAAAAAGTTCTCTTTCAACCCATCAAAAAATAATATTTTTTTTAGATTTCAAATTTTCTTCCCCAGTGTTAGTAGAGCTAACACCTTTGATTCTGAGGGATTTGTCATTACCAAATGTCTTTATTCCTTTATTTATCCTTTTTCATTCTTCAACAATATAAAATATTTGTTCATATGTGTATAACACCAAATATTCAAGATTCATTGTCTTTTCCCTTTTGTTTCATTCATATATGTTTTTATAAGAAAAGTTTTATCCATTTTATTAACTTTTTTTCTCTTCAAGATTTGTAGAACTATTAAAACAATTTGTTGTACAGGTAAAAAAACATGAAAAACATTTTCAATATTTCGAGGTTATTATAATATTTATCAAATATTTTCCATTGGTTGGAATATATTTTCAACATTCAAATAATTATTCTTAAGATCCTTCAAAAGTCCCTTTTAAATTGTATCCTTTGAGGGGATTTACTCCCCCTCAATAATTTTCTTCATTAATTATTGGTTAAATTGTATTGTTTTTTGATAAACTAACCCATATCTTTTATATTCCCAAATCCACAACAATACCAGCAGTAAAAATATAAATAATATTTACCACTATAAATTTTATTTTGATCGAAATTGTGATCATCGTTCTCTAAGACATTCTTTTATTTCACATTAAGGATTTTTTTTACAAAAACATTCTGTTATCAACAAGAATATTTTCCTTCAATACATATTTCATTACAACCATATCAGAATTACATGTAGTATAATTTATTTGCTGACTCATAATTTTTAAAAACTTCTGAATTCTTTTTTTTTTGGATTAGACAGGAACAATTCTATATCATCATTCTTTTTATTTGGAACAACCTCAATTATCATTCCAACCATTGAAGGTATCATTTGTTATAACTTATCAGGATTACCCAATAAAAAACATTCACCAACTTCTAAGATGGATTTCATGGATATTTTATGTTCCTAGTCAGCTTTAGGACATTTGTTTTGTTATGTTCCAACTCTTCTTCCATTGAATTCAATTTATAATAATGATGCCCATTCTGATCCTTTTCTTTCTCATGTCACTTCATTATATAATAATCCTCTTTAAATAACATAACATTCTCTTATGGTGTACATTCATTAATGTTTGTTGTAGGACACTCCTTCAACTTCATGATTTCTTTTTAAAGTATTCCAATCCTTCCCTGAAATTTTCTCAATTTCCCTTTAGGAGGAAATTTTAGATGTTACTCTTCTAATTTAGAACAAGTGAATTCACCACTAGTAAATACATCATCACTGACTATTGCAAAAAATGTGTATTCTTCATAAAATCTTGTGAAATGTCTAGTTTCAACTTCACTATCATCATTATTAGTCCAAAATATTATTCATTGGGGTATGGAGAACATCATATCATTTCCCTTTGAGTAATATTTTTTTAAAAAGTTCTTCAATGATCTTCTTGGACTTCTTCCTTATTCATCGATTTCTTCTTCATAACTTTCCTCCTTATCCCATCTCTGAGGAAAATTAGTGAAATAGTTCCCAATTGATTCACATACAAATCATTTTATGTGAAATTTCCATTTTCTCATTCTTGAAAATCATTTAATTTTTTTTGAAAACAGTTAAATAAATTCATCATGTTTTTACATACATCATTTTTGAATTTAGTGTAAGAAATCTCTTCTTATTTGTAAAAAATTTTAGACTTTAATTTATTGGTAGATTTGAAAGACAATTATCGATAAAAATTATATTTAATTTTCATTACTATAACTTTTATCATTTAAAAAGTTACTAGAGTACTATCATCATCATCCAAATATGTGGTTTTAGTGTTGATATGTTTCAAATATGAGTCTTTGGCATCAATATTATTGTTCATAATTCTCAGGATCTTTTCAAAAAACAATTAATTATTCCATATTTTCAATAAGACATCTAATAATTATGAAAATATCATTCACCCTTGAAATGAAGTCCCCAATAGATTCATACTAAACCATTTTTAGATATTCAAACATCATCTTCAATATTTATAACATTTCCTTACTCGCATTTGTATTTACTTCGTAAATTTTCGTCAACTTATACAAGATACCATTGGAAGTTGCAACACACTTTTCACTATGAAAATCACTTTCAGATAGTGGTGAGGGTAATTTTTTTCACTTCTCATATTCTTTAGATTTTTTATATCATCAACTATAAGTGAAAAAATCTCAACACAATGAGTAAATACATCTGTAGAAGATTTCAAAACATCATACCAAATGACATTTGATATAGAATCATTCTATCTTTCCAGATATGATAGTTCTTATCATTTGAGATCAGAATCCCCTTAATATTTATATAACACATATTCACTATAACAAATTCATCAAAGCGAAAAAACAGAGCCAACATTTTGATACAATTTATTAATTCCCATCCAATATCAATTTATCATTAGAAAGGGGTGAATAAGTGAAACTGTTTTCATTATATTTCCATTATTTTGGAAAATAATTTGCCTCCATTTAGATAATAATATCTTTTCTAAATAACAAAACATTCAGAAATTCATTGATACACAAGTATTTATAAGGTTCACTAATCAAAAAGAAAATCTACATCTTTGGATGGTTTGTAAAAAATCTAAAACCAAACAATATAGATGTTAAAATTCCATTGTATGGATAAAATAAGTAGAATATATCCATACACATGTGTAGAACAATTCTCAATATGACAGTTCATGTGATTATTGTATCATGAATAATGGTTTACAAGTTTGTGTAGAAATTAATGAAACCACAACCTATTGGTTCAAAGCTGGTTATTATGATTCCTCTTTATCATCTATTAAAAACTCCTAAAATACAATTCATCAGTTTTCTACCCAACAGTAGGTATGCACATTATTTTTGCACATTATACAAATACTCATTCTGATATCTTAGTATGATTATTATTCCCGATTCTTCAGTAGAAAATATATATATGAAATAGTATTCTTGTATAAGTTATAAAGAACATTAAATTTTTTCCTTCAGAAACCACATCTCATTACTGTATCTCATTCTATAACACCTTCTTATTTATATGTTTTGTAGAAAATTTCTTCAGGGATTTTATTTCAACAAAGTTCATCTCTCATCAAAAAAATTTAGTTCTTTACATTTATTTACACATGAACAATACATTTTAGTCATAATGTACAATGTACTTCCTACTATTTAGGGGTTCACCAAATGTGTTTTGGGAGGGAATTTGAAAATGATTTCTCGATTAACTAATTTTTCATTATATCCAATTTCATATCCCTTTGATCTTCATTTTTTGCTAATTCAGTGGTTCTCAACTCTTATTTATTCATCTCGAGATGTCAATAATCTTCTCACTACATCGTCTTTCTTAGAACATTAAATCCTTTATTTAGTTATATTCTTTAGTTGGATTCTTCAATCTGACTTTTCAATAAAATTATTCAGTTTGATTCTCCCAACTATTTATTCAATATGATTATTGAGTTGTATTCTTTCATCTAATTCATCGGTATGATTCTTTTGTCCAATTATTAGGTTTTATTCTTTAGTCCTATTGTTAATTCTGAAATTTTACCAAGATTGAACTTCTTCACCTTAGTCTGATTAACATTCTTCATTATCTTACTCTGAATGAAATTCATCCTCTGTTATTTCCATTGGAACTTCCTTAGTTTATTGTTATTGAATTAAAATATTTTTCTCTATATTTTACTTTTACAAAGCATGGATCACACGTGTTTCAGAATACTTATTATGGTGGAAACATACAAAATAGAAAATCACCATCATATTTATTATGAATAGATTTAGACTCTTGTACTTATTCATTATTATTAAAACATTATTTCCAAACACTAGGAGATTCCAAAAACCACATTACCATGAAAAAAATCATTAGAAAAAAAAACAAAATGAAATAATTTCTAATCATTTTATCATCTAACGAGCTGGTACCGACTTCATTATCAAAACTAAATCTAGACACAATGTAATAGAAGGTGAAATTATTTCACTTCCTATAAAACAATATACAAAAAAATCATCTCCAACTTATTTTAGTATCTAGAAACACTTTCATCCAACTTGGTCCTATAAAAATCCTAAACCCCCAACCCCTCGATATTCTAAACCATCATCACAAAAAAACCCAAATCCCTAAACCCCAAAAATTCATTAATCCCCAACCCAATATTACCCTAATTAATTGGCTCCAAAAATCCGTATACTGTCAACCCAAAAAAAATAACCAACATCCCAAAAAACCATAAACCCACTTCCCCAAAAAAAATTACCACCCATCGAAAAAATTCTTAATCCCTTGTCCCAGAAATACTCTAAAGACATAGCCAAAAAATCCATAAACCCACATCCAAAAAATTCACTAATCCTCATCCCCAAAAATAATATTCCCTTAGTCTAAATTTTTCATAAACCATAAACCATGAAAAACTATAAACCCACACCCCACCCACAAAAAACATAAAACCTCATCTAAAAAAAAACTAAAACCCCATCCCCAAAAAACTACACCAGTGGCCTCAAAAATACTGAAAACCTTATCCCCAAAAATAATATAAACACTGATCTCCAATTAACCCTAAACCCACAGCCCCCAAAACCCATAATCCATCATCACCCAGAAAACCCTAAACACACATAAATAAATAAATCCTAATCCCACAGCCCTAAAAATCCTCAAATCTGAGCCCCTAAAACCCAAAACCCTAGAGAACCCTAAACCATAAGCCCCAAAAAACCCCAATCCCTCAATCCTAAAATTACAATACGCTCATCCCACCTAAAAGTCATAAATCCTCAACCCCAACAAAACCCTAAACTCTCAATAATAAAAAGTAGTAAACCACAATCTTGAAATATAATAATGTATCAACACCAAAAAACACTAAACACCCAAAACCCAAAACCCTAAGTTCTAAAAAATTAATCCCTTATCCCGAAACAATTATAAACCCTCAACCCAAAAATCCACTTAATCCTCAACCCTACAAAACCATAAGACCTCATCCAAAAAACCCTTAATCTTTTAGCACGAGAAACCCCTCTACACTCAAACCCCAAAACCCCTACACTATCATTCCCCAAAACCTCTAAACCCTCACCTCTTTAAATCCCCTAAAACCCAATCCTAAAAAAAATCCTAAAACCTCATCCCTAAGAAAACCTAAACCTGCTACCTTGAAAATTCCTAAACCATCAACAACAAAAACCCCTAAATCCTTTCCCCCAAAAATCCCTATACCTTCATCCCCCAAAAACCAAAAACCCTCATCCAGAAAAATGTATAAATCCTTAAAACCAAAAAACACTAAGCTCGCATCACTAAAACCTATAAACTCTCAACCCCCAAATCCCTAAACCCTCATCCCCAAAAAACCATATACCCTCATCCCCCAAAACCCTAAATGAAAATAATAAAAAACCATAATCTCCACATCCCATAAAAAAACCTCATCACTTCATAATCCAAAACACTCTATCCATAAAAACAATAAACCCTCAACCCAATATAAATAAATAAAATCTTATACCTAAAATACCAAAAACCCACGTCATTGGAAAATCCTAATAACTCGTCCCTGAAATACACTTTACCATCATGCCTAAAATGCCTAAACCCTCAAATGTGAAAAACACTGAACCATCAATGATGAAAAATAAAAAACCCAAAGCCCCAAATCCCAAAACCCTCAACCCCCAAATCCCAAAACTGTCATCCCCAAGAAACCATAACACTAGAAAAAACAAACACTGGACCCTAATCCACTCAAAAACTCAAAAACATGTATCCCAAAGAACCTTAAACAACCAACCCCTAACCTAAAACCCTCATCCCAAAAAACACTAAACCCTCATAAAAAACCACTAAGCTTCACCCCCAAAAAACAATACACCCTCAACTAGAAAAAATAGTAAACAATCGTCCACATAAAACCCTAAATCTCATCCCCGAAACACATAAAACATCATACCCAAACTGTTAAACCCTCATCTCAAAATAAATTAAACCATCAACCTGAAAAACCATAAACCCTCATATCTAAACAAGATTACACACTCCTCCCCAAAAAACTGTAAACCCTTATCCTAAAAAAAACCTAAAACCTAAACCCCATGCCCAAAACAAACATATATCCTTTTCCACAAGAGATCCTAAACCCTCATCTAAAGAAATACCTAAATCCTATGCCCCCCAAACGAAAAACTTATCCATAGACGAAACTTAACCCTTATCTAGAAAACCCTAAACCGTATGTCCCCAATACCAATAAAAATTCATCCCCAAAACCATTAAAACCTGAGCCCAAAAACCATAAACCAATAGGAAAAAAACCATAATCTCTCACACCAAAAAACCCACTAACTCTTTGTCCCAAAAAAATATAATCCCTCATCCCCAAAAACCAAACCACCCATCCAGAAAGAAACCCTAAAACCTATGAACTAAAAACACAAAATCCTACACTACCAAATTACACAAAACCCTATGATCCAAAAACACTATACCATATGCCCCCCAAAAATCTAAATAATCTAACCCCAAAACCCTAAAACATCATCCATAAAAAAAACCCTAAACCCTTATCCACAAAATATCCTCAATACTTATCCCTAAAAAATCCTTAACACTCAATCCAAAACACCCAAAAGACCTCAACACCCCAAAGCCCTAAATCCTAATCCTTAAAAAAATATAAAAACTTTTCCCACAAAGCCAAATTTCATTAGCCCAAAAATTAATTATTCCCTCATCCCCTAAATATATAAACCCTCAACCCCAAAAAATCCGTATACCCCCAACCCCCCAAAACAATAACCCATCACCCAAAAAATACATAAACCATTAACCCCAACAAACCATTACCAATCAGCACCAGAAAATCCTAAACCATCATACTCCAAAACCCTAAATGATCAGCTGAAAAAAAACTATTTACTCAGCTCTAAAAAACACAGAACCCTGAGTCCTAAAAAAACTAATCCCTTATTTTTAGAAAATAATAAAATTTCATCCAATGAAAATACTAAACACTAAACCTAAAAAACCTAATACCCTCAACCATAAATCCCCCTAAAATATAAACCCCAATATTGCCTAAACCCTAAACCCCAAAAAACCATAAACCCTCATCCATAATAAAATTAATCCATCATCCTCAAAAAACCCTAAACCCTCATCCCTAAAAATCAGAAGACCTATGGTGAAAAATACACTAAACCCTAATTCCAAAAAATAAAAAAACCATCAGCAACAAAAATTCTATCATCCCCCAAATTCCATAAACCCTAACCCACCAAACACCCTAAAACCGCATCCCCCAAAAGACCTTAATCACAATGTCCCAAAAAATACAAAATCTTTATCCCCTCCCAAAATCCTAATCCATGAACTATAAAAAATCCAAAACAAAAAACACTGTAAAACAAATGACCCTCAGAACCCAATACCCTCAACCATATTCTCGGAAAACCCTCTACCCTTAGCCTCTAAAAAACCGAAAAGCACATGAAAAAAAACAATAAAACCATATCCTCCAAAAATCCTAAACCCATTGCCTCAAAAACCCTAATCCCAAAACAACAAAAAAAATAATCCAAGAGATAAAAAATATTCCTAAAATCTCAGCCCTAAAAAACATAAACCCTTAAACTCAAAAACACCTAAACCAATAGAACCAAAAAAATGGTAAAACGTCACTCCAAAAAAAACCCCTAGCCTAAAATACCAAAAACCCTCAACCACTAACCAATTATACAACCTCATCTCTAATAATCCACAAATTGTTAGCCCTAAAAACTCATAAACCCCAAACCCAAAAAATAGTAAACAATCAGCATGAGAAAATAAAAAATCCCTTGGACAAAAAAACATAAACCATCAACATGAGATACCCTAATCCATCATCCCCAAAATACCTAAACCCTCATCCACTCAAAACGATAAACCCTCATTCTCAAAAAACAACTAAACTACCATTCCCAAAAAACCACAAACACTCGGCATAAAAAACAGCTAACAATACTCCCTAGAAACACTAAAAACTCAGCCCAAAAAACCCTCAACCAAAACCTCTTAAACACTATGGTCTAAAAAAATATAATACCTCAACCTAAAAAACGTAAGCCAATATTCAGAAAATAATCCAAACCTCACCCCCAATGAGTCCAAAGACGCCATCCCCAAATAATCCCCAAATATATTACCCTAAAAATAGAATTCCTTATCCCCAACAAACGATATACTGTCATCCCCAAAAACCCAAAAACCCAAAATTCCTCATAAAAAACACATTAAACACTTAGCCCTAGAAAATCCTAAACCCTTGTCCCCCAAAAAACCCTCATTCTTCAGCTAAAAAATAGCTCACCACTCATACCTATAAATCTCTCAATCGTTAACCCAAATAAACCCCAACCAACAACACCAAAAAACCATCAACCATCAGTCCCATAAAACACTCAACCATCAACCCAAAATTACCATCAACCGTCAGCCCCAAATAATCCTAACCCCCCCATACCTAAAAATCCATCAACCCTCATCTCCAAAGAACCATAAAACCAAATACAAAAATAACCAAAACCCTAAAACCAAATAAAAACCAACATAGTCATCCACAATTTCCACAATTCGTCTTACACTAAAAACCATAAACCATCATCCCCCAATAAACCTAAAAATGCTTCCCCAAAACACCTCAGAAATCATCCCTAAGAAACCCTATACCATCATCCAAAACAAAACCTCAACCCATACCAGCAAATATCCTTAATCCTAAATTGAAGAAACTCTTCAATGAGACTCAATGACACTAAACCCTTAGAGACAAAATAAAATTCAACCCTCAGAAAAATTAAACCCTCAAAATTTTTTATTAAACAACCCAAAGCACTCAACCCTCAAGAAAAAAAACAATTAGCACAAAAAATCCCTCAACATTAATCCATATAAACCCTCACCCCTACAAAATTACAATACCTCAGTGCTAGAAAACCCAAAACTATCTTCCAAAAACAATCCAAAACCCTATCCCCCTGAAAAACCTATAACCTTATCCCCAAATATCCTTAAAAACTAATCACATGACAAATGTAAACCATCCTCCATTGAAATAAATAAAACATCATCCCATAAAAATCAAAATCACACATCCCCAAAAAACACTAAACCCTAATCACAAGAAAAATCTAAAACCTCATCCCCAGAAAATCCTAAACACTCATCCTTTTGAAAACTCTAAACCATAATCCCTATAAAACACTAAACCCTCAACCCTGTAAACCTTAAACATTCTCCCTAAAATACCATAAACCCCTAAAAATAGAAAACAAAAAACACCCCCGAGGAAAACCCCAAACTCCCATACCGTAAAACCCGAGAACCCTAGTCCTAGAAAAACAAAATCCATTATTCCCAAAAATCCCTAAACACACATCCCCATAAAACATTAACACCATTTCCACAAAAATCCTAAACTAATGGCCCAATAGTACCCAAAACTGGCATCCCTAGAAAACACTAAACACTCAATCCAAAAAATGAAAAACCTCGGTAATAGAAAACCAAAACAATCATCCCATGAATATAGTAAAACCTCATCTATAAAAAACCAAAAACCCTCATCCCCCAAAAACTAAAAACCCATAACCTCGGAAAACGGTAAACCCTCATGCACAAAAAATCCCAAATCCTCAGCCATAAAAAGTATTAAACACTCATCCCCCAAAAAAACTAACTCCTCTCAGCACACAAAAAACACTAAACCCCTAGCCCCAGATAACTCTAAACCCTGATACTTAAAAACCCAAAACAATTGTCTTATAAAACCCCAAACACTCTTACCTAGAAAATACTATACCCTTAGACATGTAAAACCCAATAAATATAGCCTGATAAATCCCTAATACCTTTTTCCTTGAAAAACCTAAACCATCGACCCAATAATACCCTAAACCATCTTCCTCCCAAAAAACCAAAACCCTCATCCCTAGAAAATAAATAACCCTCTTCATACGATGGCCCTAAACTGTCATCACTAGAAAGCCAAAACCATAAATGCCACCAACTTTTAAAACCTCCACCATCATTAATTTATAAAATTTCATCCCTAAAAAAACCACACCCTCTATCCCTAAAAAACTATAAACACTTCGAAAAATATATACCAAATCCATAATCCCAAAATCCTCCTAAACTCTTAGTCTTAAAAATCCCTAATTCATCATCCCCAAAAAATCATAAACCTGGATTCCTAAACAACACTAAATCCTACCCCCTAAAAACATAAAACCTAAAACCCAAAAAAACATTTTATACCCTCTACCCAAAAAAAACACTAAACCCTCATCCCAAAAAAATCTAAACCCTTAGCACTAAAGACCTGAAGACCCGAAACCCGAAACCCACAAAAAACCGCAAAACATCAGCACAAATAACCCCCAAAACACTCAGCCTAAATAAATAAATACCCTCATCCCCCCAAAACCCTAAACCCTTATCCCCAAAAAACCAAAAACCCTCATCCCAAAAAAATATAAAGGCTCATCCCCAAAATTTCCTAAATCCTCATCCCCCAGAAACCCTTAACCCTCATTAAAAAAAACCTGAAACCATTAATCATCGGTAACCCAAAATCCTCAGCACTAATAGCATATAATCCCTCATATCCAAAAAAACCCGAAACCCTTTCCCCAAAACCCCCTAAACCCAAAGTCCCCAAAATTCCTAATTTTTTTACCCCAAAAATCCTGAAACCCTGTGCACCAAAAAACCATAAACCCTTAATCCTAAAAACCATAATCCCTCATCCCCAAAAATCCCCTTAAATCTCATCCTGAAAAACCCATAACGGTCATCACCAAAAAACCCTAAACCCTCATCCCAAAAAACCAAAACCCCTCATCTCAAAAGACCCCAATCCCCAATCCCAAAAAGACCTTAAACCCTTAGTCCGAAAAAACCTAAACCATCATAACTAAAATAAGCTAGAACTTCAGCCCCTAAAAACCTTAAGCCCTCACACCTAAAAAATCATAAAACATGTTCCCAAAAAACACTAAACCATCAGTCCTTAAAACCCCTTACCCCTAACCCCTCTACCAAAAACCCAAAACCTTCATTCACAAAAATCACAAATCCCTAACCCTCAAAACCATGATTACTTAGCAACTAAAATCATATAACATAAGTCAAATAATACACTAAACCACGATACCCATGAAAAACTGAACCTTCAGCCACAAAAAAACTTAATCCCACCATCCCCAAAACACCCTAAACTCACATACCCAAAAAACCCTAAAAGCCCATCCCCCAAAATCTGTAAACCCTCAGCGCTAAAACCCTCTACCATCATCACTATAAAACCCTAAACACTCAGCCCAAATAAACCTTCCACTTTCAACCCCCCAAAACCATAAACATAAATATAAAAAATCCCTCAAACCTTTGCCGGAAAAAACCTAAACCCCCATCCCTAAAAAAACCAAACCCAAGGCTCCAAAAAACCTAAACATATACGTTTCAATATACCTAAATCATCACAAAAAAAATATCCAAAACCACATCCAATAAAAAAATGATAATCTTTGAGAACCAAAAACACCTAGACGCCAAGAACCCAAAAACTGTAAACCCTTTATCCCAAAATAGGCTGAACAAACATCCCAAAAAAACCATAAACTCTCATCCCCTAATCCCCTAAACCCACAGACAAAAAACCCAAAAACCATATAAAAAAATATCCCAACACACTCAACACCAAATACCCCTAAAATGTCGAAGGAAAAAACATAAAACTTTCACCACAAAACCCATTAACCTGCATCCCTAAAACCAAAAAAATATAATTTCCAATATAACATCCACCATTATCCCACGAAAATCCTAAACCTTCATCCCCAAAAAGCGTCAAACCCATAGATTGAAAAAACCAAAAAACCCCATACCAAAATCTCAAAACATTTCATCCTAAAATCCCTATAAAACTATATCCCCAAAAATTAATCAAACCTAATCCCAGAGAAATACAAAACCCTAACCCCAATAACCCATTAAACCTCAGCCGAAAAAAACATAAACCCAAAGACCAAAGAAACACTTAACCCTATGCCCCAAAAATCCAGAAACAATTGTCTTAAAAAACACAATTCTCACAACCTTAAAAACCCTAAACCCTAATCACCAAAAAACCCAAAACCCATATCTCAAAAAACCATAAACTCTTAGTAAAAAAAACCCTCAAACAAAAACCCTAAAAAACCCAAAACGCTCATCCTCAAAAAACCCTTAATCCTCAACCCCAATAACCGTCAACCCATAGTACAAAAAAAAGACCACATCTAGAAAAATACATAAACTCTAAACACATGAAAAAACTCAACCCTCATAAACAAACACCCTCATTTAACATCCCCAAAAAATAGTAATCCCTCAGCCAAAAAAAACCCAAATCCCTCAGCCACCCCAAACCCGAAAACCTCTTCCCCAAATAACCAAAAAACTCATCCCTAGAAAACTAAATTGTTAGCCCCAAAAAACCACCATTCCCAAAAAATATAAATCCTCTATAACAAAAAATCCAAAACCCTCATCACCAAACACCCATAAAACATCAGCCCAAAAAACCCTTAAACCATTACCCCACCAAAAACCCAAACACCTAATCCCAAAAAACCCCAATACCCAGAGAATAAAACACCAAATCACTTAGCCTCAAAAAACTGTAATCCCCAAGCCTAAAAAAACCCTAAACGCTCATGCCAAAAAACCCTTAATTCATGGCCACAAAAACCACTATACTCTCATCCCCCAAAACCCAGAACCCTTATTCCAAAAGACCACTAAACCCTCATCCACCAAAAACCCTAATCTTCCATCCCAAAAAACCCTAATCCATCACACAAAATATCCCAAAACAATCATTTCCAAATGTTAAAACCTATTCCACAAAAAACAATAGAAACATATCCCCCAAAACCCCAACCAATCAATCTAAAAAATTCCAAAACCCTCACAACTGAACCCGTAAACACTCATCTACCAAAAACCATAAACTATAGGCCACTAAATACCTAAACACTCATCCCAATAAAACTCTATACCTTGAGGCCCAATAACCCATAAACTAAAGCTCATTAAACCCCTAAAACATCACCCCCAAAAATCCTAAACCATTATCCCAAAAAAATATAATCACTCAACCCATAACACCCTAAACCCAGATCCCCCAAATCCCATAAAACATATGTCCTGAAAAAACCAAAAACCTTATCCCCCAATAAACCTAAACATTCATAAAAAAAAAACACTAAACACGTATCCCTAAAAACCAAAAATCTTGAGCCCCCAGAAAACACTAAAAACCTTGCCTCAAGAACCCTTAACCCTCATCCACAAACCCTAAAACATCGGACCTAGAAAACCATACACCCTAAATCTAAGGAATACCATAAAACATTAACCCTAAACCCCAAACCATCATCCCTGGAGAACATTAATCCTCCAAACCCATAAAACCGTAAACCCTCATCAATATAAAACCCTAAACTCTAAACCCCAATTTTCACAAAACCCTCAACCATAGAAAACCACAAATCTATAGCCATAGAAAACCCTAAACTGAAAGTCCCCAAAACCCTAAATCCTCATCTGAAGAAAACTCTAATCCCTCATGCTCAGAAGTACACAAACACTATACACCAAAAACCCAAAATCCTTATTTCCAAAAAACTCTAACCCCTAATCCAAAAAACCCTAAACCCTCATCTAAAGGAAATCCTAAACCATCATACCCAGAAATCCCTAAACACTCCACACCAGAAAACCCAATACCCTATTTCAGAAAAAATATATAAACCCTCAAACCTAGAAAACCATAAACCCTTACCACAAGAAAACCATAAAACCTAAGCCCTAGAAAACCCTATGCATTCATCAACCAAAAAACCTAAACCCTCATCCTCATAGAACCTTAAAACTTCAACCGTAAAAAACATTAACCCTTTGTATAAGAAAACCCTAAAACCTTAGACTGAGAATCCCCTAAACCCTAATCACTTGAAAACCATCAAACCTAAAACCCATAAAACACTAAACCCTAATACCTATAAATTGTTGAACCCCCAGAACCAATAAACCCTAATCTCTCATACCATTAACTCCAAAAACCTTAGTCCAAGAAAAATTTAAACACTCAAAACTACAAAACCATTAACTCTCATCACTACGAAACCAAAACCCTCATCCGCACAAGTCTCGAAACCATCATCCACAATAAATCTTAATCCCCTAGAAATAACAAAACCCAAATCCCTCAGCCTTTGGAATCCATAGATCATTAGCTCCAAAAAATCATAAACACCCATCGTTAGAGAGACTTAATCCCACATTATAAGAAAACCCCAATTCATAATCCCTATAAAACCATATATCCCCAATCCCCAAAAAACATAAAAACTAAGCACTATAAAACCCTGAACCCTAATCTCCAGAAATCCCTAATCCATTATCCCTAAAAAAGCATAAACCCTCATCTCAAGAAAAACCAAACCCCTCACCCCCAGAAAACCGAAAATCATCAACTCCAGAATACCTTATACCCTCATCCCTAGATAACCCTAAACACTTAGAACCAAAAAACCCAACACCATAACCCCATAAAACCTTGAACCTCCTCCCTAGAAAACGGTTAACCATCATCCCGACAAACCACTAAACCCTCCAATAAAAAAACCCTAAAAATCAATCCCTAGAAAACCAATAACACTCATCCCTAAAAAACCCTAAACTCCCCCATACATAAATATACCTAATCCATATTCCCCATAAAACCCTATAAAAAATCTCCAAAAAACCGTAAAACATCATCCCCCAAAAGACATAAAGGTTCATCCCCGATAATGAAAAATCCCTAATCCCTAAAAATTCATAAACCCTTAACCCCCAAAAAATTAAACTCACAACCCTAAAATACCCTAAACCATCTTCCCTAAAACCCCGAAACCCCATCCTGATATAACTATATCCCTTCATCCTTATAAATCAATACACCCTCATCCTTGGAAAACCCTAAGCACTCACCAAGAAACCCTAAACACTCACACCAAAATTATATAAACCATAATCCTAGAAAACACTAAACACTCATCCTTAGAAATCAAAAATCCCTCAAAACCATAAAACCGTAAATATTTGGCCATAGAAAACCCAAAATTCTCATACCCATAAAACTCTAATCGATCATATTGGAAAAACCCTATACTATTATCCCAAAAAAAATAAACCCATATCCTAATAAATATTTAAGCCCTCTACTATGGGACACCCAAAACCCACTTACCTAGAAACCCAAAAAAATATTTCTCAGAGAACCTTGAACCCCCAGTAAGAGAAAAACATAAACCCTCATCACTAGAAAACCATAAATCCTAAGACCCAAAAAACCCTAAACGCAGAGACCCAGAAAAACCTAAACCCACTTCCCTAGAGAAAACTAATCCCTCAACCCATGAAAAACCCAAACGCAAACACAGAAAAACCTAAACCCTCGTCCCTAAAATACAGTAAACCCCTATCCCTATTAATCTTTGTACCCCCTCTCCCAGAAAACGATAAACTATCATCCCTAGAAAACCATAAACCCTTATCCCCTGATAAACATAAAACCTTATTCCTAGAAAACAACAACCAATAATCCCAAAAAAACCATAAATATCCATCCATAATAATCCCTAATTCCACATTCCTAGAAAACCCCAAACCCCCATCCCTTGAAAACCCTAATCCATCTACACAAAAAACCCAAAACTATCACCCCCAAATAACTATATAACCTCATCTCCATAATACCCTTAACTATCAACTGCACAAAATCCTAAACTGTCATCCCCAAAAATCATTAATCCCTCATCCCAAGAAACCACTAAACCATAATCACTAGAAAAACCTAAACTATCAGCCCCATAATACCCTAAACCCTTAGACAAAAAAAAACGTAAATCTTAAACACTAAAAAATCCAAAATCCTGATCCACAAAAAACTCAAAACAATCATCCAATAAATACCCTAAACTCTCAAGACCAAAATATTCAAAAAAAAATCAAAAGAAACATCAAGCTGTAATCCCATTAGATTCTATTCCCTCAACCACAGAAAATACCAAACTCTCAGCCCCTAAAATCCCCATACTCTCAGCGGAAAAAAAATATATCAGCCCCAGAAAACTATAAACCTTAATCCCCAGAAACACTTATACCCTCAGCCCTAGATACCCCAAAAACCTCTACCCTAGAAATCCCTAGATGGTCACCGCTTGAAAAACATAAACCCTCATCACAAAAAATACCAAAATCCTCAGTCCTAAAAATTCATAAACCCTTATCCCTAGAAAAACAAAAACCCACAGTCCTAGAAAAACCATAAACCCAAAACCTGAAATCCATAAACCACCATCCAAAGAACTCTTGAACCTCAGTCCCAGAATATGCTAAATCCTTAGCACCAAAAAAACTAAACCCTCAACTATAGAAAGTAAGAAAACCTCATCATCAAGGAAATAGTTAACCCACTCTCCCTAAAACCCTAAAACATCATCCCCAAAAAATAAAAAACCCTCATCCCCACAAAACCACAAACCCTCATCCCTAGAAAGGGCCAAACCCATTTCTCCAAAGAACCCAAAAACCTCATCCCCAGGAAGCCTTATACCCTCAGTCCCACAAAACCGAGAAACCTCATCCCCAAATAATTTTAAACCCTACGGCCCAAAAAACCCTAAAACCTCATCCCCCCAAAAACCAAAAACCTTAATGTCTAGAAAAACACAAATAAAAAACTGAAAAAACCCAAACCTTATTTCATAAAAATTACCAAACCATCAGCCTCATAGAAACACAATCCATCATGCATAGAAAATTACAAACCATCATACTTAGAAAATGCCAAACCCTCATCCCTGGAAAACTCAAATTCCTCAACCCCAGAAAACCCCAAACCCTTATGGTTGGAAAACCCCATACACACTACTTGTGAAAAAACAAATCCTTCTTCCCATGAAATCCAAAAACAATAATCACTAAAAAACCTCAAAACCTTAGCCCTAGAAAACCCTATACCCTAATCCCTAGAAAACACCCAACCCTCACCCCAAGAAACACAAAAATATCATCCCTTGAAAACCCTAATCACATATTTCTAAAAATTTTCAAACACCCAACACCAAAAAATCCAAATCCCTCATTCTCCAAAAAAATGATAACCTTCAACCCAAAAAACATATACAATCATCCCAGAATACCCTATACCATCATTCCCCAAAACACAAAACCCTTATCCCATAGAAAACCCTAATCTCTAAGCCCTAGAAAACGATAAAGACACGAACTAAGAAAACTATAAACCCTCATACCCAAATAAACCTAAATAGCCCGCCACAAATAACATAAAACCAAAGACAGAAAATCCTAAAATCCTCATCACTAAAAACCCATAAAACCATGAACCCCATAATCCATAAATCCTCATCCCAAAAAATCCTAAAACATTATCCCCAAAGCCCCAAAAACCCCATCCCATAAAAACCAAAAACATTCATCCCCCAATACAACAAACCCTTATCCCAAAACTAATACCTAAACCATTTTCAACAAAAAAATAAATCCACAAAAAAACATATTTCATCATCCCCAATATCCCTAAAATATCATCTATAATAAATCAAAATTCTCATCCCCATAAATCCAATAAAAATAGCCCAAAACCCCTAAATAAAGTTTCAAAAAAATATCTAGACCCTATACCATAGGAGACCCTAATCACTCATGACATAGAAATACTAATACATTAGCACAAAAATAACCTAAACCATCTTCCCAAAAAAACATAAACCATAAGCCCCAAAATATTGTAAAATATCATCCCTAAAAATCCCTAAACCCTAGGCCCTAGAAAACCATAATCCATCATCCCCCAAAAACCGTAAACCCTTATCCACAAAAAACCAAACCCGCTACCTCAGAAATCACCAAACCCATAGCACCAACAAACACCATACCCTTATCCCAAAAAACCCAAAAACCCATATCCCAAAAAAACCAAACCCTCAATAAAAAAATCCATAACCCGTATAAAAAAATAACCCAAACCCTTATCTAATGAAATTAAAATCCCTTATCCAAAAAAACACTAATACATTACACTCAAAACAACAAGAACCCCAAACCCCAAACAACCCCAAACCCTTAGTCTTAAAAAACACCCAAAATCTCAACACCATATAATCTCAAAAACTCATCCCCTAAAACCCCAAAAAATGAACCCTAGAAAACCCTGAATGATAATCCTTAAAAAAACCCAAACCTTCAGCACCGATGAAAAAAAACATACAACCACAAAAAATCAAAAACCCTGAGACACAAAAAGCATCTAACACTCAGCCTCAAAGAACCCCAAACCCTCGAACCGAATAACCCCAAACCCACAAACCATAAAAATCTAAAACCCCAAACCATAAGGCCAATAAATTAAAAATTCCTCAACCCCATAAAGATCAAAACCACATCCCCTAAAACCCTAAACCCTCCAAAACCCTAAACCATCTACCCCCACAAACCCAAACCCCCATCGAATGAAACCCCAAACCATCATGCCAAAAAATATCTACACACTCAAACCCAAAAAACTGAAACCCACATCCCAAAAATCTCTAATCCCTTAGAAAAAAACCCCAAACACTCATCCCTTAAAATACCAAAACCTCCAGACCCCAAAACCCCAAAACCATCAACCCCAAAAAAACCAAAATCACTCTTCCATAAAAAACCATAAACCCTCACCCCTACAAACCCAACACCCCATGCTCCAAAAAACACTATTCCCAACCAACCTAAAATCCTTAAACCTCTATAAAAAACAAAAAACCTCATAGCCAAAAAACCCTATACACTCACCCCAAAATAATTCATCAACCCTCATCCCTAATGACCTCTATACCCTAAGATCCAAAACCCTCATCCCCAAAATAATCCTATACCCTCATCCCCAAAAAACCCTATGCCCTTAGCCTCAAATATCATTATACCATCAGCTCTAGAAAACCGTAAATCATCGTGTTCATCAGAGTAGTTCACTCAAGAGGGGAGGGGTGAATTGAGTAACTATAAAAAATTTCTGAAACAAAAATGTTAGTTTAAAATAAATAGTTATCCCCAAATTCAAATACAGCCTAGTTAATCAAGGTTATACTGTTATAATAGTTTGACTGTTTAAACAACTTTATAGAAGATTGATTATTTCGCAGTAATATTAATATTAATTATTAATATTACATTTGAAGTTATCCTACTACGAAAAATCAGTTATAACTTCTTTCCAATACTATCTATCAAAGTGAAATTAGAGTTTATGGATTATGAAGTAATGCAGTAAAACATAGAAGACTAAATTAAATAGCACAATGGATATAGAACATGTTTTTCAGTCCCAAGTCGAGACCTAATACATTCCACTTGGTGATCACCTTCCACCAAGTAGTTTATAAAAATAAACATTGATCCACACCCTGGATCGAGGTTAACAACAGTATAAAAACTTTCTAGGTCACACAGGGACCTCTTCCACAGTTGTCATGGGTAGACAAAAATAATAACCAGGCTACACAGGGACCTCTTCCACAGTTTTTGTGGGTAAACAAAAGTAGAGAGTTTGGTGTAAGTATTTAGAAATCCTTCAGTTTAGCACAAGAGTCAGTGTGTGTGGAATATATAGAGTGCACACACTACTCGAAAGGAAAGTAAAAGAATCAATGAGAGAGAGAGTAGATATGAGTTTATAATTCTCTAGTGACTTGAAGTGCTGCTCTGGACTCCTTTTTTGAGTGGAAATGATTTTGAGTCATTCTCTAGTTTTTGTCTTGAAAAACCGAGTGTCGCGATTCAGCTTGTGTTCTCCACGAGCTTTGATAATGTAAGGATATTCTCTGGATTCCAGTGTACTTTTTGTGTACTTCAGTAAGGTCAGATTGCATTCATGTGAAAGTTATTTCATTGAAAAATGTGCAATGTGTTCTTAGTTTTTGTGATATTACACGCTTTCTTCGTTCAGTTTCGCATCCTTTTTTTCATTGGGAACTATCCACTTTTTATCTTCGAATGCATGGGTTTTGGCCAACATGTTCAATGTGATTCGTACCTCGTACCTCGTACTATTTCTACAAGGAAACATTAATTATGTCAGTGAATTTAAGGCATAAAAAATGACCGTTAAAAATTAAATTTAAAGACAAAGAAATAGTTTAAGAAACGGTGTCACAGTATGTTGAGAAAACAGTGTCTCCTTCACGGTGTCTGAGTGTCACTATCTGAGTGTCACGGTCTAAGTGTCATAGTGTATGATCTTCATAGTGTCTTTTCTTCATGGTGTCTTTTCTTATGGTGTCTTGGTGATAGTTTCTTGGCCTACGGTGTCTTGGTCACGGTGTCTTGGTCACGGTGTCTTGTGTTCACTGTGTCTTGGCTTACGGTGTCTTGGTCACAGTGTCTTGTCTTCACGGTGTCTTGGTCACAATGTCTTGATAACTGTGTCTTGATAACTGTTTCTGGCTTCACGGTGTCTGGTCATCACGATGTCTTATACTTACGCAAATTACTATATTCAGACTTAACAGTAATATGCATGAAATGGATTGAGCTTAACCATTATAAATCATGAGAGAACCTGAACCAAAAATACACATTATTGGATATAATTCATATTATTGAAATAGGTTTAATGATATTTGTGGTCATTAATAAGATATATGATAATTAAATATATTTGTGATCATTAAAACATGAGTAATACATGAGGAGTACAAAAATCTCCCCCTTTTTGATGATCACAAATCATGTACAGTAAGATTATAAATTAGATTCAACTATAGAGAATATAACATAGAATATAACTTCTCCCCATTTTGGGATTATCGAAAAGTAAAAATAATAGAGGTTAATCAGTTCACATTCCTTTAAAAGTAATCAAAGTGTTGTACAACATAAAGTAGAAATACAATAATCAGTGACATTCCCCGAAAATAGTAGTAAGCACTGGTCTAAAAAAATGTAGTAAGAACTGGTCTTCTTCAAGGATTGGCCTTCTCTTTTCCTTTATCAGTAGTAGAAGAGGAATCCATAGGTCCAGTGGCTGATGTGGAAGAAGGCAGAGATGTGGTGGATATAGAGGGTAATGGGAGACCTTCGAAGACTGAGGAAGCCAATGTTGGAGAAGTAGAAGATCGAGGAAGTTTCTGTTCAAGGATGACATGCCTGATTTGACTAAGAGCCTAGCCAACAAACATGGTTGTTGAAGCTAAGGCAGAAGTGAAAGTAGGTAATCCAAGTCTGAGAGGAGCTACCACTGGAGCAAAAATTTCTGTACTTTGAACTTGAAGATATAGTCTCATATGTTTAATGAAGTCAGCAATAATCTCTCCTCCATACTACATGTACTTTTCAAAATCATCTTTGTTTTCCATGAACTTATCTAACAATATGATCAACTCTTTTAGCTTATGGACTTGGTTTTTGATGGCTTGGGTTACTGGATGAATTATCAAATTCTCTATAAGGTATTTGAGGTGGTTGGTTATATCATTATTGTAAAAAATACAGTTAAAATAGAAGTCCACTTTCGTTGAGATCTACTGCAGCGCATCATTGGCAATCTTGGAATGAATTTTCACAAGATCAAGTACTCTATCACTGTTCTTGATAACTTCAGATAAAGAAGTCACATTGAAGCCACATAAAGCATTCTGAAGCTCTTCTTGGACTATAAATGTAACGCCCCGACCCCAGTTACCCAGAGTCGGTGCATTATTACATAACATTGGCATGATCACAAGAAAGATCAAATCTCGAAAGACCGATTGGTTTAGTAGCCTTGGAAACACTAGATATATTCATAAGTTTTACATTACATCATAAAATGAAAAACTAGTACAACAACATAATGTTTCCACAATCCACACTATTATCCCCTCATAATATCCCTGGAGGTCATTCATAACTTACATCTTCACATCCTGGGAAAAATAAAACATAGAAAAGGGGTGAGCTCAAATGCCCAGTAAGGATGACAATATAGAGGAACATTCAAAATAAGCATAAACATTTAAGGCAATGCATTACTAAAACAAAAGCCTTTTAAACTTGAACTTCAACATAGTATGGCAAAAGTAAAATGAAATAATGCCATTTACTTATTCACATGGATATTCTACTAATCGAATAATCATATGCAAAAATCAAAAACCACTTTCATAATGTTGGAATGCATAATGCCAGACTATCATAACCACATAGTCAAGGCCTCGTGCCAAGACTACAAATAAGATTTTGCCAAGGCCTTGTGCCAAGACACTAGTTTGTCTCATGAGACCTACCGATGCATCGAGGAGCTATAGCGGGCTCCACCCGTCACATATTAAGTCTAATGCATTCCCATATGAAAAGGTTTAAACATAACATAAACATTCGTATTAAAACTAGCATACGAAATGTCAATAATTTCACCATAAACCATGAATGGTATAAAAATAGCACATCCACAGTCAAACATATCACAAAACCATCAATACAATATAGAAGTTTTGTATCACAATAAATCAACTTCAAATAAGCGTAAAATCCATCAAAGGATGTTGACATAGATGAAATCAAAATTCTTTTTAAAGAAATATCTCTTTTTATTTTGAAATCATTTAAGATCCATATAAAATAAAACATTTTCTTTGAAAATATTCTCATAATCTTGTAAGGGAAGCTTTGAAGATTTTATAACGGCGGAAAATAACCGCACCCGCCGTATAAGTTAAAAAAAACATTCTTACCTTAATTCTGTCGAAAAGGTTAAAAAGGACCTTGTTTTGAAAACGACCGAAAGATTCCTTTATAAACCACTTATAAAAGTCAAAAAGGGTATAAATTACCTTAACTCATATTCTAGTAAATAGTAAAAATGTTTTGAAATACATTTTTAAGAAACATGGATGTGGATGATAAAGAGATCCCAGTAGATCATTACGTATAAACAACCTCGGATAATGAAGAGAGTGTGAAATAACCCTTACCTTGTACTTTTCCTTTGTTGGGGTAGGTTAACCTCTTGTATAATGGTGAAATAATTGTTATTAAATTATACAAGAATCATATACATTAATATGATATCATATATGATCTTTTAACATTGCTTTATTAATAATATCTTAGTATTATCGTCGTTTCGGGTGATAATCGATTCGTTCTTCTTAAATGTTTGGTTACGTAAGACATGTTTGTACTGGATAGATTATATCTTATTTATAATCAGAATGATATTAACATTATTTTGAACCCTAAAATGAGAATAAGACTTGAATGGATACGATGGAGAATGAATCTCATCGCGTTCGTGGAGACGGTAGTCCGTACGTACGCACGAACACTACTTCCATTTAATTTTTATTTTAAAAGAATCGAATCCAAATGATACATAGGTATATTACTATTCCAGTATAATATAATATTTTATATATGTTACTTAAGTTCATTAACACCATCCTTTATACGTTCCATGTGTGGTATGAACGAGTCATATCATTTTAAGGGGGCGGTAGTCCGCACTTCCTCAAATGAAATTATCGTATGTATATACAACATGAAACGAATAATGATATGAAATAAAATGGAATTACAGAAGCTTATATATAAAATATATATCATTAATATCATATTTAATTATAGTTCCATCATAATGGCCACCATGAGAGGTGGTAAGATGTATTTGAACAATCATCGTTTCGTGAGGCGTTAGTTTGCCATCCACAGAAACATTATGTTCATCATCCATTAGATGGAGTTGTGTGTATGTGTAGTTTGTATCCTTTTTATAAAAACATCCTAGTATATTGTGGATACTGGTGTTGTTACAAAAGAAAGTAAATAAAAAGATTTTGGGGGTTGGAGAAGCAAAATAAATGAAAATAATTTAAGAGAAATCGTTACCTTTAATTTAGGTAACTCACTTTGGTTGGAACCAAAGGACTTCTTGAAATGCTTTATGCCTAAGGGGAAGCTTCAAGGAGGAGCAGAGGGATGTGGGGAGCTTATTTGGGCAGGGTTTGGACGAGCCAAGTGGCTTGAGAGGTGTGAGGAATGAGTAGAAGTGGTCTCATTTTATAAGGGAGAGGAGGGGCTCTTTAGGAAAGAGTGAAAGTATTACTTTATAATATAATTATATTCGGTTTATAATGGTCCAAAAATCATTGAGGTCGAAGATAATATGACTCATATTATAAATAACATCAACCAATAAGAATTGGACAGGTTTTAGATAATATTTTAATCATTATAATCTTATTTATTTAAATGATTTATTAATGAGGTAAACATTGCATCATTATTGTGTCATTAATAATTTAAATTATTTGATGTCTAAAAATAATAAATAAAATATCATTATGTAGGAAATCTTTTTATCTTTCTAATGAATATTTATAATTGAAAATCCAACATGTATAACCCTATGTAAAAATTGTTTTTCTAAAAGATATATGCTTGTGTCATTTTTGTATTCATTTTAACTTAATTAAAATAAAGTGTCATTATCACTTACAAGTGGATCCATGGGGTCCCAAAATCGACCCAAAGATTCCCATGGTCGACCCTGTATCAACCAATAGGGTTAAGACACGTTTTAGGGTAATTTAGTATTATTATAATATTATTTTTTAACCTTTATTTACCGGATTTACCCTTAACCATGGTAAATAAAATATTTACCGCAGTAATTATTCAAAATGTATAAAAATAAAAGTTATCTATTTACACAATTTAGCAATCCTGATTCCAAATATGGAATCCATTTTTCTAAATTCAAAACACAGTAGTGGCAGAAATTAATTTAAAATTAATTCCCGCTGTCAAAACAAAAAGCGTGTTTTTAAGAGGTAATAACTATCAAAAGATTGACACTTGTTTATGTTCGGTTTAATTGTAAAATTATGTTCAATGACCAACATTATATTAAATGGTAAAAATATATTCTAAATATACTTTAAAACTACTAAAATTCATAATTTATCACTATTAATTATTTTGATTAAAAAAGTTGTTTTTAATTAAAATTTAGTAATTTTCACTATTCATCAAAATATGAAAGTTATCCGAAAAGTACCAAAATTTCACCCTAGGCTAATTTCAATATTCCGAATCCAAAAATGAAGTCCATTTTGAAATATAAAATATATATGATTTCAAAAAGTAGGTATTACTATTCACAACGACTAGTTTAATTAGTTGTAGTGTGTGTTAGAACTCGAGGTTGCGTACAACACACGCTATCGCATTATTCGAAGGGGAACGTACCGTGGAAGCTTGGGGTGTTACATTCTCCCCTCCTTAAAATAATTGCGTCCTCGCAATTTCTAGGGTATTACTGCATAAAAAGACTCGGGTGGTTCTTCATCATATGTTCCTCGGGTTCCCACGTTGCCTCTTCCATCTTATGGTTTCTCCACAGAACTTTTACCAGACGCGTCGTCCGGTTTCTCAGCACTTGTTCTCTCGTATCAAGAATCTTGACGGGCTCTTCGCAATAAGACAGATCGGGTTCCGGTTCTAATTCTTCATAAGTGAGTATATGCGTTGGGTCAGGCATGTATTTTCTCAACAGAGATACGTGGAACACATCGTGAACTTTAGAGAGACTTGGCGGCATTGCCAATCGGTAAGCTACAACCCCAATTCGTTCTAGAATTTCGAATGGTCCGATGTACCTGGGACTCAATTTACCTTTCTTACCAAAACGTATGACTCCCTTCCATGGAGATACCTTCAGGAAAACATGATCACCGACTTGAAATTCCAAATCCTTCCTTCGATTATCGGCATAGCTCTTCTGCCTACTTTGAGCTGCTTTGATGTGATTTTGGATTACTTTCACCTTTTCCACCGTTTCCTCCACCAGTTCTGGGCCTACAAGTTTTCTTTAACCAACGTCATCCCAACAGGTTGGTGTACGACATCTCTTTCCGTATAACGCTTCATATGGTGCCATCTGAATACTCGAATGGAAGCTATTGTTATAGGAAAATTCTACCAGAGGTAAATATTGATCCCACATACCCTGAAAATCAAGTGAGCAAGATCTCAACATGTCTTCTAAGGTCTGAATAGTCCGTTCTGATTGTCCATCTGTCTGAGGGTGGTAAACAGTGCTCAAATGAAGTTCAGTATCCAGGGATTTCTGAAGACTTTTCCAAAATCTTGAAGTAAAACGGGGATCACGATCAGAAACAATCGATAGGGGTACTCCATGAAGTCTCACAACTTCATTAATGTATAGTCTTGCTAGACGTTCCAGGGGTAGATCTTCTCTTATAGCAAGAAAATGTGCTGACTTGGTAAGACGATCAACAATAACCCATATTGCATCGTTCCTTCTAGGAGTCTTTGGTAGCCCCATGACAAAGTCCATCGTAATATTGTCCCATTTCCACTCCGGTATGGGAAGAGGTTGCATGACTCCTCCAGGCTGTTGCCTTCCAGCTTTCACTTGTTGACAAACCATACATCTTGACACAAAATCAGCAATCTCTCTCTTCATGTTGTCCCACCAAAAATGTTCCTTCAAATCTCTATACATTTTGGTGCTCCCAGGGTGTATAGAGAAATTGGAACTATGAGCATCATCCAGCAATTCCCTTTTCAGATCAGGTAAATCGGGAACACAAAGTCTCTTCCCGAATTTCAAAATTCCATCTTCATACACAAAGTCTCTCAATCTCCCATCATTCACAGCTTTAATCTTCTTCTGAAATTCTTCATCATCGGTCTGAGAACTCTTAATCCTTTCTAGTAAAGATGGTTTTGCAACCATTTGAAAAAGCATTGATGTTTCACCTTCCCTGGTTATTCCCATGTCCATCTTCACTAGATTCATGAAAATTGGATCCCTTTCAATTCTCATCATGTTCAAAACACCATGGTCTTTTCTGCTCAAAGCATCTGCCACCTTGTTTGCTTTCCCCGGGTGGTAGTGTATCGTAAAATCATAATCCTTGAGTAATTCAAGCCATCTCCTTTGCCTCATGTTGAGTTCTTTTTGTGAGAAAATATACTTCAAACTCTTGTGATCAGTATAAATCTCACATTTTTCACCATAGAGGTAGTGCCTCCATATATTCAAAGCAAAGATCACAGCTGCTAACTCAAGATCATGAGTAGGATAGTTTTGTTCATGAATTTTCAACTGTCGTGATGCATAGGCAATAACTCTATCATTCTGCATAAGGACACAACCAAGTCCTTTCTTTGATGCATCACTATAAATAACGAACCCATCATTCCCCGATGGTAGAGTCAATATAGGAGCATTGACTAATCTTCTCTTCAGTTCTTCGAAACATTCTTCACACTCTTTTGTCCAAACAAATTTAACCCCTTTACGTGTGAGCTTCGTTAATGGGTTAGCCAATCGGGCAAAATTCTGGACGAAACGTCGATAATAACCTGCCAAACCAATAAAACTGCGTACCTCAGTTATACTCGTAGGTGCTGTCCATTCTTGGATTGCCTTGGTATTAGAAGGATCAACAGAGATTCCATCTTTAGAGACAATATGGCCAAGAAAAGAAATCTCCTGAAGCCAGAATTCACACTTGCTAAACTTCCCATATAATTCATGCCTCCTCAGAGTCTTCAAGATAATGCACAAGTGATTTTCATGATCTTCGTAGGTTTTGGAGTATACCAAGATATCATCAATAAATACCACCACAAATTCATCGAGATACTCCTTGAAAACTCTATTCATCAGATCCATGAATACAGAGGGTGCATTAGTCAATCCAAACGGCATTACGGTAAACTCGTAATGCCCGTACCTGGTTCAAAATGCTGTCTTCGGAATGTCTTCCTTCTTCACACACAACTGATGGTATCCAGATCGAAGGTGAATCTTTGAAAAGTATTGAGATCCATGCAGTTGGTCAAATAAATCATCAATACGAGGTAGGGGATACTTGTTCTTTATCGTTATAGCATTGATCTCCCTATAGTCGATACATAACCTCATAGATCCATCTTTCTTTTTAACAAAAAGAACAGGGGCTCCCCATGGAGAAACACTAGGGCGAATAAATCCCTTATTACTCAATTCCTCTAGTTGTTTCTTTAGTTCGACTAACTCTACAATGGCCATTCTATAAGGGGTCTTCGATATAGGCCTTGATCCAGGAATCAAATCAATGGAAAACTCAACTTGTCGTTCTGGAGGACGTCCAGGTAAATCTTCCGGAAATACATCTACAAATTCATTCACAACAGGTACATCCTCTATTTGAACATTCCTTCCCTCACCGACAGTTATTTCATTCTCTTCCTCCCCAATAATTGAATTAAGTTGAGCTACTGGGGGTGGATCTAAATAAGAATTAGGTGGTGACGATTCTGCTCTAAAAATAAGGTGTTCCTTATCATTATCATCAAGAATCGTAACCTCTTTCTTCTTACAATAAATATTCGCATCATAGTCCGAAAGCCAATCCATACCGAGGATTATATCAAACTCAATCATATGTATGACGATGAGATCAGCAGATAAAGAAAATTTATGTGCTCTAATGGGGACTGATTCACAAAACTTTGTTGCAATGATACTTCCCTTAGGAGTTTTAACTAACAACTCCCTTATTAAATCAAATTGGAAATATCTAATTTTCTTAGCAAACTGGGAAGATATGAAACAATGCGATGATCCAGAATCAAATAATTCATTTGCTAAACTTGAGGAAACCATTAAATTACCTGCCACCACGTCTTTCGGAGCTTCTACCTCAGCAGTAGTGATAGCATAAGCCTGGCCTTGATCCCTTGGCCTTTTCTGAGGTAAGTTCTCCTGAAGCTTAGGACATTCATTTGCATAATGCCCCATCTCCCTGCAATTGTAGCACTGAACGTTGGTAGCTTCCTTCTTCCCCTTGCAATCACGAGCTTGGTGGCCTTTTTCACCACACTTGTAACAGACTCCCATTCCCTTCAAGCAAGTACCAGGGTGTTTCTTCCCGCATTTACCACAGGATGGATATTCAACCTTTCCCTTCTTCCCCTTATTTCCATTCCCAGATTGATCAGCAGGTCTCTTCTTCTCTTGCTTTGCTTTAAAGTCATAAGACTTAGAGAATTCCTTTTCGGTCTTGATAGCACATGAGACAATGTCTTCGTACGATGAAAAGGATTGTGAGACTAATGCTCGACGAAGAAATGGTTTTAACCCATCAAAGAAACGATCAATCTTACTTCTTGGGTTGCGAATATAATCTCCAGCATACCTCGCTAACCTTGTAAAGTTAGCCTCATAATTTGTGACATTCTCATCCTCCTTTTGTCTTAGACTCAGAAATTTCCCTTCCATATCCGCTCGATGGTCACGAGGAAAGTATTTTTCTAAAAACAGATCTTTGAACTCCCTCCATTCCATATTTGATACTTCATCATCTTCCTTCATGTTTTGAATCAATGACCACCATTGATCAGCATCTCCAGTGAGGCGGTAAACTGCCATGATAACTTTTTCCCTTTCACTGCTCCCCAAAGCTTGAAATATTTTCTCTAGGGAATTTATCCATTGCTCAGCTACTAAGGGATTTGTACTCCCATTGAACGTTGGTGGTTGTTGCCTCATGA
Source organism: Viscum album (assembly GCA_963277665.1). NCBI lineage: Eukaryota > Viridiplantae > Streptophyta > Magnoliopsida > Santalales > Viscaceae > Viscum > Viscum album. Next base: position 1,553,503,837 of record OY728156.1, read on the forward strand.
ATCGATCTAACATTGATCCTCCACGCTGCGGATCAGGGTGCTCCATACGGGTAAGGTTATTATTCGTAACCTGAGTAAGTTGTCCCAGTATGGTGATTAGCTGATCGGCACCAGTTGCATCACAAGCCCCACTATAATTATCTTGAGCAGGAGGGCAATCCCTACATGGAGTGCGTGCATTGATACAGTTTCCATTTCTTCCACTAGGCGCCATTTCTAAACAATGGCATAAACTAGATCAGTTTATGAATCAAAATACATAATCCCATACTTATAAAACTCTTAACATAAATTGAACTATTTATGGATATAATCCATAATAAAAATGTTTTCTTTGAGGAAGTATATACTCATAAACCCTTCATAATGATTTGTAAAGAAAATGAGAGTTATCCTTAGCATATCCCCCGGGAGTGTCGTAACCAAGAGTGTAACAAGGCCCGTTGTCGTGCACCAGTTCCCGTTCGAGTCTAGCTCAAAGCGGTGTTTTCGGGTTTTACCCCTAGGTACATCTGTGCCAGAGCCGCCTCTACCTGCTCGTATCCAGAAAGGGATTTATTGCTCGGAAAACTCACAAAATCTCTACAATACCAAAATTCTAGGAAGTTCTTCTATACTAATCCTCAAAGTTCATCTTAGGATTACGTGCTCTAATCAGAGTTTATCTAAATCTAGCTTCCAAGGTTTGTACTAAACTTCCTCTGATACCAACTGTAACGCCCCGACCCCAGTTACCCAGAGTCGGTGCATTATTACATAACATTGGCATGATCACAAGAAAGATCAAATCTCGAAAGACCGATTGGTTTAGTAGCCTTGGAAACACTAGATATATTCATAAGTTTTACATTACATCATAAAATGAAAAACTAGTACAACAACATAATGTTTCCACAATCCACACTATTATCCCCTCATAATATCCCTGAAGGTCATTCATAAATTACATCTTCATATCCTGGGAAAAATAAAACATAGAAAAGGGGTGAGCTCAAATTCCCAGTAAGGATGACAATATAGCGGAACAGTCAAAATAAGCATAAACATTTAAGGCAATGCATTACTAAAACAAAAGCCTTTTAAACTTGAGCTTCAACATAGTATGGCAAAAGTAAAATTAAATAATGCCATTTACTTATTCACATGGATATTCTACTAATCGAATAATCACATGCAAAAATCAAAAACCACTTTCATAATGTTGGAATGCATAATGCCAGACTATCATAACCACATAGTCAAGGCCTCGTGCCAAGACTACAAATAAGATTTTGCCAAGGCCTTGTGCCAAGACACTAGTTTGTCTCATGAGGCCTACCGATGTATCGAGGAGCTATAGCGGGCTCCACCCGTCACATATTAAGTCCAATGCATTCCCATATGAAAAGGTTTAAACATAACATAAATATTCGTATTAAAACTAGCATACGAAATGTCAATAATTTCCCCATAAACCATGAATGGTATAAAAATAGCACATCCACAGTCAAACATATCACAAAACCTTCAATACAATATAGAAGTTTTGTATCACAATAAATCAACTTCAAATAAGCGTAAAATCCATCAAAGGATGTTGACATAGATGAAATCAAAATTCTTTTTAAAGAAATATCTCCTTTTATTTTGAAATCATTTAAGATCCATATAAAATAAAACATTTTCTTTGAAAATATTCTCATAAGCTTGTAAGGGAAGCTTTGAAGATTTTATAACGGCCGAAAATAACCGCACCCGCCGTATAAGTTAAAAAAAACATTCTTACCTTAATTCTGTCGAAAAGGTTAAAAAGGACCTTGTTTTGAAAACGACCGAAAGATTCCTTTATAAACCACTTATAAAAGTCAAAAAGGGTATAAATTACCTTAACTCATATTCTAGTAAATAGTAAAAATGTTTTGAAATACATTTTTAAGAAACATGGATGTGGATGATAAAGAGATCCCAGTAGATTATTACGTATAAACAACCTCGGATAATGAAGAGAGTGTGAAATAACCCTTACCTTGTACTTTTCCTTTGTTGGGGTAGGTTAAACTCCTGTATAATGGTGAAATAATTGTTATTAAATTATACAAGAATCATATACATTAATATGATATCATATATGATCTTTTAACATTGCTTTATTAATAATATCTTAGTATTATCGTCGTTTCGGGTGATAATCGATTCGTTCTTCTTAAATGTTTGGTTACGTAAGACATGTTTGTAATGGATAGATTATATCTTATTTATAATCAGAATGATATTAACATTATTTTGAACCCTAAAATGAGAATAAGACTTGAATGGATACGATGGAGAATGAATCTCATCGCGTTCGTGGAGACGGTAGTCCGTACGTACGCACGAACGCTACTTCCATTCAATTTTTATTTTAAAAGAATCGAATCCAAATGATACATAGGTATATTAATATTCCAGTATAATATAATATTTTATATATGTTACTTATGTTCATTAACACCATCCTTTATACGTTCCATGTGTGGTATGAACGAGTCATATCATTTTAAGGGGGCGGTAGTCCGCACTTCCTCAAATGAAATTATCGTATGTATATACAACATGAAACGAATAATGATATGAAATAAAATGGAATTACAGAAGCTTATATATAAAATATATATCATTAATATCATATTTAATTACAGTTCCATCATAATGGCCACCATGAGAGGCGGTAAGATGTATTTGAACAATCATCGTTTCGTGAGGCGTTAGTTTGCCATCCACAGAAACATTATGTTCATCATCCATTAGATGGAGTTGTGTGTATGTGTAGTTTGAATCCTTTTTATAACAACATCCTAGTATATTTTGGATACTGGTGTTGTTACAAAAGAAAGGAAATAAAAAGAGTTTTGGGGTTGGAGAAGCAAAATAAATGAAAATAATTTAAGAGAAATCGTTACCTTTAATTTAGGTAACTCACTTTGGTTGGAACCAAAGGACTTCTTGAAATGCTTTCTGCCTAAGGGGAAGCTTCAAGGAGGAGGAGAGGGATGTGGGGAGCTTATTTGGGCAGGGTTTGGACGAGCCAAGTGGCTTGAGAGGTGTGAGGAATGAGTAGAAGTGGTCTCATTTTATAAGGGAGAGGAGGGGCTCTTTGGGAAAGAGTGAAAGTATTACTTTATAATATAATTATATTCGGTTTATAATGGTCCAAAAATCATTGAGGTCGAAGATAAGATGACTCATATTATAAATAACATAAACCAATAAGAATTGGACAGGTTTTAGATAATATTTTAATCATTATAATCTTATTTATTTAAATGATTTATTAATGAGGTAAACATTGCATCATTATTGTGTCATTAATAATTTAAATTATTTGATGTCTAAAAATTATAAATAAAATATCATTATGTAGGAAATCTTTTTATCTTTCTAATGAATATTTATAATTGAAAATCCAACATGTATAACCCTATGTGAAAATTGTTTTTCTAAAAGATATATGCTTGTGTCATTTTTGTATTCATTTTAACTTAATTAAAATAAAGTGTCATTATCACTTACAAGTGGATCCATGGGGTCCCAAAATCGACCCAAAGATTCCCATGGTCGACCATGTATCAACCAATAGGGTTAAGACACGTTTTAGGGTAATTTAGTATTATTATAATATTATTTTTTAACCCTTATTTATCGGATTTACCCTTAACCATGGTAAATAAAATATTTACCGCAGTAATTATTCAAAATGTCTAAAAATAAAAGTTACCTATTTACACAATTTGGACATCCTGATTCCAAATATGGAATCCATTTTTCTAAATTCAAAACACAGTAGTGGCAGAAATTAATTTAAAATTAATTCCCGCTGTCAAAACAAAAAGCGTGTTTTTAAGAGGTAATAACTATCAAAAGATTGACACTTGTTTATGTTCGGTTTAATTGTAAAATTATGTCCAATGACCAACATTATATTAAATGGTAAAAATATATTCTAAATATACTTTAAAACTACTAAAATTCATAATTTATCACTATTAATTATTTTGATTAAAAAAGTTGTTTTTAATTAAAATTTAGTAATTTTCACTATTCATCAAAATATGAAAGTTATCCGAAAAGTACCAAAATTTCACCCTAGGATAATTTCAATATTCCGAATCCAAAAATGAAGTCCATTTTGAAATATAAAATATATATGATTTCAAAAAGTAGGTATTACTATTCACAACGGCTAGTTTAATTAGTTGTAGTGTGTGTTAGAACTCGAGGTTGCGTACAACACACGCTATCGCATTATTCGAAGGGAAACGTACCGTGGAAGTTGGGGTGTTACATTAAATCTGAGCAAAGAACTATCCAATGCAGGTGTAGAGGATTCACCAGAGGGATGAGAAGCTTTGACGACTGTGGTTAGAGACTGAAGTTGGTTCAATACCTTTTGAAGATAGCCAATGTATTCATCAGGGAGTTTATTTAAGTACACCACAAGCTCTCTCATTTCTTTCATAAACTATTTGTGCCTTTCTGCAATATTTTCATCAAAGGGTAATCGGTAATGGTGAATATAAGACCCAACACCTCAAGAAATTTGAGTCACAGAATGTTCTAGAGAGGCAACAATAGGTTTTGATCTGGAATTCATCTATTTTTGCATATCTTCTACCATGATTCTTTGGGTTGAGACTTCACCACAGAGCAACTGATTTTCAACTCGAACTTCTTGAATTTCATGGAGCATTTTGGGTTGGACCTGCCAGATAATTTTCTCCAAAAGTAGTGAGGCATCTCTCTCACTCAGATTTCTCACAGCACGAGGTTGAGATTTTAGTAGCTTCTCAACTCCAGACAACATAGTGTCTCCAATATCCATCAAATCATCCTTGCTGACAAATGACAGCTATTCAGGTAGAGGTTCATGTGCAGGGATTGGTACAAGGGAAGGTTCTGGATCTGGTTCTTTCTCAGATGCAAAGATAGAAATTGACTTCAACTGAAACAGTGTGGAAAGATCAAGTCCAGTGGCAGTAACATGCTTGGACTCACTCAGATCATAAAATATAGGGAATTTATACTGAGTGTCCACTGGACTAGACTCATCCGGATGTGATACTTCATCAGTCTCAAGATTTTGGGTTTCCTCCCCCGGAACAGATGCTTCCTTTTCAGGATCTAGAGGCTCAGGAACTAGTTCCAAATTCATAGATTCATCTCTTAATTCTCCATTCATCGCTTTTATAGCCAACTGAAAGTCTATCTCCATCCTCTCTTCAGTAGAGGGTATTATCTCAGGAACAGGTTTTTCCTCTGGGAGTTCTTCCAGAGTTGCTTCTTCCATAATAGGGAGTTTATCTAGATTTGTTTCTTGCATAGAAGGTAGTTCTTCTACTACATCCTTTCCATAACTGGGAGTTCTTCTAGAAGAGGTTCTTCGATGACTTTCTACTCTAATTCTACCACACCTGATTATTTTTCAGCCTCAGGTTGAATTTCTAGATTGATGTCAACTCTAGGGATATGAATTTCTTCTTCAAGAGAAATAGGATGAATAATAGGCCTTTATTCCTCAACAACAACTTCTTCCCTTTGAGGTACTTCACCTTCTTCTGAATACTAAGAAACATCATCTGGTTCCAAACTAGGTTCAGAAATGTCCTTCATCCTTGAAGGATAATCCACTGGATTAAACTTCCCATAAATTTTATCGTTGTCTTCCACCCACTCCTTTTTCCAAGGGATCCACTTAATCTTCCTTCTCCTGATGATGGGTTTAGGGAGAAAATAATCGCAATCTGTGAGCACTTCTTCATTGGTTCCAACTACTCCTTTGGCAATAAGCATGGCTGAAATCAGCTGAGAGTAGAACAGAGAGATGGATTTGGATGTGACCTTGATCAACTCAGACATTTGGTGAATGATGTACTTGCACAAGTTGATTTTGTATACCTTATTTATAAGATGAATCATAAACACATATTGATAATTTAATACAAAAAAGTCACCATTCATCTAGCTAACCATATTTTGAACAAGTTTAAACAACATCCTCAATTCCGCATGATGTTCAGCAACTAGGGCCCTTCTCTTGGTGTAATTCCCGGTTAGGGTTTTTAAAGCATCTTCATGGTGAAAGAAATTCATTGTAGGTTGGGGTTCTGTTTGATAATAATGAAAAATTCCTTTGTGATATATCCTAAGGCATGCCGCCCATAACCTCGATGAGAAAGAGCATATTTGGCCATTAATCCAGCTCCTCACAACAAATCTTTCACCAGATTCAAAAGAAAACTATGCGTACTGGTAGAACTGAGAAACTAACCTCAGATAAATGGACCTATTCTCCCTTGAGAACCATTCTTACCTGCCTTGTTCTCTTAAAAAATTCAGGACTTGAGATTTTCTAGATAAAATCCATTTAGTGAAGATTTCTTTTTCAGGTACGAAACATTGATTTACCAGGTTCAGATTTAGAGGCCCTTTTGGTGTCATCTTGGGTGATATCTTCTTCTTCATCGAGTGGTGATTCTCAGGTGTGGATGACGATAGTTGCTTCATTCTAGGAATCCACTTAAGGTCACGAGAGAGAAAGAGGGTTGCATGGTTGGAAGGGTTCGAAATGAGCGAGTAAGAGAAATTCCGGGTGTATAACCGAGTGAAAACTCTTTGTTTTATCATTTGGGGATGTCAAATGTCACACAAAAAAAACACGGAAAAGTAAATGAGGTGAAATAAAAATTATCGTGATACGGGTTGAAATAAAAACATAAATAATTTTCACGGTGCGACATTGATCTATCGTCATGGTGCGACATCAAGTGGTTATTACGGCGAGACAACAAGTGGTCGTCACGGTGAGGCAGAAAATGGTCATCAAGATGAGACAGCAAGTGGTCATCATGGTGAGACAGTAAACATGATAGATAGTGATTGAGAAGCAATAATCATGAAACAGTAAATTAAAACATCGTAAAATACTAAACAGTAAGGAAAGTAAGATATTTATTTGAGATTTATCATGCCAAGATCTTGTATGATGTAGTCTATTCTCATAGAATTTAATGGTTTAGTGAATATATAAGCAAGTTGATATTCAGTTCCAATGAATTCAAAGGTGATATCACATTTTTGATAATGATCTCTCAGAAAGTTAAGTCTTACCTCAATATGTTTTGTCCTAGAATGTGAAATAATATTTTTTGAGATGTTAATAGCACTTGTGTTGTCACAATTTATTGGTACATGTCTGAATTGATATCCATAGTCCAGTAATGTGTGTTTCATCCACAAAATTTGTGCACAACATCTACCAGCATCTATGTATTAAGCTTCTATCGTAGATAATTCCACAGAGTTTTGTTTCTTACTACACCATGATACCAAATACTTGCCTAAAAGGTGACATGTTCTAGAGGTTCTCTTTCTATCTAACTTACAGCCACCGAAGTCAGCATCAGAATAACTAACTAGTTCAAATGATTTTCATTTAGGATAGAACAGTCCTAGATTGGGTGTATGCTTGAGGTATTTGAAAATTCTATTTACAGCATTTAAATGAGATTCTTTAGGATTTTCATGAAAAAGAGCACACATACATACTCTAAACATAATATCCAGATGGCTAGCTGTTAATTAAAGTAAACATCCAATCATTCTTGTATAAGTTGTTTGATCAAGAGATTTTCCATCTTTATCAAGATCCAACTTACAGGTGGTACACATGGGAGTGTCACTACTTTTAGTGCTAGCCAATCCAAAAAAATTTAGAAGATATCTACATTATTTACTTTTATTTAAAACAATTTCATCATTATTTTTAAAGATTTGAAATCCAAGAAAGAATTTTATTTCACCCATTATGCTCATTTCAAATTCGTTTTGCATCATTTTACAAAAATCAATACATAATGAATTTTTTGATGATCCAAAAATAATATCACCTACATAGATTTGAACAACTAAAACATCATTAGAAATTCATTTTATAAAGAGGGTAGGATCAGCTATTCCTTTTGTAAAACCTTTTTAAATAAGAAAATTACTTAATCTGTCATACCAAACTCTTAGAGCTTGTTTTAAACCATATAATGCTTTTGACAGTTTGAAAATATGATTGTGAAAATGAGGAATTATAAATCCAGGGGGTTTTTCAACAAAGACATCCTCAACTATATACCCATTTAATAATGCACTCTTAACATCCATTTGATATAGTTTGAAATTCAAATATGGAGAATAAGCAAGTAGGATTCTGATGGCTTCAAGTCTGGATACTAGAGAAAATGTCTCCTCATTGTCAATTCCTCCTTCTTGACTATATCCTTGTGCCACTAATCTGGCCTTGTTCCTAACTATGTTTCCAGCTTCATCTACTTTATTTATAAACACTCATTTAGTGCCTATGATGAAGGTGTCCTTGGGTCTTTCAATATGTTTCCAAACATTATGTCTCTCAAACTGATTATGTTCTTCATGCATAGACATTACCCAAAATACATCATTGATGGTATCATCAATGTTTTTAGGTTCAAGTTGTGACATGAAGGCTTGGTGTTCAACCTGACTTCTATGAGAAGCTCTAGTTTGTGTTCCTTTTTCTAAGTCTCCTACAACAACATCTAAGGGATGGTTTCTAAGGGTTATAACCTTTCTAGAAAATGAGGGACTAGATATTTCAGGTTCATCCATAGACTCTGGTTCATTAGGACTTGATGGGTGAGAATTTCTATAATTGGAAGTATTCATGAATTCCTTCACAGAGGATTTTGAGAATTTTGAGTTGATGTTCAGATTTGATACATCATTGTCCTGATTTTCTAGGATGGTTCTAGGCTCATGTGGATCTATTTCATCATACTTTATATGAACAGATTCTTCCACACATTTAGTTATTTTATTAAATACTCTATATTCTTTACTTAATTTTGAGTAACCTAGGAAAATTCCTTCATCACTTTTGGATGAAAATTTGCCAATATTATCCTTTGTGTTGAGAATAATGAATTTTCAACAAAAAAATCTAAAGTAATTAACCTTTGGTGTTCTATTATTCAAGAGTTCATATGGGGTATTTCTGAGAATTGGTCTAATCAAGAAACTATTGATTATATATCATGTTGTATTAGCAGCTTTAGCGCAAAAGTAAATAGGTAATTCATACTCACTAAGCATTGTTTTAGAAATTTCTTACAAGGTTCTATTTCTTCTTTCTACAAAACCATTCTGTTGAGGTGTTCTAGGAGAAGAGAAATCTTGAGTATAGCCATTCTGTGAGCAAAAGGTTTCAAACTATTGATTTTCAAACTCATGGCCATGATCACTTCTTAATGATTTAATTTTAAGTCCACAAAGAGTTTCTACAGACTTGGCATACTTAGTGAAATAAGAGCAGACTTCACTTTTTTGGGCCATGAAAAAGGTCCTGGTATATCTATAGAAATCATCTACCAGAACATAAACAAAGTGATTCCCATTTAAACTAGAAATTCTAGATGGTCCAAACAACTCCATGTGAACCAACTCGAGAAGTTGACAAGTAGAGACTTCTATCTTTGATTTGAAAGTGATTTTGTGTTTTTTCCCTTTTGACAAGGATTACACACTTTTTCATTTGGAAACTCATGTTTGGGTAAGTCTTTAACTAGGCATTTTCTAGTTAGCTTTCTAAGGGAATGAACATTACAGTGTCCTAGTCTCTTGTGCCAGAGCCATGATTCTTTATGAAATACGCTTAAACCTGAAACATTTTGAGAAGTTAAGGTATCTAAATTAACAGAATAAACATACTCATTCCTTGATGCAGAAAATACTAATTCATCTTTAGAATTAAAGACATTACAGACATCATTTTCAAATTTAACATGATATCCATCATCACATAATTGTAATATACTATGAAAATTATATTTTACGGCATTAAAAAATTGTACATTCGAAATTAATATTGAATCAGAGATACCAATCTGGCCTAATCCAATGATCTTCCCTTTGGCATTGTCACCAAATGTGACATGTCCTCCATCTACTTTTATTAGATTCTTGAAGGATGAATAGTCTCAAGACATTTTCCTTGAACAACCACTGCCCAAGTACCATTGTTTTTTGCAGGATCTCTTCAAGAAGCCTTCCTATAACATCATCAAGAAAAGACATATTTTCGTACCCATACTTGTTTGGGTCTAGTAATATTAGTAATAAGTGCTTTAGGAACCCATATTTGTCTCATAGGTTTCCTATAATAATTATGTAAAGTGTTTGAAAAATAAACTATATTTGGTCCCAAAAACATGAAATAGTAGAGTATGTATCATGACTTGAGCTAGATGTGTTGTGTCTAGAATTGGGAACAAAACTATATGTCCTAGATTTGGAAATGAAATTCGTTCTACCAAGGATTCATTTACCAGGTTGATAAAAAATTCCTGTATTGTATTTAGGGGAAATTTGTTTTCCTATAATTTGAGGTAGGGTATTTTTCCCATTAGTAAACATTTCTAAGTCACATTTTAATTGCTCATTATATAGTTTTAATTTATTTTTTTCTTCAAGAAGTTGAGCATTTTCTCCTTTTCTGTAGTAAGTTCAGATTTAACAATTACAGTGAGAACATGTTGTTTCTTCAATGATTTATATTTATCATTTAATTAATTGCATGTCTCCACAGGCATGTTGCAATATTCAAACATTTCATCATTAGTCATATTTTCAGAGTCACTTTCCTCTTCAGAATTGTATGAATCATGTACAAAAGAGTTTGGTGTTACCTCAGATGTGTTTTTCAAAAAAAACATGTTGGCTCTATTAGTCTATTCATCATGTCATGTCTCTGAGTCACTTGAACTATCCTCAGAGGCACTCTAGGTTGCCTTCAACGCCTTTTTTTACTTATTGTCCTTGTCCTGATACTTATTATTCTTATGTTTCGGATAGTCAGCCTTTATATTTCCTTTGCACTTACATTCACAGCATTCAATTTCATCAGTTTTGTCACTTATTTTCCAATCCTTTTTTCAGTTTCCGTATTGATCATACATTCCCTTGTAGTTAGGTTTTCTGAAAATGTTTTTCTTCCTATAAAATCATTTGAATCTTCTGGCCAGTTGAGCCATCAGCTAATCATTGGCAGGTGATGATTTTTTAGTGGTGGAACTCTCTAATGAAGCTTCCAATTTACCTTTGTCTCCGTGCTTCGAGAAGGTGGTCTTGAATGCTACGGATTTCCTCTTCGGTTCATAATCCTCTTATTTGTTGACTTTAAAATATTCCTCATACATCATCAGTTTCTTAATGAGTTCTTTTATAGTTCGCTTACTGATGTCACATGATTATCTAATAGAGAGAGAGAGGTTCCCCTCCATCTTTCAGGTAAACACCTATGGATTCTCATGGTCTGTTCTTTGGTAGTGACTTCTTTTCCAAGAGAGATCATTGTGTTAGAAATATCATTGAACCTATGATACATGTCATAAATAGGCTCATCGGGTTTCATTATAAAATTATCATATTTTATAGTATTAGTATTGAGTCTCATTTCCTTTACACTAGATGTGACTTCATGTGAGACAGACAAGGTATCCCAAATTTCATGGGCAGTTTTACAAGCAGAAATCCTATTGAATTCTTCATCTCCTAAGGAATAGTATAAAGCATTCATGGCTTTGCAATTGTTATTATACACAGGTTTTGTAGGTTCATCCCATGAAATTATATCAGTCACAGGAAGTTTATAGTCATCTATAATTGATGACCAGATTTCAATGCTCATACTCTCTAGATGCATTTTCATTTTAATTTTCCATTGAGCATAATTGGTTACATTAATGAATGGTGGTCTGTTGGTTGCATCAAATTATAATCTCTAATCCATACTGACAAATAACTTTAAAATAACTATAAATTTATAATTGACAGAAATTTACAAATCTTTAATGTACAACTACAATCACAGTTGAGTAAGATTACACAGAGTCCTAATAAAGCATCCGCTGATACCAAATGTTGGTCGGAGTAGTTCAATCTAGAGGGTTGGGGTGAATTCAGTGAATATAAAATTTTCTGTCACAAAAATGTTATTTTAATATAAATGATTTCCCCCAAATTCAAATACAACCTAGTTAATCAAGGTTATACTGTTATAAGAGTTTTAATATTTAGAAAACCTCTTAAAAGATTGATTAATTCTCAGTAATCTTAATATGTATTATTAATACTACTTATGAAGTTATAATACTAAGACAAATAAGTTATAACTTCTTTCCAAGACTAACTATCAAAGTGAAATTAGAGTTTTATGGATTATGAAGTAAAATGGTAAAATAGAGAATACTAAATTAAACAACACCGCGAATATAAAACAAGTGGTTCAGTCTCAAGCTGAGACATAATCCACACCACTTGGTGATCACCTGACACCAAGCAGTTTATATAAATAAACATTGATCCACACCCTGGATCGGGGTTAACAATAGTATACTAAATTTCTTGGTCACACAGGGACCTCTTCCATAGTTTTCATGGATTGAAAAAAACAATAACTAGGCCACACATGGACCTCTTCCACAGTTTTTGTGGGTAAACAAAAGTAGAGAGTTCGGTGTAAGGATTTTGAAATCCTTTAGTTTAGCACATGAGTCTGTGTGTGTGTGGAATATACAGAGTACACACACTACTCAATAGGAAAGTAAAATATTCATTGATAGAGAGTATATATGAGTTTAGAATTATCTAGTGATTTGAAGGGTAGCTCTAGACTCTTTTGTTTGAGCAGAAATGCTTCTGAGTGCATCTCTAGTTTTTGTCTTTAAAAATAGAGTGTCACGAGTCATCTTGTGTTCTCCATGAGCTTTGAAAATGTAAGGATGTTCTCTGGATTCCAGTGTACTTCATGTGTTCTTCATCAAGGTCATATTTCATGCATGTAAAAGTGATTTATATGAAAAACATGCAAAGTGTTCTTCGTGGCCGTGCTTATACACGCTTTCTTCATTAAGTGTCAACACCTGTTGTCGTTGGGCACTCTCTACTTTTTATCTTTGAATGCATGGGTTTTGGCTGACAGGTTCCATGTGCTTCATACCTCGTACCTCATACTATTTCTACAAGGAAACATTAATTATGTCAGTTTATTAATGGCTTCCAGTATGACTGTTAAACATTAAATTGAAAGAACAAAATAGTTTAAGAAACAGTGTCACAATAATTTGGTAAAGCCGTGTATCCTTCACGGTGTCTAAGTGTCACGATCTGAGTGTCATGGTCTGATTGTCACAATGTGAGTGTCAAGGTGTGTGATATTCACAGTGTCTTGCCTTCACGGTGTCATGGATTACAGTGTCTTGGTCATGGTGTCTTTGCTTACTATGTCTTGGTCATGAGGTCTTGGTCATGGTGTCTTGGCTTATGGTGTCTTGGTCACGATGTCTTATCTTCACGAGGTCTTAGTCACGATTTCTTTCTAAATTTGTCTTGCTAACTGTTTCTGGCTTCACGGTGTCTGATTTTCACAGTGTCGTATACTTAGCAAAATAATTGTATTTAGACTTAACAGAATTATGCATGAAATGGATTGAGCTTAACCATTATAAACCATGAGAAAACATGAAACAAAAATACACATGATTGGATATAATTTATAGGATTTAACTAGGTTGAATGATATTTTTGGTCATTAATAATATATTTGATAATAAAAGAGATTTGTGATCATTAAAACATGAGTAATACATGAGGAGTCCAACACATCAGTTCCAAAAAACCCAATCCCTTAGCCTTAAAAAATAATTAAACTCACAAAATGAAATAAAAACCTTTACCATCATACCCCAAAAAAGCTAATGCCTTATCCCCAAAATAACCCTACACCATCAGACCTAAAAATCATTAAACCCATATCCCTAAAAAATGTTAAAACAATAATCTTGAAAAAATACCAAAAAATACAAACCCATAAAAACCAAAATCCATCTATTCCATGAATCCCAAAACCCTCATCCCCACAAAAACCTAAACTATTTTCCCTAATAAAACATAAACCCTCCTATCCATGAACCCCTATAACCTCATCCCAAAGGATCCTTGAACCATTATCCACAAGAAAACCAAACTATCCAACCTAAGAAACCCTAAACCCTTACCCCCCAAAAAAACAAATCCATCATCCCTTAAAAATCCTAGAGCCTAAACCCTAAAATACTCTATACCATAGGGCCAAAAAAACCAATCCCCATATCCTGAAAACCCTTAAACCATCATCAATAAGAAACCCTATACCATATTCTCCAAAAAACAATAAAGAATCATCCCAAGAAAACAATATACTGCAACTACAAAAAATTAATACCCTCATCCCACAAATAATTCTACCCCCTTAGGCCCAAAAAAACCTAAACCTTCGGCACCCAAAAAACATATACACACATCCCCAAAAAACCATACACCCTCATCCCTCAAAAACCAAAACTCTCATCCCCAAAACCCTAATCCTTCATAACCAAAAATCCTTTTACACTCATCCCAAAAAAATGATATTCCCTGAGCCTAAAAAAACTAAAACATCATTACAAAAAACCCTATACATTCATCCCCTAAAATCACAAAACCCTAATTCCCAATAAAACCTAAATTTTCAATCACAAAAAATTATAAACCCTCATCTAGGAAAAAACGCAATCCCTTAGCCCTAAAAAACCCGAAACACTCAACTCCAATAAACCTAAGCCCTATATCCAATCAAATCATAATCCCTCACCCAAAAAAAACACTAAACACTAATCCCCAAAAACTATATTCATTTAGCTTCAGAAAACCATAAACTCTCATCCCCTAAAAATCATATTTCCATTTCCCCAAAAAAACTCATCCATCTGCACGAAAAAACCTGAAACCATCAGCCCTAAAAAATCCTAACAACTCATCCCCAAAAAATAATAAACCATGAAACCAAAAAAATAACCCTTAGGAATCAAAATGTCCTAACCAATCGGACATAAAAAATAGTAAACCATCCCATATAAAAAATAAACAAGCCCACATGCCAAAAAACATAATCATATATGCCAAAAAAACCCTAAAACCTAATCTCTAAAAACACTTAATCCACAAAACATGAAACCCTAAACCCACTTCCCCCAAAAAACACTATACCTTTATCCCCAAAAAAACCTAAACCCCATTCCCCCAAAAACCCAAAAACTGTCATTTGAAAAACCCTAAACCCTCCATCCTACAAAAACATAAACCCTCTACCAAATGAAACCCAAAATAGTAGGCCCTAAATAAATATTACATCCTCAACCCTAAAAAACCCTAAAACCTCAACATTTAAATAACTGAAAAACTTGGACCCATATAACTCTAAAACCGAAACCCACAGATTCTGTAAGCACTCAACCCTAGAAAATCTTTTCAAATCTTTCCAAAAAAACAACCTAAACCATCAGCCCCAAAAAATTAGGACCCATCAACCCTAAAAAACCTGAATCCCCCATCCCCAAAAAATAATAAATACATAGCCTCAATAACTCTAAACCCTCTGTCCTAAAAAAACTGAACCCCAGCCACAAAAAACCTTAAACCCTTATATAAAAAACACTTATACCTAAATAAACCTAAACCCTCAGCCCAAAAAAACCCTAAACACATGTCCTAGAAACCCCTAAACAGTGATCCCCAAAAAACCTAGACCCATCAACACTAAAAAACCCTAAACCCTCATCCACAAAAAACGTAAACCATTGGAACCAATAAAACATGATCCCTAATCCAAAAAACATTAATTCATGTACTATAATGAATCCCAAAACCCTATACTCCAAATAACCTGAATCCATTAATAGAAATAAGACCTAATCCATCATCACCAAATAACCTGAAACACTATTCCCCAAAAATCACTAAAAACACATCCACAAAATCCATAAACTCAAAACCAAACCCTTTACCCAAAAAAAAATGATATCTTATGGCACCAGAAAACCCAAAATCGCATACCCAAAAACACTAAAACTGCATCCCATAAATACTAGAACTGATTAACACCCCCCAAATAAACTATCTTCCCCAATAACCTAGAAATGTCATTCTAATGAATATATAATCTCTTAGGCCTAAATCAATATACCCATGAACCAAAATACCTAAACCATCATCCCCCAAAAATATAATTGTTCATCCAAAAAAACCTTGACCCCCAGCCCCAAAAAACAATAAACACTAGACCCAAAAAACTCTAACCCCTCATCCCAAAACACACCATAAACCCTCATCTATGAAAAAACATAAAAAATGGACCCCAAAAACATTAAACTCTTATTCATAAAAAATAGAACCCTTATCCCCCTAAAACCATAAACACGTAGCCCAAAAAAAACACTAAACCCTCGACGCCAAAAACAACATTCAACCCCCAAAAACCTAACCCTCACCCCAAAAAACACCGAACCCTCATCCCAATAAAATTATTAAATCATCACCCCCAAATAAATGGAAACACTCGGCCCCAAAAAAACAAAAAATCAAATCACCAAAATACCTTAATCCATAATCCACAAAAAATAAAAAATCCCCAACCTAGAAAATATTAAAAACCATAATCCACAAAAACAGTAAAACCTCAGCAAAAAAAATTCCTAAAAAAATTCCCCTAAAAACACTATACCCTCAGCCTGCAAAAACCCTAACCCCCTTCCGCAAATATCCAAAAACAAATAGTCGCAAAAAACCTAGGCCCACTTTCCTATAAAACCCTAAACCCTCTTCCCCAATATGCATAAACCCTCATCACTATAAAACCCTAACTCTTTGGACCCAAGACCCCCAAAACCCTCATCCCAATGAACCATATTCTCATGGCTCCGAAAAACCCTAAACCCATGCTCCTAGGAAAAACTAAACCATCTACCCCAAAAATAAATATCCCCTTAGCCTCAATAAACTGTAAACTCTCAATGTAAAAAATCCCTAATCCATCCACCCCAAAAAACACTATACAATCCAACATAAAAGACAATTAACCCTCAGACCAAATAATTGAAAAAATAGTGAAAAAACCCATAACCCTCTGCCCCGATAAAACCAAACCCCCAAAACCCCCAATCAAAAAATAACCAAAACCTCAGTGCCCAAAACCACATACATTCATCCCCAAAAAACCCCAAACCCTCACTCCCAAAAAACCTGAAACCCTCATCGCTAAAAAACCCAAAATTATAATCCATAAAAAAAATCATTTATCCCCCCTAAAACACCAAAAATCAATCCCCAAAATACCCCAAAATCTCAACACCAAAAAACACAAAACTATATACCTCAGAAAAGTGGGCACCCAAAGCCCCCAAAACACAAAAATGCCCATCCCTTAAAAAATGAAAACCTTGATCCCCCCCAAATCCTCACCCATATTCCCAAAAAACCCATTCTATCAACCACAAAATCTCTAAAAACCACAGTTCAAAAAAACGTCAATCCTTTTTCCCTACAAAACCCCAATCAATTATCCTATAGAATCCTCAATCCCTCATTCCAAAAAAACACAAAATCTTCATCCCCAAAAAATCTATAAAATTCTATCCCAAAAAACCCCAAACCCTCACTGCCAAAACCCAATACCCTCACACCCAAAAAACACTAAACACTCTACCCAAAATGCCAAAATACCCCTACTAAAAAATACCTAAACTTTTATACTCAAAAAACTGTATACCTTCAGCCCCAACAACTTTAAACCCTCATCCCAAAATATATATACACTCATACCCAAAAATAACAATACCTGTATCCACCAAAAAAATATAAACCCTCTACCTAAGAAAACATTATACCCTCATTCCTATGAAACAACATACCCTTAGCCCCAATAAATTTTAATTTCTTTACCACAAAAAATCCTAAACCCCTAGAACCAAAAACCCCTAAACCCTCTCCCCTAATAATCCATAATGCCTCAGCCCTAAAGAATCGTTGTACAGTCATTCCCCAAACCCTTAACCACTACCAATAAGAATTCATATATCCCCAGCCCCAAAAATCCTAAAACATCATCCAAAAAATCCCTAAAAACTGATCCTAATAAAACCATAAAACCTTTTCCCCAAGAAACCCTAAACCCTCATCCTAATGAAATCCTAAACGCGTATCCCCAAGAACCCTGATCTCTCCTTCCAATAAAACCATAAACCCTCATCCCTAAGAAATCATAACCATTCATCGCAATGTAAACATCCACACTAATCCCCAAAACCCCAAATCCAATCACCTAAATAACTTTATACACTCGCACACAAAACCCTATAACCTCATCCCCTAGAAACTCTATATCCTCCGACCTAAAAAACTCTAAACACTCATCCCAAAAATCCATGTATCAAATACCATATAAAATTCTAACCCCTTAGCACCCAAAAATCCTACACACTCCAACTCAAAAACCACTTTATACTTAGTCGAAAAAAACATAAAAACATCATACCCAAAAAACCATATACCCTTAACTAAAAAACTTATAGCCTCATCTCCCTAAAACGCTAAACCCTCATCCCCAAAAACTCTAATCCATCGTCCCCCAACAACAACTGAACCCTCTTTCCCAAAAATTTGAAGACCCTCTCCCCAAAATACCATATTCATTGAGCCCATTAAAACCATAAACAATGATCCCCCAAAAAACCTATAAATTCATCCCCAATACTCTTAAACACTCATTCTCAAAAACACCCTAAACTCTTATCCATAATATACCAAAAACACTTATCCTCATAAAATAGTAAATCATATATTCTAAAAAACATTAAACCCTCGTCCCCAAAAAGAATAAACCATCATCCCACAAAAAACCCTAAACCTTCATCTGTAAAAAAATGTAAACCCTTCACCAAGAAAATACCGAAACAATTAAATCGAAAAACTGAAAAAAACCCATGTCGAAAAACCTTAAAACCATAACCCCACAATACCAAAAACTTGAATCCTAAAAAAACTCAAAACCCTCCTCCCATTAAAATACTAAACCGTCATACTAAATAAACCTTAATCTCTCATCCCCTATAACCCCCCAAAACATGCATCCTATAAAATACCTAAACCCTAATCCCCCCAAAAACCGAACCCCTCTACCCAAAAATCCATAAACCCCCTCTCCCAAAACACTCTAAACTCTCACCCCCCCAAAACCTTAAACCATCATCACCAAAATACCATAAATCCCCAAAACCTTAAAAATGTAAACCCTCATCCCCAAAAAACCTTCAAATCTAAAACCAAAAAAATATTAAACCTTCATCATCGAAAAAAATGATTACCATAATCAACAAAAATCCATAAACCCTCATCACAAAAAAAAATCTAAACCATCATCCCTAGAAAACCATAAACACTTGGTCCAAAAAAACCCTAAACCATGAGAGATAAAAATCCCAAAACCTTCATCTCAAATAAAATCCCCCCAAATAAACCATAATAAAATGTCCCTAAAACACTTGTAACCATGATCCACCAAAAAAGAGAATCAATACACCAAAAAAAAATCAAAAACCCATAGTCCCAAGAAAATAGAAAACCTACACCCTAAAAAACCCTTCACACTCAGATTGACACTACCCTAGAAACGAGGTCCCAAGAAACAAAAACCCTTTATCCAAAAAGTCCCTGGACCATCATAATGAAAAAACTTAATCCCTTAACCCCAAAAACCCAAAAACCTCATAAAAAACAAAAAAAATTAAACTATCAAATGTAAAAAACGTAAACCCTCAGCTTAAAAATAAACATAAACCCTCATCCATAAAAATACTATATTTTAATCCCTAAATTACCCAAAACCATTTCCCCCAAGATAACAAAAACCCTCTTCCCCAAAAGTTATAAATTGTTATCCCTAAAAAACCCTAAACCCATAGCCCAAAAGACACTAAACCATCCGTAAAAAAATTTTGAAACCCTCATCCCCAAAAAACCCTAAACCCTTTTACCCAAAATCCCTAATCATTTCCAGCCCAAAAAATCTAAACCCACGTCCCAAAACACTATAACCCCTAATTCCGAAAAATAGTAATCCCTAGGCCATGAAAAAACCTAAACTCTTAGCATGAAAAAATCCTTAACCCTTGACCCAAGAACCCCCTAACACTTGACACTAATAAAACAAAAAACCCTTGGTCCCAAAAAACCAAATCCCAAATCCCCCAAAAACCTAATCCATCATCCTCAAAAACCCTAAAACATCAGCCCCAAAAATTCCTAAACTCTAGGCCTAAAACCTCATCCACAAATAATCATAGAGCCTCAACCTCAAAAAACTCTAATCCTTCTACCCACAAAAACCTGAAATAATCAATCCAAAAAACCCTAAAACCATGGCCTTGAAAATCTTTAAACACTATTCCCATAAATACACAAAACCAATAGTCCCAATAAACCCTAAACAATCGGTACGAAAAAGAACCTAAACCCTCAACACAAAGAACACTAAACCTCTGCACTTAGGAACTGTAAACTCTCCACCCTGAAAATACTATATAGATGGTCCCAAAAAACCCTAAACCCACATCCCCAAAAAACCTAAACACTCAACCCCAAAAAATACTAACACCTCATCCCATGAAAATTCCTACACCCTAAACCATAATGAATACTAATCCTGTCAGCTGCAAATAACCCTAAAGCTTCATTCCTAAAAAACTACAATATCTCGTCCCAAACAAACACTACACCCTTAACCCAAAAATTCCTTAAACACCCAACCCCAAAAATATAAAAACCATAAGCTCAAAAAATAACCCAACCATCAACCCCCAAAATGCATAAACCATTAGACCCAAATAACATTAAACCCTCATCCAGAAAAAATCCTAAAACCCTTAGCCCCAAAATACACTAAACAGTCTACCCAAAAAACCACATCCCCTTGACCCCAAAATAATAGTAAACACTTAGCCCAAATAAAATATAGACCCTCAAAACCAAAAACAACCTAAATACTCTGCCCTAAATAAATTTTAACACTCATCTTGAAAAAAAAACTAAACCATAAACCCCAAATTAACCCAAAACCATCATCCCAAAAAAATCCATAAACCCTCCAAGACCAATAACCTAATCAATCAACTATAAATAATGTAAACTCTCATCCCCAAAGAACCCGGAACCCATGTCTTAAAAAACCCAAAACACTTATCCCCAAAAAACCATTAGCCTTATGTTCTAGAAAAAAATCCCTTCTCCCCAAAATACCTAAACACTATTCCCCAAAAAAATTCCAAAACCCTTGGACAAAAAATCCTAAACCTATATCTCAAAAAAACTAAAACTTGGTCCCAAAACAACCTAACCTCAGGGCCCAAAAAAACTATAAACACTCAAACCTTGAAAACCCTAATACATCATCCTTTAAAAACCCTGAACCATCATCCCCAATTTACATTAGAATCTTAAAACAAAAAAATCATAGAAACACAACCCTATAAAATATAAAACCCTAATCCAAAATAACAATAAAACCAAACAACAAAAAACACCAATCACTGAACCCAAAAAACCCAAAACCCTTCATCACAAATAACCATAATCTTTAATGACAATAATACATTAACACCTCATACAAAATAACTCATAAACCCCCATCCCCATAAAATTCTAAACCCTCCTTCATAAAAAACCTACACCCTCATCTACAAAATAATCCTATATCACATCCATCAAAAAACCCTAAACCATTTTCAAAAAAACACAATAAACCATCGACCCCAAATAACCCTAAAACATTAGCCCAAAAAAATCCCTTATCCCGCAGCATGAATATAACACAGACCCTCAGCCCAAAAAAACCATAAACTCTTCACCCCAAAATCACTAAAATCTTATCTCTAAAAAAGTAGAATCCTTCATCCCCAAAATACCTAAAGCCTATTCCCCAAAAAAAGTAAACACTTAGCCCAAAAACACTAAAACTTTATAACCAAAAAACACTAAAACCAAATCCCTACAACAACTTAAAACTTCTTCCCAAAAAACCCAAAACCATCAGCCCAAGAAAACCCAAATCCATCAGCCCCAATAATCCTTAAGCTCTCATACCCAAAGAACCCAATACACTTAGTCCAAAGAAATAAATCCCAAAAAACCATAAAACATTAACCCCTAAAATCCCTACACTCTCATCCCCAAAAAATGGAAAACCATCACCCCAAGAAACCCATAATCCAGAATATAGAAACACACCTAAACACATAGGCCTGAAAAATCCCAAACTCCTTGCTACACAAACCCCAATGCTAAAAAACAATAATCCCTCTGCCTGAAAACTCGAAACTCACAGACCTAAAAATCCCTTAATCTTCACGCCCAAAAAAATTAAAATGATTATATATAAAAAAATATTAAAATTTATCTAAAATATTCACTAAAACTGATTCCACTAAATCCTAAACCCCCTACTACAAAAAAACCTAAACTCTTATCCCCCAAACCCCCAAATCCTCAACTCCAAGGAACACTAATCACTAAATATCAAATAACCTTAAATACTCTACCCATAAAAAACCAAACCATTATCCAAAAAACCCTATACCCTTATCCCTAAAAATATTAAAAATTCATCCCCCAAAACCATAAAAACTAATCCCCAAAAAAACATAGACCCTCAAGTCCAAAAAACCCTAAACCCTTGGACCAAAAAACCCAAAAATCTAATCCCCCCAAAACCCAAAACCCTCATCCAAAAAAAAATAACTCTTAGTCCTAATAGACCTTAACCCCTCATCCCAAAATAACTATAATCCCTCAATCAAAAAAATACTAAACCTTGTTCCAATAAAACTAAACCCTCCATCCCAAAAAACACTAAACACTCTACTAAAAAAACCTCTAAATACTCATGCTAAAAAAACATAAAACTTTAAACCCCAATAAACCTAAACATTACCTCTCAATAAACTGTAAAATATAACCCCCAAGAAACCCTAAATCCTCAACCACCAAAATACCAAAATCCTTGGCCGAAAAATTCCTAAACCGCAAGCAAAAAAACAAAAACATTCAAGGATAAAAGACCCAAAACAGTCATCCCCACGATTATAAAAACCCGCATCTCAAAAAAAAAACACTAAAACCTCAATCCTATGGAACACTAAACCCTCAACCCCAAAAAAACATTAACCCTCAACCCAAAAAACCCTAAACCCAGATCCCCAAAAAATAATATATCATCATCTAAAAAAAACCCATACCCTCATCCCCCAAACCCTAAACCATGATAAATAAAAAACCATAATGCCTAAAACCCAATAAAACCTCAAACCATGAACCCCAAAAAACACCAAACCCTAATCCCATGAAACCCCTGACCCCAAGACAAAAATAAATATTCACCATATTTTCCAAACAAATCCATAAAAACTCATGCAAAAAAATTATAAACCCTTAGCCTTAATAAAAATTAACCATAATCATAAAAAACCATAAATCAATATCCCCGAAAAACCATAAATCCCCATCCCTAAAAAACCCTATACCCTTTTCCAAAAAACCACAAAAACCTCATCCCTTAAATACCCAAAACCGATAGTCCCAAAAAAAGAATAAACCCTATACACTAAAAAACCCTAAACCCTCATCCCCAAAAACCATAAACCCTCAACCCAAAAAGAACCATAAACCCTCATCGCTAAAATTTCATAATCTCTCAACCCAAAAAAAAAAATAAAAAGTTGTATAAAAAAACTATAAACATACAACCCCAAAACTCCCTAATGATCATCACTATAATATCCAATTCCCTTGTCCCCAATAAATTCCAATCCCTCTACCCAAATAAATGATAAACCCTCATCCTGAAAAAACCATTCAGCGGGTAAAAACCCTAAACATTTTTCCCCCAAAACCCAAAACCATCACCCATAAGAACCTGAAATCCTCTGACCCAAGAAAACTCAAACCCTCATACCTAAAAATCCCTAACCCCTCAGTAAAAAAAATCCCCAAACACTCTACCCCATGAACGCAAACCCTTAGCCTCATAAATACCAAAATCATCATCCTCAAGAAAATCCAACACACATATCCTGAAAACCTCCATCCCCTTCCCTAAAAACCCAAACCCCTAACACCCATCCCAAAAAAAAAACTCAAAACCCTTATCTCCCAAAAAACACAAACACACATCCCCATAAGGCCAAAAATATATAGTCCCAATAATTATACTCTCATGCATAAATATCTATAACCCTTCATTGCTAAAAACCAACAAACTATTAGCCCCAAAAAACCCAAATATGTTGACCTAAGAAAACATTTACACAAAACCCAAAAAACATTAAACCATCATTCCAAAAAAAACCAATACCCCCATTTCCAAAAAATCCTAAACACACAGTAAAAAAACCTCAACCTTCATAAAATAATAAATACTATCAACCCCAAAAATTCTGAAACATTCATTATTAAAAAAATACCAAACCCTCAGTCCCAAAAAATCCCAAAACCCTCATCCCCCAAACTGTAATTCCTTATCCCTAAAAACCCTAAATTCTCATTGAAAAATCATAAACTACCATCCCCATAAAACCTTAATCTATCAACCCTAAAAAATGTAATACACTTATCCCTTAAAAACTATAAAAAATCATCCCTATAAAACCTCAGTCCTCAGAAACAAAAAACAATAAATAGTCAGCCCCAAATAAACCATAAATCTAAAATTCCAAAAAAATACTCCAAAACCAAAACCCTAAAAAACATCCAACGCCAATATTAAAAAACAAAAAACCCTCAACCCTAATAAACCCAAAACCCATATCCCCAAATACCCCAAAACAATCTTCCCGTAAAACCCTAAACCCTCAGCCTTAGAAGACATCATATCAAAAACCCAAAAATAAAAAACCTCGAGAACAAAAAAACCCCAAACCCATAGCGCTAAAAAACAAAAACAATTATCCCCCCAAAACAACAAACCCTTATATCTAAAAAATCCTAATCCCAAAAACACAAAATACCCTAAACCCTCATCCTCAAAAGTCAGAAAGCCCAAACCCCATGTAACCATAATCGATCAGCTAAAATCCCCATCCAATAAAACCCTGAACCCCCATCATAATAAAAACATTAACCCACTATCCCAAAAAACCATAATCACTCATCCCAAAAAACAAACCCATACCCCAGAAAACATTAAATGTGATTCCCCCAAAATGCCTAAACACAAGATACCCCAAAATAAAAAACTCTTCCCTAAAAAAACCTAAGACACCAACCCTTAAAAAACCTCATCCCTCAGCCCCAAAATACCCTAAACTCTAATGTCCTAAAAAAATACGCATCCTCAAAAATATCCATAAACCCTCCACAACAAAAAACCCTAATCACTCAGCCCCAAAAACACCAGAAACCCTCATCTACCAGAATCTCTACACCCCCACCCACAACAAACCCTAAACCCTCAGCCCCCAAAACCCTATTAAATCATCCCTAAAAAACATGAAACACCAATCGCCATAAATCCCAAACCATCATACACATAATACCTCAAACCCTGAACACCAAACATCCACAGACCCATATCCCGAAAACCCTTGAACCATTTCCCCAAAAATATCAAAACCCTAAACCCCAAAAAAGGAATAAACCCATATAACCAAAAAAACCCAATCCATGATCCCCAATAATCAAAAAGCACAATGCCCCAAAAAATCCCAAAACCATAGCCACTAAAACCATAATAACATGGCCATAAAAACACCAATCCCTCAACCGCAAAAAACCCAAACCCTCATCCCAAATAAATGATAATACCTAATCCCCCCAAAAATGTAAACCCTCAGCTCCAAAAATTATAAAACCCTATCCCCCAAGACACTAAATCCTCGTACCCAAAAAAACCCTAAACCTTGAATGCCATAAAACACTATATACTCAACCCCAAAAAACCCTAAATCCACATATCTAAAAATACATAAATTCCTAGACCCAAAACAACTAAATCCCTCACCAAAAAAATACCCAATACACTCATCCTGAAAAAACCATTACAACTCAGTGCCAAAATAAACCTAAACACTCACCCCCAAAAAACCTAAAACCTCATCCCCAAAATACCATAAATTCTTATCCCAAAAAACCTTGAACACTCATCCATAAAAAACCATATATCCATAAACCCATATATTTTTTTACCCTCAACACTAAAATACCCTCAATCCTCATACCAAAAAACCAAAAACCCATTGCACCAAAAAACCCTAAACACTCAACCAAAAAAATCATCTAGCCCCCAAAACCCAATACTCTCATCCCCAGAAAACCCAAAGCCTATAGCTCCAAAATAACCCAAAACCTCCTCCAAAAAAAACCTGAAACCATCATCACCAAAAACCCCACACCCTTAGAAAACTCCAAACCCTCAACCCTAGAAAACACCAAACCCTCTTCCACATAAATCCTCAAACCCTAATCCCGATGAAAAATCAAAACCTCAACCCCCAAAACCCAAGACACTCATCCAAGGAAAACACCTAACACTAATCCACAAAAAACACATACACTGATCCCCAAAATCCCTAAACACCTATCCTCAAAACCCCAAAACATCATCCCGAAAAAACCACAATAAGATAGCCAGATAATCTATTGAATACACATTCCAAAAAAATCTCAACCATCATCTTCAAAAAACCCTAAACCCTGAGCCCAAAAAAACCTCAACCCTCATCCCCAAAAAACACTAAACCCTCGTCCCCCCGGAATCTTAAATCATCATCCCCAAGAAAAACTAAAGCCTTATACCTAAGGAACCATAAAATATTAGGCTCAAAAAACCGTAAAATCTAATTCGAAAAAAAATACAAAACCCTCAACCAAAAAATCCTAAACCCTTAGGCACAAAAACCACATACCCTTAGCCCTAAAAACCTAAAATCTTCACATTCAAAAAACACTAAACCACCAATGACTGAATAACAAAGATCATTATCCTTAATGAATCACTAAAAAATCAGTGAAAAATAAATCATAAACCCTCATCCCATATAAACACTAACCGTCATTAAAAAAACTCCAAACCCGTAGCGTAAAAAGCCTGAACCATTTCCCATAATAAAACACTAAACCATCATCCCAAAAAACACTAAAGAAACCGAACTAATAAAATGCTAAACCCTATTTACTAAATATACTTAAACCCTCTACCCTATAGAACCCTGAAACCCATAAATCTATCAACATTCATCACTAAAAATCAAGAAAACCTCATACCTATGAAACCATAAACTCTCATCCATTGGGAAATAAAAATACCCATCCGAAAAACCCCTAAACTCTCATCCTAAAAAATACAAAACCATCTACCTTAAAAAAACAAAAAATGCTCATCCCGAAGTCCCTAAACCCATATACACAAAATAAACTATACTCTAATACCCAAAATACTCAAAAAATAATCCCTAAAAACAATAAACCATAATCCCCAAAATCAATAAATCATCAACTCTTAAAATCCAAAAACCCTCAGTCCCAAAACACTCAATTTCCTCATGATGAAAAACTCATATCCCGTGACCCCCAAAATACACAAAACCGCTGGCACCAAAAATAATTAATCCACTAGACCCATATAACCCTAATTCCCCAGCCAAGAAAACCCAAACATTATGCCACAAAAAATCGTAAACACTCATCACCCAAAACTCCAAACCTTCATCACCCAAAACACTATACTCTAATCCCCCAAAACCCCAAAACACTCTTATAAAAAATATGAACACTGAATACCATAAAACAGAAGACCCTATGCTATAAAAACCATAATTACCCCACACTATGAATGCCAAATCTCCCTTAGTAAAAATATATTAAACCTTTGTCCAAAAAACCATAATCCCCCAACACACAAAAAACATGAATCCATTAGCCCCAAAAAATACATAATCCCCCAAACACCAAAAATACAAATCCATTATCCATAAAAATACTTATCATTTATTCCAAATAAACACTAAAACTTCAACCCTAAAAAACCCTAAACCATCATCCCAAAAAACCCAATACCCTTAGCTCCAAATAACCATAAACAATCTGACCAAAGGAACCCAAAACCCTCAGCCCTAAGAAATCCCAAACCTTCATCCCCAATAAACCATAAAACCCTTATCCTGAATAAAAAATAATCTCTCATCCACAAAACAACTATTCCTTCACCCCGAAAAAACCGTAAAGCCTCAGCATCAAATAACCCTTAAACCTCATTCCACAATTCCCTAAACCCTCATCCCTAAGAAATGTTAAAAACTTAGTCGAAAAAACCTAATCATTCAATCCTAAAAAAATCATAAATCCACATAAACCCCCCTAAAATGTCATAATAAAAACCCAAAATCTTCTACCTAAGAAAACCCTAAATCCTCAGTCCTAAAAAATATTTAAACGCTTATCCCAAGAAATCCCTACCCCCACCCCTCCCAAAAAAACCCTAAACCAACTGCCCTAATGAACCATATGAACTCATACTTAAAAAAACTAAACCCTCATCCCAAAAAACCATAAAAGTTGTGAGCCAAAAAATGTGAACCCATAGGCTAAAAAAACACTAAATCCCCATCATGAAGAAACTCTAATCTGTCATCCCCACAAAACCATACATCGTATTCCCTAAATGGATCTAAACCTACTATCCTAAAAACCCTAGAACCAGACCCCAAGAAAAAATCACTCATCCCTAATAAACCCAAAACCCTCATTCCAAGAAACCTCAAAACATATGCACCAAGAATCCCTCTACACATAACCTCCAAAAAACAAAAAACCCCCAACCAAAATAATCCCCATACCCCTATCATTAAAAAACCTAAATTATAATCCCCAAAAAATCTATAAACCATCTGCCAAATAAACCCAAGACACACATCCCCATGACATAACTAAACCCTCAGGCACAATAAAAACCATTAACACTCAACCTCGAATACAGTAAACACTCATCCATAGAACTCCCTAAACAACTATCCTTAGATATCCATAAACCCTCCGGGCAAGAATAATCTCTAAA
The DNA here is from genome assembly GCA_963277665.1 of Viscum album. NCBI lineage: Eukaryota > Viridiplantae > Streptophyta > Magnoliopsida > Santalales > Viscaceae > Viscum > Viscum album. The sequence continues at coordinate 1,553,532,824 of OY728156.1, forward strand.
AAACATCACCTAAAAACCCTAAACACTCATCCTTAGAAACCCAAAACCCATATCCCTAGAAAACCCAAATACCACAGACCCAGATGACCCTAATCCCTCATCCAAAAAAACATAAACACATATCCCTAGATGAACCTAAATCCTCATCCCTAGAAATCCCAAAACCCTCATCACCATATAACACTAAACCCTTAGGACATGAAAACACATAAACCCTCATCCATTGGAAAAGAGAATCCCTCCATCCATTAACACCCGAAAGAGTTTTCCCTATAAAACCCTAAATACTAACCATGAAAAAAAAACCAACGCCATCATCCATACCGAACCGTAGAACGACATCCCTATGAAAACCTAACCCATGGTCCCATAAAACCAAAAAACCATATCCAAAAAAATACCTAAAACCTCATCCACATAAAACAATAAAATATTATCCCCAGAAAGCCTTATTTCTAGAGCTGTAGAAATCCTTAAACTGTCAACCCCATTGAACCCTAAACACTTATCACCAAGAGATCCTAAACCCTCATCCCTAGAAATCCATTGACCCTTATACCTAGAAAAACCAAATACATCAAACCTAGAAATCACTAAAACACCAGTCTTAGAAAAACATAAGCCCTAATCCTCAGAAAAACATAAAGTCCCAACCCTAGAAAACCATAAACTTTTATCCTCTGAAAATCATAAACCCACATCCCTTGATAACCGTTGAAACTCATATGCAGACAACCCAAAATTCTCATCATGAAAAAACACTAAAACCCAAAATATAGAAATCCCCAAAAGCTCATCCCAATAAAACCATAAATCATCTTCCATAAAAACCTTATACCATCATCCCCATAACAAAATAAACCCCATATACTAAAAGAAACTAAAACCTTACCAAAAAATCTTTTACCCTCAGCCCTAACAACCCTATACCCTTAACCAAAAAACCATAAACCTTTAGCTGACAATACTATATACCCTCTGCTAAATAAAGATCCTAAACACTTATCCCTAAAAATCCATACAACCCCATCCCTAGAAAACTGTAAAACCACATCCCTAAAAACCCTAAATTTTATCCCCAAAAACCAAAAACCCTCAACCACAGAAAACAATAATACAGAAACCATAGAAAAACTTAGAAAACCCTTGAACCCCATCCCCAAATAACCCTAAAAAATCATCCCTACAAAATCCTGAACCCTCATCCCCATAAAGTATTAAAGAAATTTCATAATAAAACCCTGAACACTAACCAATAGAAACCCCTAATCCATATTCCCTAGAAAATCCTAATCCCCCAGATCTAGAAAAACCAAAGCCCACAACCATTGAAAACATGTATCCCTTAGACCTTAAAAAAACTCTTATTCCACATTAAAAAAAATTCTTAGCCACAAAAATTATAAAACATCAACCTCAAAAATCCCTAAACACTCATCTATAAAAAAATATACACCACCTTCCAAAGAATCACAAATCGATTATTGAAAAAACCCCTAAACACTTATCCCTTAAAAACCCTAAACCCATTGTGCTAGAAATCAAAATACCATCAAACCTAAAAAATTTGAAACTCTTATCCCCAGAAATCAGTAAACCCTCCATTCCAAAAAACCCCCCAAACAATCATTCTACATAAACCTGAAACCATTAGCCCCAAAAATCCTAAACCATCTTAAGAAAAACTCAAACCCACTACACAAAAAACCCAAATTGAATATTCCAAGATTTCGAAAACTCCAAGACCATAAAAACCCGAACCCTCAACCAAAAAAACCAAAAAATGATTCAATAATAAATCCATAACCTTATACATATAAAATAATAATGAATCAGACCAAAAAAAACATAAAACATTATCCCCAGAAAACCTTAAACCCTCTTCCCCTAAAATTATGAAATAATATTCCCAAAAAGCACCAAAACTTCAACACAAAAATCCACAAATCTTAACCCAAAACCCCTAAACCGTTGACCCTAAAATCCAATTACACTAACTTAAAAAAAATCCCACTAACCTAAAAAAAACCAAATCCCTCAGACCCAAATGTACATAAATCCTCATCCCAAAATAATCAATAAATCCTAAACCAAAAAAAAACCCAAAACCCACATCCCAAAATAATCAATAATTCCTCAACAAAAAAACCCAAACCATCATCCCCAAAAAGCAAAAATCAATACCCATCTATATAAAACTCAAACCCTAAATGCCAATAAACCCCACTATTCCCTCCCCCCCCAAACCCACAAACCATATTTTTTAAGACATGAAACACTGAGAAATAAAAAATTTAAAATCATCAACCAGAAAAAAAACCAATCCCTCATCACCCAAATAATTTTCGAACACAAATCCCTAAAAACCCAAAACATTATCCAAGAAAAAAACATAACATCAGAACTAAAAAAGACTAATACTTTATCCAAAAAAATAACTAAACACACAAACTCATAAATCAAAAACCCACTAACCTAAAAATCTTAAACCATCAACCAAAATTCCACTAAATCCTTGGTCTATAAAACCCTAAACCTCCATCCCCAAAAAATACCTAAACCCCAAGTCCTAAAAAATTAAAAACTCTTAGCACCAAAAAACCTTAAACCACTATCTATAAAATCATAGAATCCATGGGATATAAATACCCTAAACCAGAGCCCATAAAATACAAAATCCCCTACCCATAAAATCCTTTAACCCCCATCCCTCAAAAACCATTAATTATCAGTTCCCCGAAACCCTAAAACCTTAGCCTTAAATAACACTAAACACTTAGCCCCAAAAACCCTAAACACCCTGCCCCAAAAATGATAAACCCTAAACCGCTAAAAATTCTGAGGACTAATTCCCAAAATTCCATAAACAAGTATCCAGAACAAACCCTAATCGCATAGCCCAATAAATTTGAAACCACATTCCCAAATAACCCAAAACACATTGTCACAAAAAACACTAATCCATCTTTCCCAAGAGACCCCAAAACCAAGATTCCCCAAAACCCCAAACTCCCAACCTAAAAACGACAAAAACCCTTTTTCATAAGAAAAAAAATCTCATCGCCAAAAAAATAAAAAACTAAAATTCTAAAAAATTGCAAACTATCATCCCCAAAAAATTTCCGAATCCTTCATCACCAAAAAACACTAAACCATATGAATGAAAAAGTTCTCAAACCCTAGGCCACCAAAATGAAAAACTACATCCCTAAATAACAAAAATTACTCCAAAAAACATTCTATTTGAAATAAAACCATAATATAACAGCCCCAAATAAACATAAACCCTCATCCCTAAAAATTCCCAAATGATCAATAATAAAATACCAGAAACCCTCACCCATAAAACCCTTAACATTCATTCCCAAAAAATAATTAAACCTAATCCCAAAAACACCATAAACCCTCAATATCAAATAATACCCAACCCTCAGCCCAAAAAAGCCATAAATCATTATAACAAAAAACCCTAAACCCTCATCCCCAAAAAACCGTTATCCCTCAACACTAAAAACACCTAAATATTCATCACCACAAAACCCTGTAACTTCATCCTCAAAAACGCTAACCCCTTATCCCAAAAATCCCTAAAACCCCATTCCCCTAAGTTCCTAAACCCTCAGCCCTAAAAAAACACAAACCCTCAGCCCTAATAAAATGAAATCCCTAGTCATAAACAAACCCCAAACCACATTCCCAAAAAACCTCAGACCCTCACAAAACCCCAAAACCTTACCCATCGAAGACTCAAAATTCTCAGACCCAAAAATACCTAAACCCATAGCCCCAAAACCCCCTACCCCTCAGCCCAAAAAAATCCAAACCCATAGATGGTAAAAACAAAAAACCCTCATCCCGAAAAATAATCAATCCCCCATATCCAAAAAATCATAAACACTCATCCCCAAAATACCCAAAAACCTCAATACCAAAAAACACCAAATGGTCATACCAAAAAGACCATATAACTTATTCTATAAAGATCCACAAAACCTAAGCCCCAAAAATTCCTAAACCCTAATCCTCATGGAACCGTAAATCACTAGAGAAAAGAAAAAATAAAACTTTATCCTCACTAAAACCATAAAAATAATCCCCAAAAATTAATAAACCCTTATCCCCAAAAAAACCCTAAACCTCACCCACAAAACCCTAAACACTCAGCCACAAAAAAACTAAAACCCTCATCCTAGAAAAACCCAAAACCCATAGTCATAAAAAAACTAAAACCTCATATCCCAAGTACCTTATACATTATCCCCCAAAAGACCTAAAAAACATATCAAAAAAACCAAAAGTCTCCACAAAAAAAAAACTTGAAACCCTCTTATACCAAAAACATTAACCCACAACCCAAAAAATAATATACAATTTTCCCGAATAAAACATTATAACCTCAATCCTCGAAAACAAAAACTTTTTTCCCCTAAAAATCGATAAAACACCTTTCCCATGACCCCTAACCCCTCAGCAATAGAATTCCCTAAATCCTTATCCCATAAGAAACTAATTTTATATCCCAAAAAATCAATGATCCCTCAGCCCCAGGAAACCCTAAACCCTCAGCCCTAAGAAGCCCTATGTACTCAGATGAAAAAAATCTAAACCCTTTTCCCCAAAGCCCTAAAACAATATGATATAAATTTATTAATCCCACATCCCCAGAATAACCTTGAACCTTATCCCCCCAAAACCGAAATCCATAATTTGTAAACTACCTATACCCTCATCCCCAAAACCGTAAATCCCCATCCCCCAAAATCCTTAAACTTTAAGACCTAAAAAACCAAAAACTCTTAGTCACAAAAAACCCTATAACCTCACCCACAAGAAACACTAATCCCAGACCCCAAAAAAATCCTTCACCTGCATCCCCGTAAACTCTTAAACCCTCATACCTAAAAATCATAAGCCCTTTGATCCAAAAAAACCCTAAACAGTTATACATAAAAACATAAATCCCTCACCCCAAAAAACACCAAAAACATATCCCCAAATACCATAAACCCTAATACCTGCAAAACCCCAAACCATAATCCCAAAAAATCCAAATCCCTAAATAAAGAAAATACTTTAACCCTTATCCAAAAAATCCCTAATCTTTCAACCCCATAAAACAGTAATCCCATATCCAAAAAAAAAACACTATACAATCAACACGAATACACACTAAATTCCCAACCAAAATAAACCCTAACCGTTATCCAAAAAATACCATAATCCGTCATTAAAAAAAGACACTAAGCCCTTAAACCCCAAAACCCCAAAACCCTCATCCCCAATAATCCATACCCTTATTTGGAATAATCCTTAAACCCTCAACCTAGAAAACCTTAATCCCTGATCCTCAAAAATACCAAAAACTCTCTCCCCAAAACCCAAAACCCAAAACCCAAAAAACTATAAATGCATAACTCTAAGGAATATAAAGCCCCCATACCTAGGAAACCCTAATCCCTCTTCCCCAAGAAACCATAAAACCTTTTCCCCAAGAAACACTGAACAATTGTACAAAAAAATCCCTAAACCCTCTACACTAAGAAACACTAAACCCACATTACCATGAAACAACAAAACCATATCCCTAGAAAACACTAAACCCATATAAAATTCCATACACCTTAATCCAAATAAAAAACTAAACACTCATCGCCAAACCCCTAAACTCTCATACCTATCGAACCCAAAATCCTCAACCAAAAAGAACACTTATCTCATCCCTAGAAACACTAAAGTATATTATCATAAAAAATCTTAAACCCTCCTACCAAAAAAATCTTATAAACACTCATCCCTATGAAAAACCTAAACCCCATCTCTAAAAAACACTAAACCCCAATCCCCCCAAAACCCTATTCTAGTATCCTCCAATATATGATAAAACCTCATCCTAAAAAATAGTAAACTCTCTCCCCCCAAACCCATATAAGATATTCCAAAAACCCATAAACCCTTATAGCCAAAAACCCAAGAATCCACTTCCTGAAAAAACCCTAAACCCTCAAAAAAGAAAATCCCTAAACCCTAGGACCTAAAAAACACTAAACCTGCATCACCAAGAATTCCTAAACCCATGTATGCAAAAAACCTAGACCCCCATACATAATAAAACCTAACCCATAATCCAAAAAATACTATAAATCCTCACCTGAAAAAACAATAAACAATCAACCACAAGGAAACCCTAAATCCTCATCCCCCAAAAAACATAAAACCTCATCCATAAAAATCATTAAACCACTAGAACACAAATATCTCAATTCTCATCCAAAAAAAACCTCTAAACCCGTATCTATGAAAAAACATAATTCATCATCACAAAAATAAACATAACCCTTAGCCCCAATGTCCCTAGTCCCCCATCCCCCAAATACATTAAACATAGATCCTCCTAAAATAATGATCCCTCAAGCCCAAAAAACCCTAAAAACATAGCCCATGAAAACCCAAAACACCATTCCATAGAAAACACTAAACCCTTTTCCCCATAAAGCATTAAATAATTATCTATTTAATACCCTAAACCCTCACTCGATAATACCGTAAACCCTAATCAATAGAAAACCCAATAATATCATCCAATAGAAATTGTAAATAATAATCCTAAAAAAATTATAAAACCCCATCGCAAGAAATCCATACTCCCTTAGCCCTAGAAAAACCAAAATCTACATACCCTTAAAACCCTAAACCCTCAGTCCCCCAAAAATCCTAAACTGAAATTGCTAGAAGACCCTAAACCCTCTACAAGATATAAAATCCCTAAACACATTCCATATAAAAGACCATTACCTGTGCAATATGAAATACTAAACCCTCATCCCAATGAAAGCCTAACCCATCAGCCCCAAGAAACCCTAATCCACTAACCCTATGAAAGCCTAAACCCATATCCCCAAAACCCCTAAACCATTAGCCCCCAAAATCCCAACCCACTATGTTCTAGAAACCCCTATGTCCTTAGCCCCAGAATACCCAAAACCATTTCACCTAAAAAACCCTAAACTCCCATCCCCTGAAAAATCTTATGCCCTCATCTAGAAAAAACCTTAACCCTTACCATCAAAAAACCCTAAACACTCATCCCAAAAAAACCAATAAACCCTTATTTCTAGAAAACCCTAAACCCCCAGCCCCCAAAAAACAGGAATCCCACATCCCTAAAAACCCTAATCACTTATCCCAATAAAACAAAAAATCATATCCTCAGAATACCCCAAAACGACATACCTAGAAAAACCTAAACCCTAAACCACATATATCCCCTAAACCTCATCCATAGATGAACCTAAATCCCCATTCCATGAAAAAATTAGACACTCAACCCCATAAAACCACGAAACACCATCACTAGAAAAACAAAAAATCTAATCCCCAACAATCCTAAACTGTTATCCCTAATATTACCTAAAAGATCGGCCCAAAAAAATTAATCCTAAACTAAAGAAATCTAAAAAAACATATCCTAAAAAAATCCTAAACCATATGCTGTGTAAAACCATAAAAACTCATCCTAAGAAAATCCCAATACCCTAATCCCCAGAATACCTTAATCCCATATTACTAGAAAAATAATACAAATAAAACCCTAAATACTCAGACCAAACAAACCGAAACCCTCATCCACAAAATACACAAACCCCCATCCCCAAAAATACATTATATAATAAAATTTAAAAAAAATATGAATCCTAAGAACCAAAATACCCTAAACCATTATCCCTAAAAAGTAACTAAACCCTCAACCTAAAAAAACTATAAACTCTCAACCCCAGAAAAACCTAAAACATCATATATATGAAAGCCCAAACAATCATCCCAAAAAACCTAAATCATCAACCCAAAAAACTCTTTAACCCTCTACCCCAAAAAACAATAACCCAAAAACCGAAGAAAAACCCTAACCCACATACCATCTATAAAGCTATATACTTAACCAAAATTAACCCAAAACCCTCAACCCCATGAAATCCTACACCATTATCCCAAATGTAAAAAACCTAAACCACCAAAGAAACCGTAAACCATCATCGACACAAATAACACTATACCTCCATATCCAATACCCTTAAACCCTCACCCATAAATAACCCCAAAAAATCATCCTCAAAAACTATAATTGCACAGTCACAAAAATTCGTAAAACCTCCACCCCAAAGAATACTAAACCATGAGCTCAAAAAACTATAAACACTCCTCCCAAAAAAAATAAACACAAAACCACAAATCTAAAAAAATAATAGAACCTCATATTTGGAAAACATTTTCCCCTCTGCCCCAGAAAACCCAAAAACCTCATCCCTAAAATGCCCTAACACCTTTTCAACAAACCCCTAAAAACTTATTCCTAAACGTCTCTAAACCCTCAGTCCCATAAAACCACAATCCCTTAGCCGAACAAACACTAAAAATAATCTAAAAAAACCTAAAACCTTATCCCAGAGAATCGTAAAAACTCATCCCCAAAATATCTAATCTCTAAGTCCCAATAAACCCTAAACCTAATCCAAAATAACAATAAATCCTTAGCCCTAAAAAACATAATCCCTCATCCAAAAAACAACCATAAAAAATAAGCCTGAAGAAACTCTGCAGTTTATCCCCCAAAACCATAAACATTAATCTCAAAAATAAAACTAAACCCACAAAACCAAAAAAAACTCTAAACCCTCATTCCAAAAAAAAAACAAATAGCCATTATCCCCAAAAGTCCCTAAACCCATAACACCAAAAATTTAAAATCCCTCATCCAAAAAAATTAAAAAACTTCATCCCCAAAAAAACATTAAACCCTCATCCCAATAAAACCATAAAACATCAGTCATATAAAGAACAAAACCGTCATCCCTATAAAACCATAAACCCTCATCCCCGTGAAACCCTAAAACATTATCCCCTATAAACCCTAAACCCCCATCCCACCAAAACCCTAAAGCCTCATCCCTAAACACCCTAAACTGTCCTACCCAAAAAAACCCTAAACTCTCATCCCCCAAAAAATATATATCCTCAAACCCAAAAAACCCAAACCCCCAACCAATAAATCCTAAACCCTCATACCTAGAAAAACCTAAGACCACAGCCCAAAAAATGTGTAAAACCCCATTCCAATGAAACCCTATACCCCAACCCTAAGAACCCTCAAACCCTAATCACAAATTATTGTATATCATAACCCAAAACCCTATAAAACTATGTCCCCCCTAAACCCTCAAACCCCAAAAAATGTTAACCCTAAGTCCTAGAAAAATAATCCTTCATCCCCAAAATAACCCTATACAATCATCATCCCTAAAACGCCAAACAATCAACTCCAAAAAAACCCTAAATCCTCATCCCCAATAACCATAAACCCCCATCCCAAAAAACTATAAACTCTCCTCCCCCAAAAATTCCGAACAATCAACCCAAAATCACCCCAAACCCTCTTCCCCAAAAAACCCTAAACCATGAGCCACCAAAACCATTAAAACCTCACAGCAACATAACCCAAAACATCCAATCCAAAAAAAAAACATAAAACCTCATCCCAAAAAAACCCCAAACACTCATCCCATACAAACCCAAAAAACGTATAAAAAAGATCTAAAATAGAATCACAAAAACACATTAACCCTGAACCTAATAAAAACATATTCCCATGTCCAATAAAAAAACCCTTAGCCCCAAAAAACACTAAACTATCACCCCCCCGCAAAACACAAAACCCTCATTCTAGAAAAACCCTAAACTCTAAATCCTAACAAACCTTTAAACCACTTCCCCAAAAAACACAAAACCCATAGCAATTAAAACCATAAACCATAAGATCAAAAAACACCTGACCCCTCATCCGAAAAAATAAAGATTAAAATTCTGACCCAAAAGCACCTAAATCATATGAACAAAAAATCAAAAACCCACATCCCCAAAAAAACCCTAAAAAAATATTCAAAAATACCCCAAACCCACATACCCAAAAACCCTAAACCTTTATCCCCAAATAGAAAACCATCATCCCTCAAAAACCCCAAACCCTCATCCTCCAAATATTAAAAACGTGTACTCAAAATAAACCCAAACCATCTACCGCCAAACCCTAAACCCTTAGATCGAAAAAAACACTAATCCTTCAACCCCCCCAAACTAAAACCTACCTGCACCAAAAACCTCATCCCCTGAAAATGACAAACCCCAAACCCCAAGAAACTATAAACACTATACCCCCCAAAAAACCTAAACAATCATCTCTAAAAAAACATAAACCCTCACAAAAAACCCTACACCCAAAAACTAAGTGACACTATCTCCTTACCCCAAAAAATACATAAAAAACCATCCCCAAAAAAATCCTAGACTCTCATTCCTAAAAAGACCAATATCCTCTGCCCAAAAAACCCATAACCATCACCCCCCAAAACCAGAAAACCCCAACCCAAAAAACAATAATCCAACAGCTCCAAAAATACCTAAACCATCATCCCTAAAAAAACCATAAACCCTGAACCCAAAAAAACAATAAACCATCTTCCCAAAGAATTCCTAAACCCACATCCCCCAAAAGCATAAAACCACATCCCCAAAAAACATGAAACCTTTAGTATTAAAAAACCTAAAACAGCTAACATAAAAAAACCCTAAACTCTTAGTCCCAAAAAATCTTCAATCCTCGGCCCTAAAAAATCCATAAAACCATAGCCCCCAAAATAACCTAATCCCTCATCAACAAGATATCCTCAACCATCATACTAAAAAACCCTCACCCATAATTCTAGAAAAACACAGTCCTAAGTCCCATAAAACCACCAACGCTCATCCCTAAAAAACCCTCAACACTCAATAATAAAAAACCCACACCCCTTAGATGCAAAAAACCTCAAACCTCATCCCCCCAAAACCCACAATACTATTCCCAAAAACCCATGAATCCTCAACCATGAAAACCCCATGTCCACAAAAAACCCCTCATCCCCCATCCAGGAAAAAAAATCCTATGCCCTGAAAACCATAAACCGTCATTCCTAAAAATCTAGAAAATCCTTGTTCCCAAAAAACCCAAACCCTCTGAGTGAAAAATATTCCCCCCCGGCACAAGAAAAACACAAAAACCTGACCCCTAAAAAATATGCAATAGACAAAAAAACCATAATCCATCATCCCCAAAATCCCTAAACCCTCACACTAAATAATTCATAAACCCTAAAAATATTAAACATTCATTGCTAAAAAACCTCAACCCTCACTACCAAGAATCCCTCAACCCTCAAATATCTTCCCCAAATAACCCACATGACCTATACAAAAGAAACCTCAAACCCAATTAACCCTCACCCCACATAAACTAATAACCCTAAACACTACAAAACCCTCAACCCCAAAAAAACTCTCAACTATTATACCATAAAAACACCAACCCTTATCCCCCAAAACCATCAACCCTCAAACACAGAAAAACTAATCACTCTATCCCAACAAAACCCTAACCTTGTAGCCTCATAAGTCACATAAACATCATCCCCAAGACCTAAAAACCTCATCCACATAAAATCATAAACTATCATCCCTAAAAATCTCTAATCCCTAATACCCCCAATACCATAAACCATATCTCCAAAAAAACACCAAACCCTTTTCTTGAAAAAACCCTAAACCATAAATACAGAAAAAAACCTAATCCCTCATAAACAAACAAGATATGTCCTCACAAAAAAACTATCACCCCTCAAACCAAGAATATAATCAGACATCATCACCAAAAAACAAAAAAAAACCTCATCCCCAAAAACTCCTCAATCCTCTATGACAAAAAACCATCAACCCTCTAGCCAAAAAATCCTGAACACTCAGCCTGAAAATACCCACAAACCTAAGTCCCAAAAAACCATTAACCCAATACCTAAAATACCCTAAACCCTCCTCCCAAGTGAACCATCAACCTTTATTCCTAAATAACTGTGAAACCTATTCCCAATTATCTCTAAACCCTAATCCATAAATATAACTCATACCACAGCCCCAAAAAACCAAATCCCTCGATGCTAAAGAACCACTAACCCTAAGCTAAAAAACCATAAACACACATCCCCCAAAACCCTCCATCACTTAGCCTAAAAAACACAAAATACACCATCCCTAGAAAACTATTAACCCTCATCCTGAAAAAATTGTAAAACCTTAGACTTAAAAAACCTAAAATCATTGACAAAAAACACTAAAACCTTTTTCCCAAAAAAACCTATACACTAAACCCAAAAAACCCCCAAAACCCTCAACCAAAAAAACCCTCAATGCTAAGACCCAATAACACCTCAACCAATATCCCTAAAAATTCTTAAACCCTAAACCCTAGAAAACTATAAACCTTATCATCCCAAAACCCCAACCCACAGCACCAAAATCCTTAAACCCTCAGCCCTAAGAAAACCTAAACCCTTATACCCAAGAAACCCTAAACTTTGAGTGAAAACCCCCACACCCAATAAAAAAACCCAAAACTATCATCCCTAATATTCGACCATCCATAATCCCTGAGAAAACAATAAACATGACTCCCCAAAAAACCCTATATCCTTTGTCCCAAGAAAACCCTCTATTATCATCCACCATAAACCCTGGACCCTCATCCAAAAAAAACCCTAAAACCTATTCCTAAAAACGCCTAAACCCACATAAAAAAAATTATAAACCTTAAAAGAAAAAATATCCTAAACCGTATGACCCAAAAATCCAAAACCAATTCCCAAAAAAACCCACAACCCTCAGCCCCTGAAAACTCTCACCCTTATCTCGAAAATTCTCACCCCAAAACAAAACAAAATCTTAACTATTAGCTCAAAAAAACATCAACCCACTACATAATAAACCCTCAACCCTAAGCCCAAGAAATACCAAAACCTCAGTCCCAAATAACCCTAAACCTTTATCCCTCAAAACCCTCAACCCTTAGATGCAAAAAACTCTCAAAAATGATCCTAAAAAAACCACAAACACTAATCCCCAAACAACCTAGAACCTTACCCCAAAACCCCTATCCTAAATAAATCCTCCATAATTCTCCCAGGATAACCCTAAACCTTAATCTCAAAGAAACACTCACCACCCAGCACAAAACACCATAATACATCATATGAGAATACCCTTAATCCTCATACTGAAAAAACTTCACCCCTCACCCACAAAAAACTATAAAACCAAAGTCCCAAAAAATCCTATATCCTCTACTCGAAAAGCCCCCAAACCATAAAATATGAATAAAAATCAAACCTCATTCATAAAAACCCATCAACCCTAAGACCTAAAAATACCAACAAATGTTATCCCCCAAAATATGTCAATGTTCAGCCCCAAAAATCTTAAACCCTAATCCTAGAAAAACCGTATTCTCCCTCGAAAAAATCCACCCTCAACATGATTCCCCAAAAACCCTAATCTCATAGACCTAAAATACCACAATTCCTTAGAATAAAAAAATCTACACCCTATTACACAAAAAAACGTAAAGGATTATCACCATGAAACGCTAAACCCTCATCCCCAAAAAACCCTAAACCCTCATCTCTAGGAAACCCTCATCCTTTATCCTTGAAAAACCCTCAGTCATCTTCCCTAGAAAATTAATGACCTCCAACCCAAGAAAAAACTATAACAATAATCCCTCAAAAAACCACCATGCTTATCCCAAAAAATGTCTATCCTTAACCATAAAAATCCCTCATTCTCAAAAATCCCCCAACCCTCAAACCAAATAACCTAAACCCTCAACTGTCATACCCCATATATTTTTATCCTTTATTCTGAATAAACCCTCAATAATCTCCAAAAAATTCCTCAATCCTCATACCAAAAACCATATACCCTCCACCCAACAAATCATCAAATCTTATCCCCAAAGAATGTTAAACCCCCATCCCCGAAGAACCATCAAACCACATCCCCAAAAAATCACCAACACAAAGCCCCAAAAAACCCTCAACCATAAGCTCCAAATAATCCTCTACAGTTAGAGCTAAAAATATCCAAACCATCATAACATAAGTAATATAGAATATTATCCACAAAAACATACAACCCAATGCCCCAAAAACACTAAAACCTCATCCATATGATACTCGAAATCCTCATCCAACAAAAAACCCCAAACACTCAGTCCAAAAAAATCATAAACACACTACCCTGAAGACCCTATATGCTCAATCCCGATGAACTCTAATCCATCATAACAATAATAACCTAAACCATTATCCCAATAATATATGAAAACTCACCCCCATAATACCCTAAACCATTATCCAAAAAAACTATAAAACCTCAACCCCAAAAAACTCTGAACCCTCATAACCTCAATATCCTAAAACCTCAGCACAAAATATCACTAAACCGTCATTTAAAAAAAATTCACAACCATCATAAAAAACATAATAAACAGCCCAAAATATCCCTCAAAATCGTACCCAAAAATCCTAAACCCTCATCACCCCAAAAACCTAAACTCACAACCAAAATATACCAAAAACCTTAGCACTATAAAACCCAAAAATCTCATCTCCAAAAACCACTAAACCCACTACCCTAAAAAATAATACACCCTCATCCCCTGAAATATTTATTCCTCAACCCCAAAAACCCCCTAAAACCTAAGCCATAAAACATAAACCATTTTCTAAATAAACCCTAAGACTCAAAAAAAAATCGTCAACCTTCATCCAAAAAAAACCCTCAACACTCATCCCCTAATAAATAATTGAAAATATTCATAAAAAATATCTCATCACAAAAATTACTAAACCCTATCCTCCCAACCCTAATTCCTTATCACTGAAAAATCCACCCCAACACATATCCAAGAACCCACTTCCCAAAAAAAACACTAAACCCTATGCCAAAAAGAATACTAAAACCTCCACCTAATAAATCCTAAACCCTCATCACCATAAAACCCTAAACCATTATCCTTAAATGACCCTGAACCCTATACCCCAACAAACTGTCAACCCTCTTCCCAAAAAAACCCCTCAACAATCTTCCCCAAAAAACATTCAATGATGAGCCCCAAAAATCCCTCATCCATCATGCCCAAAAAACCATAAACCCTCAACTACAACTTCCCTAAACCCTAAACCCGATAAAACCATATCCCTCATCCTAATAAAAACCCTCAAACCTCATACATAAAAACCAAAAACCCACATAAAAACAATAATGCTCATTCATAGGAAAAATATAGACCCACAACCACAATACACCCAAAATCCTCAACCCAGAAAAATCCTAATACATGATCCCCAGGAAACCCTCAACCATAAGCCCTATAAAATCCAAAACCCTAAGACCCATAAAAAAATAAACCCTTATCCCTAAAATTCCTGAATTAATCATCACAAAAAAATCTGAAAACCAGAGACACAAAAACCCGAAACCCCATCCATTGAAAACCTTAAACCCTTATCCCCATGAAACCCTAACTTTAAAGCCCCCCAAAACCCCTAAAACCACATTCCTAGTAATTTATAAACCCCCATTCCCAAAAAATCCATAAATTCTTATCCCCAAAAACCCTAATTCCACAGCCCCAAAACCCCTAGACACACTGCAAAATAATAACCCAAAACACTCAACCATAAAAAACCTAAAAAGGCAGCCCAAGAGAAACCAAACCCCTTAACTCTAAAAACAATAAACTCTATTCCACAATAATCACTAAACCCTCAACCCCCCCCAAACCCAAATCCTCATCCATTAAAAGAATTGTACCCTTAGCACTATTCAAATAAAAAACCTCAACCCCAAAAAATGGTCATCCCACAAAACAATAAATCCCAAGAACCTCATTTCCAAAAAACCCACAAACTCAGGACCCCAAAAAATAAACAATGAACACCAAAAAAACTGTCAATCCGCATTCCCAAAAAAAACCTAAAAAATTGAAAAAACGTAAACCATCAACCAAAAAAAACCAAAACCCATTTCCCCAAAAATAACCTTAACCCTCATATCAAAAAGTCCCAAAACCCTCATACCTAGAAAACCCTAAAACATTATCCCCCAAAATCCCTAAACCCTCAGCCCCATAAACCCTAAAAACATAGCCCTGAAAAACCATCAATTCTCAGCCAAGAAAACCATCAAATCATATCCCTAAAGAACCCTCAATTCCAACCTAAATAATCATCAACCCTCATACCCAAAAAAACCATTAACTAAATGACCTTGATGTCCCTAAACCATCATCCACATCAAAGCCTCAATACCACCTCCCTAAAAACCCTAAACACTCATAATAAAACATTAAACACCCATCCAAAAAATCCTAGTAACTCAATGCCCCAAATCCACTCATTACATAGCCCCAAAAACCCGACCCCTAACCACAAAAATCACCAAACCCTTAGCCCCAAATAAATGTAAACCCTTATCCATAATAAAAATTTAACATTAAGACACAAAAAAACCCTTAACACTCATCCCATAAAAACACTAAAACCTCACCACATGATATCCTCAAAAACCATCCTAAAAAAACCCACACCCCTCAACCATATAAAATACAATAACATTAGAAACCAAAAACACGCAACTCTATGATCCACAAAAAGCTTAACCCTCATAAAAAAACATGAACCCTCACCACCAAATCCCAAAAATCTCTTCTCCTCTATATCCTCAACCTTTATCCAAAAAATAAACCACAACCCCGAGCCCCAAAAAACCATCAACCATAAGCCCCCTAAAAAACCCGAACCCACTTCCCAAGAAACCCTCAACTATTAGCCCCATAAAACCCTCAACCCTTATCCCAAAAAAAACCTCAACCATAATTCCCAAAATATCATCAACTGAAATCAATAACATTCTCTCATCTCCCATCTCCAATAAACCCTCAACCCTCATCCACTAAATGGCCTCCACCGTCATCTCCAAATAACCAAAAACCCTTAGCTGCAAAAAAAAATCAACCCTCATCCCCAGAAAACCTCAACCCACATCCGAAAAAAACATAAAACCCTCATCCCAAAAAACCCTAGACCCATAGCCCCAAAAAACCATAAATATACATAATCAATAAATCTCAACCCTCTGCCTCAAGAAAAACTCAACCCATATCCAAAAATTATCATCAATCATCTTCCCAAAAAACGCGACTATCCTGCTCACTACAAAGTCCCACAACCCTCAGAGTTAAAAAGCATAAAACCCTGTAGAGAAAAACACTAAACCCTCATCCCCCAAAACACAGTGAAACCATCATCCCCTAAAATCCATAAATCCTCATACACTAGTGAATCCAAAAACCTCATACATAAAAAACCATAAACTCTCTACAAAAAACAATCCAAAAATCCATATCCCAAAAAAAATTAAACACTCATCCCTAGAAACTATGAATAATCTATCCAAAAAAAAAACCCCAGACCCAAAAATTAATAACCATTAGCCCACAAAAAATCATAAAATCTTAGCCAAAATAACCTAAAACCCTCAACCTCATGAAACCCTAAACCCTTACCTCTTGAAACCATTAACCCTTATATACAAAAAAACAAAACCCTTAACCCCAAAAAACCATAAACCCTCATAAAACAAAACACAACACCCACATCCTTGAAAAAATGGTAATTCCTCATATATAAAAACCTTTAAAAACTAATCCATAAAAAACCCAATTCCCTTGACTGTAAAACCCCTAAACATTAAATCCCAAACAGCCCAAAACCATTATCCCATTAAAATACAGAAACTTCAACCAAAATAAACCTCAAACATAAGCATAAGATAATATTCAATAATACTCACATAAAAACCCTAAACCTTCATCCCTAAAAAATGCAAAATTTTCATCCCCAAAAAACCCTAAAAACCTATCCCTAAAAACTCTAAACCCTCATACCCAAAAAAAGAAAAACCATCATCCCCAAAAATGCTTACACCATCATCCCCCAAAACCCTAATCCATCATCCCCAAATACCCCTAAAACCTCATCCCTAAAAAACCATAAATCCACTTCCCCAAAAACCCTAAACCTCATCCCCAAAAAACACTCCACAATTATCCCCATAAAACAATGCAACCTCATCATCAAAATACCTAATACCACATCCCTAAAAACATTCAATACATATACCCAAACAACCCTAAATTATCAACCCTAAATATCCATGTGCCTCTAGACCCAACGAACTCTAAATCCTCAAGAAAAAAACCATCAACATGTAACCCTTAAGAACCCTTACCACTTGACACCAAAAAAAAATCCCTTAGCTCTGGAAAACTATAATAAATAATCCCTAGAATACAATAAATCCTAATCGTTAAATCACCCTCAACCCACAACCCAAAAAAATCCATAAATTGTTTTCCCAAATAATCATATAGCCTTAGCCCCCAAAACCCAAAACTATTATCCCTGGAAACCATAAACCCTAAAACCACATCCCCAAAAACTCTCAACTGACAGCCCCTGAAAAACCATCAACCCTCAACAATAAAATCCTCAAAACTCATCCAAAAAACACCTAAACCATTAGAACCAAATAAACACTCAACCCTTATCCCAAAGAAACCATCCACCCTAGGCCCCCGAATACTCTCATCCCCCATCCCTCAAAAGAGAACTCAACAATAGACCCCAACAAACACTCATCGTTCATTCCAAAATACCCTCACCATTAAAACCCATAAACCCCTCAACAATAAATTATAAAAAAAATTCTTAAAACCTATCCAAAAAATACCCCAACCCTCAGCAACAAAAAAACCCTCAATCCTAAGTCCCAAAAAAACATCAACACTCAAATCCGAAAACAAATCCTCACCCTTTCCCCAAATAAACCCTCAACCTTCAAATCAAAAAAGCCGTAACACTCATAACAAATGATTTATCAAATATAAATGCCAAAAAACCATCAACCCTCAACTCCAAAAAACCCTCATCCTTGAACAAAACAAATCCCTCATCCCTCATCCCCAAAACACCCTCAACCATTAACTTAAAAAAACCTACACAATTAGAAAAAAATAATAAACCATCATCCCAAAAAATTAACCTTTATCTCAGAAAACCATCAGCCTTCACACCCCAAAAAACCCTCAAACCAAATCCCCAAAAAACCCACAACCCAAGACCTGAAAATTCCATTTACTATCATCCCATAAACACACTAGAACCTTATCCCTAGAAAACCATAATCCCTAATTTTTGAAATTACATAAAACATATGTGTAGAACAATAACCCCCAAAAATGTACAACAACCTCCCAAACAATCCATATTCTCTCATCCCCCAAAATCCTTGAACCCACAGCCCCACAATACCCCCTACACACATCCCCCAAAAACCAAAAACCCGCATCCCTAAAAAACAAAATACCCTCAAACTAAAAAAATGATAAACCCTCATCTTAGAAAAACACTGAACACACATTCCAAAAAAATCATGAAGCATATTAATGAAAAACTGTAAACACACATCAGTAAGAAAGCATGAACCCTCAATCCCAAATAAAAAAAAACAATAATCCCTAAAACACCCTCAAGCTTCATTCCCATGTAAACTGAAACCCTAATATGCTAAAAACACTAATCTCCCATCCCTCGAAAAGATCCAACCCTTAGTCCCAAAAAAACTATAAACCCCCAACCCCAAAAAACACTCAACCTTCACCCTAAAGAATACCCTCAACCCTTAGTCCAATGAAACCCCAATGATAATGAAAAACAAATGAAGCGTAAAACCAAAAAAACCCTCATCCCACTAAACAAAAAATCCCTCAACCCTCAGACCAAGAAAACACTCATCCCTCTTCCCAATAAACCCCCAGAAATAATACCTAAAAAATCATCATCCCTATCCTAATAAAACCCTCATACCTAAACCCTTGAAATCATCATCCATTGGTCCAAAAAAATAATACATCATCCCCCAAAATGACCATCCCTAAGCCTCAATAAATTCTAAACCATCATCCCTAGAAATTCCTCCACTCTCAGACCAAAAAAAAACATAAAACCACGCTCACAAAACATTAAATCATATTCTCCCAAAAACCCTAAACCATCATCACCCAAAAAACCTTAACCCTTAGACTTGAGAAACCCTAAACCCATATCTCCAAATAATCTTAAATCCTCATCACGAAAAAAACCAAAAACATTAGTTCCAATAAAACCTCAGCCATCAACCCCCATTAAAACCACAACCAACAACCCTATAAAACATTCATGCATTAATAATAAATACCATCATCCCCCATTCCCAATGATCCATATTCCATATTCCCCAAATACCCTCATTCCACAAGCCCAGAAAAACACCACCTATCAACCCCAAAAAACCCTCAACCCTCAGTACCAAAAAACCAAAAACCCTCATCGCCAAAAAACTTATACCCTTATTCCAAAAAAATACTCATTCCCAAATAACCCTCAACCTTTTTTTACCAAAAAACATTAAACTCTCATCCCACAAATATCATAAACCGTCTTTCCTAAAAACATTAAACAATTTCCTTAAAAAACCAAAATCTTTAACCCCAAAATCCCTAAATACTCTCCCTTGAAAAACCCAAAAACATCATCTATATGAAACCATCATAACATAGAAATAATAAAACTTATTCTTATTATTGAAAAAATACTCAACCATCATCCCCCAAATCAATCATCTCTTAGACACATAAAAAAATCAACCCTTAGGAAAAAAACATAATCTCTCATAAAAAACACTAAATTAACCGCCCAATAAAATCCTACACCCTCACCCACAAAAAACCGGAAACCCTCATCCTGAAAAAACCATTGGCACCCAGCCCCAAAAAATCTTCAACCCTTAACACCAAATAACTATAACCCCGATGCCTAAAGAAATGCTGAACTCTTAGCCCCAAAACAAAATATATACCAGTCCCAATAAGCCCTCACACCTCATCCCCATGAAAACATAAACCAACATCCTATGAAAAACATCATCACAACAAAAAATATCATGAATCCCAAACACCCCTAAACCCAAAACCCTAAATGTTCATTAAAACATCCTTCAAAAAACCTTACATCTAATCCCCAAAAAACCCATCATTACTCTGCCAAAAATACCCTTAGTTCTTAGGCCCAAAACCCCTCATCCCTCATCCATAATCACCATAAAATATCACCCCTGAAAACCCATGTACACTTATTCCCTAAAAACCATCAACCATTATCCCATGAAAACACTAAACCCTCTACCAAAAACACTCTAAACAGTCATACAAAAAATCCCTTAACCATAATCCGCAAAAAAAAATTAACCTGCATCCCCAAAAACCCAAAAACTCTCAAATCCAAAATCCTAAAACCTTGTCCCAAAAAAACTAAAAAACCCTCATCCCTAAAGTATACTAAATCCTTAGTAAAAAACCCCTAAACACAAGTAGCATAAATACCATAAACCATATACCCATAAAACTCTAATGCCATTTCCATAACAAAACCCTAAGCCCTTATCCTCCAAGAACACTAAACACTAATCCCCCCAATAACCTAAATAATCAAACACAAACAACCCTAAGACCACATCCCATAAAATTTTAAACCAATATCCCCAAAAAACCTGACCCCTTAGCCCCAAAAAATCATAATATTTCAACCCCAGACAATCTAGAACACTTTTTTCCAATATACCCTCAACCTCAACCCCAAAACAAGAAACTCTCATCCCAAAAAAACACTAAAAACTCTACCCCAAAAACCATTCAACCCTAACCCATTAAACCATAAACCCCCACTCTAGAAATCCCAAAATGATTAGCCCTATAAAACCATAATCACTAAGAACCCAATGAAAAAACTAAACCATTTTTCCCAAAAAACCCATTAACACCCACTCAAAAAACCCTAAGCCCTACTCCCAAGATACCTTAATCCTTAAAGTGTAGAATATTTTAAACACTCATCGTAAAAATTCTCTCACCCTCATCCATAATAATCCATAAACACCCGGCCCCAAAATTTCTAAATCCGTCTACCATAGAAAACCCTAAACTATCAGCACCAAAAAACTATAAACCCTCATCCCTCCAAAACCCTATACCCAGAGCCCCCCAAAAAATAATCCCTTGGAACGATAAAACCTTAAACCTTCAAGCCCAAAGGCACTAAACATTCACCCCAAAACACCACAAATCTTCATCCGAAAAATCCCTATACACATATCTTTAAAAATAATTAATCCATCAGCCACAAAAATGTGCAATGCATTATCCCTAGAAACCCCTCATCCCTCAACACCAAAACCCGAAAACCCTCGGTCCCAAAACCCCAAAACCCTCATCCCCAAAACTCCTAACCCTAATACCCATATATCCATAAAAACTCAAAAAAAAAACCCAAACCCCACTACCCTTGAAAACCATCTAACCCCAGCCCCAAAATACCCCTAATCCCTCATCCCCCAAAATCTCTAACCACTTCAAACCCAAATCCCTAAAACATATTCAACCAACTCCATCAACATTAATCCAAAAAAATAGTAGACTCTCATAACCCAATTTAACTAAAAACTCATCCCATGAAACACCTATATCATCATCCAAATACCCAAAAACCATCCTCATGAAAACCCCAAAAACCCTACCCCCCCCCCAAAAAAAACTAAACACTAATCCCCAAACCCGCAAACCCCTCAAACAAAAATCCCTAAAAATTCTATGCCAAAACCCTTATATCCACATACCCAAAAATTGCTAAAACTATCACTCAAGATACCATAAACATTTATCCCCCTATAATCCTAAATCCCTACACCCTAAAAAACATAAACCCTTACCCCTAAAAAAACCTAAACTCCTAGCCATAAGAATTCAACAATCCCTCTGCCCCAAAATACTGTAAAACCTCATCCCAAAAAAAATCTAGACGAACATCCCCAAAAAACCTTAAACCATATTCCCCACATTACACTAACCCTTATCGCTAGAAATATTTAATCCATCAACCTCAAAACCATAAAATCAAAACACTAAAAAATGAATACCCTTGGCATCCAAAATACCTATACCATTATCCCCAAAACCATCACCCACATGTACCCTTGAACCCTGAAACCCATAAAATATTAAACCCTTATCGCAAAAATAACATAAACCCTCTTTCCTAATAAACATAAATACACAATAACAAAAAAAACAAATACCCTCTTCCCCAGAAAATCACAAACCTTCATCCACCGAAAAACATAAACCCTCATCACCAAATAACCCTAAAACCTCATCCCCAAAAAACCCTTAACCCTTATTCCCAAAAATTATTAAACCATAAACATCTAAAAACACCAATACCTTGGACATAAAAACCCAAAATCCTCATCATTAAAAACCCTTAAATGTTCATCTCCAAAAAACACTAAACCCTCATCCTAAAATACCCCATTAATCCTTAACCACAAAACTCTATTTCTCATCCCCAAACAACCCAGAACCCTCAACCACAAAAAACAAAAATCTTTCATCACTATAAAACATAAAACCCTCAACCCCCAAAAATAAAATACACTCATCCATAAAACCCCCAACCCATTGGACCCAAAAAACCCTGAACCATTATCGATAAAAAAACACATTACACTAAACCTCCAAAAACCCAAAACCCAAAACTCAAAAAACCCTAAATCCACATCCCCTAAAAACAATAAGCCCTAGTCCTAAAAAACCTTCAAACATTTACCCCAATAAACCCCAAATTATGCTCTCCAAAAACCACTAACCCAAATCCCCAAAATTCTAAAACCCTTAGTAAAAAAAACCATAAATCCTTACCCCGAAAGAACTCTAAACCATTTGACCAAGAAAACACTAAACCATGTGATCCTAGAAAAACTATACCATCACACCAAAAAAACCATTAACACTCAACCAAAAAAATCCTAAACCCTCATACCCAAAGAAACCCTAAACCCTCAATAAAAAACCCAAAACACTCAAACCAACAATACACTAAACATTTAAACCCAAGAAAACATAAACCTTTTTCCCTATAAAATAGAAAACCATTGGCCAATAAAAACATGAAACCCATAGCTCTAAAAATATCCTAACCCATAATTAATACTAGGCCTATCAACTTCAAATAATCGTAAACACTCATTCCTAAAAAATAAGAATCTCTCAGCCCAAACAAACACTACACACTTAACCAAAAAATACCCTAAAAACTTAGCCCCAAAAATCCAAAAACCTTAAGAAAAAACACTAAACCATCATTCCCCCAAAACCATAAACCCATGGACCCAAATAATAGTAAAAACTCATCCTAAAAAATTTCAATACCCTTAGCCACAAAATACACTAAACACTCTACCAAAAAAAACCACATCCCCTTGACCCCAAAAAACACTAAACACTTAGCCAAAATAAAATATAGACCATAAAAACCATAAAAAACCGAAATACTATGCCCTAAATGAATTTTAATAGTCATATTCAAAAAAACAACACACTAATACCCAAATAAACCCAAAACCATCATCCCAAAAAATCTATAAACCCACCAAGCCCAATAACCTAATCAATCAACTATAAATAATGTAAACTCTCATCCCCAAGGAACCCAACACCCATGTCCTAAAAAATCCCAACACTTATCCCCAAAAACCCATTTGACTTTTGTTCCAGAAAAAAAATCCCTTCTCCCAAAAATACCCAAACACAATTCCCCCAAAAAATTCTAAATCCCTTGACCCGAAAATCCTAAACCTCTATCCCAAAAAACTAAAACTTAGTCCCAAAAGACCCTATCTCCAGGGCCCCAGAAAACTATAAACACTCAAAACTTGAAAACCCTAATCCATCATCCTTTGAAAACCCTAAACCATCATCCCAAATTTAAATTAGAATCTTCAAACACACAAATCATAGAATCATAGCCCCATAAAACCAAAAACCCTAAACCAAAATAACAATAAAACCAAACCACAAAAAACACTAATCACTGGACCCCAAAAAACCTAAACCCTTCGTCCCAAATAAACATAAACTTTTGTGTCAATAATACATTAATGCCTCATCCAAAATAAAATCTAAACCCACATCCCCATAAAATCATAAACCCTCCTTCATAAAAACACCTAAACCCTCATCCCCAAAATAATCCAATATCTCATCGATCAAAAAAAACCTAAACCATTTCCAAAAAACACCATAAACCAGAGACCCCAAATAACCCTAAAACATTACCACATAAAATCCCTCAACCCTCAGCCTAAAAAGAACACAGACCCTCATCCCAAAAATACCATAAACTCTTCACCCAAAAAACCCTAAAATCCTATCTAAAAAAAGTAGAATCCTTCATCCCCAAAAAACCTAAACCTTATTCCCCAAAAAAATGTAAACAATTTCCCCAAAAAGAATTAAACCATTATCCCCAAAAAACCCAAAAAAAACCCCCTACAATAGCCTAAAAATTATTCCCAAAAAACCCAAAACCATCAGCCAGAAAAAACCCAAATCCATCAACCCCAATAATCCTTAAACTCTCATTCCCAAAAAACCCTATACACTTAGCCCAAAAAAATGAATCCCAAAAAAACTGTAAAACATTAACCCCCAAAATCTTTACACTCTCATCCCCAAAATATATAATACCATCACCCCAAGAAACACATAATCCCTATTCTAAAAACACACCTAAAAAAATAGGGCTCCAAAATCCGGAACTCTTAGCTAAAAAAACACTATTGCTAAAAAACAATAATCCCTCAGCCGGAAAAATCAAAACCCACAGACCTAAAAACCCTAAATCATCACCCCCTAAAAAATTGAAATGATTATCTATAAGTAAATATTAAAGTGTGTCTATAATTTTCACTAAATCCTCTTCCCTTAAATCCTAAACCATATACTACAAAAAAACCTAAACTCTAATCCCCAAACCCCCAAATCCTCAGCTCCAAGGAACCCTAATCCCTAAACCTCAGAAAACCCTAAACAGTCTACACAAAAAATTCCAAAACTTCATCCAAAAAAACATATACCCTTATCCCTAAAAATGCTAAAACATCATGCCCCAAAACCCTAAAACCTAATCCCCAAAAATACATAAACCCTCAACACCAAAAAAACCCTAAACCCTTTGACCGAAAAAAACAAAAAACCTAATCCCCCCAAAACCCTAAACCCTCAGCCAAAAAATATATATTAACACTCAGTCCTAATAAACCTTAACCCCTCATCCCAAAAAAACTATAATCCCTAAATCCGAAAAATAATAAACCTTGATCCCCTAAATCTAAACCCTCCACCCCAAAAAACCCTAAACACTCTACTAAAAAAATCTCTAAATACTCATGCTAAAATATCCCTAAAACAGTAAACCCCCCAAAACATCAACATTACCTCTTAATAAACTGTGAAATCTCACCCCCAAGGAGCCGTAATTCCTCATCCACAAAAATACCAAAATCCATTTCCAAAAAATCCCTAAACCGTTATCAGCAGAAAAACAGAAACCCTCATCGATAAAAGACCCTATACCCTCATCCCTAAAATAATCAAAACCCTCATCTCCAAAAAACACTAAAACCTCAATCCAAAGGAACATTAAACCCTCACCTCCCAAAAAACATAAACCCTCAACCCAAAAAACCCTAAACACTCATCCCCAAAAAATAATAATCCATCATCTTAAAAAAACCATACCCTCATCCCCGAAACCCTATACCATGATCAATAAAATACCAGAAATCATCAAACCCAATTAAACCCCAAACCGTGAACCCCCAAAAACACAAAACCCTTATCCCATAAAACCCCTAACCCCCAAGCCAAAAATAAATATTCACCATCTTTTCCAAAAAAAATCCACAGAAACTCATGCAAAAACAAACTCTAAACCCTTATCCTAAATAAAATTTAACCATAGTCCTAAATAACCATAAAAAAAATCCTCGACAAACCAGAAATATCCATCCCTAAAAAACACTAAACCCTTAGCATAAAAACCCCTAAACCGCAGTCCTTAAATACCCAATACCAATAGACCCAAAACCATCATAATCCCTCTGCCCTAAATATCCCTAAAACCTTATCCCCCAAACCCTAAAACCTCAGCCCCAAAAAACCCATAAACCCTCATCGCTAAAATTACATAATCTCTCAACGCAAAAAACTGATAACACATTGTATGAAAAAACCATAAACATACTGCCCCAAAAACCACTAATTATCATCCCTATAATATCCAATACCCTTATACCCAATAAATTCCAATCCCTCTACCCAAATAAGTGATAAAAGCTCATATGAAGAAAACCCTCCTGTAGGTAAAAACCCAAAACATTTTTCCCCCAAAACCCAAAACCATCACCCCTAAACACCTGAAATCCTCAGACCCAAAAAAACCCCAAACACTTATCCCTAAAAACTCCTAGCCCCATAGTAAAAAAATCCTCAAACCCTCTGCCCCATGAACCCAAACCCTTAGCCTCAGAAGTACCAAAACCTTCATCCTCATAAAACCCAACACTCATCTCCTGAAAACCTCCAACCCTAGCCCTAAAAAACCAAAACCCCTAACCTCAATTCCAAAATACTCTTAAACCCTCATGTCCCAAAAAACCAAAACACACATCCCAATAAGTCCACAAACCTTGTGCCCCAAAAATTATACTCTCATGGATAAATATCTATAAACCTTCATCTCTAAAAACCCACAAACTATTACCCACCCCCCCAAAAAAACTCAAATCCCTCGAATTAAAAAAACATTTTCCCATTACCCAAAAAATATTTTCTAGTCATTCCCAAAAACCCAATACCCCCAGCCCCATAAAATCATAAACAGTTAGTCCAAAAAAACCTAAAACCTCATAAAAAACCATCAACCCCAAAAATTCCAAAACATACATTCTTACAAAATACCCCACCCTCATTCCCATTAAAACCCAAAACCATATCCCCAAACTGTAATTCCTTATCACTAAAAACCCTAACCTCTTATCCCAAAACCATAAAATATCATCCCCATAAAACCCTAATCTATTATCCCTAAATAATCTAATACACTCATCCATAAAAAATCATAAAAAACCATACATATAAAAACTCAACCCTATGCAATAAAAAACAATAAATAGTCATCCTCAAATAAACCAAAATCTAAAATGCAAACAGAAATCCAAAACCACAACCCCAAAAAACATCCAACAACAATATTCAAAAACCACAAACCTTCAACCCTAATAATCCCAAAACCCATAGCCCCAAATACCCTAAAAAATATTCCCATAAAACCCCAAACCCTCATCTTTAAAAGACATCAAATCAACAACCCAAAAAATAAAAAACCCCAAGAACAAAAAACCCCAAACACATAGCACGAAAAAATAAAAACAGTTATCCCCCTAAAACACCAAACCCACTTATCTAAAAAATCGTAAACCCAAAAACCTAAAATACCCTAAACCCTCAACCTCAAAAATCTGAAACCCCAACCACCAAGTAACTATAATCGATCAAATATAAACAATCTAAGTCCTCATCTAATAAAACTGTAAAACCGTGTCATAATAAAACCATAAACCCTCTGTACCAAAAAACATTAATCCCTCATCCCCAAAAAATGATGAAACCATACCCCAAAAAAACATTAAATGTGCATCCCCCAAAACTTCTAAACAAAATATCCCCCAAAATTCAAAAACCATTCCCCAAAGTAGACTTAAACCCACATCCCTTAAAAAACCTAATCCCTCAGCCCCCAAAAACCCAAAACTCTTAGGTCATAAAAAAATAAAATTACTCATAACCAAATAAATCCATAAACCCCCAACACCAAAAAACCCTAATCAGTCAGCCTATAAAAAACCAAAAACCCTCATCCGCCAAAATCTCTAAACAACCACCCATAATAAACCCTAAATCCTCAGCCCACCAAAACCCTATGAAATCATCTCTAAAAAACTCGAAACACCAATCCGCATTAATCCCAAACCATCATCCCCAAAATAACTCAAACCCTCAAAAAAAGCCACAAACCCTCATCCCCAAAACCCTTGAACCATCATACCCAAAAATATCCAAACCCTAAACCCCAAAAAAGATTAAACCCACATAACCAAAACACCCAATCCATGATCCCCAATAATCTAAAAACATTATGCCCGGAAAAATCCCAAACCCATAGCCACTAAAACAAAAAAACCTTGGCCATAAAAAACACCAATCACTCAACCGCAAAAAACCCAAACCCTCATCCCATATAAATGATAATACATAATCCCCCAAAAATAGTAAGCCCTCATGTCAAAAAAAAAACATAAAACCTTATCCCCCCAAAAACACTAAATCATTGTACCCAAAAAAACATAAACCCTGAATGCCATAAAACACTAAATCCTCAACCCAAAAAACCTATATCCACAAATCTAAAAATACCTAAATTCTTAGCACCCAAAATCCTAAATTCCTGATAACTAAAATACCCAAAAACCTCTTCCCCCAAAACCCATTATAACTCAGTGCCAAAATAAACCTAAACCCTCACCACCAGAAAAAAATAAACCCTCATCCCCAAAAAACCATAAATACTTATCCCAAAAAACATTGACCCCTAATCCATAAATAACCCTATATATATAAACCCAAATAATCCTTAACCCTGATCACTAAAATACCCTAAATACTTGGACCAAAAAACAAAAAACCCATTTCCCTAAAAAACCATAAACTCTCACAAAAAATCATCATCAAGCCCCCAAAACCCAATACTCTCATACCTATAAAACCCAAAACCCTTAGCTCTAAAATAACAAGAATCATCCTCCACAAAAAACCCCAAATCATCAGCACCAAAAACCCCACACCCTTAGAAAGCTCAAAATCCTCAGCCCTAGAAAACACCAAACCCTCTTTCGTACAGTTCCTCAAACCCTCATCCCTATGAAAAACCACACCCTCAACCCCCAAAACCCAAGAACCAAATCTAAGAAAAACACCTAACCCGCATCCCTAAAAAACACAAACACTAATCCCTAAAATCCCTAAACACCTATCCTAAAAAACCACAGAACATAATCCCCACAAAACCACAACAGCATAGCCACAAAAAACCTCAAATACACATCCCAATAAAATTTCAACCATCATCTTCAAAAAACCCTAAACCTTGAGCCCCCAAAAAACCTAAACCCTCATCCCCAAATAACACTAAACACTCATCCCCACAGAATCATTAAACATCATCCCCATGAAAAACTAATTCCTTATCTCTAAGAAGCCCTAAAATATTAGGCTCACGAATCCATAAAACCTATTCCCCAAAAAACACTAAACCACAAACCCACAAATCCTAAACCCTCAGGAACAAAAACCACACACCCTTAGCCCCAGAAACCCGAAATCATCAGCTTCAAAAAAACCAAACCACCAATTCCTCAATTCCCTATATCATTATCATGAATGAATGACTAAAACATAGTTGAAAAATATA
This sequence comes from Viscum album, assembly GCA_963277665.1. Taxonomy (NCBI): domain Eukaryota; kingdom Viridiplantae; phylum Streptophyta; class Magnoliopsida; order Santalales; family Viscaceae; genus Viscum; species Viscum album. The sequence goes on from OY728156.1 coordinate 1,553,563,261, forward strand.
TCCTAAACCCTAATCCCATATAAAAAGTAAACCATCATTCCCAAAAAACTCTAAACCCATAGTGTAAAAATCCTAAACCATTTTCCATAATAAAACGCTAAACCATCATCCCAAAAAATACTAAACCTAGAGAAATAGTAAATCCGTAAACTATCTTTCCTAGATAACCTTAAACCATATACCCTTTGAAACCCTAAACACCATAAATCTATAAACATTCAACACTAAAAATCTAGAAAACCTCATACCTATGTAACGATAAACTCTAATCCCTTGGAAAATAAAATTCCTCATTGAAAAATCCCTTAATCTCTCTTCCTAAAAAACACATAACCATTTACCCTAAAAATCCAAAAATCCTAATCACGAAAACACTAAACCCATATACCAAAAATAGACTAAACCTTAATACCCAAAATACTGAAATAAATAAAACCTAAAAAAAATAAACCATAATCCCCAAAATCTAAAAATACTTAACCCTAAAAATATCAAAACCCTCAGTACCCAAACACTCTATTTCCCCATAATCAAAAACTCATAACCCATGATCCCCAAAAAGCACCAAAAACCACAAACCAAAAATCTTTAATACATTAGACCCAAATAACCAAAATTCCCCAGCCTAAAAATTCCCAATCACTAAGCCTCCAAAGACCATAAACCCTCATCCACAAAAACTCCAAACCTTAATCACCCAAAAACACTATACTCTAATCCCAAAAAACCCTTAACCACTCTTCTAAAAAAATATGAAACATGAATACCATAAAACACAATACCATAATCCCTAAAAACCATAAGCACTCAGCACTAGGGAAGCCAAATCCTTTATCCCTAAAAACCATGAATCTATTAGCCCAAACAAAACATAAAACCCCAACCCCCAATAATACAAATCCTTTATCCCTAAAAAAATATCAAATCTTCCCAAACAACCCCTAACCCTCGACCCTAAAAAAACCCTAAACCAGCATCCCAAAAACCACTATTCCCTGATCTCCAAACAACCATGAACACTCTGACCCAAGGAACTCAAAACACTCAACCCCAATAAATCTCGAACCCTCATCCCCAATAAACCATAAACCATTATCCCCAATAAACAATAAACTCTCATCCACAAAAAACCTATTCCCTCAACCCCAAGAAACCCTAAATCCTCAGCATCGAATAACCCTTAACTCTCATACCTCAAAACCCAAAACCCTCATCCCCATGAAATTTTAAACACTTATCCCCAAAAACCCTAAACACTAAAGCTTAAAAAATCTTAAATCCACATAACCACCCATAAAATATCATCCAAAAAATCCAGAATCTTCTACATAAGAAATCCCTAAACCCTCAACCCTAAATATCTATAAACCCTCATACCAATAAATCCCTACCCCCTCCCTAAAAACCCTAAACTAGCTACCCCAAAGAACAATCTGAACTCATACCCAAATAACCTAAACCCTCATTCCCAAAAAACCTAAAAGTTATGATCCATGAAAATGTTAACCCATAGGATCAAAAAATAATAAATCCCCATTCCGAAAAAAACTCTAACCCCTCATCCCCAAAATACCATACATCGTCTTCCATAAATGGCTCTAAACCCATTTTCTTGAAAAAACCTAGACACAGACCCCCAAAAAAACACTCATCCATAGGAAACCCAAAACCCTTATACCAGAAAACCTAAAAACATATGCACAAATAATCCATCAAATCAAAACCTAAAAAAAAACCCAAACCCAAATAATTCGTATACCCCTATTATTAAAAAAACCTAAATTATAATCCCTGAAAAATGTATAAACCATTTTCCAGATAAACCCTAAAGTCACATCCCCATGAGAACACTAAACACTCAGACACCAAAAAACCATTAATACTCAGCCTCGAATACAATAAACACTTATCCACAGAACTCCCAAAACAATTATCCTTAGAAAACCATAGACCCTAAACCTTTGAAAAATCTTGAAAACACATCACCTAAAAACCATAAACACTCATCCTTAGAAACCCTATACCCACATCCCAAGAAAACCCAAATACCATATACCAAGAAGACATTAATCCCTCATCCAAAAAAAACCTAAACACTCATCCCTATATTACCCAAAATCCTCATCCCTAGAAATCCCAAAACCCTCATCACCTTATAAAAATAAACCCTCAAGACACAAAAACCCCTAAACACTAATCCCTATAAAAATATAATCCCACCATCCAAAAACACCCTAAAGAGTTTTCCCCATAAAATTTTAAATACTATCCACAAAAAACCAAAACCACAATCCTTATGAAACCCTAAAACCTTATCCCTATAAAAACCTAACCCATTGTACCATAAAACTAGAAAACCATATAAAAAAAATACCTAAAAACTCATCCACATAAAACCCTAAAACATTATCCCTATAAAGCCTTATTTCTGGATCCATAGAAATCCTTAAAATGTCAAACCCATTGAACCCTTAACACATATCACCAAGAGATACGAAACCCTCATCCCTAGAAATACATTGACCCTTATACCTAGAAAAACCAAATCAATCAACCCTAGAAATCACTATAGCATCTGTCTTAGAAAAATATAAACCCTAATCCTCAGAAAACCCTAAACTCACAGCCCTTGAAAACCATAAAAGTTTATCCTCTTAAAATCATAAACCCACATCCCCAGATAACCGTGGAAACTAATACCCAGACCAGCCAAAATTCTCATCCTAAAAACACAGTAAACCCTAAAATATAGAAAACCCAAAATGCTCATCCCAAGAAAACCATAAATCATATTCCTTAAAATTCTTATACCATCATCCCCATAACAAACTATACCATCTACACTAAAATACACTAAAACCTTACCAAAAAACCACTACCCTTAGCCCTAAAAACCCTATACCCATATCCAAAAAACCATAAAAACTTAGCCCCCAAAAAATATAAACCCTCATTTATAAAAAGATCATAAACACTTTTCCCCAAAAATTCATAAAACCCCATCCCTAGAAAACCGTAAAACCACATCCCTAAAAACATTAAATTTTATCCCCCAATATCCAAAACCCTCACCCACACAAAACCATAATCTAGAAACCATATAAAACCCTAGAAAAACCTTAGACCCTATCCCCAAATAACCCTAAAAACTCATCCCTACAAAATCGAAAACCCTCTACCCCATCAAACAATAAACCAATTTCAAAATAAAACCCTAAACCCTCATCCCCAGAAACCCCTAATCCCTATGCCCAAGGAAATCCTAATCACCCAGCTCTAGAATATCCAAAGCCCACAACCCTTGAAAACCCTTATCCCTTAGACCAAAAAACACAAAACACATATGCCACATTATTCCCAAAACCCTCAGCCACATAAATTATATAACATCATCCTCAAAAGTCCCTAAACACTCATATATTAAAAAAATATACACCACCATTCATAGAAACACTAATCCCTTATTGACAAAAACCCCTAAAAACTTATCCATTTAAAACCCTAAACCCATGGTGCTAGAAATAATAAAATCCCCGAACATAAAAAACAATAAACTCTTATCCCCAGAAATCACTAAACCCTCTATTCCAATAAAAACCCCAAAAAATCATCATAAATAAACCCCATACGATCATCCCCAAAAATCCTAAACCCTCATCGAAAAAAACTCAATCCCTCTGCCTAAAAAACCCGAAACGAATATTCCAAAATTTTGAAAAATCCCAGACCCTACAAACCCAACCCCTCATCCAAAAAACCCAAATAACAATTAAATAATAAACCCATACCCTCATACCTATAAAACCATAAAGACTTAGACCAAAAAAATATAAAACCTCATCCTCAAAAAACCTTAAAACCACATCCCCAAAAATTATGTAACAATATTCCCAAAAAACACCACAACCTCAACCCAAAAATCCACAAACTTTTCCCCCATAAACCCCAAACTATTGACCCAAAAATCCAGTCCAGGTAACAAAAAAAATCTCAAATCACAATAAACTAAAAAACCCAAATCCCTCAGAACCAAATATCCATAAGTCCTCCTCTAAAAAATAATCAATAAATCCTCAACCAAAAAAACCCAAAACCCTCATCCCAAAAAAATCAATAAATGCTCATCCAATAAAGATCACCAAACCATCAGCCCAAAAAAACAAAAATTAACACCCATATATAAAAAACTCAAACAATAAATGCCAAAAAACCCCACACTCTTCCCCCCCCTCCAAAACCCCCAAACCATATTCTCTAACACGCAAAACACTAAGCAATGAAAAATTCAGAATCATCTGCCACAAAAAACCAAACCCACTTCACCCCAAAAAATTTCAAACCCAAATCACTAAAGACAAAATCTTTTATCCCAAAAACAACATAACATTGGATCTAAAAAACCCTAATCCTTTAGCCATAAAATAACTAAACACACAACCTCATAAATCAATAACCCACTAACATAAAAAATCTAAAACCACCATCCAAAAATCCCCTAAATCATTGGACTATAAAACCCTAATCCTCAATCCCCAAAAAATGTCTAAACCCCAAGTCCAAAAAAATTGAAAACCCTTAGCACCAAAAAAAACCTTATCCTACAATCCCTAAATACCTAGAACCCATGGCACAAAAAGACCCTACAACCATATTCTATAAAATCAAAAACCCCCAGCCCATAAAATCCCTTAACCCTCATCCCCCAAAAACCCTAAATGCTCAATGCCAAAAAACCCAAAACCCTTACCCTTAAATAACACTAAATAGTCTGCCCAAAAAACCCAAAAAACACTGCCCCAAAAACTATAAACCCTCAACCTCAAAAAATTCTAAACACTCATTACCAAAAATCCATAAACAAGTAACCACAATGAAACCCTAATCCAATATCCCAAAAAATTTGAAACCACATTCCCAAATAACCCAAAACACCCTGCCACAAAAAACACCAATCCATCATTCCCAAAAGACCCCAAATCCAAGATTCCCCAAAACCCCAAACACCCAGACCAAAAAAGACAAAAACCCTTTGTCCTAAGAAACCCAAAATATCATCTCCAAAAAAAAAACAACAACTCTAAAAAACCCCAAACCATCATCCCTAAAAAATTTCCCAATCATTAATCACCAAAAAACACTAAACCCTAAGACTAAAAAAATTCTCAAACCCCAGTCCACAAAACTAAAAACCCCATCCCTAAATAACCTCAAATACTATACATAAAAAGAGCCGAAAACCTGGTCTTAAATTTACCTTAAACCCTCATAACGAAAAAAACCAAAACCCTCACCCATAAAAACCATAAAACCTCATTCCCAACACACACTAAACCCTTAGAGCCCAACAACCCTCTGTTTGAAATAAAACCATAAACCACCGACCCCAAATAAACTTGACCTCTCAGACCAAAAAATATTCAAATTCTCAAAACTAAAATACATGAAACACTCATCCAAAATAACATTAACATTCATTATCAAAAAATCATTAAACCTCATCCCAAAAGACTGTAAACCCTCACTCTTGAATAATCGAAAACCCTTAGTCCACAAATCCATAAATTCTCATTACAAAAAACTATAAACCATCATGTATAAAACCCCTCTAACCCATATACCAAAAAAACCTAAACCCTCCTCCCAAAAAACCATTATCCCTCAGCACTAAAAAAACAAAAAAAACTCATCACCACAAAACCCTATAACTTCATCCTAAAATACCCTAACCCATTATCTAAAAAATCCCTAAAACCCTATCCCCCCATATGCCTAAACCCTCATCCCTAAAAAACATAAACCTTCAGCCCCACAAAAATGGAATACCTAATTATAAATGAACCCCAAACCCACATCCCCAAAAAACCTCAAAACCTCTGAAAACAACAAACCCTTACCCCTAGAAGACCCCAAAACCTCCAACCCACAAATACCTAAACCCGTAGATCTAAAACCCCAAAACCCACATCCCAAAAAAATTACAAAACCCATAGATGGTAAAAACACAAAACCCTCATCCCCAAAAGGAACCAATCCCACATCTCCAAAAATTAATAAACACTCATCCCCAAAAAACCCAAAAACCACAATCCCAAAAAACCCCAAACAATCAAACCAAAAAAAACACTAAACCCAATTCTACAAAAAACCATAAACCCTCATCCCCAAAAACTATTAAACCCTAATCCTCATGGAATGCTAAATCCCTAGAGAAAAGAAAAAATTAAAAATTTATCCCCAAAAAAACCTTAACAATCAGCCGCAAAAAAAAAACAATAAACCCTTATCCCCAAAAAACTCTAAACCTCACCCAAAAAACCCTAAACACTCAGCCATAAAATACCTAAAACCATATTCCCAGAAAAACCCAAAACCTATAGTAACAAGATCCATAAATCCTCATACCCCAAGACCCTAAAGCATTATTACCAAAAAACACTAAAAATCATAGCCAAAAAATCCTAAAGCCCTCAACTAACACAACCTGAAACCCTCTTATTCCAAAAACATTAAACCACGGAACAAAAAATCCTATGCAATTTTACCCAATAAAACATTAAAACCTCAATCCTAGAAAAACAATAAAATTATTTCCCTAAAAATCCATAAACTCACTTTTCCTTGAAACCCTAACCCCTCAGCACTAGAATTCCCTAATTCCTCATCCCATAATAAACTAATTTTTTATCCCCATAAAAAAATAAACCCTTTTGAGCCACGAAACACTAAACCCTCACCCCCAAATAATCCCTATGTACTCAGTCGAAAAAACCCTAAATACTCTTCCCTAAAACCCGAAAACATTAGGTTTGAAATTTCTTAACCCCACATCCCCAGAATAACATAGACCCTTATCCCCCTAAAACCCAAATCTATCATCTGTAAAATACCCTATATCGTCATCCCCAAAAACCGTAAACCCCCATCCCCCTAAATCATTGAATTACAGGAAATTAAAAAACTATAACTCTCAGTCACAAAAAACACTATTACCTCAACCACCAGAAACACTAATCCCGACCCAAAAAAACCCTAAACCAGCATCCCCATATACTCCTAAACCCTCATCCCTAAAAATCATAATCCCTTTGATCCAAAAAACCCTAAATAGTTATCCACATAATCACCAATCCATCACCCCCAAAAAATACCAGAAAACATATCACCAAAAACCATAAACCCTAATCCCTGCAAAACCCCAAACCATAATACCAAAAAATTCCAAAACCCTAAATATAGAAAATACTCAAACCCTTATGCCCAAAATCCTTAAATTGTAAACCCCATAAAACACTAATCCCATATAAAAAAAAACACTAAATAATCATCCCAAGAACACTCTAAATTTCCAACCAAAATAAACCCTTACCCTTATCCACAAAATACCCTAATCCCACATTACTAAAAAAACTAAGCCCTTAGAACCCAAAATCCCAAAACCCTAATCCCCAAGAATCCCAACCCTTATTTGGAATATTCCTTAAACTCTAAACCTAAAAAACCATAACCCTCATCCCCCAAAATACCGAAACTCTATACCCAAAACACAAAACTGCTAACCCCAAAATACTATAAACGCATAACCCTATGGAATTCAAAACCCCCATACCTCGGAAACCCTAACCCATCTTCCCCAAAAAACCATAAACCTTTACTCCAAGAAACACTAAACAATCATACCCAAAAATCCGTAAACCTCTATGCTAGGAAACTATAAACGGACATTCCCATGATACAATAAAACCTTCTCCATAGAAAACACTAAACCCATATAAAAAACCGTACTCCTTAATCCAAATAAAAAACTAAACAATCATAGACAAACCACTAAACTCCCATAACTATCGAACCATAAATCCTCAACAAAAAATAACACTTATCTCATCCCTATAAACACTAAAAACTATTATCCTAAAAAAATATTAAACCCTCCTGCCAAAAAAATCCTAAACCCTCATCCCTAAGAAAAACCTAAACCCCATCTCTAAAAAACCCCAAACCCTAATCCCAAGAAAACCCTATTCTATTATCCCCCAATATATGATAAAACCGCATCCAAAAAAATAGTAAACACTCTCCCCCCAAACCCCAAAATGATATGCAAAAAAATCTAATCCCATATACCCAAAAACCTAAAAATTCATTTCTTGAAAAAACCCTAAACCCTCAAAACTGAAAAACCCTAAACCATGGGTCATAAAAAACTCTAAACCCACATCACCATGAATTCCTAAAACAATATACCCAAAAAAGTAGACCCTCATCCTTAATAAAACCTAAACGATCATAAAAAAACTGTAAATCCTCGGTAAAAAAAAAATAAAAAATCAACCAATGGAAACTCTAAATCCTCATCGCTCAAAAAACATGAATCCTCAGCCATAATAATCCATAAACCACTAGCCTGAAAATATCTCAATTATCATAAAAAAAATTCTAAATCCCTATCTATGAAAAAACATAAATACTTATCACCCAAATAAATATAACCCTTATCCTCAATGTCCATAATCCCTCATCCCCAAAATAAATTAGACATAGGTCTTCATAAAATACTAATCCCTCAGCCCCAAAACACCCTACCATTAAAAACACTAAACCATTTTCCCCATAAAGCATTAAATCATTATCCATTTAATACCCTAAACCCTTGCTCGATAATACCATAAACCCTCATCCTCGGAAAACCCAATAATCTCATCCACACAAAATCATATAATCCCAAAAAGAAAAATATAAACTCTCATCCCCAGAAAACCATACTCCCTTGGCCCCAGAAAAACCAAAATCTGCATCCCCGTAAAACACTAAACCCACAGTACCCCAAAAATCCTAAACAGACATTGCTAGAAAACCCTAAACCCTCTACAATAAAAAAATCCCTAAACAAATTCTCTAGAAAACACCATTCCCTGTGCAATATAAAACGCTAAACCCTCAACTATAAAAAACCCTAATACCTCACCCCCATAAAAACATAAACCATTAAACCATTAATGCTTTAAAATCACATCCCTATAAAAAACTAAAACTTTATCCCCCAAAAAACCCTAAACCCTATTCCACAAAAGACCCCTATCCCTCATCCTTAAAAAAAGGTAGACCATCAAATTTAAAAACCATTAAAACATCATCCCTAGTGAACCATAAACCCTCAACACCTAAAAAACCAATCCCCTATCCCCTAAAACCCTAAATCCATTTTCCCATAAAAACATAAACCATCACCCCATGAAATACCAAAACCATCTATCCCAAATAAACTTAAACCACCATCCCAAGAATACCATATACTCCCAGCACTAGAAAAATTTATACCCTAATCCTTTTAAAAACATAAACACTCAGCTCAATAAATCCATAAACAATAATTCTCAGAGAACCAAAAATTCTCAGTCTTAGAATACCATAAACCCTAAACCCAAGAAAATATTATACGATCAATCACAGAATTACGCAAAACAACTTTCCAAAAAACCCTATAACGACAAAACCAAAAAAAATTATACCCATAGATCAAAAAAACTATAAATCCTCATCCCTAAAAAAAATAAAACCTCAGTTCCAAAAAACCCTTAAAACATTATCCTTTACACCCCTTAAACTCTTATCCTTAGAAAACCTAAATCCCTCATCCAGAAAAAATAGTAAACCCTTACCAGCAAAAAACAGTAATCCAGAATACCACAAAACCCTAAACAAATAGCCCAATAAAATTTGAATACCTCAACCCCATTACACCCTAAACGTTCATCCCCATAAAAAACTAAACAATAAACACTAGAAAACTATAAATCCTTATCCCCTAAAAACACAAAACCTACATCCCTTGGAAAACATAAATCCTCAACCCTACAAAACCTTAATCACATCGCCCAAGAAATACCTAAACCTCCATTCCATGAAAACACTTAACACTTCGCCCTACAAAACCCAAAATCCTCATCTAGAGAACACCATAAAAACTTAGAAACATAAAATACTAATCACTCAGCAAAGGAAAATACTAAACACTCATCCCCAAAAAACCATAAACTACCACTGATAGAAAATCTAATCCTCAGACATAGAAAACCCAAACCTAGATCCCTATAAAACTGTAGAACATCATCCCTAGAAAACACTAAACAGGCCTCCCCAAAAGATCATATCCCCAAATCCCTAAAAACACTAAACCCTCATCCCTTGGAAATAAATCACCCACATCCATAAAAAAAGCCAGACCCCCAACACCAGAAATCCATAATCCCTCATCCCTTGAAAATCATCAACCCTTATCACTAAAAAACCTTTAAAATTGTACCCCAGAAAATCCTAGAGAAATATCGCCAAAAAATCATAGACCCAAATCCCTTGAAAACGGTACAAAATAAACATCATTAAACCATATACCCTTATCCCCAAAAATAGAAGACCCTATCGCCCAATCAATCATAGATCAATAGCCCCCAAAAAATAAAGACTCTTGTCCCAAGAAAACCATACACCATCATTGCTGATAACCCTAGAACCCCATCCACCAAGATCCCTAGAACCTCAATTATAGAAACCTCTAGAAAGTTATCCTTAGAAAACACTAGACCATCATCACCAGAAATCCAAAGAACCTTTTCCCAAGAAAACCCAAGACAATCAGCCCCATAAAATGGTGGACACTTAAACCTAGAAAACCATAGACCCTCAGACCAACTAATCCACACACTATAACCCTGTGAAAATCATAAAAAATCAACCCTAGAAAAAACTATTATCTCACCATTAAAAAATACTAGACACTCAGCACTAGAAATCAAAATACCCTTAGTGCTAGAATCCCCTATATCATCATCCCTAGAAAACCCAAGTCCCTTGACTGCATAAAATGAAAAACCCTCATCCCATAAAAACCCTAACAACTTATCCCCAAAAACCCTTAAATACAAGACCTATAAAACCCAAAACTCATATCCCTAGAAAACCCTAAACCCACAGCCCCATAAAACAGTTGACCTATAAACTAGAAAACCGTTAACCCTAAGATCTAGAAAACACTATAACCTAATCCACAAACAACCATAAACCCTCAACAGTACAAAAATCCATGCTCTGATCCCCAGAAATCCCAATACCCTCCATAATAGAAAATAAAAAACCCTTATCCATAGAAAACCCTAAAACCTCAACCCAATTAAAACATAAACCCTCAGCCCCTCTTCCCTATAAAACCAAAAACCCTAATCCCTAGAAAAACATAACTTCTCATTCTATTAAAATACTAAACCCCACTACTTAAAATTTTGGATTTTCCATTTTTATTACATTTTCAACCACCATTTTTGGTATCAAATACCTTCAAAAAATCATGTGGTATTTCTTTGGATTCCACTTCTCTTATTCATGGGTTTCATTCTACATCATGCATTCACTGTCCTTACAAGATCCATCTCAACCCCCATCACCCTGTGTGATCCCCAACGAACCTCAACATATATCGTTGTAAATGAGGTTTCCTCAGATCATTACTAAAAAATTTATTGGGAAACCCACAATATCCATCATTGTATTAGCTTACAAAAAGCCGCCTACTATCTTCCATGGATGGAGACTGAAGGTTTTTGGGTCCATCCCCATAACCCCATTGTCCTATTATTTCATCGATCGAAAACATACATGAAATCATGTGTTTTCATTGGGGAGTTTCAGTGACCGCCTATGGTAGTCGCAATTGAGTTTCACTGAAAGAGAAATTGTGACCAATGAAGGCATTTAGAATCTTATTTTTCCAGCCACACTAGGGTGTTTTTCTAGTAATGGAATCATCCATTGAAAACCCAAATCTCTTATTCCTAGAAAACCATAAAACTTCATCCTAAAAAATCACTAAAACATTAACAACAGAAAACTATAAACCCTCATCCGCGAAAAACCCTAAGATATCATCCCTATAAATCCATAAAAAATGAACCTTATAAATCCCTACACCATTACGACTAGAAATACCTATACCGTCATTCCAAGAAAAGACTAACCATAAGCTGTAAAACACCCTAGACCATCATCCTTATAAAATAATACACCCTCAACCTTTAAAAACACTAAACACTTAGCCACAAATAAAACATAAACTATAATCCATATAAAACCCTAAAACCTCATCCCAAGAAATCCCCGAACCAACTGCCCAAGAAAACCCTAAACTATAATCCCAAGAAAAACCTTAACATTTGTCCCTATAAAAAACTAAACCATTGTACCCATAAAACCCTAAAACCTCTTCCCAATAAAACAAAAATCCTTCAATCCTCATATACTATAAACCAATATACCCAAAAATACTTGAACCCACATCCTTAAAAACCCCAAAACACTCATCCTCACAAACCCCTAAACCCTTATCCCCAATAAACCAAAAATAACAAGATGAAAAATAGCTAAAACAACACCCCCAATCCTTAATCTCTTATCCCAAAAAATATATAACTCTTTATTTCCAAAAATTCCTAAACCAGTATAATAAAAAACCCTAAAACCAAAGCCTCAAAAAACCTTAATTCTCTTCCATAAAACCCCGAACCTTCAATCCATAAGAACCCTAAACCCTCTTCCTCTATAATACAAAAATCATGTACTGAAAAAACATCCTAAATCACCTTTACAAATAATCCCTAAACCATTATCCCCCAAAAAACATAAACCCTCACTCTCCAAAAAATACTAACCCTCAGACCTAGAAAAACCTAAACCCTCATCCCCCCAAAACCCTAAACCATCATCCCAAAAAAATCATACCCCTCATCCCTGAGAAAAAATGACCCCTCATTCCAAAAATCCTTGAACACTAAACCCCATAAAAACCCAAAACCCTTATCCAATAATATCCATAATCCTCAACCCACAAACCCCTAAACCGCCACCATGAAAATACCCTAAATCCTCATTCTTAAAAAACTATAAAACCTCAGCCCCAAAAATCCCTAAAGCATCAGCCCAAAAAAACAATAATAAATCATCCAAAAAAAACCCCAAAAAATAATAAACCCTCAACCTCAAAAAACCCAAAACCTCATCCTCAAAATATGCCAAACCCACTACCCCATAAATCTACAAACTCAAAGACGCAAAAATCCTAAACCCTCTGACAGAAAAATCCCTAAACATGCATTCCTAAGAAACCCTAAACCCTCATCCCCAAAACTCCAAAACACTCAACATCTAAAAAACACTATACCATCATTCTAAGAAAACCCTCAACCCTCATCACCTAGAAACAAAAAATCCCTGCTCCATAAACCCAAAACCCCCATACATATAAAAAATTATAACCTCATCACCAAAAAATCTTAAACCCTCATCCCCAAAAAATTCATGAATCCTCATCCCCAAAAACACTAAACACATAGGTGCAAAATATGTTAAAACCCCATCCCCAAAAAAACCTAATTGATTAACTCCAATAAATCCAAAATATCCATTTCTAGATAACCATAAACCCTAAATTCTATGAAACCCAAAGTGGACAACAATAAAAAACCATAATTACTCAACCTAAGAAATCCTAGAACCCTCTGCACCAAGAAACACTATACCTTCATACGCAAAAAACCTAAAAACATCGTCCTAAAAAATTCATCGGCATCCCTAAAAACAATTACCCAAATACCCAAAAAACCCTAAACCCTAAACCCTAGAAAACAATAAACCCTATGCCTAAAAAACCCTAAACCCTAATCCCCAAAAAACAAAAACACATGTACCCTAAAAAACATAAACAATCATCCTCAAAACCCTTGAATGATTCATCCCAAAAAACCACAATCAGTCATCCCCAAAAACCATAAAACCTGATCCCCAGAAAACATTCAATCCTCTTCCACAAAACCTATAAAACCTCAGCACTGAAAACCCAAATAATTTCACCCCTATAAGGGTAAAACCCCTCATCCCAAAAAATTCATATACTCTCAAGACCAAAAAACACTAAAACAACATCAAAATTTTACCCTATAGCCTCATTTCAAAATAAACCATAAACCATTAGTCCATAAAATCCATAAACCATCCATCCTAAAAAACCATAAATGCTCATATTTAATAAACAAGAATCCCTCATTCGCAAAAAAACTTAAACCATCATCCACATAAAATATAAACCCTCATCTTTAATAAACCCTAAATCCTCATCCCATATAATCCCCACACCCTAATCACTTATAATACCAAAAACATCATCCTAAATAGACCATAAAGTCATTGTCCTAAAAATCCTTAATCATTCTACCCTAAAATAAACACTAAACCCTCAAACCCCAATAAATAAAAAAACCATTAACTATCACCCATAAAAACCCATAAAAATATTAAAATCTCATACACAATAAAACATAAAAAACATAAACTCTCATCCCCAAAAAACATTAAACTCTCATCCCCAAAAAACCATAAACTCCCATCTGCATGAAACCCTAAACCCTAATACCTAAGAAACCCTAAACCCTCACATCTATGAAACCCTATTCCCTAAGCCCTAAGAATCCATAGACAGTAATAACTAAGAAACCCAAAACCATCACCCCTAAATAACCCTAAACACGCATCCAAATATAACACTAAACCCTATCCCCAAAAAAGCATTAACTCTTGTGCCCATAAAACCCTAGACCCCGAACCCAAAGAACCTAAATAAACAGTCCAAAAAAACTCAAAATCCTTATCTCACAAAAAACATAATCCCTCTTCCCAATGAAACCCAAATCCCTCATTCCCAATAAACCCAAATCCACTAACCATAAGAAACCCAAAACCGTCATACCCAAAACCCCAAATACCTTAGCCCCAAAATCCCTACCCACTATGTCCCAGAAACCCTTGAGTCCTTAACCACAGTATACCCAAAAACTTTACCCCTATAAAACCATTAAACCTCCACCATTGAAACCCAAACTCTTTATACCCAAAAACCCCTAAACCCTTAGGTACAGATGAAAATATACCCTCACCCCCATAAATTATTAAACCCTAATCCAGAGAAAACCTAAACCATTATCCTCAGAAGACCCTAAACACTCATACCAAAAAAACCCCTAAACCCTTAGCTCTAGAAAACCCTAAACTCCTACCCCCCCAAAAATATGAATCACACATCCCTAAAAACCCAATTTTTTTGTCGAAATAAAATGTAAAAACCATATCCCTAAAATACCCTAAAACCTCATACCTAGAAAAATAAAAATCCTAAACCACATATATCCCTTAAACCTCATCCAAAGATGAACCTAAATCCCCATACCAGAAAAACACTAGACACTCAACCCCATAAAACCTAGAAACATTACCACTAGAAAAACCAAAAATCCCATCCCCAAAAACCCTAAACCCTCATCCCTAATATTACCTAAAGGCTCCTCCCAAAAAAAGTAATCCCAACCCTATGAAACCCAAAAAACCAAATCACCAAAAAAACCTAAACCATATGCCATATAAAACCATAAAAACTCATCCTAAAAATTCAAAAAACCCTAATCCCCAGAATACCTTAATCCCACATTAATAGAAAAAAATACCAACAAAACCCTAAATCCTCATACCCAAAAAAACCTAAACCCTCATCCACAAAAATTTTAAAACCCTAATCCCAAAAAATACATTAAATGGTAAACATTAAAAAATCTGAAATCGAAGAACCAAAATACCCTAAACTATTATCCCAAAAAAGTACATAAACCTTCATTCCCAAAAAAACCGTAAACTCTCAGCACCAAAAAAACCTAAAACATCATACCTATGAAATCCCAAACAATCATCCCCTAAGAAACATAAATCATCAACCCAAAAAAAATCTCTAAACCCTCTACCCCAAAAAACTATAACCCCACAACCCTAAAAGAACCATACACCCTCATACCATAAATTAACCTAAATCCATAACGAAAATTAACCCAAAACCCTGAACACCATGAAATCCTAAACCATTATCCCAAATGTACTAAACCTGAACCACCAAAGACACCATAAACCATAATCCCCATAAATAACCCTAAAACTCCAGATCCAATACCCTTAAACCCTCCCCCCCAAATAACCCCAAAACATCATCCTCAAACACTATAATCCCACGTACACAAAAATACTTAAAACCTCAACCCCAAAAAATGATAAACGAAGAGAACCAAAAAACAAAAAACACTCATCTACAAAAAATAAACACAAAAGCACAGATCCAAAAAAAATATCCGAACTATAGATTTGGAAAACATTTTTCCCTCTGCCAGAGAAAACCCTAAAACCTCATCCCCATAAATCCCTATAACATTTTCCACAAAACCCCTATAAATTTATTACCAAAAATCTATAAACCCACAATCCAATAAAACCACAAACCCTTAGCCGAACAAACCCTAAACCGTAATCTAAAAAAATGTAATCCCTTGTCCCCCCAAAATCGTAATCACTCATACCAAGAAATTTATAATCTCTATGTCCCAAAAATCCCTAAATCTAATAAAAAATAACACTAAACCCTTATCCCTAAAAATAAAAATACCCTCAGCCCAAAAAAACCATATACTTTCAGCACAAATAAACTCAAAACTTTATACCCAAAAAACATAAACATTAATATCATGAAAAAAACCCACAAAACCAAAAAAAACACTAATCCCTCATCCCCAAAAAACAAATAACCATCATCCCCAAAAATCCCTAAAACCACATCACCAAAAAATTCAAATCCCTCATCCATAAAAATTGGAAAACATCATCCCCAAAAAATATTAAACCCCAATTCCAATAAAACCATAAAACGTCAGTCATAAAAAAGAACTAAACCATTATCCATATAAAACCATAAACCCTCATCCCCATGAAACCCTAAAATTTTATCCCCAATAATCCCTAAACTCCCATCCCACCAAAACCCTAAAACCTCATCCATAAAAAACCCTAAACCCTCCAGCCCAAAAATCCCTAATCTCTCATCACCCAAATAATCTATATCCTCAAACCCAGAAAACCCAAACCCTCATCCAAAAAAACCTAAACCCTCATACATAGAAAACCCTAAACCCTTAGCCTAAAAAATATAAAACACCATCCCAAAGAAACCCTATACCCTCAAACCTAAAAACCATGAATCCCCAATCACAAAATATTGTATATCATATCCCAAAACCACCATAAATCATACCCACCCTGAACCCTCAACCACCAAAAATTTGTTAACCCTAATACATAAAAATTAATCTCTCATCCCCAAAATAACCCTATACACTCATCCTACCTAAAACCCCAAACAATCTAATCCAAAAGACCCCTAAATCCTCATCCCCAATAACAATAAACCCTCATCCCAAAAATAAAATGAACTCTCATCCCCAAAAATTCCAAACTCTTGACCCAAAATCACCCCAAACCCACTACCCCAAAAAACCCTAAACCCTAAGCCACCAAACCATTAAAAATCACCGCAAAATAACCATAAACTTCCAGTCCCCAAAAAAACATAAAACCACATCCCAAAGAAACACCAAACACTCATCCCATAAAAACCCTAAACACTTATAAAAAATTATAAAATAGAATAAAAAGACACCAAAACCATGGACCTAATAATAACCTATTCCCTCGTCCAATAAAACAAAATACCCTTACCCCTAAAAAACTCTAAACCCTCACCCCTGAAAAAACACCAAACCCTTATTCCATAAAAAACCCTAAACCCAAAATCCTAAAAAACCCTTAAACCACGTCTCTAAAAAACAAAAAACCCTCCGAAAATTAAAACCATAAACCATATTCTCTAAAAACACCTGACCCCTCATCCCAATAAATTACCATAAAATTTATAATCCAAAAGCCCCTAAATCATATGCCCAAAAAATCAAAAACCTGCATCCCAAAAGACCCCTAAAAACACATCCACAAAAAACCCCAAACCCTCATCCCCAAAACCTTAAACACTTAACCCAAAATAGTAAACCATCATCGCTAAAAACCCAAAATCATAATCCCCAAAATATTGAAATCATGTCCTAAAATAAACCCAAACCCTCTACGACAAAACCCTAAACCCTAAGATCAAAAAAACACTAATCCTTAGACCCCCAAAACAGAACCCCTTGCACCAAAAAACCCAAATACCTCATCCCCTAAAAACCCCTAACCACAAACCCCTAGAAATAGTAAACACACATCCCCTAGAAAACCTATACAATCATCTCTAAAGAAACATAAACCCTCAAAAAAATTCCCTATACCCTAACCCTAAGGAACAGTAAACCCTTACCCCCGAAAATCCCTAAAAACTCATCCCCAAAAAAATATTAGACTCTAATCCCTAAAACCCCAATATCCTCAGCCTAAAAAAACCCAACACCATCCGCCCCAAAACCAGAAAACCCCAACCCAAAAAAAAAACAATCCACCAGCTCCAAAAATAACCTAAACCATCTTCCCCTCAAACAACCATAAACCCTGAACCCCAAAAAACCATAAACCATCTTCCCAAAAAATGCCTAAACCCACAGCCCCAAAAGCATAAAACAACATCCCCAAAAAACATGAAACCTTTATTATAAAAAAACCTAACCCTTTTAACATAAAAAACCCTAATATCATATCCCCAACAAATCCTCAAGCCTCAGCCCTAAAAAACCCATCAAACCATAGTACCAAAAAAACCTAATCCCTCATCAACAAAAAATCCCCAACAATCATCCTAAAAAAAATGAACAGTCATTCTAGAAAACCACAATCCTAAGTCCCCTAAATCCATAAACCCTCATCCCATAAAACCCCTCAGAACTCAACAATAAAAAAACCCACACCCAACAGATGCAAAAAACCCTCAAACCTCATCCCCCCCAAACCCACAAAAATATACCCCAAAACCCCTAAATCCTTAACCATGAAAAACCCATGGCCCCAAAAAACTACTCATCCCCCATCCCCAAAAAAACCAAAATCCATACATATCATAATCCATTATCCATAAAAATATAGAAAACGGTCGATCCCAAAAAACCGTAAACCCCCTGACACAAATATATTCCCCCCCCGCCCATGAAAAAAACAAAACCCTCACCCCTAAAAAATAGGAAATCAACCCCAAAAAACCATAAACCATCATCCCCAAAATCCCTAAACCCTCACAATAAATACTTTCTAAACCCTAAAAATATTAAACCTTAATTACTGAAAACCCTCAACCCTCTGTACTAAGAAACCCTCAACCCTCATACCTCTTCCCCAAAAACCTGCATGCCCTATCCCCAAAATACCTCAAACCCAATTAACCCTCACCCCACATACCCAAAAAACCCTAAACACCAAAAAACACTCATTCCCAAAAATTCCATCAACTCTTTTCCCATAAAAACACCATCCTTTATCCCTAAAAACCATCAACCCTCCGACACAAAAAGAACCAATCACTCTAATAAAAAAAACCCTATCCTTGTTGCCTCATAAGCCACATAAACATCATCCCCAAAACCAGAAAACCTCATCCACATAAAATAATAAACTATCATCCCTAAAAACCCATAATACCTAATCCCCCAAATACCATAAACCATATCATAAAAAACACCAAACCTCATGCCTAATAAAACCCTAAACCCTAAACACCCAAAAAATCCTATTCCCTCATCCCCATAAAATGAAAACCCTCATCCCCAAAAAACCATCAACCCTCAAAACTAGAATATCCTCAAACATCATCACTAAAAAACACAATAACATCATCCCGAAAAACCCCGCAACCCTCTACGACAAAAAACAATCAACCCTTTACCCAAAAAACCCTGAACACTCAGCCTTAAAAAACCCACAGCCCTATGCCCCAAAAAACCATTAAACCATGACCTAAAATACCCTCATCCCTCATACAAAGAGAACCATCAACCCTTATTCCCAAAAAACTATCAAACCTCTTCCAAAATATCTTTCAACCCTCATCCATAAATATAACTCATCCATACGCACCAAAAACCGACTCCCTTGAACCGAAAGAACCACTAACCCTAAGATGAAAAAAACCACAAACACTCTTCCCCCAAAACCCTCCATCCCTTAGCCTAAAAAATCATTATTCCTAAAAAATAATTTATCCTCATCCAAAAAAAACTAAAAACCTTTGGACAAAAAACCCTAAATCCTTAGACAAAAAACACTAAACCATAATTCCCAAAAAACCTATACAGTAAACCCAAAAAAACCCAAAACCCTCATCCAAAAAAACCCTCAACACTAATACCCAACAACACCTCAACCAACATCTCTAAAAAATCATAAACGCTAAATACTAGAAAACTATAAACTATATCCCCAAAAAACCCCAACCCACAGCGCTAAAATCCCTAAACCCTCTTCCCCATGAAAACCTAAACCCTCATACCTAAGAAACCCTAAATATTGAGTGAAAACCCCCCAAAACCCAATCACAAAAAACCCAAAATTCTCATCCCTAATAGTCCACCATCCAGAATCCCTGAAAAAACTATAAACCTGACTCCCCAAAAAACCTTAAATCCTTAGTCCCAAAAAAACCCTCTATTATCATCCACCAGAAACCATCAACAATCATCCTAGAAAAACCCTAAACCCTCATCCTAAAAAAGCATAAACCCATATACCAAAAATTTTCTAAACTTTAAAATCAAAAATATCCAAAAATCCTAAACCTATTCCCCAAAAAACCCACAACCCTCAACCCCCCAAAACTCTCACCCTCATCTCCAAAAACCTCATCCCAAATCAACAAAATAATCTTAACTACTTTCTCAAAAAAATCCTCAACCCACTCCATAGAAACCCCTCAACCCTAAGCCCAAAAAATCCCAAACCCTCAGTCCCAAATATCCATCAACCATTATCCCCTCAAAACCATCAACCCATAGACCCAAAAAAAACTCCTTAAAATGATCCCTAAAAAACCCTAAACACCAATCCCCAGACAACCCTATAACATTACCCCAAACCCCCTAGCCTAAATAAATCCTCCATAATTATCCCCAAAAAACCCTGAACCTTAATATTCAAGAAACACTCACAACCCATCACAAAAAAAACCATAAACCATCATTTGAGAAAACCCTCAATCCTCATACCGAAAAAACCTCAACCCTCACCCCCAAAAAACTATAAAACCAGAGCCCCAAAACTCCCTATATACTCTACCCCAAAACACCCCAAAACATCAACTATAAAGAAACCTCGACCCTCATCTATAAAAACCCATCAACCCTAAGACCTTAAAATACCCTCAAATGTTATCCCCAAAAATTCTTCAAAGTTCAGCGCCAACAAACCCTAAACCCTAAACCTAGAAAAACCTTATTCTCCCTCGAAAAAAACCTCCCTCACCATGATTCCCCAAAACACTAATCACATATCCCTAAAATACCCTAACTCCTTAGACAATAAATAATCTACACCCTATTCCACAAAAAACCATAATGCTTCATCACCGAGAAATGCTAAACCCTCATCCCCAAGAAACCCTCATCCTTCAGCTTAGAAAAACCATCAACCCTCTTCCCTAGAAAATTATAGACCTCCAGCCTTGAAAAACCTTAACAAAAATCCACGGAAAATCTCAATGCTAATCCAAAAAAATGTCCATCCATAACCTTAAAAATCCCTCATTCTAAAAAAACCCTCAACGATAAAACTGAATAAACCCTAAACACTCATCTTCCATTACCCATAAATTCATATCCCTTATCCAGAAGGAACCCTCAACACTAATCTCTAAAAAATTCATCAATGATCATACCAAAATCCAGATACTCTCTACCCAACAAATCACCAACCCTTATCCCTAAATAATGTTAAACCCCTAACCCTGAGGAACCCTTAAACCACATCCCCCATTAATCATCAACACACCCCCCCAAAGAACCCCCAACCATAAGTTCCAAATAATCCTCTATAGTTAGACATAAAAATATCTAAAACCTCATACCCAAAGTACTATACATTATTATCCACAAAAATCATACAACCCACAGCCCCAGAAACAGTAAAACCACATCCATATGAAACTCGAAATCCTCATCCAACAGAAATTCCCAAACGCTCATCCCCAAAAAATTGTAAATACACATCCCTAAAAACAATATATACCCAATCCCAATGAACGCTAATCCAACAATACAATAATAACCTAAACCATTATCCCAAGAATCTATAATACCTCACCCACAAAATTCCCAAAACCCTTATCCAAAAACAAACTATAATACCTCAACCCCAAGAAAATATAAACCCTCATAACCTAAAAATCCTAAAACCTCATCCCCAAATATTACTAATCCATCATTTAAAAAAATGACATCCAAAATAAAAAAAACATAATAAACAGCCCCAAATATCCCTCATAATTCTTCCAACAATAAACTAAACCCTCATCCCCTCAAAACCCTTAACCCACATCCAAAAAATACCAAAAACCACAGCACCATAAAACCCAAAAACCTCATCTCAAAAAACCACTAAACCCACTACCATAAAAAACATACACCCTCATCCCCTGAAATATTTATTCATCAACCCAAAAAAACACCTAAACCCTATTCCAAAAAAACCTAAACCATTTCCAAAGAATCCCTGACACTCAACAAAACAAAATCATCAACCCTCATTCCAAAAAACCCTCAACACTCATCCCCAAAGAAATAATTAACAATATTCATTAAAAATAATTCATCCAAAAAATTACTAAAACCTATACCCCCCAACCCTAAATCCTCATACCTAAAAGATCCTACCCCCCCAAGACATATCCAAGAACCCACTTCCCCAGAAACATTAAACCCTATTCCCAAAAGAAAACTAAAACATCCACATAATCAATCCTAAACCCTCATCCCCATAAAACCCTAAACAATCATCCCTAAATAACCCAATACCCTATAACCCAATAAACTATCAACCCTATTCCCAATAAAACCCTCAACACTCTCCCCCCAAAACTTTCTATGATGAGCCCCCAAATACCCTCAACCCTCATGCCCAAAAAACCATAAACCCACAACCACAACATCCCTCAGCCCTTAACCCGATAAAACTATATCCCTCATCCCCATAAAAACCATCAACCCTCATCCCTTAAAACCCTAGAACCACATAAAAATCAATAATGATCATTCATATAAAAAATATAAACTCACAACCCCAATACACCCAAAATACATAACCCAAAGACATCATAATACCTGATCCTGAGGAAACCCTTAACCCTGATCCCTATAAAACCCAAAACCCTAAGACCCATAAATTCAAATGCCCTTATCCCTAAAATACCTAAATCAATCATCACAATGAAATCCAAAAACATTAGACACAAAAACCCTAAATCGCATCCATTGAAAAAAACCCTAATTCCACAACCCCAAATCCCATAGACCAACTGCAAAATAATAACAAAAAATACTCAACCATTAAAAAACCTAAACACTCAACCCCAATGAAACCAAACCCCTTAACCCTAAAAACCATAAACACTCTTCCCCAAGCATCACTAGACCCTCATCCCTCCAAAAAACCCAAATCCTAATCCTTTATAATCATTTTACCCTCATAATTATGAAAATAAAAAAACCTCAACCCCAAAATACCGTCATCTCAGAAACCAAAAAATCCCTAGAAACGCAGTCCCAAAAAACCCACCAACTCAGACTCCCAAAAAATAAACAATCATCCCCCAAAAAACACTCAACCTGCATTCCCCCAAAAACCTATAAGCATAGAAAAAAAAGATAAACAATGAACAAAAAAACCAAAAACCATTGCCCCAAAATACCCTAAACCCTCATATCAAAATCTCCCAAAACCCTCATACCAAGAAAAATCTAAAACAACATCCCCAAAAATCCATAAACCGTTAGCCCCATAAACCATAAACACATAGCCCTGAAAAAACATCATTGATCAGACCAAAAAACTATCAAGTCATATCCTTATAAAACCCTCAAACTCAGCCTAAATAAACATCAACCCTCATACCCAAAAAAACCCTTAACTAAAAGACCTTGAAGTCCCTACACCCCCATCCACATAAAAACTTCTATACCACCTCCCTAAAAAACCCTAAACACTCATCGAAAAAAAATTAAACCCCCATCCAAAAAATCCTTGAAACTCAAAGCCCCGAAAACCCTCATTACATAGGCCTAGAAAACGCAACCCCTAACCACAAAAATCACCAAACCCATAGCCCCCTATAAAAGTAAACAACCAGCCACAATAATCATTCAACACTGAGCCCCAAAAAACCCTCAACCCTCATCCCATAAAAACCCTAAAGCCTCACCATAAGATATCCTCAACAATCATCCTCAAAAAACACACAACCTTCAAACCTATAAAACACAAAAACATTAGCAACAAAAAACACACAACACTATGATCCACAAAAACCTTAAACCTCATAAAAAACATCAACCATCACCACCAAAACCCAAAACTCTCTACTCTGCAAAATCCTCAACCTTAATCCCTAAAAAACCCACAACCCACAGCCTCAAAAAACCATCAACCATATCCATCCCAAAAAAACTAGAACCCTCTTCCTAAAAAACCTTCAACTATTAGCCCCATAAAACCCTCAACCCTTATTCCCAAAAAACCCTCAACCCAAATTCCCAAAATATTATCAACCCACATACATAATAAACTCTATTCCCCCATCCCCTATAAAACCTCAAACCTCATCCCATAAATACCCTCCAACCTCATCTCTAAATAACCAAAAACCCTTAGCTGAAAAAAAAACAAACCCTCAGCCCCCAAAAAACCTCAACCAACATCCACAAAAAAGATGAAACCGTCATCCCCAAAAACCATAGACCTATTGCCCAAGAAACCATAAATATTCATAATCAATAAACCCCAACCCTCTTCCTCAAGAAACACACAACCCACACCCCCAAATTACCATCAATCATCTGCCCTAAAAACATCTCAAACATGATCACCATAAATTACATCAACCCTCAGAGTAAAAAACAAAAAACCCTTTAGAAAATAACACTAAACCCACAACCCCCAAAAAACACCAAAATCCTCATACCCTAAAATCCAGAAACCCTCAAACACTAGTGAATCCAAAAAACCTTATACATAAAAAACCATAAACTCTCTGCCCCAAAAAATCCATAAATACATATCCCAAAAAAAGAAAACACTCATCCCTAGAAAATCTGAATAATCTACCCAAAAAAAATTAACCCAGGACCCAAAAATTAATAATTAATAGACCAAAAAAAAACATAAAATCTTAGCAAAAATAACCCAAAACACCCAACCTAATGATACCCTAAACACTTACCCCCAAGAAAACATTAACCCCTATACCCAAAAAAACAAAACCCTTATCCTTAAAAAACCCAAAACCCTCATAAGACAAAACACAACACCCACTTCCCTGAAAAACTGTAAAACGTAAAAAATAAAAACCTCCAAAAAATAATACATAAAAAACCCAACTCCCTCGACTGTAGAATCCATAAAAATTAAACAAAAAACTATTATCATATAAAATTACTAAACTGTCAACCCAAATAAACCTCAACCTTAGGCATAAGATAATATTCAACAATCATATCCTAAAAACCCTAAACCTTCACCCCAAAAAAACACAAAATTATCATCCACAAAAAACCCTAAAAACCTAGCCATAAAAACACTACACCCGCATACCCAAATTAACCAAAACCCTCATCCCGAAAAAAACCTTAAACCCTCATCCCCAAACCCATAATCCATCATCCCCAAAATAACCCTAAAACCGCAGCCACCAAAAAACATTAAACCTCTTCCCCAAAAACCCTAAACCCCATCCCAAAAAAACAATACAAAATTATCCCCAAAAAACACTCCATCCTCAGCCTAAAAAAAAACTAAGACCACATCCCTAAAAACATTCAACCCTCATACCCAAACAACCCTATATCATTAATCCTAAAAATCCATAAACACCTAGACCCAATGAACACTAAATCCTCAAGAAAAAAACCGTCAACATGTATCCATAAATAACCCTTACCACTCAACACCAAAAAACAAAAAATCCCTTTTCCCCAGAAAACCATAATAACTAATCCCTAGAAAACAGTAAATACTATTCACTAAAACACCCTCAACCCACAACCCACAAAAATGCATAAATGTTATTCCCAAAAAAACCTATACCCTTATCTCCCCAAAACCCAATACTATTATCCCTAGAAACCATAAACCATAAAACCACAACCCCAAAAACTCTCAACTGACAGTCCTTGAAAAACCATCAACCCTCAACAAAAAAATCCTCAACACTCAGCCAAAAAACCCTAAACCATTAGACCCAAAAACCCCGCAACCCTTATCCGAAAGAAATCATCCACCTTAGCCCCCAAAAAACTCTCATGCCTCGTCCCTAAAAAAATAACCCAACCCTAGACCCCAAAAAACACTCATCCTTCATCCCAAGATAACCACACCATTAAAACCCATAAACCCACCAACCCTCAAATACAAAAAAAATCCTTAAACCTTATCCAAATAATACCCCAACCCTTAGCCACAAATAAACCCTCAACGCTAAGTACCAAAAAAAATCAACACTCAAATCCAAAAAATACTAACCCTTATCCCGAATAAACCATCAACCCTCAATTCTAAATACCCTTAACTCTCATAATAAAATATTTCTCAAATATCAATTCCAAAAAACCGTCAATCCTCAACCCCAAAAAACCCTCATCCTGAAACCAAAAAAATTCATCATCCCGTATTCCCAAAACACCCTCAACCATCAACCTAAAAAACCCCTACACAGTTAAGAAAAACACTAATCCATCATCCGAAAAACTTAACCTTTATCCATGAAAACCACTAACCTTCACCACCCAAAAAATACCTCAAACCAAAGCCCCAAAAAACCCACAACCCTTGAACCAAAAATTCGCTCAACTGTCATCCCAGAAATACACTAAATCATTATCCTTATAAAACCATAAACCTTTTTTTTGAAATTACATAGAACATATTACAAGAAAAATTACACCAAATAATTTACACCAACCTCCCAAAAAATCCATATTCTCTCATACCCAAAAATCCTTGAACCCCCAGGCCCAAAATACCCCCTACACACATCCCCAAAAAACCAAAAACCCTCATCCCCAAAAAAACAAAAACCCTCAACCTGAAAAAATGTTAAAGGCTCATCTCAAAAAAACACTGAACACAGATTCCAAAAAAATCATAAAACATATTAAAGAAAAACCATAAAAACTCATCAGCATGAAAGTATGAACCCTAAATCCCAAATAAAACTAAACCATAATCCCTAAAAATCCTCAAACTTCATTCCCAAGTTACCTAAAACCCTAATCTGCTAAAAACACTAAATATATATCCCTAGAAAATATTCAACCCTTAGTACCAAAAAAACTATAAACTCTCAACCCCAAAAAACACTCAACCTTCACCCTAAATAAAACCATCAACCCTTAGTCCAATGAAACCCCCAATGATAATAATAAAAACCTCATGATTAAAAACAAAAAAACCCTCAACCCACTACACAAAAAATACCTCAACTCACAACCCAAGATAACACTCATCTCTTATCCCCCCAAAACCCCCATAAATCATCCCTAAAAATCCTCATCCCCATCCCAAGAAAACCCTAATCCCTAAACCCCAAAAATTCTCATCCACTGGTCTAACAAACTAATCCATCAGCCCCAAAAACAGTCATCCCTAAGCCTCAATAAAATCTAAACCCTCGTCCCAAGAAAATCCTCCATCATCAGACCCAAAAAAACATAAAACCACACTCACAAAACATTAAATCATATTCTACAAAATAACCCTAATCCCTCATAACCAAAAAGTCCTTAACCCTTAGCCTTGATAAAACCTAAACCCATATCCCCAAATAATCTTAAATCCTTGCCACCAAAAAAACCACATCCATTAGTTCCAAGAAAACCACAGCCATCAACCCCTATTAAAACCACAACCCTGAACCCTAAAAAACCTTCACACTTTAGTACAAAATACCATCATCCCCCATTCACAAAAAAAAATATTCCATATTCCCGAAAATACCATCATTCCACATTCCCCCAAAACCCTCACCTATCAACCAAAAAAAAACCTTTTACTCTTAGTACCAAAAAACCCCAAACCCTCATCACCAAAAAACCTATACCCTTATCCCCAAAAAATCATTAATTCGTCATTCTCAAATAACCCTATACCCTCATCCCCAAAAAACCTTAAACACAAATCCCACAAATACCACAACCCTCTTTCCTAAAAACCCTAAAACAGTTCCTGAAAAAACCAAAATCTATGGCCCCAAATTCCCTAAATACTCTCCCTTGAAAAATCCAGAAACATCATCCCTAAGAAACAATCATAACATAGAACTAATAAAACGTATTCTTATTTTTGAAAAAATTTCTCAAATATCATCCCTGAAAACACTCATCTCTTAGGCCCATGAAACAATCAACCCTCAGGAACAAATAAACTAAGCTCTCATAAAAAAACACCAAAACAACATCCCAAAAAAAACCCTACACCCTCACCCCCAAAAAACCTGAAACCCTCATCCCCAAAAAACCGTTGGCACTTTGCCCCAAAAAAACTTCAACCCTTAACACCAAAATTATATGAACTCTATAACTAAAGAAATGCTAAACTCTTTGCCCCAAAACACTATATACTACCATCCCCAATAATCCCTCACACAACATCCCCATAAAAACATATACCATCATCCTAGGAAAACCATTCACAAAAACACATATATCATCAATCTCAATCATACATAAACCCAAAACCCTAAATTATCCTTAAAAAACCATTACAAAACAATACCATAGCTCTAAACCCCAAAAAAACCATCAAACCTCTTCCAAAAATACCCTCTGTTCTCAGGCAAAAAATCCCTCATCCTTCATCCACAATAACCATAAAAAATCATCCCCAAAAAACCATGTACCCTTATTCCCTAAAAACCCTCAATCATTATCCCCCAAAACACTATACCCTCTACCAAAAACACTCTGAACAGTCATACCAAATATTTATTAACCATAATTCACCAAAAAACCTTAACCTGCATCCCCAAAAACCCAAAATCTCTCTAACCGAAAATCGTAAAACTATATCCCTAATAAACTCTAAACCCTCATCACTAAATAATCCAATAATCTTAGTCCATGAAAACCCTAAACTGAAAATGAATAAAAACAATAAACCATATACCCGTAAAAAACTAAACCCATTTCGACAAGAAAACCCTAAGCTGATATCCTCAAAGTACAATAAGCACTCATCCCCCCAAATAACCTAAATAATCAAACACAAACAACCCTAATCCCACATCCCCTACAATTGTAAACCCATATCCCCAAAAAATCCAAACCCATTAGCCCCAACAAAAAATAATCCCTCAAACCCAATCAATCTAGAACACTCTTCTCCAAAATACCCTCACCCTCAACCCCAAAACAACAAACTCTCATCCCCAAAAAACACTTAAAACACATCCCCAGAAAACCATTCAACACTAACCAATTAAACTCTAAACCCCACCCTAAAAATAACTAAATGATTATCCCTATAAAACAATAATCACTAGGAACCAATAGAAAAAACTAAACCCTTGGCCACAAATAACCCTAAACACCCAGTCACAAAACCCTAAGCATTAGTCGCAAGATCTTTTAATCATTCAATTGAAAATGATCATAAACACTAATCCTCAAAATTATCTAACCCTCGTCCACTAAAATCCCAAAACACTCAGCCCAAAATACCAAAATCCCTCTGCCATATAAAACCATAAACCATCAGAACCAAAAAATTCTAAACCATCAAACACCAAATCTGTATACCCAAAGCCCCCAAAACCAATAATCCCTTGGGACAAAAGACCCTTAAACCTTCATTCCCCAACCCACAAAACACTCACCCCAAAACACCCTAAATTCTCAACCACAAAATCCTACAACCTTATACTCAAAAATATTTAATCCCTCAGACTCAAAAACATGTAATGCCTTATCCCAAAAAACCCCTTATCCTTCCACACAAAAACCCCAAAACCATCAGCACAAAAACCCTAAAGCCCTCATCCTCAAAACTCATAACTCTCATACCATATATCCATAAAAAATAAAGTGAAAAATACCATAAACCCACTTCCACTAAAACCCCTCAACCCCAACCCCAAAATACTCCTAATCCCTCATCCCCCAAAATCTCTAACCACTTTGGACCAATATCCTTAGAACATATTCTCCCAAATCCCTCAACATTAATCCCAAAAAATAGTAGACTATCATCACCCAATTTACCTAAGCACTCATCCCCTAAAACACCTATTTTGTTGTCCAAAAACCCAAAAACCATCCTCATGAAGCCCCTAAACCCTACCCCCCCCAAAAAACTAAACACTAATCCCAAAACCTGCTAAACCATCAGAAAAAAATCCCTAAAAACTCTATGCCAAAACCATTAAATCCACATCCCCAAAAACCCCTATAATCTATCACCCAAGATACGCTAAACACTTATCCTCCTATAAACCAAAATCCCTAAACCCTAAAAAACATAAACCATTATCCCTAAAAAAACCTAAACACCCATCCCGAAAAAAAGAATAATCCCTTATCCCCAAAATACTATAAAACCTCATCCCAAAAAAAATCATGACCGCCATTCCCAAAAAACCTTATACCCTATTCCCCACAAAACACTAAACTCTTATCACTATAAATATTTAATCTGTCAACTTCAAAAACCATAAACT
Source organism: Viscum album (assembly GCA_963277665.1). NCBI lineage: Eukaryota > Viridiplantae > Streptophyta > Magnoliopsida > Santalales > Viscaceae > Viscum > Viscum album. The sequence continues at coordinate 1,553,594,051 of OY728156.1, forward strand.
CAAAACCCTAAAAAACTCATATTCTTAGCATCAATAATACCTATAACATTAGCCCCCAAACCATCATCCACAAGAACCCTTGAACCTTGAAACCCGAAAAATCTTAAACCCTTACCGCCAAAATTACATAAACCCTCTTTCCTAAAATAACTAAAAACTCAATCTTAAAAATCCATATACCCTCTGACCCAAAAACCAAAAACCTTCATTCCATGAAAAACATAAACCATAATCCGCAAATAACCCTAAACCTTAATCCCCAAAAACCCTTAACCCTCAGTCCCAAAAATTAGTAAACCATCACCCCCTAAAAACACTAATCCCTTGGATGTAAAAACCCTAAAAACCTCATCATTTAATACCCCTAAACACTCATAACCAAAAAACATGAAACCCTCATCTTAAAAGACACTATAAATCCTTAACCAAAAAACCCTATTGCTCATCCCCAAATAACCTGAAACCCTGAACCAAAAAAAACAAAAATCTTTCATCCCTAAAAAACATGAAACCCACAACCCCCAAAAATGAAAAACACTCATCCATAAAACCGCCAAACCCTTCAACCCAAAAAACCCTGAACCCTTATCTCTAAAGAAACACCTTACCCTAAACCACCAAAAACCCTAAAACCTAAACTCAAAAATCCCTAAATTCACATCCCCTAAAAACCCTAAGCCCTCACCCTACAAAATCATTAACCATTTACCCAAATAAACAATAATGAATTATCACAAATAAGAACAAACCCATAGACCCAATAATTCTAAAACCCTCAGTTCAAAAAAACCCTTAGCCCTTAACCCAAAGGAACTCGAATCCATTTGACCAAGAAAAGACTAAACCATCAGATCCTAGAAAAAATATACCACCACACCTAAAACTCCTTTAATACTCAACCAAAAAAATCCTTAACCCCCATCCCCAAAAACCCTAAACCCTAATCCCAAACAACCCTAAACCCTCAAACTGACAAAAAAATAAACATTTAAACACAAGAAAACAAAAATCTTTATCCCTAAAAAATCCAAAACCATTGTCCAATAGAAAAATGAAATCCTTATCTCCAAAAAACAACGAATGCTCATCCTCAAAAAACATCAACCCATCTTCCCTAAAAAAGAGAAACGATCATCCCCAAAAAAGCTAAAACCATCTTCTGTGAAAAACCTCGAAACCTCACACCCAAAAAAACTCTAATCCCTCAACCCCAAAAAACCCCAAACCCTGTGCCTAAAAATACCACAAACCCTCGTACCCAAAAATCCTTTTCCCTCTTCCCAAAAAACCCCAAACCAACATCCCCAAAAAACAAAAAAAAACCCCACATCACTAAAAAACATTAGACACTCACCCCCCGAAACACCCAACCATCATCCCCAAGAAATCCCAAAACCTAAAAAAAAAATCAAACCAAAACACTTCAAAACCTCATACGCAAAAATCCCACAAACCGCCATCTGAAAAAATCCACAAAACCAAAGCCATAGTAAATCCTTAGACAAACAGTCCCAAGATAAAACAAAATAATATCCCCAAAAAACCTTAAAAACTAAATCCAATAAAAAACCAAAACCATCTACACCCAAAAAACCCCAAAACCAAATCCCTAAAAAACCAATACTCTCACTCCCAAAAATAACTTAAACCATCACAACAAAAAACTCTATGAAAGCATCCCTAATATACCCTAATTATTCAGTCTAAAAAACCCTAAAATCTTAACCCCCAAAAAACCTTACACACTTATGCAAAAAATAATAAAATCTATCTTCAACCCAAAACCGAAAATCCTCATCCCTAATAACCCCTCAACCATCAAACCCCAAAAAATGAAAACAATCATCCCCAAAAATCCCCAAACCCTCATCCTCAAATAACAAAAACACTTCATTCCTGAAAATTCTAAACCCACTTCCCCCCAAAAAAACTAACCCCTCATCCCTAAAACCGTAACCATTAGGCCAAAATAATTTTAAATAATTAGCCACTCAAAAATATAAACCTTCGTTACAAAATAATTCTAGTCCCTCAGCCATAGAAAAACCCTAAACCCTGTTACCTAAAAACCATAGAACCTTATAGCCAAGAAGACCTAAACCCTCATAAAAAACAATTCTTTTGACCCCAAATAATACATACCCTTGACCCTAAAATCCCCTAATTCCTATGACCCAAAAAACAATAATCCATTATCCAAATAATGCTCCAATCCCTCGGCTCCAAAAAAATAATCCTCAGTAAAAAAACGAAAACCATCTACCCAAAAAACTACTGACACTCTTTTCCAAAAAATCCAATCCTTTGGAAACAAAAATACTCAAATAATCACCCCCGAGTAAAAACCAAAACCCTCATCCCCCCAAAACCCCGAAACCCTGCACCCTGCACCCCAATACCCTATTCCCCCATCCTCGACAAACATATCTTCTTGTGCCCTAAAAAACCTGAAACCCTAATCCTAAGAAAACCCTAAACCCTAAATCCCAAAAAACCAAAAACCCACCTCACTATAAAAACCATAATACATACTCCCAAAAACCCCAAAACCATATTCCTGAAAAATCCACATACCCTCAGCCCCCAATAACCCAAACCCTCATCGCAAATAACCATAAACCCTCAGTACCAAAAAACACAAGACCCTGAGCTCCAAAACCATAAACACTCATCCATAAAAAATCAATAAACCATCATCACCCAAAATCCCTAAGCACTCAACCCAAAATAATTCCAGCATTGTAGCTCTAAAATACTCTAATCCGTCATCCCATGAAAATACTAAATCCTCACCCTAAAAAACAATAATCCCTAATCCTTGAAACACCTCAAATCACTGTAAAAAATACGAAAACAAATAGACCAAGAACACCCTAAATCCTCTGCCCTAAAATCCATCATCCATAAGCCTCAAAAAACCCCTAACCCTAAGCATAAAAAATAAAAATCCCAAATAACAAAAAAACTGAAACCCGCAACCCCAAAAAATATCAAACCCTTAGCAACAAAAAACCCAAACCGATATCCAAAAAAACCATGAAACCTCATCCCCAAACAACCCAAAACCCTCAACCACAAATAAACCTAAACACTCATACAAAAAAAAAACACAACCCCAAAACCCATTGAATATCAGTTTCTATAAACCCCAAACTTTCATCCATAAGAAACCGCATCATTTTCCCCAAAAAAACTTGAAACCCTCATCTCTAAAATACCCCAACCCCAATTCTAAATAACCCCCAAGATGCATCCCTAAAAACCGAAACTCTAAGCCCCAAGAACATAGAAACTATCATCCATAAAAAAATAAACCATCATACCTAAAAATAGCAAAACCCCAAGCCCTATATAAAGAAAAACCCTTAGCAACAGAAACCCTAAAAAGTCATCTGAAAAAACCCGAAGCCCTATTTTCCAAAAAACAACAAATCCTCATCCTCAGAATACCCTAAACCCTTATCCCAAAAAACACCAAATCTCTCATACCAAAAAAATTAATTACTCAACCCCAAATTAACCAAATCATTGATCCAAAAACAACTATTGACCCTATGCAAAAAAAACCCAAAACAAAACCCCTAAAAAACCCCAAACCCTGATCCCCAAAAAAACTCAAACCCACAGCCACATAAAACACTAAACCCTCCACCACACAACCACGTAAATGTCATATAGGGATAATTTTAAAATATCAACACCAAAAATACCTAAACCCTCATCCCCTATAAATCCTAAACAATCATCCTCAAATATCTCAGAACCCTCAGCCTAAAAAATCACTAAACCCACATCCCCAAAACATTCCTAATCCATATGCCCAAATTATCGGATACACACAACCCCAAAAAACCCTAAACCCTAAATCCCAAAAAACCCCTATCCCTCAGCCCCCAAAAAACCCTAATATCTCGTCAGCAAAAAAACCCAAATCCCCCTGCCCAAAAAAAAAACCATAAGCTCTCAATCAAAGGGAACACCAAATACATATCCAAAAATACATTCAAATAATAATCCCCAAAACCATAATCTTTTACCCCCAAAAGGCCAAAACATAAAACCCAAGAATTACCATTGTAACGACCCAATCTTTTTGACTAGTATATTTACTTACTCTTAATGATTTAATAATATGTTAATGGTTAATGAAGAAAGAGGAGTCGATGGCTTTATCCAGTAGACTCGACCCTTATGAAGCCCACTTATCAGAGCTTGGGAAGGAGGTAGCATCTGTGGGCTTCGCTTTGGACCAAGCCCAAGCCGAACTCCAGCATGTCATTCTTGAACAGAAATGCCTACGGGAGAAGTTCAAGTTAGCAGAGATTACTACTAGGGAAATGTTATCTGAGCTTCCCTCATATTCTATCACCATAGCACACCTTACACTTAGGTCTTATGCCGGTGTTATAAGGGGCTATGTGATGAGACCCTAGCTTCCTTGTGTAATCCTTTCGGGTGAATAATTTGAGATCTCTTCCTTTAGTGATGTTTGGGGAATTTCTTTTGTCCGGATAATTTTAGGATGTATTTTATTGATGAATTTTGGAAAAAATGATATTTTAAAATATTTATGAAAACCCTGAATAACTAATGATGTGTAATGATTTTCAAAAAATGGTCTTCTACAAAAGTGTTCAGTAAGGAATTTGGAGTCTAATAAGATCAACTTAATTTTTTGATGAATAGTAAATTATGAATAGTGAATTTACGCTTAGGATTAGTAATGTGACCAAATGGATTAGTAATTTCACTCAAAGAAAGTTCTAATATAATTTAGACACCTAGATTAAGTAATGTGATTCAATAAAATGGGTAAATAACGGTTTCATAAATGATTAATCAAGTATTAGTTTTTTCGGGTGAATAGTGTTTTTTAATTAAAAATTTAATTAAAAATTATTAGATAATTATTTTTATAAAAAGGACTTTATTTTTAAACTCAGAGCATCGATATTATGTTAAGGTAATTTTTGGGTATTTTTTCTGAAAAAATGAATTTTCGATGAATAGTGTTTTTATTTAAAAATTAAATTAAAAATATTTAGAAAATTATTTTTATAAAATGGATTTCATTTTTGAAATCAGACTATCGATATTTGGTTAAGGTGAAATTTTGGGATTATTCTGAGAAAGTTGAATTTTTGATGAATAGTGAAAATATAGTTTTTAAGTTACGGGTGTTTAATGACATCATTAAATGATGTATTAAGTATATATTTAATATGGTCGAATTATGAATAGTAAGATAAGGTATGAGGTGTCCCAAGTGGCCAATACCATGGGAAAATACCATGGGCAATCCCATGGTTTTGCCAAAACCACTAATGAGGTGTCCCTTGGCCATTAATGCCTTGTCCCCTCACTTTCCCTATAAATACCCACCCTTTACTCCTTTAGTTTTCACTCCCAACTCTCCCCCAACGCATTTCTGGTCTCTTTACCTCCCAAGGAGTCCTCCCAAGGTTCCCCCAAGCCCTCAAGGTCCAAAACGTTGAGTTTCAAGAGTCACGTTTTAAGGTAAGGGATCCGACCTCTTTCCTTCTTTTCATGTAATCTCTTTTATGTCATTCCTTTTAGGCTCCATGTTATTATGTGAGAGGATGTTCTTTTATATTTCTCTTACTTCCCTTTCATGTTTATATGATGAGATATCTCCTCTTACTCTCATCATTTCGTTTGATGAAAGTTTAAGTGACGCCGTTAGGCTGCCGAATTTTCATAAGAGAAATCATGTTTTGTCTCACTTCCATGTTTTTCATTTCATATGGTATATCTTTCAAATTTCAATACCATGTTCTTAAATCCCATATATTCTTTCCCCCTACTGTTTTATGGATCATTTATGAGTGGGTGACCCATGTCCCCTCTCTTTTCAATGTTTTCTAAAACCTTGTAACATAGCCGTTATGCTGCAAAATTTTCGTCTCAAAATGCCTCTCTCTTTTCTCAAAAATTATTTTATGTTATAAAGTGAATACTCAAAGCTCTTATTTCTACAAGGGTATTCACATATATATCAAAATGTTCCATTTTAAATTCTGGGATTTACATACATGAGACTCGCTTTCCCTTTCCATGGGTTTAAAGTGACGTAAAGATCATATCTTTAAAACAGTTTTTAAAACGTTATGATTATGAAATGAAACCCATTTATTTTATGCTATATGGGTTATTTATGAAATGTTTGATGATGATGTATGTGGTTCACATGATAATAGAGGCAAATTTAAGGGTGCGCTATGATAGCGCTCCAATGCATTGGGTAATGATGTAACCACTAGAGATTACAATTTTCACGATACCTTGGTGAATAACCTTGGTAATTTTCAAATGACACCTTGGGGATGGACCTTGGTGATATGTTCATGATTGTCTATGTTAAATGATGTCGCCACATTTTCAAGTTATGAAAAATGTTGTTTTTATTATGAAATGACTCAGGATTTCTTTCTCATGCCTTAAAGTTCCTTTCATGTCCTTATTGAAGTATATCAAGTTCACATGTAAAATGTTCCTCTTGTTTCCCTTATTGGGCCTTCTGCTCACCCTTTCTTGTTATGTATGTCCCCAGGTTATGAGATGCGGTAATGAACCGAGGATGAACTTAAGGAGAAGACTTTCAAGTGTTTAAGAAGAATGCTTTATGTTGTTTTCATGTATTACGTTCCTGTATCCAAGACACTAGACCTTAAAGATCCTCAGTTATGTGTAATGTAATGAAAGTTTATGTTATAAAAAGGCGGGATGCTATAGTTGGTATCAAAGGATGATTTAGTTATTTGTGGAAATTAGGATATAAAAACTTTAGGAAGAACCCTATAGAAAAGTTTAAATATAGGAAAACTTCCTGGTATTTTGGTAAGTATTGAGTAAGTGGTTTATCAAACAAATACATCCCTGTCTGGATACGAGCAGGTAGAGGCGGCTCTGGCACAGATGTACATAGGGGTAAAACCCGAAAACACCACTTTGAGCTAGAATCAAACGGGAACTGGTGCACGATAATGAGCCTTGCTGCACTCTTGGTTACGACACTCCCGGGGGATATGTTTGGTTAATCACAAGCTTTTTATGAATCATTATGAAGGAATTATAGAAAAGTGTAATTGTCTAAGCATGCGGTCTTAGTTAAAAGATTCATAGATGAAATAAGTTTCTCACTAAGGTTTTATTCATTTAGAAAATGGAGGGCAATAAGAGGAACCGTGCCGATGGTGACCGCAATACACCATGTGCTGACGGCCCTCCAATGGAAGCCGGAATGGAAACATTCATGCGAATGATGAACCAAATGACTCAAGTTATGAGTAATAACTTGAATCAAACTGAGAGGCCGATCTCACCACGAAGGGAACAAATTTTTCTTGAGTCCTTCATGCGCCAACGACCACCAACATTCAGTGGATCTACTGACCCTTTGGTTGCGGAACAATGGATAAGATCCATTGAAAAGATCTTTTCTGTACTTCATTGTTCGGAACAAGAAAAAGTCACCTTTGCTGTTTACCGCCTAGAGGGAGAAGCTGATCAGTGGTGGTCACTGATCAAGAACACGAATCCACGAGGAGATATAGAAGCTATGGAGTGGGAAGAGTTTCGGGGAATATTCTTTAATAAGTATTTCCCTCGTTCGATGAGAACGAGAATGGAGAGAGAATTTCTCGAGCTGAAGCAAAAGGAGAATGAATCAGTTGGAACCTACGAGATGAACTTCACAAGGCTTTCTTGTTATACCTCAAGCTTCTTCATGGACCCTAATGGGAAGGTTGATAGATTCTTTGGTGGACTACGACCTCATCTATGGAAGAATCTATCCAACAGGGACTATGATAGCTTTGAAGAAATTGTTCAAAGTGCTATGAAAGTTGAACTAGAGTTTGGGGAGACACAGTGGTCTCAAAAATCTAATGAGAAGAAGAGAACTCTAGAACCAATCCTGGGAAGACATTTTGATCAGGAAAGAGGTCGAAAGCATATGCAACATGCCACATGCAATAAATGTGGGAAGAAGCATTCGAGGGAATGCTTGATTGGAAGTAGTAAGTGCTATAGGTGTGGAAAAGAAGGCCATATTTCTCGGAATTGTCGTAGTGATGTGAAGCCTCAAATTCCCAACACTAACGACAGAGGAAAGATGGTTCTGGCCCTACCCGAAGTCACATGCTTCAAGTGTGGACAGCTTGGGCACTTTTCTAATCAATGCCCAAATCCGAGGGCGGTGGAGGGGAATCACCATCAACCTCAGAAGAGGCCAAGGGATCAAGGTCGTGCTTTCGCTATCACAACAACTGAAGTTGAAGTTCTGAACGATGTGGTAGCAGGTACTCTTGTCGTCCTCTCAAAACTAGCAAGTACTTTATTTGATTCTGTTTCTACGCATTCCTTTATTTCTTCCATGTTTTCAAAGAATATAGAATCAATCCCCGAATTTCTTGAGGTAGAGTTGTCAGTCAAGACTCCAAGTGGGATTATCCATGCATCAACAGTGTTTAGAGACTCTAGTGTTTACCTTAGTGAGCACAATATTATCGCAAATCTAGTAGTCATTCCCATGTTGGAATTTGACGTTATACTAGGGATGGACTGGCTCTCAAAGTATAATGCTAAGATCAAATGCAGAAGTAAGGAAATCTCAGTAGTCTTGAATGAATGACCTACAGTTATCTTCTGAGGAGAGATATCCCGAACTGATCCCTATCTAGAATCACCTCCTATAGCTTTCTTTATGGAGTTAATCGGTGATGATGAAGAAGGAAAAGGGAGAATACAAATAGAAGTTGTTCCGATTGTTCAGGAATACATGGATGTATTTCCTGAGGAGTTACCTGGGCCTCCCCCAGAAAGAGAGGTAGAATTCTCCATTGAACTCGTACCTGGGTCTCAACCGATATCAAAGAATCTGTATAGAATGGAAAATGTGGAGCTAGAAGAGTTAAAGAAACAACTCCAAGACTTGTTGGATAAGGGGTTTATCCGACCGAGTGTGTCTTCTTGGGGAGCACCAGTTCTCTTTGTGAAGAAGAAGGATGGATCAATGCGACTATGCATTGATTATAGAGAACTGAACAGGATCACAGTGAAGAACAGATATCCTCTTCCAAGAATTGATGATTTATTTGACCAACTTTGCGGGGCTCAATTCTTCTCTAAGATTGACCTTCGATCTGGTTATCATCAACTGAGGGTGAAGAAGGAAGATATTCCAAAGACTGCCTTCCGATCAAGATATGGGCATTATGAGTTTACTGTTATGCCTTTCGGCTTGACTAATGCTCCTGCTATTTTCATGGATTTGATGAATAGTGTCTTTAAGGACTACCTTGATAACTTTGTGGTAGTTTTTATTGATGATATTTTGATATATTCAAAAAGTCGTGAGGAGCATGAAGATCATCTGAGGGTTATTTTGAAAACTCTACAGAGGGAGAGGCTCTTTGGGAAGTTCAGCAAGTGTGAGTTTTGGTTACAACATGTGGCTTTTTTGGGGCACATCGTAACCAATGAAGGAATCTAGGTTGACCCTCCAAAGACAATGGTTGTGGAGGAGTGGCCTCAACCCACAACAGTAACTGATATTCGTAGTTTCCTTGGTTTAGCGGGATATTATAGGAGGTTTGTGAAAAACTTTTCACGGTTTTCTAATCCACTAAACAAGTTGACTCGAAAAGGGGTTAAGTTCATCTGGACAAAGGAATGTGAGGAAAGTTTCCAAGAGCTGAAGAAGAGATTGGTTACTGCACCTGTGTTAACACTACCCTCTATCGGAGAAGAATTTGTAATTTTTAGTGATGCATCTCTGAAAGGGCTTGGGTGCGTCCTCATGAAAAATTACAAGGTAATTGCTTATGCATCTCGACAGTTAAAGATTCATGAGCAAAATTATCCTACGCATGATCTAGAGCTGGCGACAGTTGTTTTTTCTCTAAAGATATGGAGGCACTATCTTTATGGGGAGAAATGTGATATATACACTGACCACCAAAGTCTAAAGTATATTTTCACACAGAAAGAATTGAAAATGAGGCAAATGAGATGGTTGGAGCTTATTAAAGACTATGATTGTTCAATACATTATCACCCTGGAAGAGCAAACAAAGTCGTGGATGCGTTAAGCAGGAAAGATCCTGTTGTTCTGGCAACAATGAGGATATTAGGAGATCCCTTGATTAAAGATCTAGTAAAACTGGACATGGGAATTATAAGGAAAGGGACATCATCAACCCTATCCCAAATGATTTCTCAACCTTCATTACTAGAGAAGATCAAGAAGGCTAAAAAAGAAGATCCTTTGCTGCAGGAGAAGTTTGAGGCTGTAAAGGATGAGAAGTTCCCTGATTTCAATATTGATCAAGAAGGTGTATTGAAATTTCGTACAAGACTATGTGTTCCATCTATTCTGGAGATAAAGAAAGAACTGATGGATGAAGCTCATAGCTCTACTTTCTCTATACATCTGGGAAGCACTAAGATGTATAGAGACCTTCGTGATCATTATTGTTGGGATAACATGAAGAGGGAGATTGCTGATTACACTACAAGGTGCCTAGTGTGTCAGCAAGTAAAGGAAGAACGACAACTTCCTAAGGGGGTATTACAACCGCTACCCATACCAGTATGGAAGTGGGATAATATCACTATGGACTTTTTAACTGTTCTCCCGAAAACATCCAAAGGAAACAATGCGATATGGGTTATTGTGGACCGTCTCACCAAGACAACCCATTTTATCTCTATTCGGGAAGATTTCTCTCTGGATCAGCTTGCCAAGATATACATGAATAAAGTGGTAAGGCTGCATGGGGTACCACTATCCATCGTATCTGATCGTGACCCAAGATTCACATCAAAATTCTGGAGAATTCTTCAACATGCTTTGAATACTGAATTGAATTTTAGTACGGCCTATCATCCTCAAACTGATGGCCAATCTGAAAGGACTATTCAGACACTCGAAGACATGCTGAGATTATGCTCAATGGAATTTAAAGGTGGATGGGATCAACACCTCCCATTAGTTGAGTTCTCCTACAACAACAGCTTCCATTCGAGTATTCATATGGCACCCTATGAAGCTCTGTATGGAAAGCGATGTAGAACTCCTACTTGTTGGGATGAAACTGGTGAGAGAAAGATTCTTGGGCCTGATCTTGTGCAAGAAATGACAGAATAGGTTCATGCCATCCAACAACACATAAAGGCTACTCAGAGTCGGCAGAAGAGCTATGCTGACAATCGTCGAAGGGACTTGGAGTTTGGTGTTGGTGAAAAAGTCTTCCTTCGAATTTCTCCATGGAAGAGAGTCATGCGGTTTGGGAAGAAAGGGAAGCTCAGCCCTAGGTACATTGGCCTCTATGAAATCCTTGATCGCATAGGAGTAGTGGCCTATCGTCTAGCACTTCCACCGAACCTAGCTCAAGTTCATGATGTCTTCCATGTATCTCTCTTGAGGAAGTACATACCCGACCCTTCGCATGTACTGAACCCAGAGGTGGTACAACTGGAAAATGACCTCTCTTATGAGGAGTAGCCAGTGGAGATCTTGGACCGTAGAGACAAGGTCCTACGAAACAAGACTACCCACCTTGTGAAAGTGTTGTGGAGGAATCATAAATATGAAGAAGTGACTTGGGAGCCGGAGGAAACAATGAAGCAAAAGTACCCTCACCTTTTCGACTAGGCCTCAAGTATAAATTTCAGGGACGAAATTTCTTAAGGGGGAAGAATGTAACGACCCAATATTTTTGAGTAGTATATTAACTTACTCTTAATGATTTAATAAGATGTTAATGGTTAATACAGAAAGAGGAGTCGATGGCTTCATCCAGTAGACTCGACCCTTATGAAGCCCACTTATCAGAGCTTGGGAAGGAGGTAGCATCTGTGGGCTTCACTTTGGACCAAGCCCAAGCCGAACTCCAGCATGTCAAGCTTGAACGGAAACACCTACGGGAGAAGTTCAAGTTAGTAGAGATTACTACTAGGGAAATGTTATATGAGCCTCCCTCAGATTCTCTCACCATAACACAGCTTACACTTAGGTCTTATGCCAGTGTTATAAGGGGTTATGTGACGAGACCCTAGCTTCCTTGTGTAATCCTTTCGGGTGAATAATTTGAGATCTCTTCCTTTAGTGATGTTTGTGGAATTTCTTTTGTCTGGAAAATTTTAGGATGTATTTTATTGATGAATTTTGGAAAAAAGGATATTTTAAAATATTTATGAAAACCCTAAATAACTAATGATGTGTAATGATTTTTTAAAAATGGTCTTCTACAAAAGTGTTCAGTAAGGAATTTGGAGTCTAATAAGATCCACTTAATTTTTGATGAATAGTAAATTATGAATAGTGAGTTTACGCTTAGGATTTGTAATGTGACCAAATGGATTAGTAATTTCACTCAAAGAAAGTTTTAATATAATTTAGACACCTAGATTAAGTAATGTGATTCAATAAAATGGGTAAATAACGGTTTCATAAATGATTAATCAAGTATTAGTTTTTCCAGGTGAATAGTATTTTTTAATTAAAAATTTAATTAAAAATAATTAGATAATTATTTTTATAAAAAGGAATTTATTTTTGAACTCAGAGCATCGATATTATGTTAAGGTAATTTTTGGGGATTTTTTCTGAAAAAAATGAATTTTCAATGAATAGTGTTTTTATTTAAAAATTAAATTAAAAATATTTAGAAAATTATTTTTATAAAATGGATTTCATTTTTGAAATCAGAGCATTGATATTTGGTTAAGGTGAAATTTTGGGATTATTCTGAGAAAGTTGAATTTTCGATGAATAGTGAAAATATAGTTTTTAAGTTACGGGTGTTTAATGACATCATTAAATGATGTATTAAGTATATATTCAATATGGTCGAATTATGTATAGTAAGATAAGGTATGAGGTGTCCTAAGTGGCCAATACCATGGGCAAGCCCATGGTTTTTCCAAAACCACTATTGAGGTGTCCCTTGGCCATTAATGCCTTGTCCCCTCACTTTCCCTATAAATACCCACCCTTTCCTCCTTTAGTTTTCACTCCCAACTCCCCCCCAACGAAGTTCTGGTCTCCTTACCTCCCAAGGAGTCCTCCCAAGGTTCCCCCAAGCCCTCAAGGTCCAAAACTTGGAGTTTCAAGAGTCACGTTTTAAGGTAAGGGATCCGACCTCTTTCCTTCTTTTCATGTAATCTCTTTTATGTCATTCCTTTTAGGCTCCATGTTATTATGTGAGAGGATGTTCTTTTATATTACTCTTACTTCCCTTTCATGTTTATATGATGAGAGATCCCCTCTTACTCTCATCATTTCGTTTTATGAAAGTTTAAGTGACGCCGTTAGGCTGCCAAATTTTCATAAGAGAAATCTTATTTTGTCTCACTTCCATGTTTTTCATTTCATATGGTATATCTTTCAAATTTCATTACCATGTTCTTAAATCCCTTATATTCGGTCCCCCTACTGTTTTATGGATCATTTTTGAGTGGGTGACCCATGGCCCCTCTCTTTTCAATGTTTTCTAAAACATTGTAACATAGCCGTTATGCTGCAGAATTTTCGTCTCAAAATGCCTCTCTCTTTTCTCAAAAATTATTTTATGTTATAAAGTGAATACTCAAAGCTCTTATTTCTACAAGGGTATTCACATATATATCAAAATTTTCAATTTTAAATTCTTGGATTTACATACATGAGACCCGCTTTCCCTTTCCGTGGGTTTAAAGTGACATAAAGATCATGTCTTTAAAGCAGTTTTTAAAAAGTTATGATTATGAAATGAAACCCATTTATTTTATTCTATATGGGTTATTTATGAAATGTTTGATTATGATATATGTGGCTCACATGATAATAAAGGCAAATTTAAGGGTGCGCCATGATAGCGCTCCAATGCATTGGGTACTGATGTAACCACTAGAGATTACAATTTTCACGATACCTTGGTGAATAACCTTGGTAATTTTCAAATGACACCTTGGGGATAGACCTTGGTGATATGTTCATGATTGTCTATGTTAAATGATGTAGCCACATTTTCAAGTTATGAAAAATGTTGTTTTTATTATGAAATTACTCATGATTTCTTTCTCATGCCTTAAAGTTCTTTTCATGTCCTTATTGAAGTATATCAAGTTCACATGTAAAATGTTCCTCTTGTTTCCCTTGCTGGGCCTTCTGCTCACCCTTTCTTGTTATGTATGTCCCCAGGTTATGAGATGCGGTAATGAACCTAGGATGAACTTAAGGATAAGACTTTCAAGTGTTTAAGAAGAATGCTTTATGTTTTTTTCATGTATTATGTTCCTGGTTTCCAAGACACTAGACCTTAAAGATCCTCAGTTATGTGTAATTTAATGAAAGTTTATGTTATAAAAAGGCGGGATGCTATAACCATACGCTCATCACCTAGAACCCCATTACCTCATCCTCCAAAACAAAAAAAACCCCATCCCCAATAAATCCCTAAACCCCATCCCAAAAAAACTCTAAACCCTCAGAAATAAATATCACTCACCATAGACACAAAAAAATCCAAACAATATAGCAAAAAATACCAAAAACCATCATACAAAAAACACCATAAAACCTCTTCCCCCCCAAAACACTAAAACATGTCTCCCAAAAAACCATAAACCCTAATCCAAAAAATCCCATGTACAGTAAGACCAAAAAAACTGATACCAGGAATCGCATATAAGCATAAACCCTATGCCCCAAAACATCATACTAACTCATCCCCAATAAACCCTAAACGCTCATCCCCAATAAACCTCAAACGTATTGCCCCAAAAAACCCTAAACCATCATAAAAAAAACTAAATCCTCAGTCCTAGAAATCCCTATGCCATCATTCACAAGAAACTAGAAACCCTCATCCCCAAAAATGCATAGTACATTTGTCCTAATAAACAAAAACCATTATCCCCCAAAACATGAAACTATCAGCACCAAAAATCCTTAAACCCTCATTTTCAAAAACCCCAAACCCACATCCACATAACTCACCTTAACACTCATAACGAAAAAATAGAATATTTATAGGTCCAAAACATCTTAATCACTAAGCCTCAAAAACCCTAAAACAGGCAGCTCCAAAAAAAACTCAGAACCTCATCCCAAAAATCCCCTAAATAGTGTACACCAAAAAACCCAAACCCTCATCACCAAAAAACCCAAACCGTCAGCCCCAAAAAAATCAAACACTAATCCCAGAAAAACACTAAAACCCGACACCAATAATATTAAACCCCCATCCCACAATAACCTAATACTATATCCCATAAAAAACCATAAAACCTCATCCCATTAACACACCAAATCCTCTTCCAAAATCCGCAAATTTTTTAGTCTAAAAAAATAGCATTCCCACATCTCAGAAACCCCAAAACACATAGCCCAAAAAAAACTAAACATACATATCAAAAAACACAAAACCCTAATCTTCATTAAAACTCAAACCCCATTCCAAAAATTCCCTAAACAGTCAAAATCAATATACCCCAAACCCAAACCCCCAAAACCCCCCAAAAAAATTTTCCATTAAAAATTCGATTCTCTTCCCTCAAAAAACACTAATCCCGATGATTCATGAATACAAAATCCCTCATAAAAAATCTGAAAAAACTAATCGCTATGAAACCCCAAACCCTCTGTCCCTAAAAACCCAAAACCCTTATCCCTAGAAACTTATAAATGCTTATCCCCCACAATCCTAAACTCTAAGCTAAAAAATACCCAAAAAACACATCCTGAAAAACCATAAATCTACATCTACATAAAACGTTAATCCCTCAGTGACAAAAAAAATACTAAACCCCAACCCCCAAAAAACACCAAAAACTCTTCCCCAAAATGATCCAAACCCTCAACTTTAAAAAAACACTAAACCATCATCTGAATAAAAATTAAATCTGACTCCCTAAAAATAATAAAACCTCATTATCAAAATACACCAAACCAACATCCACAAAAAGCATAAAAAATTCAGCCCTATAAGACACAAAACCCTCATTCCCATTAATCATCTAAACCCTACTCCCTAGAAAACCTATAAACTGAAACTCTAATAGAACCCAAACCCTTATCACCAAAAAAACCAAAACTCTATCCCACAAAACACCCATCACTTATACATAAAACTACAAACCCATAGCACAAAAAAACCCAAACCATTTTCCACAAGAAACCCTAAAAAGTCATCCCAAAAAAAAATCACAATCCCTCAACTGCAAAAATAACTCAAAACCTTTGGTAAAAACAACAACAAATCCTATGTCTCAATAATCTCCAATACCTTCACCCTGATAACTATAAACCCTCATCCCCAAACCCCCCCATCCCAATGCCAAAAAAAGCTAAATTCTCATACCCAAGTAACCCTAAACACTCATCCCCCAAAAAATGAAACCCTGTTCCCACAAAAAACCTAAATCCTTAGCATTAAAAATACCAAAACCCTCAGCCACAAAAAAAACACAAACCTCAACCCCAATGAAAAATAACATATCAACCCCAAAAACACAAACCCACATCCCCAGAAAACCCTAAATACTCATCCCCCCAAAATTCTAAACCCTCACCCCCCCTAAATACTAACCCCTCAGACAAAAAATTCTATAAACCGCTCACCAAAAAACCCTCAAACCCACAGACCTAGAAAACCCCAAACACTCATCCCCAAAAAATCCAAAACCCTAAGCACCAAAAAACACAAAACCTCATCCCTAAAAACCCCTGAAACACAATACCCAAAATACACCAAAACCCCTAGCTGAAAAGGCCCCCAAAGTCTCAACCCTATAATATTCAATAATATAAAACCCAAATAACATCAAACTCTCATCAATCATAAAATACCAACCATTATAAAAAAACCAAATCCACATCCCTTAATAACCATAAAATCTATTAGAAAAATAAAACTAAACCCTCGTCCCCAAAAAACCATTGACCCTCAAACCCAAAAAACTGAATCCACCAACCTAGAAAACCATAAACACTCATGCCCAAATACACCTAAAACCTCATCCATAAAACCCTAAACCCACACCCCAAAAAACCAAAAACCTCACACAAACTCCCCCCAACCCATGTGCGAAAAAATAAGAAACACTTTTCCCTAAAAACCCTAAACACTATGTCCAAAAGAACCCTAGGCCCCATGGCCCCAAAAACACTACGCCAGAAGTCCCCTAATCAAATGCAACATCCCAAAAGAACCCTCAACCCCCAAAACCAAAAAAAATCATCATCCCTAATAAACCCCAAACCCACACTCCCAAAAAACCCAGAACCATCATCCCCAAAACACGCAAAACAAACACCCCTTAAAAATTCAATATCCTAAGACTGAAAAAATCATACACCTCCAGCCCCTAAAAAACCCAAACCCTCAGCACCAAAAAAAATTACCCCTAATTTGAAAAAAAAACCACATGACCCAACCACACAAAACACTAAAATTTGATCACTAAAAAACCCTAAATTTTTTTCTCAAAAAACCCAAAAAATCTCATTCTAGAAAAAAAATTCACCCCTAAAACAACCTAAAACCACAACAAAAAAACCATAAACCCCCATCCCAATATAACATTATTCCCTCACCCCAATAGATAAAACATCAGTCCTAGAAAATGTAAACTTTTATCCCCAGAAAACCTACACCCTAAGACCCCATAACTTGAAAAAATCATCCCTTTAAAATACTAAACCCTAATACTTAGAAAACACAAAACCCTAAAACCTAGAAAAAAACCAGTCATTCCCCAAAAAAACAAATCGATCAACCATAAAAAAAATGCTAAACCTTTAGTACCCCGAAACACTAATCCTATAGCCCCATGAAACCCTAAAACCTATTACCCCGAAGAACTCTACCATTTATCCTCAGCAAACTTTAAACCCTACACTTTATAAAACGTTAAACCCTGATCCCTTGATAACTCTAACCTTCTTACCCTAGAATACCCTAATACCTCATCAAATTAAAACATTAAACCCTAATCCACAGAAGACAATTAACACTTATCCCTATAGAAATCTATACACTCTTATCTGGAAAATCATAAACCAAATGTTAGAAAAAACCCTAATCCCTCATCTATGGAAAAACCTAAATTCCTCACCCTAGAAAAAAATAATCTTTTAGCCCCATAAAATCATAAATTGTCATCCCCAGAAAATCCTAAACCCTAACCCTAGAAAACCCCAAACCCTAGGCACCTAAAAACAATAAAACCACATCCCCATACAATGTGAAACCCTCAAACCTAAAAAAATTAAACCCTCATACATAGAAAACCCTAAACCATCAACACCAAAAAAAACCTATATCCATAGCCCCATAAAACCCTACATCCTCAACCTTTGAATACCCTAAACACCCAGCCCCAAAAAACACTGAACCCTTATCCCCAAAAAAACCTAAACAAGGATAAAATAACTGAAACCCTCAATACCATCTTCAAAAAACCCAAATCACTCATCTGTAAAAAACCCTAAATACATAGCACTAAAACACCTTAAAATCTAATCCCTATAAAATGCAAGAACTTAATCCCCAAAAATCATAAACATTAGTCCCTAGAAAACCCTAAACCATCACCCCTAAAAAAAACAATACCCTCAGCGCTAGAAAACTATAATACCTCATCCTTAAAAAAACATTAAACCTCAACCCCACAAAAAATTATTCCCCAATACATACAAATACCCTAATCACTATGCCCCCAAAAAACCTAATCCATCATCACTGGAAAACCCCAACCCCAGAGCCCTTTAAAATCCTAAATGTTCAGCCCCAAAAATTCAAAAGTCCATATCCCTAGAAAGTGCTAAATCCTCATTCCCAGAGAACTGTATACACTCATCCCTAGAAAACATTAATCCCACTTCTCCAAAAAACCCTAAACCATCCGAATCCGAAAACCCCAAAACTTAAATCCTAGAAAAGCCCTAAACACTCATCCCTAGAAAACATGAAACCCTCATCACTAGAATGTTCTAAAGCTTCAACCCCATAAAAACCAAAACCCTTAATTATTTAAAACCCTAATACATAAGCAGTATAAAACAGTAAACCATTGCCTTTAGAAAACCCCAAACCCTCGGTCCTAGAAGAACCTAACCACTCATCCATAGAAAACCCATAACCCTGATCCCGAGATAACCCTAATCCTAGATCCCAAAAAAACTAATCTCACATCAAAAAAAATCCTAAATCCTCATCTATATTAATACCTAATACCTAAACACAAAAAAACCATAAAACCTCATATCTAGAAAACCATGAAACCTTATCCTCTAAAAACCCTTAACCAATAGTAAAAAACCCCAATCTCGCATACCATGAAGACCCCAAACCCTCTGTCTAAGAAAATCCTAAAACATAATCCCTTATAAACCATAAAACCTCTAACCCCTAAAACTATAAAATATCCGCAAAAAAATCACAAAACCTGAGTCCCAAAATACTTCAAACCTTTAGCCCCCAAAAACCCCAAACCTTACACCCTAAGAAACTGCAAACCCTCAGCCCCCCAAAACCCAGAAACCCCCAAACCCCTAGTTACATAAAACCCAAATCCCTTTTCCATAAAAAATCCAAAACCCTCAGCCACTAATGAACTGAATCCCTCATCCCCAATAAAACCCCAAATAGCCCAAATAATCCCAAACCCAACGACCAGAAAAAACCATAATCCCACACCCACAATAAACCCTAGAAACACAACCCCAAAATCCATAAATCCCCAGACCTAACAAAATATCAACAATCATCCCCAAAACCCCAAAATCCTCATCCAGAAAAATACATACACCCTCATCTCTAAAAACCCACAAACCCTTTTCCTTAAAAAACTTTAAACCCTTAGCCACAAAAATTCCAAATCCCCATCTCCAAATAAAAATTCTTCCAAAGCCCAAAAAACACCAAGCATCACCCCATTACCCCCAAACATTCATCCCAACAAAATCCCAAACCCTTAGCCCCAAAAAACCCATAACGCCCACACCTTCCAAACCCCAAACCATCATCCCCATTAAACCCTATAATATCATCATCAAAAAACCACAGACTCGCATCCACAAAGAACCCTAAACCTTAATGATTAAGAACACAAAACCCTCATCCAATAAAAATACCTAATACCTAATCCCCAAAAAACCCTAAACCCTCAACTCAAAAATAATTAGTATCCATAAAAAACCAAAACTCTTTTCCCCAAAAAACACCAAACCCTCACCCCCAAAAATACATAGACCCTAATTCCTTAAAAGCACTAAATGTTCAGCCCTAAAAATAAATTAACTCTAGGAAATAAATAACCCTAAACCTGAATCCCAAGAATACACTATAGCCTCATCACTGAAAATTTTTAAACCATTATCCCTAGTAAAATGATAAAAAACCAGACCCTAAAAATGAAAAACCCTAATACCTAGAAAACACAAAAAACACATCCCTAGAAAAACCTAATCACTTATCCCATGGAAACCCTAAATACTTAGCCCCAAAAAAACACCAAACTCCCAACCTAGAAAACCCTAAACAAACCTCCCATAAACCCCTAAATGTCCAACCCCCAAAATCCTTAAACCCTCTACCCCAACATCCCATAACTCATATCCCCATGAAACACTCAACCCTCAACCCCATAAGTCACAAATTCCAAAAACATAGTAAAAGGTAACCCCTCATCCCTAGAAAATGAAAAAACTCATACTTCGAAAACCCTAAACACGCACCCCCGTAAAGCATAAAACCCATTGGCCGGGAAACACTAAGCCCCCATACTAATAAAACCCGAAACCTTTATCCAAAGAAAACCCTAAACCCTCATCCCATGAAAACTCTAACAATCATCACCAGAAAAACCCAAACCCTAATACCCAAGAAAATTGTAAACCCTTATCACAAGAAAACCCTAAACATTAATCCCGATAATACCCCAATCACCAAGAAATACAAAACCAAAAACCCTAAACCTAGAAAACCATAAAACCATAACATTAGAAAACCCTAAACCCTCAACCCATAAAACCCTAAATCCTAAATACAATAAAACCCTAATCCCTGATCCCTATAAAATCTAAAACCCTTATGCCAAAAAAAATCTAATACATTAGACAAAGAAAACCCTTAACCCCCTAGAAAACCCAAAACCCTCCTCCCCATTAAATAATATACCCATATAACCAGAACACATCCAACCCATACCCCATTAATCCCCATACATATATCCCCATAAAAATATAAACCCCATCCGCATAAAATATTAAAACCTCATTACTATAATACACCAAAAACTTAGTCCCAATTACCCTTAACCCTCATCCATAGAAAACATTGAACCCTCCTCCCTCTAAAAATAAAATCCCTCAACACAATAAAAACACCAAAAATTCATCCCTAGAAAACATGAAAACCACATCCATAGAAAAAACTAAACACTTAGCATGAGAAAACTATAACCCCTCTCCCCTCAAATATGCTAATCCCTCAACCCCAAAAATCATTAAACCCCTAACCCGTGAAAATCATTAACCATCAACCCTATAAAACCATGAAACCTCATCCATAGAAAACAATAAATCTTCATTCCTTGAAATCCCTAAACCATCATCCCTTTAAATACATAATCCAAAATCCCTAGAAAACCCATAACCATAATCCCTTAAGCCCTAGATAACCCCAAAGCATCATCCCTAGAAAACCCAAAACACTCATCTCAAGAAAACCACAAACCCTAAGCTAGAGAAAAACATTAATCCTTAGGCTTATAAAAAAATAAACCCTTAGCACCAGAAACCCAGAAAACCCTAACTACAAAAGTCATTAAAACCTCATCCCTAGAATACTCTAAACCCTCTTCCCTAGAAAACCCTAAAAATTAAGCCTTATAAAACCCTAAACACTTAGTCTTGAAAACCATATACCATCATTCCTATAAAATAATAAACACTCAATCCCAGAAAAACCTATTGTCATAATACTATAAAAACCTAAACACTCATCCCCTAAAAATCCTAGAGCCTCTTCCTTAGAAAACCCTATTACCTCAGCTACATAAAACCCTTATCCCGTAGAATAATATAATGAAAATCCCACAACACCAAGAAACCATTAACTCTCCACCTGGGAAAACCCTAAATCCTCTACCATAGTATATTGTAAGCCCTCTTCCCCCAGATATCCTAAACCATCCATCCCAAAAAAACAGAATCCATTTTCCCTAGAGAACACTAATCCCTAATATTTAGTAATCCATAAACCCTTATCCATAGAATACCATAAACCATCTCACATAAAACATTCTAATCACTCAACCCCTGAAAATATTAAACCCTCATTCATAGACAAACCTAAACACACTTCCCTAGAAAACTCTAAAATCTTATCCCTATAAACACTAAACCCCCAGAACAAGAAAACCCTAATACATAAGGTCGATACAATACTAATCCCTTAGACCTAGAAAATCATACACCCCACATCTCTTTTAAACCCTTAAACAACCAGCACCAGAAAAACATAAACTCTCATCATTAGAATGGACCTGAACCAAAAACCCAGAAAACCCTATACCCATATCACTATGAAATACAAGAAACACTTCCCCAAAAAAGATATAAATCCTCTTCCGCATAAGTCTATAAAGTGTTATCCCTAATAAACCATAGACCCAAAACACCAGAAAACACTATACGATCATCCCTAAAAAAGCCTACAACCTAATCCTATGAAAATCCTAAAACCTTATCCCAGAATACACTAAACATAATGCACTGAAAAGCCCTAAAATCTCTGCTCTATAATTCCATAAATCATTACTCAAAAAACCATTAACCATTAACCTCATTCAATCCCAACGCCTTTTCCCCAAAAAACACTAGAACCTCAACAGAAGAAAATCATTAACCTAGACCCCAAGAAATCCCCAAACCATTCGCCGTAAAAAATCCTAAACCAACAACCTTAGAAAACACAAAACCTTCATACCTTGAAAACCCTACACCATTATCAATTGAAAATACTTATTCTACAACCCCAGAAAACCCTAAAACTTTATCCCTAGTAAATCCTATGTGCTAAGAAATAGAATAAACAAAAAAATTTCCCTAAACAACCCATAATGATTGTCCCCAGAAAACCCTAATCCCTCATCTGTAGAAAACCCAAAATCCAAAGCACCAAAAAACCCCAAAACCCATCCTTATAATACAATAAATAATTATCCAAAGAAAACACTAAAAACTCACCACTATTAAAAACTAAACCCTCATTAAAAATGAAAACCTCAGTGATGGAGCTTATATTTTTCTTATTATATATATAAATTTAATTTATTTAAACCCTCCCAATTTATGAATTTGTGTTTATTTGAATAAATTTTATATATATGGGTTGTTTTGAGATAAAATGTGAAATTTTATTACTATTGGAATTTTGAATGATTTTTATCACAAGGGTATTTTGAGCATCACTTTTAAAATATCGATTTCGGTATTCTGATATTTATTTCTTGAATTACTTGATTTATTTTATTCAAAACATTATTCATGACCAAAAAATTATTCAAATAAAATGAGGCCATAGAAAATCAATTATATTTGAAAACAGTAATGATGTGAAGCGTAGACCCCATCTTTGTAATGGAAGCATAATCCAGGCTAAAAAACATAATATTGAGGACATTCCACTTATAATTGAACAAGGAGGCAATGAAGAGTTTAAAAAATATATTATATGGAGTTTTTTTTCTCATTATGTGGTCCATTGGACATTATAAATTGAAATATTAATCCTTCAATTATAGGCCATAAAAAGTCATTCTCATTATTAATTTGATAAAAACTTCTATACATGTCCAATAAAGATGAATTTTTTAGGAAAAAGGGGAAAAATATATTCTAACTAGTTTTGGGAAGACAATAGTCCACATTTTTGCCATTTCATGTGTTTAATATGTGGATACATTTGATAAAAAATTCTATAACTGATATTTGAACTATTGAATACCAATATGTCCTAAAACAAATTAAATGGCCTATTATTACACCCCATAGAATCTTCCATGCCTAAAAATAAGAGGATATGGGTGGATGAAGAGGATATCAATTGGAGAGGGAATCATGGATGATATCCATGATTTTGGTTTTTTTTTATTTTTCTTTTTTTTCATTTCCAAGGTAACACATTAAATTTTTTTATTTAAGTGTATAATATTCTTATACTATACCTCTTTCTCTTACAAAAATAATTATTTTTCTCTCTTACATATTTCAAATTTTATCTCTATTTACTTTTCAATGGAATTTTATGAAACTGAGTATTGGATTGGGGGAGGATTCACAGTTTTATTTATTATTTTTCTTCAATTAATCATGTTTTAAATCTATTTTTGGAAGATACAAGAGTATTGCATGGGTGTGGCGATCATTCACCATGACACTATTTTCAATTTACTTTCTTTTCATTGATTAATTATTTTTCCATTCCTTATCTCAGTCAAACCCTTTATATGATGGAGTTGGGGTTTCTCAAAGGGATAAAATGGCATACGGTGGAGCCATGAATGGTTATAAATAATATTCTAAATTGAGGTGTTATCCTATTTGAATGATGGAGTAGGTATGGTTCATTTCTATAAAGGATTCTTGTAATCATACTCTTAATAAATCAAAGGAAATTAATTTTTTTACAAGGTTTCATAAAAAATATTACAAAATTAAATTCCAAAAATAATTAAATAATAAAAGAACCCATGTTATCAAACCATATACCACGACCTTTCTTCTTAAAATATCATTTTTTCTTAATCTTCATTTGTATTTATATTATAATCTTGTATATCATTATTTTAATACCAAATTTTATAGAAATCCCAAAACAATAATTTTGATATATTAATAAAAAGACCTAAAAGAGATTGATTAGGTGAATTAGAAATTAGTAATTTAACTAACTACATCGATCCTCGAGTGAGATGACCTTGGTTAACCTCTATCTTGAAATATGAAATGAAATTCCTTTTTCCATGCCCTATGACATGTGTGCGTAAAAACTGGCATCATTTTTGGTGATGTCAACATTTATTTGGATAACTTCTTCATAATTCACATTATTTTTTAATATTTTTTCATTGTTTTATTTAACTAAAAATTTCTAAAAACCATAAATCTATGATGTATTCAAATTAAAATAATAATGCATGGTCAGATTTCTCACAGGTGAAACAATAACTATAATGACAAAAGGAATAAGAAGAATATCAAGAAGTATATAATAGATCCTAGATGAATTAACATAGAGAAAGAATAGAACAACATATGAGAAAAGATTAAAGAGTGTTTGAATATGGTCGTACATTAATTGAAAACCCTAACCCTGAGTTGGGGAAGGAAACTAATGTAGAGGTAGAAGAAATTCTAAAAATCATCATTCAGATTGATGAGCTTAACAGGGTAAAAGTTGAGGTACGTGAAGATTCATTCAACCTCACTCAACAATTTATAAGAGGTATAGATGAAAATGAATTTCTAAATGAGCTACATGTCTGAGATAAATGTGAACTGGATGAATTCTATAATGAATGTGACTAACTAATTGATCTCCTCAAACATTGGACAGAAGAGGAGACACCACCATTACATATCTCCATAGATATGGAAGAATAATCTAACCAATTGGTGGAATTTGAAGAAAGGATGGAGGAGTCTAACTACCTACCTCCATCCAATGATAATAAAAGTATAGAGTATTTTTACATCAAAGAAGAGATTTAATGCAAAGAAAATCAGGGTGATGATAAATTATTAAACTCAAGTAATTTTAATTTTATTTAAAATACATTGAGTATTAATCCTAACATTTTTTAATTATCTGGAAGGACGACTATTATTATGCCCTAGAGAATTAAGAAGGAAATAAAATTTCTCCTATTGAGGAACACTTAGAGATCCTAGAATAGGTTGAAAATTTAACATAGGGGGTACAAGAAGATATCCCAGTGGCTCTTCTTTAGAAAAAACATATAGAAGATGAAAAAATTAAACCAAATTTGGAGAAAAAATTGTACATAGTAGAAGACGTTTTGAAAGTATAAATAAAGGAAGACGATCCATATTTAATATTATCCACTCCATGAATTATGTATCTAACTATGAATGGGTAGGATTAGATGTAATCTATACATGCATCATTCCTTACCAACAATAATGATGTGAATTCAAGGAAGAATAAAAATTGTTTCTCAAATCCATAAAGAATCAATCACCATCATACATTTTATAACTGTTGGAATTACCTTATAGAGGGAGTAAAAATTCACAGCCCATTTGGGGGATTAAAGATAGATTTAAATTTAAATAATTTCTAGGAATTTATATTTCAATTTCAGTTTTTTTAGTCAATAATTTATTCTACTCCCTCTTATATATTTTTATTTAAAAGGACATGGTCCTTTAAATTAATTTGTTATTTATCTTCTAGAGGATAATGATAGAAGAAGGAAACCCCAAACATTAGATAAAGTGGATCGATATTTCAAATACGATTTATATTTCATATTTATCATTTAGACTCTATACATTTTTTACAAACAACATGTTTTGAGATTTAAAGATGAAATTGCAAGCCCACACTTGAATTATGATTTACTTGGATTATCTAGGAGACATGAGTTTCATATGAATTCTATAATCCCATGTTTTATATTTCTAATATAATGATATTGAATGAATAAAATTTATAATTTAATTATTAAATTGATGCATGTATATTGAAATGAGGACTCCCGGTTTTAGGTAATTGATTAATTCAGGTAAATGAAATTTCCAAATCATTTTTTTCATGCATTGAATTTCTGAAATTCATGTGAATTTATTTTTTTATTATAAATCATGCCTTGATTGATTGTAAAATGTTATAATTCTCATTCCCAAGATGATTTCTAGACTATGTAATTAATATTTATTATCGATAAAATTTCATCAGTGATCTTTGGACATGTCGCTGACCTGAACTAACATTTGCACTTGTCAAAGCAATGACTATGAAAAATAAAATTTAAATTGTTGGAGGAATATTTTGATATTACATTATACTTAAAAGGCCACATTTATATCAATATTTATTTATCCCATATAAATTAAGAATGACCATGTTAGGGATGAGTCATGTTTCTAGGCATTTTTATTTATTCCAACCCTCTTCTCAGTGTTTGTATGATATTTACAGTTTTACTTTTGGGGGTGAAGGGAGTAATGGTTTAAGGGACTAAAAACATTGTAAAGAAAAGGTGTGTGGGTTATTATTGTGGGAAATTAATTTTGATGATTCATTCATTGTACACTATTGTTTTTCCCATATTGAAAAAAATGAAAAATACAAAATAACAAAAAATGATAACAATGGGTTGTGATTAAAAAAACATAAATCACCATTACATGACCAATTATTTTAATCATATGTGGTTAAGTGGTGGATGTTTGGGTTATTATACTCATAATTTTCAAAAAAAATAAAAAAAATAAGGTTCTTTAAAAAAAAAATAAAAAAAAAAAATAAAAAAAATTTAAGTCAGTTCACAAATCATTCATTATGATTTATTTGATGATGACCATTACTTTGAGTTTTGGGGAAGTGGTAGTAGGTCATTTTAAGGGGATTATTTCATAATTTTTTTTTAACATATATCATCTTTATTAAGTGTTATACCTCATCCTTGATCTGTAATTCTAAAAAGAATAAAATCCTACCAAACTTAAGCTTCCGATTTATTTTAACCTTTACTGCAAGCCCTATGTATTTTATGCGTATTATTTCTATACAATTTGGATAAATTAGTTCCTTTAGAAGAATATAGAAATTTATAATGTTCTGATTATATGAGCCAAACTCTAATTTATTTTTCTAATGAGATATGAGAGAAAATATTCAATTGAGGTACATCATGACATGTAAGGATTAATAATAACAACTTTAGGATTTTGAATGAATGAACTGAAAATTTGCATCATTTTCAAAGGGGAAAAGTAAAATAAAATAGGTTATTATTTCAGTTAAAATAGATAAATTTAATTTATATTATATGTGGATTTTTGAAATTTGGATTTGACATTGAAAACTGTATGATTTTATTGTATTGGAATTTTAATATTAGTAATAATGGTGTCCTTTGAATTCTATGTTAATATTTTATTTTTGAGGAAAATCATGGTTTAATTGTGGTGTAATTGATAAAGATAATATTTATCTCATTTTATATATTAATTTCAGTTATTAAATCCGAAAAATATATAATTTTTTTCTTATTGGAATCAATTTTGTATTTATGGGTTGGTTTGAGATAAAATGTGAAATTCTATTAATTATAGAATTTGACAGATTTTTATGACAAGAAAATTTTGTGAACAATATATAACATATCGACACAATTTATGCGATTAATATTTTTGAAAATTACTTGATTTAGGATATTCAAATGCATCTTTTGTACCAAAACCTGAATAAAAAACAAGAGGGCCCAAAAAATCAATGAAGTTCGAAAACATTTAGGATGGATAGTGTGGGCCTTACCTCTGTAACAAAAGCATAATTCAGGATACACACATCCAACTGAGGTGATTCCACCTAAAATTAAATTAAGAAACATTTATGCATTTATAAAATTAATTTTATGGTGTTTTCCCTCATTAATGGGGCCATTTCATGTTATATATTGAAAGGAAAATTATAAAATTCCCAAATATGAAAAGTCATACTTAGTATTAATTACATCACTTCTTCTAGAAACGTCCAAGAAAGATTAAATTCTTTGTACAAATGAATGTTTTTTATAAGAACATGTTTTTGGAAGATGCCACTCCGAAATTCATCCCTTTGATGTTGCTAATATGTAGAAACATTCGATATGAAATTACGTGACTGAAATATCACCCATTGAAAACTATTATGTCTTGAAAAAAATTAAATGGTTCGTTATGACACAGCAAGGAATCATACATGTCAATAAAAAGTTTCTTGGGATGGATGAAGAGGATATCGATTAGATAGGAATGCTTGGACAATAGGCACGCTTTATGATTTTTTAATTTCTTTTCTTGTTATTTCAGTTTTCATTTCCAGTGTAACTCAATCAACTTTTTTATATTATAATTTTTCATTTTTTTATTCAATACTACTTTATCAAACAAGTATAATTATATTTATCTCTTATATCATTGCATTTTGATCTCTATTCACTATATAATGTAAAGTTACTGACCTTAGGCTTGGCCCTCGGGGAGGTTTCACGATGTTCTTTATTATTGTGATTCAATGTAACATGTTTTAAATCTATTTGTGGTGCATGGGAGAGTATTTAATGGGTGTGGAAGTTTTTTACCATATTGATATTTTCATTTCCATTTATATTTTATTGATTAATTATTTTCCCCTTCCTTATCTTAGGAAAACCTTTCATATGGTGGAGTTGGTGTTGGGTGAGGGGATGACAGGACTTATGGTAGAGTTGGGACTTTTTAGGAATTACAGTCTCGGTTAAGGTGTTATCCTACATTACTATTGGAGGAGTAATGGTTAGGTGCACTGAAATAATTCTATAATTATACACTTAATAAATCAAATGAAACAAAAATTTTATTGAGGTTTCTTTAAACAATTATCAAATTGAATTTCATCAATAATTAAATAACGAAATAACATGTGTTGTCAAACCATGGACCTTGGAATGTTTTTATTTAATATCATTCTATATACATTTTTATTTTAATTTACATTTAAATTTGGTCTTTAGTTATTGTAATTCAATATTTTACAAAAAACCAAAATAATCATTTTCATAAATTAATAATAAAACCAAAAAGAGTTTGATTAGGTGAACTAGAAAATAGCGATTAAACGGATTATGAAGCACCTCAAGTGAGATCACCCTGGTCAGAATATGTGATACATTAGAAATGTAAATTTCTTTTTCAATTCCCTTTGAAAGGAATCTGTCACTCAGCCCTATAAACCCCTAAAACTTCAACACTAAAAAATAGTAAACCCATAGCCCCGGAATATGCAAAAACCTCAAGATTAGAAAATTATAAACCACCATGTCTAGAAAATCCTAATCACTGAACCTTCTAAATCCCTAAACCCTCATCCAAAGAAAACCCTAAACACCCAGACCAATGAAAACGTAAACCCTCACCCCTAGAGAACCCAAAAACCTCAAAACCATATAAATGTTTACTCCAACCTCTAGAAATCCCAAACCATGAACTGTAACAAACTCTATAACCCTTAGCCCTAGAAAACCCTAGACATTCATTCATAGAAAACCATAAACACTTAGCCTTAGAAAAATGTAAACCCACAATACAAGAGAACCCATAACACTAAACCCTCTAAAATCCTAAACACTCAACCCTATAAAACATAAAATTTAAACCCCAAAATCCATAAACATGAATCCTTAGAAAACCAAACTCCCAAATCCCCAAAATATTTTAATCCCACATTCCCAGATAACCCTAAAAACTAATCTCTTGAAAAATGGAAACCCTATTCTAGAAAAACATCTTACCCCACATCACTGAAATAACCTAAACCCTTATCATAAGAAAACCCTAAATCCCCCGCCCCAAGAAACCCTAAACTAACATCCCTAGAAAACCATAAATTTTAATTCCATGGAGAACCTTAATCCATATCCCTACAAATCCCTACACACTCATTGTGAAAAAATCATAAACCCATCACCTAGAAAACCCCAATCCCTTAGGATGAAAAAAACCCAAACACTCATCCCATTAAAGGAACAAACCCTATGCCCTAGAAAACCATTAACCTTCATCCATGAGATATTAAAAACCCTCATCCTTGTAAAACATTAAATCTACACCCAAAAAAAATCTAAACTCTCTACCTTAAAATAACCTAAACTATCATTCCCAAAAACCCATAAACCCCCATCCTTAGATAACCATGAACCCCTAGTCCTATAAAACCGTAAATCCTCATCTCCCAAAAACCCTAAAAACACAACCCACCAAAATTTTTCCCCCTCATCTCCAGAAAATCATAAACCCTCATTCTCTATAAACCCTTGACCCATATCCCCATAAAAAACCCTTATCGATAGAGAAAAATAAAACTCATTCCATGAAATCCCCAAAACCCCATCCCCCATGAACCCTAAATCCTCACCCCTAAAAAGGTTAAAACCTCATCCCCAAAAAACAATAAACCCACAACTGAAAAAAAACCTAGAGAATAAACCCCCAAAAAACCCTAAACCCTCTACCTAATAAATCCCTTAACACAATTACCAATAAAATATTAAATCCTATACCCCATAAAATCATAAAAAACAACCATAGAAAACTTAAAAACATAGACCCAAAAAACTAAAAACCCTCACCCCGAAAAAAAATCCCAAACACTTATCCCTTGAATTCCACAAACCCTCATCCTTAGAAAACGATAAAACCTCAGACATTGAAAACCCTAAACATTTACCCTTAGAAAACCATCAACCCCAATCCCTAGAAAAATATTAACCCTAAACCAATGGAAACCCTAAACCCTCAGTCATTGAAATCCAAAAACCATCTCACATAGAAAACCCAAAACACTCATACCCATTAATCTATAAACCGATATCTGAAGAAATCCTTAAAACCACAAACATAGAAACCCTAGAACCCTCAACCCTAGAAAAACATTACAAAAAATCCCCCAGAACCCTCAAAAAGTAATCCCCCCAAAACCTAAATTGTTATCACCCAAAAAAATAGACCCTTAATCGCAGAAAACCCCGAACCTAAAGATATAGAAAACTTTAAATAATTTACCCCAAAAAACCCAGAACCGTCTTACCTAGAAAACTCATTACCCTCTGTCCCAGAAAACCCTAAACCCTAATCCCCAGAAAACCATAAAACCTCATCACCATAAAACCACTAAAACTCAGAACATAAGAACCCTAATCCTTAAATCATTCAAAACCCTAAATAATTAGCCTTGAAAATTAAAAAACCAATGGCCCCATAAACCCCAATACCCTAAACACTAGAAAACCTAGAACTTTATCCCTATATATCCATAATCCATAATCTCAACAAAAACACCTATATACATACCCAACAAAACCAAAAATCCATATACAAAAAAAACCCTAAAAACATAGCCACATAAAACCCTAAACCCACCACCGAATAAAATGTAATCCCTATCCCCAAAAAATCCAAAATAATTAAATAATAAAAAACCTAAACCATTATCCCGAACAAACCCAAAACCCCCATCCCCTAAAAAACACTAAACCCTCAATCTCAAAAAAACCTATACCCTTGGTAAAAATAAAACCTTATTCCTTCATCCCCAAAACAAATAAACCCCATTCCATAAAAAACCTGGAGACTCACCACAAAAAAACCCAAATCTGCAGCCCAAAAAAATTGAAACGCCCATCCCCAAAATAACTAAACACTTATCCCCAAAATCTATTAACACCATATCCAAAAATACTATAAACCCACATCCCAAAAATCTTAAAGACTCAATCCACCCAACCCTAAACCCTTATCCCCCCAAAAAACCAGAACCTCACCCCTAAAAATCCCATAACAATATTCACCAAAAACCAAAAACCATCAAACCAAAATAACCAAAAAAATCCATATAAAAAACCATAAACCCTCGTCCCCATAAATTAGTAACCCCTCATCCTTTGAAAACAATAAATCCACATCCTGAAAAATACCTAAACACTAAACCCCCAAAATTAAGAAACCCTCACCCCCATAAATAGGAAAATATCATCCCAATAAAAAATTAAACCAAAAACCACAAAATAAATAAAAACCCTCATTAAAAAAAACCCCTAATCCCTCATCCCTAAGAAAATTATGAGACCCTCATCCGAAGAAAATTGTAAACAAACATCACCCGATAACTCCCAACCCTCAACCAAAATAAAATCCTCATACTCACAATCCCGATAAACCTGAACCCCTCATCCCCAACATACGCCCAAACCCCTATCCCCAAAAAATGACTAACCCTCATCCCCAAAAAAACCACAACCCCTCAATCCTAAAATTCCAAAAAAGCTTACCCCAAAAAAATTCATAAAACCACATCCAAAAAAAAACCCCATAAAACAACTACTCCAGAAACCCTAAACATAGATCCATAAGTAACATAATCATTCATCCCTAAAAAATACATTAAAAATTATATCCAAAAACCAAAAACCCTCACCACCCAAAACCCCAAACACTCATCCCCAAAAAACCCTAAAACCATTTCCCCCAAAATCCACATAACCTTAACCCCAAAAAAATAAACCCTTTGTTGTAAATATCTCCCAATAAATTATCCCCAAAACCCCAAAACCATAGACCAAATAAACTTCAATCCCTCATTCCAAAATAACCGAAAACACTCATCTCTAACAAACACCAAACCCTCAACCCCAAATACCACAATCCCTTACCAAAAAAACCCAATCCCTAATCCCCAAAAAATCCCAATCACCTGTCACCAAAAATACCTAAACCCTGAGAATAAGAAAACCTGAAACCCATAGCCCTAGAAAAGTGAAAACCCTCATCAATAAATAAACCAAATTAATCAACCCTAAAAAAGAACAAAAAATCATTCATAGAAACCCCAAAACCCATACCCCAATGAATCCCAAACCCTACATACTAAAAAACCATAAAATCTCAGCACCCAAAAAAACTAAAAATATTATCAATGAAAAATTATAAACCCTCATCCCAAAAAATCATTAATCATGCATCCCAAAAAGACCATAAGCCCTCTGCCCGAAAAACGTCAAATATATTCGAACCAAAAAAATCTAAACCCTCATCCCAAAAAACACTAAACCCTCACCTCCAATTAAAAATCCTCCCTCTACCCCAATAAACACGGAACTATCAATAATAAAATATATACATCAGCAACCAAAACCTCAACCATCTTCCAAAAAAACCCCAAACCCTCACCCCCAAAATTCTATAGATCTTCCTAAAAACCCTAAACCCACATCCCAAAATATACCTAAACCTTAAACTTCAATGAAAAATAAACAATAATAAACATTCACCCCTAAGCCCCAAAACATCCTCATCACAAATCCCCAAAATAATCCTTAACCCTTACCCACAAAAAACATTATCCATCCACCCCCAGTAAACTCTATACCCTTATCCCCAAAAAATCCTAATCCCTTTTCTCCAAAAAAATCCTAAACATTGTTCCCCAAAAACATGATAAAACCTCATCCCTAAAGAGTAGAAAAAATCATCCCCAAAAACCCCTATAACCTGAGCACCAAAAATCGTAAACCCAAAACCTCAAAACCCCTACACCATCATCTTAGAAAAATCCAAAAAACTCTACACCAAAAAGACCTCAATCATTATCACTAAATACCTAAATCCCTCATCCACAAAAACCCTCAATACTTATTCCTAAAAATCACTGATCAATCCGACTAGAAAACCCCAAACCCTCAGCCCCATAAAACCACAAACACTCACCACTAAAAAAACACATACAATCCGCCCCAAAAAAAAACCAAATTCAAGAGATCCATAAACATCTATACATGGAGGACCAAAAAAAGGAAAGGACCCTAGAAACCAAACAACCATAATCCCTCATCCATAAAAACCACTAAACCACCATCCCTAAAAAATTATAATCTCTCAACCCAAACAAAATCATTAACCCACATACCAAAAAAACACTAAACCCACATCCCCAAACAAAACCAAAAACACTCAAATCCAAAAATGATCAACCAACAACCCAAAAAACATCCTTAAAGTCATCACTAAAATACCCTAAACCGATATCCATAAAAAACCCATAAAACATAATCCCCAAAACCCTAAACCCACAGGCCCAAAAATCCATAAACCTTCAGCTCCAAACATTCCTAAACCCTTATCCCAAAAAACCATAAACCCTCAACCCCACCAAAAACTAAACCCTCATCCTTAAAAATCCAAAAACACTAAATCACAAAATATGACAACCCTTAGTAAAAAACACTTATTAACAACTAGCAAAAACATTAAACTCTAATCCCTAGAAAACCCAAATCCCACATCCCCATACACCCCTAAATTATCATCCATAAAATCCCAAATCCCCCATCCCCAAAAAAATCAAAAAACATATACCCCAAACACCATAAGAATAAGCACTAAGAAACCATAAACCCTCATCCCTAGAAACCCTAATCCCCCATTATAAAAAACCCTAATCACACCACAAGAAAAAACCCTAAACACTTATCTAAAGAAAACCCTAAAACATCATTCCAACAAAAACCAAAAAGATAAACCCAAAAAATCCCTAAACCTTCATCCCCATGCCGCCCAAAGCACTTATCCCCAAAGAACCTTAAACCCTAATCCCGATAAAACCCTGAACCCTTATCCCTAGAAAAATATAAACCCACAGTTGTTGAAAATGATAAAAACTCAACCCCGAAAAAAGCTAAACCCCCCCCCCCCCCCCCTAGAAAACACTATACCTTCAACCGATGAAATCCTAAATACTCATCCCAATAAAACCCTAGACCCACAACCCCACAAAAAACTAAAAACCTAGGCTCTAAAAAAAATAAACCCTGAGCCCGAGAAAACCCTAAACCATCTTTCTAAAAAACCCTAATCCCTCATCCCTAGAAGTCCAATAACTCTGAACCCCAATAAAAACTAAATCCTAACCCTGACAAAAATCCATCAACCCTAGGATACTCTAATACCTCATCCCAAAGAAACCCTAAATCATCAGCACTAGAAAAAACCTAAACCCTCAACACTAAAAAAATATTAAACCCTTATGCCCATGAAACGATAAACCCTCGTCCATAGAAAAACATAATCCTCCACCCCTAGAAAAAAATAAAACCTCATTCCCCACAAAAACCTATATCCCAAACACAATAAAACCCTCATCCCAAATCTCCATAATACCCTAAACCCCTTTCCACACAAAACCCTAAACCCTCAATCCTAGAAAAAATTAACCCATCTTCCCTATAATAACCTAAAACCTAAATTGAAAATAACTCCACACCCTCATACCCATAAAAACCTAAACCCTCTTCATTGGAAAACCCACTACCCTCAACCTCAGAAAACTACAATCCATCATCCAATGAAAACCCAAAACCCTTATCCATAGACAATCCTGATGCCTCATCACTCGAAAACCAAAACCCTCATCCGCAGATAACACTAAACCATCATCCCCAAAAAACACTAAACACTCAATTGTATAAAAACCTATATCCTCAATTCTATATAACCATATACACTAATCAACAGTAATCCATAATGTCATAGACCAAGAAAACCCTAAAATCTCAACCCTAAATAAATAAAATTCCAAGTCCCCAGAAAACCCTAAACCCTAAACCCAAGAAAAACCAAAACTCTAAGCCCTAGAAAACATTATCCCCTCTTCCACAGAAATCCCTAAACACTCAGACCTAGAAAACCCTATAAAAGTATCCCCAAAAAATCGTAAACCCTCATTCCTAGAAAACCCTAGACCCATACCCAAAAAAACATAATCCCCCAGTCCTAAAGAACCCTAATACCTGAGAATGAGAAAATAGTAAACCATAAAAACTAGAGAACCCTAAACTCTAATCCTCATATGACCCTAAATCTATATCCCTAGAAAAACCTAAACCCTTATTGTTAGAATACCATAAAACCTCAATACCAAAAAACTATAACCCCTTTTCCATTGAAATCCCAAAACCCTATGCCCCCCAAAACCCTATGCCTATATTCCCAGAAAACACTAATCCCACAACATTAGAAAACCCTAGACCCTCATCCCTAGAAATCATAGAACCCTTAACCCTAGAAAAACCTAAATCTTCCTCCCCAGAAATCCGAAATCCATCATTCAGAAAAAACCTCAAGCCCCTATCTTGAGAACAAAAAAACCTCATCCCCAAACCCCAATCCTTATTTCGAAAAAAATCTATAACCACAACCCTAGAAAAACATAAACCATAAATTCTAGAAAACCCTAAACTTTCATTCACAAAATAACAATAACCTACATCCTATAAAAACCTTAAAATATTATCCTCATAAAATAATAATCTCTTAGCCCTATAAAATACTAAAACCTAACCCTAGAAAATCATGAAGCCCATTAAAATCACTAAATAGTTATCACTAGAAAACCGTAATCCCTCATTCCATGAAAACCCAAAAGACTCCTCCCAGAGAATCCTAAAACATAAACAGAAGAATAAACTAAAACTATAACCCATGAAAATCCTAAAACCTTACCCAAAAATCCTAATCCCTAATTCTTAGAAAACCCTAAACCTCATCCCAAAAATCCTAATAAATCAACACTAGAAAATTATAGACCCTCATCCCCATAAAAACCTAAAACATCATCCCAAAAAAAAAAACAAAAAATACTCAATCCCAGAAAACCCCAAACCATCATCACTAGAAAAACCCAAACCCTCCCCTAAAAACCCTAATATATCATCCCTAGAAAAAACAAATCCCAAATCCCATATCCTAAAAAAACCATAATCCCTCCTCTCCTAAAACCCTAAAAATCCAGCTCATACCATCTCTAAATTCTCAACCTCAAAAGCCAGAAACACTCAACCCTTGAAAACCCTAAAACATTATTTGTAAATGATTATAATCCCCAATACCTAGAAAATCGTAATCCCTTAGTTGTAGAATACACTAAACACTCATCCAAAAAAACTCTAATATCCAATTTTAAGAAAACCCAAACCCCAAACCCCCACCACCCAAAA
Organism: Viscum album; assembly: GCA_963277665.1. Classification (NCBI taxonomy): domain Eukaryota; kingdom Viridiplantae; phylum Streptophyta; class Magnoliopsida; order Santalales; family Viscaceae; genus Viscum; species Viscum album. The sequence goes on from OY728156.1 coordinate 1,553,631,881, forward strand.
CCCTAAACAGTCATCCTTTTAAAACCATTGATCCTCAACCTATGAAATACCTTTACCCTAATCCTTTGGAAATAATATAAACTCAACTATAGAAAAACCTGAACCCTAATCCTCATAAAACATCACACCCTTCTAACCAATAAAACCATTACCTATAGTCATAGAAAACACAAAACAATCATCCAAAGAAATCTATACACCCTAATCTCTATAAATAACTAAACCCTTTCCCCCTGAGAACCCTAAAACCTTAGCCTCCAGAAAACCCTAAACTGTTAGCTAGAGAAATCCCAAAATTGTCTTTCCCACATTAAAACCTAAGTCCTTTTCCCAGGAAAACTCTAAAACCTAATCCCTTAAAAATCAAAGACCCTTTCCCCAATATAATAATAAACGAGATCCCTAGAAAAACAGAAAACCCTATCCTAGAAAAAACTAATCCCTCTTCCCCAAAAAAATATAAAACCTCATTTTAAAAAACCCTAAACCCATATCCACTAAAAACACAAATCTATAATCCCAAAAAAAAACCTAAATTAACATCCCTTGAAAACCCTAAAACCTTATCCCCCAAACACCTAAACCCTCATATATTGAAAAACCCTAAACCCTAAACCCTAGAATACACCCTCAAACCTGAGACCTAAAACACCCTAAACACTCAGTCCCAAAAAAATAAACCCTCATCCACATATTAACCTAAACCCTAATCCCTTGAAATACCAAAATCCTCAGCAATAGTAAACACAGAACCATCATCCCTATAAAACCCTAAATTATTATCCATAAAAAAAACTAAAACCTCAACAGCTGAAAACCCAAAACCATCATCCCTATAAAATGATAAACTCTTATCCCCAGAAATCCCTAAACAATCAAAACCAAAAACACTAAAGCCTAAACCCAAAAAAACCTAAAAACCTCATCCTGAAAAAAAAACCATAGCCCTAAAAATCCCTAAACCCTCAAATATAGAAAACCCTACGCCCTCATCCCATGAAAACCCTAAACACTCATCAATAAAAAAACCCTAAACCCTCATCCTTACAAAATTAAATATCCTATTCCCCATAAAAACCAAGACCCTTACCCAAAAAAATTTATAGACTCCCATAACTTGAAATCGTAAACCCTATACCGTAGAAAACCCTAGATCAAAATCTTGAGAAAACCATAAACCCTCATCCCTAGAGAACCCTAATCCCCTAGAACGAGAAAAAACAAATCAATCAACCTTGATAAAATAATTAATACTCAGTCCCATATTACCTAAACACTCATCCCCAATAAACTCTAAACCCCTTACTTATGAAATCCCTAAACTACCTTCTATGGAAGACCCTAATCCCACAGCCCCAGAAAAATCAAAACCCTCATCACCAAAAACCAAAAACGCTCATCCCTAAAAATTTATAACCCCTCAACCCTAGAAAAACCTATAACTATATCCATAATAAACCAAAATCATCAGGCCCAGGAATCCCAAAACCCACATCCCCAGAAACCCTTAAAGCCTTGTCCCAAGAAAAACATAAACCCTCGATCCATAAAAACCTAAAATCCTTGACCAAGAAAAACCCAAACCATCATCCTAAAAAACCCCAAACCCTCACCCTAAGAAAACTAAAAGCATTTATACCCATAAAACACCAAACCTATATCTCTTAAATACCCCAAACCCTCATTCCTAGAAAAAGTAAACATGTATCCCCATAACACTCTAAAACCCTGTGCATAAAAAACCTAAAATCTCATTATAGGAAACACTAAAACCTCAACATTAGAAATACATAATGCCTCTTTATCAAAAATCCCTAAACCCACATCCCCATATAACCACAATCCCCAAGCGACAAAAACAAAACACAAAATGATCATCTTCAAATGACCATATCCCCTCATCCCTATAAAACCCTAAACCCTAAACCCCTATAAACCCAAGACCCTTTGTTCTAGAAAACCCTAAATCATTATCCTTAGAAAATACAAAACAGTCAGCCCTAGAAAACCCATAATATAAATCCTAAAAACCCCTAAACCATCATCTCTATAAAATGATAAACCCTCAACTGAGAATGTCTTAAACTGTCTTCCCCCAAATAACCCCAAACCCTGAACCATAGAAAACACTAAACACTATAATTCAAAAAAATCAACTATTTTCAATAATAAATAATAAAACATATTTCCTTGAAATCCATGAACACTTATCCCTATAAAAACTTAAACCCTATTCCCTAGAAAACACAAAATCCATAGCCATAGACAACACCAAACCCTCGACCCTAGAAGACCCCCAACCATCAACCCAAAAAATCTACAATCCCTAAGACCCAAAAAAGAAAAAACCCCTATCCCAAGAAAACACCAACCCCAAATCCCTAGAAAAACCCTATCCCACAGCCTATGAACAACCTTAACTCTCATCCCTAGAAAACACTGCAACATTAGCCCTATAAAACACAACACCCATAGCTCAATAAAACCATAGGCCCTCGGTCCTAGAAAACCATATATCATCATCCCTATAAAATCCTCACTACTCATCCAAAGAAAACTCTTGACCATCATATGAAAAACATCCTACACCATCGACCCAAGAAAATCATATACTGAAAATAACATGAAAACAATGCACCCTTAGTCCTTGAAAAAAAAGGTAAGAACCAATTGAATACACTAGACCATCAGATCCCCAAAAAACCAAGTCCCCCATCCCCATAAAAACATAGACCCACAATCCATAATAACATAGAACACCATCCCCTAACAAACATTGACCCTGAAGAGTAGAAACACATAGAGCCTTAGGCCTAGAATAAAATAGAACCTCATCCCAAGAAAGAACTATACGTTCGCCACCAGAAAAACATAGACCACGAGCCCAAGAAAACCTTGGACACCCAGTCCCAAAAAACCTTAGAACATCATCCCTAATAAAACATGGACCCTTAATCTAAGAATATCATTAACCTTCAACACCAAAAAAACATTAGTCCCTCTGCCCCAAAACACTCTAGACACTCAAAAATAAATATAAATAGACATTCAACCCTAAAAACAATAGACCCTCAACCCCATTATCCCTTTATAACTTAGCCACATAAAACTAAAAACCATCAGCCCCAGAAAACCCTAAACACATAGCCCCCTAAAAACCAAAACCCCCGTCCCCAAAAAAATATAATCAGGTAGTCCCACAAATCACTAAACCTACTTCCCCAGAAAACCCTAAAACCTCAACTCAATAAAATCATAAATAATCATACCCACAAAACCATAACCCCTTAACCATAAAAAACCTAAATCCTTATACCCAGAAATACCTAAACACTCCACTATAGAAAACCCAAAACCATCATCCATAGAAAATCCAAAACCCACATCCACAATATTCTCCAAAATGCCAACCCCGATTCCCATGAAAACAGTAAACCCTCATCCCCAAAAAAAACAAATATATCCTCTTAAGAAACCGCTAAACCCTCATCCATAGAAAAACATAAATCCTAATCCCTATAAAAACCAAAAAACTAATCCCTATCAAAATATATACCCTTATCCCAAGAAATATCTAAAACCTCTTCCATACAAAACACAAAAACATCGTCCATATAAAACCATAATCTATCTGCCATATAAGTTAATAAACCACAATCACATGAAAAATCAAGATCCTCATCCCGATAAATTCATTCCCCTCATCCTTAGTAATCCCTAGACCATCATCAATAGAAAAACAGAATACCTCATCCCTAGAAAATCAAAAAATTTATCCTTGTAAAACCGTATACTCTCATAATTAGAAACCCCTAAATCCTCATCCCACATAAATAAAATAACCCCATACCTAGAAACCATTAAAATATCATCCCCATAAAACACTAAACCATCATCCCTAGAAATATATAAAATCTCATGACCCAAAATCCCTAAACCCAAACATCAAAATAACCTTAAAATCTCAACCCAAATAACCCTTAATCCTAAGTCCAATAATAAGAAAACCATCATCCCCACTAAACGGTAAATCCTCATCCTTGGAAAGTCCAAAACCCTCATCTAAAAAAACCCTAAACAATCATACCCAAAAAACCCAAAACCCTCACTCTTAGAAATATATAAACCAAAAGTCTCATTAAAACATAACTCTGATAATTAGAGAACCTGAAAAATATATCCCAAGAAACACTAAACGCTCATACAATGAAAATCTTAAACCCTCAAGCACAAAAAACCGAAAACCCAAGCCACTATAAAACACAAACCCTCAGCCCCTGAAAACCATAAACCCTCATAAAATAACCTAATCCCTTATCCAAATAAACGATGAACCCATATACCCTGATAACCTATAACACTCATCCCCAAAAAACCATAAACACACATCCCAAAAAAAATCCTAAACCATCATCCCCAATAAACCAAAAACCCTCAATCACAAAAATACCTAAATATTTAATCCCAAAAAACCCTAGATCATCATCCCCATAAAACCATATATCATGAGCCCCCAAAATCCTTAATCACTGAGCCCGAAAAACCCTAAACCCATAGACCCAAAAAACCCTCACCCCTCATCCCCAAAACCCAAAACCCTCTCCACAAAAATTCATACACCCTCACACAAATAAAAATAAACTCTAATCACTATAAATCCCAAAACACTCATCCCTATAAATTTTAAACCATTAGATGAAAAACCCCTAAACACTCTACCATGAAAATATCTAAATGCTCATCTCCAAAAAAACCCAAAAACGTGTTTCCCAAAAAACCAAAACCTTCATCCCCCAAAAAACCAAAACCCCTAGTCCCAAAAAATGCTAAACCCTCATCCCCAAACCACCCTAATCCCACATTTCAAAAAAACCTCAACCCCAAATAAAAAAATCCCTCATATGAAAAAAAACACTAATCCCTCATCGCTTAAAAATCCAAAACCCTCATCCCCAAAAATCCCAAAACCCTATTCCCAAGAAACTATAATCCCTGAACCCTAAAAAACATAAAACTATTAAACTCATATAACCCTTACCCTCGTCCCAAAAAACCCCAAAAATACCCAACATGAAAACCCTAAACCCTCATCCCCAATAACTCTTAAAACATTATACCAAAACACCCTAATGACTCACCCTCAAAAAAGAATATACCATCAGCATAATAAAAACCTTAAAAATATAAGGCCCCAAAACCTTAACCCATATAAAAACAAGGTCTCATCCCCAAAATAACCTAACCCATAGCTGGAAAATAACATAAATCCCCCACCCCATAAAATATTAAACACTATGACCCAAAAAATTCCTCCACCCTCAACCGTAAAATACACAAATTCCACATCCCAAAAAAACATATTCCCTCGTCTCTAAAAAACTATAAACCCATAGATGAATGAAAACTTTACCATAATCCCTAGTACCCCTAAACACACGTCCAAAGAGAAAACTATACCCTCACACCCAAAAAACATAAACCATCATCCCCCAAAAAACCTAAACACTCATCCCTAAAAAACCAAAAAAAATCACACTCAAAAAAACCATAAACCCTCTTATCCAAAAAATCCTAATCCCATATCAGCAAAAAATAATAAACCTTCATCACCAAAACACTAAAACCATAGCCCCCAAAATCCTATAACCCCATCCCTAAATAACCTCAAACCCTCAACCCAATAAAAATAAACCCTATTCCATAAAATAATCCAACCCAAACCCTTGGCCAAAAAAAAATAAAAAACCATCATCATTAAAAAACCCTAAATCCACACACCCAAAGAACACAAATCCTTGATTTCAACAAAATAGACCCATATCCCCAAAAGAAAACTGAACACTCATTGAATAAAACATCTAAAATCCCAACCCCAAGATACCCTTACCCCTTATCCACAGAATAACATAAAACCCAAAACCCATAAAAACCATAAACCATCTACTGTGAAAAAAACCTTAACACTTCACTATAAAAATATTAAAATCCCATCCCCAAAAAATCCAAAACATTCAACAAAAAACTACCCCAAACCATCATCTCTCAAAAATCCATATCTATCGGTCCCAAAAAACCAAAATCCCTCAAACACAAACAAAACCTATACACACAACCCTAAAAAACCCTAAACCCTCATCCTAAAATACCATAACCCCTTATCCTGTAAAAAACATAATTCATCCACCCAATAAAAAAGTATAAAGCAACATCCTAAAAAACACATAAATCCCATTTACTAAAAACCCTAATCCCTCAGTTGTAAAAAACCCAAGACATTGAACCCAAATAAAACACCAAAACCTCGTACTCAAATACCCCTAAATATTCAAACCCCAAAAAACCTAAACATGTCACACCATGAAATAGTAAACCCAAATGCGTAAAAACCCCTAAACACTAATGCCAAAAAAACTAAACCCACATCCCCAACACCATTAGACCCTCACCTCTATAAAACACATATTCAACAACCCCAGAAAACCCCACACACTAAACCTAGGAAAACCATAAACCTGTAGCCCTATAAACTCTAAACTAATGGACCCAATAATTGTTAAACCCTCATCCCCAAAAACCATAAAACATTATACCCAAAAAAACCTAATCATAAATCCTGAACCATCATCCCAGAGAAACCTTACCATCATCCCCCAAAAAACCTAAACCCACAATCCAAACAAACCGAAAACCTTCATCCCCACATAATAATATACCATCCTCACCAATAAACCAAACACTATCACCCCTAAATAACCCAAAAACGTTTGTCTGACACAGCCATAAAACCTTATCACCAAAAAATTCTAATCCATCATCACATAAAAATGATAAACACTCATCCCCACCAAAACCTAATCCCTTATACCCATTAATACCTAAAACCTCAGCCTTTGAAAACCATAATCCCCTATCCACATAAATCCAGATTCCATCATCCAAAAAAAACCCAAAATATTTAACCTCATGAAATACTAATCCACCATTCCAGAAAACCCTAAACCATTTTCCACAAAAAACACTAAACCCTCAGGCACAAAAACCCTAAAACATCATACCCCCAGGAAACCTATAATCTTAACCCCCAAAAACTGAAACCATCATCCCCAAAGAACCCTATACCATAAACCTTGGAAAACCATAAACCCTCATCCCAAAAAACTCTGAATTCCTAGTCCCAATAAACCCTAAACCACCATCCCCAAAAATCCCAAAACAATTAACCCCAGAAACCACTATAGCCGCATGCAGAAAAAACCCTAAAACCCCATCCCCCAGAAATCCCCAGCCCGCCACCCGAATTAAGCCTTATCCACAAAAGACCCAAAAACCCTAGCCACAAAAATATTTAACAAATCATTTCAAAATAACCCTAAACCATTATCCCCCAAAAAACCCAAAACCCATAAAAACACAAAACCTCCATCTCTAAAAACACTAAACCCTCATCATGAGAAAGATGTAAATCTATAGAGGAGAAAACCCCAGACCATCAACCCCAAAAAACCCCAAACCCTCATCCTTGAATAAACAAATACCCTCAGACCCAAAAAACCCTAAAACCTATGATCCACAAATTCCTAAACATAAAGTAACCAAACACTAAACCCCAAAGACCAAGAAACCCTAAAACCTTATCCCCCAAATTTCCAAACCCTTCTCTTCTAGAAACCCTACAAACTCAGCCTGAAAAAACTACACACTCAGCAATATATACCATAAAACCACACCATAAAAAATTATATACACGTAGCCAAATCAAAAAACATCACCAATGTCCAAAAACCCTATATCCCATCCAAAAAAACCCTAAACTCCCATTCGAAATAACCTAAACCCCCATTTCAAAAAACCCTAGGTCCAATACTACAAAAAACCCTTAACACCATCCCCAAGAATCCATAAACCCTCATCTTTAAAAAACATAAACCCTCATCCTCAAAAATTTTATACACTCAGCTGCAAAAAATCCTAAATAATCTACCCCATAAAAGAGAAAACCCTCATCCCAAAAACACCCAAAACATTCATCCCCAAAAAAACACCATACCCTAATCTGAAAAAAAAATCCTCATTTCAAAAAAACTAAACCCTCATACCTAAAAAACCATGAAATATCATCCCTAAAAATCTCTAATCCATTAGTTTTAAAAAAAACAAAAACCATCTAACCCTGAAAACCCAATACAGTATGCACCAAAAAACACTAAAACTATAACCCAAAAACCGTAAACCCATAGGCCGAAAAAACCCCAAAACCTCTTCCCCAGAAGAACAAAAACACTCATTCCCTAAAAACCAGAAACCGAATTTCTAAAAAACCACAATCCCTCAGCTTTAAAAAAACATAAAACCTCACCCCAATAAAAAGTATACCCAATAACCCATAACCCTTAACCCCTAGTCCCAAAAAAACCCTCGTCCAAAAAAACCCTAAAATCACACGAATAATAAACACTAAGACGTAATACGAAAAAAAACCTCAACCCTCTCAAAACCAAACAAATACCCAAACCCCAAATATATCCTAAAAACACATCTGCAAAAAATCCTAAACCCACATCACAAAAAAATGAACCTCATCCCCAAGAAATACTAAACCGTCAGCCCCAAAATCCCTAAACCATCTTCTCCAAAAATAATAAAACCACACTTGCAAAAAACCCTAATCCATATTCCCCAAATAAATATAAAACCTAAAATAAAAAAATCACAAGTCATCATAATCAAACAACCCTAAACACTTAGACAGAAAACCCCAATCCTCAGAAAAAATAAAAATGAAATATATCAAACAAAAAACTCTTAATAGTTATCCCCAAAAAATCATCAACACTAATCTTCAAAAAATCCTCAACCCTAGACCCAAAAATCCAACTCTTCACCCAAAAAAATCATCAACCCTTGAAAAAAAAACTGTCATCACATATCTCCAATAAACCATTACACCAAAGACCCAAAAATCCCTAAACCCTTAGCTCAAAAAAACCTTAACCCTCATCCAAAAAAACTGTAAGACATCTTCCATGAAAAAAAATCCATAGCCCAAAAAAACATCATTCCACGTCCCAAAAAATCCTTAAACCCCATTCCCTAAAAAATCATAATCCCTCAACATCTAAAATCTTAAAACCCTCAACTCTAAGAAACAATAAACCTTCATACCCAATAATACATAAACCCTTTGGACTAAAAAACTCTAAGACCTCGCCCAAAAAAAGAAAACTGAATTTTTAGCACACAAAATAATCCATAAACCCTCCAACCAAAAAACCCTAAACCCTCATCTCAAAAATCACAAATTCAAAATCCCTAAAACACCTTAAACCTTGGTGCTAAAAAACCACAAAAAACTATTCCCTAAAAACCATGTAACCTCGGCCCAAAAAACCATCCACTCTCATCCTTATGAAAACCATAACCCTCATCCTAAAAAAAATTCATTCCTCAACACCAAACCCTAAAAAACTGTCAACCCTGATCCTTATGAAACCCATAACTCTCAGCTCTAAAAAACTCTTTACGCTCAGTCCCAAAAAACCCTCAACCTTCAACCCTACGAAACCATAAACACTTGGCCCTACAAATACTATAACACTTAGACCCATAAAATTGTTTGTCCTGAACCCCAAAACTCAGACCCCTCATCCAAATAAAAACCATGAAACCCCATCCACAGTAAACCCTCGACACTTTTCCCCAAAAAACACTCAATGTAACACCCCGAGATTTTATGAGAACTGTTCTTTTTAATTTATTTGATGTATTTTGTATTACGGTTCACCAAGATAATCTTGTGTTATATGTAGCACCGTATTATCTTTTAGTAAACGTAACACTATTATTGGCATGTGATGCACAAAATTTCAAGTTCTTTTAAATAACATTCATTTTACACAACACCAAGTATAGATTTTGATCGATGTATAACTGACCTATATTTTGAGTATGTTATACGCAACACTAAAGGAATCTTTCCCTACACATAACCTTGACTTTCCTTTCATTACACGTAAGAGCGACCTCCCTCGATATCTTTCGTTGTATGCAATACCAGGTTTCACTAAACAACAATATGTAATTGAAATATTATATAAACAAGCCGTTATGATTAGTAATACCCTATTTTTAAAATTTTATATATTTTATCTTTCAAAATTGACTTCATTTTTGGATTCGGAATATCGAAATTAGCCTAGGGTGAATTTTTGTTATTTTTCTGAAAAAATTCGATTTTTGATGAATAGTGAAAACATTGAGTTATGTGTTAAAACCGACTTTTTTTTAAATAATCATTTATTTTATTTAAATTTATTTTAGGTAAAAATAGATACATAATACCTATATAAGTTCAATGTATTTGAATGGAGTTATTTTATAATAATTTTAGATATATAAAATTTTTATCGAACTTATTACCGTCGTTTACCCACCTCCTAGGGGAATTTGAAAATGTACATAAAACATTATTTTACCGCTTCTGTGTGTTGAATATTAAAAATAAGAGAGACACGACTAATATTAATCAGTAAAATGTGGATTAATAAGATATTTATTTGGTGACACTACCACAAAAACAGTTTTTCGCAGCGCCCCCCTTTATCAGCGCTTGCTTAGTAGCGCTGATAAAGGGGGGCCTTTATCAGCGCTTTTTTTAGCGCTGATAAAGGGTCGGCTTAAAAAAAAATTAAAAATATATTAATATATTAATATATAAATATATTTATATTGTTATATAAATATAATATATAATTTTTAAATATATTTTAGATACGTATAAATGTACATTTACACGTATTATACTTAATATATAAGATATTTAGTGAAAATGACTTCTTAAAAAATTAAAAAAATATTTTTAATTAATATTTTGATAATAATTATGGAGTAATAGTCATTTAATAACAATTTGAGGACTAAAAAAATTAAAAAAAATTAAAAAAAGATCCAAAATAAGATGAAAACGCAACTCAAACTTCAAACGACCATAACTTTTGATCCGAGTGTCCGTTTGAGCTCTACCACATATCAAATCGAATCCTGCGACGAGATCTACACCAATATGACCGGAGATGCCCCGGTCAAGCGTTTTTCGAGGCCAATAAAGGCCTAGAAGGCCTCCAAAACTGAGTTTTTTGTCGGGGTACCCAGATTTTTTAACATTTTGTGGATTTTCAAACTCGTTTAAGGGGGTATTATTGGCTTTTCATGGCGGGGACTGAAATTATTCCAAGGTATTAGATTCATATTGATATTATGTCCTTGAAATTTCATCCTTTTTTATAATGAACTACTATTTATAATCAAATATATAACTATATGTACATATTTTTTATATATTCTCACCTAAAACATAAATTTTTTAAATAAATAATTAAACATATTTACATATAAAATATATTAGCTTTATCTAAATAATAACTAATATCCATTTTATTTAAAATACCAATATATGAATATTTATATACCTATATATTAATCTAACTATATATATATATTAATCTAACTATATATATATATTAATCTAATAACTATATATATTAATATAACTACATATATATATATTAGTATTACTATAAATATATATATTAATATCACCATAAATATATATATTAATATCACTATATATATTAATATAACTATATAAATATATATTCACATAACTATATATATGTTAATATAACTATATATATGTTAATATAACTATATATATGTTAATATAACTATATATATGTTAATATAACTATATATATGTCAATATAACTATATATATGTTAATATAACTATATATATATATTAATATAAATATATATTACTATACGAATAAATATAACTAAAAATATATATATATAGATATAGATATATATTAATACCACTATATATATATTAATATTACTATATATATTATAATATAACTATATAACTATATATTATAATATAACTATATATATATATATTAATATAAATATATATTACAATACGAATAAATATAACTAAATATATAAATATATATATATAGAGATATCATGAATTGGAAAGAAAATCAAAATAGAGTAGTGGTAAAGGCTTAGGCGCGCTGGGGGGAGGTCTCGAGTTCAAATACTGGTGGAGGCAGGGGTGCGCGCGCATGGGGATTATTGGAGAAAGCGCTGTTAAAGGGTGGAGGGGGGTGCGTGGGGTGCGTGGGGTGTTGTATAGGGGCCGAAAAGCGCTGTAAAGGGGGGGGGGGGTCAAGCGCTATAAAAGCCCCCCCCCGATTGGCAGTATTTTTTAATTTTTTTTAATTTTTTTAAATTTTATTAACTTTTATCAGCGCTTTTTTAAAAGCGCTGATAAAAGGTTCCTTTATCAGCGCTAAAACGAAAGTGCTGATAAATGAAGCGCTGATAAAAGTCCCCTTTTATCAGCGCTTTTTTTAGCGCTGATAAAGGGGTCCTATATCAGCGATTTTCGGAGCGCTGATAAAGGGGACCCCCCCCCCCTTTATCTACGCTGGCTTTATCAGCGCTATTCAAGCGCTGATAAAGGCCATTTTTAGCGCTGATAAAGGCCGTGTTTGTAGTAGTGTGAATAGTAACTTTTATAGGTTAATATGACATATTATGGTTGGTTAATATGAAATATTATGGTTAATAATATATATTATGGTTGGTTAGATGAATTATTTTCAAAGTAATTATGCTGTTATGTATTTAGCGAAAACAAAATAACAAATATATCAAAATTGACATAAAATAGTTTTTTTTAAATATTATGTTATTATTATATATAATGGTAATAAAAATAAATGGTTAGGAAAAAAGACTTATAAAATAATATATATGACATTAAAGAACCAATTGGGGTTAGATTTGCAGTTTTTAGTGTGTTTATTTTCCATATAGTGTAAGAATACAAGAAGACACGGTAAAAGAAAATTATTTAACTTAGAGTTAAATCGAAATGATAAGGTTAAAATGGTAACCTAAACTGGTATAAAAAATATTGTTTGAGAGGATTTCAAACCATACCCAACATATCCACTAAATAAGAAACATTTGAGCCATTATAAACCAAATATGAATTTATTATAAAATAATATTTTTTGTTTTTCCTATGGCGCCCCTCACCCCTATTATAAAAGGGAACTCCCCATTCTCTCTAATTCACACCTCCAAAGCCATTTGGATCTGACAAAACCTGCAAAAATACCCTCCCAACGATTCTCCATTAATCCTATAGGCCTTCCTTTTGTCAAAAGGCCATCCTAAGGATCCCTTTTGATGAAATCAAATAGAAGAACCAGAAGAAGAGGTAAATATCTCATCACCTATGTCAAGTTCCGTTCTTCTTCCACATCCTCCATCATTGTTGTTTCCATTCTAAAATAATAACTCCAGCATCTTCTATATACTTTGATATTTTTATACTAATTTTAATCCCTATTATTTATTTTTTCCATCCTATGAATGAAAAAGTCACCACACGTGCGTACGTATAACTTACCGTCTCCACATCATGGTGGAGTATATTATTCAAACATTTCATCATTTGGATGGGGATAATAATGAGTATAAATGATATAAATAATAATTATAACATTATGATGATTCTTTTTATATGATATAATATCCAATTATATATGATTATAATATCAAATGAATGATATTGTCACTCGTGCGCACGTACGGACTACCGTCTCCACGAACACGATGAGATTATTTTTCCATGATTAACCATTAAAGTATGGTTATAAAGTATATATAATGAATAATAATTAAAGATATTATATAATAATGATAATTTATTTATGTACATATATGTTTCATTTACTTAATTCCATTCAATTCAACAAGGGAACGAAAACAACGTTCATGCGTACGTTTGACCTACCGTCTCCATGAACGGTGTATTACATTCCATTTATCAATCTATCATATATATTTATATGATGAATATATATTATATATAAATCATGTTTTAAATTCTGTAATTAAGTAAATAAGATTATAAGTAATAATATCAAGAACAAAAAGTCCAAACACGTACGATAAATGAAATGATTTTACCCAAAACGTTGCTTTAACATGGAATTGACAAATGAACGAGTAATATAAAGTCGTAAGTGAATACTATATGATATCGTAAATATTATTATGGTTCTGTTAAAAGTTAATAATATGTTTAAACCCACTATACTGGATTCTCTAAAACATATGGATGAAATTGGACATAAGGTAAGGGATAATTTTGCAATCTCATTTTTATTCGAGATTTCTTTTTCGTTAGTATTTATTGGGTTTATATTTTTCATCCATGTCAAAAAAATGTTTTTCATAAAGTGTTTAATTTTCTTCCATGTATGTTTAAATTCATGTTTACCCCTCTTTTAATTTTACTTTGTGTTATGGAAGAAATATTTCTTTCGTTTACCATATGTGGTACTTTTTGACTTTTCCGTTAAAAGTATGAGGAGAATGTTTTTTTACTTATACGGAATGAATGAATTTTTATGGTTTCATAACGCCTTATTTTCATTTATAATAATCAACAATATTTCATGATTATTTTCAACAAAATCTGTCTTTTTAAAATTTCATTACATTTTGTGAAAATAAAATGATTCTAAAGAAGAAAGGATATTTTTCTCAAGAATTCATTTCAAGTGTTTTATCAAAACAATTTTTCATCTAAGATGACATTATTTCATATGTGTATGTTTCAAGTATAATATCTCTATGATTTACATGGTTTCACTTTTTCTTATAATGAAATGATATCCATTTGATTTATATGGATTATGTTATGATGGGATGATGCTTATTAAACCCATTTTATTCTTTGGGTTATGATGAATGATTTATGTTTATGTTGTGGCACACGTAAGAATTATTTCATTATGAGATGGGTGGGACAAATATCTCCCTCCAATTCATTGGGTAATGACTTATATCTCATGAGATAGACATGGCTATGATGGAATGTAAATGTGGTATAGTAATATAGGGATGGAACGGTAGGTAAACCTGATTTAGTAATGGACTTTGTCAACTATGATGGTATTTGCAGCAATGCCTTAGCTACTATGGAAATCATATCATGTGCTTAATGGTTTTCCACAATTACATGTTTTATTCCCATGCAATTTTATCATGATTGATGTTCCATTATGATCTATGCCTTATGTACTATCATGTTTAATGTCATTGATCAAGATTTTTATTTTTAAACTTAATTTTCATGTTTTTATGTTCTAATATATATGCGTTGTTTTATTTTCTCCATGCTTACCCTTAATGAGCATTTGATCACACCCTTTTTATGTTTTGTTTTCCCCAGGATATATAGAAATGTTTTAGGTAAGAAAACAAAAGGTGAAGATCTTTTTGGGATATGTTGAAGATCTTTCATCACTATTAGAAGATTACGTTCCGAGTTATCAAAGACACTAAACTAATATGGTCATTGGGTGTTTGTTTTTTTCATGTATTAAGTATTCCGCAAATGTAATGTAATTTCTATGTACTTCAAGCTTTGAGTCTCCATAGTTGGTATCAGAGTGAAGGTTTAGTCACCCTTTGGAAACTAGGATGCAAGAACATTAGTGAGATCCCTAGAGATATTTCTAAGGTATTTTTAGGGATGTCCGTAAGGTTAATTATAAACAATTGGTTACAATCCAAGAATTATGATAATGATCATGAATAACCTAGGATTAAACCTAAGATTTTATATATTTAAAGCTCTTCCCCTTGATTATGTTGTTTTTCTAGTATAATGTTTTCCTCTCATACTATTCTTTTTGGGTTTTAACAAATGGAAGGAAACGGGAGGATTCATGTTAATGGAGTTTATGATGGAAAATGGAATGACATTCTTCATGAGAAACCAAATGAAACCAAATTTGGAAGTCCAAACATCATTATTATTCCTAATCAACAATATCATTATATAATCAATAATCTCAGCATTGGTATGCTTTCTAACATAGGTAATAAGAGAAAGATGGAGTTTCCTGATGATCATAGAGGAAAGAAAGTTCAATTTCCCTCATGTAAATCATGTGGGAAGAGGAATCAAGGAGAATGTTACAAATTAACTCGAAGATGCTTTGGGTGAGGAAAATAAGGACACAAAGCTAGTAATTTCAAAGGAAAATGACAAGTTAACACAATGGGAAAGGATAAGGGTATTGCTAAGACATCAACAATGGTTAAAATTTTTAAATGTGGAATGTACGGGCATTGTGCAAATAGTTGCCGTAAAGGAAAATCTCATAAAGAGAATCAGAATGGTCATATGTGTAGTATTTATGTTTATGACGATGAAGAGACTAAAAATGATATACGAGATGAAAGTAGTGTGGTGGAATAAAATGACTAAGCTTGGTTAATGTTTTAAGATGTTAGTTGAATGATTGCATGTTTATCAAGAATAATGTATGGTACTATGGAATAAAGAAACATCTAAGGATTGTTACACTATTGTTTTTCATAAAGTATTTGAAATTATATGTTGAATGGTACCGTTAACCATGAAAAGTGATTGAAATATTTTTTGGAAAGTAGATGATATGCGCATAATGAATGGATAAAGAGATAATGAAATTTTTTATAGTATTAATGAGATCATATAAGGACAAAGTGATAACATGGTTTGAGTATATAATTTTTTTGGGATTTTGGTATGTGCAAAGAGTTGAATTTTGATAGCATTAATGTTTTCACAAAGATTATATGGTAATTCATGTTTCAATAGAATACATTATTAAGAGATTCACCTGTTTGGAATGTGACCAAAAAGATATATCTTATGATATATGAGGGATCAATGATGGTATTCACATGCTTGGTTGATGACATTTCTAGTCATCGTTGTCTTTAAACTATGAGCATGGATAGAATTATTTTGGATAAGACTAATGATTTGAAATGGATTATATTGGACATAAGATAATATTGTTTAAGGATATAACCTTTTTTGGATATTATTTCTGGAATGTTATAATAGTATAGTTTTAGAAAAATTACAACCTACAGGACATGCAACAACCCGTCGCGTCAGACAAGGTTGCGGGAATCGAACCCACTATCCATGTGCGACATGCCTTTATCGCCATGCACTAGCCTACAAGAAGTCTCTGGTTAGTAGAAAATAGTTTTATTTTATTAAGAGATATGATAGATTATGTATAAGTTCATTTTAGGAACCATATACGATTATTCTCACCATAGATGGACTTATGTATATAACTTTTTCTAACCTTATTTTTGAGATAGATGGAATGACCTATCATTATATCGCATGATCTTATAACAGTTCACGGAAGACAAATTCAACTTAATTTCCTTAAGAGATGATGTGGAAATATTTCAAGACACAAATAATATTAAGATTGTACCAAAATCAATTAAGTATTTCTTTTCATTCAAAAATTATTCAACATTAGGGAAATGATCTTGAAAACCAAAAATGTTGTCCTAGTGCCCTCATATCTGAAGAATCAGATGGTACCTTAGATCATCGCAAATTTATTTCTTTTTGATTGTTGGATTTTTCATAGCCATGTTCTCTACCACTCTTCATCCAAACACGATGGTTAGATTTCTCTTTCATATCCATATTTTCACCAATATTCTCCTATGTGGAAACCCAGTGATGAGTTGATTTGGGTATCCATTATGTTTCTAACATTCCTATTTAAAATGATGCTTTTTTATTCCTTTTTATGATTTGTGTTTCTATGAAAAAAATTTCAAGTAAAAAACCATTTATAATCCTGACAAATTTCGAGGGTGAAATTCATTTTAAGGGGGGTAGAATGTAACACCCCAAGATTTTATGAGAATTATTCTTCTAAATTTCTTTGATGTCTTTTGTTGTATGCTTCAGAAAGATTAGCTTGCGCTCTATGCAACACTGTGTTAACTTGTAGTATACACAACACTATTCTTGTCTTGTGATGCACACAATTTCATGTTCTTTTGAATAACATTCATTTTACACAACACCAAGTATAGATTTTGATCAATGTATAACTGAACTATATTTTGAGTATGTTATACGCAACACCAAATGAATATTTAACAACACAAAACCCTGACTTTCCTTGCATTACATGCATGTTCGACCTTCCTTGATAACTTGCATTGTACGCAATACCGAGTTTCACTAAACAACGATATTTTATGGAAATATTATATAAACTAGCCCATACGAATAGTAATACCAACTTTTTAAAATTTTATAAATTTTATCATTTAAAATGGACTCAATTTTTGAATTCATAATATCGAAATTATCCTAGGGTTACGTATTGGTATTTTTCTGAAAACTTTCAATTTTTGATGAATAGTGAAAACACTAAGTTATTGGTTAAAAGTCAATTTTTATTTAAATAATAATTTATTTTATTTAAATTTATTTTAGATAAAAATAGATTCATAATACCTATATAAGTTCAATGTAATTCATTGGAGTCATTTTATAATAATTTTAGATATATAAAATTTTTATTGAACTTTTTACCGTCTTTTACCCACTTCATAGGAGAATTTGCAAATTTACATAAAACGTAATTTTACCGCTTTTTTTGAGTTTTATTTCGAAAATCTGAAAGACATAGTTAATATTAAGGAGGAAAATGTTGTTCAATAAGATAAAAATAATTTTTGGAGAATAGTAACTTTTTACTTTTATTTAGCACGGTTAAAAGTAAATAAGGTAAATAAGGGGAAAATGATATTATTATTACCACAACACATGTCCTAATTCTATTGGATAAGTATAATTTGACCAAAAACCACTGTAAGAATAAAATATGAACCTCTTTGGTCCAATTGTATTAGATTATGACACTTATTGTTATTTTATTTAAAGAAGAGTTTAAATAGTTAAAATCAATGTTTAATAACTAAACCATTTTTAATATATGTCTATACATAAGATAAATTATACTGTAAATATTAATTAGAATTATAAAAATATTTCTTACATAATGATATTTTATTTTTATTTTTTAGACATTGAATAATTTAATTTATATGTGAAACAATGATGATGCAGTAATTACCTTATTATTGAGATGTTAACATAATTGATATAATAAATACCCAAAGAAATGGAATTTTTGAATTTTTATGAATTAAAATAGTTTTATAGGTAAATATAACATATTAGGGTTGGATAGAAGAATTTTTTTCGAAGTAATAATTCTGTTATGAATTTAGAGAAAACAAAATACCAAATAGTCTCAAAATTTACCTAAATGAGTTTTTGAAACAAATATTATATTTTTAATTGATATAATGGTCATAAAAATCTAACGTTCAGCCAAAAGAATTATATAATAATATATATGACATTAAAGAACCAATTGGGGTTCTATTGGTAGTTTATAGTAAGTTTATTAACCATATAGTGTAATAATACAAGAAGACATGGTAAAAGATAAATTATTTAACTTAGAGTTAAATCTAAATTATAAGGTTAAAATGGTAACCTAAACTTTAATAAAACCAATTTGTTGGGATTATTTCAACCCATAACTACAATATCCTTTAAATGAGACACTTTGTAGCCATTATAAACCGAATACGAATTTATTATTAAAAAATATTTTAAGTTTTTCCAAAGGTGCCCCCAACCCTCTTATATAAAGGCACTCCCACTTATCTCCAATTCACTCCTCCAAAGCCATTTGGATTTGACAAAACCTACCCAAATACCCTCTAAACTGTTTTCCATTCATCATAGAGGCATTCCATTAGTATGAAATCCAACCTAAGAAGCCCTTTTGATCAAATCAAAAGGATGAACTAGAAGAAGAGGTCAATATCTCACCACATATTTCAAGTTCCTTTCTTCTTCCACTTCCTCCTTATTTGTTGTTTCCATTATGAAATATTAAATCCAGAATATTATATATATTGTGATGTTATTATAAATATTTTATAACTGTATTAGTTATTTTATCCATCCTATAATGGAAAAAGTCACCACATGTGCGTACGTACGACTTACTGTCTCCACGTCATTGTGTAGTTTGTTATTCAAACATTTCTTCATTTGGATGTGTATAATAATGAGTATAAATTATATAAATAATAAATATAACATTATGATGATTCTTTATAAATGATAAATTATAAAATTATATAATATATTAATATCAAAAGAATGATAATTGTGCTCATGCGTACGTACGGACTATCGTCTCCACGAACGTGATGAGATTCATTTTTCGTGATTAACCATTCAAGTATGGTTATAAAGTATATATAATAAATAATAATGAAAGATATTACATAATAAATAAACTGTATTTATGTACATAGATGTTTCATTAAATTAATTCCACTCAATTCAATAAGGAAATGAAAAAAACGTTTATGCATACGTAGAACCTACCCTCTCCATGAATGGTGTATTTCATTCCATTTATCGATCAATCATATGTATTTATATGATGAATATATATTATATATAAACCATTTTTTACATTCTTGAATTAAGTAAATCAGGATATAAGTAATAATATCAAAATCAACAAGTTGAAACATGGACGATAAATGAAACATTTTTACTAAAAACCCTGCTTTAACATTGAATTGACAAATGAACGAGTAATATAAAGACGTAAGTGAATAATATATGATATCAAAAATATTATTATGGTATTGTTACAAGTTAATTATATTATTAAACCCACTATACAGGATTCTCGACACATACAGAAGAAATTTCACATAAGGTAAGGGATAATTTTGCAATCTCATTTTTATCCAAGATTGCTTATACGTAAGTATTTGCTGGGGTTATATTTTTCATCCATGTTAATAAAAATGGTTTTCATTAAGTTTTTAATATTATTCCATTTATTTTTAAAGTCATGTTTATCCTTCTTTGACTTTTACTTTGTGTTACGGAAGGAATCTTTCTTTTGTTTACCATATGTGGTACTTTTTGACTTTTCCATTAAAAGTATGAGGAGAACGATTTTTTAACTTATACTGAATGAACGAGTTTTTACGGTTTCATAACTCATTATTTTCATGAAGCATACTCTACAAGATTTCATTAATATTTTCAAAAAAAATCCTTTTTATTATAAAATTGCATGACATTTTGTGAAATTAAAATGATTTTGCAGAAGAAAGGATATTTTCTTCAAGAATTCATTTCAAGTGTTTTATCAAAAGCATTTTCCATCTAAGATGACATTATTTCATATGTGTATGTTTCAAGTATAACATCTCTCTGATTTACATGGTTTTAATTTTCTTGTGATGAAATTATATCCATTTGTTTTATATGGATTTTTTTTGATGGGATGATGTTTTTGAAACCCATTTTATTCTTTGGGTTATGATGAATGATTTATGTTTATGTTGTGGCACACGTAAAAATGATTTCATTGTGAGATGGGTGAGACCTATATCTCCCACTAATGTATTGGGTAACAATTTATATATCATGACATAGACATGGCTGTAACGACAAGTAAATCTTGTATACTAATACTGGGCTGGAACGGTAGGTAAACCCGATTCAGTAGTGGACATTGTCTACTATGATGATATTGGCAGAAATGACTTGACTACTATGGAAATAATATCATGTGCATAATGGTTTTCCACAATTACATGTTTTATTTCCATGCTATTTTACCATGATTGATGTTCCATTATGATCAAGGCCTTATGTACAACCATGTTGATTGTCATTGCTCATGATTTTGATGTTTAAACTTTATGTTCATGTTTTTAAGTTCAAATGTATGTGGGTTTTTTTTTATTTTCTCCATTCTTACCCTTACTAAGAGTTTGAGCTCACACTTTTTTTGTTTTCTTTTACCCAGGATATAATGAATGGTTTTAGGTAAGAAAACAAAAAGTGAAGATATTTATGGGAGATGATGAAGATCTTTCACCATGATTTGAAGATTACGTTCCGAGTATCAAAATACACTAATCTAATATAGTCATTGGGAATTTTTTTTGTCATTTATTAAGTGTTATGAAAAAGTAATGTAATGTCCATGTACGAAATGCTTTGGGTCTCTACACTCAACCCCAAAAAACCCTCAACGTAGACCCCAAAAAAGTCTCAACCCTCATCCCCCAAAACCCTCAACCCTCATCCCTAAAAACCCAAAGACACCTGACCCCAAAAAACCCTAAAACCTCATACCAATAAACTCTTTTACCATCAACACCAAAAAACCCTAAACACCCATCACTGATAAAATCAAAATACTTATCCCAAATAATCCTTAAACGCTCAACCCCACAAATCCTAAACCGATTTCCCCATAAAAACCATAAAATATCTTCCCTAAAAACCATAAATCCTTATCCCCAAAAACCATAATCTTTTAGACCAAAAAAATAGTAAACCACCATCCCAAAAAAAGCTACTCTCATCCCTAGAAAAAACCTCAACCCTAATCCCCAAAAAACCATCATCACTCAAATAAACTAAATCCTAAACCCTACAAAACATCAATCCTCATCACCCAAAACAACATGAACCCTCTATACCAAAAAATATAAAACTTTAGTCCCAAAAAACCCATAAACCATCAAACCCAAAAAAACATCAAAATTTTCCACCCAAAAACATTAAAATTCCATAACCAAAAAATATCCTCAACACTTAGCACCAAAAAACTCTCAACCATTATCCCTAAATATCCCTCAACTATATTTCCTAAAAATCCATTGACCCAATGCCTCAAAAAATACTCAACCCTCATCCATAAAGAACACTCATAAATACACCCCCCAAATCCCTAAACACTCCTCAGAAAAAACCTGAAAAAATCATTTAGGATAAACAATAATCCAAAATATCAAAAATATTTAACCCTTATCCCAAAAAATTGTAAACCCTTGTCCCAAAAAACCTGATAACACTGTACCAAAAACCCCTAATCCCTAATCCCTAAAATACATAAACCCTAAGCACCAAAAAACTGTCAACCCTCACCCACAAAAAACCTTAAAACCTCATCCATAAAAACTCTAAAATCTTAGTTCCAAAAAAACTATAGACCCTTAGCCCCAAAAAAACCCAAACTCTCTCCCACAAAAGTCACTAAACACTTATCCCTAGAAAAACCAAAACCCTCAACCCTAAAAACCATATACCCCTAAAAAAACCATAAAACCTAAGAAAAAACTCCCTAATATCATATCTTTAAAAAATCCCAACCATCGGCCATAAAAAACCATAAACACTAATCCCCAAAATATATTCTGTAATCATCCTCAAAAAACCCATCACACTTGGCCCCAAAAACCCTGAACCCTCAGAGTCTGAAAAACCCTAAGGCCTCATCCCCAAAAAACCGTCAACCCTCATTCAAATAAATTATAAACCCTAGTATTTTAAAACCCCTAAATCCTTATCCACAAAAAAGTAGACACTCATACCCAAAAAAACTCTCAACTCCTATCCCAGGAAAATCCTCAACCCTTAGCAGCAAAAAACCCTCAACCCTTAGCACCAAAAAAACTCTACCTTAATAAGAAAACAAAACAATATTCCCAATAAACTCTGAAACCTAATACCCAAAGAATAACCAACCTTCATCCTACAAAAAATCCTAAATCCTTTTCCCCAAAAAACCCCAAACTGTCAGCCAAAAATATCCATACATACCCATCCCCAATAAATATTCATATCACAGATCAAATAAACCCTCAACCATCATCCCCCAAAAAACACTTAACCCCATTGTGAAACCCCATGAAATTAATAATTTTTTTAGAATAAATATATTCTTTTTTTGGAATACATTATACACATTGTTAAACTTATGCTACATACAACACTGAATTAGCCAGTGTTACATTGGAGACTGAGTTTTATCACCTTTTAATTAGGTAACTATTTAAAAATAAAATTTGGAACTTTTATGAATTTTATTTTAAAAAATAAACAACATTTTTTAATTCAGAATGCTGAAATTAGCTTATTATTAAGTTTTTGGATTTTTTTGAGAAAATTGGTTTTTTTGATGAATAGTGAAAATTATTGCAATTTAGTTAAAAAATCATTTTTTTAAATAATTTTTAATGATAAATTGTATTTTAGAATGGTTTTAGAGTCACGTTATATCAATTATAAATCTATTTATACAATTATTATCATTATAATAAATTTTACATTCTTATTTAATATAAAAAATAACAAAATTTTGAACATTTTTCCACTATAAAAACTCTTTATTTCACCCCATTTATGGGATTAAGATTAATCTAAAATTTACCACTTCTATGATTGGAATTAGAAAACCCTGACACATGCCAGTTCAATTAATTTAATATTTTTGTTCCAATAAGATCAACTTAATTTTTTGGCCAAAATGATTTGTGATTATGACAAAGATTTATTACATTGATTAAAGTTTGATTAAGCTTAATAAAAGACTAACATTAATATTAAGGAACTACATCACTATGAAACATGTCCAAAAGTCACTAGATTCCAATTATTTGATCATGTCCCCACATTGTTCTAAATATATTGTTATTGGGATATTATTAAATGAATGTTCGCAATATTAAAGGTTAAGTAAAGAAAAAGGAAAAAAAGGGAACATTCCTTACCTATAACAATTATAACATTTTGAGATATTTAAGAAACATAATATGTTGGTTATTTTATACCCATTTTTAAGATATATTATTTATTGTTATCATAATAATTTATCAATAATTTTTATAGAGTATTTAGTTTCTTAAAATGCTTAATAACTGCATACATAGTGATTATTTAATTAATAATTAAATAAAACAAGTGACACTATAAATATTAAAAGTGAAGAAAATTGAAAGAATTATTGTATTTATTTAATTTTTAAAATTAGAATATCATGATTCATATCTTTATACCTAATATATTTGAATTACAATAATACATTGATAATTTGAAATTCACATTATATAAATAATTTCAAAATTCACATAATTATTATTTCACAATAAATAATTCTTATTAAATGATTTAAACTTATTAAAAATCCTATATGATGAATAGTGTTTTTAAGTGTTAATAAATATTATATATTGTCTATTTATAATGAAATTTATCATTTTTAATTATCAAATTTACCCATATACTATAAAAACATTATTAACACTATCCGGGTTAAAGCATTGTTTTAGTGTGTCACGTGCAATTGTTTTAAAATTAATCTCCAAAAAAAAGAAATTATTTTCTATAATTCTGATATAATATTAATAATTTAGTTTCTCTGTATTTTTTAATAAATCTAACTTTAATTTATAATTAATGGTTAAATTAATTAGATTAGAATGCTAGTTTCTAAAATAAAAACCATAAGGATCGAATTTGGTAATCATTGAAGTTAATGGCCCAAATTACTAAAATGGATATATTTTTGGGTGGATGTGGTTTTTATATAATATTATTATCCTTTAATCTAGTATTTTTTCATTTTGGAGGCTATTTAGGAAAGATAGACCACCCATTATTGAATACCATTTGGTATTTACAAAAGGGCCACTCCCCTTTCCCAATAAAAGGCCACCACCTCTCCCCAATACTAACACTAATAAAATAATATAAGATCAGAAAACACCTGAAAAAATAGTCTCCCAAAGTCCCTCACCTATAACTAGAATCATTCCTTTGGGATGAATGCTTTCTATGAAATCCTTTTGGTATATACCAAAAGAAGTTACCTGATTAAGAGGTAACACCTTCTCTCATGCTTTCTAATTTAATTTCCATTATCCACCCACTATAATATTATTATTATATTATTACATAAAATAGAATTATATTAAATATACTTGTATTTTTTTAGAATATGTTTTTTAATGATACTTATACACACCTCCATATAGTGGTTAACAAACATATTATTTCTATGTACGGTGAAATATAGCTTCCCCAAACGATGAGTGTTCAATTTTTCCCTAACACCTCTCAGGGTGGAAATTATGATAGGAACTAAATTTATAATATATATATATATATATATTATTTTTTATTTAATATTTTTCTGTTATTTTCATTTGGAACAAACTTCTATTCTATCCAAGTATGGTAAATACGATAATTTTATTTGAGGATGTGTGGACTGCTGTCCCCTCAAAGTGATATGACTTGTCAATGCCATACATTGAACATATAATAAATGGTGTTAATAAATCATTGTAAAATATATAAAATAATTAATATACTTGAATTATAATATAATCATTTATATTTTATTTTTAATTATTTTAATACAATAGAGAAATGAAAGTAGCGTTCATGCGTAAGTACGACCTACCGTCTCTATGAATGGTGCAATTAATTTCTCATCTCCATATATTATGAACTATTCTAAACACATATGTACTAAATATATATGATTATTTGTTCATGGTTTACATTTTTAGGCTTTGAAACCATGATATATTTAATATTAACACCAAATGAAAATTAAAAACGTAGTGGTGAAAACTAGGAATTTAAAACCCGAAATAGTTAAAGTAACGAAAAAGTGTTAAAAAAAAGGTAATAAAATATTGTTAGAAGCTAATATTTTGTATTATTAACATTATTTTGGTTCTTTTATTAGTTTTTAATATATTTACACCACTATATAAGAGGCTGAGGACCACAGAACAAAAGACAAGGATAAGGTAAGGGAATTCATCTCAACATACTAACCATTGAGACTAATGGTTATTATGCACCAATTCCCACTTATTTGGTGTATATACTACTCATTGATATGTTATAAAATGAATATAAGTATTCTCATTATGTTATATATAATTTCCCGATCATAGTTACCTAGAGCTGATGCATTATTACAAAACAGTGGCATGATCACAAGGGATCAAATCCCAAAAGACAAATCAGTTTAATAGCCTTAGATGTACTAGATACATTCATAAGTTTTACATTACATTATAAAATGAAAAAAACAAAAACATTGTCCCCATTTACCACACTAATATTACTTAGACTATCCCTACAGGTCATTCAAAATATACTTTTTGCATCATAAAAAAATAAAACATAGAAAGGGGTGAGCTCAGATGCTCAGTATGGATAACAATATAGAAAATACATTTAATAAATAAGAAAAAACATTTATGGAAATGTATAAGACTAAAACATAAGCCTATTAAACTTTAAATTCAGCATAATATGGAAGATAAAAATCAAATAATTCCATTTACTTATTCATATGGATATTATACTAGTCGAATAATCACATGCAATATCAATAACCAATTTCATTATGATGGAATAAATAATGTCAAACTTCATAACCACAGAGTCAATGCCAAGTGAAAAGACTATAAATAATATTTTTGGAAGGCCTTTTGGCAAAACACTATTTTTTCTCATGATAACCACCAATGTATTTAAAATCTATAGCGAGCTCCACCCATCACTTACTAAGTCCATTGCATTCCATATATTAAAAGGTTGAAAAATAATAAAAAAATTCTATATTAAAACTATCATATGAAATTTCAGTACTATATCCATAAACTATGAGTGGTATAAAAATATCACATCCATAGTAAACCATATCAGTAAAACATTAAATACAATATGGAAGATGGTATCATAATAAGTCAACTTCAAACAAGTGTAAAATCCATCAGAGTATTTTGACATATTTAAAATAAAAACTATTTGAGATAAATATATTTTTCTATTTTTGAAATCATTTAAAAGTCACATAATTATAAAAGAAAAAATTTATTTTGAAAATTTTCTTATAATCAAGTAATGGAAGCTTCGATGGGTTTATAATAGAATAAAATAGCCACACCCTCTATATAAATCATTCTTACCTTAATTCGTCGAAAAGGTCATAATGTACCTTGTTTGGAAAACGATGGAATGATTCATTTCAAAAAAATTTATAAAAATTTCTACCAATGGTATAAATTACTTTAATCCATAGTCTATTAAATAGTAAAAATGTTTTGAAATAGATTTTTATGAAACACGGATGTGGATGATAAATAAGTCCCAGTAGATACTTACGCAGAAACAACCTCAGATAAATAATGAGATTGTAAAATTAACCCTTACCATGTAAAATACCTAGGTGGAGGGTATGTTAACCTCTTGTATAACAGTTAAATAATGTTTATTAAATTATACAAGAACCACATACATAAATTTGATATCATATATAATCTTCTAATATTGCTTTGTTAATAATATTTCTGTAGTATCATCATTTTATGTGTTAACTGATTCAGTTTCCTTTATATGATTGGTTACATAATCCATTTTTGTTATGGATAGGATGTATTTGACTAATATTTATAATGATATTAAGTTAATAAACATTATTTTTAATAAAAATTACTCGATAAATGATTACGATGGGGAATGAATCTCATCGTATTCATGGAGACGGTAATCCGTATGTACGCACGAGCGACCATATCATTATATTGATGGTGACATAGTATGTAATTAAATATTATATCATATATAAATAATAATATAGATGTTATATTTATTATTTACATCAATTATAAACATTATTATACCCATCAAAAAAATTAAGTGTTTGACTAAAAAACTACACCATGATGTGGATACGGAAAATCGTACGTACGCACGAATGGTGACTTTTTCATTCATAGGATGGATAGAATAATAAAAATATTTGTTCCATTTTTTTTATAAAATCACAATATGTAAATTTTACTGGAGTGATTATTATTTTTCGAAACAAAAAAATAGTAAGTGCAATATGAAAATAACATGAAATAGGTGATTAAATATTTACCTCTTCTTCGGGTTGTTCGTTATGATTTGATCTAAATGGCTCATTAGGTTGGCTTTTTGATCAATTTAAGGCCTCTAGAATGAAGTGAGAATATTTAGGAGTATATTTGGGCAGGGTTTGTCTGACCAAAATAGCTTTGGAGGAGTGAAATTAAGAGAAGGGGAAGTTCCCTTTTATAAGATTGGTGAGGGGCACCTTAAGAAATGATTGAAATATTATTTTATAATAATTTTTTTTTTCAATTTATAATGGCTCCAAATTGATTTATTTTGAAGGTAATTTGGGTTTGGGTCTAAAAAGTCTCATACAATAGGTTTTATTCAGTTTTATGTCACTATATGAACCTTATATTTTAGTTTTAACTCTTAGTTAAATAGTTTAACTTTTACCCTGTATTCTTGTATTATTATAATAAATGGTTAATAAAATTACTATAAAATCCAAGAGAACATCGAGTTGTTAATTAATGATATATATATATCATTGTATATTTAATTTTGCCTAACTTTAGATTTTTTTGGAATATTATATCATGTAATAATATATTATTTTTTTAAAATAACTATTTATGTCAATTTTGACACTAACTTGTATTTTGTTTTTGCTAAAACAATTACAGCATGATTACTTCGAAGAAAATTCATTTCATCAACCCTTACATGTCATAAGGAAATATAAAATTAGTGGAATATATCAGAATTATAAAATTACATTTATTTATATATTTATAATATCAATTATTTTAATCATTCATTAATAAAGGTATTTACTCCCTCATCATTGTATCATAAATAAATTTAATTATTTAATGTTCTAAAATTATAAAAAAAAATTCCATTGTGTAGGAAATATTTTTATCTTTCCAATTAATATTTATAGTGGAATTTATCATTTTTATTACACTATATTAAATTTTTTTAGTTATGAAAACATGAATGTAACACTTTTAACTATTCTTTAAATTTAATAATAATAAATGTCCTAATATAATCCAAGTGAACCAAATAGGACCATATTTTATACCTACGGTTTATTTTGGTCGAAATAAACTAATCTAATAAAATTTAGACATGTGTTAGGGTAATTATAATATATCTTTTTACACTTAATTACCCTATTTACTTTTTACAGTGGTAAATAAAATTCAAAAGTTACTATTCACCAAAAAAATTCAATTTATTGAACCACATTTTACTTATTGATACCAACTGTGTCTCTCAAATGTTTTAAATTCAACTCATTGAGGCATTAAAATTATGTTTTATACAAATTTTCAAATGTGCCAAGGAATTGGGTAAAATATTTTAAAAAGTTCAATAAATTTTTATGTCTCTAATATAATTATAAAATGACTCCAATGAATTACCTTAGAATTTTATAGGTATTATGTATATATTTTTATATAATATAAATTTAAATAAAATAACAAATTATTTAAATAAGAAAACAGTTTTGACCAGTAACATAGTGTTTTTCACTATTAATCAAAAATTGAATGTTTTCAGAAAAAAAGCTAAAATTCACCCTAAGATAATTTTGATATTCCGAATCCAAAAATGATGTTCATTTTTAAAATTAAAATTTAAAAAATTTCAAAAAGTGGATATTACTATTCATAACGGCTAGTCTTATTTGTCTTGGTGTGTTAGAACTCAAAGTTGCGCACAATGATACCTATTGCATTATTCAAAGGGAAACATAACATGGAAGCTTGGGGTGTTACATTCTTCCTCCATCAAATAATTTTTTCTTCGAAATTTCTAGAATACTCCTGCGTAAAAATATTCATGTGGTTATTCATTATATATTTCTCAGTTTCCCATGTTACCTCTTCTATCTTATGGTTTCTCCATAGAACTTTTACCAGATGAGTCGTCTGGTTTCTCAGAACTTGTTCTCTAGTATCAAAAATCCTGCCAGGCTATTCACAATAAGACAGATCGGGTTCCAGTTTTATTTCATCATAAGTGAGTACTTAAGTTGGGCCTAGCATGTATTTTCTCAACAGTGATACATGGAACACATCATGAACTTTAGAGAGACTTGGAGGCATTACCAAACGGCATGCTACAACCAAAATTTGGTCTAAAATTTCGAGAGGTTAAATGTACCTGGGACTTGATTTACCCTTCTTACCGAATCGTATAAATACCTTCCAAGTAGATACCATCAATAAAACATGATCTCCCACCTAAAATTCCAAATCCTAATTTTTGTTATCAGCATTTCTCTTTTCCTTACATTGAGCTGTTTTGATGTGGGTTTGGATAATATTCACCTTTTCCATTGTTTCTTCAATGAGTTTTGGGCCTACGAGTTTTCATTCACCAACATCATCCCAACAAGTTGGCGTCAGATATCTCTTTCCATATAACGCTTCATATGGTGCCTTCTGAATACTTGAATGGAATCTATTATTATAATAAAATTCTATTAGATGTATATATTGATCCCACATACGTTGAATTTCCAGTGAGCAAGATCTCAACATGTCTTCTAAGGTTTGAGTATTCTATTCTGATTGTCCATCAATTTGAGGGTGGTAGGCAGTACTCAAATGAAGTTCAGTATCCAAGGATTTCTGAAGAATTTTCTTGAATCTTAATGTAAAAAGGGGATCATGATAGGAAACAGTCGATAGGGGTAAACCATGAAGTCTTACAAATTCGTTAATATATAGTCATGACAGACGTTCAAGAGGTAAATATTCTCTTATAGAAAGAAAATGAGTTGACTTGGTAAGATGATAAAAAACGTCCCATATTTCATCATTCCTTTTAGTATTATTATGTATTACCAAGACAAAGTTCATTGTAATATCATCCCACTTCAACTATTGTATGGGAGGAGGCTTGATGTCTCTTTTAGGATGTTGTGTTCTGGATTTCACTTGTTGAAATACCATACATCTTGACACATAATCATAAATCTCCCTCTTCATATTGTACCCCAAAAAATATTTCCTCCAGATTTGTATTCATATAAGTTCTACCATGGTGTATAGAGAAATTGAAGATATGATCATCATCCAACAATTACCTTTTTAGATCAGGTATGTTAGGAACACAAAGCCTCTTACCAAACATCAAAATCACATCTTCATTTAGAATTCGATCAATCTCCTGTTGTGTAAAGATTTAATTTTATTTTGAAACTCCTCATTATTAGTCTAAGAAATTTTTATCCTTTCTAGTAATGATGGTTTGGAAACCATTCGAAAAAGTATTAATGTTTCACCTTTTGTGATGATTCCCATATCCATATTTACATGATCCATGAAAATAGGACACCTTTGAACTCTCATTTTATTCAAAACTCCATGATCCTTTCTGATCAATGCATCTACCACCTTATCTTCCATCCCTGGCTCTTAGTGTATAGTAAAATCATAATCCATGAGTAGTTCGAGCCATCCCTTATGCCTCATGTTGAGTTCATTTTGGGAGAAAATATACTCCAAATTCTTTGAATCAATATATATCTCTCATTTTTTACAATAGAGACAGAGTCTTCATATCTTCAAAGAAAATATTACAACTGCTAACTCAAGATCATGAGTGGGATATTTTTGTTCATGATTTTTTAGCTATCGTGATTCTTAGGCAATAACTCTATCATTTTGCATAAGGACACAACCAAGTCCTTTCATTGAAGCATCACTATGAATAACAAACCCATCATTCCCCGATGGTAGTGTCAAGATAGGAGCATTGACTAATGTTTTATTCAATTTTTCAAAACATTCATGAAACTCTTTTTTCCAAAAAAAATTATCCCCTTTACATGTGAGCTTGTTTAATGGGTTATCCAACCAGGAAAAATTATGGATGAAAAGTTGATAATAACCTGCTAAACCAATAAAAATGTGTACCTCGGTTATACTCATTGGTGCTGGCCATTCTTGGATTTCCTTTTTCCAAGAAGGATCTAGGGAGATTCCATCGATAGAGACAATATGTACCTAAAAAGAAATATACTGAAGCCAGAATTCACAATTGCTAAACTTCCCTTATAATTCATTTCTTATAAGAGTATTTAGGATAATGCACAAGTGATTTTTAGGATCTTTGTAGCTTTTGGAGTACACCAAGATATCATCAATAAATACCAGTACAAAGTCATCAATATATTCCTTGAAAAATCGATTCATAAGATCCATGAAAATAGAGGGTGTATTAGTCATCCCCAAAGGCGTTACTGTAAACTCATAATGCCCGTACCTAGTTCAAAATGTTGTCTTTGGAATGTATTCCTTTTTCATGCACAACTGATGATATCCAGATCAAAGATCAATCTTTTATAATTATTGAACTCCATGAAATTGATCAAATAAATCATTAATAAGAGGTAGGGGATACATGTCTTTTATTATTATGGAACTGACCCCCTGTAGTCAATACACAACCTCATAGATCAATCTTTCTACTTAACAAAATGAATAGGGTCTCCACTTGGAGAAACACTAGGGTGGATAAATCATTTATTGCATAACTCCTCTAGTTGTTTAGTTAGTCACACTAATTCTACAATGTACATTCTATAAGGGGTCTTAAATATGGGCATATAACCATGAATTAAATCAATGGAAAACTCAATTTCTTGATCTAGAGGATGTTCCGGTAAATCCTCTGGAAACACATCAACATATTCTTTCACAATAGGTACGTCCTCTATTTGAACATTCCATTACTCACCCACAATTATTTCATTATCTTCCTACACCATAATTGAATTTAGTGGAGCGACTGGGGTGGATCTAGATAAGAATAAGTTGGTGACATTTCTGCTCTAAAAATAAGGTACTCCTTATCATCATCGAAAATTGTACTCTCCTTCTGGTTACAATAAATTTTCGCATCATGTTCCAAAAGACAATCCATACTGAGGATTATATCAAAATAAATCAAGGGTATGATGATGAAATTATCAGATAAATAATGTTTATATGCCTTAATTAGAACTGATTGACTAAACATTGTTGCAATGATACTTCCTATAAGAATTTTGACTGAAAATCCATTGTTAAATCATATTGAAAATATTTAATTTTCTTAGAAAATTGGGAAGAAATGAAACAAATTGATGATCTAGAAACAAATAAAGTATTGTCTAAACATGGGGATACCATTAAATTACCTGCCACCGCCTCTTTCAGAGCTTCAACCTCGGTAGTGGTGATCACATACGATTTTACTATTTCTCTTGGACTTTTCTTAGGTAAGTTTTCCTGATGCTTTGTACATTCATTTGCATAATGCCCCATTTCTTTATTACTGAAGCATTCAACATTGATAGAATCTTTCTTCCCATTTCAATAACGAGCTTGGTTCCCTTTTTCACGACACTTTTTACAAACTCTAATTCCCTTCATGCAAGTATCGGGGTATTTCATCCTATATATACCACATGATGGAAATTCAAAATTTCTAGTATTTCCCGTATTTCCATTTCCAGATTCTTCAGTAGATATCTTCTTCACATTATATACATTAAAGTCGTAAGACATAGAGAATTACTTCTATGTCTTGATTGCACATAAGACAATATCTTCGTATGATGAGAAGGACTGTGAGAATAATTCTCGATGAAGAAATGGTTTTAACCGATCGATGAATCGATCAATCATACTCCTTGGGTTAGATATAAAATCATCTACTTTCCTTTCCATCCTTGTAAAGTTATCCACATACATTGCGATATTCTCATCCTCCTTTTAACTCAGACTCAAATATAACCTTTCCATATCTGCTCGATGATCATGATGAAAGTATTTATCTATGAAAAGATATTTTAACTATCTCCATTCTATATTTGATACTTCTTCGTCCTCATTTTTTTTGAATTAATGACCACTATTGATATGCAAATCTCATGAGAAGATAAACCACCATAAAAACTTTTTCCATTTTGCTACTCCCCAAATCATGAAATATTTTCTATAAGGAAATTATCCATTTATCAGCTAAAAATGGATTTTTAGTCCCATTGAATGTTGATGGTTGTTTCCTCATGAAGTTGTTTAACATTGATCCTCCGCGTTGTAGATCAGGGCTCTCCATACGGGTATGGTTATTATTCATAACTTGAGTGAGTTGCCCCAGTATAGTGATAAGCTGATCAACACTAGTTGCATCACCTGCTCCACTATAATTATCTAATTAAGTAGGTAAGTCCCTACATGGATTATGTTTGTTGATACAGTTTCCATTCCTTCCATGAGGCACCATTTCTAAACAATGGAATACACTACATTAGTTTATGAATCACAATACATAATTCAAAACATGTAAAGCAGTTAACGTAACTTGAAAAATTTATGGTTATAATCCATAATCATAAAAAAATTTCTTTGAGGAGGTATATACTCATAAATCCTTAATAATGGTTTGTTTAGAAAATGTGAATTATCCAGAGCATTTCCCTTGGGAGTGTATTAACCAAGAGTGCAACAAGGCCTGTTGTCGTGTACCATGATACCCTAGGCCAAGACCAAAACTCCTAGTCATATTTTTCACTCCTAGGTACATATGTTCCAGAGCCACCTCTAAATTCATGTATCTAGATAGGGATATATTTCTTGGAAAATACACAAAATCACTACATTACCAAAATTCTAGGATTCTTTCTTCTCTATTATACTCCTCAAAGACTATCTTTGCGTAATGTTCTCTAATCAGAGTTTTTAAAAATTTAGTTTCCAATGTTTTTATTAAACCCTCTCTGATACCAAATATAATTCCCTAACCCTAGTTACCTAGATCTGGTGCATTATTACATAACATTTCTATGATCACATGGGATCAAATCCCAAAAGACCAATTAGTTTATTATCCTTAGAAGTACTAGATACATTCATAAGTTTTACATTACATTATAAAATAAAAAACAACAACAACATTTTCCCTAATTAGCACATAAATATCCCTTAGTCTATCCCTGCAGGAAAGTCATAATATATATTTTTTGCATCGTGGAAAAAATAAAACATAGAAATCGGTGAGCTCAGATGCTCATTAAGGATAACAATATAGCAGAAAGGATTATAAATAAGAAAAAATGTTTAAGGAACTGTGTTAGACTAAAACATAAGAATTTTAATCTTAAAATTCAGCATAAAATGGAAAATATAAATCATATAATTCGATTTAATTATTCACATGGATATTATAATAGTTGAATAATCACATGCAATATCAATATCCAATTTTATAATGATGGAATACATAATGCCTGACTTCATAACCACATAGTCGAGGCCTCGTGCCAAGAATATAAATAAGATTTTGTCAAGGCCTTGTTCTAGGACACTAGTTTGTCTCATGAGACAAACCAATGCATCAATGAGCTATAACGGGCTCCACCGGTCACTTACTAAGTCCAATTTCTTCCTTATATGAAAATTTTGGAACATAATATAAGCATTCATATTAAAACTAACATACTAAATATCAATAAATTAACCATAATTAATGAATGGTATAAAAATTGCACATCCACATTTAAACATATAAAAAAACCTCACTACTATACGGAATATTTTATCATAATAAATCAACTTCAAACAAATGTAAAATCCATGAAAATATTCTAACATAGATGAAATCAAAACCATTTGAGAGAAATATCTCTTTCTATTTTTGAAATAATTTAAAAGTAAAATAATTATAATAGAAAACATTTATTTTTATAATATTTTTATAATCTTGTAATGGAAGCTTCGAATGGGTTATAATGGCGGAAAATAGCCACACCCACCGTATAAGTTAAAAAACATTCTTACCTTAATTCCTCGAAAAGGTCATAAAGTACCTTATTTGGAAAATGACATAAATATTACTTTAATGATTTTTTTTTTAAAAATTCAACCACGGGTATAAATGATGTTAACACATATTCTATTAAATAGTAAAAAAAATTGGAATACATTTTTAAGAAACATGAATGGGGATGATAAAGAAGTTCATGTAGATATTTACGTATAAACAACCTCGGATAAGTAATGAAATTGTAAAATTAACACTTACGTTGTACTTTTACTTGGTCGAGGGTACATTAAAATCCGTTATAATAGTTAAGTAATTTTTATTAATTTATACATGAACCACATACATAAATATGATATCATATATGATCTTCTAATTTTTCTTTGTTAATAATATTTCAGTAGTATCATCGTTTCATGTGTTTACTGATTTGATTTCCTTTATATGTTTGGTTACGTATGCCAAGTTTGTTATGGATAGGATGTATTTGATTAATATTCCAAATTATATTATGTTCATAAAAATTATTATTAATAAAAATCAGTCTTGAATGATTATGATGGGGAATGAATCTTATCATGTTTGTGGAGACAGTAATCCGTACGTACGCACGAGCAAAAATATCATTATATTTATGGTGAAATAATATGAAATTGGATGGTATGTCATATATAATTAATCATTAACATGTTATGTTTATTATATACATCAATTATACTCATTATTATACCCATCCGAATAATGAAGCGTTTGAATAACAAACTACACCACGACGTGGAGACAGTAAGTCGTACACACACACGTATGTTGACATAGTTATTAATAGGATGAATATAATAAAGAATATAGTTTTTCCATATTTATAATAACTTCACAGTACCTATAAGGTAATGTATTTATTATTTTTTTTATGGAAAAAACATAGAAAGAGTAAGTGGAAGCATAAAATAACATGAAAGATGTGATGAAATATTTACCTCTTCTTCGGGTTCTTCGTTTTAATTTTATAAAAACGGGTCATTAGGTTTGATTTGTGATCAAATTAAGGACTCTAGGATTAATTGAGGATATTTGGGAGGATATTTGAGTAGGGTTTGGCTGATAAAAATGTCTTTGGAGATGTGAAATTAAGAGAAGAGGATGTTCCCTTTTATAGGTGAGGTGAGAGGCACTTTAAGAAAATATTGAATTATTATTTTATAATCAAATCATATTATGTTTCTAATGGATCCAAAAGAATTCATTTTAAGGATAAGGTTGGGATGAGCTAAAACCTCTCAACCAATAGATATTATACAGGTTGAGGTCACCATATTATCCTTATCTTTTAGTTTTAACTCTTAGTTAAATAGTTTAACTTTTTCCATGTCTTCTTGTATTATTATAATAAATGGTTAATAAACTTACTATAAAAGGCCAAGAGAACCTCAAGTGGTTCCGTAATGATATATATATATATATATCATTATATAAGTCCATTGGATGAAAATTAAAATTTTATGAATATTATAACATTTAATAATAAAGTATTTATTTTTAAAACTCTTTAATGTCAATTTTGAAACTATTTGGCATTTCTTTTTTGTTAAAGTCATAACAGCATGATTAATTCGAAAAAAAGTAATTTAATCAATCCAAAAATATCATATTAACTTTTCAAATTGTGTAATTTATCAAAATTATCAAATTAGATTTATTTGGATATTTATAGTATTAATTATTTTAATCTTCCATTAATATTGTAATTATTGCATCATCATTGTATCATAAATAAATTAAATTATTTAATGTATAAAAATTATTAATAAAATTTCATTATTTATTATATCTTCTTCTCTTTCTAATTAATATTTATAGTCTAATTTATTTTATGTGTAACCCCAAATGAAAAAAAAAATTAGTTATGAAAACATTAATTTTACACTTTTAACTATTTTTTAAATTAAATAATAATAAATGTACTAATCTAATACAAGTGGACAAAAAAGGATCACATTTAATTCCTAAGATTTATTTTGGTCAAAATACACTATCCAATATAATTAGGACATATTTTGGGTAATTATAATTTCATTTTTACCATTAATTACATTATTTACTTTTAACCATGGTAAAAAAAATTCAATAGATACTATTCAACAAAAATAATTTTATTCTTATTCAACCAAATTCTACTTACTGAAATCAACCATGACTCTCATATTTTATAAATTCAACACACTGATGTGGAAAATTAAGTGTTATGCAAATGTGTAAATGTGCCAAGGCGGTGGGTAAAAGATAGTAAATAGGTCAATAAAATTTTATGTATCTAATATTATTATAAAATGACTAAAATGAATTACATTGAACATTTATATGTATTATGTATCTATTTTTACCTAATATAAATTTAAATAAAATAACAAATTATTTAAATAAAAAGTCAGTTTTAACCAATAATGTAGTGCTTTTCACTATTAATGAAAAATAGAATTTTTTTAGAAAAATACAAAATATTCACCCTAAGATAATTTTGATATTCCGAATCCAAAAATGAAGTCCATTTTGAAAAATAAAATTTATAAATTTTCAAAAAGTGGGTATTACTATTCATAAAGGCTAGTTTGATTGGTCGTGGTGTGTTATAACTTGTAGTTGCATACAACATAAGCTATTAAATTATTCAATGGGAAACTTAACATGGAATCCTGGGGTGTTACATTATAAGTTTCATTATATTCAAGGTTAATTTTTAATTAAATGATTCAATGTGATATGGGACACATTTTAATTTTTAAATATTATTTTTCTTTTTGATTGGTTAATGTAAACAACCATTTGTTTTAATTATCTTTTTTTGAGGTTTTATTGATAAATCAATATATTTGTTAAATATGGATAAATTTTTTAAGGCACATTGTTCATTAATAAGAAAAATTATTTATATTGGTACGACATGGGTGGGGCCTGGATATAGATATCCCCTCGATGCATCAGTAGTATCATGATACGAATCAATATGGAAATTATATGTGTTTTACCCAAAATTTTGTAAACCGACTTGTGAAGCCTCTTGATGTTAATGGTACCATCTTCCTAGGAAACAATGCATCCAATAATTAAGCATTATCCTCATTTTTCGAGTTATTATTAATCCATGAGATATTTCATCGATATATTTTTGGATACATTTCATTTTGAAGATTCAGTTATTATGCATTCATGATATATTGCGTTGACCTATATATGGATACAATTTATTTTTAGTTCCCTGATTAAATGAAATGTTTTCCATTTTTTTCCTTTCCATATTGACATTGCCTTATATAGTTATAAAATGCCATTTTTTATTATTTATTTACCTTGACATGTAATTTTACTTCAATTGATTCATTATTGCTTCCTCTTTACGAACCCTTGCTGAACATTTGAGCACACCCTTATTATATTTATTTTCCTCAGTTTCTGATGAATATATATTTTATTAATAATTCAAGGTTGTTGTTTATTTAATTTTATTGTCTTCAATGATTTTTTTTTCTATTTCCCAATGTATTACGAGTATCATGTACGTAACCTGGATTTCCAAGATTACTAAACTGAATGGTCTGTTGGGATTTTCTTGCTAGTATTAATTCCAATGTAATGTATTAATGCATCGGCACCAGGCTTCAGGGGATAGAATGTTTTACTTGATATTAAAGGATTTTTAGAAACAACGTTGTAATCTAGATTTGCAAAACTTATATTAGCGAGCACAACCCTGAGATTGACATTGAGGATAAGTATACAATAACATCATATGATTTCAGGAAGGTAGTGATTATGTGGGTATTCTTAGCAATACATGCCTGTTTGGATACTACATGTGGATGTGATTATAGAAAAGATGTACCTATGAGTAATAACTCTAACAAGGTGTTTCGGGCTTGACTTGGGGAAACCTGGTATAAGACTATGAGCCTTACATCACATCTAGTTTGAAACATTTGGGTGATATTCATGTGACGGTTCATAATTTATTTACCTACCATTATGAAGGATTAAGAAGTATTTAATTCCCCAAAGTAGCCAATGTTTACGGTTTTAGGGATTTATGATACATAAATTTATGTTAGTGTTATTCTATATTTAGAGATATAAAATGTTCATAACCATATAATCTAATCATGTATATTCTATTGTTTAAAATTATGGTTAGTATAAGGAATGATAACTCCATGAGTTCATATGATGTAATGGGTAATAAGGGCCATATCATTCCTGGTTATTAAGCCATCATTTCAGAAGGAGATAGTCTCCCATGTACTCCCATACTATGAGGAAATAATATCATGGGTTAATAAGATATTTAAAGAATATTTTCAGTCCAATGTATTTTAAGGGAAGAACGGGATGGTAGATAAATAGATGGATTAAGGGAAGAATGAAAAGGAGGATTTTTTCACATGTGATAAATGTAGAGAGAATCACCCTAGTAAATACATAAAGGGAATGAGATTCTGTTATGAATGGGTCAAAAAAGGACACCAAGTTCATGATTCCAGTGTAAGAAAAATTTCTCCAATGTTCCATGCATATACTGAAAAGATATGGGGAACTACGTGAATCAAACGGAATATACCCTAGATGATTCTTTTAGATAATGATAAAGTTATGATACTACTATAGATTAAGAGTAATGATTAATATGGTTGTTCAATAATTATGTCTTTCAAATATTTTATCAGCAATGTATTGGTTAGAAGAATTATGGTATATATGAGTATTGTATTGTAGTACTTTTCCATTAAGGATTTTGAATCATATGCTGAAGGGTACTAGGAAAATTTATTTAGTAAAAAGTTATAATTTTCAGAAAACCCATCATTGAGGGAATGAAAACCCTTAATATATTAATGATGATATGATAAGGATGATGAAATGATTCATTTGGATTAGTAATAACTACCTTGGAACTGATTAAATACCTGTCGACAAGTTGTCAATGATATCATTGATGAGGTTTAAAAAAGTCTTTGATTTATGTAATATATCGAATAACATCTGTCTTACTTAATAAATAAGGAATAATGCATGTTTCCAATAGGGTTTTATGGTTATTTGAGTTATTAAAATATTTCAAAAGGATACACGATGTAGTTACAGACTTGTTTGGACTGTGAAAATTTAAAGTGGCATCATATTGATTAAATTCTAATGATATGTTCACTTTGGAAGTTCAATGACATTCATTCCGAAGTGATTGGATCATAATCAACTAAAAAAGATAACCATTTATAAAATGTTGTATGATGATTATTGGATTTGATTTTAGAGTGTAATGTATTACTTCACTATACGTCACATAATATTCTAAAAGTTGATGTATAAATAGGTTAGGGAATAATAAAATAGAAAGATTGTGTTGACATATATTTTCTAATATTCTTATAAAGTGAAGGAACTCATTAACTATAGAAAAAACTATTTGGAAACAAAAATTATGTCCTATTATCCCCATTTTTTGATGATATCAATGTAATTTACTCTCACCTATGGTTTATGGTCTTGTGGGATAATCTTTCATATGAACATATTCTCTTGCACGTTCCATTAGAACATTGTTGTTGTATGTTTCTTCCATATAAATGTTTAAATTTCCAACCTATGTTCTTCAAGTAGGTATCCATGTTAAGTGACAATTGTCATTTCTTTTCTCTCTTATTAAGAATATGCGATATTAAACCATTTTATGATGTGGGTATTTCAATAATAGTTTATTTTTAATCCCTTGATTGTTGAAATCAATTTTAAACGGTGAGGATGGAATTTCATTAAGGTGGGGAGAATGTGACCCCCCATTACATTACAATATTTTACTTTTTGAATAAATATAATCATTCTGTGGGAATTTTTATACATAATGTTAAGCTTAGTCTATGTATGTCACTTAATTAGATTATGGTACACATGGGTCCGAGTGTTACTTCATTTTAATGGTGTACCTATTTTAAAACTAAATTTTGAAACTTTTATGGAATATATATTTGAAAATAAACTTCATTTTTTAATTTAGAATGTCCAATTTATTTAATGGTAAATTTTTTGGATTTTTCTGAGAAACATCAATTTTTTGTTGAATAGGGAAAATTAATGCAATTTATTTAAAAATACCATTTTTGTTTAAATAATTCAAAATGATAAATTATATTTTAGATTTTTTATAGTCACATTATATCATTTATACATCTATTTAGTCAAATAATTTCATTATAATCAATTTTATATTAAAATTGAATGAAAAAAATAATCAAACTATTGAATGATTTTATAATATAAAAACTCGATATTTCACCGACCCTACGGGATTAGCATTAATCTCAATTTTCCTACCTCTATGATTAGATTTTTGAAAATCTGACATACACTGATGTAATTTCTATGATATTTGTGGTATAATAAGATCAATTTAAATTATTGTCCAAAATGGTTAGTGAAAGTGATTAAGATTAATAATGTTGACTAAGGTATGATTAAGCTAAATTATGGAATAAACCTTAATATTAAGGACCAAAATGACTTGGAGACTTGTCCACAACCCAATGGATGGAGATTATTTGACCATTTCCCCATTGTTTCAGAATATATCGTTATTGGTTTATTATGAACTGAAAGATCCCTATATAAAAGGTTATGTAAGGAAAAAAGGAAAAAAAGGGAACTTTCCATAACTTTAACATTTATAATATATTGAGATATGTAAAATACATCAGATTTTTCTTTAAAAACAATTTTTCAATATAAATAGATTATTTTTAACATAATAATTTCTCAATAATTTTTAGAGATGATTGTGTTACATAAAATGCTTAATAAATGCCAACATAGTGATTAATTATTTATAATTAACTAAAATAAATGATACTATAAATATTAAAAGTGAATTTAATTGATAAAATTATTATAATTATTTTTTTTAAAAAATTAAAATATAAATTTTCACATATATAATTGTAATATATTTTAATTAGAATATTATAAGGATATTTTAA
Organism: Viscum album; assembly: GCA_963277665.1. NCBI lineage: Eukaryota > Viridiplantae > Streptophyta > Magnoliopsida > Santalales > Viscaceae > Viscum > Viscum album. The sequence goes on from OY728156.1 coordinate 1,553,675,428, forward strand.
AATTAACAATAAATAAATAATGTCAAAATTGACATTATAATTATTTTAAAATAAATAAATCAAATTAAATGATTTAAAATAAATAAAAATACTTTATTATGCCAAATGTTTATTAAGGTATATTAAATATTAATTATGGTATATAAATAGACCAATTAATCTTTTATAATTAACATATTAATGTGTATATTGTAAAAATGTTGTTAACAAGGTCTAAGTTCAAGTAGTGTTTTAGTGTTTCACATGCACTATTTTTAAATTGAATTTACAAAAAACATTGTAATTTTATTTATAAATTAGATATAACATTAATAAATAGGTTTCTCTATATTTTCTAATAATTTTCAATTTAATTTATTTTTAATGCCTAAATTAATTAGATTAGAAAACAAGATGCTTTAATAAAAACCAAAAAGATAAAATTTGGGAATCATAGATGTTAAGGAACAAAATTATAAAAATTCCCATTTTTTGTGAATGAGGTTTTTATAGACCTTTATTATCCTTTAATTAATTATTTGTACATTTTTAGGCTCTTTAGGTAAGATAGACCACCCATTCTTGAATACTATTGGGTATTTACAGAAGTGCCACCTCTTCCCTATAAAAGGCCACCAACTCTACCTATCCCTAACCCCACTAAAACCACCTATGTTCGGCCATGACCTTCCAAAATAGTCTCCTAACACCCCTCCTCTTGACCTAGAAGAATCCCATTGGGAAGAAATCATGCCAATAAATTCTTTTTCTATGAACCAAAAGAAGTTACCCAATTAAGAGGTAACACCTTCACTCATTATTTCTAATTTCATTTCCATCATCAACTCACAATAATATTCTTATTCTATTATTACATAAAAAATAATTATCATCAATATAATATTATGTTGTAATGATACAGTTTTTACCTACACTACCACACACCTCTATCTATGGGGAAATGAACACATTGTTTATGTGTTTGGAGAAATACAACCACACGAAACGATGATTGTTAATTTTTACCTAACACCTCCCACGGTAGACATTATGATGGACACACTATAATATATATATATATATATATATATATATATTATTTATGATTTCTTATGACACTGTAATTTATATTTATAACGAATCTTTATGCAATCCAATTTGTGTAAATAAGATAATTTTATTTGAGGAATTGTGGACTACCGCCCCCTCAAAGCGATATGACTTGTTCATGCCATATGTGGAACATATAATAGATGGTGTTAATAAAAAATATGCAACATATATAATTTAAATATTATACTATAATTATATAATAAATATTTATCATTTAGTTTTCATTATTTTAATACAATATAGAAATTAAAGTACCGTTCACATGTACGTACGACCTACTGTCTCCATAAAATGTGTACTTCATTTATAATCCCAAAATATTATGGAAAATTATAAATACATATGTACTAAATATGTAAGTTAATTTATTAATAGTTTAAATTATCGATATGAATAAACCATGATATATTTAATAATAACACCAAATACGAAGTCAAAATGTAGTTGAAAAAACTCGGCAATTAACACCTAAAATAGTTAAAATAAGGAAAAGGTGTCAACAAAAGAGAAATTAAATATTGTATGAAGTTAATATATGGTATTATAATCATGAGTGTTGTTCTAGTATTAGTTTTTAACATATTTAAACCACTATTTAGGAAGATAAGTACCACATAATAAAACGGGAGGATAAGGTAGAGAATTTCATATCCACTTACAAACCATTGATTCTTATGGATTTTATGCAACGATTCAATATTATTTGGTGTATATACTTCTACTGTACAAGTTATACCATGAATATAATTTTTCTGATAATGTTTTAAGTTTCATTTTATTCATACTTTATTATAATTTAAATTTTTCAATGTGGTATGGGACACATTGGAATGTTTGAATATTTTCTTCCTCAACATTGTTTTAATGTCAACAACATTTTTTGTCAATTGTCCTTCTTTGATATATTATTAATAAATATGTATATTCTGTTCAATATAGTAAAAAATTAAGTCACATTTTACATGAATTTGAGAAATTATATGGACTATTACAACATGTTTGGGTCCCTTTTATAGACAGTCGCTCGATGCATCTGTAGTCTCATGAGACATGTCATTTGACCAATTAGACTGGTTTTTACCATACGTTTTTCAAAATTCCCTATGAAACGTCTTGATGGTGTAGTAACCATGTACCCAGAGAACATGGTATCCATCAATTAATAATAACCCTAATTTTTTAGTTATTATTCATCAATGCGATATTGTGTTGACATATCTATGGATACATTTTATTTTCAGGATTTAGTTATTATTCATATATCAGTTATTGTGTTGACATATCTTTGGATACATTTTATTTTCAGATCATTGATTAAATGGAAAATTTTGAAATTTCATTCCTTTTCATATTTATATTTCCTTATCTAGTTATTAAATGGAATGTGTTATCATTTTTTACCTTTCCATGTTATTTTACATCCATTGATTCTCTATTGCTTCCACTTTAGTTAGCCTTACTTAGAATTTCAGATCACCCATATTATGTTTCTTTCCATATGTAATGAAGAATAAATATTTGATTAAGAATTCAAGGACATAGTTTATCTAATTTTATTATGTACCATTATTTTATTCCCAATTTCCCAATGTATTAAGGGTATCATATATGTTATCTGGATTTCCAGGAATACTAAACTGAATTGTCCTTCGAGTGTTTCTTCCTTGAAATAATATAATATAATAATTCACCAGCACTAGGCTTATGGGGTCAGTGCAATATGACCCAAACCAAAAGGACACTAAACCCTAAGACCAAAGAAACCCTCAATCCCAATCACAAAATTACCCAATCCCTCAACCCTAGAAATCCAAAAAAACCCAAGCATGAAAAAACAATTATCCCTTAACCCAAAAAATCCCTAAACCCTAAGTCTCAAAAAATACCAACCTTAATCCCCAAAAAACCTTCAACCAGACGCCATATAAAAAACCTCAACCATTATCCCCCAAAAAAAATTAATATTTATCCCCAAAAAATCCGGACACTCATCCAAAAAAGCAATATACTCCCTATTTAAATAAGTCCTCAACACTCTTCCCTAAAAAACCCCCTAAATTCGTATCCCCAAAAAACCATAATCCCTATCCCGAAAAACCCCTATACCCATTTCCTCACAACCCCATCTATCCTTATCGAATAAACATGCTAACCCTCATCCCCAACAATCCCTATACCCTCATCCACAAAAAAACCCCAACACTCATCCACTAAATATCATCAACCCCAGCCCCTTTAAACCCTAAACCCTCAGCCCCCAAAGCCCTAAACACTCAACCCCCAAAAAAACCTCAACCCTCATCCCAAAATAGATCCACATCCATTATCCCAAAAAACCCCTCATTCTAAAAAAAATATAAACCCTAAATAATAAAATATACATAACCCTCATCCCCAAAGAACCCTCAACCCTCATCCCCCAAAAAACGCCAACCCTCATCCCAAAGGAACAACAATACCCTGGCAAAAAAACCCTCATTCCTTATCCCCAAAACACCTAAACCATATTCCCCACAAAACCATCAATACTCAGCCCCAAATAACCCTAATTCCCCAACCCCATAGAACCCTCAAAACTCAAACCCAAAAAACCCTCAACCCTCACCCCCAAAAACCCTCAAAAATGAGAGAAAACAATTGTCATCCAATAGAACCAAAAATCTCAAAAATATATTCCCAACGTACACTAAATCCTCGAATCCCAAAATACACAACCATGAGCCCCCAACAAAACCAACATACCTCATCCCTAAAAAACTCTAAATCATCATCCCCAAAAACCCTAAACCCTATGCCCAAAAACCCTATTACATCAACATGAAAAATCCAAATACCCTCTGTACTAAAATACAGTAATATCTAATCCACAAAATACACTAAACCATTATCCCAAATAAACATTAAACACTCATCCCAAAAAAACCAAAAACCATAGACAAATAAACTATAAACCGTCAGACTAGTAAATTTATAAACCATCAACCCCAAAAAAAATCCTAAAATCTCATCCCAAATTATCCCTAAACCCTAAACCCTCATCCCTAATAGCTCTCAAACCTCATCCCCGAATAACCCTCTATTTCTATCCAACAAAAATCTGAAACACTCATTCCCAAAACAACCCTAAACCCTCAAACTCAAAAATCCTTATACCCTAAAATACAAAAAAAATATGAACACTCATCTCCAATATACCATAATACCATTGCCCCAAATATCTTAAACCCAAATTCCAAAGTTCAAAAATCCCAAATCCCTGAAAATCTCAAAATACTTATCCCCCAAAACCCCCAAACCCTTATATCAAAAAAAACCCTAAACAATATGGGCCAAAGAATTATAAACACTCATGAAAAAAATACCTCAATCCTTATCCACCAAAAATCTCTATCACTCATCCCCATAAAAAAATCAACCCTATTCCTGAAATAAGCCTAAACCCTCTTCCCTACAAAACACTACACCATAATCAACCAAATACCCTAAAACATCATCCCTAAAAAACCATGAACCATCTTTCCTAGAAAACCCTACACCCTTATCCCAAAATATATATAAACCCTCCACCCAAAAAAACCCTAAACCCTCATCCCCAAAATAACATATAATCTTCTCCAAAAAAACATTATGGGTCATCTCCAAAAACACCATATTCATACATCCTCAAAATACCCAGAATACTATTCTATAAAATCCCCCAACACTCTTCCCTAGAAAACCCGCATCCTTTATCCCTAAAAAACCTCAACCCTTAGCCTTAAAAAACCCTAAACACTCAACCAAAATAACTCTGAACCCTCTTCCCAAAAAAAAATGAACCCTCTGCGCTAACAAAATCCTAAATTTAGATCCAGAAAACACACTAAACCCCCATCCCTAAAATACCTAATTTCTAATCCCCCCAAAATTCATAATATCTCATCCAAAAACAAATTAAACTATTATCCCCCAAAAAAACATAAACATGCTACCCCAGAACACCAAAAACCTAATAACCCTAAAAACCTAAACAATATTCCCAAAAAACCACCAACCCTTATCCCCATTTAATACTTAAACATTCCACCAAAAAAAACTCAAAACCCTAAGCCCCAAAAAACCCTAAAATCTATATACCAAAATACCCTCAACCCTTATAGCCAAAAAACATAAAAAAACATCCCCTAATAACCTTAAACCCATATCCGGAAAACACTAAATCCAAGTAAAAAACCTTAAAACTTTATCCCCAAAACCCCCCAATCCACACCACTGAAAAATATCTAACACTATTCCCAAAATAACCATAAAGATTCATCCCAAAAAATCATGAAACCTTAAAACCCAGAATACAGTCATCCATTATCCCAAAAAACTCTAAACCCTATCCCTAAAATCTTTAAACCCTCATCCCAAAAAAACCTCAACACTGATGACCGAAAAACCCTTAGACATCATTAATAAAAAACCCACAACCCAAAACCCATGAAAACTCTTAAGCATTAGTTTCAAGAAACCATCAACCCTCATCAACAAAAAAAATTTAAACTCGCACCATAACAACCCTAAAACATCATCAAGATTAAACCCTCAACCCTTATCACCAAAAAACCATAATCACCTAGCCAAAAAATCAATATTTATCATCCCAAAAAAAACCCTAAACCCTCAACCCTAAAAAAAACTCAACCCATAGCCCTATAAAACCATAAAACCATATATCTTAAAAGAGGTGAACCCTAATCCCAAAGAACCGAAAATGCATAGTCCCAAAAAAACCTAAGCCCCTCGCCCAAAAAAACTATAAACCCTCAGCCATAACAAACCCTAAGCCTCCATCCCTAGAATAACCTAAACCCTATAAAACCCTCAACCACCTAACACAAAAACCCTAAACCCTTATCCTGAATAAATCTAAAACCCTCATCCCTAAAAAACACTAAACCCTGAACCCAAAAAACACTAAATTCACTACCCTAAAAAACCTAAATCATCATACCCATAAAACCCCTCAACCCTCAACAACAAATAACCCTTAACCATCAATCAAAAATACCCATAAATAGTTATCCCTAAAAATACCAAAAACCACACACATAAAGATCCATAAAACCTCGGCACTAAAAAACCATCAACCCTCTACCCAAAAAGAACTAAATGTAGATTCCAAAAAGGCCTTGAACCCTAATCCCCCAGAAACTCTTAAACCCTCAGAACCCTAAAGAACCTAAACTATCTTCCCCACAAAACCAAAAACACTCAACCCTAAAAAACACTAAACCATATATTTTATAAAATCCATAAACCCAACTCCCTATAAACCATGAACCTTCATCCATAAAAACAATAATCCATCATCCCCAAATATCCCAAAAAACTCCACCCCCAAAACCCTCAACCCTTATCCCCAAAATAATAATTCCATATCCCCAAAAGACTATGAACCCTTAATTCCAAAAATCCATAACAATCATACTGAATAAACCCTAAACAATATACCCTAAAAAAATTCCTAAACCATCATCCCTGAAAACCCTAAAACATCAATAGAAAAAACCCTAAAAACACATCAACAAATTTTTTTCTCCTTATTCAATTAAAACCTAATAACATGCCCCCAAAAAACCCATAGAAATTTATCCCTATAACCTATAATCGTTCAACCTCCGAAAATGAAGATCCTTAATACCCAAAATTACTAAAAACTAGAATCCCCAAAATACAATAAAACATCATCCCAAAAAACAATAAACACTCAGATTAGTGAAATACTTTTTTTAACACCATTAATACTCATCCATGAAAAACCCTGAACCCTCATCCACTAAATTCCCTAAACACTTATCCCCAAAATCATAATCCCTTGGCCCTAAATTACACTAAACTATCATCCTAGAATACCATTAATTCATCCACAAAAAATATCAACCCCCATCCTGATGGAACCATATATTATCAGACCCAAAAATAACAGAACCCTCAACCACAAATATCCATGAAACCTCATCCCAAAAAAACAATAAACACTCATCCACACAAAACCCAAAACCCTCAGCCCCAAAAAAATTGTGTAAATTCAACCATGATAAACATTAATCCTTTATCACCTAAAAACCCTTAACCCTCATCTCTAAAAAACTCTCATCCCTCATTCCCAAAAAACCTCATCCTTATTCCATAAAAAACATGAAAACTCTAACAAAAATCCATAAACCCCCTGTCCCAAATTTTCTTCAACCCTGTTCCATGAAACACCTTGAATATTCAAACACAAAAACAATAAACATTTTCCCCCATAATACCTTGAACCCTCACCACCAAAATATGTTGAACCCTCTTCCCCCCAAAAACTAGAAACCGTTATCCCTAAAACACTATAAACTTGTAGCCAAAAAACCCCCTCAACCCTCAGCCCCCAAAAATCCATAACTCTAATCCATAAAAAATTGAAAAACTTAGTCCTAGACAACCCTAAAACATTATTCCAAAACAAAACACTAAATTGGCATCCCCAAACAACCCAAAACCCCGATACCCACAAAACCCTAAACCCTCATCTAAAAAAAATTGTAAAACCTCATCCCCCAAAACCCTAATCACTCTTCTTTGAAATACCAAAATAACTCATCATGGGAAAATCCTAAAAACATAGCCCAAAAAACCTAAATCCTCATCCCCAGAACCCCTAAACCCTCATCCCAAAAAATTCTCTAAATCCACATCCCTAAAAAAACCCTCAATTTTGAACCCCAAAAAACACTAAACTATCGTCCCAAAAAACCCTAACACCTAATCCTTAAACAATGACACACCTTGAGTCCCAAAACCCCTCACCCCTCAACCCCCAAAAACTATAAACCATCGTCCCCAAAAAACCCAAATCCTCAATCAATAAAATCTCTAATCCCATAAAACTAAAAAACCATCAACCCACTACCCCAAAAAACCGCACAGCACCTTGAGTTTAAAAATTCTCAACCCTCAACCCCCAAAAATCCCCAACCCTCATCCTAATAAAAACCTAAACCACCATCCCAAAATGAACCCAAACCATTAGACACAAAAAAATATCAAACATCATCTCCAAAAAAACCACGCCCCTATTCCCAATAATTCATCAACCCCCAGTGCCAAATAAATCTAAACCCTCAGTCCCGAATGTGACATCCCAACCCAGGTGCCACTAAATGGTTCACTGATCCAGTTAGCCATATTCCCTCAAAAAAACCTCCCCCTAAACCAGATTTTTTTGACTATCATCATGGGTTTGTTATGTATGCATTCAGGAGACTTTACCGTATTTTATTAGAATTAAATACCAATGGAATCAAACCACCATAATAGGTAAAGAAGTGTATAAATAACCAGAATGATAAAATTTCATATGATTTTCAAAAAAATAATGAAAAATACTCAACTGTAGGGTAAAAAATGCTATGAAAATAAAAGAGTCAAGTGTCCCCAATGCAACAAAAAGTAAGGAAACAACAACTCTAATGCAGATCCCAACCAATGTATGGTTCCCTCTCCCTTTCTATAATCCCAACTCCAACATATGCCCATGCCTTTCCCTTATCCTTTACAACACCAACAAAGTCAACTCAGGTGCCAATCTGGTGGCCCAAATAGGGTATGAGTTCAACTCAATGGGCCACCACCAACAGTGTCTAAATGAGTCCAGTCAAAACACAGTACATGCAGTTTTATGAAGCAATAAATACAATTCATAATTAAATAATTATCACATTTTCATTTAATATTTAATCATCACATTTTTCCTAGTTTCAATTCAAGTTTCCTATTTGAATGATCATTCATTATTATCATTAAATTAGTGTTGAATGTCATGCAAAGCAGACCAAATCTAATTCAGTGTAGGTTTCCATTCCTATCACTATATATCTCATTTGCTGTAGGTCTTCATTCCTAGTACCCCATAATCTCAAACATGTATAACTATTTTGGAGGAATTCAATTTCCAAGACCCAATTTCTAATTAGTCTGGAATTCCATGTCGAGAACCATAGAAATTTGATCCATTTTATCATTATTTAATTCATAATAATTTTCCACATAGTTATAGTACTAATCCTATGATTAGATAAACATTTCAAAGACTATTAGTTAAATAAATAGGTAACTAAGCACATAACACATTAATTAAGTAATCAATTAATTAATAAATCAACATAATTCCCATTCCATAATTAATTATTCACTATTAATTATCCATTTAAAATCTCAACTTATCATAATTAATTCTCTAAATTAATTATCTTTGATCGACATCATGGGACATAATTAATTCTCACAATTAATTATCTTATATAGCCAAACATCATATCATTATTAATTTACCCCACGTAATTATCCCAACACAACCAATTCAATATCTCAATTATGATATCCCATCCCATAATAAATCTTAAAAACAAATATCTATTTGGGAAACCCCTATTTGTTTATTCCATGATTCAATTATCAAATCATCACTGAGGCAATCGCAATTCAATTCCACATTCATAATTACTAGAATTCATCTGATCAATTATCAAGGGAAGATATAAAAACATAAAATCACTTTCACATATCAAATAAATTACTATAGGAGTTCTATTTAGGCCACCTAATTTATTTTATTGATGAATGTTAAACTAATATAAATATAAAAAATCTGAGTGGCACAACGTTGTCAATAAATATCTGGATTAAATCCCTAAAATAAAATTAAGATCAAAGGCATCAAGATCATTCATATCTAGATATGGATCATAGATCCTATATCTAATTCTCTTCTCATAGGTTTAGATCCATGGAAATGATAGAGATATTCCATGAAAAGATCAAGGAAAGATAGAGGAATGAATGAAAGAAGAAACTGGATGAAATCCACATACTAGGTAGAGAAAAATATTCAATCTAGGATTTTAATCTCGTAGTAAGAAGTTCAAATCACCTTGGAATCCCTCTATAAAGTTCTAGAATCAACTAGAATTTTTCAATCTCGATCCAATGTAGAAATATCTGAGTTTGAGGGGGTTCAGTTGGTTTTAAAAATAGATTTTTGGAATTTTAATTTAGTGTCTGCGTTTTCCAAGGTAGAGGCCAACGGTTAAGGAAAAACATGTGCCAACCATGAAGAAATATCTATATAGGTTTTCTTGGTTGGAACGGTTTAGTCACATGGTTTTTCAAATCGTGCCCAAACCATTCAGACCTCTCAATCCAGTTTTTCATGATTTAGTCCCATGGTTTTTTAAACCATGTTGAAACTATTTATAGTCCACTGTCAGTTATTTTTTCTTAAAAATTCACCGAAACATAACCCAATCCACTAATACTAAAAAAGGGTACTTAAAATCCTCCCAATGTAACTAAAAACTCTCTTGAGATGACTCATGAAAAGACTGGGATCTTACAATCTCCCCACCATATAATAGATCATCCTCAAGATGCACACCCTAACATCTCTATGATTCTAAGGGAAAAAGAATGGGATATTGGGCCCTTCATGTCTTCTTCCCGTTCCTAGTTTCCTCTTGAACACTTCCAAGATTCCATAACACATGCACTAATAACATGGTCTTCCCACATAACACTTTCTCATTGCGACCCCTCACACGTATCATATGAATCTCAAAGAACGCTTATATCTCTGGGTTAGCATCCTCCACATAAATCACATGAGAAGGGTCGGGGTGATACCACTGAAGCTATGACACATGGAAAACATCATACATAACATTGAACCTATATGGAAAGGCTAATTTGTAGGCCACTGGCTCGATTCTCTCCAGCGCCTCAAACAGTCCTACGAACATGGGAGCTATCTTTCCCTACCTCTATATCATGTGGTGAACCAATCTTGGTAACACCAGAAGAAATAAAAGATTACCCTCTGTAAACTCTAGGGTCATCTACGTCAATCAATATATAACTTCTTCCTACTCTGATCCATAGCCATATGTTTCCAAATCAACTGCACCTACTCTGATGTATCCTGTACCAGACTCCATCCCAACATCTCTGACTCACCCACCTCTATCCATCATAGCGTTTATCTACAAGGTCTACCATAATGTTCCGCATATGGATCCATCTATATAGTTTCCTGATAACCTTTTTTAGTGAACTCCACTACAGCCAAGTGCTTCTCCCGAGAAGTACAAAATTCAAGTACACATGCCCAAAACATATCCTCTATCACCTGCATGGTATGCTCTGACTGCCCATCTATATGTGGTTGGTTAGATGTACATAACAAAACCTATGTACCAAGAAACATCTGTAAGCCATAATGGAAGTGATAAGTAATGTGTGAATCAAGATCAGAAACTAATGCATTTGGCACCCCATGTAAACAAACTATCTATCGTACATACAGTTCTCCAAACTGTTCTACTATAAAGGTTTCCTTTATTAGAAAGAAATGTGATACCTTCATTAGTTGATTCAAAAATACCCAAATATATTCATCCTTCATAAATATCTTTGGATGTCCTACCTTGAAATCCATAGTCACATCTTCCCACTTCCATTCCCAAATAGGCAATGGAAATAGTAGGCCTCGAGGTCGTTGATGCTCGCCATTCACCTGCTGAGAGATGGAACATCTTGTTACAAACCCTGAAATATGATTTTCCATCTTGGACACCAAAACTATCATCATAGTTCAGGGTACTTTTTTTACCCCATGATGTGCCACGAACATTGAGGCTTAAAATTCTCACTAGAGTTCATCTCGCAAACTCTTAGGCAAAACAACCCGATTTTTCACATATATGAACTCATCCTCATCTATTATCTACTCCAAAGTTTTATCCCAACCTTCAAGGCTTTCATTTAAGGATTAACACTCTAGATATTCATACATACTATCCCTGATATATCTCATGAGTGTAGAATCCAATTATACACAAAAAATAGTCAACCTTTTCGGAATCCTCAGAATCATCAGATGCATTTCAGCCAGAAAAGTCATCATCTTCCACTTGGTAATCAACTCATGTACCAATTGAGTCTGAGTTTTCCTACCAAAGGCATCAGACACACTATTCCCCTTTTCAGGTGTATATGCCAGTTCAAAATCAAAGGGCTGCATATACTCTACCCATCTTTGCTACCTAATATTCAATTCACACCGTGAAAAGATATATTACAAGCTTTTTTTATCCGTAAAAACAGTAAAATTTTGGTGAAAAAGATAGTGTCGCCAACACATAAGTGTAAAACCCATAGATTTTATGATATATATTCATTTTAATTTCTTTTATATCTTATGTTGTACGCTACACCAAGATTATCTTGCGCTATATGCAACACCGTATTAGCTTGCAGTATACGCAACACTATTCTTGGATCGTGTTACAAACAATTTCATGTTCAAAACATTGAGTGTGTATATATATATATATATTCATTTTATAAATGAAATATGGTTGTATTTTTTTATACACATCAACAAAGGTGTCTTTGACTACACGCTACCCTGACTTGGATTGCATTACATGCAATCGCGACCTTCCTCAATAGCGTGTGTTGTACACAATACCAGGTTTCACTAAACAACGATATATAGTTATAATATTATTAGGGACTATCCATTATGAATAGTATTAACAACATTTTTAATTTTATAACATTATTATTCATCTTACACATTTTCTAGAACATGGTATGAGAACAAGATAAATTTTTTAGGTATAATAAGTATTTTTAAGAAAATGTAGTTTTTCCACCTTTTGATGGCGCTCCCACATTAAATCTAGTTTTGGACATGTTTATAAGTTAAATTGACAAAATAAAATTCTTATTTGGAATCAGGATATAAAAATTTACTTTGGTGAATTTTTTCATATTATTCTGATAACTTTCATATTTTAATGAATAATAAAAACATGCTATATTTTAATTAAAAACAACTTTTTTCATCGCAATAATTTATATGGTTAAATTATAATATTGAATGGTTTAAAAGTATAAATATAATATCTATTTACCATGTAATATAATTTATTTCATTACCATTAATTTTAAATTGAATTCATAGGTAAAAACATTTCAATCTTTGGCAATGTTTTAACTTTTAAAACCTGTTTTCTTAACAACGGGATTAATTTTAAATTAATTACTAAAACTTCTGTGTTTGTAATTCTGAAAAATGGATTCTATATTTGAATTAAGTGGTTCCAAATTATGTTTATAATGTACTTTTTTTTTTGATATTATGAAATGTAACTACGGTATTTTTTTTAATATAGTAAAAGGTAAATCTGGTAATTAAGGGTAAAAATAAGATTATTAAATTACCCTAAGACTTGCCAAAATACTATGGGATGAATAAATGCCGAACCATATCACCTAAGGGTCAGAATAAATTCATTAATTGGACTTTTGATCATGAAATAATATAATTATTATTAAAACCAAAGAAAGTGACAACATGTCACTCTCTTAAATCTTATAAGTATAATAATTTTAATATAGTGATAATCTTTGCGATACTTAGAACATTAATTGTAACATACCAGGTAAATAATGAATAAAACATTTTAATATTTATTAATATTTACGAATTAAATATTAATTTTACTTTAATGGGGTTGATATGTTCGATAGCGTACCCGATACGCAACAAAGAGTTTCTTTGAAATCTTACGTTGCACATTAGTAATAAAATAATATTATTTTAAATGGTAGTTAACACATAGCCGTTGTATTGGAGAGAATGGATATAAATAACTAAAATATGACTATATTTTTTTATATGTTTTTACATTTATCCAATAAAAGATAAAGGCTTAAAATACGGAAAAAATTCAATTTTAGGATTTTATACCCTAATTTTCACTAAAGGTTCACTTATCGCCTTTTGATAGCGAACCATCATTAAATATATTTTTGGTCACTTTTATACATTCTATTGGACCAAATAAAACTATTTTTTAGAATCGGGACATCAAAATTTACTTTGTGTAAATTTTTGGTATATTTCCGATAAAGTTCATTTTTTTAATGAACAGTGAAAAATGTTGTATTTTAATTCAAAACCTCTTTTTAATCTAATTTATTTATATGATTATATTATCATTTTAATTTTTTTTAAAGTGAAATTAGAATATATTTTTACCATTAAATCCAATAGTGGTTTTTGGAATTAATTTCACTTTGAAATCGGACTTAAACTAGTTTCAATCTTTTGATATCTATTGCTTCATGAAAACACGCTATTTGCTCTAACAGCGGGAATTAATTATTAAATTATTTGATACAAATTATATGTTTTGAATTTTGTAAAATAGAAATCATTTTTGAATTCGGAATATCAAACATAGCTTAGGGTGAATTTTTTGTATTTTTCTGAACAAATTCAATTTTTGATGAATAGTGAGACCACTAAGTGGTACTTATAAAAACTGATTTTTCATTTAAATGAAATTTTACCACCTCTGTGTTTTGAATTTCAAAAACCCGACATACATGGTTTTCATTATGAAGTAAAATATGATTCAATGAGATTAAAATAATTTTTTGGTGAATAGTAACTTATTTAGTTTCTAATCGCGATTAGAGGTAATTAGTGTAATTTAAGGTAAAAATATTGTTGTAATAATATTAAATTAACATGACACATGTCCTAACCTCATTGGATGTGTCATGGCCGACATAGACAATCCATGGGTCAACTTGGGGACCCCATGAAGCCACTTTGGTAGGAAATTGACATTAATAACTTTTTATTTAAAGTTAAAATAAAAATGTCACAAATATGAGTTGATTTAATAAAACAATTTTTACATGGGGTTATACAAATCATATTTTTGACTATAAATATTCATTGGAAAATTAAAAAGATTTCATACATCATATTATTATTTTTATAATTTTTAGACAATAAATAGATTAAATTATTTATGACACCATGATGATGCAGCGATTACCTCATTATTTAACGATTTAAATAAAATGGAAAGATAATGTAAAATCTAAGACCTACACATGTCAAAAACCTATTGGATGGGTGTATTTAGAACCCTTATCACCTTTTACTAGAAACAAATCAATTTGGGACCATTAAAATTTGAAACGCATTCTAAAATAAGGTAACATTTCCTTACTTTCCAAGAGTGCCCCTCCTCTTCTCTTATAAAAGCCCCCCACCACTATCACCTTACCCACACCTCTCAAACATTTAGTTCGGCCAAGCTCTGCCCATTTTGTCTCTACACATCCATCTCTTACTCCTTGAAGCCACACTTTGGGTAGAAGTCTTCCCAAGGAAGCCTTTGAGCTCAAATCTAAGAGAGTTACCCGATTTTAAGGTGACGTCTTCACTTGTGTTCTTTTGTTTTATTTTTTCTTCTCGAACCCCCTAAACTCTTTTTAATAATTTATTTCGTAACAAATCAAGTATAGTCAATATACTAGTATGTTTTTATAAGAATATTTCGAGCTACACTTACACACATCTACATCTAATGGTTAAAGAACATACTGTTTCTGTGGTTGACGAATTTCTGCCCCACGAAACGATGATTGTTCAATTTTCTTCTAAACACCTTTAATGGTGGCCATTAAGATGGCACTCTATTTATATATGATATATATTATGTTTATGTTTTCCTTATGATTTTTATTTTTCATTTGTGGTATACCTCTATGGTTTCCATTGTGGGTAAAAACGATAATTTCATTTTAGGAAGTGCGGACTACCGCCCCCTCAAAGTGATGTGATTCGTTAATTCCATATGTGGAACGTATAAAGGATGGATTTAAAGTTATTATATATGATGTTATACGGGAATAATAATATACCTATATATCATTATTATTTATTTCCATTAATGTATGAGATATAAATGAAAGCAGCGTTCATGCGTACGTACGGCTTACCGTCTCCATGAACGGTGCATTTCATTTCTTATCCCCAAATGTAATGTACTATTATAAGTACATATATATAATGGATATATATGATTTATGTTACGTTTTAATGATTAATATAATTCTGGAATTAAAATATACATACCTATCATTTAGTTTTAATTCCATTAATATGACATAGAAATGAAAGTAGCGTTCATGCGTACGTACGGCTTACTGTCTCCATGAACGGTGCATTTCATTTATTACCTCTAAATGATTATGTGATATTATAAATACATGTATATGCTAGATATATATGATATATATGATATCCAAATCAGGAATGTCATTCCGGATATAAAGAACCTTTGACCACACGAACAACATGTAATTGTAAGAAGTCCACTTTCGACTTATGATCCAAGTATCGACAAAACAATCATTATTAACTTAAATGATTACATAATGTATATAACATGGAAATAAGTTACATAAAATGAATAATGAACTTGAAAAATGTTCTTAATCAAGTTGAAATTAACTCAAGTTTAATATTCAGGACGTTACAGAACGATCAAGTCAAGTCG
Organism: Viscum album; assembly: GCA_963277665.1. Lineage (NCBI taxonomy): Eukaryota > Viridiplantae > Streptophyta > Magnoliopsida > Santalales > Viscaceae > Viscum > Viscum album. Next base: position 1,553,691,951 of record OY728156.1, read on the forward strand.
GACCTAAGGTAAGGGACTTCGTCTCAATCTCTCTTCATTGAGGTATATTTCGTTTTATACACAACTTTCTTTTATACGGTGTATAAACCCATTTGACTTTTACTTTTATACAAAAGGAATCTTTTTCTACGAAGCGTTTTACAAAACTACAAAAAGGAATGTTTCTTTTAACGTACGCGGTGACAACGACCTTTTCCGCCGCCACGAGTATTATTTGGTCTTTGGCTTCCTGAACAAGCCGTAATGTTTTTTTAAATGAAATAAATACCATATACTCTTTTATGTATTTTGTTATTGAAAATGGTTTTTATAATGGTTTTGTTATGTCAATATATTTAAGTGATATATTGTGATCAAAGTGTGGAAATTTTTTCTTTCCATTATATTTGTTTTATGAATTATGATTTTTGTAATGGTACTTTGGAATTTGACAGGTGGTTACGTGATAAACCATATGACGGGTGGTTCCGTGAATACCAGGACAGGTGGTTACGTTATAACCTCCAATGCGTTGGGTATGGAAGTCAGCTATATGGCTATTCCATTAAGTATGTATGGAAGTTGGCCGTATGGCTATTCCATTAAGTGATATGTGTGGAAGTCGACCGTATGGTTATTCCACTTAAGTATGTTTATGTCCCAAGTTACCTTTATATGTTATGTGTTCTTTATATGGGTCTTATAGTAATCCTTTTTTTACAAAAGGGTAAGTAATGATATTTTATTCAAGGAAGAGTATTTACTACTTCATGAAGGTGAAGGTATTACTTTGATAAAGTATACATGGTTTACTTGATGTTTGAAAAACTAACAGTTTTCATTCTTTGTGTATCCCTTACTAAGCTTTTTATGATCACCCCAAGTTTTTTTGAAATGTTTTTCACAGGAATTAATGTGGAATAGGGTCAAGGATGGGATCAAGTGAATGTCATGCTATATAAAACATGGAAGTAGACAAGTTTCTTTTTAAGGGTTTTTTTATTCTATGTAAACTTAGTAGAAGTGTATACTTTGTAATCTTTTGAGATGTAATAGTTATGTCCTAATTCTCTAAAACTCTAAACCTGAAAAGATCCTCAATGTGAATTATTCATTTAATTCAATATTAAGTAATGTTTAAGGCCGGGGCCTTATAGTTGGTATCAGAGGTCGGTTTTGACAAATTTAGGAGTTAGAAAACTGTTAAATTATAAGTTAATTTATGGTATGACTGAAATGATATAGCATTTAAAGATTACCATGTTGCTTCGCCTAAGATATTTCTGTGTTCAGAATGGTTTTCCGTAGAGGAAACAAAGTAGCTATGTTGGGACGACATCAGGAGGAAGAAAACCTTCCAAATCAGCAACTTGAGATGGTCAGAATCAGAACTGAATAGTTTGTTGCAGTGATGGCACAGTTGAATCAGGCTATAAATGGTGGTGGTATCCATGCATGAGATCATCCAGATCAACCGCAGAGGAACATGTTAGTGGTGGAACATTTCATGAGGCAACATCCCCCATCATTCAGAGGATCATCTAACCCCGTGCATGCTGAAGGGTGGATTAAATCACTGGAGAAGATTTTTGAGGTCATGGGGTGTTCAAAACATCAAATGGTTAGTCTTTCTGTTTACCGTTTTGAAGGAGCAGCTGATTAGTGGTAGTCGATGGTAAAAAATATCAGGGATAGTGATGAGATTGAGGATCTTCACTGGGACGAATTCAAAGGTATGTTTCTTGAGAAATATTTTCCTAAGGTGGTTCGTCTTAGGATGGAAAAACAGTTCCTAGAATTGAGGCAGGAGGATGATTCAGTGGCTGCTTATGAAGAAGCGTTCACTCTATTGGAAAGGTATGCTCCAAACTTCATACGAGATCTTGATAGTAAAATAAACCATTTTTACTCAGGGTTAAAGCCAATGTATCGAAGGGATTTAGCTTCTCATGAGTTCAAAAGTTATGAAAAACTTGTTTGATGTGTGTAGAAGGTGGAAATAGAGTTTTCCGAGGATCAGGTGTTCTATGACAAACAACAGAATAAGAGGTCCAGTTGGCAGGAAAAGGGGAAGAATTTATCAAAGAAGCAAGGAGGTAAGAAAACCAAATAACCATCCTGTGAGAAGTATGGTAAAATGCATCCTGGAGAATGTTTATCCAAGTATGGTACGTGCTTTCAGTGTGGTAAGTCTGGCCATATTGCTCGTAACTGTAAGGAAGATGATCAAGAAGGCAATGAAAAGCCAGTGGTAATATGTTTTAAGTGTAATGAAATGGGTCATTATGCAAATGAGTGTCTAACGAAGAACTCAAATGGGGGAAAGAAGCCAGACGATAAGCAGAAATGGGTGGTGAAATCCTTTGTAACAACTTCAGTAGATGTTGGGCCATCAAATGAAGTAGTATCAGGTACACTGTTTGTTTGTTCAGATTATGCCAATGTGTGGTTTGATTCAGGGTCTACACACTCTTTCATTTCTTAAAAGTTTTCTAGTAAATTGGAAATTCCATCTCTAGATATGAATCTTGAAATTATTGTAAAAACACCCGGAGGGAACGTTGAGACAAAAATTAATTATAAGAACCTTCCTATCCTTGTCTGTGGAAAGAATCTACCAGAAAACCTTATTGTTTTGCCTCTAGTAGAGTTTGATGTTATTTTGGGAATGGATTGGCTTTCTGTTTATCATGCTAAGATTGACTGCAGAGCTAAAATGGTTTCTTTTCTGAAATATTTTTAGTTTGTGTACAAGAATGAACCCTTGCTTTTGATAACATATCAGGATGATGAGAAACTAGTAAAAGATGGAAATGAATGTTACCTTGCGCATATTGTTGAAAATAAAGGAATTGTTTAGATTAATGATGTGCCAGTGGTAAATGAGTATCTTGATGTTTTTCCTGATGAGTTGCATGGTATTATTCATAATCGGGAAGTTGAATTTATTGTTGACTTAGTTCCTGATTCTAAGCCAATTTTAAAACCCCCCTTATCAAATGGCTCAAGTTGAACTTTTAGAGTTAAAGAAACAATTGCAAGAGTTATTAGATAAAGGTTTCATTCGACCTAGCACATCACCATGGGGTGCTCCTGTCTTGTTTTTTAAAAAGAAAGATGGATCAATGAGACATTGAATTGATTATAGATCCTTGAATAATATTACTGTTAAGAACAAGTATCCTTTTCCTCATATCGATGATTTTTTTGATCAGCTCCAGGGAGCTCAGTATTTTTCAAAGATCAACTTGAGGTTGGGGTCCATTAGTTGAAAGTAAACGAAGCAGACGTTTCGAAGACTGCGTTCCGTACTAGATATGGCCATTATGAATTTTTAGTTATGCCTTTTGGGTTAAACAATTCACCTGCTCTATTCATGGACCTTATGAATAGAATTTTCCATGAGTTCTTGGATAAGTTTGTGGTTGTTTTTATCGATGATATTTTGGTGTTTTCTAAAAGTAAAGAGGAGCATGAAAGTCATTTAAGGGTTATCTTGCAAACCATATAAGAAAATAAACTATATGGAAAATTCAGAAAGTGTGAGTTTTGGTTACAACAAATTTCTTTCCTTGGTCACATTGTTTCAAAAAATGGCATAAGTGTTGATCCTGCTAAAACAAATGTAGTTGAAGAATGGCCAAGACCCAAAAATGTAACCGAGATTCGTAGTATCCTTGGCTTGGCAGGTTACTACCAAAGGTTTGTTGAAAATGCTTCACGGTTATCTAGTCCAATGACTAAGCTAACTCTGAAGGGTGTTAAGTTCATCTAGACAAAATAATGTGATGATTGTTTTCAGGAGTTGAAAAGAAGATTGGTGAATGCTCCAGTTTTGGCACTTCCTTCTAGTAATGGTGAGTTTGTTATATATAGTGATGCTTCGTTGAAGGGACTTTGATGTGTCCTTATGTAGAATGATCAGGTAATTGCTTATGCTTCACGTCAGTTGAAAACTCATGAGGTAAATTACCCTACACATGACTTGGAATTAGCTATTGCTGTTTGTGATTTAAAAATTTGGAGGCATCAATTGTATGGAGTAAAGTATGAAATATATACTGATCACAAAAGTTTAAAGAATATATTAACTCAGAAATAATTGAACAAGAGATAGAGGAGATGGATGGAATTAATCAAGGATTATTATTATACAATTCATTACCATTTGGGAAAAGCAAATAAAGTGGCCGATGCTTTGAGTCGAAAAAGTAATACTTCATTAACCATGCTATGTTTGGAACGTGATCATTTGGTTAAGTATTTGATGAGCCTTGGAATATATGTTTTTTTGTAGGATGTTCTTATGTTTTATTTCAGGTATCAGTGAAATATTCTCTATCAGACAGAATCAAGCAAGCACAGAAGCAAGACAGTGAGTTGTAGAAAAAAGTAGAGCTAGTTCAGAAAGGTAAGTTGCATGAATTCAACATTTATAATGATTGTGTTTTGAGGTTTGGGAAGATATTATGTTTGCCTTGTGATCCAAAGTTGAAGAATGAGTTGTTATGTGAGGCTCATAGTTCCCTGTTTTCAGTTCATCTTGGCAGTACTAAGATGTACAGAGATCTGTGAGAGTATTACTGGTGGGATGGAATGAAAAGGGATATTGCTGATTTTACTGTGAAGTGTTTGACTTGTTAGCAGGTTAAAGCAGAGCAGTAGTTACCGAAAGGGATGCTTCAGCCTTTACCAGTGCCAGAGTGGAAATGGGAAAATATATCCATGGATTTTTTCGTGGGATTACCGAAGACATCTAGAGGAAATAATGCAATTTAGGTTATTGTTGATCTCTTGACTAAATCTACTCATTTCCTTCTTATTCGAGATACATTCTCTCTAGATCAACTTTCTCGATTGTATCTTAAAGAGATAGTCATGTTGCATGGAGTTCCCCTCTCCATTGTATCTGATCGTGATCCCAGGTTTACTTCTAACTTTTGGAAAGGCCTTCAGAAGTCGTTGGGTACTGAATTAAATTTTAGTACAGCTTTTCATCTACAATCAGATGGGCAGTCAGAATGAACAATTCAGACCTTGGAGGATTTGCTATGAACTTATTCTATGGATTATTAGGGATGTTGGGACCAACATCTTTCTTTGGTTGAGTTTTCTTATAATAACAGTTTTCATTCCAGTATACAGATGGCACCATTTGAGGCATTATATGAGAAGCGGTGTCGAACTCCAGCATTTTGGGATGAAGTGGGTGAAAGGAAGCTGATTGGACCAAAATTGGTAGAAGTGATGGCAGAAAAAGTTTAGTTGATTCAGAAACACATGAGAACAGCTCAGAGCAAGCAGAAGAGTTATACGGATAACCGGAGGAAGGATCTATCTTTCGAGGTAGGTGATCTTGTTTTTCTCAAGGTTTCTCCATGGAAAAGTGTGATGAGATTTGGTATGAAAGGAAAGCTGAGTCCAAGTTTCATTGGACCATATGAAATTCTGGAGAAAGTTGGATTAGTTGCTTACCGAGTGGCTTTGCCTCCGAGTTTATCTCAGGTACACATTGTTTTTCATGTTTCGATGTTGAGGAATTATATGCCAGATTCATCTCATGTTTTGAGTCCAGAGGTAGTTCAGATGGAAGAGAACCTATCTTATGAAGAACAACCAGTCCAGATTCTTGACCTAAGAGAGCAAGTGTTGCGAAATAAGGTAATTCACAAGGTAAAGGTTTTGTGGGAAAACCATAATGTTGAAGAGGCAACATGGGAATCTGAAAATGCTATGAGGGATAAATACCCCCACTTATTTTGATAAGTGAATAAAATTACGAGGATGCAATTCCTAAAAGGGGGGAAGGATGTAACATCCCAGGTAAATAATGAATAAAACAGTTTCATATTTGTTAATATTTACGAATTAAATATTAATTTTATTTTAACGGGGTTGCTATGTTCGATAGCATACCCGATACGCAACAAAGAGTTTCTTTGAAATCTTACGTTGCACACTAGTAATAAAATAATATTATTTTAAATGGTAGTTAACACATAGACGTTGTATTGGGGGGAATGGATAGAAATAACTAAAATATGATTATATATGTTTTTAAATGTTTTTACATTTATCCAATAAATGATAAAGGCTTAAAATACGAAAAGAATTCAATTTTAGGATTTTATACCATAATTTTCACTAAAGGTTCACTTATCGCCTTTTGATGGGGAACCGTCATTAAATATAGTATTGGTCACTTTTATACATTATATTGGACCAAATAAAACTCTTTTTTAGAATCAGGACATCAAAATTTAGTTTGTGTAATTTTTTTTATTTTTTCGATAAAGTTCATTTTTTAATGAATAGTGAAAAATGTTGTATTTTAATTCAAAACCTCTTTTTAATCTAATTTATTTATATGATTATATTATCATTTGAATTGGTTTTAAAGTGAAATTAGAATATATTTTTACCATTAAATCCAATAGTGGTCGTTGGAATTAATTTCACTTTGAAATCGAACATAAACTAGTGTCAATCTTTTGATACTTATTGTTTCATGAAAACACGCTATTTGCACTGACAACGGGAATTAATTATTAAATTAATTAATTCAACTTATATGTTTTGAATTTTGTAAAATAGACTTCATTTTTGAATCAGAATATCAAATATAGATGTGGGTGAATTTTTGGTATTTTTCTGAAAAACATCAATTTTTGATGAATAGTGAAACCAATAAGTGGTACTTATAAAAACTAATTTTTCATTTAAATGAAATTTTACCACCTCTATGTTTTGAATTTCAAAAATCTGACATACATGGTTTTAATTAAGAAGTAAAATGTGGTTCAATGGGATTAAAATAATTTTTTGGTGAATAGTAACTTATTAAGTTTTTAATCGCGATTAGAGGTAATTAGTGTAATTTAAGGTAAAAATAATGTTATAATTACATGAAATGAACTTGAAACATGTTCTAAACTCATTGGATGTGTCATGGATAACCAAGACAATCCATGGGTCAACTTGGGGATCCCATGAAGCCACTTTGGTTGGAAAATGACAATAACTTTTTATTTAAAGTTAAAATAAAAATGTCACAAACATGAGTTATTTTACTAAAACAATTTTTACATGGGGTCATAAAAATAATATTTTTGACTATAAATATTCATTGGAAAGGTAAAAGGATTTCCTACATCATAGTAATTTTTTTATAATTTTTAGACATTAAATAAATTAAATTATTTATGACACCATGATGTTGCAGCGATTACCTCATTATTTAACGATTTAAATAAAATGGAAAGATAATGTAAACTCTAAGACCTACACATGTCAAAAACCTATTGGATGGGTGTATTTCGAACCCTTATCACCTTATCCTTGAAACACATCACTGTGGGACAATTAAAATCCGAAACTCATTCTAAAATAAAGTAATATTTCCTTGCTTTCAAAGAGTGCCCCTCCTCTCCTCTTATAAAAGGCCCACACCACTATCACCTTACCCACACCTCTCAAACCTTTGGTTCGACCAAGCTCTGCCCATTTTGTCTCTCCACATCCCTCTATTACTCCTTGAAGCCTCAACTTGGGCAGATGTCTTCCCAAGGAAGCCTTTGAGCTCAAATATAAGAGAGTTACCCGATTTTAAGGTGATGTCTTCACTTGTGTTCTTTTGTTTTATTTTGCTTCTCCAACCCCCTAAACTATTTTTATTCATTTATTTTGTAACAAATCCAGTATCTTAAATATACTAGGATGTTGTTATAAGAATATTTCGAGCTACACATACAAAAATCTACATCTAATGGTTAAAGAACATACTGTTTCTGTGGTTGGCGAATTTCTACCTCACGAAACGATGATTGTTCAATCTTCTTCTAAACACCATTAATGGTGGCCATTAATAAGTCACTCTATTTATATATGATATATTTTATGTTTATGTTTTACTTATGATTCTTTATTTTTCATTTGTGGTATACCATTATGGTTTTCATTGTGGGTAAACATGATAATTTCATTTTAGGAAGTGCGGACTATCGCCCCCTCAAAGTGATGTGATTCGTTAATGCCATATGGGGAACATATAAAGGATGGATTTAAAGTTATTATATATGATGTTATACTGAAATTATAATATACCTTTATATCATTATTATTTATTTCCATTAATGTATGAGATAGAAATGAAAGTAGCGTTCATGCGTACGTACGGCTTACCGTCTCCATGAACGGTGCATTTCATTTCTTATCCCCAAATGTAATGTACTATTAAAAGTACATATATATAATAGATATATATGATGTATGTTACATCTAAATGATTAATATAAATCTGGAATTAAAATATACATACCTCTCATTTAGTTTTAATTCCATTAATATGAAATAGAAATGAAAGTAGCGTTCATGCATACGTACGGCTTACCGTCTCCATGAACGGTGCATTTCATTTATTACCTCTAAATGATTATGTGATATTATAAATACATGTATATGCTAGATATATATGATATATATGATATCCAAATCAGGAATGTCATTCTGGATATAAAGAACCTTTGACCACCCGAACAACATGTAATTGTAAGAAGTCCACTTTTGACTTAAGAACCAAGTATCGACAAAACAATCATTATTAACTTAAATGATTACTTAATGTTTATAACATGAAAATAAGTGATATAAAAGGAATAATTTACTTGATAAAGGTTCTTAATAAAGTATAAATTAACTCAAGTTTAATATTCAGGACGTTAAAGAATGATCAAGTCAAGTCAGACCCGAGGTAAGGGACATCGTCTCAATATCCTTTCATTGAGGCATATTTCGTTTTATACACAACATTCTTTTATACAGTGTATAAACCCCTTTTACTTTTACTTTTAAAAAAATGGAATCTTTTTCTACGAAGCGTTTTACAAAACGAAAAAAAGGAATGTTTCTTTTAATGTACGCGTTGGCAACGACCTTTTCCGCCGCCACGAGTATTATTCGGTCTTTGGCTTCCTGAACAAGCCGTAATGTTTTTTTAAAATGAAATAAATACCATATACTCTTTTATGTATTTTGGTATTGAAAATGGTTTTTATAATGGTTTTGTTATGTCAGTATATTTAAGTGATATATTGTGATCAAAGTGTGGAAATTTTTTCTTTCCATTATATTTGATTTATGTCTTATGATTTTTATAATGGTACTTGGACATTTGACGGGTAGTTACGTGATAAACCATATGACGGGTGGGGCCGTGAATACTAGGATGGGTGGTTATGTTATAACCTCCAATGCATTGGGTATGGATGTCGGCCGTATGTCTATTCCATTAAGTATGTATGGAAGTTGTCCGTATGGCTATTCCATTATGTGATATGTGTGGAAGTTGACCGTATGGTTATTCCACTTAAGTATGTTTATGTCCCAAGTTACCTTTTTATGTTATGTGTTCTTTATATGGGTCTTATTGTAATCCTTTGGTTAGAAAAAGGTAAGTAATGATATTTTATTCACTGAAGAGTTTTTACTACTTCATGAAGGTGAAGGTATTACTTTGATTAAGTATACATGGTTTACTTGATGTTTGAAAAACTAACAGTTTTCATTCTTTGTGTATCCCTTACTGAGATTTTTATGCTCACCCCATGTTTTTTTTGAAATGTTTTTCACAGGACGTAATGTGGAATAGGGTCAAAGATGGGATCAAGGGAAAGTCATGCTATATAAAACATGGAACTAGACATGTTTCTTTTTAAGAGTTTTTTATTCTATGGAAACTTTGTAGAAGTGTATACTTTGTAATCTTTTGAGGTGTAACAGTTATGTCCTAATTCTCTAAAACTCTAAACCTAAAAAGATCCTTAATGTGAATTATTAATTTAATTCAATATTAAGTAATGTTTAAGGCTGATGCCTTATATGAATAGTCACCATAAAGATTATAAAATTATCTACACCATGTGAATTTATTTAGAATTGTTATAGATTAAATAAATATTATTAAAGGCGACACAATATTGATGTTGAAATTATTTTATTGATTGAAATATCATATAAACGGTTCTAAAAATATAAAAATAAATATTATATGAACTAATTAATATGATACAATAATTTTATAGAAGAATATGATTTGTTATTAATATATTAAATATGTTTTTTCTAAAATATATTTCTTGTGTATTTTATTTAAATTCAAATAAATTAATTGTGTCAAAATTGACACTATTGATATTTTATATTATAAAATTGTTTAAAAATCAAAAAAATATTTTAAAAATTACAATTTAAAATTTATATGATCTAAAATGTCATTAAGTATCAAATTATGTATAATTAACAGCACATAGGTAAGTATTTATAATCATATAAAATATATAACATTATTACCACAAATAAAATTAAATAGATTAAATAATGATAAATCAAAATGATAAGGTTTAAAATAAAATAAAAACATGTCTAAATTTAATTGGATGATGATATTACAACACTATATTATCTAATATCATAATTTTAGTCACTTTTGAAGTTTTTAAGTGGGGTTTGAATTTATATTAAATTATTATTTTTTGAGGTTTCCAAAGGTGCCCCTCTCCTCCCTTATAAAAGGGACACCCCTTCCCTATTCCCTTCACACCCTTTTGAGCCTTGACCCTTGTCCAAACCCTTCCAATTACCATTCTATACTTACCTAGAAACATTATAGAGGTTTTGGTCTCCTCAAAAGACCAACTCTAGTGCCTTAAGAGGAAGTTTAAAAGAGGTGTGTTGAAGATGAGGTAATCTCTTCTACCGATTCTTTCTAGTTTTTTTCTTCTAAAACTTATTCTTATTTAGTTGTCTCATTATAAATTAATAACATAAGTATCAATAATATACTGATACGTTATTATAAATATGAAACACCCCCATTTCACCTTCAATCCATCCGTCGGAAAACAAATTTACTGCGCGTGCGTACGTACGGAATACCGTCTCCACACCGTGGTGTAATCTGTTTTTCCACCACCAACTTACTTGGATGGGTATAACGGTGTAAAGAATTACTATATATGGTTATTATAACATCATACTGATTTTGAGACATTATATCACCAACTCCAATTCAATTAAATAATTATGAGAACGATATCATCGCTCATGCGTACGTATGGATTACAGTCTCCACGACGCGATGAGATTCATTCTCCATGTTAACCACTCAAGAATGATTATAAAGTATGTATAATGAATAATAATGAAATATATGGCATGGTAAAGCTACTAGATATATATATATATATATATATATATATGTCATCCACTTACTTCCATTCAAGTCAATAAGGAAAGGAAAACAACGTTCATGCGTACGTACGACCTACCATCTCCATGAACGATGTATTTCATTTCATTTATCTATCTATTAGATATATATATATATAATGAATATATATGATATATAAATAATGATTTACATTCTGGAAGTAAGTAAATCATGATATAATTAATAATAATATCAAGAACAACAATTCCAAACACGTTTGATAAATGGGACGATTTTACCCAAAACGTTGCATTAACATTGAATTTATAAAAGAAAGAGTAATATAGGTCATAAGTGAACCATATATGATAACATAACAATGGATGTGATTCTATAATAAGTCAATGACATTATTTAAGTCATTATACAGGAGGTTCAGATACGTACGAACCATATCATACATAAGGTAAGGGATAACTTTTTCAATCTCGTTTTTATCCAAGATTGCTTATACCTCAGTATTTAATAGGGTTATATTTATCATCCATGTCCCTAATTTATAAAAATGGATTCATGTATGTTTAATGTCCCTTTTACCCACTTTTTACTTTTACTACATGTTATGTAAGTAATCATTCTTTTTTTACCATATGAGGAACTTTTTGACTTTTCCGACAAAAGTAAGAGGAGAATTTTTTTAACTTATACGGCATGAATAGATTTTTCCAGTTTCATAACGCCTAATTTTCAGGAAGATTACACTACATTATTTCATTACTATTTTCAAAAACTAATCATTTTCTTTTAAAATTGCATTGCATTTTGTGAAAAGAAAATTATTTTGATGAAGAAAGGATATTTTCCTCAAGAATTCATTTCAAGTGTTCTATCAAAACCATTTTCCATCTATGATGTCATATTTTCACTTGTGTATATTTCAAGTATAATGTCTCTATGATTTACATTGTTCCACTTTTCTTATGATTAAATGATATCCATTTGTTTTATATTGATTATGTTATGACGGGATGATGTTTATGAAACCCATTTTATTCTTTGGATTATGATGAATGATTTATGTTTATGTTGTGGCACAAGTAATAATGATTCATTATGAGATGGGTGGGATGTATATCGCCCTCCAATTCATTGGGTAAAGATCTATATCTCATTATATAGACATGGATGGAACAGTATGTTAATCTGGTTCAGTGTTACAGGACTGAAACGAGGAGTGAACTCGATTCAGAAAGGGACTTTGTCCACTAAGATGATCTTGGCAGAAATGCCTTGGATACTATGGAAATAAAATCATGTGCTTAATGGTTTTCCACAATTAAATGTTTTATTTCCATGCTATTTTATCATGATTGATGATCAATTATGATATATGCCTTACGTACTTCCATGTTTTATGTCATTGCTCACGATTTTGATGTTTAAATATTATGTTCATGTTTTGATGTTCAAATGTATATGGTTGGTTTTATTTTCTCCATGCATACCCTTACTGAGAATTTGATCTCACCCTTTATATGCTATCTTTTCTCGAGGATATAAAGAAAGGCTTTTGGTAAGAAAAAAAGAAAGTTCATTATGGGTGATGTTGAAGTTCTTTCAACAAGATTAGAATATTATATTCCATGTTTCCAAAGACAATAAAATATTACAGTCCTTTGGTGTCTGGTTTTATTATGTATTAGATATTCCTCAAAAGAAATGTAATGTCTATGTATTTCATGCTTTGGGTCTCTACAGTTGGTATTAGAGGAAAGGTTTAGTTAACATTTGGAAACTAGGATGCGAAAACTTTAGTGAGATCCCAAGAGATATTTCTAAGGTATGTATAGGGATGTCCCAAAGGTTAAGTATACACATAGGTAATAGTCCTAGAGTTATGGTAACAATATTAGAATTAAACCTAAGATGTTAGATATTTAAGGTACTCCCTATTTATTATGTTGTTTTCCTAGCATGATTTTTTCCTCTCCCACTATTCTTTTTGGGTTTTAGACGATGGATGGAACCCAAAGGAACTGTGTTGATCAATGTAATGGAAGATGCAATGATTGTCCTCCTGACCAAACCAATGTTATGGGAGATAGAGTAGGAAATTATATTGCTATACTTACACAAGCTATGAATTATTCTGGACTTCCAAATGAGAAGAGAAGGGAACAATATTCTATTGCATCCTTCTTGAGGCAACGTCCACCTTCTTTCAATCGGTCTTCAGATCCACTTGTTGATGAACAATGGATCGGTACCATTGAAAATATATTTTTCATACATCTCTGTTCAGAACATGAAAAATTCATTTTATCTATTTACCGTTTAGAAGGTGAAGCAGACCAGTGGTGGAATCTAATTATGAATACAAGGCCCCATGATGAAATTGCATCCATGGAATGGGACAAGTTCAATAACTTGTTTTTCAATAAGTAATTCCCTTGTATTATTAAAACAAATATGGAAAAGATGTTTCTTGAGCTTAAGCAAAAGGATGATAAATCTGTTGGTATATATGAGGCGAATTTTACAAGGCTTGCAAGGTATGCATCTGGATTTATCATTCAACTTGAAAGTAAAGTTGGTCGATTTTTCATTGGCTTAAAACCAAGTCTTCGAAGGGTATTATCTATAAGAGACTTCGGTAGCTATGAAGAAATTGTGCGTTGTGATATCATGGTAGAACTGTAAGTTGGTGTTACATATCCATCTCATGGTTTTGACAAAAAACGAAATATGGAGTAACAAGAAAAATCTCAGAACAATGGTGAAAAGAAGGTGAATGTTTCTTTGTTCTCAATGTGTGGAAAGAAGAATGATAGATATTTTCTTAAAGGTACTAGAAAATGTTTCAAGTGTGGAAAAGATGGCAATCGAGTAGCTGAGTGCCTAAGTAATGGGAAAAAGGATTCCAATGATGTGAATAGAGAAATGACTACAGAGAACGCTCCACCAACACTTCCGTGCTACAAGTGAAAGGAAATGGGGAATTGGGCTAACCAATGCCCTAATCCAAGGGTTAATGACGATCGACATCAACAGCATATTAAGCCAAAGGAAAAAGGAAAGTCACATTTGATCACTATTAGCGATGTTGATTATGAAAATGATGTGGTGGAATGATAATGTGTTTATGTAATGGAAATCCAAAATAATGTTGTGGAATCTCATTTATAGTATCGTGGAATATTGAAATATCTATGTATTTTTCTATTTTGGTTTTTAAAAATTTTATGTTTTCGGTAACCATGAAAAGTGATTGAAATATTTTTGGAAAATAGAGAATATGCATATAATGAAGAGATAAGGAGAAAGTAATATGTTTGATGGTATTCATGATCTTATGACTGATATAAGGAAAAAGTGATATCATGGTTTGAGTATATATAATTTTTGGGATTTTGGTATGTGGAAAGAGTTAACTTTTGAAAGAATTCATGTTTTCAATAAGGTTCTATAGTAATTCATGTTTGAAGATAATACATGATTAAGGAATGTGAAAATCAATAACTACCTTATGAGATATGGGAGACAAATGTTAAGTGGATTTAGTTCACCTCATATTATTTTTTTTATTTTTGGAAGGTTTTTAATATAATCCATTTATGGATAGTATAAGTTATTTTTCATTTTATGATTTATTTATTATTACACTATAGGTGGACTTATATTAACATGTTCTAGAATTTTTGTTGAGAATAGATGGAATGACCAATATTTCTATCACATGATCTGCTAATACTTCATGAATGACAAATTCAACTTCATTTTTTTAAGAGATGAAGTGGAAATTGTTCAAGGCACAAACAATGGTGAGATTTTACCAAAATCAAGTAAGTATTTCTTCTAACTAAAATTCTTAAACTTTAGGGAAATTATCTTGAAAACCAAAAATGTTGTCATAATGCCCTTATATCCGATGAATCAGATGGTACCTTAGATCATCACAAATTTATGGCTTTGTGATTGTTGGATTTTTCGTAGCCATGTTCTCTACCACTCTCCATCAGAACATGATGGTTATATTTCTATTCTATATCCATATTTTCAATGATGTTATCCTATGTAGAAACCTAGTAATGAGTTTATTTGGGTAACCGTTACGTCTCTTACTTTAGTTTTTAAAATTATGTTTTGATATTCCTTTTTATGATGTGGGTTTCTATGGAAGAAACATACAAGCGGTAAATGATTTATAACCCATGAAAATATCAAGGGTGAAAATCATTTTAAGGGGGGTATAATTTGAAACCCCTAGATTTTATGAGATATATTCATTTTAATTTATTCCATATCTTATGTTGTACGCTACTTCAAGATTATCTTTCACTATACGCAACAAATTATTATCTTGCATTATACGCACCACTATTCTTGGATCGTGTTACACACAATTTCAAGATTACAACATTGAGTGTATGTATGTATATATATATTCAATATATAAATGAAATATGGTTGGATTTTGTTATACGCAACAACAAAGGTGTCTTCCTCTACACCCAACCCTGACTTCTCTTGCATTACATGCAATCACGACCTTCCTCGATACCGTCTGTTGTACGCAATACCGGTTTTCACTAAACAACGATATATAGTTATAATATTATTATGGAAAATCCATTATGAAAAGTATTTACTAAATTTTTTATTTTATAAAATTATTATTCATCTTACACATTTTCGAGAACATGGTATTAGAACAAGATAAATTTTTCTTGTATAATAAGTATTTTTCAAAAAAAAATGTAGTATTGCCGCCTTTTGATGGTGCACCCACATTAAATCTAGTTTTTCACATGTTTAAAAGTTAAATTTGACAAAATAAATTTCTTCTTTGGAATCATGATATATAAATTTACTTTGGATAAATTTTTCAAATTAATCTGATAACTTTCATATTTTAATGAATAGTAAAAACATGCTATATTTAAATTAAAAACAAATTTATTCATCTCAATGATTTATGTGGATAAATTAAAATATTTAATGATTTTAAATTATAAATAGAATATATTTTTACCATTTAATATAATGTATGTCATTACCACTAATTTTACATAGAATTCATAGTTAAAAACATTTCAATCTTTGGCAATGTTTTAACTTTTAAAACCCGTTTTCTTAATAATGGGATTAATTTTAATTTAATTACTAAAACTTATGGGTTTTTAATTATGAAAAATGGTATCAATATTTGAATTCAGTGGGTCGAAATTATGTTAATAGGTTACTTTTATTTTTTTGATATTTGGTATAGTAACTATGATAATTTTTATTTACTACAGTTAAAGGTAAATCTGGTAATTAAGGGTAAAAATAAGATTATAAAATTACCCTAACACGTTCCAAAAACCAATTGGATGAATCAAAGTTGACCCATATCACCTAAGGGTTGGAATAAATACATTTCATGGACTTTTTATCATGAAATAATATAATCATTATTAAAACCAAAGAAAGTGACAACATGTCACTCTCTTAAATCTTATAAATATAATAATTTTAATTTAGTGATAATATTCATGAATCTTAGAAATTTAATAGTCTCCAAAAAGTTATTATAATTATCTAAACCATGAAAATTTAATTATAATTTTTAAAGATTAAATAAAAATTATTAAAGGTGACACAATAATGATGTTGAAATTATTTTATTGATTGAAATATCAAATAAACGGTTTTAAAAATATTAAATTAAATAATATCTGAACTAATTAATGCGGTAAAAGAATTTTATAAAATAATAAGACTTGTTATTAATATATTAAATAGGTTTTTTCGAAAATATATTCTCTCTGAATTTTATTAAAATTCAAAAAAAATTAGTTGTGTCAAAATTAACACTTTTGATATTATAAATTATTAAACTGTTTAAAAATCACAAAAATATTTTAGAAATTACAAATTAAAATTTATATGATCTAACATGTCATAAAGAATCAAATTATGCATAAATAAAAAAACATAAGTATGTATTTATAATCATATAAATTTATAACATTATTACCACAAATAAAATTAAATAGATTAAATAATGATAAATCAAAATGATAAGTTTTAAAATAAAATCAAAACAAGTATAAATTTAATTGGTTGATGAGATTACAACTCTATCATATCTAATATACAAATTTGAGTCATTTTGGAAGTTTTTATGTGGGTTTTGATTTTATATTAAATTAATATTTTTGAGATTTCCAAAGGTCCCCCTCTCCTCCCTTACAAAAGGGAACCCCTTCCCTCTTCTCTTCACACACTTTTGGGCCTTGAAGCTTGGAAAAACCCTTCCCATTTCCCTTATAAACTTTCATATAAACATTACAGAGTTTCTGGTCTCCGCAAAAGTCCAACTCTAGTACATTAATAGGAAACTTAAAAGAGGTTCGTCGAAGAAGAGATAATATCTTCTACCGATTCTTTCATGTTTCTTTCTTCTTAAACTTCTTCTTCCATAGTTTATTCATTATAAAGTAATAAAATAAATTTCAATAATATACTTATATGTTATTATAAATATGAAACAACCCCATTTCACCTTCTATCCATCCTACGGAAAATGAAATCACCGCACATGCGTACGTACAGAATACCGTCTCCACGTCCTGGTGTAATCTGTTTTTCCACCACCACCTTACTTGGATGGGTATAACGGTGTAAAGAATAACTATATATGGTTATTATAACATCATACTGATTGTGAGACATTATATCACCCAATCAAATTCAATTAAATAATTATGAGAATGATATCGTCGCTCGTGCGTATGTACAGATTACCGTCTCCAAGATGCGATGAGATTCATTTTCCTTGATAACCACTCAAGAATGATTATAAAGTATGTATAATGAATAATAATGAAATATATGACATGGTAAAGCTAATATATGTATGTATATATATAAATTTCATCTACTTACTTCCATTAAAGTTAATAATGAAAGGAAAACAACGTTCATGCGTACGTACGGCCTACCATCTTCAAGAATGATGTATTACATTTGTTTTATCTATCTATTATATATATATAATGAATATATATGATATATAAATAATTATTTACATTATGAAAGTACGTAAATCATGATATAAGTTATAATAATATCAAGAACAACAAGTCCAAACACGTATGATAAATGAAACGATTTTACCAAAAACATATCTTTAACATGAAATTTATAAAAGAACGGGTAATATAGGTCATAAGTGAACCATATATGATATCATAACAGTGAATTTGATTCTATAATAAGTTTATGACATTATTTAAATCATTATACAAGAGGTTCAGATACGTATGAAGCATATCAGACCTAAGGTAAGGGATAAATTTTCCAATCTCATTTTTATCCGAGATTGCTTATACGTCAGTATTTACTGGGGTTATATTTAACATCCATGTCTCTGTTTTCTAAAAATTATTTCATGTATGTTTAAAGTCCTTTTTACCCACTTTTGACTTTAACTACATGTTATGTAAGGAATATTTCTTTTTTACCATACGAGGACGTTTTTGACTTTTCCGAAAAAAGTTCAAGGAGAATGTTTTTTTAACTTATACGGCATGAACAGATTTTTACGGTTTCATAACAACTAATTTTCATGAAGATTACTCTAAATTATTTCATTTCTATTTTCAAAAAAATCCTTTTCTTTTAAAAATGCATGGAATTTTGTGAAAAGAAAATGATTTTGAAGAATAAAGGATATTTTCCTCAAGAATTCATTTCAAGTGTTTTATCAACACCATTTTCCTTCTAAGATGTCATTATTTCACATGTGTATGTTTCATGTATAATGTCTCTATGTTTTACATGGTTTCACTTTTATTATGATGAGTTTCCATCTATTTGTTTCAAATAGATTATTTTATGATGGGATGATGTTTATGAAACCCATTTTATTCATTGGGTTATGATGAATGATTTATGTTTATGTTCTGGAACAAGTAAAAGTGATTTAATTATGAGATGGGTGGGACCTATATTTCTGTCTATTTCATTGGGTAAAGATTTAAATCTCATGAGATAGACATGGCAGGAATGGTATGTTAATCCAGTTCAGTGTTACTAGACTGCAACAAGGAGTGAACTTGATTCACAAAGGGACTTTGTCCACTAAGATGATCTTGGTAGAAATGCCTTGGCTACTATAGAAATCATATCATGTGATTAATGGTTTTATACTATTACATGTTTTATTTCCATTCTATTTTATCATGATTGGTGATCCATTATGATCTATGCCTTATGTAATGCCATGTTTTATGTCATTGCTCATGATTTTGATGTTTAAATATTATGTTCTTGTTTTGAAGTTAAAATTTATATGATTTGTTTTATTTTCTCCATGCATACCCTTACTGAGCATTTTAGCTCACCATTTATATGTTTTCTTTTCCCCGGGATATAAATATAGGATTTAGGTAAGGAAAAAATGAAGATCTTTATTGGAGATGTTGAAGATCTTTCACCAAGATTAGAAGATTATATTCTGAGATTCCAAAGACACTAATCTATTACGGTCCTTTGGTGTATGTTTTTGTTATGTATTAGATATTCTGAAAAAGTAATGTAAAATCTATATACATCAAACTTTGGGTATCTACAATAAGAGGACAATCCACTGCTGCCAACTCAATGTCATGTGTAGGGTAATTCCATTCTAGTGGCATCAACTGTTGAGACCCATAAGTGATGACTCGATCCCTTAGCATCATCAAAACTTCGATTACAATTCGTGTAGTGTCACATTACACAATTTACACCTTAGAAAACTCATGTATGATCAAAATTGTTGTCAATTTAATTTTATTTATCTACTCATGAAATGAATTACTTCATTACTTTATCCAATAAAACTTTTTTCCTTCTCTTTTTCAAACCAGAAAGTGGTGCTTCCAAATGGGATAAGTCTTGGATGAACCCTCTGAAATATCCAACGAATCCTAAAAAAATCAGATATCAAAAACATTCTTAGGATTCTCCCAAGAAACCATTTCCTGCACTTTTCTAATTCACCTACCACACCTTCTTCGGAGATGATGTTCCCTATATATTTGTACCATGTAAATCCAAATTTGACATTTAGATAGATTGGCATATAGAAGATGCTCTCCCATTGTACATAGGATGATGTCAAGATGTTGGACATGATCAGCATGGGTCTTCTAGTACACCAACATTTCGTCCAAAAACACCACAAAAATGGATCTTAGTACGGATTAATGATCCTGTTAATTAAGGCCATAAATTCCATTGGAGGTTTTTTCAACCTAAACGAAATTACGAAAAAATAATAAAGGCCATAACAGCTTCTGAAATCAATTCGTGGTATATAAATGGTCTAAAATCTCAAATGATGATACATTGATCATAGATCTATCTTTGAGAACACAAATTCTTCCTTCAGCTGGTTAAATAGATCATCAATAAGGGGAATAGTATATTGGTTCATCACGGTCATTTAATTCAACTTATGGTAATCGAAGCAAAAGCATAAACTCCATCCGCCCTTCTTTGAAATCAAAATAGGTGATCCCCAGTGAGATGTACTTGGAAGGATAAAAACATTATCATCAAACTCTTCCAACTTCATTTTGAGCTCTTGAAGCTCAGTTGGTGCCATTCTATAAGGTGTAATAGATACCGGCTCAGCCCCCAACATGATCTAAATAGTTAATTCCGGATATCTCTCAGGTTGGAACCCTGAAAAGTCTTCAGGTAATACATCCTGAAATAGTTATACTACTTGTGGAAGAATATCTTCCATACCATTCCCATAATCCAGCAAAAGACTAGAATCATTGGCTTTGAGCTCTCCCAATTACTGAGTAAATGGCCCAGATTGACCAGCATGGATTTCCCATTCTCCAAGATGATCATAATGGTAACCCTCTATAGAAACAATGGTCACTCTCCTTTGGTAACAAAATATGAGGGCTCAGTATGCGACTAGTATTCCATACCCATTATCATGTCGAATATCATTTTATCAAGGAAATTGATATCCCAAAGAAAATGATACTCTCTAATATCTAGTGAACATCGCTTTCATAAAATGATATCCCTATACCGTTTTACCAACGATTTATCAATATTGGTCACCCCACTTACGGATTCCACCTCCATGCTCAAAAAAATAACAATATTTTCATATATAGAGGAATGAGAGGCACCAATATCAAATAAGGAACTAGAAAATGTATCATATACTATAATAGTACCTCTCACTCTTGATGGACAAGCATATCTATCTATAAGTGTATGTTTCACTACATGTTAATATCCATCCCCTCTTCATTTTGTTGTCGTCTGAATCCCTCGAGTAGAAACACTCTGATGATACGGTCTCTCATATCTTGAAGTACCATGTCCACTACTTCTACCACCTCTACTAGTAGAACTCTAACTACCAAACCTATATGGTGTAGAAGATCCCCTTCCCACACTCTAACCCAGAGAAGCTTCTCCCTCAGCATTATCTTGTCGCTATTTCTTGTGGATCTATTGTAGGTTTCCCATCTTACCAAAAAACTGACACTTCATTGGTGGTCAAGGAAAATGTGTACAATAGTGTCCTTACCTAACGCAATGGTTGAAAAGCACATGAGTAAGATCTAGTGAAACTGTTCATCCTGAATTTCCACATTCCATTACACCATCCCCACTAAGGTTCTCGTAATGGCATTTTTTCTCTTAGAAGGCACACTTCATGATCATCTTGTGATAGATACAAGTCCAGTACTATATTCCTCTTTCAGGTTCCCCTCAATAATGATAGCATGATTGTCCACTTTGGAAAATTTCTTTAGACGAAAGATATTTACTTGGGACTTAATTTCACAACTATGTCCGTCTTGAAATTGTTTTTCCAGAGAAGCCACATCTATAGCCAAATCTAGAGAAATACGTATTAAGTCATTATAACATTAAGAGTAAGCCATTATGGACATGCTTCCTTGTTCAGATTCATAAACTCTGAAGCCTTCTCTTGTCTCAGTATATCTGGATAAATGCTCTCCAAGAAAATATCTACAAATTCCTTCCATAACATATCATCAGTTTGTCCATATCATACCTGAAAGTCCAAACAGTGCTTCGCTAACCCCCGTAGCATATAAGAAGCCAACTTGACCCTCCTCCAAGCCAGAGTCTCTTAATGATCACGTATCATCTCTATGCATTTAATATAGAATTAATCTCTCTCAATTCATACATATCCAGTAAATGTATGAGGGTTTTATAGCTTAAAATCTTCTGTCAACATAGACATGATTTTCAGAACCAACCCTGGGTCTCTCTCCATTAATTTCATGAAATGAGCAAAGTTCCCACGAAACTATTCCCCTTTGTCTTAATCTTTCCACAATGGTTCCACAAGTTCCATATCTGAATGTTTTTTTGGTCCATACTCCTCAGTTTCTCCCTCAACAAGGATCATGGAGGCATATCTCTACAAATCCAAACACACGTCTTATGTCTCATAACACAACCTTATAATATTTACATATGTAGATAAACTAACACAACAAGTTTCAACATGTCCTTTCCCCATTTTTATCAACACATGGTCAACACCAAAGCCTTCTCAATTCCTTAGACATCCTACTCCAATGTACTGGTTAAAAAAGATACATACCTTTTTATTAATTAAATAAACCCGTAATTAACCACATTATATCAAATTAATTAATTCAATAATTAATTAAATATTCATACACATTTAATCAGTCGTGGTTCTCATTATACACCCATTTATTCTCATTTTTCATCATTATTTCAATCTCACAACAAGGGAAAATAGTTCAAGTTCAACAACTTACCCATGACCCATTTTCTTATGAGTTCCAAGAATAATGCCGGTCACAACAACCCTGTGTGCCTAGAATGATGCTTGAAAAGTTCTTTATCATGTCTCTTTAGTCCATGAATGAAAATTCAACAATTTTTCAAAACAAATTTAACACCACACAACAAGTGAATCACCCAAGCATAAATTATATATAATTGTAACAACAAACCGAAATCACAACAATCCCATCCCAAGTACTCAGATTTTCCCCCATACCAAGGTTTGAAACTCCTATGCATGAGATCATTACCAAGACTCGAATCTTCCCAGTATCATATCTACCTTTCCCAAAATAGTAAGGCAAAATAATAAGAAAGAAAAGAAAACTGCTTTGATACCACTTTGTGACATCCCAACATGGGTGCCACTAATTGGTGCCCTGAGACGGTTGGCCAGATGCCCTAAAGCGCCCCTCTTCCTATTCTAGAGGGTACCGACTAGAAGTGAGGGTCTTGTAAGTTAGTATTGGAGAGACTATACCCTCTATTATCAGAATAAAACTACAATGGAACTAAATAAAATTATCTAAGTGTGTAATGATATAAATAAACAGAAAAATAACATTCCATATAGTAGAGAAAACATGAAATAACAATACTCAACTGGAGGGTAAAACATGTTATGATAATTCAAGTCACAAGTGTCTACAATGGAACTAAAATTAAATACACAAAAACTCCAATGCAAGTCTCTAACCACATCTTGTTCCCACTCCCATGCTCCAATCCCAACAACAACCTATCCTAGTTACTTTCCATTATGTTTTCCAGTGACAAAAAACACTACTCAGGTACTGATCAGGAGGCCCAAGTAGAGTGTAAGTATAACTCAATAGGCCAACACCAACGGTGTCTAAAACAATTGCATTCAAAAGATAGTGCATGCAGTTTTATGGATCAATAAATTCAATTCATAATTAAATTATTATCACAATGTCATATAATCATTATACATCACATTAGGCAAACTTTTAATTCATGCTTCCCATTTGAATCATAATTAATTATTATCATTCATTTGGTGCTGAAAGTCATGTCAATCACCCAAAATCTCATTTAATTTATGACTCCATGAATATCTCTCTATATCACATTCAGTGTAGGCCGTTAGGATTACTCCCTAAAATCTCAATCTTGGATAACTGTTGTTGAGGAATTCCATGTACAAGTACCAAATTATAATTGGTCTACCACACCTTGTCTAGCACTGAAAAAATAACATATATTTAATCATTATTTAAATTACAAGAATTATCCACATCATTCCTTTACTAATCCAATGATTAGTTGACCATTTCAACAGCAATTAGTTAACTCAACAATTACTAAGAGCATGACCTGTTAATCGATTCATCAATAAATAAATCAATTAATCCAATTATCATTTCATAATTATTTATTTACAATTAATTATTCACATCAAATCTAGAATTTTCATAATTAATTCTGAAAATTAATTATCATTGTCAACATCATGGAACATAATTAATTCACACAATTAATTATCTTAAAAATCCAAATAACATTTCACAATTAATTTCCCCCAATTATTTATCTTAACACAACTAATTCAATATCTCAATTACAATATCTCAACCGATAACCAATATCCAAAACAAATATCTATTATGGATACCCACTTCATTTATTCTATGATTCAATTGTTAATTAATCACCAAGGAAATCACAAGCCAATTCCATGTTCGTAATTACTCAAATTTATGAAATCAATTATCAAGGAAATCGAAAAAATCATAAAGTCACATTCCCATATAAAATCCACAACTATGGGTGTTAGATTTATACCACCTACCACAGTTATTGAAATATGTTAACCCAATGAAAAATCCCCAATGTTTTAGTAGCACAACATCGTCGATCTTGCCCTGGATCTAAATCCATGAACCAAAATTAAGATCAAAGACATCGTTATCTTTAAATTCTAGTAATATATCCACAATCATAGATATAGATCTCATTTAATAGGTTTAGTTCCATGTAAACAATGTATATAATCTAGGAAAATATTGATGAAAGATAAATGAAAGAACATGAGAATCAACAGGATGAAATCCACTTACTGGGAAGAGAGATGATCTAAAATTCGGGATTTTGATCATGAAGAACGATGTTCGAATCACCTTGAAATTCCTCCGAAAGGATCTGGGATCACATATAAATTTTCAATCCTAAACAAAGCTCAATATATGGGAGTCATGGGGGTTCAGGTGGTTTTTAAAATTGATTTTCAGTTTTTTAATTCTACGTACACGGTTTCCAGGGAAAAGGCGCAAGGTTAGGGAATATCGTGTGCCAACAGTGAAGACGTATCTATCCTAGTTTTCCCATTTGTCTTAGTTTAGTTTCATGGTTTGTTAAAATATACCCAATCCATGAGTACCTCTATATTATAGTATTCATGGATAGCGTGGTTTAGTCACACAGTTTTTCAAATTGGGAATAACCGACTGTCCATTTGTTTTTCTTAAAAATTCAATCAAATGCACCCCAGGAAACTACTCAAAAATAAATGTAATTAAAAAATTCAAAAAGTACCTAATAACATGCTTGAGATGACTCTAGAAATTTCTAGGATCTTACACTAAAAACCTTTAACCATTAACCCAAACATACCATCAACACTTAGTCACAAAAAATCTACATCCCTTAGCCCCAAACAATACTAAATCCTCAAACACAGAAATCCATCACCCATGATCCCCAAATAACCACATACATTCATCCATAAAATACATAATTCATATTAAATTAAAAAACCGATAACCTATTTGAAAAATCCCTATTCCCCCAGAAACAAAAAAAAACATTTCACCCTTAGAGCCGAGAAATCATCAATGCTTATCTCAAAATGTCCACAAACCCTCTTCTCTAAAAGACGCTAATGCCTTACACATAATTGAAAATAAACCCAAAGCCACAAAATACATGATATTGTCAGTCTTATAAAACAAAATACCCTCATCCCTAAAGAACCATAAACCCTC
The DNA here is from genome assembly GCA_963277665.1 of Viscum album. Classification (NCBI taxonomy): domain Eukaryota; kingdom Viridiplantae; phylum Streptophyta; class Magnoliopsida; order Santalales; family Viscaceae; genus Viscum; species Viscum album. The sequence continues at coordinate 1,553,718,003 of OY728156.1, forward strand.
ATCTGGAAAAACATTAAACCCTCAGCACTAAAAAACCATTAACCCTCAAACCCAAAGGATGCTAAATATGTATTTCTAAAACACCCTGAAACCTCTTTCCTAAAGGGCCATAAAAATTATTCTCTAAAATACACTGAATCCCTACTCCTTAAATTTCCCTAAACCGCACCACAAAAAAACCTAAACCCTCATATCCAAAAGTCTATAAATTTTCTGCCCCAAATACACTAAACCCCTATTCCTAGAAAACCTAAAACCCATAGGTCCAAAAAACACTAAACACTCAACCTTAAATAACCCTAAACCCCCTACAAATAAAACTCTAAACCCTCTACCTAATAAAAATTAAAACCCTTATACCCAATAAAATCATAACTATTAGTATAAAAAAATCTGTAGACCAACAAAATCCTATACCATCATCCCTAGAAAAACCCTAAACCCTTATCCCCAAAATACCCTAAGCTCTCTACCCAAAAAACCTAAATAATAATCCCTAAAAAACTCTAAACATTAATCCCCAAAATACACTAAACCCTTAGCCCCCGAAAACTATGAACACCCAACAAGTGAAAATCCTATTCTCTCATCATAAAATACCCTAGGCCCTCATCCTAGAAATACCCAAAACCCCAAGCCCCAAAACACCTAAAACCTTATACCCTCAAAACAAACATCCCACATACTCAATAAACACGAATACCCTCATTCCCAAAACACCATGAACCCTCAACCCTTGAAGACACTAAAAAATCATCCCCCAAAAATAGTAAAACATCAGCCCAAAAAAACCAAAACACTAATCCCCAGAAAACAATCAAACCATATCACTAAAAAACCCTAAAACATCATTCTGAAAAAACAACAAATTCACTGACCAAAAAAATCTTCTACTCTTTCCCCTAAAATACCCTCACCCTCGACCCCAAAAAACCCACAAACCTATGACCCCAAACTCCCCCAACCTCCTCCCTAAAAACATAAATATCATCCCCCGATACCCTAAACCCTTAGCCCCAACAAAACATACACTCATAGAAAGAAAATACCATAAACCATCATCCCCAAATTACCCTAAGACCACAACCACAAAAAAACTAAAATCTCTTCAAAAAACCCCTAAACAATCAGGCCAAAAAAACATAAACCCTCTTCCCAAAAATCCATATAACCTCATCCCCAAAACTCCAAATTACTTATTCTAAAAAAACCTGAAACCCTAAAATCCAAATAAACCTAATTCCTCATCCATAAAAAAACCCTAAATACACAACCATAAAATACTGAATTCCCACCAACCCAATAAATTAAAAACCCTCATCCCCCATAAATCCCACACCTTCATTCCCTAAAGTCTATTAACCCCCATCCCCAAAACACCTAAACCCTCATCCCAAAAAAATTTAAACCCTCATACCCAAAAAATTGCATACCCTCTACCACAAAAAATAATACACCAATATCCTCCTAAACCATAAACTCTCATCACTATAAAACCATATTCCATAATCCATGAAAATTCTCAAACCCTCTGCACAAAAAAACCCTAAACTCATAGCCCCAAGAAACACTAATCCCCTTTCCCCAAGAAAATAGAAATATATCACTTAGAGGGGGTGAATCCATGTAACTCTTTTCATTTATGTTTTCTTTCATCTGAAACAACCACTGTGTCTTATAAAATAATTTCCATGTTTCTAAAAAAACATTTACAAATCCATATGAACTCATGTATTTATAAGATTCACTACTCAATCAGGGAAAAAATTCACATGGAATGGTTCAGAATTAATCCAATACCACACAATCCACTAGAAAAAAATAATTTGTGTGTATACAACATGTAGGATATATCATTACACTTATATATCACTCTATTCAATATAATAGTGAATATTATTATTTTATAACAATGGATGTTAAACTAGGTTTTGTAACTTGTAATGAAATATTCACTAGTTTGTTCAATATAGGATATTGTGCTACCATAACAACTTCAAATAGATATACATTATGACTAAATTCCTCACTTTCCTACCTTGAAGAAGGCATGAACACAAATTTTGTACTTTGTACAATGGCTCGGCCTAATGTCTTAGTCAGATTAATCTATCCAATTACTCAGTCAAGAAAACTGATAAGGAAAGATAGATGGGATAAAATTCTGAACCCTATTAATCTTTTTCCTCAAAAAATGAATACAATTTCTCAGTCTGATGGGGTTACCCCTTCTTCTTCTCCATCTGTGTGGAAAACTTTCTTAGGTATGTTCTATTTAGAAAAATCTTCCCTCATCAAAAAACATCACTTCTTTCTTATTCATCACACATAAATTGTATTCCAAAGTCAAAATGTACAATTTAGTTTCTACTATTAATAGGTGACTAAAATTCATTTTCACATGAAAATGAAAATGCTTTCCCACTTAACCGAATTTCCTTAAACATTAATTTCACCAGGATTTTGGATTTATTTTTTGATCACCTCCCAACTCATCTCAATTCTTCATGAATCATCCAGAATCTTCTCAAAACTTTATCATGAATCAAACTTTATAGAATTTATTTATTCCAATTCTATAGGCTGATTATTCAGTTAGATTCTTTAGGATAATTTTTCTATCTGATTCATTACTTTGATTTTTTATCTTGATTCATAATTATGATCCATCATTGAATTATTCAATCTGATTATTCGGTCTAATTATTCAATATTATTTTAAATCCTAAATATATAGATAAATTAAACTTCATCAGATCAGTCTGATTTCTATTGTCAATATCTCAGTTTGATTGACATTCTTTCTCCTCTTAGTCTATTAGATCTTCCTCAAATCTATTTTATTGATTTAAAAAACCTTTTCTCCCTCTTTTACTCTCACCAATGTTGTATAAAACATTTTAATACCTCTTGTGATGATGAAAATTAACAAAAGATAAAATGCATCATCATATTTATAATGGAAACTTTCAGATTCTGATATATATATTTTCAGATGAAAACATTCCTTCTAGAAACAATGTGAGTATGGGAACCACATTAATGAGAAATTTTTCTCTAGAAGAGAAAACTAAAACATATAGAATTTATAATAATTTTATACTCTAATCACATAATACAATCCTCCTTATGAAAACAACATCTGATCACCATGGGATAAGAATTTAGTTTATTTTTTTTCATTGACAAGAGAGACAAATTAATAACCAAAAACATATTTTAGGATCCAAAAATTCTTTCTAACAAATTAGTCAAAAAATTATCCCCTTGGTATTTTTTTTTGAAAAATGTTTCATAAATAATTAAAATTTATATCCCAAAGAAATGGATTATATATCAACAATTCTATGACTATTTGTGATAACCAATTATAGGAAACATGAATCATTATCTGAAAAGCAATGTTATCCAAATGTACTAACATATAAAACATATTAGATGGTAAAAATTTATTTTCCAATTATTTTTCAAAATTTGTTTCACTTTCCTATGGATAAACATTTCCTACAAACATCAAAAAAATGTTAGAATTGTTCACATGCATATATTTTGAGTTCACATCATACCCATAACTCCCCTGACATACATGGTTCCTTAAATAATTAAAACATATCAATGTATATTTTTTAGAAACATTAACTCACTTTTACAGTAGTCTCCAAATAATATATGGGATAGGGAATAAAGATACATACCTCATCCTTGGTGAGAATGAGTTTAGACTCCCATGTTCAACCTCAGTTTGAAAAATTATTTCATTGGTATGTGTTTTGTAAAAATGTTAGCAACTTTTTCAAATGTAGAAATATACACCAGCTTGAGTTCATTATTTTAAATCCAATCTAATTCATCTTTAATAATAAATATAATAATTTAAAAAATAAAAAAAATATTCTCCTTTTTATAAAATTAAAAATTTTATCTTTTATGTATGTCCCATCAATAATTTATTCTCTTCCATTATGCATACATGACAAGAATTCTCAACATCACAAACATGAATCAAATGTCCTATTGTGCACTATAATTTTTTAACTAATTTTACACCTTCCTATTATTTCATAGAAATCCATATTTTTTCAATTAAAACTCCATTACCTTCATCGCAATGTCATGTCACACTCAACAAGTTGTGTTTTAACCCATTAAAAATAATGTTTTCTAGGATTCAAACTTTTCTTCCCCAATGTTGGAAGATACGACACCTTCTATTCAGAAAGACTCACCATTACAAAAAATCATTATTCCTTATTTGTAACCTTTAACATTCTTCAACAATTTCAAATATTCTATCATATTTGGGGAACACCCAAAAATGTTGATTTAATGACATTATCCTTTTGTTTCTTTAAATGTAGTTTTTATAATTAAATCATTATCCATTTATTGAACATTATTATCTTCTAGATTTTTGTGAATTTTTATAAACATATTTTCATACATGTAACATATCAAGACAACCTTTTTCATGATTCCCATGTTTTTAAAATTTAATACAAATAGTTTGCAATGGTTGGAAAATATTTTTGACTATCAAAAAATTATTATAAGAATCCATCAAAAGATCCTTCACAAATTTATTATATTGAGAATATTTACACCCCCTCAAAATCGGGCTTCTATAATTCATGGTATAATTGTAATGTTGTTGGTTAAACCCAGACATATCTTCCTTATTCCCAAATCCATCATAATTAAAGAAGTAAGAATATAAATAATATTTACCTCTTTAACATTTATATTTTCGATAACTTTAATAATGGTTCTTAACAAATTTCTTATTTTTCACATCGAGGATTTGCTATTCGAAAAAAATATATTATCAACAATAATTACCCTCTCAAATTTTTATTTTTTTTAAAACTATGCATAATCCAATTTAGTATACACATTTTTTTTATAAATAAGAGTTTTTAGAAACATATGATTTCTATACATTATTGGTATGGACACAAAAATGACTTTTTCAAATTTATTTTCATTATCAACAAATTAAACATTATTTTCATCCTCTGAATGTAAATTTTATTAATCCTTCTTAGAATTACCCTTTCTACAAAATTATCCAATTTTATAGAGGGTGTTCATGATTTTTTTTCTCCCTAGTCAGCTGTAGATTGTTTTTTGGATAATTTATAAATCTTCATCCATTGACATCAATTTTAAATCAAATCATTCATTCTAATCCTTTTCCTTCTCATGTGCCTTTTTTATATAACAATTCTTAGTTTGTAACTTAACATTATCCTGAGCAGTATATACATTAAAGTTTATTGAAGGAAAGTCCTTATTAAACTTCTTGATTTCTCTTACAAGACATCCAATCATTCCCTGAATTTCTCTCAATTCACCATTCAAATTAAATTATAGCATAGTCTCATCTTCCTAATGATAACCAATTCTTTCGCTAATAGTAAATACACCATCACTAACATCTTATTATAACTAATTAATTCACCACTAGTAAATACATCATCACTGACTATTGAAATAAACATGTTTTGTTCATCAAATGTATGGAAATTTTTAGTTTCTACATCACTATCATCATCTTTAGACAAAAATGTTATCTATTTGGGTATGTATAACTTATTATAAATTACTTTGAAATATTATATTTAAACATGTTTCTACCAAGATATTATTTTCCATCTTTCTTCTTTATCACACTCCCCCTTATCCCCTATTTGAGAAAAATTTTAAATAATGTTTCCAATGGCTTCAAAGATGAAACTATGGAATCAATATTATACTTGATAATTACTAATATATTTTCCAAAAAATTTGACTCTTACATTTTTTCACCAATACATCTAATGGCGATGAAAATATCATTCCCCAATATAACTAAGTCACCAACAAATTCATTCTCACAAATTTTCATATATCTGTATTCACCCTCCAGATTTGTAACTTTTCCTTCATCATCATCATATTTCATTCATAAATTATCTTCAAATTATACGAGATACATTTGCAATTTAAACACCATTTACTCTATGAAACTTGCCTTCAAATAGTGATGAGAGTAATCAATTTTGATCGCTTCTATAAATTTCACAATTTTTCATATCATTATAAGTAAGAAGATAATTATCAAAAAATGGAGAAAATCCATCTATAGTAGATTCCATTAAATTGTAGACAAGATAGATAAGTTTTGGAATCATTATATCTTTCTAGATATGATATTTCATATTATTGATGATCGGAATCCCCTTTCTATTTATATCAAAATGAATCTCTATAACATATTCATGAAAGGAAAAAGGGAACTAGCATTTGAATACCACTTGTTAATTCCCATCTCGGATCAATGTATCCCAGAGAGGGGGTGAATAATTTAGAACATTTTCTATAAGATTCATTTCATTTGAAAAAAACATTGTCATTTAGTTAAAGAATTTTCACATTGTTGAAAAACAAAACATTAACACATCCATAGGAATATAAATATTTAAAAGGTTCAGTACTCAATAATAGAAGCTATGTCCTTGGAATTGTATGTAAATAATTCAATAACACACAATCTATTGGTGGACATTTCTTAGTGTGGATAAACCAAGTTGGATAAAACCTTAAACTAGCATAGAATTATGTCCAATAAAACATTGCATGTGCATCTTGTAGAATGAATAATTTTTTATGATTTTTTTTGACAATTGACCAATCCTTCAAGATTTTGTTTAAAAATGGTTCCTAGGATTCTTTACCAACTTGCATTATAAAATCATTAAAACAAATTTTTGACATTCTACCTCATAGGAGTTATGATCCTCACTTTTGGACTTCATAAAAATACTCATTCTAATGGATTAGTTTGATTCTTGTGTCTGATTCCTCTATCTAAAAAAACAATAAATAGTAAACTTGTAACTATTCTATACAACTTTAATCTTTTACTTAGAAAAATTCATTTGATTTCTCTATCTGATTCCCTAACACATTCTTCTCCTTCATCTTAATTAATAATATCCTCATGAATTATTTCACTATAAACATATTCTCTCATCTGAAACATCAAGTTCTTTAACATTCTTAAAACATGAACATTTAATTGTAGTCAAATAATTCAATGATCTTCATAGTATTAATAGGTCCACCAAAATTGTTTTGGGTGTGAATCTAAAATTGGTTTCCATATTAACAAAATTTCATTAATATTGTATTTCACCTTCATTTCAGCATCATTTTTTACTTCTATAGTTCTTCTTAAAACTCTTTTCAACTCTTTTCAAAAAATCTTTAATCTTCTAAAAACATAATCATTCTTGGAACCATATAACCTTTCTTTAGTCTTATAATTTTTTTGATTCTTCAATTATATTTTTTAGTCTAATTATTTTGTTATATTCTTTTGTTCATTTATTCATTATGAATCTTAGTCAAATTCGTCAGTTCGATTAATTGGTAGGATAATTTAGTCTAATTCTTAATTCGTATTATTCTATTTGATTTTTCATTCTAATTTTTCAGTTTCATTGAACTTCCTGAGTGCAATTTGATTGAATTTCTTCTTCAGCCGAGTCTGATTGACCTTTTTCTTATCTCAGCCCAATGGATGTTCCTTAGCCCAGTCTTATTGACAGACAAAAACATTTTTCCCTTTTTACTTTCATAATTATTGGATCATAACTGTTTTAGACAACATATGACTGTGGAATCTTATAAAACAGTAAATAATTGTAATATTTATTAGGGATATAACTAAACACGTACACTTCTTCATTTCAATAGAAACTTTATTTCTAGGTATAGGGTGATTAAAAAACAAATTTATATACAATAAATTCATTAGAGTATAAAAAACATAATGGAAGTTATAATCATTTTATCATCTAACCTCCTTATACTAACTACCTTATCAGAACTGAATCTACTCATCATGTAAAAAAGAGTGATATTATTTATTTTCCTGTACAATAAAATAGTAAATATTCATTACCAACATATTTTAGAATACAAAAAAACTTTCAACCAACATTTTCCCATAAAACCCCATAAACCACCAACACAAAGAATGGTGTGGAGTGATATTGTGTGATGTGATGGAATATAATGGTCATGGAGTACCTCAATGGCTGAAATGAAATAGAGGGGAAATTAGAGGGAGAAATAAAAGTTGATGGTGATATCTGTACAGTGAAATCATATAGTTTAATATAACTATAAATGGTGTCTATAATAGGATAATATATGAAGAAACATATAAATTTGATAAAAAGACATGGAATGTGTATTTAAAATATATATCATCAATTTATTCATGCACATTTTCCATCAACCAATACATGTGAAATTTTATTTTCATCTATTTTATTGGTATGGAATGTTTTTAAATTGATATTATAGTTTAAGTATTTATGAAAAAACGCTTTCACAAAATAATATATATATTAATATTTGACAGTAATGGTATAAAAATTATTTTTGTGGATAGAAATTTTTTTAGTATAATTATTTAATTTTAAATATAAATTATCATTATTAATAAAAATTATGAAATAGGCATACAATCTGATTAATTATAAATGGGATATTAAAAATATAATGAATATTTAAATAAATCACTGCATAAGGTCCAGGTAATAAATGAATGTGACTATTTGATATTACATTTCTACCTACTGTTATCTTCATAATATATGGTAGAATACTTCATATAGAGATATTAAAATATTATTTAGTGGAAGCTATTCCTAAAAAAAAAATTAGATTACAGTATATTTCACTGGTATGTATATGATTTTTTTGTAAAATATAATGTGAATATATACATTTTGAAATAGTATAATTTTATTTCCCAATAATATTTATCACTCACATAGTTCATTTAAAATATTTAATAAGTGTTCAAATATTATCCATTATGGGAAGGAAACAATAATGATAGTCATTGAGGGAAGTTACACATTATTGTAAGATAAATTTGGTTACTTTGTTAATGTTAAATTATATAGGCATCTATCATGACTCACAGGTTAACCTAAAACAATTTTTGTATTAACATTGACATCATGTTATTTAGGAAAAGCTAATATGAATACATGATTTGAATAATTTTTAATATTATAAATATTTATTCGAAATATATATTTGAAAAAAATATAAGACATTTAATTTGATGGAATATTTTCTATAATCTTGTTATTTTGTAGCCCCACAGTTATTGTCAAAAAATATATTATAAATACTGAAAATTATCTAAAAAATATTTTTCATAATTACTAAATTCAATGTTTATTGTCTTATATTAGTAAATAACTTAATTCATTCCAAATGAAAGAGCCTAATAATGACACAATTTAATTATGTGCAAGACAAAAGAAACGGACATGATTTTTCTCATCCACGTTAGCGGAAGATATTACATCTAATTGAATAGTATGGATCTTTTTATTAGATGAAAGAATAGAACATGATGCATTTCACATACTAGAAATTACTATACTGTTATTAATTATATATAAAATCCAATATATATTTAAAATTTATCATTCATGTAGTGTTAAAAACCTGTATGGGAAATAGTTTAATTTTTTAACGTCATTTATATTCATTGAAACCTTGCTTCGTTTGAACTAGATTGGGAACAAAAATTATTATTTGACATCTTTAGAATACCCTGGCTATGTGTGAAATGAAATTATAATATTCAACCATATAAACTTATAATCAATTTTGGATATATAAATGTAGAAAATAATTTTAATCTAAATAATAAATATTGATTACAAATTCAAATGTATAAATGTTTTTATAGATACAACTAATAATACATAAATAAATGGAATTGTTAATAAGTAAATGAAAATACTATAGCTAATGAAAATTTTATTGTATAATATGAATAAACTAAATCTTAATTATACATATATTGAATATTTTTATGTTGGATATAGGATATAAAATATTTTCACATATATTTTTCATACATAATATGCACATAGATAATGATATATTGTATATAGTATGTACTATAGAATTAAGTGAACCATTATAAGATAATATATTGAAATATGAATATTTTAGTCATATTAAACAAAGATTTATATATTTAAAAATGGATGTTTATCTATTATATATAACACAATAGTTATAAAAAATAAAAAATAACTCCTAACCATAAGTAACATGTAAAATATATTCTAATGAATGTATATTTTTCTATAAAATACTTATATTTTAAGGATTTTTATATTCTATTTCTAAATATGAATATAGAAATTTTAAAAATGAGAATTTAAATCTACCATATCTAAAAAAAAAAATTAAAAACTATTCTAATATTTCTTAAATAATTTAAGAAAGATAAGATAAATCATAAGACTGCATTATCTTGAATAAAATATGAAATATTCATAAAATATATATATAATAAAAACGTTATGATTCGATTTCATAAAAACTTATTGGGGATATAATATATTCTAAAAAACCAATATATATGTAATCAAAATTTAAATAAAAAATAAATTGAAAATTGAAAATTCTCTTTACTATAATTATGTATTATTATCGAAATCAAATAGTAGATGGAAAGTGATATTATATTATAAGGGAAGAGGTGATTTTTTACTATTAGAATTTAGAAATTTGTAACATTTAAGTGCTACATAAGAAAACCAAATGAAATGAAAATGGAAATAAACTTCTAAATTTAAGAGGTCGGGGAGAGGCCATGACCAGAATGATGAATCCATGGAAAAAATAATAATTAAAAATTCAAGTAGGAAAGAAATTAATGTGGAGGTTACATGTGTAACGGTAATTAATTAATTTAGTATAAATATAGATATTTAGAATGAAAGTGTGTATACAAATTATAGATATTCTAATTCTGAATTTTTAATTAGAAAAATATACATATTATATATTAGTAAACAAAATATCAAAAACTAGATACAGTTATTCTTTATATAGTAGCATGTAAGATTTATATTACTTATTTGGAATTTTCATATTCTATATTAAAACCCTAAATAATACACTTTAAATGTTTTTAATTAACTTATAGGAGTATATGAGTTATATACCCCAAAATAAATGTGAATTTTTTATTTGGGATTTATTATATGTTTTTCATATTTTAAATTTGGTATAACATGAAAGATTTTCAATATGTGCATATGAAATATTATAATGTATGATTATACACTGCATTCGTAATATGTATTTTATTATATATATACTTGATGTATGAATCCAAATTTGAGGTTATAATACTGAATATAATATTGCATTTAGATTTCATAAATCTGACATCATTGATATGTTATTATCTATTTACAAAAAAATGAAGAATATATCAAAATATTGTCTCTTACTTATTCTATTCCATAAATATATATTTCCAAATTCATATCCTCATTTATTGAATCTTGAAATTCGATCATATGCATTTTTTGGAATTCTGTGATTTGATCATCCTTTTTTAAAATGAATAAAACATTATAGTTTTTTATTCGAGTCCTAAATAACAAAAAATAATTTTATAAATTGAACACCATAAAGAAATGCATATTAAGATTTTAGGAAAAATAAAATCATGATATTAAATAATTTTCACTTATTATGCATTAAAAAAATAATAAATAATATGTATATAATATAGAAAACACATAAATTTCTTCTTTTTTGGAAATAAAAGTGAATTGTATATGGTTTTGAAATGTGATATGGGTAACATTCAAAATGTTAGGAATTTTAGATACTTATTATTACCATATTTTTTTACTGTATATGACTTATTCATTTAAATTATATGGAATGATCATGTACTCAATAAATTGATTATACCTAAACAAAATAAAAACAATGCCTTATGTATATAAATTTAATGGTTTTCTATGAAAATAATAATGTACTAGTATAATGGCATGGGAAAAACAAAATCACATATACACTGTAGATTATATATTGCAAAATTAATTGAATAAAGACAAAGGAATAATTAACATTTCAATAATGGTAATGCTTCAGTACTAGAAAAAAATAAATGCCTGAATATATTATCCTAACAATTCTTGTTGTGTGGAATCAAAAAAATAATCATGGTTTATAATGAGAGATATAGGTGTAGCCCAAGAAGAAATTGAATCCCAAAAAATAATTTAGGAGTACTTCCTTCACATGAATCATACAAGGATAGAAAAATAACCTAAATGATTCAAAAAATTTGGGGTTCTAACATCCTCAAAAAATAGAACACGATAAAAGCATAAACCTAGACTTATTTCATTAATATAAGTCTTCTTGCAACTGTAAATTATATAGTGGAGCCTATTCTGATCAAATAGGACCACTTGAAAAAAAATCATGGCCGACTTTGTATTCAACTCACCTATATTGGATGTGTATAGAATCCTATCTAGGGGATCGACAGTGATAAGAGGATATCAGAAATAATCGATAATAAAAAATTTGACATGAAAAAATCATAGTTAATAAAATAATTATCCAAAAGATCGATGGGTGTTATGTTGAAATGAAATATCGCAGTGTGAAAATTCTTTGTGTGAAGTGATGAAATATGAGGGTGGTATGAAAAACCCTATTAATATAAAAAAGGTTTTCAAGGAGACATAATGTTTAACATGAATGGGAATAGAACCTAAATAGTGAAATGTAGATTTCAATTTTTTTAGAAAAAATGGGTATGGGAGGTTGGATGTGGGAAATAGAGAGGTAGTATCATTGATGGGAAAGTGGAGATGAATTAGGATTCATTAATTTCAGTGTGCATGTGGGGAGGATGCTGAAAATATTACAAATCTTGAAATGATATAGGAAATTGAAAATTGGATGTAGGAAAACAAATATGGAGGTGACATGTGTATGTGAAAATTCAATAATTTGTATATTTATAAATATGATACGAATTGTTGTTGAACATTCAAATAATTATAAATTCATTATAATATTTTTATAAAGAGTCATCAATGAATAATTAAAACATTATTTTCATAAAAATCTATTAATCCAATATAAATTACAGAAAGTTTCATGAGTGACCATTGAAAATATAAGAAATTGAAACATATAAAATATATATTAAATTGATAAAAAATGAAATAATATTCAATGATACAATAAAAATGAATTTTTAAATTAACAATTAATGATAAATCATTTAAACATAATAAATTAAAATTGACAAAAAACTATGTATATATAAACTTGTTATTTTTTACATGAAAATTGTATTCGGTTTAAAATAATGTAAAATGTTAAATTTTATTAGAGATATTGTAAAAAAAAATATAAAATTTATTTGTAATAAATTAATTTTTCACACCGTCAACATACCCCCTTATTTAATTCCAGTAGAGTCTTAGAATCTATCTTCTTGTGTCAACACTTTTTCCCAACAACTAACTAACCACTATCCTTCTCCTATATAGAATCCTCATCATCCCCAATCACTCGTTCTCACAATTCTTTATGTATAGCTCTCATCCACTATACCCCTCCGCATTTTACACTTCATAAGACATGACTGTTGTACATCAATCACCCAATCTATCCACCATGGCCCCCAAGATTGGAACCCTCCCATATAATACCACAAACAATTCTAATATCTTTAAAAACGCATTAAACAAACTTATCATGAAAAATATTAGTTCTATAAATCCTTATTTACCTGATAACCACATCGCTTCCATATGAATTATTTTTGGTAATTAAAAAACTAGGAAAAATAAAAAGGGTTTTCACTTATATTTTGGACCTCTATAAAATTTTCGAAGAAATTATCATCAATGATTCTGATAACGAATAGTGTGGTCCTTAATTGAACCCCCATAAGTTCACTGTTGATCCTAGATTGAATTGTATCAACATCTACAATAATAATGTTGGGGTTCCTATTGCTGTTAAAAATTAGAGGGTGTTTATATATAGGAAAACGTTTTTGGAATCTTTCGATAATTATTATTGATGATCACATTGATAAGAGTATGAACAAAGAAAGAAACAACATCCTTTCTACTAGGTGTTGAATTTGTTTCCATGATTACATATTTTTGTTTAAATTTAATTTTTGTTTTCTATTTAATGTGTTGAATGTAATGTATCATAATGGAAATTTTACTATACATAATAGATTTATCACATGGATTTTTTTGTCTTCAAATATTTCTATTAATCTTGCTTTGGGCTTGTTTTTTATAAACTTAATGATTTTATGATCTTTATTTTTTTGTCATGTAGTGATACTTAGATGGGTGAATCAAGTGTTTTCAATATTTATTGGTTTTTCATTTCTTCTATAGTAGTTTCACATGATTGTATATATTATATTCTCTCCTAAAAATGACTAGTCAATTTATTTTTTTGTTATCTAGGGTAAAAATAAAATTAACAAGTTTTGTTTCACTAGTTTATTCATATACTAAAAACATTATCCGATTTACCACCAAGACTATTTGTAAGATAGGTAGGTTCTTCCCTAATACTCAACAATTCTAGTGTAAATGTGTTGAATGAACTAAAAATATTATTTTTGTTCTAGTATTTAGTGGAATATTGTGAATGGTCAATCAAATTATGATTTTTAGATATACGAAAGCTTCCCAACATGTTTTCGAAATTGTATTTCAATCACAGCCTCTAGACACCATCTTCCTAGCAATATATTAAGTGTTGATTTGGAATTTTTCCATTTATAATTATTATATTGATAATGTGTGATTTTATTCAACATTAGTTTTAATTGAAATCATTGAGGTAAAAATATAATTCCTATAAATTTTAACATATTTTGTCTTTTTTTATCATATAATCTCATAGTAAATTTATTCATCTAGGATTTGATTGCAACTCTCTCTATGAAAACTTATCTTCGTGTGTTAAATCAATTAAGTTATATATGTTGGGTAGAATCCCAATTTTCGGATTAATAATTCATTTATTAATATATTTGATAAGCCCAGTTATATGTTGAAGTAATATAAAGATTAATAAAAAATCATCATGTGTGATTTTTAACGTGGAAAAACAATCAAATTCTATGTTTTAAAAAGACACAAGAAATCTCTAAAAACATCACAAAAAAATTATAGAGTAAAAAATAAATTAATTTCCGAACACAAGTTTCAATGAATCTATATAAAATTCCTACATTAAAAAATCCTAATATGCCTCTATATTCACCCTGAAAATCATCTTCATCAAAAAAAAATTCCAAGAGATCCATTTGAGGAAAAATCCCACCCTTCTTTCAATGAAATGTCACTACCTCAAGGATTTTTTTCTTGCCACATGTAACCCTCACACCATCAAGTTAAACTAGAAGGATTTTCATATCACAGGATCTCACCACTGTGTTGTACCTTCAATCATCAACTCAGATATGCCACCTGATCATCATGATCCAGAATACATTCAATATATGGTCCTGTTCATTTTTCAAATCACTTATTATTTTCACCTATTCAATGTCAACGTGCCTCACATTATACAACAAACACATTAATTCCATTGATTCTACCTATACACTACATCTTGAAGATCATTCCAAGATACTCTGTACGAGCAGAAGTAAATTGTGTCACTATAGTTGTAACAAAATATGCAACTGCATCCACTTATATAGATACTAATTCCATGTTTAATATTAAAATTTTCTATATCCCATTTTCCATCCACTATAATTTTGAATAAATATACATTTTTTCTAGAGAAACAACTTTATATATTTTGAGTAATAAATCTACATTAATTAATATATATTTCCTCAATGAACATTAGGAATCCAATCAATGTAGATATAGATAAGTTAACTAATTTCAAATCATCTAATTTCCCTAGTGTAGAAATCAAGAGACATGCACATAGTATAAGGTGAAACTATTTTTGTGCAGCATGTAGATGAAGAACAGTGAAACCATTCACAATCAAATATTGGTGTTAATTTTCTGTTACATAGTTGCGAGAACACTAATTCATTCAATTATCAATGAATCATTGGTGTCATAGAAAATTTTTATTTTACCTTAATAATGATATCATTAATTTTTTTAGCATCATAAAATTATTTATCTAATGATAATGAAGAATATGAACTAAAATAGAATTCAATAATAATTTTTTTAGAGGTTTATTCCAAGATAAAAAACAATAATTCAATGGGAATTAGTGAAACATTATATTCAAAATGATCATGTGATTACTACCTTGTTTTATATTATTGTATTCAATGATAATTCTTTTTTCATTTTATGATGTTTAATTTCTTGTAATAATATATTATTTTATTAATTTTTATCATCCTAAATTTATCAACATATAATAAATAACTAATTTTACCATAACTTGGAAATATCCTAACTAAACCCTTTAAATTAATTTTTATTTACCCTTTTACCATTGGTTTTATCATTTATAATTTCTTTATTATGAATCAAAATTTCAAAATTTTGGACATTAGGTTTCATCACTAATGTAATTTCTTGGGGTTTTAAATTAAGATAATGGGCTTCAGGTCACATTGTTAGCACTTCAACTTGTGTTATTACATGACATTTTATTCTTTACAAGTTGCATAATCTGAATTATACATGTATGAAAAACAATATCAGAACAAGATTTGTGTGTTATGATGTATAGTTATTTAATTTGTATCATCTCTTTTGTCCTTACATGTTATATTCATGAATAATTAAATTCTATATTTCTAGTGTCGGGGTTAGTTATAGGATTGGAGGGGGAGGGGTATGTGGGTTTGTTTAGGGATAGTGTCGGGGTGGGTTTGTAACACCCGAGACTTTTATGAGAAATATTTTTTTATGTTATATAAATCATCAAATGAATCTTTCACTACACACAACTCTTGCTTGGCTTGCTTTACACGCAACTGCAGCCTTCCTCGATAGCTTGCGTCGTACGCAATACCGAGTTTCACTAAACAACGATATGCTATTAAAATATTATTAAAACTAGCCATTATGAATAGTACTAAATGAATTTTTAATTTTATAACATTTTAATTCAACTTATACATTTTCTAGAATGAGGTATAAAAGCAAAATCAGTTTTTTTGGATAAAAGAAATATTTTTCAAAAAAATACATTTTTGCCACCTTTTTATGGCGCATCCACATTAAATATAGTTTTTGACAAGTTTATAAGTTCAATTTGACAAAATAAAATTCTTCTTTTGAATCAGGGTATAAAAATTTACTTTGGATATTTTTCTGATAACTTTCATATTTTGATGAATAGTAAAAATACGCTAATTTTTAATAAAAAACAACTTTTTTCATTGAGATAATTAATATGGATAAATTATAATATTGAATGGTTTTAAATTATAAATAGAATATATTTTTACCATTTAATATAATATATGTCATTAGCATTAATTTCACATTGAATTCATAGGTAAAAATATTTCAATCTTTGGCAATGTTTTAACTTCTGAAACACGTTTTCTTAACAACGGGATTTATTTTAAATTAATTACTGAAAATTATATGTTTTGAATTCTGAAAAATGTATTCCATATTCAGATTCAGAGTGTCCAAATTATGTTAATATACGACTTTTTATTTTTGGGCATTATGAATAGTAACTACGGTAAATTTTATTTACCATAGTTAAAGGTAAATCAGGTAATTAAGGGTAAATATAAGATTATAAAATTACCCTAACACCTGGAAAAATACTATTGTATGACTCAAAGTTGACCCATATCACCTAAGGGTTGGATTAGATTCATTTAATGGACTTTTTTCCATGAAAATAATTTAATTAGTATTAAAACCAAAGAATGTGACAACATGTCACTTTCTTAAATCTTATAAGTATAATAATTTTAATTTGGTGATAAACTTAATGAAACTTCTGACATGAATAGTCTCCAGAAAGATAATACAATTATCTACATCATAGGAATTTATTTATAATTTTTAGAGATTAAATAATTATCATTAATTATGACACAATAGTGATGTTGAAATTATTTTATTAATTAAAATATCAAATAAATTGTTTTAAAAATATTAAAATTAATAATATATTAACTATTTAATGTGCTAAAATAATTTTTTAGATACATATGACATTTTATGAATCTATTAAAGCTTTTATTTTGAACATAACTTCTATATATATTTTATTTAAATTCAAATAAATGGATAGTGTCAAAATTGACACTATTGTTATTTTATAAAAATAACATATTATGAAATTGTTTAAAAATCACAATAATATTTAAAAATTATAAATTAAAATTTATATGGTCTACAATGTCATAAAGTTTCAAATTATGTAAAATTCACAACACATATGTAATTATTTATAATAATTTAAAATTTAGAATATTATTACCACAAATAAAATTAAATTGATAAATAAGGATAAATCAAGTTGATAATTTTTAAAATAAATTCCTAACATGTCTAAATTTTATTGGTTGATGAGATTACAACCCTATCTCATCTAATCTTCGGATATGAGTCATTTTGGATGTTTTTAAGTGGGGTTGAGATTTAATATAAACTAATATTTCTTATATTTCCAAAGGTTCCCCTCTCCTCCCTTATAAAAGGGAACCTCCACCCTCTCTTTCTCACACTAATTTGAGCATTCAAGCTCGGCCAACCCCTTCCCATTTAACTTCCCCACTTCCTTATAAACCTACTAGATGTACTGGTCTTATCAAAAGACAAACTCTAGTGCCTTAAGAGAAGGTTTAAAGGAGGCACTTCGAGAAAGAGGTAATACCTTCTACCATTTTCTTCAAGTTCAATTCTTCTTCTAATCCCTGTTCATTAGTTGTCTAATTATGAGGTAATAACATCAGAATAACTCATATACTGATATGTTATTATAAATATGAAACAACCCTATTTCACATCTTATCCATCCTAAGGAAAACGAAATCACCGCGCGTGCGTACGTACGGAATACCGTCTCCACGCCATGGTGTAATCTATTTTCCACCACCACCTTACTTATATGGGTATAAGGGTGAAAGTAATGAATATATATGATTATTTTAAATTGGTATTGATTCTGAAATAGTATACATACACTCGAATACAATTCCACGATCCTGGGAATGATATCATCGCTCGTGTGTACGTACGGAATACCGTCGCCATGATGTGATACGATTCGTTCTACATGATCTTCATTTTCATAATGATTATATAAATGAATTGAATGAATGAACATGATATATATTACACTAAAACCATTCTGGAAATGAGGTATCTATAACCTAAATAGAAGAATAAGAATTTATTCGACAAACACGCATTAGAACAAAAAGTAATAAACACCCGAATAACAAGTAGTAATGAAATATTACTTATAAGAAGCTAAGAATATGAACATATATGATATCATAACAATAATTATGATTCCATAATAAGTCAATAACATTATTTAAATCATTATACAGGAGGTTCGGACACTTACGAAGCATATCAGACCTAAGGTAAGGGAAAATCTAGCAATCTCAATTTTTATCCAAGATTGTTTATACTTCAGAATTTACTGGGGAAAATTTATCATCCACATCCATGTTTCCTCAATATGTAATATTTATATCCTTATACAATTGTTTATATAAAATTTTACCCTTCAGTGAGTTTTTAGTAAAAGATATGAAAGGAATCTATTTTCGTTTTTCGTACAAGGTACTTTTTGACTTTTCCGAGAAATGTACGAGAAGAATGTTTTTTTAACTTATACGACATGAATGGATTTTTAAAACATTTTTTCCAAGAAGTTTCCTTTACAAGTTTTCATGTTTATTTTTAATCAAATTTATTTAGTTTAAAATTATATGAAATGTTAAGAAAGGGAAATGTTTTTGAAGTAGAAAGGATATTTTCCTCAAGAATGGAGTTCAAGTGTTTTATCAAAATTATTTTCCATCTAAGATAATATAGGGTTCTGTATCTATCCCTATTATCACATTTATTTGATTATGTTTTGATGGAATTATTTTTATGAATTCCTTTATCTTATTTGAATTGTTTTATGATGTCATGTTTTTTAAGAATCCCATTTTTATTACATGGGTTATGCAATGATGTATGATTTATGAATTTGTGGTACACATAAGAATGACATCATTATGAGATGGTTGGGACCTATATCTCCCTCCAATTCATTGGGTAAAAATTTTATATCTCATGAGATAGACATGACTGGAACGGCAGGTTAAACTGGTTCAGAAAAACATGACTGAAACAAGTAATGAACTCGATTCAGAATTGGACTTTGTCCACTAAGATAGTCTTGGAAATGAGTCTTGACTAATAAGAAATGATTCTCTATGATTATGTGTGCATGACACAAAGTTTAATGTTTTATGTTATGATTATTGGGATTACCTTTCACTACCATGATTTATCCCATGCTATGAAATTATGATCTCTTTTGCAGGGTAAGATTTCCAAAATGTTATGTTTTTATTTTGATATGATTTGAAATTTCTTTTGTCTACCCTTACTGAGAATTTGAGCTCATCCTTTTGTATGTTTTATTTCCCCAGGTCAGGAAGAAGGTTATTATGTAAGATATGCCAAAAGGGACTATAGATATGGTGAAATAAATGGGAGACAGTGTAGACGCTTTATGAACCAGTTGTTTATGTTTCCCAGTTTCTAAAGACATTATACCTATACGGTCCTTTCATGCTTTTGTTATATGTTGTAATAAGTACGCTTTAATGTTGAAGTAATAACAATGTATGTAAAGCATGGGTCATTATAGTTGGTATCAGAGGAAAGGTATAGACAACCTTTGGAAACTAGGATGTGAAAGCCTTAGTAAGAACCCTAAGGAAAAGTCTAAGCATAGAACACAATATTAGTGTTTTAGAAATGACCACGAATAACCTAGTATAAGACCTTAAGTGTGAAATTTTATTCTTGATTATGTGGTTTTCGTTTTATAATTAGTGTTGCTCACACTATTCTTCTTGGTTTTAGTCAATGGATGGAACCCGAAGGAACCGTGTTAATGCGGAATGTGATGGGTAATGCAATGATTGTCCCCCTGAGCAACCAAATTTTATGGGAGATAGAATGAAAAATATTGTAGCCATGCTCACACAAATTTATCAAGCTATGAATCATGCAGGACTTCCAAACGAGCAAAGTAATGAGCAACATTCTGTTGAATCCATCATGAAGCAGCGTCCACCTTCTTTCAGCGGGTCTACTGATCCATTAGTTGCTGAACAATGGATTAGTACCACTGAAAAGATATTTTCAGTTCTTCAATGTTCTGAACATGATAAAGTCATCCTAGCCGTGTATCGTTTGGAAGGAGATGCTGATCAATGGTGGAATCTTATTAAGAATATGAGGAAAATGGATGAAATTGAGTCCATGGAATGGGACGTGTTCAAGAACTTATTTTTCAATAAGGATGATGAATCTGTTGGTACCTATGAAGAAAATTTTACAAGACTTGCAAGGTACACTTCTGGTATTATTATCCAACCTGAGAGTAAGATCGATCGATTCTTTAGTGGGTTAAAACCAAGTCTTCGAAGGGCGTTAGCCATAAGGGACTTCAATTGCTACAAGGAAATCGTTCGATGTGCTCTCAAAGTCGAGATGGAAATTGGATTAACCCATCAGTCATATGGGTTTGATAAGAAGAGGAAAATGGAATTCAAAGGAAAATCTAAAGAGCACACTGAAAAGAAGATGAGCTTTCCCTTATGCTCAAAGTGTGGAAAGAAACATGGAGGGAGTTGTCTTAAAGGGACAAGTAAATGTTTCAAATGTGGAAAGGAAGGTCATCGGGCATTTGAATGCCGCAATGATGGGAAGAAGATGTCTAATGATGCAAATAAAGGAAGGGACACACAGAATGAACCTACTACACTTCAATGTTTCAAGTGCAAGGAGATGGGGAATTATTCCAATAAATTCCCTAATCCAAGGGTTGTTGATGATGATCAACATCAACAAAATCTTAATGATAAAGACAAAGGAATGTCACATGCAATTTCTATCAGCGATGTGGAGTACGATAACGATGTGGTGAAAGGTACACTTACCATCCACTCTAATGTAGCAAATGTTTTATTTGATTCTGGATCCACCCACTCTTTTATTTCTGAAGATTTTTCTAAGGGTATCACTGTTTTACCTCAACAATTAAATGTTGAGTTAGCTATGACAACACCTAATGGCACAACAGTCGCATCAAAAGTTTATAATTCTTCCCCGATTGAAGTTTGTGGGAAAGTGCTTCCTGCATATCTTGTGATCCTTCCTATAGTGGAATTTGATGTGATTCTTGGCATGGATTTTCTTTCTTTATATGGATCTCATATCAATTTCCAAAGAAGGGAAGTAACATTTCATATTCCAGATCAATCTATGATTGTCTATCGATGCAAGGATAAACATAACCTTCCAGTGGAAATTTCTTCCATATTATGGGTCTTGATTCCACTTAATGAAGGTTATTTATCTCAAATGGTTGGTGAGAAACTGACAATTAAGAATATTCCCATTGTACGAGAGTTTGATGATGTCTTTCCAGAGGAAATTCCGGGTCTTCCACCAAATCGTGAGGTCGAGTTTTCAATAGAACTCGTACTGGGTGCTTTGCCTATTTAAAAGACACCTTATAGAATGGCCCCAATTGAGTTGCAGAAATTGAAAAGCAACTCCAAGAGAATCTTGATAAGGGATTCACACGCCCTAGTGCGTCACCTTGGGGAGCACCTGTTCATTTTGTTAAGAAGAAAGATGGATCAATGAGACTCTGCATTGATTATCGAGAACTTAACAAGATCTCTATCAAGAAAAAATATCCTATCCCACGCATTGATGACCTATTTGACCAACTACGCGGAGCTCAATACATTTCCAAGATTGATCTTCGTTCAGGGTATCATCAATTAAGGGTCAAAAGGGAGGATATACCAAAGACGGCTTTCCGTACAAGGTATGGGCACTATGAATTTATAGTGATGCCATTTGGTCTTCCTAATTCCCCTTCTATCTTCATGGATCTAATGAATAGAGTCTTTAAAGACTACCTTGATCAATTTGTGGTAGTCTTTATAGACGATATTCTTGTCTATTCAAAGAGAAAGGAAGAACATGATGATCACATGAGAATTATATTGAAGACCCTGAGAAAGGAGAAGCTTTATGACAAATTTACCTAGTGGGAATTTTGGCTTCAAAAATTTTCATTTTTGGGCCACATAATCTCAAAAGAGGGGATATCTGTGGATCCAGCAAAAACAAAGGTTATTGAAAGATGTTCGAGACCAACAACAGTAACAGGGATCCAAAGTTTTCTTGGTTTGGCTGGATATTATCGACGTTTTGTGAATGATTTTTCACAATTATCTAATACACTCACCAGGTTGACTCGAAAAGGAGTTAAGTTCGTGTGGACGGACGAATCTGAAGAGAATTTCAAGGAGTTGAAAAGATGGTTATCCAGTGCACCTGTACTCACACTTCCTTGTAGTGGAGAAAGGTTTGTGATCTACTGTGATGCATCCATGAAGGGACTGGGAAGTGTTCTCATGCAAAATGATATGGTTATAGCTTATGCCTCACGACAGTTGAAAATCCATGAGAAAATCTACCCAACTCATGATTTGGAGTTAGCTGTGGTAATCTTTGCATTAAAGATTTGGAGGAATTATCTTTATGGAGAAAGGTGTGACATTTATACTGATCATAAAAGTTTAAAGTATATTTTCACACAAAAGGAGCTGAATATGCGTCAAAGAAGATGGTTGGAGCTGATTAAGGATTACGACTGCTCAATTCATTACCACCCTGGGAAAGAAAATAAGGTGGCAGATGCATTAAGTCGACAAGACCATGCATGTTTATCCATGATGAGGGTCACAAAAGATCCAATATTTATGGATTTACAAAGGATGGATCTTGGAATTATAATGGAAGGGGGAAAATCTTATCTTTCTCAAATTAATGTTCAACCATCTATACATGTGAAGATTAAAGAGGCACATAAAGAAGATGTAGAGTTACAAAAGAAGGTGAGAAATATTCCTGAATTCATCCTTGATTGTGATGGGATAATAAAGTTCAGGAATCGGGTTTGTGTTCCTCCCATCCCCAAATTAAAGAAGGAGATGCTGGATGACGCTCATAGTTCTTCATTCTCTATTCATCCTGGAAGCACGAAGATGTATAGGGACCTGAAAGAGTACTTCTGGTGGGATGGCAAGAAAAGAGATGTTGCTGAATATGTCTCTCGATGCTTGGTTTTTCAGCAAGTTAAAGTTGAGAGACAGAAGTCTAAGGGGATGTTACAACCATTACTCATACGCGAATGGAAATGGGAAAACATAACTATGGACTTTGTCACAGGACTTCCTAAAACATCGAAAGACAATAATGCTATCTGGGTCATAGTTGATCGTCTTACAAAGTCTGCACACTTCATTGATATTAGAGAGGATTTCACTCTCAATCAGCTTGCCATGATATATTTAAAGGAAGTGGTAAGATTGCATGTAGTACCACTTTCTATTATATCTGATCAGGATCCGAGGTTTACCTCAATGTTCTGGCGAAGTCTTCAGCATACTCTGGATATAGAGTTGAGTTTCAGCACTGCTTATCATCCTCAGACAGATGGTCAGTCTAACAGAACAATTAAAACTCTAGAAGATATGTTGAGAGCTTGCTCTATGGATTTCAATGGTGGTTGGGATCAACACCTACCTTTGGTGGAATTTTCTTATAATAATAGCTTTCACTCCAATATTCAGATGGCTCCTTATGAATCTCTCTAGGGAAAGAAATGCAGGACTCCAACTTGCTGGGATGAAGTTGGGGAAGGAAAGCTATTAGGACCTGATCTCGTTGATGAAATGGCAGAAAAGGTCAGATCTATTCAACAACACATAAGAGAAGCTCAGAGTCGACAAAAAAGTTATGCCGACAACCGAAGAAAAAAGACCTAGAGTTTGAAGTGGGTGATAAAGTGTTCTTACGAATATCTCCCTGGAAGAGGGTCATGAGATTTGGAAAGAAGGGAAAGTTGAGCCCTAGATATATCGGTCCTTTTGAAATTCTGGATCATGTTGGAAAGGTATCTTATCGATTGGAGCTTCCACCGAATCTCTCTCAAGTACACGATGTGTTCCATGTATCTCTCCTGAGAAAGTACATACCTGATCCTTCACATGTACTCAACTCAGAAGTTGTACCGCTGGAGCAAGAACATTCTTATGAAGAACAGCCGATAGAGATTATGGATCGTAGTGAAAAAGTCCTAAAAAACAAGACCACTCTCTTGGTGAATGTTTTCTGGAGGAACCACCAATTAGAAGAAGCTACATGGGAGCTTGAGGATATGATGAGGGAGAGGTATCCTCATATGTTTGTTACAAAGTGAAGAATTTCGAGGGCGAAATTCATTTTAAGGGGGGTAGAATGTAACACTCAAGACTTTTATGAGAAATATTTTGTTTTTATGTTATATAAAACATCAAAGGAATCTTTCACTACACACAACACTAGCTTGGCTTGCTTTATAGGCAACTGTGGCCTTCCTCGATAGCTTGCATCATACACAATACCGAGTTTCACTAAACAACGATATGCAATTAAAATATTATTAAAACTAGCCGTTATGAATAGTACTAACTGAATTTTTAATTTTATAACATTTTAATTCAACTTATACATTTTCTAGAATGAGGTATAAAAGACAAATCCGTTTTTTTTATAAAAGAAATATTTTTCAAAAAAATACAGTTTTGCCACCTTTTGATGGTGCATCCACATTAAATCTAGTTTTTGACATGTTTATAAGTTCAATTTGACAAAATAAAAATCTTCTTTTGAATCAGGGTATAAAAATATACTTTGGATAAACTTTTGATATTTTTCTGATAACTTTCATATTTTGATGAATAGTAAAAATACGCTAATTTTTAATTAAAAACAACATTTTTCATTGAGATAATTTATACGGATAAATTATAATATTGAATGGTTTTAAAGTATAAATAGAATATATTTTTACCATTTAATATAATGTATGACATTATCATTAATTTCACATTGAATTCATAGGTAAAAACATTTCAATATTTGGCAATGTTTTAACTTCTAAAATCCGTTTTCTTAACAACGGGATTTATTTTAAATTAATTAATGCAACTTATATGTTTTTAATTCTGAAAAATGGATTCCATATTCAGATTAAGAAGGTCCAAATTATGTTAATATACTACTTTTTATTTTTGGGCATTATGAATAGAAACTACGGTAAATTTTATTTACCATAGTTAAAGGTAAATCGGGTAATTAAGAGTAAATATAAGATTATAAAATTACCATAACACCTGCCAAAATCCTATTGGATGACTAAAAGTAGACCCATATCACCTAAGGTTCGGATTAGATTCATTTAATGGACTTTTTTCCATGAAAATAATTTAATTATTATTAAAACCAAAGAATGTGACAACATGTCACTTTCTTAAATCTTATAAGTATAATAATTTTAATTTGGTGATAAACTTAATGAAACTTCGAAAATAAATAGTCTCCAGAAATCTAATACAATTATCTACATCATAGAAATTTATTTATAATTTTTAGGGATTAAATAAGTATCATTAATTATGACACAATAGTGATGTTGAAATTAATTTATTAATTAAAATATCAAATAAATTGTTTTAAAAATATTAAAATAAATATTATATGAACTATTTAATGTGATAAAATAATTTTCTAGATACATATCACATTTTATGAATCTATTAAAGCTTTTATTTTGAACATATCTTCTGTATATATTTTATTTAAATTCAAATAAATGGATAGTGTCAAAATTGACACTATTGTTATTTTATAAAAATAACATATTATAAAATTGTTTAAAAATCACAAAAATATTTAAAAATTATAAATTAAAATTTATATGGTCGAAAATGTCATAAAGTTTTAAATTATGTAAAATTCACAACACATATGTAGTTATTTATAATAATATCAAATTTAGAATATTATTACCACAAATAAAATTAAATCGATAAATAAGGATAAATCAAGTTTATAATTTTTAAAATAAATTCCTAACAGGTCTAAATTTTATTGGTTGATGATATTACAACCCTATCTCATCTACCCTTTGGATGTGAGTCATTTTGGAAGTTTTTAAGTGGGGTTGAGATTTAATATAAACTAATATTTCTTATATTTCCAAAGGTGCCCCTCTCCTCCCTTATAAAAGGGCACCTCCTCCCACTCTTCCTCACACCACATTGAGACTTCAAGCTCAGCCATCCCATGCCCATTTCACTTCCCCAATTCCTTATAAACCTACTAGAGGTACTGGTCTTATCAAAAGACTAACTCTAGTGCCTTAAGAGAAGGTTTAAAGGAGGCACTTCGAGAAAGAGGTAATACCTTCTACCGTTTTCTTCAAGTTCCATTCTTCTTCTACTCCCTCTTCTTTAGTTGTATCATTATGAGGTAATAACATCAGTATCACTCATATACTTATATGTTTTTATAAATATGAAACAACCCTATTTCACCTCTTATCCATCCTAAGGAAAATGAAATCACCGCGCGTGCGTACGTACGGAATACCGTCTCCACGCCGTGGTGTAATCTATTTTCCACCACCACCTTACTTGGATGGGTATAAGGGTGAAAGTAATGTATATATATGATTATTGTAAAGTTTTATTGATTCGTAAATATTATACATACACTCCAATACAATTCCACAATCATGGGAACGATATCATCGCTCGTGCGTACGTACGGAATACCGTCTCCACGATGTGATGCGATTTGTTCTACATGATCTTAATTTGCATAATGATTCTATAAATGAATTGAATGAATTAATATGATATATATTACACTAATACCATTCTGGAAATTAGGTATCTATAACCTAAAGAGAAGAATAAGAATTTATTCGACAAACATGCATAAGAACAAAAAGTAATAAACACCCGAATAACAAGTAGTAATGAAATATTACTAACAAGAAGCTAAGAATATTACCATATATGATATAATAATAATACGTATGATTCCAGAATAAGTCAATAACATTATTTAAATCATTATACAGGAGGTTCAGACACTTACAAAGCATATTGAACCTAAGGTAAGGGAAAATCTCGCAATCTCAATTTTTATCCGAGATTGTTTATACTCCAGAATTTACTGGGGAATATTTATCATCCACATCCATGTTTCCTCAATATGTAATATTTTTATCCTTATACAATATTTTATATCCAATTTTACCCTTCGGTGAGTTTTTAGTAAATGATATGAAAGGAATCTTTTGTCGTTTTTCGTACGAGGTACTTTTTGACTTTTCCGACAAAAGTACGAGAATAATGTTTTTTTAACTTATACGGCCTGAATGGATTTTTAAAACATTATTTCCAAGAAGTTTCCTTTACAAGTTTTCATGTTTATTTTTAATCAACTTCTTTTAGTTTAAAATTGTATGACATGTTAAGAAAGGGAAATGTTTTTGAAGTAGAAAGGATATTTTCCTCAAGAATGGAGTTCAAGTATTTTATCAAAATTATTTTCCATCTAAGATAATATAGGGTTCTGTTTCTATCCCAATTATTACATTGATTTTATTATGTTGTGATGGAATTATTTTTATGAATTTCTTTATCTTATATGAATTGTTTTATGATGTCATGTTGTTTAAGAATCCCATTTTTATTACATGGGTTATGCAATGATGTATGATTTATGAATTTGTGGCACACATAAGAATGGTATCATTATGAGATGGGTGGGACCTATATCTACCTCCAATGAATTAGGTAAAGATTTTGTATCTCATGAGATAGACGTGGCTGGAACGACAGGTTAAACCGGTTCAGTAAAACAGGACTGAAACGGGGAATAAACTCGGTTCAGAATTAGACTTTGTCCACTAAGATAGTCTTGGAAATTAGTCTTGACAAATAAGAAATGATTCTCTATGATTATGTGTGCATGCCACAAAGTTTCATGTTTTATGTTATGATTATTGGGATTAACTTTCACTACCATGATTTATCCCATGTAATGAAATTATGATCTCTTTTGAAGGGTAACATTTCCAAAATGTTATGTTTCTATTTTAATATGACTGACATTTCTTTTGTTTACCCTTACTGAGAATTTGAGCTCACCCTTTTCTATGATTTATTTCCCCAGGTTAGGAAGAAGGTTATTAAGTAAGATATGCCAAAAGGGACTATAGATATGATGAAATAAATGGGAGACTTTGTAGACGCTTTATGAACTAGTTTTTTATGTTTCCCAATTTCTAAAGACACTATACCTATACGGTCATTTCATGGTTTTGTTATATGTTGTAATAAGTATGCTTCAATTTTGAATTAATAACAATGTATGTAAAGCATGGGTCGTTATAGGGTTTATGGATGTGGGTAGGTGATGGAGGGGGTATGTTTATGGATATGATCAGGGAGTTGGTTGTTGGATTAGGGATGGGGATGGGGTCTAGGATTATAGAATAGGGTAGTTATTATGTTTTTGAGTAAAGGGGGTAGGATGGGAGGTATGTTTAGGGTTTAGGGTTTGGTTCTAGAACAGGGACAGTGGTGGGGGGGGGGGGGGTTGGGTGGCTTTGTATGAGTTGGGTTTGTGGGGTTAGTTTTAGGACTAGGGTTCTAGTGGGTTGGTTTAAGGATAGTGATGGGGGTATGTTCAGTGTTATGGGCGTAGTGGGGTGTCTGGTTTTGGGCTATGGTGGGGGTAGGTTTAGGGTTGTGGGTATAATTTTGGGGTCAGTTCAAGGCTAGGGACATGTGATGTAGTGGGGTTTATGTTGGGGTAGGGGGGTAGGTTTATGAATGACAGTGTAAGTGGATTGGTTTAGGGATAGATTCATGGGGTAGGTTTGGGGTAGTAGGTGTTGGAGGGGGTTGTAAATGAGCTAGTGTTAGTGGGTAGAATTGCAGATGTGGGTGTAGGTTGGGGTTGGCTTCGGGATATGTACAAGGGGAGATATTGGGGTGTCTGTTTAAGACTTGGGGTGTAGGGTGGTTTTTTAATGGATACGGATGAGGGGGTGGTATGATATGGTTGATTGGATATGTTGGGGTAATTTTAAAACAATAGGGTTGTAGGGTTAATGTTATAGCGATAGTTCTGAGGGGTAGGTTTATGGATGTGGGTGTTGGTGGAAGTGGTTTATGACTAGGGATGGAGTTTGTTTGTGGATAGAGTAAAGGGAGTTAGTTTATGGTGGTTGATGTATGTGGGGAATGGTTCAGGGATACAACTTTGGGGATTATTTAGGGATATGGCCTAAGAGTAGGTTTGGTTGTCTTGGGATGAGTGGGATATGAGTGGGGTGTGTGGGGGTTGGTTTATGGAATGGGATAAGTGGGTTAGGTGGGGGTATGTTCAGGACATGTGAGGCTGGATTATGAAAAGTTTCATATGGTAGTATTTGGGTTAGGGATGGGTTAGTAAATATTTGGATAGGTATAGGTCCAAGGGGTGTCAGGAGATGGTTTAGGGCTACATTTGTGTGTAGGAATATGTTCTTTGGTGTATGTGGGGATGGTTTAGGTATATGTGAAGGGGGTGTATAGAGATTGGTTTAGGGATGTGGATGTTGGTGGGGGGATATGGTCGGGGTGTCGTAGTGTTTTTTAGTCTTAGAGTTTGGGTGTATGGGGTTGGTTTACAGATATGGTTGGAGTAGTTTTAAGATCATGTATGGAGGTGGGGTTGGGGTTGGATGATGGGTAATGCTAGCACTAGGTTTAGGGTTTTGGGTGTAGGTGGGGTAGGGTAGTTTTGGTGAGAAAGGGTTGAGGATGATATGTGGGGGTGGGTATAGGAATGGGAGTGAGGTATGTTTTGGACTCTTGTGGGGTGGTTCGGGGTTGGTTTAGGGTTAGGGTTGGGGGATGCTGGGTATATTTAGGGCTAGTTTCAGGGTAGGTTTGGGGATGTTGGTCTAGGGGAGGGGGTTCTTTTAGTACTAGGTATAGGGGGTGTTGTGGGATAGTTTTCGGATAAGGTTGGGGGTAGGTTTAGGGCTATGGATGTGGTCAGGGGAGGGTTTAGGGATATGGATGAGGGGTATAGGGGGTTGGTATAGGGATTTGGTAAATCGGGGTTGGTTTAGGGTACGTCTGAGGGATAGGTTTTGTGATGTGGGTGTAGCTGAGGGTTTTGTTTAGGGCTACAACCAAGTAGTGGTGGGTAGGGGGGTTGTCATAGGGCTATCATAAATTATAGGGTTAGGTTTATGAGTGAAATTTAGTTGATAGTTTAGGGTTGGGGTTGAGGGTTGGTTTAGCGATATTGCTGTAGGTTAGGGAGGGGGTTAGGGCATGTTAGAGAGGTGTAGGGTTGTTGGTTTTTGTCTATGGATGGGGGTAGGTTTAGGGCTGTGGGTGTATGTGGTAGGTTTAAGGCTAAGGTAATTGGTAGGTTTTGGGTTACGGGTGTAGGTGGCATGGATTAGGGTATGGATCGGGTTTTGGGGGGTTTTTTGGGATAAGGTTCAAGGTAGGATTAGAGATTCCAGTGTATGCTTGTATGGGGGGGGGGGGTCTAGGGAAAGGGGGTGTAGGGGGTTGGTTTATGGTTTGGAAACATGTGTATGTATTGGTATGGGGATGTATCTGGGATTGGTTTAGGGAATAGGATGCAGGTAGGTATAGGGCTTAGGGTTTCAGTGTGGGGGTCAGTTTAGGGAAGGGGAAGGGGAAAGGTTTTGTGGGGTAGGACCAAGGGGGATTTGTGGGGTTATGTGTTGGGATGGTAAGGGGACTGGAAGGTGTATGATTAGCGAATGAAGGGAGTAGGGGTAGCATTATTGCTGGAAGGTGGTACAGTGACTAGGGAAAGGTCAAGGGGCAGGATTAGGGATATAGATGTAAGGGGTTGTTCTAGGCATAGGGATGGGGGTTTTGAGGGATTGTTTTTGTCTAGGGATGGGGAGAGGTTTACAAGTAATGGTGTCAATGGGGTATAGGATGGATTTGGGCTAGCGATGGGGTGTATATGGGTTGGTTTAAGAGGGGTTGATTTAGGGATATG
Organism: Viscum album; assembly: GCA_963277665.1. Classification (NCBI taxonomy): domain Eukaryota; kingdom Viridiplantae; phylum Streptophyta; class Magnoliopsida; order Santalales; family Viscaceae; genus Viscum; species Viscum album. The sequence continues at coordinate 1,553,750,060 of OY728156.1, forward strand.
TCTATGGGGTTGTAGGTTTAATGTGGGGGCTGTAGGTGGGGTGGTTTATGGCCTAATATTGTATGTGTATGGGGTTGAAGTAGGGATAAGGATGGGGAAAATTGTATGTATGTGGGTCTTGTTGGGGTTTTTTTATTTCTAGGGATGGGGGAAGGATTATGGTTTTGGTTGTTGTAGTGAATTTGGTGTGTTGTTATTATAGAGGGGGGATTGGGGGTTGGTTTAGGGCTAGGGACTCGAGGTAGGTTTAGTGTTGTTAGTGTAGGTGGGGGTGGAGGGTGGTTGGTTTTGGGATAGAGATAGGTTGTGGGTGGGTAGAGTTTAGGATAGGGTTGGGGGTAGGTTTAGGTGTGTGAGTGTAGGGGTATGACATAAGGCTCTATTTGGGGTGTTGGGGGAGAAGATGAAGAAGGGTGGTTGGTTGTCAGCTATGCATGGGGGTGTAAGGGGTTGGTTTTTTGATAAAGTTCGGGGTAGGTTTATGGAACTGGATGTAGGTTGGGTTTTCATGGGGATACGACCTATGGGAGGGAAATGGTTGTTATTGTGGGTGGGGGAGGGGTTTGTCTAATTCAAAGGCGTGGGGTAGGTTTAGTGGGATTGGGCCGAGTGTTATAGGTTGCAGTTGGTTTAGGACAGTGATGGGGAAGGATTAGGACAACGATGGGGGTAGGTGTTGTTATAGGACTGGGAGGTGTATGGGGGTTCTTTCAGGAAAGGTCCATGGAGTAGGTATAGGTCTATCAGAATATGGGAGGATTAGGGACTAGGATAGGGGTATAGTGTGGTTCTTTTAGGGTTATGGATGATGGTAGCTTTAGGGAAATGAATGTTGGTGGGGTTAGTTTTGGGCTAGCATTGAGGGGGTATTTTTGGCGATGTGCGTGTATGTGGTGGTTGGCATAAGGCTATGGTAGGGGTGAATGTTTTGTGAGATAGAGATGTGGGTGTTGGTGGGAGGGTGTTGGTTTAGGACATGGAGAGGATAGGGATTAGGATTAGGTATGGGGATAGTGGGGATGGTTTAAGACTATGTTCGAGGGGTAGGATTATATATGTGGGTGTAGGGGTGTTAGTCAAAGGGCTAGTTCTAGTGGTTGTATAGGGATAGTTAGGGCTAGGGATTATTGTTAGTTTTAAGGATGTGGGTTTAGGTGTGTCTGGGGGGGGGGGTTAGGCTATGGTGGAGGTGGGGTATGTGGGTGTAGATGGGGTGGGGGTAGGTTTGGTGGTGTAGTGATGTGGTTGTTAGTTGGGGTTGTTTTATAGGTGGGAAGGTAGTACTGGGTTTAAGAATGGTTGTGGGGTAGGGGGTTGTTCTAGGGATAATTCCAAGGGTTAGTTTAGGGATGGGGATGGGGGTGGCTAGGCATGGGGGTTAGGGATAGGGTTGGGGTGGGTTTAGGGCTGCGGGTGAAGGTGGGGGTGGCCAGGGATGGGGGTTAGGGCTAGGGGTTGGATGGTTTTAGGGATGTGGGTTATGTGGGGGTCGGTTTCGGGTTACAATTGGGTTTAGGTATAGGGATTTAGGTGCTGGTGTGTGTGTGTGCGCGGTGGTGTTGGGATAGGGCCTAGGGGAGCAGTTGGTGGGAGTTTTTGGACTTATTAGGTTATTGGTTTTGGAATGGGGGTTTTGGTAGGGGTAGGGGTTGTTTAAGGATAGGGTCAGGGGGTAGGTTTTGGTGGTGTTGGGAAATGACTGGTTGGAAGGTTTAAGGATGTGGGTGTTGGTGGGGTAGGCTGTGGATAGTGATGGTTTATTTTAAGTGTGCTATGAACAATTGGGTTTTTTAGGTGTGCATAATTATGACTATGATAGGTACGAGTTGGTTTAGGGATAAGGTAGGGGATTGGTGGTTTAGTTTATGGGCAGGTTCACCGGTTGGTTTTGGTGGGGGTGTAGGGATTGAGTTGGGGTTTTGTATATGGCACTACGTGTTGGTGGCGGGAGGGGTGGGGGTTGGGGAGGGGGTAGGAGTTGGGGTATGGGTGGAGGCGAGGGATAGGTTGTACGGGTAGGGGTAGGGATGAGTTGGGTGTATGGTTGTATTGGTGGTGTAGGGGTGGCAGGGGTTGTTTCAGGAAATGGATGGGGATGTAGGTTTTGTGGGTGAGGGATAGGGATGATAGGGTTTGGGTGGTAGGTTGTTTGTTTTATGCTAGTGCTAGGGCTATGGGCTAGTGGGTTTTGGGGGGTATGGCTGGGACAAGAAATGGGTTGGAGTCATGTATGGGGTAGGGTTTGGGGTTTGGTGTAGGGAGTAGGGTCATGTGGGGAGTGGGGGTAGGATTGGTGGGGTGTTAGGCTCGGTTTGGGGGGATAGGAATAGGGATGTGGGTATAGGTCGAGGGGGTAGGGATGTTTGTAGAGGTGTTGTCTTAGGGATAGTGTCAAGTGGGAGTAGGGATATGGACGGGGGGGATGGGGAATATTGGTAGGGTATTCTAGGTTTAGGGATGGGTGGGGTTGTATTTGGGGTAGAGGTGTGGGGGTAGGGGATTAGGGTTGGGGTGGGGGTGGTGGTAGGGGTAGGATTTCTGGTGGGGGTAAGTTTATTTGGGGGTGTATGACTAAGGTTGGGGGTACAAATAGTGTTGTTGGTGTATGTGTGGGGGTAGGGGTATGGGCAGGGGTATGTTTTTTGTGGGTGTCGATCTAGGACATGGGGGAAGTTTTATGGATGTGGGTGTAGGTGAGAGCATAGGGGTGGGGGCAGGTGGGGGTGGGTGTGGGTAGGGCTAGGGGTTGTGGGGGTGGGGCGGGGTTAGGGTAGTGGTGTAGGGGTTTTGGTAGGGTGGGGTATGTTAAAGGCTTTGACTTGGGGGGGGGGGCTGGTTTTTTTGGGGGTATGGATTGGGTAGGGGGTTTGGTGGTGGTATTGTTTCATGATGGGTAACTTGTGGGGGTTAAATTAGGTTTGTGGGGGGGGGGTTGTATGGATCAGATGGTCAAACCGAAAGGGTGTATGTTTTGCAGGGGTGTAGAGTTGTGGTCGTGGGTAATTATATATAAATGGGTTTAGGTGGTGCTGTGGTTTACGGCTAGGGCTAGTGGGGTAGGTGGGAAGGGGCCGTGGGTGGTAGGTGGGGGTATTTTTGGCCTACGGGGGGGGGGGGGGGGGTTAGGGTAGGTTTAGGATTGGGCTGAGTTGGGGGTTCACAGTGGGGTTATGGGTGGGGTAGAGGTGGTGTAGGTTCAAAAGGATAATCACACAATGGTTGTTCTAATGTTATTCCTCTCTTCGATTCCTTCCAACAACATTTTCTAACAACTAATACTACCAATTAGGTGTTTCATTAAGTGAAGCTAATCCTAAATTTATATCCTCCATTTTCTTATCTTTATCCTCCACTTCATTTTTTTCCCAAAATATGATCGGGTGACACCCCAAAACCCACACCTTAGACATAGCCATACTGTTATCACCACTTTATGGACACTAAGATTCGTTGTTCATCAAGTGCATCTAATGAAGATTTTTGTGTATAAGTTGAATAATAAATATTGAAAAATAATTAATTATTCTTATTTATTTCCAATTTTAAGAACAATAAATTTATATTATGTCATACTTACAACTTGTTCCCACAATTTTGAGTGTATTCAACTATTAGTATCCCGTATTTATTTATACAAGTTTCCTCCCATAGAACAAGACATGAGGTGGAAGTGGCATTGAATTTTGATTCAATAATCTTCATATAATCAAAGGAACATAATTATGCAGCTGTTTCATGTCACATAAATGTATTTCTGTAGATTTAAAAAACATACCATTATTTCAAGTTATGTGTACACCATTCTTGCTTTATGGTAGGTGTATGTTAGTTTAGGTTCATGATACTTATTTTCATCACTCAGTTTCTATTTCAGAAATGAACAATTCTTAATGAAAGTGAATAACAAAAATATTTTCATGCATTGTATTACCAATCACAATATACCTTAATAGGTGTCTCCTCATAATGACCAATAAAAAGATTCCATTAATTATTATTTATAAGTTGTTCATACTTCAATGGTGGGTGCAGGTTTATTTTCCTTTCAAAAAATTGGATATGATAGCTAATATTAATTTTCTAAAAGATTCTCTATGCCTTTCCCATGATCATTAATACATATTTCATTCAGAACTCATCTACTATAAATGCATGATTTATGGGATAATTAAAAGATAAATAAATTTTCCATAATTTAGTCTTCAAGTAACATAAATAATGTTTATCTTAATGTTAACCATATATATTGACAAATTAGTTCCATTAAATGGTCAAAAAATTATTCCATGAATCTATATCAAACAACATGTTCATTTGGGTGGTGATACAAATGTATCTAATAATAATTTCCTTCTAGGGGTTAACAGGATGCCTGCGTTCATTCTATACAGCATCGAATTTGATTCCTTTCTCTCTCTCCTTATTAATTTCATCAACACCATAATGATACTGCAATACATTTTTATGGAAAATAGGTCTCTCACCACCTAACATTTCCACATATTCAATATAATTAATGTTTTTTCCTCTATATTAGCATCATTCGCATGTTCATAAGTGTGTTTTTTCTCTCCATTGGGAGCATTATCATGTTGAGAAACTTATTTTTCCTTAGGATTGGCATCATCGACTAGTGATGAATTCATTATCTATATATTTTGATGAAAATTAAATTTACATTACATAAATATATTAATGAAAAGATATTAACATTAGGTAACATAATGTGTATTAAAAAAATATATAACCTGATTATTGAACTCTTTTTTTAATTTCAGAATTTGGCCCCACTATTTAGTATTCATACCCCTTATTATCGTATCCTCAAACTTACAAGACCCCGTCTATATTGGAAAAACTGTGAAATAATTATGACGTCCCATTGAAAGGGCCATCCTTATTGAAATTGACATCTTACCCTACTGTGGTTTTGGATTATAACATAACAATTTACCTCATTCGTTGGATAGGATCTAGGATATTAAATACTTTTAATTCCTGTGATTCAACTGTAAATAGTTAAAATTTTTACCCTTACTTACTAAGATAGATATTTACTAATTCAAATTCATCTATTTTAACTGTAATCCTCTTATAAAGATAGTTGCGTTGAAAATACACAGCTGAAACATTGTATAATCGAAATACCATATTTTTTTGATTATCCACAATATGAAATCTTCTCAAAAATTTGATTCATATCCATGGTTTCAAATACATGAATATCTTCATCCATATGTACAACTCCGCTTTTTTTCCTTTTACAATATCCACATTGTTTGTAAAGAACATATAACCATTTATTAAATAACACATATATGATAATACATGCATGATATGTTATCATGATAATGAAAAAAAATAATTCTAAAATTGAATACGTATTTACAATTGACTCCATAAAAATATGGCCTTGAAAACATTCAATAAAATATTGATTATGTATATTTAATTTCCATATTTCATCCCCTAATGGATTAAGATTCCTAATAATTATTATTTTTAGTTTCAACATATGGATCAACCTATAAACTCTCAAGAATAATTTAAAGGTCATCTTGATCATACTCTATAATAGTAATTGTGACAACATCTATTTCCATGATTCCTTCACCCACAAGAAACCTATTTTGATAATCTTTTTTTAGACAAATACAATACATATTGGTCATGTATTAATTTTAGAATTAAATGGATTCTTCAATAACCTATAAATCTACAATAAAACCTTCTAGATGACTTTTATTTTTGATATACCCATTAAAAATATTCATATGCTATTAAATGTTTTAAATACATCTATAAGTACAGGTTTACATAGTCAAATCACTATTACAGACTAAAATATTAATTGAACCATCATATCAAAGAATTTTAAGAGGAATAATGTCTCCAATTCATATAATATAAAAATAATTTACAGTTATATTTTTAGTAATTTCTCTGGGTATATAACGTTGTTGCATATACCTTTGAAAAAATAGATATTGCTTAATGACTGATGGATATTCTTTAGAAAATTAAATTTAATAAAACAGGAAATAAATATTACATCAAAACATGTCATTCATGTGATTTATGACACTTTATGTCTAAATCATTCATTAACATGGTATAATTGACATATGAGTAATATCCATAGGGAACCATTATATAATTCATGATGTTGAAAAACTAATATCTCTATTTCTCAAAAATATATAAGTAGATAGGGGAAACAAATTTCATTTTTCACTCTTCACATACACCAACACTTCCATTGTCCCCATGTTAATCATGTCCTATATAGAATTAATTACATCTTTTATTTTTATACGTGCATGAATTAGAAAACTTCTATGAAAGTATTACATACATTTTTTGCACATCAATAATATCAAATAAATGTATAGCATATAAAAGATTGTTGTACTGTAATTAAAAAAAGTATATTCATTTTCAAAATTTCTTACATGTTTTCAAAAAATATTTACCAAAATAAGATTCCATATGTTTTACTTTTTCCAAAAGTTTCTCACAAAATTTTGGAGATAGTGTTGTAGATTATTCTTAACTACAATCAAAAGATGTCATAATAGTTATTTATTTATGTTACTGGGGTAGATATGTATGATGTAATAGAAACACAATATTTAATTAATGCTTCAACCTAATTTACTACATACCTTGTTTACAAATGGAACAACCTTGATTTTAATTAATTCTAAATCCAAAAAAATTTCCATAAGTAGGAATTCCATTTATCATCCTATAAAGTGCGGCTCCAATAAGAAAATATTAATTTATATTAGAATCATACAACAAAATTCATGTATCCAATAATAGTTTTAATTCATCAATAATTAGATCAAATGAAATATAAATTTCATTACTCAATTTCTTTGGTCTTAATTGAAGCATAGATAACATAGATTATTATCATTTCATTAATTAAAATGATGCTAAGTTATAATTTTCCAACATAACCATCTATGTACTATGAGTTCCATGAAAAACAAATAGATTCACTCCATCTGTAGATAGAGAAATGAAATGTTTTCTCAGATCATTTCAAAATTCAGAGTACTCTTGATCAATTTTCATCCACTGAAGAGTGTTTATTTGGTGACAAGGTTTACTGTCTATAATTCCTGAATCATTGTTCCACATAATTTTACTTTCAATATACTCACCTATATATTGGTTCATAAACCTCTAAATGGTTGGAAATTATCATAAATTATCCACAAGACCTTAGTTATCTTTCTTGTATCAAGACACTCCACACTTTGGGAATTTTATATTTCTTTGATTTTCCTTGAGAAAGAGTTTATAGTCATTATGACATGCATTAATTCTATTAGAGATCATTCCAACGGAATGTATAACTCATTTAGTGTCTTATTCTTGGTGAGGAGGTTAATTATCCCCAAGGATAATATTATTCAATAGATAATGTTGTGTAATAAAACTAGTGTAACTCCATCTGTTTTAGGATTTTATATTATATACATCATTATGTTGGAAAATGTTGTATACTTAGTAAAACAAGCTTGTAATGGTTTCCTTTAAAAACTATTTAACTTCTAAAATTGTTTTTGGAAATCACAATGTTCATATTCAACTATCATGGTCATTTCCTCAACACGATATTCATCATCTTACACACCTAAAATCATATCCTTTGTGCATTAGTCATCATTAATCACACTTATAATCATATCATATGTTCCATAAAACACATTGTTATCCCAAACACTAGTTACATTCATTGTTCCACTGGATTAGTCCTATATTTATTTCATTGATCTATTCTATTATAGATCAAGAGTTTTTCAACTACTTTGGACAAATTATACTTGAATAATTGGAAAAAATAGAGACAAAGGATATGAGAATGGTTGTAATGGTTGTCATTTAATAATTTGATGAAATATTTTACTGCATCCATATACACTTTTTTCATATGATTTGAAACAATCCATTCTTTATATCCATCCTACTTGATTTAGGGACATTAACACTTTAAAAAATAAATAAATACACAAAATGTATGAGCATTGAACCCATTAAAGGACATTCTTATAGAATAATTTAATCTACCTAAAACCATTATTATAAGATAATAATAGACAAATGATTCATATATATATAAGATTTAATAGTTCTGGAAATCATTAAAGGAATGAAATGTGATATATATCTAAAGTTGAAAATAATCTAATTAAATACACATCAAGTGAAAACACAAGGACCAAGGAATCGTTCTATATAATTTTAATGTGGGAATAAAACATGATGAAGTAATTTTTTATTCAGTTAATTATATGGTACATAGAAAGCTATGTGTTGTTTCAGTGAAAATATTCTTAGGGGTTGATGTTGATCATTTGTTAGATGATGGAAATGTTGATATGGTTAAATAAAATGGTCTTGATAATGAAAAATTTGTAGAATGTAGTGATTTTAAATCTAGTGAATCAAAGGTCTTAGGATTGGGTTCTCAATATATTTGATGTAAAAATGAAAAATCTACCTGGGGTTTTCAAGAATCCTACAAATTTAAACAATTCACAGTGCTGGAATGAAGCCCCTACGAACAATAATGTGATGTATATAAATGTATATAGATTTTATCCTCAACTTTTTGACATATATTTTAAGGAGTGTCTAATATAGAAATAGAATATCATAATAAATCATTCCACTAAAGTGATTTAAATGTGTTTTTATTGTATATTTTACTATAGATTTTTGAAGTTTTATAAAAATGGAATGTGAAAATGAATACAATTTAATAAGAAGTTAACAAAAGAAGAAAACTAAACGTTTTAGAAAATGATGTTTTCTATCATAGAGAATGGTTGAGGATTTTCAAAATGAAAAAACATAAATTTTTTATTTAAATATATCTACAAAGAATGTGGTGAATATGATTTTGAGGATGAAATATTATGTAAATAAGAGGTAGGTATATTGATTTAAAAAGAAAATGATCAGTATTCTTCTTATGATAATGATAATGGTGATGAAAATGAATAATAATTAGAAATGAATAGTTTGATGTGGGATAAGAAGATGTTCATGGATATGAAAATATTAAAAGGATTGTGGTTTTTTGGTATGTTAATGGATGTAAAATGGTTGAATTGTTTTATTTTAACACATTATAGAAGGAATGATACTTGATACATGACTTTTTTATCCTCCGTGTTTGTTGATTGATCCAATCCCTCACACCAAAAGTACCTTTGGATGTCGGAGTGGGAATGTTTGGGTGACCGATAGTTCTCTAATGTGAAATATCATATATGAAAATTATCTGTGTCCTGAACTTTTACACTCATTCGAAATGCTAAGGTGACCCAAGTGATAGCGATGTCATGTGTGGTGGTGGTGTCGTATCATGTATTTGCGCAAGCAGTGATGCATCGATCAAATAATTTTTGGAAAATAACTATAAAAACACACAGAAGAACTAAAAATGATGAAATCTAGAACTACATATAATAAATCACATACCATGGGATGTGAAAGTGTCAATTCGTCTATGGTAAAGGGAGAAAGGGAGAGGGAGAGTGCACTGTGGTGATAGAGAGTAGTGTTGAGGGCCTGCGGTAAGGACAAATAACAATAGTGAGGGAGAGCGTTGTAGAGGGAAAGTGCCAGTGGAGGAGAGAAGTGGTGTTGGATGGAGAGTGGTAATGAGGCAGGGAGAGTTTAGGAAAGGATTCATTTCTGTGAGAGATTGATCAATACAAGAGAATCAGTTCAGTTATGGTTATATTTATAAGATAATGAAGGGGTTTATCAGTGATTCTAAAAAATAATTGATAAAGATGGTTTTATTTGTGCTAAAATTATAAGTGTCGATAAAATCCCTCTTCTTCAATGTTTTTCAAGCATTGATAAAGATACATATAATTTTTTTAATAATATAATTAATATAATTATAAATTATAAATTAATATATTTATAAATAAATATTAATTTATATATTTAATTATAAATATTTATATAATTATCAATATATTTTATGAATTTTAAATATTTAGTTATAAATAATTTTTTAAATAAATATAATTATAAATGATTTTAAAGAATTTATTATTTATATAATTAAAAATATATAAAAATATTTTTAAATATATATTTAAAAAATATAATTATTAAAATATATATTTAAAAAATATAATTATAAATATATATATTTATAATCATTTAAAAATACTTTTATAAATATTTTTTTATAATTTTAAATATATTTATACAATTATATAAATTTATGTTATTAAAAAAATATAATTGTATATATTATTATTTTATATTATATATATAAATATAAATATAATAAATATATTTATAATTTAAATATAATTATTATGAATTTATAATTATTGATATATATATATATTTAAAAAAATTTAAATATTTTTTAAAAAACTATATAAATGTATTAAAAATTATAAATATATTCATATGATTCTATATATTTATATAAAAATATAATATATATTAATATAAAATTAACCCCAATTATAAATATAATAATATATATTTTACTAAAATATATTTATTATTATTTTATTATTATTTAAATATATAATTTTTTACTTTTAATTATATATTTATCAATTTTTTTATATATTTATAAATATACATTATTTTAAATAGATAAATATTAATATATAAATAAATATATATATATATATATTTATAAATTTATTTTTAAAATTTTTAATATATATATACTTAAATTCATGAATGGTAAAAATCAATGGAATTGAATAATTAAAAATGTTGTGACTTCAAAAATATTTAAAAAATGATTATATGTATTATTTAGTATATAAATTAATAAAAAGTAAATAATACAAATATATTTAATTGAAGATAAATACTTATTGAAAAGAATAATGTTTATTGAGTAAATACATAAATATTTTAGAATAAAATGGATACATTCTCAAAAAATAACAAAATATAATACAAATCAAATATAGAAAATAATTAATTAACAGAAACAATAATAGAAATTATTTAAAAAAATTAAATAAACTACAAAAATATTTAATTCTTAAAATGAAAAACTATTAAAAAATCATTTAAATATATTTATTTTATAAATATCAATCATATTATAAATGTTACAACTGAAAAATTAAAATTGACTAAATATTAATCATATAAATTTAAAGCATTTAAAAATAATTCATATTAAAATACAAATATGTATAAAAAATGATTAAATAAACATGTACACATTTTCTATATCTTTATTATTACATGTACATGCTCATACATTCAAATACATATATCTATACACATACATACGTCCTCCATACACATATATTCACATAGACATTGATAAAATAATATAAATTCAAATCACATTTTAACAATGCATCATTTACATTTTTATAATCGTTTTAATAATATATATTATGTATATTTATTATATACAATATTGTTTTAATTAGTTTATATAAATAAATATCAATATATTATATTTATATTTATTATATACAAATTTTCTAATAAATGTATATATATATATACTATTATGACTTTTGGAAAATATATATAACTTTGAAAATTGTCATTTCTAAAGAGTGATAAAAAGTGTTTCATTTATTAGTGTATTTTATATAACTAATAAAAGATAACATTATCATTGCTTTTTATGAGTGTTGATGAATGTATTCCCTTTATCAGTGCATTATGTCTAGCACTGATAAAATCAATGGTGGAATATTTTACAATATCTGGTTGTGATATATACTTATTTTTATTTAAATCAAATTTAAAAATGTATAAATATGTATATATAAATTAAATTATTCATTTTACATTTATCAGTGATAACTAAAATGATGATAAAGGATCCCTTTAATGGTGCTGAAAATTCACTAATGATTAGAGTCTTTTATCATTATTTTTTAGAAATAATAAAATACATATTTATCAGCAATTTCAGTTAATGATGATAACAATTTATTCTCTATAAACATGTTTTTTATCATTGATAAAGGGTAGTTAATAAAATTATTGAATCTTTACTATTAAGGTCTAAGAGAAAGTGTGGGGGTCCCATTTTTCTTCACTAATGTTTAATTTAACAATACTATTAAAAATAAAAACTAATATTGATGTTGGGTGAAGTGGAAAACTACAAATAAAATCCAAAACAAAACACCAAAAAGAATATTTACATGGGGATACTCAAATATGAGACCTCTCTGAGACCTTGTATGGACATGGGAAATTCATCTGGACCTTGGTGGAAGATAATAACAATAACAAAAATAATTATAATACTAACAATAGAAACAAAAATGAAGATGATGATGATGAAAAGAATAATAATAATCATGAATATTCATTTTGTTAATTCTCCTATAAATTAACTCATATTACAATCTCTATAAAATTATATATCCAAAAAAACAATATAATCATACATTTATTACATTTTGTAAATCTATTTAAAGAATGTTACGTTCTTAGTAAAATTATGAATTTTTTAATAATATTTCAATAAAACATAGTAAACAAAAAAAAATTTATAATAAGGATTATAAATTTCTCCTTGATATTGGCAGGAAATGTAATTAAATATTTCAATACAATTCATAGAAAACATGCTTTATTAAACACATTTCAATAAAATTATTGCCTATCTTCTATTAATTAAATATTATACAATAATATCTATTTATTTATTTAACATATATATGGGGGTTACCACATCATGTAGAGAGATATATATCAAAGGATTGGAAATGATTCTCAATCATTCATGGGTTGATAATAAATCATGAATACAATCATAATGATTTTCATTATTATAAAATGGGCTCCAAGGATCTAAATATATATAATATCTAATCAGAACATGCCCAAAAAAATTCATTTCCCATGAACAACACCAAAAATGTTTTCTTGATTACATCGAGATCTATAGTAAAATGGTGATATTTTTCTCTTGTATGTGGGTTATGTTTCCTTGTCTATCCACTTCCCTAGCCTTAAGGCATATGGATATTTCCCCAGGGTTGATCCTACATCTAATCAATGTATTTTCAAAACCCTTTCTACACATCATTTAAAAATCATTACAATAGATTATACTTTATTCAAGGGTGGCTTTTAGCAGCGCTAAAAAATCATGATTTTGTAAACTCCAATAAGATGCGATGATAGAAGTTTAAATTCATCAGTGATACAGAAATAAATAATAAAAGGATAATTCTTTATGTGCAAAAATAGTTTGGTTAAAAATTATTACAAATAATTTATTTTATTTACACATATTTATATGTATTTAAATATGATTCATATAAAAATAAGTATATATATTTTTATATACTAGATATAAATATATAAATATACATATTTATATGTATATGTATAATGAATATATATTATAATACATAAATCCTATTATTATCATAGATAAACCACAAATGTATAGTTAGATGAAGAGAATAAATAGTGTTACTACTAATATCTTAAATGGGTTGGGGTGGAAAATGAAGGCTCATCCCATCATGCACGATGTTTAAATGAATTTCTTGATATATATTTCACATGAAAATATACACATATATATAGTAATTCCACTAAATAGAAATTCATATTTTAAATATTTTTTTCAAATATTTATACACTTAATTAAATATTAATATTTGTAATTATTATTTAAAATTATAATGTTTAATAATTAGCTGTAATTTTTAAATACAATCAATAAATACATATATCTATAATTACAAACAATAATATTATTTGTTAATTCCTTTTTATTTGTTTTATGTGTTAGTAAGTCATGTAATTAATGTTGTGAATTAAATTTTTTAAAAATATTTTCTAAATTTATTTATTTTATCATTATTTCATTTAATATTATTTATTCATTTTAAATTTTTAGAAATTTTTATTCTTTTTGTAATTTATTCATTTTTTAATATTTATAATTATATATTTATTGTGTTTTCATATTTTCAATATCTTTTAAATTTATATGAAAAAAATTTATTAATGTCTATTTATAATGTTTTAATATTTTTAATATGTTTTAAATTTATATAATTAATTTATTAATATTAATTTTTCAATATTATTATAATTTAAATATTTAATATAATTCATTTATAATAATTTGATGATTTTTTTAATTAATAATCACTATTTAATAATTTTATTCATATTTAAAAAATATATAATTCAGATAATTAATGATACAAATTCACTTTTTTAAATATTTATAAAATTTATAAAATTGTACTATTTCATTTTTAACATTATTTTATATAATATTATTTATTATTTCATAATTTTTATTAACTTATAATAGTTTGGGAATTTCATAATTATTCAAAATTTATTGATCAATATTTATTTACTATGTTTAAATATTTTAAATTTGATTGTAATTTATATGATTAATATTTATCCTTTTTATTTATTATGTTCTATAGGAAAGGTCCTGCTAGAAGCCAAAGCTCCTACCCTTTTATTAATGATTAAATAGAATGATGTCAATGGAGAATGAAATAAAGAAAATGGTTGGGTCACACATTGACACATGCACTCATCATGAAAAATAGTTTACCAATCAGAAAATGCAGGATCATATCCATTATCATAATCTAATTCATCAACATCGTTAGTAGTTTCCCCCTCCACCTATGAGTTTCCATGATTGGGGATCCCAAGGATCACTGCATTCGACTTTTCCAAATTCAGAGTGAGCTTGTTATTTAATGAATTCGAAGATTATCTAGTTGAAACATTCCTTGGAAGATTGGAATATTCCTTATGTGACATTCATTTTAGAGGATTTAAAGTTAATCCTTCCCTGCTAAACATCTACCACAATATATTTAAAATAGTATCCAGAAAATAAATAGAGTCACTTATTCCTTTAGATCGGAGATGGTTATGGTCCAATAAAACAACCATCTTCTCTTTATCACATCCACTGTCTAATATATATCCCAATTTTCCAGACATTCCTAACGAACTGATGAAATTCCAAAATTCTAAATAATATGCAACACTCCAATGAACAATAGATTTAATGGACATGTGTTCATGTCCAACATGTCATGAGAAGTCATCAGCTAGTGGGTGTACATTGAAACCTTTCCCTTCACGTTGTGAAGGAGCTAACATAGAACATGTGGAAACAACCTCAGGTGTAGACTATCCCATAAAATGTATATGCTATCCTGTGCGCTTTCCATACTGGCTGAAACATTTCTTAGCAATTAAAAAAGCTAATAATCAGTTGACCCGAGTCAAATTGAACCCCAAACTAGATTAAATCAACACCCTTTGGAAAACCTTCTCTTTCCCCTTAAATTACCATGACATTAGAAAATTTTGGACCAACATAGTTAACACTCGGTCCTAAATTTCCATTGTAACTATTTTTGAAATTTGATTCCTCTACATGTCTTTTTCACATGTCCCACTTCTTACATCAATCCACAGTTGGCCCCCTCCAGGAGAATAATGAATAAAGAAGCACCATGTGGAACTTATCCTTCTAATTTCTGACCAACTTTCTTCAAGAACAATATTCCAACAACATATCATATATGATCATGATATTAAAATCATCATTATGAGTCAAGATATTGAATTTTTTAGTACTATTTAAAGAAAAATAAACCTTAGTTAGTATCATTGGATGCTAGAGAATCCTTTTTAAACTAAATACAAAAATAGATACATTCACTCTACAATCGATGACATCTTACATATTAATATTGACATCAAATATTGAGTTCAGAGCTTACCTGATTAAAAATATATAGAGCTAACCCCCATATATCAAATCTTTAGATCATCATAAGATAATATAATGTGAATGTAACCTTAGCTTAGTGTAATAATTCTCAAATTGTCAAAACCCCACTTCTTAAAAAATCAAAGGAAAATATTATCCACCCATGAGGGCTTCATTCTAAATGAAAAAAACCCTACAATTTATTGAAAACATACTAAACATGTGCTTGTCGACAATAACATCTTTTTTAGAATGAATGTGAGCCATTGATACTCTTTTTTTGATATGATCTGATACCGCCTTATTGAGAGAGGAAAATCATTAATTTCTATTCCTTATAATTTCCACCTACTTCAGAGAACAGTCATTGGACGTCATCTCTATTTTGGATCCCACTATCAGAATAGTGACAATGAGAATTCCCCCATACAGTTAATCTATTTCAAGGGCTCTAGGGATGTCCATGAACGATTCAGAGCCCATTTCCTCTACAACTCCATGTAGCCAACATGAGTGATCCACCTCGAACGCCATCCACAAAATTTATTTATTATGTTTTAAAATATTAAAAATAATTCAAATTTATATAATTAATTTATTTAAATGAATTTTTAATATGTTTTTAATTTATATTACTAATATAATTTGGTTTTAAAAATATTTTTAATTATGTAATTAACATTGTTAATTTATTCATTTCTATTATTTTTTACATGCGTCTATAAATCATATAATTAATGTTATGAATTCGCTATTTTAAATATTTTTTTAAAATATATTCAATTAAAATATTATTAAATTTAATATTATCTATACCCATCTAATTCTTTGAGAATTTATTAATTTTTAATATTTATTGTAATATATTTATTTACTATTTTTAAATATTGTCAATATGTTTTTAATTTAAAAGATTAATATTTATTCAAATTTTTACTAAGTTTTAATACATATAATATGACTAAAATTTATATAATTTAATTATTTAAATGAATTTTTATTATTTTTTAATTTAAATAGTTTATATAATTTATTTTTATTAATTATTATTAATATAATTAATATTATTTATTTATTAAATGGAGGTGAAATGTTCGCTGAGATAGAACCCTATATAAATAATGATGATGAATATGGATTCCTAGATATGAGATCTAGATTGGATTTAGATATTAATTTCCATGATGTTTCTATTTTTTATCCAAAGAAAATGAAATTAGCGATCAATGTTATGGGATCATTCTTCTATATAAAACCCCTGGTTCAAAAAAGAGATTTAGAAAATAGGAAAAATTATATTTTTCAATGATGTGAAAAATTATTCTATCAAGGTAAATAATTATGGGAAGGTTTCATTTATTGAAGAAGATTACTCCATCTAGTGGGAGATTCTTAAGGCATATCATAATTCTGTCATTGTTCAGGTCACATCATGTGAGGATTACTGTAAGTAGAATATGTGAAATATTAAACAAATTCTATAAAAAATTTGGGGATGAAAATATTGGAGCCTTACCTCAATAGGTAAAGGATATATTCACAACATATTCTCTTTTGTATATCTTAATTTTAGTGCTTGGGGGTATGGAATTTTTTACCTTTAACCTAGAATTTTTGGAATTCAGGATTTGGATCCAATACTAAATCCCACTAAAGTCATAAATATAATTTCCCAAATATTGGTTTTGATATAGGGGTTGAGAAGTTTTTTTGGAACCCCTATATTCATTGTGGAATTTCCTCCACTATTATTTTTCTAATCTAGATTGACAAAGATACTAATAAAGGATTGAGAGTTATGTGAATGTTCTTATTAAAGTTGATCTTCTATCTCCCTAATGTAAAATGTGATTTTGGTGGTAGGTGAGTCCATATTTGGAATATTCATTACATCAAAAAAGATACTTCTCTTATGTTCCAAGTGTGGAATCAATGGAAATCACACTTGAATAACAAAAAAAGGATTTATTATGCGTAAATTTATAGAATATGGGTCACCTTGTTGAGAATTATAAATTTAAGAAACCAATTGCTGCAACCTTGTAGGCCATCATGAATACTGGGGAAACCCCTTCTACCTATGGTCTCTGGAATCCATGTTTCGTTCTTCCCCTACTATTGTTGTGGAAGGTGGTTCTCCATGCCTAGTGTATTCTTGTAGAATTAGAGTTATATATTCCAGAATCATATAGATGGTTCTGATGTGATTACAAATATTTGGGAAGAAGTTCAACATGTTATTCAAGATACTTTTGGAAAAAGAGAGTGGTATATTTTTAGCTTCAAAATATGTTTTGTTGATATAGCATTTGAAGATGAGGATAAGAGTTCATCGCCCCCCTACAAGAGTTTTGAATTTGTGGATGAAAATAAAGATTCATTTGATGGTCAATCAGATAGTAAAAATAGTGTTCAAGATAAAGTGGATAATAAACTATGGATGCAGAGATAATTTTCCACAGACAAAAGGAAACAAAAAGTAATGATGGTGGATACATCATTAATAAAATCTAATTATATTATTTCTCCAATTTTTTCTCATATTAAACATAGTATTGATTGTCCATTGATAGTATAAAGTGCACCAAATACAAATGAAAAAAATATTTCATTGGAAAACTAGGGTTTCCTGCTATTCACTGAAAGAAAAGTCATTTCGCGTGGACATAGGTCTAATCATGGGTCTTGTTCATCTATTCATAGTCAATATGATAATGAAACAATGAATTATATTATTTTTCTAGTAGTCAATACTCTTATCCATTTTCTAACCAAGACCCTAATTATCTTTCATTCTTGTATGATAAGGGATGATGAATCAGACAAAGCCAGGAAAGATAGGTAGTCTTATCCCTTTCAGTTCTCTATGCCTATGAAAAATGCATATAACACTTTTGGTAAGGCTTCAAATCATCAATGAGAGGAATCACGGTTTAAAACAACCAAAGTGAAATTTAATTAGAGGGGATGGAAAGTGAATGGCTTCCCAAAGATCATTGGGAGGATGTTGGTGATTTGTTCGATTCATAGGTTGAGTTCCTTTAAAAAAAAATTAACTAGTAAATTTTGATATGAGGACCACCTCGTAGTTATGAATTTATAATCTATAAATCTTGAAGAAATATTTTATCATATTTAATAGGTAATTTATCAATATCTATTAGTGAAATTGATAATATAATTCATTTCACAGGGCTGTATTGATTATTTATCAGATGATGATCAAGAACTCCCTCAAAAATCCCAGATGTGGATATAGGGTTGTTATCCTTGGAAAAAAGGAAGGTTTCCTAGGAATATGGGTTCTAGAGTAAAAACGAGTGATCTCATACAATTTTAATCCTTTTAATGATGAAATTATATATCAGTTTGACCCCAACCATGAATCATGTAATTTTCCTTCTTATAAATAAAAGGGTGGGGTTTTTTTACTTTATCCTTAACCTCAATATTAATATTACATATTAATTTATTTTTATTCATTTTTTAATCCATGGAAATTTATATAATTAATCTTAAGAATTCACTTTTTCAATATATTTTTGAATCAATCAAATTTATTTGTTCATTTATTCAATATAATTTATTCATTTTTAATAATATGAATATTTATTCATTTGTAAAATTTAATTATAAATAATTATTTATTAAAATTTAATATTTTCTATATTATTTTAATTTATTATTTTTCAAAAATTTTTATATTTTAATTTTAAAATATTAATTTATTTAAATTTTTTATAAATATTTTTAATTTAAATATTTTTATAAATTCAATTTTAATTTTTTTTATAAAATTAATTTTATTTATTTATTAATTCTTAGAAAAAAATTTATGTTATTAGAAACATAATATTAATCATTGATAAATGTGTATTTTATAACCAAAAAACAAGTACTAACTGAAACTCCCTTTTAAGTGCTTTTTTAGTAGTGATAATGTTATTAGTTTATAAGAGAAAAAAAATATTTAATTTTTTTTTTATTTATCATCCCTTATATTTTCTAAAATGATAAAATGAGATTTTATCTGTGTTTCAGTAAATGATGATAAAACATCTTATCCTTTTTAAAATGAACCCTGAAAGATCTCTTATCCTACTGTCACATTCAAACTCTTATGGAATCAAACCACTACAAAAGTTGAAGTCACTTTTTTGACAAATCCAACTTCAAAATTGAATATGTGAAATTATGAATATGTTTTTATGGATTCTCAGTCGATCATTCATGTGATTTCTGAATTTTATTTTCAATTTTTTATTCCCCTATTAGTTTTAGCAAAATAACTCATTTACATTATAAAAATAAAACATCCTAATTGAGGTTATGATATTCTGATCATATTTATATAAATTTTTATTCGATCATTCTTGTGTTTTTCAGGACATTTTTTGTTTATTTTCCCATGTTTTCCATAATGTATCCACCTCTATGTATTATTCTATAATTTGTGTTGCTCACTACTATTCTCTATTTTTTTGATTAATCGGACCTTTTAGGGAAGTTTCCATTTTAGTTCACCGACCTATCATGTTGTTATATTTTTTTCAATATTTATTCATCTATTTTTAAATAAATATAAAAGAAAATACTCTTTTTCATTAGAGTTTTTTTCTCTATCTAGTGAACATTATTATAGGTTTTTCTTGGACTTCCAAACCTTTTGGGGGATTGTTTTTCCTGTTAATAATTGGGACTCTTATTATCATTATTTTGATTTTTTAATTGTATCGTTGATGGATTTTCTTCTAGATCATAGGTTTTAATTTTGTCATGAACATTATGGATATTTTATCACATTATTTGGATTTAACTCTCCTTTAATTCAACTTTCAGAATGATTTTGACTTCTCCTGATAGATTCAATTGTTAATTTGGTTGGTCTATATATTCCCTTATTCTATAGGGATTTGGATGATGATAAGTCATGATATATATATATCTGGATCCCTCCCCTTGATTTTTATCTATCTAATATAATTCATTGGTAAGGTTTCTTGATATCCATTTTTTTGGATTGCAGGATTATTCTTCATATTCGATTTATGAACTTTTTGGATCGTAGTTTTTTTCAGTTCTATATTAGATGATCGACAGCTCTATTTCATCTCATTTATCTTATTTGTGTTATTTTGTTCATAAAATCTATTTTTTACAATCCAATTCATCTAATTTTCTCCACCATATTCAATCAGAAATGTGAATAGTTTCCCCCACATATCAATGGCTACCATGTTCTTGAAATATTTTAATAATGGAATCCCTTGAATAGTTCAATCACTCCATATTTAGTGCTATATATAATGACATGGTGTGGGTTTTTTTCAGAAATGATTTCATAAATTAAAAACATGATGTTTTTAGCATCTAAAATGGGTTTCCAAGGTATTTTTATCTTGTTGACTTACAGGTTCATGCAAGTTGTTTATTCCTTATTTATAATGATAAAATTGTTGTAAAAAATAAAAAGTATTCTCAGAATCATATTGTAGCTAACATTAATGTGGATGGGACTCCATAATGGTTGTTTTTGGGCATCATTGGGTAACCAAACCATGAAGAAAATTTAAATATTTGGAGTTCATGATTTTGGTGCACAATGAAATCTTATTCCCTTTATTGTTATGTTATGGTTTCAATGAAATTATACTCCAAATATAAATGGATGGAGAGTTTTTTCCTCCTTCTCTAATTGAGGATTTTGAAGATGTTTTGGGTTATGTGGGGTGGTTTTATTTGGACCACATAGAAAATTCATTCACTTGGTGTTTGTCCAATTGTATGATTAATATAATTTTAGAATGATTGAATTGATTTTGGGGGTCTTATCTATGGAAATATGTGTTCCTAGTCTCTCATCTCCCACCTCTTCCGTTAAAGAATTTTCTTTTTTTTTGTACAAACTAATTTCAAAGAATGTTTTATAATATAGGGTTTTAATATTTTAAAACATTAGAAAAATGTCGAGAATATGGAGGCATGTTTAGGTCTATTTGGAGTTCGTGTACAACTAATTCTTGTTCTAATGTTAGAATGTTGTATATTTTCTAAAGCAATGGAAAAACTCTAAATACCTTAATTTTGAAAGTGCAATTATCTACATTGTGAATGATCTAAATATATGTCATTATCTTATAACCAGAACTCATATGATTACATAGATTATCTCATTTGTAAATGAGGTAGAAACTAATTTTAGGCTGAAATATAGTTTTTGGTTTATATAGGGAAGGGAATCACACATTAATGAAAGATAAAATAACTTGTTGTATATTCATATGAAGGATTCTAAAAGTTAAGGGAAGAACATTATTTCAAATGTGTAGAGGCTTGAAAAATGTTTTAATAGATGTGAGAGTGAACTCTAAGATATTATTTTTTCTTTCATTCATGATCAATACTCTTTCGTTCAATAAAATATATTAATTGTGGTTTTCTTATATATCTCCCATTCCGTAAAAATCTATGAAAAATGATATTTAAAAATATATTAATAATGTGGTGGTTATAATTTTCATTTTTACATATCTATTAAACTATGTTCCGAATATAAGATGGGTTCCATTACATTTTCTTTAATTAGTTTTGGAATATTGTGGGGTCTCGTATCATGAAACTCATGAAATATTTATGGAAATAAAAGGATTTATTCAAATTAATAAATACAATTGTGATTACTCTAACTCCCAATAACAAAAATCCTTTGTGTCATGTAATTAAGACCCATTATATTTTTCAATGTAACAAATATGAGACTCTAAAATATTACAGTCAATCATCATTTAAAATTGTTTCAATCCATTATTTTGAATCACAACTTTCTTTTTGGTCCAAAAGGCTCATGTCAATCATTCCAATCATTTCACATGAGAGTTTTCAATCAATGAAGGACCACCCTATCTTAAAAGTGGTGTGATATCATGGAAGTTAGACATGTCTAAATAATATAATAGAGTTGAATGGTCATTTTTGTGATTTGTTCTTATTTTGTTTGGATTCATTAAATTTTTTGGATATCATTATGTTTTGTTTTTCATAAATTTTATTTAGGAATATGGTTATCAATAATAATACCCTAATATTTATTCTTTCTCATCACCATCATCAATTATATCCACTTTCACCATACCTTTTTATCCTTGTGATCAATATTTTTTATATCTTATCACAAATGCAGTAAAGAAAAATTTGAAACATGATACATACGTTTCTATCACAGTACCCCTTGTTCTCATTTTTTCGTGGGTGGTAGAAAAATATTTTCTCAAGCCATTTTTAAGGAATTGTGTTCTATTTGAATCTTTATATCAATATAA
The DNA here is from genome assembly GCA_963277665.1 of Viscum album. NCBI lineage: Eukaryota > Viridiplantae > Streptophyta > Magnoliopsida > Santalales > Viscaceae > Viscum > Viscum album. Next base: position 1,553,773,154 of record OY728156.1, read on the forward strand.
TAATGTTATTTGGCATAGTCAGTGAACCTTTCAAAATATTAGGTCTCCTTCCACATTAGATTATATCATTTTTAGTAATGTAGTCTTCAAGGTGTTTCTGACATCTTACAAGTGGAAAAAAATAAAATTACATATTATTTCATTAGGTTTTCAGAGGATCCGATTGGGTGGTGTTATCCACTATTGTTGATTGATAGAAATAAATGTTTTGATATGGAATTATTGGGGGGTTTCTAAAACAATAACTGATATTCTGGTCAAGGAGGTTTCCCAATCAAGCCATACATATATTATATCTATTTTTGAGCTCCTGGTTGATCCTATTTACCAGTTTCATTTGTATTTAGATACATTTTTATGGGATACCATAATGAAAGGAAAACAATCCCAAAGTTTGGAATGCATTAATTATATGCACCAAAGGATTTTTGGTATTGAGGTTTTATGGATTTGGGATCTTTTAATGAACCATTGCATACTAAATAGGTCTTATGCCATTTTTTAAAATCCTAGTTCCTAGAGAGCAGAGGTTTTCAATGATATGTATAATCCTCATTTGGATTTTTTAAATGAATGCTTTGGAATATGGCCTAGATTTTATGGAGAATATTGTGAGGTTCATGTCTACTCTCAAATAAAAGTATTTATTATAGATTTAGTAATGGAGAGATAGTTAATAAATGGAGTAGGCATTGGTTTAAAAATTATAGTGGATTAAGGGTGACAAAACTAGTTATCACACACTTGTCTCATTCCACAGTTTATGAGATATTTAATGATAATAGGGATAGATGGTCCTTATAAAATGATTCATCCTAGTTTAATGATAGGGACCGTGATTGTAAGAACATGGTTCTGATTTTTGAGGAACAGGTTTCTTCCATTCACTTTTCCTTATGTGGTTATGAGAAAATAAGGAAAATGGGGGAAAATCAAAATTTTGTGACTACACACCGTGTACTGTTCCACACACCGTGTACATTGGCCATGTGGATGGGGTACATAGGGCATGTAGGCTGGTCGACAGTGATGGGTGTAAAAACTGACTACACGTTGTGTAGTGGGTATTTACACGCCATGAAGTCAGTTGACAGGAAAATAGTAAGGCAGTGGCTAGCTGAGTGGTAGTACATGCCATGTACTCATGCATCACACGCCATGTACTCAGGTGTCACATGTCGTGTACTCATGTCGACAGATGAACAATGCCATGCTAGCGAGAAGCCTCTGAAGGAACAGTTAAAAAATGAAAACTACACGTCGTGTACCCAATAGTGCATGACATATAGTCTGTTTTTCTGCTTAAAATGGGCAGTAGCCTCCCTTGTTCACAGGTAAGGCATAGAACCGAAGGAGGAGTTAGGAGAGAGGCTCAAACCTTTGAGGAGCTCCATATCGCTCACTGGGAATCCGTTTCCTCCTCTATCGATCTTGTTGGAACCGTAAGAGTAAGCTTCTCCTTCTCCTTATATCATTCTTACAAATTCATTTCCGAGGATAAGTTATTTGTGTTTGAATGGGTTTTCATTCATCTCAGATCTACTTCTCTCTGGGACGATCCAGGGAGCGTCATTCACATATATCGATCAGGGGTGATCGAGGTAGGTGGCAGAGTGCTTAAATTCCAACTGTTGTGAATTTTTGTGTACCGTTAAGCTACAAACCCATGTTGGGGTGTCATGTGGCTGCGACCTTGGATGTTTTGAGTACCTAAAATTGTATGGGTAATTAAATGTGATAATAAAACATTGTTTGGGATTGCTACATGGATCCAAGACCACCTGAGGGTGCGTTCTTCTGTTTAGGAATTTGGCCAGGATACTCGAGGGTATGCCAGGTTTATAGTGTGTATTTTGTTTTCCTTGAGAGGAATTGTATATAAATTGCTTGATTATATGTTGGACATGGCCCGATTACATGTTTAGCCTGAGGGCAGTGTTTTAATTATCCTGAGGACAATGTTTCCTTTAGCCTGAGGGAAGTGGGTATTTTAGCATGAGGGCAACTACTTTTGAGACTGTAGGCAATAGACTCTGTGCCTAAGGGAGGCACTTCATACACCTGAGGGAAATATCTGTCGTCCCTGTGGGAAATTCCGTGTGGGTTACGATTCTGATTACCTGAGTGTAAGGGTTTGCGTTTTTTAGGACACTGACTGTTTACATAGAAAATTCACTGAGGTGATTTCTTATATTGAATGTAAAAAATAAATATTAAAATGGAAATATAAATGGTAAAGTTAGTTAGTTTTTAGTACTACTTAGTTTATTGCATTTTACTAATGTACACTATTATTGCACATTACACTATCAGTTGGGAACTAGCCTTTGGTGGGGGAATAATGGATTTATTTCTCACACCCTTTTTGTGTCATGTCTTCATCCCAAACAGATTAAGTTTTTTCAGGTGTGGATAAGGGCAAGGGTCCCTATATAGGTACTTGACTATTGCTGAGGAGTAGGGGAGCATGGGACTAAGCTTAGGCTTGTGATGTGGCCAGCAGTTTTGTTTTGTTTTACTGTACCAGGTATTTGAGCTGTATTGTATTGTATAGTTGTGTAACATGTTCTGGCAGTTTTCATAGAACATGAGACATGTTGCATCATTATCTATATGATTGTTGGTTATCTTTTACTTCAGTTGTTTATTTTTAACTATGTATGGTTTATTTCTTTTGTTGTTGTATGATTGTATATTTTATTCCATTGCGCTTCACTTTGACAAATGAGGGCATAGTCTCCCCACTATCATACAAGGGCCCTCACTGCTAGTCAGTAGCCTCTGGCATTTGGGGAAATGAGATGGAGGTCATGTGACCAACCGGGTTCGGGGAACTCGTGGAGTGGCACTCGGATCCGGGATGTTGCAAAGTGGTATTAGGGGGAATTTCAATTCTTTGACATACTGTTTGGAGCCTTAGTCAGGGTTAAGAAGGACAAGTTATTTGGTAATAAGCTGTTCTTGGGTTTAGCTAACCCATGTACAGGGAAAAGCCAAATTACCTCGTAATTGCAATTTTACTGGCTTCACAATTTTACAGTTGATTTGATTTTCACTGTTGGGTGACGCACTTGTGATTGTGATATTTATATTATACCCATGGGTTCTATTTAGTTACAACCAGATGAGATGAGTGTATTCCATCCCATGCATCATTTAGGAACATGCTAGAAAGCACAAGCCATGCATAATTCCCTGACATGTAGGCGCATTAGAAATTGCATTTCGTTATTATAATTGTAGTGCAAGAAAAAAAATCATGCTATTGTGGTAGGTGATTTGATAAATACCTGCTATGTAATAGGGTATTTTTGTTTTTGGATATTGATAGGTTGGACGCCAAACTTTTGTTTTTGGGGAGTATGGGCCCTCATTGACTGGAATTTGGTGGATCATTGACTGTTTATCTTGTTATAACACATATAAGATGCCAAACTATGATTCGCGGGGAGTATGGCCCCTCACGGGTCATAATTTGGCACCTAGGTGTTGGTTTTCAGTATTTTTTGGGTTCCGGAGTAGTTTTAGAGGCTTAATGTCCAAAAAACCTAGGATACACGCTGTAAAGCTCCTCGGACACACACCATGTGTTCTTCTATATGAAATGAAAAGAAAACATTTTGAGTACACGCCGTGTACCCTCAGTACACACCATGTAGTTTCTTCCCGTGTCATAGACCATGTGGGCGGGGTCACGGGGAAAGGAAATGCTAGGGAAAAACACGTCGTGTGTCGGATGAACACGCCATGTAGGGTTGGCCCAGAGTCCACACACTATAGAACACACCGTGTAGTCTGACCTGGGGACCTGGCCGTGTAACTAACAAACACAGGTCAGTGTTACATCTTCTTGAATACACCGTGTATGTGTGGGACACGCCATGTAGTCTTGACTGGTGAAATACTGTGTGGACATAGATGTGTGGCTGGGGAAACGGGGTGGTGTACACGTCGTGTGCGGGTGTAACATGATGTGTGCGGGTGTAACACGTCGTGTAGTTTTAGCTGAGTAGTCCTCCATGACACGAATGACACATGCAGTTGGAAAGTTAAACCATACATGTTGTGTAGATGATATACACGCTATGTAGTCTTGTTCAATGGGATCTATGTGGCTTAGCCATGTAGAACGACCCGGGTAGGGGCATAGAAGATAGGTACACGTCGTGTAGTCAGTATACATGCCGTGTAGTCTTGTTTTCCAAATCTTGAATGCCTTCTTCCTCCTATTCCCTATTTGGTCCCTTGTTTTTCAGACTGTGATAATTTTGATCTATGGTGTGCGTTTGAACATGTAGAGTCATGCCACCGAGACGACCATGAGTTGTTCACCAAGAGAGCAACAACGATTATACTCCAGAGATGGTGGGACATGGGATGCCAGTGGATCCTCCATCCGATCTAGAAGCGGCGTCGGCCGTTATACCGAACACAGGTGCAGATGCGTAGTTCTGTGAAGGATTTATGCGGTTCATGCAGACCTTTCAGGGAGCAGCGCTAGCTTCCACATCTATGGACGAGCTGACTCGTATCTTCCAGTAGCAGCATCTGCCTATGTTTTCTGGAGATGGCGGACCATAGGCTGTGAAGTCTTGGATGGGGTCTATGTAGTCTATTTCCAAGCTCTTGAGATGCCTCCAGGGCGGAGGGTCAAGCTCATGACCTACATGCTACATGATTCCGCCAAGAGGTGGTGGGATGTTACCACTCAGACAGAGTATCACAGAGACCTGGTGTGGGATGATTTTCAGACATCTTTCTACGATTTAGTCTTCCGAGAGAAGCTGAGGGCAGGTAGAGCTCTAGAGCTCATGAATCTGTAGCATGACGCTATGTCAGTGATGTATTATTTTACTCGTTTCAATGAGCTTCAGCTTTTTGCACCCGTTCTGGTGGGTGATGAGGCGTTGAGGGCTAGGTGCTTTTAGGATGGTCTACGATATGAAATCTGAGCACTGGTGAATGTTTTCAGGTTGAATTCAGAGCATGATATTGTGAACCAGTCGCTGATTATAGAGAAGAACCTTCAAAAAGGTAGTGGTGCATGCTAGGGCGGTTCGACACCAGTTTTTGGTACTATTTATGCCGGTAATAGAAAGAGACATATGGATTTCTATAACGGTTTTATTACCAGCCAGAAGAATGTTTCAGGTGGTCAAGTCATGTTCTACCTGTTTGGTAAAGAGGGGCATAAGAGACCGTAGTGTCCACATGATCTAGTTGAGTGCTGAGCTTGCGTCGAGATGGGTCATCTGTAGTGATTTTGCAGGTTGTTTCTACCAGTGGCTAGTGAGAGGGGTTCTATGCAGACTCTGTGTGTGGGAGTATGACCAACGGCTTCATATCAGTCGAGAAACTGGGATACATCTGGACGTACACGCATAGTTAGTGGTTGTGGCTGTGGTATCCAGACCCCATGATCTGAGAGGCAGCAGGGCGGGACAGCTGAGGGTAGCCAGGTTATGTCGCAGGGCCGTGGCACTGGGTAGGCATATGCAGTGCAACAGACCCAGCAGGAGCAGGATCCCAGACCTTCTACAGTCAGAGGTATTATAATAGTAGCTTCTGTCTTATCTTCAGTACTTTTCGATACGAGTGCTATACATAGCTTTATATCTGTGCCTATTTTGGAGAGCCTTGTGCTCTGTGTTTCTTCTTCATCTGTTGTTATGACGCTAGAAAATCCGTTGGGAACTAGAATGGCTGGTGTGCATCCGTGCATGGAGTTCCCCCTAGAGGTTGGTGGGTGTCACTTTCTATGGGACCTCTATGTCTTGGAGATGGAGAGCTATGATGTCATTCTCGGGATGGACTGGTTGGTTCACTTTCGAGCTGTTTTAGATTGATATCATCACAGGGTGAGTTTCACGTCACTAGAGGGTGGAGAGTTTCTATACCAGGGAGAGTGGGATGTTCAGGAGAGTCGAGCTAGACCATAGCATCATGGGCGAGGTGGAGTCACATCCTAGATTCAGTGTTTATATCTGGATGATCAGGGGACTTGTCAGAAGGATTTCCCTCCAGTGGTTGACGTTTTAGGGATGTCTTCACAGACAAATTTTTATGTCTACCTCTGGAGCGTGAGGGGGATTTCTCTATTGAGCTTGTCCTAGGAGAATCACCGGTGTCCATTCCTCCGTATAGGATGGCCACACCTGATTTATAGAAGCTCAAGAGATAGTTAGAGGAGTTACAGTCAAGGGGTTCTATCCAACCAAGTAATTCTCCTTGGGGTTCTTCTGTCCTTTTTGTGATAAAGGCGTATGGTACCCTCAGACTCTATGTGGATTATCAGAATCTGAACTAGTTGATGGTTAAGTACCGATATCCCTTACTGAGGATTGATGACCTTTTTGATCAACTTTAGGGAGCACGAGTGTTCTCGAAGATTGAATTGAGATCCGGATATCATTAGCTGCCTGTGAGACCATCGAACATACCACTTACATCTTTTAAGAGTAGATATGGTCTATACGAGTACTTGGTTATGCCTTTTGGACTCCCAAATATGCCAGTAGTTTTCATGGCTATGATGAATCATGCATTCCATCCTTATCTGGATTATTTTTTTATAGTATTCGTGGATGACATCTTGGTGTACTCTCACACTTGACACGACCATACCACCCATCTTGAAATCGTACTGATTACACTGAGGAGCATCAACTATATGCTAGGCTCTCAAAGTTCCACTTTTGGATGGACCAGATTCACTTCTTGGGTCATGTCATCTAAGAGGCAGGAGTTGTAGTATACCCAGAGAAGGCGAGAGAATTAGTTTCCTGGGAGGATCCTAAGAACTTGTTTGAGTTACGAAGTTTCATGGGGCTGGCTAGTTACTACAGATGCTTCATCCAGGACTTCTCCCACTTATCAGTGCCATTGACGGGGTTGAAAATGAAGGGTGTGAAGTTCGTATGGACTGAAGTTTGCGAGACAGCCTTTTAGGACCTGAAAGAAAGGTTGACATCAGCACTAGTCCTGATACTCCCAGAGCAAGGGAATAGCTATACAGTATACTATGATGCATCAGGTATTGGGCTGGGAGCAGTGTTGATGCAGGGCGATCGAGTTGTTGCGTACAGTTCTTGACAGTTGAGGACACATGAGAGGAATTTCCCGACTCATGATCTCAAGTTGGCTGCAGTTGTTCATGTGTTGTGATGTTGGAGACACTATCTTTTGGGAGAGCATTTTGTGGTTTTCACCGACCAAAAAAGTCTCAAATATATCTTTACTCTGGGTGACTTGAACCTAATACAATGAAGGTGGGTTGAGTACCTACAGTCCTTCGATTTTGAGCATTCCTATACACCTGGTAATGGTAATCCTGTGGCTGATGCACTGAGCAGGAGGACACAGATACAGGCAGTGCAGGAGGCCAGTGGTGAGTGGAAGCTCATGGCTTTGTTCTATGAGATGCATTTTGAGGTGCATGATAGTCAAGGGAAAACCTATCATTCTTATTTAGCTGGAACTTCTACCCTCTCGGATAGAGTGAAGATGAGACATCTATCTGATTCAGAAGTCCTAGTTCTACGGTATTCAGTGGCAAGTGTGGACCCACCTCCTGGTTTGACGATAGGAGATGATGAGGTAGTGCGTTTCCATGGACGATTATAGGTTCCATGGGATATAAATGAGGAGTTGATGTGGGATTTTCATGCTTCAGCTTGGGCTGTTCACCCCGGGGTTACAAAGATGCATTGTGACTTGAGACGTCAGTATTGGTTGCTGGGTATGAAGAGAGAGATAATGGGTTTTGTTACGAGATATTCCACTTGTTAGCAGTTGAAGGCGATGTATTAGATGCTAACCGGACTGTTACAACATTTACCCATTTCGGAGTGGAAATGGGATGATGTAGCAATGGACTTCATGACTGGGTTGATGTGGTCACCTCGAGGAAATGATGTTGTGTGGGTTGTTGTGGAAAGACTCATGAAGGTAGTACACTTTTTGCCAATCAAGGGGACCTTCGGTGTTGACGAGCTCGGGAATTTTTATATCAGGGAGGTCGTACGTCTTCATGGGGTTCCACTTTCTATCATCTCAGATAGGGACACCCGTTTTATGTCTCATTTATGGAAGAGTAATCAGAGGGCACTGGGTACACAGGTGCTTCTGAGCACAGGTTACCACCCTAAGACCGATGGCCAGTTAGGCCATACGATACAGGTTCTTGAGGACTTGTTTTGTGCATGCATCTTAGACATTGGGGGCTCTAAGGATAAGCATATACCTCTAGCCTAGTTTGCCTATAATAATAGATTTTAGGAAACAATTGAGATGGCACCTTACGAGGCTTTATATGTCAGGCCTTGCTGATCACCCTTGAACTGGTTAGAGGCAGGTGAGGTAGCTTTACTGGGACCACGTCTCATGCAGGAGACTTCTGAGTAGGTCTAGTTAATTCAGAAGCGGATGACTACCACACTGTCTCATCAGAAATCCTATGTTGATCGCCGCAGATGACCCTTGGTTTTTGTGGTCGGGGATCATGTTTTCTTGTGTGTTTCTCTATGGTAGGGACACAAGCGGATCAGGAAACAGGGTAAACATTCACTGAGGTATGTGGGGCCATTTGAGATTCTAGAGAGAGTTGGGCTAGTTTCCTATCAGTTGTAGTTACCACAGAGGTACCAGACCATGTATGATGTCTTCCATGTATCTCAGCTGCACCGTTATCTTTCAGACCTATCTCAATTCTTTCAGCCAAAGGAGTTTGAGCTTCAGGTAGATGCATCCTTTGAGGTGCATCCTATTCGTATCATTGATAGGAGCATGAAGGTCCTTCAAGGATAGTCAGTTCCTCTCATATGGGTGTTACGGCAGCATGGCTGAGTCCAGGACGAAACCTGGGAGTGGGATACTGACGTACATGATCAATAGCCTGAGTGGTTCACAACTTTATATTCACCACCCTTGGAAGAGAAATTCAGGGACGAATTGTTTTAAGGGGGGATGTTTGTAAGAACCCAGTTCTAATTTTTGAGGTATAGGTTTCTTCCATTCACTTTTCCTTAAGTGTTTTTGATAAAATAAGGAAAATGGGGGAAATTTTCAATTTTTTGACTACACGCCATGTACTTTTACACACGCCGTTTCCTTTGGTCGTGTGGAAGGGGTACACTAGGCATGTAGGCTGGTCGACAGTGATGGGTGTAAAAATGGTCTACACACCGTGTCGTGGGTATTTACATGCCATATAGTAAGTCAACGGGAAAATAGTAAGGCGATGTCCTGCTGAGCAGCAATACACGCCGGGTACTTAGGTGTCACATGTCGTGTACTCATGTCGACAGATGAACAGTTCCATGCTAGTGAGAAGCCTCTGAAAAAACATTTAAAAAATTAAAACTACACGCCGTGTACCCAATAGTACATGCCGTGTAGTTTGTTTTTTTCTCATAAAATGGGTAGTAGCCTCCCATATTCATAGGGAAGTCATAGAACTGGAGGAGGAGTCGGGAGAGAGGGCCAAACCTTGGAGGAGCTCCAGATCGCACGTCGGGAATCCGTTTCCGCCTCTGTCGATCTTGTTGGAACTGTACAGGTAAGCGTCCCCTTCTCCTTAAGCCGTTATGACCTATTCTTTCATGAGGGGATGTTATTTGCTTATGAACGGGTTTTCATTTATCTCAGATCTACTTCTCTCTTGGATAATCCGAGGAGCATCATTCACATATATCGATCAGGGGTGATCGAGGTAGGTGGCATAGTGTTTAAATTCCAACTTAGGTGTGTTTTTGTGCACCGTTGAGCTACAAACCCATGTTAGGGTGTCGTGTGGATGATTCATTGTTTTTTTTGAGTACCTAAAATTTTATAGGTAATTAAATGTGATAATAAAATGTTGTTTGGGATCACTGCTTGGATCCAAGACCATTCGGGGGTGCGTTCCTCTGTTTAGCCATTTGGCCAGGATACCCGAGGGTATCCTTATTTATATTCTATATTACTTTTACATTGAGAGTAATTGTATATAAATCTATTGTAAATATGTTGGTCATATCCCGATTACTTGTTTATCCTGAGAGCAGTGTCTTAATTAGCATGAGGGAAGTGTTTCCTTTAGACTGAGGGAATTGGTTATTTTAGCCCGAGGGAAACTCCTTTCGAGCCTGTGGGAAATAGAGTCTATGCCTAAGGGAGACACTTCATAAGGATGAGTGAAATATATTTCATGCCTGTGGGAAATTACCTGTGGGATACAATTCCGATTACCTGAGGGTTAGGGTTTGCATGTTTGAGGACGCTGACTGTTTACATAGAAAATTTATTGAGGTGGTGTCTTATATTGAATAGAGAAAATGAATATTAAAATGGAAATATAACTAGTAAAGTTAATTACTTTTGAGTACTATATAGTTTGTTTCATTTTACTACTGCACACTGTTGTTGCACATTACACTATCAGTTGGGTACATGCCTTTGGTGGGTGTCTACTAGGTTTTATTTCTCAAAACCTGTTTGGGTGATGTCTTCGTTCCAAACAGAATATGTTTCTGTAGGTGTGGATAAGGGAAAGGGTCCCCATACAGGTACTTGAATGTTGCTGAGGTGTAGGGGAGCATGGGACCGATCTTAGGCTCTCGATGCTGCCGGCTGTTTTTTTGTTTTACTATACCTAGTATTTGAGCTGTATTGTATTGTACCGTTGTATAACATGTTTTGGTTGTTTTCTTAGAACTTGAGACATGTTGCGTCATTATCTATATGACGTTTGGTTATCTCTTACTATAGTTTTTTAACTATGTATGGTTTATTGATTCCACTGTTGTATGATTGTATATTTTATTCTATTGTTCTTCACTTTGACAAATGAGGGCATAGTTTCCCCACTATCAGACTTGGTTCCTCACTGCTAGTCGGCAGCCTCTAGAAGTGGTAAAAATTCACTTGAAGTCATGTGACCAACCAGGTTCGTGGAACCCATGGAGTGGAACCAGGATCCGGGACATTGTAGTGATATTATTCTCAGGATTCCTATTATGGTGGGACTAGGCCTAGACTAATTATGATGGGGTAAGGACAACTTCGATTTATACTATTTCATTTCATTCTATAGGATCTCTATTGACTCTCCTCTCTCTTCCTTGTGTAATATTTTTATATTATTATATTGGATGATATTCTTTCCTATGATTGGGTTTTTATGGGGGTGTATTTGTTTTAGATTCCTTCCCATAATAGAGTTTCTTCAAAAATATAATTCTACCATTAACCCTTTTTTTCTATTAGTCTCTATGATATTAGATCCCCTTCACATGTGATTATGAATTTCTTTGATCCATGGGTGTATGGAATGTTTGGAAGGTGAATCTTATAGAGGTCACTGACGTTTAAATTGAATTACCATTAAATCAACCACAGTGGTTCTCTTAAATATATATTTAAATAGTTTTCAATATTTTATTAGTTTCTTGGATGAAATTGGTATGGATGAATTAGTTTCTACATAAACAGGTGATTGACCAAAATACTTTTGGATTTCATGAACAATTGATGTGTTCTCTATATGAAGAATAATATATATTTGTTATCCTTGAAGAGGATGATATCCTAGAATGGGTATATTTATCTCCCATCCAATTGGGGTTCTTAAAGTCAATTTTGAAACTACATGTAATGAATTGGATTTTCTCTTGTTTTATTTTTATAAATTTTTTAGACAAATTCTATGACTAGGTGCTGATACAACGTGTGATTATGAGGCCTGGTTTTCCTGAAACTTTTCACTGAATAAATTTTAGTTTTGAATTAAAACACGCATAAGGTTTATCTTTAAATTAGAATAAATTATAAATGGTTTCCCGAATTAGAAATACAAAGGATTCATTGAATTCAGAATAATGACTTTACCTTAGTTAGGTCCTAACCATCAATGGCGTGGGTCGTGGGAGGAAGTTAGTTTTTTTATATGAACATCCTTTAAATACACATTAAAAATATTTTATGGATCATTACTTTTTTATGTAGTGGAAGTTTCACTTTTTAATTAGACATGGTAGAGGAATTCAAAGTTATTGACATAACCTTGGAATTCCCAAGAGGAAAAAAGATGGAAGCTCTCTCCTAAAGATGAATGCTAACTAATCAAGGATCAATAACAAAACATCCCTCTTTTCTTCATCAATGATAGATCCAATCATCGAGCTAGGGAATCGTTCTCTCTGTAATTTTTTCCCTTCATCATTAGATTGATTAACGTGGAGAAACCCACGAATATGTTGATCCATTCATTAATCATTCCTGCTGGAGTGATGTTTATTAATATCATAAAAGGGGATTAAATCATAGTGATTCTTGTTTTTTGTTTCTTTATGATCCCACTATATTAACAGATCCAGGTAGACACGAACAAGAGAAAAATCCATTCATTCGGTTTTTATGAGATTAATCTATACCTCCCGACAAATCTATTTTGTTCTTCATGCATCCTTCCCCCATGGAAATCCTTACCTGAATCCTCAATAATTTCCCCAATGATCCATGACACAATGATCATAGATCGAATGTTTTGACTAGTAGTGGTAGTATACAACAAAGGGCGTGACCAACGGAGGACCTCTAGAAAGGTATCATGTAGCCCGACGGGAGGCCAAGTTCCAACATGGAAATAGAAGGATGGACTACCAAAGTGATGGCCATTAGTGGGGTGGGAAAATATGGTCTATGAGGGACAGTGTTAGAGTAGGGGGTCGTAGCAGTGTAGGCCAAGAAAGGAGGTCGTGAAAGGAGGTCGCGACAGGATGCAACTCGAAGGTCATGTTGGAGAGATCCCACAGTAGCGTTGAGGCCACATGGCTTGGTGGGGAATGTGGGGAGTCCATGTAAAAAATGCTCAAGCATCATGTGAAATGTGGTCTCGTTCCATGTTGATGGGGGGAGTTAACTGGAAATGGGGTCAGGAGACCTCATGGATTGAAGGGACATGTTCAGGGTGGGTCATGTCTGGTAGAGAAAGGCTTTCTTTCACGATGCAGGTTACATTAGGGAACTAGGATGCTCCAATTTCCCCACATATCATGGTCCCACAACCCATCGGGCCATGCCGGTTCGGGCCAGCCCAAACTGACTGGGTGTTGTTAGGTCGACTGTAATAGACCCTTTCTACTAAAATGGTCATTCCATTCAAATCGTGTTTCCATTTGATGATCCATTTGAGGGATTGGTACTCTTAAGATGATATGGTCCTTTTTAGAAACTCTAACTGTGTTTTTTGGAGAGTCGTTAGATTATCTAATGGCTTGAGGCATAGGTTCTCCCTGAACAAGAATTCTATAAGTGGAATCCTACTGATGGCTGTGACTATGTGATCATAGTGACTACATGACTTGGGGGATGCTTTACTCGTCGACACTCCATGCACCATCGACTCTCCACGCTCCATCGATTCTCCATGTTCCATCGACACTCTATGCACTATCAATGATTTATGTTCCATTGACGTCCCATCTTGCATTGATATCCCATTCACCATCATCTCTCTTGTTGACACTGATGATCTGTGTTCCATTGACGCTCCATGCTCTACCGATGTTTCATTTTCCATTGATGCGTTGTACAACACTAATTATTTTTTATCTATTGACGCTTTGTGCGCCATAAATTGTTCAGGCACCAACGACACACCAAGTGTCATAGATATTGGGAGATATGTGGACTTTAACTACAAATTCTTCTCCCCATTCTTTAGACATATACCCTTATGGAAATATTATGTTTACTATATGTCATGTGTTTCATTTATGTAGTTCATCTATTTTCGTCATGGTATAATTTGTGTGTGTCTTAGTGGTATTTTACTTTCAAGATTCGTGATCCCTACTGAGTATTGTATCACCCACCCTGAAACGAGCTAATACCTCATGTTTCATATATTTCTAATATTACTGACTCTTTGAGGAAATCCATGGTAGACTGGGGAAATATTGTGCATAGATAGAGGCCTGGAAAATGAAGTGTGATTTAGGGACATATGAATGTTATTTCTATACCTACCCTTCTAGTAGGGTTTTCTACAGACAAATTTGAGGATATGGAACTTTTTATTTTGGTTGGTCTTGTATTTCTACCCTATTTACTTTTTAGATTTGTAATATTACTCTATGGGTAGTTTAGTTGTATGCAAACCTGTTTACTCTGTGTTTTCACTTTTCAGTATTTTGCAATCGATGATTTTTTCATGTGTACAAGTACATAGGTAAATGCATCATATTTGTAGGATATGGTTACTTGGTGAAAGTCACCCACCCCTGGCCTATTAGAGGCGGGAATGGGGTAGTCAGTTAACGGGCCCCTCTAGGATGGGCCATGACAGAGTGGTATCATATGGGTTGGTTCTATTTAAAAACTCGATTGCCTAAATGATAGGTTTGGGGTAACTATTTTGAGTGTTTTGAGTTCTGATTTCAATAGAGGGAATCTAGTCTTGTTGTGGAGAACAGTGTATCCATTCTCCAAGACTCAAAATTCAATGTTTTAACTCAGTACATAAAAACATTGGATGCAAGGAATAAATGGTACATTTATAATACCGGATTTGGTATGTTTTTATAACCTTCATGAGTTAGTGTCATCTCACCAGGTATAATTTATTTACTATGGTACATATTGATATGTGTTTGGATGCCTCCACACATTTTTCCATCATGGATTCCAATACGGTGTCACGAGGATGATTAGCCTAGTGATGAGGTGTTCGTACATGGACCCGTACCAATGATAGCACCCATAGTTGGTCTACTAGTGTTACCACCAAACGGAGAGTGTTAGTTACTACCGGCGCTACCTTTAGAGAATGAATGCAGGATGATTTCATTTCATGAGTTCCATAGGTATAGAAATCCCATTTCTAGGGGCGAACTAGACCCCCAAGCATTTGAGGATGGGATAGAGGTTGTTACACATGTCTTCTACCAAGTGGGGATGCCTCTCAACCAGATGGCATGCATAGACGTGAGTCTTATTTAGGAATATATGAAGAGATGGTAGAGCTTAGTGATCTAGATGCATGAGGAGATGACTCTCACTTGGATAGACATTGAGAATCACTTCATGGAGGAGTTCTTTCAAGATACATTACACACCATGTGTATATTGGAGATACACCATATACAATTGGCTAGTCGGATAGTAGAGGAGTACTCTACAAGATTTTTGGATCATTCACTCTACTCCAAGGATATGGTGCGATACCTATTCTTCAGTACCTAGTCCGTCAAGAAGGGTAAACACTAGGATATTTGGGAATCTATGATTTACATTAGTATTCCGACATTTGATGGGGTACTAGAGATAGCCCTATTAGTAGGGAGCTTTATGGGGGAGAAAACACAAGATGTGGGAGTTTCCATTAGGAATCAGTTAGCTAACTCTTTGGTAACAGGTATCCCACTAATGAAATATGGATCAAATAGGATTAGTTAGTTTATGGGAAGAACCAAGGACATAGGTTCAATGGTGTTAGGCTCCTAGGGTAGAGTGATTTAGGTGGAAATAAGGTTGTATTACTTTTGTAGCGGTTGGTGAAATCTTCATAGAGATTGCCTAACCCATTATACAACCGATCTAGAGATGGTAAAAGGACCTCCGAGGTAGAGATGAAGGTAGAAACTTGGCGGTCTGCCATACATCAGATGTGGAAGAAGAGCTGGACGTGTAGCTAAAGGTGTGCAGATGTTCACGGTACCACCACCACCACCATTCAGTGGTACACCACAACCATAGAGAGACGGTGGACATGGACGAGGCCAACATCAGGCCCTCGAGGCATATGACCTTGGTAGTCCAGATATTATTAGATATATGATATGTGTCTTTTCCACTCTAGCTACATTTTTGATAAACTTCAGTTCCAATCACTCTTTTTTCATCATGACCTTTGTTCGACACTTAGAGATTCCAGTGGAACGATTGACTCGATCCCTACAATTAAAGACTCTTATGGGGGTAGATTTGACGATAAAAAATTGGTGATGACAATTTTCCCTCACTATTGGGGGTGAATGTTTCGGTTGGGATATCATGATGGAAGCATCAATTCCATACAACCAAATTCTTGGTATGGACTGCTTATCTGTAGTTCATGCCCTGATTGACTATTTTAGGTGCACAATTTGGTGTGTCTGTGGAGATGGGACGTGGTTTAGTTTGTCATAAAAAAGGAAAACCAAGAAATGTAGGATGCAATTTCACATAAAAGGGTTCATTTGATCACACATGAGGTTTATTTCATGACCCATGGTGCAGTAGATGAGATGAGTCCTCAGTTTCTTATAGTGGTGGATGAGTACAAGGAAATCATTCCAAAATATGTTCCAGGATTACCTCTTCATAGGGAGGTATAATTACTTATTGATATATACCCTAGGATGAAAGAAATATTTAAACCTTCATATTATATGTCTCTCATAGAGATTGTTGAGTTAATGATATTGTTTGAAGACTTGAAGAAGAAGTGATTCATGAGACCCTGTGTTTCACCATAGACGGCACAGATTTTGTTTTCCAAGATGTAATATATGAGATTGAGATAATTTATGGACTTTTGGCACCTGAACTAGGTCACCATGATGAACAAGTATCTGCTACCATGGATTGATTAACTCATCGATAATCATATGGGAGTTAAGTGTTTCTCAAAGATGGAACTCGAGTCTAGATATCACCATCTTTGTTTATGGGATGAGACATGCTACAGATTTCAGTAAGAAACTACAAGTTCCTAGTGACATCATTTTCCATGAAGAACACCCTGATAGTTTTCAGGGGACTCAGGAATAGGATATTCTATCCTTACATAGAGTAATTCATCATGGTTTTCATTGTTGAAACCTGGGTGTACTCAACATCTGAGGGGGAGCACACGATACACGTGAAGATGGTCCTAGACACACTCCAAGATCACTAGATTTTTGGGAATCTATGAACGTGTCTATTCTAGATTCAGGAGGTCCACATTCAAAGAAATTTCATTTCAAATGATTGAGAGGAAATATATCTAGCGATGATAGAGTTGGTTCTTTCTTGGAAGCAACCCAAGAAGTTTTCTGAGGTATGAAGTTTCTTTAGGTTGGTTAGGTACTATCAGGCGTTTTTACACAAATTTAATAGAGTAGCAGCATCCTTGGCATCTTTGAAATTAAAGGTAAAGCCTTTTGTTTGGATGGAGAATTTACAGCATATTTCTTTGGAGAAAAGTTATAGATTGATGAGCACCACCATCTTGAGATTACAAGAGGTGGGTGTAGAGTATGTGTTGTTCTGAAATACATTTGGGACCGGTCATGGTTGTGTATTGATGTAGGGGAAAGTGATGATTGACTATGGTTCACACTAGTTGAGGTTGCATGAGAAGAGCTAAGTGACCCACAATTTGGAGTTTGAAATAGTAATCTTTTCATTGAAGATTTTGTGACACTACCTAATGGGAGAGCGGTTTAATTTCTTCTTTGAGCACAATATATTCATGTATATCCTCTATAAAAGTATTTGAACTTGAGATAGAGGAATTTTCTATTGTTACTCTAGGTATATGACTTCCACATAATATATATACATGGGAATAGGAATGTTGAGGCATATGTTTTCAGCTAATGATCATGTTGATTGCAACTTAATGAGGCATGAGAGCTATTATCATCATCACTGATATCCATTGAGGATGAAAATGAAGCATCTTATCTCAAGTCAATGGTACATACCCCTCCAATCATATAGCAAGTCCCGAAGGCATAGTTTAGAGATACCAACTATGAGACTATACATTCTCAAATGTCCATAGTTCATGTCCCCGATGGATATTCAAAAGGAGGGGGCACATTTTTTCCTTCATAGGACACACAATTGTACCATTAAGGTTGTAGGAGGTTTTCTTGAGAGAGATTTATACATCCCCTTTGGTGGTACATCCAGGAGTGGAAATGATGTATCAAGACCTATGATGTCAGTTTTGGTGGCTGGGGATTTAGAAGGTTAGGCAATAGTTCATTTCTAGGTGCCTCACTTGAAAGAATGTGAAGGTTGAGCACCTAGTTCCAGTGGGTTTGACCAAACAACTAGAGTTTCCATAGAGGAAGTGATATGGGATATCGATGGACTTCGTGATGAGTTTACCACACACATCATGGAGACAGGATACCATTAGCATGATTGTCGACCAACCCACCAAGTTATCCCACTTTCTACCAATCTGTTAGTAGATTTCAATAAGGATATTGGGATTCCTCTACATTTAAGAGGTATCTTAGCATCATGGAGTTCCATGAAAAATTGTTTTTGATTATTATGCTAATTTCAAATGGCAGTTCTGGAAGGGACTTTTGGAGGCATTTGGGACTTAGTTGTGATTGAGAACATCATTTCATTCCCTATTGAATGGCCAGACAGAGAAGACCATTCAGGTTCTTGATGACATGCTATGTGCTTATATCCTATACTTTGCCTGTAGTTGGGATGGTCACCTACCACTGATGGAGTTTTCATACTACAATAGTTATAACTCCACCATTGGTATGGAACCATTCGAGGATTTTTAATGGATAATATGAAGGACACCACATTACTAGATACAACTAGGAGTGTTATCACTCATGAGCTTAGAGTTAGTGTAGGCATCTAAAGAGTTGGTGTAGGTCTTCCATGACTTGATTAAGACTACATAGATCCAGTAGAATTCTTATTTTGATTGGTGGTGGGGGCCTTTAGAGTTTGAGGAGGCAGACCATTGTTCCTTCATGTCTCACCTCAATGGGGATTACATAGATTTATCTTGGGTGAATTTTTGTATTCGATATACATTGTTGCTTTTCTAATTTTGGGAAGAGTTGGTGAGGTGGCGTACTGCCTAGCTCTATCACCACAGTTGCACTTGGTGCTTGATGTTTTTCACGTGTTGTAGCTGAGGAGGTATGTGCATGGTCCATCGCACATCCTAGACTAGGGAGAGCGAGATATTGATGATGGGAGAATTTGGGGGATCACCCAGTGGAGATCGAGGATCATCAAAAGAAGATCTTTTATGGATGAGAAATTGCTCATGTATGCATAATGTTTCAGCATATGAATCTTTTGGAGAGCACCTGGGAGTGGGATGCTTAGATATATCCATAGAAACCTCACATTTTTATGAGTTTCTCATATTTGGATTTTAGGGACATAAATCCCTATTGTGGGGAGAATTAATGTCTTGTATTTTCTGTGGTCATATATTAACAAATCAAATCAGAAAATTTTGAGACCAGGTGCTTAAAAAGTGTGTGATTCCAAGGTTTGATGTTCCCAAAACATCTCATGAAGTAAATTTTAGTTTTTAATTAAAATGCATGGGAAATTTATCATTTAACAAAAATAACATCCAAACGGGTTCCCGAACTAGAAATGTGATGGCGTCGTTGCATTCAGAACAATGAATTTACCTCTACCAGGACAGAACCATGACCGTCATGGGTCGTGGGTGGAAGATAATTTTTGGATGTGAATGTCATTAAAATTTCAAATAAAAATATTCTATTGAACATTACCTGTTGACAAATTGATGGATTCCCTTTTAAATAAGGCATGTTAGTGAAATTCAGGTTTATTTCCATAACCCTAGAACTCCCATGAGGTAAGGAGAAGGGTGCTCTATTTCAATGATAAATGTGGGCAGATCAACGATCGACAATGACACATACCTTTGTTCATCATCAATGACATATCCATCCATCGGGGTAGGGTTTTGATCTCTTTTTTATTTATTTTTTCTTCATAGTTTCAATGAAAAAATGTGGAGCGAGACACATATAGTTTGATTTCTAGTTCAATAAATCTTAGGGGGTTTTTATTACTTGTTTAAAAGGGGGATTAAATCTTATCGATTCAACTATTATTGTTTCTTGGTGATACCACTAACATGAATGGATCAAGGATGAAAAAATAAAGGAAAATATTCATTATTTTGGTGTTTGTGTGCTTGATATCTTCACCCCCAAATCTACCATGTTCTTTGTGCATATTCCCCCCTTTGAAAACCTTACGTGAATGATAAATGGTTACACTGATGATCCATGGCACAACAATTAGATGATGGATGTTTTAACCATCAACGGGATCCCATGTCAGCGGTGAGGTCGTGAAATCATGTGGGGAAGGCTGGCTAGTAATTCGAAATCAGGTCTGACATTGTGTTGACTAGGGGAGATAGCAAGCCATGTTGTTGGGTGATCGCGTTGATTGGAGGGTTTCTTTAATACAGGGCCATGTCTAGCAGTACAAGGTCGCCGCCTTCCATGTGGGACGATCTGGATAACAAGGTCGCTTCGGTGACCTCGCGGGCCTTGGTACAATGGAACATTGGGAAAGGACAGTTCAGACCAACACAGACTGATCGGGTAGGCATGGGATGGTATAATCAGACTGGGTCAGTTTGGGCAGACCATGTTGGGTCGAACCCGAACTAGACCAAACACTTTTTAATAAATTGGACATATCTTTCTAACAATATTTCTATTTGAGGACACATTTGTGGAATTGGGACCCTTGAGATGAGATGGTTCTATTTTGATACTCTAAATGAGTTTTTTTGGGGGTTTTTTTAGGACCTAAGGGCTAGAGGAGTAGGTTCTTCTGCAACAAGCACACTATGAGAAGAATCCTATGGTTGGTCATGACTATGTTATCATTGTGACTACATGAATTCAGGGATACATGAACCATAAATTCTCTATGAACCATCGAGGATCAGTGGGCCATCAATTCTCCATGCTCCATCAACGCTCCATGCGCCATCGACATCACGGGTTCCATCACCACTCCAGGTTCAACTAATGCTCAATGAACCATTAATTATTCATGGGCCACCGATGCTCTATTTTCCACTGCTGATATGTGATCCACCGACTCTACATGATCTATTGATTATTTGTGTTCCATCACCCCACCTTGTGTCATAGATATTGGGATATCTATGGACTTAAACTGGAATACCATATTTATGTTCATTAGAATATACCTATGTGAGAGGACCATGTTGACTATACCTCGTGTGACTTTTTTTGGTTTAATACACATGTATCCTTCATGGTATACTTTATGTATTTATTTTTGTAATTTTTCTTTGTGGTTTCTAGGTCACTACTGATTATTTTTTAGACAACCCTACATGGTCTATAGCAGCACAAGTGGTTTCATGGGAAGACGATCAACGCTTTGATAGAGTTTATGGTGGTATGGGGCATAGTGGTGCTTAGAGAGGGGCCCGACACATGAGGTGTGCTTATGTGAATTCCGATAGTTGTTTCATTTCTGACCATTTGGGCAGGGTTTTCTACAGATGAATTCTAGGATCATGTCATTTTTTTTGTTTTGGCTTGTACTCTAGAACCATTTACTTTCCAGTTTTGTATGTCTACTGTATGTGGGTATTTTTGTGGTATGCATTCTTGTTTAATTAGTTTTATAACATTTTAGAACTATGGGATTGGGTATGTGTGAGTGTTCACAGGTACATACAAAAATTCCTCCCATTTGTGGGATATACCTACATGGTGCTAGCCACCATCCCCTGGCCTTTCGGAGGTGGGTTAGGGGTTGTCACAACATGGGCCCCTATGGGATGGTTTGTGACTCTAAATTGATTGGAAAAAACTAGGTGGGTGTCAGTATGGTTTCTCATGACCATCAAATCTTGGATACCAAAAATATCCAATGATAATTTATCACTAATTGCTTATCTCTATTTATTGATTTTGGCATTCTTCATTGGAGGTATATTATTGGATTTCAAGAAGTAATAGAACAATTTTTTCCTTGAATTTTATTTTCATGTAGTTGTTGATTCTATTTTGGATGTTGAGGAGGTTTTTCAACCATTTGGAATGATTGTGAATAAAAATAAAATTTTGAATGATAAATTTTTATCTTCCAATTTTCCTTTTCAAGATGTGAAGTTAACAATGTTACTCATCACTTGGTGGGCCGAAGAAGAGATGGCAGCACTCAAACATGGTTTCCTTAAATTCATGTGTAGTTTTATTCTCTTGTAATAAATCAATTATAATCTATATAGTTGGTCTTTTCCTTAAAAAAATAATCCATAGATAGGGATTTGATACAAAATATTGAAAAAAATTATTATTTGATAATAATTCAAAATTTTAATTGGGATAAATGGAAAGAAGTGGTTTTTATCAATAGGTGTAAAATTATATTTTGTGTAGTTTTTTTATAAAAAATTAATATTCATAATGTAATAAATAATTATATAACTTATAAATATTAATATTATTAATATTATTCATTGGTTTATGGAATGGTTCATTCTAGTAACTATTTTTGAAATGACAATGACTGTAGAGTATGTTTAATGGGTTTTTTATATAAAAATTACCTAAGATATGATGTTTTCTTATATATATATATATTTTTGATTCATTTGTTTTTTATTTATAAGTATAGAATTAAATATATTTATATTTTTGTATGTTTGAGTATTTACATATCCATTTTTGTATATATATTTGTATGTGTGTGTATATATATTTTTATAAGTTTTTATATTAAAGATTGTTTATAAAATAAATAAATCCTTAAGTATCCAAGAAAAAATTCACATAATATCATCACATTTGTCATGAAATTACCTACTCCATAGGTGGAAAAATATTTTCACCCAGAGGGAAGACTTAATTATTTAAAAAACATAGGATTTGTTATATGTATATATTTTTCATTTCATTATAAAACATATATTTTAAATCTATTCTTTTATATATTTTAGTTATGGATTTTCTAGGGTTTAGAATTATATTTTATAAATTTATAATTTATATAATTTATGGATATAAAAAATGAAAAATTATACGATTACCTAGTTTATATATATAAATATATATTAATATGAATATTATAATGCCAAAAAGGAAGGATATGAATTGAAAAAAATGGATTCTAGTCATATGAAAAAGTTTGATGTGGAAGATGTTAAAGTGTTCAACATGTTTTCAATAGAACATTCATATGACCATTCTAAAATCCTTTTTCTAAATTTCCATTTTTGTTAGTGATGATAAATTAGTTCAAATAAGTTGGAAGAAATTAAAAAATTAAAATTAATTATATAAAAAGTTGTTTTGAATAGTTATTTACCATTTGTACCACATGACTTGGCCATTAAGAGGGATTAACTATTGAACATCATCAATTGAGGATTTATTAGAGAAGATATAGAGGTCATATAGAAGGATATCATAGAAAAATATGTTTTAATAGGATGTTTTACCCATTTCACACTCATAATGCATCTCTAGTTTCTAACTAAACTGAGAAATTCAAGTCTATACAGAAAATGTATGGAAAATAGTGAAACCCAAATTTAATGGTTAATAAAAATAATAAAATAAAATTCTAGTTAAAATCTATATGTGATAGTGATAAAAATCAAATAATGTTTACCCAATATAATATTTATTCTTTAAAATTAGAAGCTCACTCACATTCTTCTTGTTTAGTCAGAAATATTTTATTCTCATAATTTCATTTATTATATTTAAATTAGAAATAAATATTTATATTGTTTCTAATATGTATAATAGTATGAAATAATTTTATTTTTCATAGTCTAAAGAATATCCTTAGTTCTTGTTCATCAAAATGTTTCTTTAATAATGTGAAAATCTTTATCGCTTTTGATAATTCTAAAAGGATTTTTATAATTATGAAACACAAAATAAAATATGGATTTTAATGCAACAATTTTTTTACTAAGAG
Organism: Viscum album; assembly: GCA_963277665.1. Taxonomy (NCBI): domain Eukaryota; kingdom Viridiplantae; phylum Streptophyta; class Magnoliopsida; order Santalales; family Viscaceae; genus Viscum; species Viscum album. Next base: position 1,553,796,908 of record OY728156.1, read on the forward strand.
AAATATCATAAATGTCTGTGAGATCACCATTAGCTTGGAGAGATTCTTTCACAATCAGATTTTTATATTTCAATCCAACATCTAGTCATGATACATCCACATTTTGAATAGATTTATAATTCTGTTGGTACAAAATATATTTGTTAATGATTGGATTGATGATATTGTTTCTTATACATGATCTATAAATATTTTATGGAATCAATAATTCAAGAAAAAATGAAGGATACCTTTTATATTTAATGGTTGGTTTCATCACATGAACATGAAAACCCAGATCACAATATTTTAACTATGGATAACTTTAGGAAATAAAAACACTAATTAATTTAATCCAAAACTGTCTTAAGATGGGATCCATTAAGTGAGATAAGAATGGAACAATTGATAAATTATTACAAAATAAAATGAAAGAAATTTAATATTGAAGAAAAAAAAAATTTGAATGGTTTATTTGGATTTATGTGTATAATGATACAAAGGGGAAGTTGAAAAATCATCTAATTTGATATTCCATTTATGGTAACATAACATAAATCTCTTTAATGTATTGAGAATAATTTATTTTTAGTGTTTATGTAATGATATGATAGAGTATAATCCATGAAGAAATTAAATGGAATAAGATAAAATTCAATTTTTCATTAAGAGAAGATTCGTTAATGGACATTTAAAATTGTTAACTTGAATCAATAAAGTAGAGTACAGAAAATAAGAAGAATGGTGGATAATATTTTTTTTTGAAAACCAGAGGAAATGATAAATCAAAATGACAATATAATTCAATGTATTTAACAATGATTTATATTAAAGTGTATATGAAATTCAATGAAACATATGGTATTCCACCATAGTGATTGATTTCAAATAACAAGTAACAATTTTGGCGAAAAATATTGTTGACAATAAAATAGTAGTAAAATACTTATTTTTTAAAAAAACCAATCAACACACATATACCATTATAGAATCATGATATATTCAGTTGAAGAGGATAACTAGAGATTTTAAGGTTCAAACATGTAGATATATGGAAATGGTATGGAGTAAGATTTTAGGAAATTATGGATTATAATAGTTATAGAGTATATCAATGGATCAAATGAAATGTATGTCATATTAAAGGGAAAATTTAATAGAGGTAGTAACGTGTCTATGGGAAAATCTAATAGGTTTCTATAATTATAGATAGTGTATGTAATATGATAAAATGTGGAAATAGCCTGGAAATTTAGAAAAAAATGAACATGTATATAACATATATCACTTTTATTGTTTCTGGTACATTTTAAACCTACCAATACATGTTTTTTTGGGTAAACATTTCTATTTTTATGAAAATTTTATGAAATACTTTTTATAGTGGAAATATTTATTAGTAAATTTATTGAAATAATAAAATAGATGTTAAGATATAATAGAAAAGGAATAATAATATTATATGTGGATGGAATAAATTTAATTGTATAATGATTTTTTACAATAATTCTATATTCGTAATAGAAATAATGAAATAGGTATACAATATTTTTAATTATAAATTATATATTCTTAATGTAATGAAAATTTTAAGAACGTATACCATAAAGGATTGATATGAAATGAATGTGACTATTTTATTTTACATGTCTACCTAACGTTATCTTATTAGTAAATGTTTGAATAGTTGATTTGGATAAATAATAATCTGATTTAGTATAAGATTTTCCGGATCAGTCATTTTAAATTACATAATATGTCAATGCTAAGTATATTATTATTTTTTGTAAAAAATAATGTGATTATATATTTATTGAAGTTGAAGAATTGAATTTCCCAATAATATTATTAACAAAAGATGTTCTTATAACATAAGTAATGGAGGAATTAATTTTATTCATTAATGGAAGGAAACAATAATGATAGTTATTGAGGGAAGGTATATATTAATTTAAGTTGATTTTGGTATCTTTAGTAATGCTATATTCCATTTGAAATTATAATGCATCATAGGTGAGGAATAAATTATGTTTGGATTAACATTAACATTATAGTTTTCAGGAAATGATGAAATGAATATAGAATCAGAATACTTTTTATTATTCTTAATATTTATTGTAAATTTATATTTGTAAAAAATAGCATACATTCAATTTTATTGAATATTTTCTTACATCATGTTATTTTTATATTTTTGTCCAATAGTTTTGTTTCAAAAAATCTATTATAGAAGGTGAACATTATCTAAATAATTTTTTTAACTATGAAAAATAATCTTGGTTTTCATATATTAGGAAATAATTTAGATAATTATTAATGAAATTTTCTAATAATAACACCATATAATGATATACATTATAAAGAAAACCGATTTGAGCTCTCTGAGCTATATCAGTATATGAAATTATATCCATATGAACGATATAGAAATATTTTATTATTAAAGGTTCTAGAACATGATTAATTTGATATTCCACAAATGACTATATTAGTAGTAATTCTGGGTAAAATATCATACAAATTTAAAATTATATTATTCATGTAATGTTAAAAACTAATTTTATAAAATGATTTATTTTGAAAGGTCTTTAAAATTATTTGAAATCTTGATTCCTTAGAAGTCTCATGGGAACTAAAATTAATGTGTGAAATTATTGGAATGGTCTACTATAGAGTTAAATGAAATTATAATATTCAAACATATAAAATGAATATATGTTTTGAAATTATTAATGTAAAAAAGAATTGTAATATGAATGTTGAATATTGAAGACTAATTCAAATTTATATATTTTTGTTTTTGAAAACAGGTCATTGTACATGAATAAAAGGAATTATTATAATTTTAAATGAAAAAAAAATCAAAATTAAGATAATGAATATATGATGTTACAATATGAATAAATTTAAAGTGAACTATTACATAATTGAAAACTATTTATATGGTATAAAGGATATATAATTTTTTCATATAGACATTTTATACGTAATGTGATCATTGAAAAAGGAAAAGTGTATATAGTATATGAACAATGATAATGTCTTTCATTCCATGATGTGAAATTGAAATTTGAAAATTTGTATCCCAAATAAGATAAGATATGACATTGAAGAATGAAGTTTTTTATATTATTGAGAACATATGAGTAATAAAAAAATTAAAAATAAAACTCGATAAAAAGTAATGTTTAAAATATTTTGGAAAAAACAAATTTGTTTAGAATATATAAGTCAATAGTTATTTTAATTAATTTTTTACATTTTTTAATAAAAATAATATAGATTAAAATTGTAAAGCACATTTTAGAACAAATTTATTTTGGAAAATATTTTAATATTGCTTCATAAATTTAAAAATATAACATACACCATAAACGTTAAATTTCTAATATAAAAATTGAAAGAGGAATTATAAAAGTATATAATAAAATATATATGATTAAAAAACATAAATTCTCTTCAAGGATATAATTTATACACGAATAAACCAAAAGGGGTGAAATATAAATTAGAGAAAAAATATAAATTTCAAAATTGACAATTCTCTTTACAATAGTAATATATTGATATAAAAATAAAATTTTTGTAGGGAGAGGATAATATGTTATAAGTGGTGAGGATATTATTTACCATCATAAATTATAAATTTATAAAATTTAAGGGAAACATAAGAAATCCAATGAAATTAAAAATATAAATAAACTTGTGACGTTGAGAGGGGGTGAGGTGGCTATGACATAAATGATGAATCACGGCAGAATTTAATAAGTATGCAAAATGGAAGAAGTAAATGAATTAAGGTGGAATTGGAATGTGTAAGTTGAATTATGTCATTTATTATAATTATAGATATGTACGTAGGAAGAGGGTGTAGATTTTTTAGATATTCTATTTTTGAATATGTAATAAGAATAATATGCATATTACATATTAAGAAAAAATATAAACAATTGGATATAATTATTCTAAATATAGTCATATAAATGATGAATATTACTTATTCATAATATCCATATTCTATATCATGAAATTGAATAACACATTTTAAATATTTTTAATTAACATGTAGTTGTATATGCGTTATATACCCAAAATAAATGAGAATTGTGTATGCGTGACTTAGTAAGATATTTTTTTTTAAATCTGGAATGAAAAGAATAAATTTAAATAAATTTATATTAAATTTTTAATTGTTTGATTATATCCTACCTTTGTAAAATGTATTTTGGAATATAGATAATGGATTTAGAAACTAAATTAGAGGTTATAATAGGGAAAATAATATTTCATTTAGAGTGCATAAATGTTGCAAAATTGAAATATTAATTAAATTACAGAAAAATTTAATAATATTTAATAATATTTTATCTTACATATTCTTGTTGAAAAGATATAATTATAAATTCATCTCCTCATTTGTTATAGCTTGACATTCCATCAAAGGAATGCCCTAAGAAAAAAATTGAAATAAAAATAAGGAATTAATATTTGTATAGTGTTTTAATAAAGAAAATGAATGTAATACCTAAGTATTTTAACAATTTTTTAATTATTATGATTTTATATTCACTTTTTGAAATGATTAAAATGTTATAGTGGGTTGGAATCGAGGGATGATTTATTAGAAAATGTTAGAAAATGAATAACATAAATAAAAGTATATTATGGTTATTGGTACAAAAAATCATGATTTTCATAATTGCTTATGTATCATGCACTCGGAATATTAATTTAGTATATAAAATATGAAATAAATATAAAAAAATCACAAAGTTTGTTTCTTTTTGTTAAAAATAAAATATATTGGTATATGAGATTGAAATGGGATACAAGTATCCACTAAAAGGATAAAACTTTTAGAGACAAATTAATATCATGTATGTATTTGAAATTTAGTATTAATATATAAATATATTCAATGTGTATGTATTCAATAAATGTATTGTGGATAATAAAATTACAGAATATATATTACGTATATGTTTGTAATTTTTTCTATGATACAATATGATGTACGGGTAAAGGGGAATAGTCAGAAAGAACACATATATAGGATAAAAACTAATACATTATATAAATTAATTGAAAGAATAATATGGTATTATTAAATATACACCGTTAATAATGTTTCATTCCTTGAAGATAAAAATCCACGCAACTATGAAAATATTACATCTTTCATTATGGAAGCTAAATAAGTTTTATGTTTGACAATGACAAATGTGGGTTCCTCCAAAGATGAAAATGAATCCCTAAAATGAATTTCAATATTCATACTTCACACAATTATTATGAGGAAAGTATTATAATCTCATTATTTTAAAAAATAATGAGATAAAATACCCTAGAAGACAAATCACAATCAAACCATAAACTAGTATTGAGGTGATTTAATTAAAAATATTTGTTACTATAAATTACCAAGTTGAATCTATTGTAATCAAATATGTCCACATGACAAAATATGATGGCTGATATTGTAGTCAAATAACCTTTTTTGGTTGTGGAAGTAATCACTTCCAGGGGTGGACAATGAGAATAATATATCTGAAATGATATATCACAGTTAATTAGAATTGTGGAAATCATAGTTAATTAGAAAACAATGACATATAAAATTAAATTGTTTTTTGAGGAATTATAAATTTCATAATGTGAAATATAATACTGTGAAGTGAGGAAATATGAGGGAGAGGTGAGATACGTCTGGGGAAGAAATCATAGCTCTTGAAGAAGATTTCTGGTCTAATTTGAATGTGAATATTAACTTAGGAGTGGAAATATGATATTATTTCTTGGAGAAAACAACATAGAATGGTATGAGAGATATGGGGATTCTAATAAGTTGAATAAATGAATGGAAAGGGGAGAGTGAAAACTATTTTGGAAAATGGGAAAAGATATGTGGATTCAATAATAAGGATATTTAATTTGGAAATGGGAAGACAAAAATGAAAATTGGAAACAACAAAAAAGTACATGCGGTAACACATGTATGTGAAAATACAAAACTTAGATAAGTATAGATATGATAAAAACTTTTTGTTAACTATCACATAAATCTCATATGCTTATGATTTTTTCTTAAGAGTCATATCTGATAATATAAAAAATAATTTTTTAAAAAAATAATGCAGTATAAATTTCACCAAGTGTCACCAGTGACAAATAAAAATAGTGGACACTAAAATGTATAAAATATTTCTCAAAAAAATAAAAAAATATGTAAATAAAATTCAATGAAATAATAAAAATTCATTTTTACTTAAAAATTAATGATAAAGCATTTAATCAAAATACATCACATTTGATTAAAAAATCTGTACACATAATGTTTTTTTTTAATTTTTAATTTTTTTTATTTTAGAATAATTTACAACATTAAATTATTATTATATAAATTAGAAAAAAATTATAAAATTAATATGTAATAAATGGATGGTTTTGATTGGTATCATCCAACCCTTATTTCTTTCCACTGTGGTTTTAACAGCTATCTTATCATGTCGATGCATTATCCCAGCCACTAAATAGACTATAGGTTTCTCATATTTAAAATCATGGTCACCACCAATTTATTATTATGAAATTTTTTATTCCTAGCTCAGTTTATTCACACATATACCCCTTTAACATTCTAGAATACATGCACAATGCATCTTCAACTACTCTTCCATCCACCATGGCCACCACGACATCAGATCACTACCACTAAAAACAATCATCAACGCTTACGTATCTAGAAAAACCACTGAATGAATTTATCAGAGAAAAATAATGTTCGAAAATATCCTTCTCTACTATGATACCTATATAGGATCCATAATAAATCATTCTACTATAATGAAAACATTGAAATCGTCAAAATATTTTTCAGCTAGGAATCAGACCTCCATTATATTTTAAAAGAGATTATAATAAATTATTCCTATAATAAGAAGTGTGATCCCTACCTGATCACACTTAAGGTTTCTACTGATCCCAAATTGGTTTGTATCGACATCTACAACAATAATGTTGGGGTTTTAGAAAAATTTCATAAATACGAGGGAATTTATGTTTTTTATGGATTTTTTGGCATCTCTCAATGTGTAGTAATTATGATCATATATATATGAATATGATGAGAGGAAGAAATATTGTTCTTTTTTTGGGGTCATAAATCTGTATCAATGATTATCATTCATCTGATAAATTTTTTAAATTCCTTTTTTCATGGTTAAAAATTGATGAATTATTGAGGGAAAATTCAATGTATAGGGCTGATGTGTTACCATGATTTTTTTCTCTTTCAAAATTTCTAGTAATCAGGCATTATGAATATTTATTAACATTATTTTCACTTTCTGAACATTGTTTGGTTATTAGGTAGGGCTTCATAGAGGATTTGGGAAACTATTGTATAACATGTATTAATTTTTAGTCTCTTCTACATTCATCTACAATATTTGAATAAAACTTATTCACTCTAGAAATGTACTAGGCCATTATTTTTTTATTTATCTGATGTAAAAGTGAAATTAACCATTTTAGTTAAAACAATTCATTCATATGATAACGAAATCATCTTTTTTTACCACCGAAACTACTCATGGAATGGGTTGGTTCTTATATAATACTTAAGGATTCCCATTTCAATGCATTGAATGTCATAAAAATGGATTTTCTAGTATTTAGAGGTATATTGTGAATGGAAATCATGAAATGATCAGGAGAAATATAGAATATCTCTATCATATTTTATATAGTTTACGTCAAACACATCCTCTAAACACCACATTATTAAAATTAGTTATGCAGATGTTGGACACTGTTTCGCTTTCTCTTTATTCAATTGAGAAGGTGTCATATTTTTCACCATTCTTTTACTAAAATTTGTGTGGTAAGAATAACATCCTATTGAGTCAAACATATTATGGTTATTATTATAAGTTGATATCACTTTATATTTATTCCTTCTTCATTTTATTGAAGATATATATATGGAAACATATTTTTTTTGATTAAATTAATTCAGTGACATATGTTGGAATGAATCGAGATTTCAAGATGAAGACTCCCTGAAATAATAACTATGATAAACCCTATGAAATAATGAAGAGATATAAATAAGAATAAAAAACTATCACATAATATATTTACCATAGAACCCCCTTTAATGCGACTGACTAAAAAACCAATGTAAAAAAAACATTCCACTAAAAAATTCAAGATTAAAAAATTCTATTAAATACCTAAACCTGAATTTGATTGAACATATAAAAACCCATGTGAAAAATATACCCAAATACATCTTAGGCTTATTTATGAAAATAATCTCAATCAAAACCCAATTCCTAGAGTTCTATATCAGGAAAACATTTACCATTCTATTGATGAAACATCAAAACCTAAAGGATATTTATCCATACCTGAATTAGAAACACACCATCTTGAAACACCAAAATGAATTTATTCTATCGTGATCTCCCATCATGATGTACCACTGATCATCAATCGGGACACACCACATGATCACCACTCTGATGAAGATTATCAATACATGGTCCAAATCATCGAATGGATCACTGCACCTTTACACATATTCAATGATGATTCCCCAAACATTCTTCCACAAACACATTATCCCCCTTACTTCTCTTGGCGAACAACATCATGATGATATTTCCAGGAATGACTCCATATGTAGAAGTTAATTTCCTTGACATCATCAAATAAATATATGCAACCACATCATATTATATAAAAACTATTTAAATATCTCATATTAATGTGGTCAATATTCAATTTTCCAATCATTAAATTTATGAATAACTATAAATTATTATTGAGGGAAACACCTCTATTAATGTATAGTAAATGTTTTCCATTAATTAATTTCTTTCCCCTCAATAAGTTAGAATAATCCAAACAAAATAATTATAGGGATGATAATCATTGTCAACGTAATAATTCCAATTTATTCCATCTAGAGATCACAATACCCGCACTTAGTGGAAGGTGGAATGATTATTTTTCTATTCATTTAAAAATTATTGAAATATGTTACAATATAATTTTAATGTAATTTAGTGCCACATATTTGTTGAAACCATAATTCATTCAATGATCAAAATAAATGAGATGGACTAGCCGTTTTTATTTTTAATAAAAACATTTATCATTACTTTTCGAGCCCCTTAAATTATGTTTTTGATAATGAATAACATGCATTATAATAAAATAGAAATGGAAAAAATAATGATTTATTTCAGGTTAAGACCTATATGTTTCATTTTAATTAGGATAACATTATATTGGAATTGATGTTTTGGTTATTTTTTAATATTCTATTATGGTTTTAAATGTTAAATGTTTTTAGGAGGTATAGTTCCTTTGTATAATATCTTATGTTCTTAATTATTATTATCAAGAATACATAAACACTGTATCAATTCATGATTGTATCTTAATGTGGAAATATCCTATCAAAACGCTATAAAGTATTTTTTAATTCCTTTTTAACATTTGATTTATCATAATTTTTTTGTGAATAAAATTGTCAATTTTTTTGTCACTAGGTTATATAACATTAGTAATTAGTTGTGTCACTAGCTAATGATTGGGGGATTCATGTCACATTTTTATGTATTCACTTGGTATATTACTACACATTTTTGTTTTTTAAATGTTTTATAATTTTAATTATCCATGTATGAAATAAAATGACCCAACACTTGAAAAATAATAATATAATATTATTTTAAATTATAGTGAATGCCTAGCCGCTGTAATGGCGCTAATGAACATAAAAAACTAAAACATGATTATACATGTTTGAAAAATGATTTTACATTTATCCAATAAATGTTAGAGGATTAAAATAATAAAAGGATTCGATTTTTTATTCTTATATACTCTAATATTCACTAAAAGGTCGATTTAATGACTTTTGATGGAGAACCCTCTTTAAATCTAGTTTTGGTCACTTTTATACATTCTTTTGGGCCAAATAAAATTATTCTTTATAATCAGGACACCAAAATTTACTTGGGGTCATTTTTTTGTATTTTTCTGATAAAATTCATTTTTTAATGAATAGTGAAAACTATTGTATTTTAATTCAAATAATCATTTTAATATAATTTATTTATATCGATAGATTATCTTTTTAATTTTTTTTAAAGTGTAATCAGATTATATTTTTTTCATTTAATCCAATAGTGTTCATTGGAATTAATTTCACTATGAAATAGGATATAAAAAAGTGTCGATCTTTTGATAGATATGGTTTATTAAAAACACGCTATTTGTTTTGAAAACAAAAATTAATTTTAGACTAATTAATGCAACTTCTATGTTTTGAATTTTGTAAAATAGACAAAGTTTTTGAATTCTAAATATCAAACATGTCATAGACTGAATTGTTTTGTATTGTTCTAAAAATCTTAAATTATTGATGAATAGTGAATCCAATAAGTTGTCTTTAAAAAACAGACCTTTTCATTTAAATGAAATTTTACCACTTTGGTGAATTGAATTTAAAAAAACCTAAATAAATGGTTGTTATTAGTAATCAAAATTTGGTTAAATAAGATGAAAATAATTTTTAGTGAATAGTAACTTATGACTTTTATTTATCGCAGTTAATGGTTAATAGGGTATTTCAGGGTAAAAAGAATATTATAATAATAAAAAATTAAATTAAAAGTTTTACTAAACTTATTATATGATTCATGTCAGACCATGGGAATCCTCGGGTCGATATTCGGACCAGTGGAGCCACATGGGAGTGATAATTACACTTTTGATTAATTAATTTAAAGTAAAGACAAAAATAACACAAACAAATATCTTTTAGTAAATTAATTTTTAAATGGGGTTATATAAGTTATCTGTTAGACTATAAAAATTAATTGTAAATATAAAAATATTTCCTACATCATGGTATTTCTTTTATATTTTTTAGACATCAAAAAAATAAAATTATTTATCACACAAAAATGATGCAGTATTTACCTCATTAATAAATTATTTAAATAAATAAGATTATAAATATTACAAAAACATCTAAAAACTGTATAATTATTATTGGATGATTTTTTTTCATCCATGAGAAATCTTATCTTCGAATGTAATTAGTTTATGAAGTTTCAAAACTGAGGATAATTTTATAATAAAATAACATTTTTGAACTTTCCTAATGAGACCCTCCTCCCCCTTATAAAAATCCCTCACTTCTTACCCATTACTCACACCTCTAAACCCCCATGGATCCTCCAACCCCTTCCCAAATAAGCAATCATGATCCCTATATTCCTCTTATAAGCCTTAATTTAGTCAGAAGGAACTTCAAGAAGTCCTTTGGGTTCAAACATTAAGGAGTTACCCAAATTAAAGGTAATTGTTTCTCTTAAATTCGTTTCTTTTACATTACTTCTCCTACCCCTAAAATATTTTTATTACTTTATTTTATAAAAAAACACGTATCCTCAATATACAAGTATGTTTTAATGAGAATTATTATAACTACACTTACACACACCTCCATCTAATGGGTGAAGAAAATACTATTTTTGCGGATGACAAACTGACGCCTCACGAAGCGATGATTATTCAATTATCTTCTAATACCTCTCATGGTGGACATTATGATGGAACTATATTTATATATAATATATATTATTATTATGTTTTATTTATGAATCTTTATTTTGAATTTATATCATACCTTTATGGTTTCCATTTTGGGTAAACACGATAATTTCATTTGAGGAAGTGCGGACTACCGCCCCCTCAAAGTGATACGAATCATTCATTCCATACGTGGGATGTATAAATAATGGATTTAATGAAATTATATATTATATTAAACTAGAATTATAATATACTTATGTATCACTATGTTTCATTTTATTAAATATGAAATTTAAATGAAAGTAGGGTTAATGCGTACGTACGGCTTACCGTCTCCATGAACAGTGCATTTCATTTATTACCTCTAAATGTTATGTAATATGATAAATAAATATGTATATAGGATATATATGATATCTAAATCATGAATATCGTTATCGATATAATTTAATCTTGACTACATGGACATATTGTAATTATAAGGCGTTCATTTTTTATTTAAGTATCAAATATCGACAAAACGAACATTATTAACTTAAATGATTAGATAATGTTTATAACAAAGTAAAAAGTGATATAAGAGGAATAATAAAATTTTAAAAGGTTATTAATAAAGAATGAATTAACTTAATTTTATTATTCATGAATAAAAATGAACAAACAAGTCATGTCAGACACGAGGTAAGGGGTTTCTTATCTCAATTTTAATTCATTGGGATTTCCTTTTTTTCCACTTATTGATTGCATGTTTTGTATTTTTTACATTCACTTGATATATATTACCATTATTCTGTTTATATTCATGGAATTATTTGATTCATTTTGTAGTTATTAAATTTTGGTCATACGACTTGATTGATTACAATGTGGTAAGGGGTTTTCATCTCACTTTTTATTCCATTGAGATTCTTGCTATATTTGACAATATTTCCTTTGTGTGGTGTATGTACTACCCATGATTGTATTATTGGTGCCCACTACCATTTGTGTTGATATAATTTTGATTCACATAATTAATCCATTGATAAATTTTCAAGTTATCGATATGAACTTGATAAGAGTAACTTTAACTCAATTTCCATTTATTGAGTAAAACTTCCAAGTGATTGGTTTTTTCATTAAAAGAAAATATGTGAATGTACTCTAATTGATTTACACTGAATAACCAATCATATCGAGTGTATTTTTATTATTTACACATTATTATGTTATTTATTTACCCTTAATCTAAGGATAACGTCTTTATATGGGATTTCATCTCAATTTGCATTCCATTGAGACTTCATTGTTGTTATGAACCAATTAACTCTTACATGGTGTATATACTGTCATTTGGAATATTATATCATTTCTAGTTTTATTCTCATGATATTATAATGTTTTTATTAAATGTTATTCCTCAATTATTCTTATTCAAGCATCTCCAATTTGGTTAAGAAATCCTCAACTAAAATATAGTTTTAAAGATTTATTCTTCTAAATAGTTCTCAATAATGTTGATGTTTTAAAAATGGTTTTAAGGATTATTTATATGGAAATTACTATATTAAAATGTCAATTCCTTTAAATGTTTCAAAGTGTTATCGAACACTTTGACTGAAAAACATGTTTATTAAATGTTTTAAATGGTTTTGAAAATGGTTTGACAATGAATTGATTATGTAAATATCTTGAAATGATATATTGTGATTGCATTGTAGAAATTCTATATTTCGATTATTCTTGTTTTATGTGTTATGAATATGTTATGGTTATTGGAAATGTTTTACGTATATGGGTGGTTCCATGATAAACCTAGGGTGGGTGAGCCCGAGACAGCTCTCCAATGCATTGGGTAACATGATAGTGGTAAACGTTAATGTGTCTCCTAAGAAGTTTATGGAATATACTTTGATGGGTATTCTAAATGTGACTCCCTTCGTAGTTGTGATAGCAACAATGTAAGTATGTTATGAATTCCACAAGTTTCCTTTATAATTTATGATTTCGATGTGTTATTCATAAATCATATGATTTTGTAAGGTATGTTATGGTTGGAAAGTATTGTTTTTGTTGATTTTTATCTATTTAGGGGCTAATGTTTTACTTCCTTATTTTATAACCCTTAATGATATTTTTATGCTCATCAAAAGTTTTTGAAATATTTTCTAGAGGACATAAGGATGAATAGGGCCAAGGATGGGATCAAGGAAAAGTAATGATGTCTAAAACATGGAACTAGACTTGTATATTTTTAAGAGTTTTTATTATATGAAATATGTATACTGGGTAGTAGTGTCTACATTTAATATTCATATTGTTATGTAACATTTATGTCCTAATTCTCTAAAACTCTAAACTTGAAAAGATCCTCAATGTGAATTCTTGACATAATTAAAGATTATGTAATGCTTATGGTCTGGTCCTTATAATTGGTATCAGAGGTTGGTTTAGATAACTTTAGAGGTTGGGGTGTTATTTAATCATAAGTAACATAACCATAATGGTTAAGATATTCTAAACAGTCATAGGTTTTTCATATAAATCAAAAGAGTTTAAGATAACATGAAAAAATATTTTTTATTGTTTACCAACCTCATAAGATAATATATGACTATTTTATTAATATACTCACACTAACCTTTTTGGTTTTAGTCAATGTATGGATGTACAAGGAATCAAAGAAATAATGCATGTGAATAAAACTATTATAGTTTTCTTGTATGAGAAATTAAATGAAATGAGAGCTACAATGAGAACTCTTGTGGTTATTCTCAACCATCTATCTGGAGTCATGATTTACCAAATAAACCTTGGTTGTTTTTATAAGGCTTGGTATATGCAAGAAACAAATCCCCACAGAAGTTCAGGTAATAATCATAAAGGTAAGTATAATAAAAAACAAATGATTCAAGGATGTGGAAATAAGCACCTAGGAAAATACATCAAGGGGATGGGAAGATGCTATAGATGAGGAAATTAAGGTCATAAAGCAAGAACCTTCAATTGAAAAAGGATGAATCCAGTTGACTCCAGGAATGGAAAAGAAATTCTTTTTGAAGGATCAATAGAATTTTATAAATGCGGTGCTCAAAGTCATTATGAAAATAGATGTTCTACATAGAAGGATTGGGAATGGGATCAGAAGGATCATACAAATATATGTTTACCAATACCTAATTTCATTCCAATTGAAGATGAGGAAAGTGACAATGACCAATGAAAGGTATGAATTATTTCTTAGGTGATGTTTTTACATTATTGAATCTTAGGATATGATTAATGATTTTGTTTGTAGGAATGAATTATTACGGAATATGTCTCAATTGAATAGATAATGAATCATGAAGAATTTTGATTTAGTAAAAAGACTACATATAAGGGTTTCAGGAGTTATTGTACATTTTAGGATGATGAAATCCTTAAAATTATTAAGGATCTATTAGTGATGGGATTACATTGGAAGAATATTTCTAGTATGTGTATCCATGATGTTTGATATGTGAAAATGTAACTCAAGAAATAGTTATATTTTCTTGTGTGGACATAATGAATAAGCTTAGGGGTTCATATGATGTTTTGTTTTTTAGGAAATAACATGTTATTACTTTTTGGGATGAAAATGCGAGGTTTGAGATAAAATTTGTGGAGTAATGGTTGAAATATTATTTTATAGGAATATATGTTTTTATTTTAGACATATGGTGATTTAGGTTATTTATGGAATTGATTAACCTATCATAGAGAATATTTGGTTAGGTTAATTATACTTCATAATGAGACTTTAAGAGTAACTGATGTTATTTAGAGACTAATGTTGAGATTCTTCTTGGAAAAATATGTGATCAAATCTTTTTGAATTTTGGGCTTCAATTTTAGTTTAGATTAAATTAAAGTATGTTAAAGATAATAGAATATTGAATGGTATTTGTTAAACTTTTGGTACTATTTGATGAATTTTGGAGATTAAAAGTAGTATTTCTTTTTATAAAGGTTTATTCTTTTTTTGGGATTATCCAATCTTGTACTAACTGTTTTTTTAGTTAATGTATAAAGACATGGGGAAAATATAGTTCATCTTTTGTAGATTATGTGATTCTTTAGATGTGGATTCCAGCGCATCAGCTATGACCATGTTTTCATAAATACTCATCCTTTGGAGGAAAAATGAGTTTTTGGTAGGAATTTAGTAAAGGATTAAAGTCTACATGACAATTAATTATGTTTCCTTATGTTTTTAGTTAAGCTCAAAAATAAATTCCAAAACATTATGAAAAGTAACTTAAAACAAGAATGTTTTCTGTTAACTTTTATTACTGGGGAATCAAAGACTGTTTAACCCATCACAAGTTTCTGATTTTCTAGTGGCTAACATTCTCCTAATCATGTTTTCCATCACTCTCCATCTGAACTTGATGGTTTGTTTTCTCCTCCATATCTTTGTTTTCATGGAATCCTAGTATCTGTTGTCTTGGGTATCCATTTCACTTCTCTTCCTTTATTTTAATGTGATTGTTTTAATTACTCTTTTTCTAATGTGGGACTTTAAATGATGCTTCCAATCCTAATTTTAAAATTACGAGGATGTAATTCCAGAATGGGGGGAAGGATGTAACATCCCAAGTAAATAAAGAATATGAAATTTGCATATTTATTAATATTTATGAATGTATTATTAATTTTAAATTAAAGGGGATTTTATGTTTGATGGTGTACCCAATAAACAACAACATGTTTTTTTTGAAATCTTACGTTGCACACAACGTTGGGTCATACTGAAAAATAATAATGTAATATTATTTTAAATGGTAGTTAATGCCTAGCCGTTGTAATGGAAGGAATGAATAGAACTAACTAAAAAATTATTATACATTTTTGTTAAATGTTATTACATTTATCTAATAGAATTTAGAGTCTTAAAATAATAATAGAATTCGATTTTTGAAGCATAAATACTCTAATATTCACAAAAAAGTTGATTTAACTAATTTTGATCATGAACCATCATTAAATATAGTTTTGGTCACTTTTATGCTTTCTATTTGAGCAAATAAAATTATTCTTAAATATTGGGACAATAAATTTTACTTTGGGTAATTTTTTGGTATTTTTTTGATAACATTCATTTTTTAATGAACAGTGAAAATATTGTATTTTAATTCGAATTTTATTTTTGATATAATTTATTTATATGGATAGATTGTATTTTTAAATTTTTTTAATGTTTAATTAGATTATATTTTTACCATTTAATCCAATTTGGGTCATTGGAATTAATTTCACTTTGATATTGGCCATAAACCATTGTCGATCTTTTGATGGATATTGTTTCTAAAAAACATGCAATTTGTTTTGACAACGAAAATTAATATTAAATTAGGTAATCTAACTTCTATGTTTTTAATATATTAAAATAGACATCATATATGAATTTGGAATATCAAATATATCTTAGGCTGAATATTTGGTATTTTTCTGAAAACCATCAATTTTTTATGAATAGTGAAACCACTAAGTAGTAGATAAAAAACTGACTTTTTCATTGAAATGAAATTTTAACACTTCTGTGAATTAAATTTTAAAAATTAGACCTACATGGTTGTTATTATAAATTAAAATTTTGTTCAATAAGATGAAAATAATTATTTTGGAATAGTAACTTATGACTTTTATTTACCGCGGTTAAAGATAAATATGGTAACTCAAGGTAAAAAGAATATTATAGTAATAAAAAATTACTTTAAAACATTTCCTAACCTTATTTTATGAGCCATGACCGACCATAGTCATGCTCGAGTCGTTTTTGGGACCCTATGGATCTACTTCGGAGTGATAACGACACTTTAGATTAATTAATTTAAAGTAAAGACAAAAATAACACAATCAAATATCTTTTAGACAATTAATTTTTACATGGGGTTATATTAGTTATCTTTTAGACTATGAATATTCATTGGGAATATAAAAATATTTCTTACATCATGTAATTTTCTTATTATT
This sequence comes from Viscum album, assembly GCA_963277665.1. Lineage (NCBI taxonomy): Eukaryota > Viridiplantae > Streptophyta > Magnoliopsida > Santalales > Viscaceae > Viscum > Viscum album. Next base: position 1,553,814,482 of record OY728156.1, read on the forward strand.
TTTAGAAATCAAATGAATCAAATTATTTTTGACACAAAAATGATGCAGTATTTACAACATTAATAAATGATTTTGATAAATAAGAATATAAATATTAAAAAAAAACATCCAAAAGCTATAAAATTCTTATTATATGAATTTATTTCTACCATGAGTCATCTTATATTTTTCTTTTAATGAGTTCCTTACCATTTTGAAACCGAAGATAAATTTATAACAAAATAAAATTTTCAAACATTCCTAAAGAGCCCCTCCTCCCCCTTATAAAAATCATTCCCTTCTAACCCATTCATCACAACAATCAAGCCCCTTGGATCCTCCAAAACCTTCCCAAATAATCTCTCAATATCCTTCTCTTCCTAAAAGAAGCTTTACCTTAGGTAGAAATTACTTCAGGAAGTCCTTTTGGTTCAATCCAAATGAAGTGACCCGAATTTAATGCAACTGTTTCTCTTAAATTCTTTTATTTTATTTTACTTCTCCAACCCCTATTTTTTTATTTAATTATTTTTTAACAAAACTAGTATCCTAAATATACTATTATTTTTTTATGAGAATGATTCTAACTACACTTACACACACCTCCATCTAATGGGTGAAGAATATACTATTTCTATGGATGTAAAACTAATGCCTCAAGAAGAGATGATTGTTCAATAATCCCTTACCACCTCTCATGGTGTCCATTATGATGCCACTATATTTATATATAATATTTATTATGTATATGTTTTCTTTATTATTCTGTATTTTCAATTTATATCCTACCTTTCTGGTTTCCATTATGAGTAAACTTGATAATTTAATTTGAGGAAGTGCGGACTCCTACCCCCTCAAAGTGATATGACTTGTTAATTCCATAAGTGGAATGTATACAGGATGGGGTTAATGAAATTATATATTATATTATACTGGAATTATAATATACCTATGTATCACTATGGTTTCATTCAATTAAATATGAAATTGAAATGAAAGTATCATTCATGCGTACGTAAAGCTTACCGTCTCCATGAACAATGCATTTAATTTCATAACTCTAAATGTTATGGTATATGATAAATAAATTAATATACTGGATATATATGATATATATGATATCTAAATAATGAATATCAATTTTGATATAATGGAATGTTGACCGCATGGACAACTTGTAATTATAAGGTGTTCATTTTGGACTCAAGTACCAAATATCGACAAAACGACCATTATTAACTTATATAATTACATAATGTTTATAACATGGTAATAAGTGATATAAAAGGAGTAAAAAACTTTACAAAATGTCTAAATAAAGTATAAATTTACTTGTTCTTATTATTCAGGAAGAACAAGGAACAAACAAGTCAAGTCGGACATGAGGTAAGGGGTTTCTTATCTCACTTTTAATTCTGTGAGATTTCAATTATGTACCACTTATTTATTTCATGTGGTGTATTTTGTATTTTCGATTAATATGTATCATAATGATTATCTATTTATTAATGGTGTTATGTTATTCATTTGGTGGTTATTAACTTTTGGTTATACGACTCAATTGATTACAATGGGTCAAGGGGTTTTCAGCTCACTTGTTATTCCTGTGAGATTCATGCTATATTTTCCACTATTTTCATTGTGTGGGGTATGTACTACCCATGGTTGTATTATTTGTTTAATTTACAATCCCCTTTGTGTGGATATAAATATGATACACATAATCACTCCATTTATAAATTCTCATGTCATCGATATGAACTTGATAAGAGTAATTTTAAATCAATTTCCATTCATTGACTTAAACATCCAGGTCATCGGATTTTTCATAAAAAAGAACATTTATGAATGTCATATGATTTATTTAAACTGAATATAAAATCATATTGAGTGTATTTATATTTTTTACACATTATTTTATAATTGATATATCATTAATCGAAGGATACCGTCTCTATAAGGGATTTCATCTCAATTTTCATTCCATTGAGACTTCATCATTATTGTGAACCAATTCACTCTTAAATGGTGTATTTACTATCCTTTGGAATATTATATCTTGAATTCATTTATTCTCATGATATTATAAAGTTTTGATTAATTGTTATTACTCAATTATTTGTACTCAAGCATCTCTAATTTTGTTAAGAACTCCTTAACTAAAATATTGTTTTAAAGATTTATTCATCTAAATATTTCTCATTAATATCCATGTTTTTAAAATGGTTTTAAGGATTTATTTATATGGAAATTACTATTTTTAATTTTTAATTCCTTTAATATTTTCAAAGTTGTATTGGAAAATTTGATTCAAAAACCACTTTATTTAATGTTTTAAAATGTTTTGAAATGGTTTTGATAAAGCATTGATATCGTCAGTATATTGAAATGATATATTGTGATTACAATGTGGAAATGTTATATTTATATTATTCTTTTTTTATGTGTTATGAATATATTATTGTTATTGGGAATTTATTACGTATATAGGTAGTTCTGTGATAAACCTAGGGCGGGTGAGCCCGAGATAACTCTCCATTGCATTGGGTAATGTGACAGAGGAAAATGTTAACGTTTCTCTAATGATATTTAGGGAATATACCGTGATGGGTATTTCAAATGTGACTCCCTAAGTAGCTGTGATTGCAACAATGTTAGTATGTTATGAATTCCTTATGTTACCTTTATGATTTATGATTTATGTGTGTTATTTATAAATCTTTATATTTCATAAGGTTGGTTTTTATTGAAAATTATTGGTTTCATTGATTTGTATTTATTGATTGGATAATGTTTTCCATCCTTATTTTATAACCCTTACTGAGCTTTTTATGCTCATCCCATGTTTTTGAAAAGTTTTCCACAGTACTTAAAGATGAATAGGGTCAAGGATGGGATCAAGGAAAAGTCATGCTGTCTAAAAAATGGAACTATAAATGTTTCTTTTTAAGAGTTTTTATTTTATGAAAAATGGATACTAGGGATTAGTGTCTATATGTAATATTCATGTTTTAATGTAATAGTTATGTCCTAATTCTCTAAAACACTAAACCTAAAAATATCCTCAATGTGAATTCTTGACATAATTGATGATTATATAATGTTAAATGTTGGGTACTTATATAAGGTTTCTGACTATGGGGTAGGATGGTTGGGTTTGGTTCGTGGGGGGTAGGTTGGGGGGGGTGTAGGACTGGGGGTTGGTGGTTGGTTTAGGGCTAGGTCATGGGGGTCATTTTAGTCATCTAGGACTGAGATTGGGTAGGTTGGGGTTGTTTCATGATGAGTGTGTGTGTGTGTGGGGGGGGGGGGGGGTTTAGGGATCAGGTAGGGGTAGGTTTAGGGATGTCGATGAGGGTGTGTTTAGGGTTTTGGAATGGGAAATTGTATTTCTATATTAATGTTGTTGTATGTGGGGGTGAGGGTAGTTTAGCGCTAGAGAAAGGGGCTTGGTTTTGGGTTGTGGGATTAGAATAGGGGATTAGGTAGAGGTTCGGGGGTCTAGGGGCATGGTTTAGCGACAATATTTGGTTGTATGTTTAAGGGATGTGGGTTTAAGTGAGAGAGACAGTGGATTTGTGACCTAGATTTGGGTGTTGGGGGGTTGGTTTAGGGATAGGGATAGAGGGTGGGTGGGGGTAGGTTTATGGATGTGGGTGTAGCTGGTGGTGTAGGCGGGGTGTTGGTTTTGAGCTTGGGGTGTGGGGGAAGGTTGGGGGAGGGATTGTTATTTGATTGGTTATGGGTGTAGGGGTTGGTGTAGCGATAGGGTCGGGGTGGTGGAATATGTTTATTAGGTTAGGGAAGGTGGGGTAGTTTATGGTTAGGTTTAGGACTGGGTGTGCAGGTGGTGGTTTAGTGAATGGGATGGAGGATATTTTTACGGATATTATCGTAGGTATGTATGTGTGTGGGGTGAGGGTTAATTGAGGATAAGGATGTTTCGAATTAGTTTAGGGCTAGGACCATGGGTGGGAAGTTTTAGGGTTGTGGATATAGGTGTGGAAATATTAGGGATAGATACATTGGGTTTAGGGGGGTTGTGTTCGTGATTGGGTCGGGGTTGCATTGGTGGGCTAGGGTCGACTGTGTTAGGAGGGGGTAGGTTTTTAACTGGGATGTACATAAGGGGGTTGTTTTTGGGATAGGATATGTGGGAAGATATAGGTCTATTAGTGAAGGTGGGTGTTGGATTTAAGATAATGATGGGTGGTGTGAAGTTGTCTAGGACTAGGGATGGGGCTAGGTGGTATAAGGGGTTTGTTTAGGGCTAGGGGCAATTGAGGTAGCTAGAGGGTTGGTTTAGGACTGGGGGTGTAGTTCTGTTTGTTTGGGGATAGGGATCAGGGTATATTTACGACTATGGAAGGGGATGTTAGGGGGTTATTTAAGGCTAGGGCTGGGGGTGTAGGGGGTTACTTTAGGACAAGTGAGGGGGTAGGTTTAGGACTGTTGGTGTATTTGGGGTGTGGATTCACACTATGGATGAGGGGGGAGCAGTATAGGGAGGTTTTTCTAGATATAGGTATGGGGCTTATGTATATCGATTTGGGTGTATGTGGAGGTGGGTTTAGGGATAGGTACATGAGGTAGGTTTAAGGTAATAGGTGTAGGTGGGAGAGGGGTATTTTTGATATGCTAGGGCCAATGGGGATAAGCGAGGGTGTAGGTTTAGGACTTGGAGAGGCAGGTTTCATAATGGTAGGGGGTTGTAGGATAGTTTAGGGCTAGAAATGATGGGCGTTGGGTTGTTCTAGGGTCGGATCGGGGGTAGGTATTGGGATCTGGGTGTAGTGGGTTAGGTTTGGGGTTTGTCCATGGGTGGTGTTGGGGGTTTGGTAAAGGGATAGAGTAAGAGGGTATGTTTAGGGGTAGGGTGCTGGATTAGGTATAGTGATTCTGGGTGTCAGGGGGGGTGTTGAGGGCTAGGATGTTTGGGTGATGTCTTTATAAAGGGTTGGGTGTATGTTTACTGATGTGAGATTATGTTGCAGGGGTTGGATCAGGACTATTGTTAGAAGGTTTAAAGGGTTGGATTAGTTATATGGTGGGGATTGAATAGGGATCTCAGTATAGGTGGTTGGTTGGTTTGGGGATAAGGATAGTGGGTTACATTTTGTGTTAGGGTGTAAGTTGGGGAGGGGTTAGTTTCGAGCTAGGGGTGAAGGGGGTTGGCATAACGATTTGTTTGGTGGTACATATAATTTATTGGTGGTTTGTGTGGTTGAAGGGGTTGTATTATGTCTAGGGTCATGGAATGTGGTTAGGGATAGAGTTAGTGCATGGGAATATGTTTAGGGATGTGGGTATGGGGTGGCAGTGGATTAGGGCCAAAGGGAGGGGGTTGTAGGGGGTGGTTAAGGGATAGGGGTTGGGGATTGTTTATGTATATGGTTATAGGTTTAGGGTTAAGGAGAAGTCTAGGGGTGTAGGTTTAAGGTTTAAGGAAAGGGATGGGGTGGGGGGTTTCAGGCTCTAGCGGTCGGTGGGTGTAACACCCGAGACTTTTATGAGAAATATTTTGTTTTTATGTTATATAAATCATCAAAGGAATCTTTCACTACCCACCACACTAGCTTGGCTTGCTTTACACTCAAACACGGCCTTCCTCAATAGCTTGCGTCGCACGCAATACCGAGTTTCACTAAACAACAATATGCTATTAAAATATTATTAAAACTAGCCGTTATGAATAGTAATAACCACTTTTTGAAATTTTATAAATTTTATTTTTCAAAATGGACTTCATTTTTGGATTCGGAATATCAAAATTAGCCTAGGGTGAAATTTTGGTATTTTTCTGAAAACATTCAATTTTTGATGAATAGTAAAAACACTGGGTTACTATTTAAAAATCGACATTTTATTTAAATAATTATTTATTTAAATTTATTTTAGGTCAAAATTGATACATAATACCTATATAAGTTCAATTTAATTCATTGGAGTAATTTTATAATAATTTTAGATATATAAAAATTTTATTGAACTTTTCACCGTCTCTTACCCACCTCCTAGGAGAATTTGAAAATTTACATAAAACTTAATTTTACCGCTTCTGTGAGTGGAATTTCAAAACTCCGAGATACACGGTTGATGTAAGTAAGTAAAATGTGGTTCAATGAGATGAAAATAATTTTTGGTGAATAATATCTTTTTACTTTTATTTACCACGGTTAAAAGTAAATAGGGTAATTAAGAGTAAAAATGATATTATTATTACCGTAACACATGTCCTAATTCTATTGGATAAGTATAATTCGACCAAAAACAACCTTAGGAATAAAATATGACCATTTAGGCCCACTCGGATTAGATTAGGACATTTATTATTAATTTATTTAAAGAAGGGTTAAAATAGTTAAAATCGAAGTATAATAAGTAAATAATTTTTAATATAGGGTTATACATGAGATAAATTAGACTATAAATATTAATTAGAAATAAAAAAATATTTCCTACATAATGGTATATTATTTGTAATTTTTAGACATTAAATAATTTTATTTATTTATGATACAACGATGATGCAGTAATTATCTTATTAATGAAATATTGACATAATTGATTTTATAAATACCAAAATAATTGTAATTTTAGACTTTTTATGAATTCCACTAATTTTATAGATTAATATGACATGTTAGTATTGATTTAATTAACTTTTTTAGAATTAATAATTCTGTTATGAGTTTCACAAAAATAAATTACTAAATAGTGTCAAAATTGACATAAAATAGTTTTTAAAACAAATATTATATTATTAATTGTTATTATATTCCTAAAAATCTATGGTTGGGCCAAAATACTTTTATCGTGATAGGTGTATCATTAATTGACCACTTGGGGGTCTCTTGGATGTATATGGTAGGTTTATTAACTATATAATATAAAAATACAAAGTGACATGGTAAATGTCAATTAATTAACTAGGAGTTAAAACTAAACGATAAAGTTAATATAATGACCTAAACATGTCTAAATTCTATTTTATGAGAGGATTTCGACCCATACCCACCTTAGCTTCAAAATATATCAATTTGGAGCTATTAAAAACCGAATTTTACTTTATAATAAAATAATATTTTTAGTTATTCCAATGGTGCCCCTCTCCTCCCTTATAAAAGGGCACCTCCTCCCTCCTTTCCTCACACCACTTTGAGCCTTCAAGCTTGTCCAACCCCTACCAAATTATCTTCTCCACTTTCCTAGAAACATCCTAGAGGTCCTGGTCTTTTTTAAAGACCAATTGTAGTGCCCTAAGAGGAAGTCTCAAAGAGGCGCTTCAAAGAAGAGGTAATGTCTGTTACCGATTCATTCAACATTATTTCTTCTTCCACTTATTCTTATTTAGTTGTTTAATTGTGAAGTAATAACATCAGTATCACCCATATACTGATATGATTTTATAAGTATGAAAAAACCCTATTTCACCATCTATCCATCCTACGGAAAATGAAATCTCCGCGCGTGCGTGTGTACGGAATAACGTCTCCACGCCGTGGTGTAATCTATTTTCCACCACCACCTTACTTGGATGGGTATAATGGTGTAAATAATAACTATATATGATTATTGTAAAGTGATATTTATTCTGAAATAGTATATATACACTCCATTACAATTTCACGATCATGGGAACGACATCATCGTTCGTGCGTACGTACGGAATACCGTCTCCACGATGTGATGCGACTCGTTCTACATGATCTTCATTGCATAATGATTATATAAATTAATTTAATGAAATAATATGATATATATTACACTAATACCATTCTGGAAATGAGGTATCTATAACCTAAAAATAATAATAATAATTTATTCGACAAAACACGCATAAGAACAAAAAAGTAATAAACACCCGAATAACAAGTAGTAATGAAATATTACTAATAAGAAGCTAATAGTATGACCATATATGATATCATAAAAATATTTATGATTATGGAATAAGTCAATAACATTATTTTAATCATTATACTGAAGGTTCGGACACTTACAAAGCAAATCGGACCTATGGTAAGGGAAATATCACAATCTCATTTTTATCCGAGATTGTTTATACTTTGGAATTTAATGGGGTTTATTTTATCATCCACATCCATGTTTCCTCACTATGTAATATTGTTTACATCCACCTACAATTGATTAAATCCAATCTTACCCTTCGATGAGTTTTTAGTAAAAGACATGAAAGGAATATTTTGTCATTTTTCGTACGAGGTACTTTTTGACTATTCCGACAAAAGTACGAGAAGAATGTTTTTTTTAACTTATACGGCATGAATGGATTTTTAAAACATTATTTCGAAGAAGCTTCCTTTACATGTTTCAAGTTTATTTTTAATCAACTTCTTTTAGTTTAAAATTGTATGACATTTTAAGAAAGGAAAAATGTTTTTGAAGTATAAAGGATATTTTCCTCAAGAATGGAGTTCAAGTGTTTTATCAAAATTATTTTCCATCTAAGATAATATAGGGTTCTGTTTCTATCCCTATTATTACATTGATTTGACTATGTTGTGATGGAAATATTTTTATGAATTCCTTTATCTTATATGAATTGTTTTATGATATCACGATGTTTAAGATTCCCATTTTTTATTACATGGGTTATTCTATGATGTATGATTTATGATTTTTTGGCACACGTAAGAATGGTATCATTATGAGATGGGTAGGACCTATATCTCCCTCCAATGCATTGGGTAAAGATTTTATATCTCATGAGATAGACATGGCTAGAACATCAGGTTAAACCGGTTTTGTAAAATAGGACTGAAACGAGGAGTGAACTCGATTCAGAAAAGGACTTTGCCCACTAAGATAGTCTTGGCAATGAGTCTTGACTAATAAGAAATGATTCTCTATGATTATGTGTGTATGCCACAAAGTTTCGTGTTTTAAGTTATGATTATTGGGATTAAATTTCACTACTATGATTTATCCCATGTTATGAAATAATGATCTCTTTTGCAGGTTACGATTTCCAAAAGTTATGTTCTTATGTATATGATGTGTTTGATATTTCTTTTGTTTACCCTTACTAAGCATTTATGCTCACACTTTTGTATGTTTTATTTCCCCAGGTCAGGAAGAAGGTTATTAAGTAGGTTATGCCAAAAGGGACTCTAAATATTATGAAATAAATGAGAGTCAAAGTAGATGCTTTATGAACAAGTTGTTTATGTTTCCCAATTTCTAAAGACACTATACCTATACGGTCCTATCCTAGTTTTGTTATATGTTGTATTAATTATGCTTCAATTTTGAAGTATTAACCATGTATTTAAATTAAGGGTCGTTATATTTGGTATCAGAGGAAAGGTGTAGTAAATATTTGGAAGCTAGGATGTGAAAGCCTTAGTAAGAAACCTAAGGATACGTCTAATCATAGAACACAATATTAGTGTTTTAGAAATGGCCATGAATAACCTAGGATAAGACCTTAAGTGTGAAATTTTATTCTTGATTATGTGGTTTTCCTATTATAAGTAGTGTTTCTCACACTATTCTTCTCGGTTTTAGTCAATGGCTAGAACCCGAAGGAACCGTGTTAATGCTGAATGCGACGGGCAATGCAATGATTGTCCCCCTGAGCAACCAAATGTTATGGGAGCTGAAATGAAAAATCTTATAGCCATTCTCACACAACTTTCTGAAGCTATGACTCATGCAGTATTTCCAAAAGAGCAAAGGAAGGAGCAACATTCTGTTGAATCCTTCACGAGAGAGCGTCCACCTTCATTCAGCGAGCCTTTTGATCCATTAGTGGCTGAACAATGGATCAGTACCGCTGAAAAGAAATTTTTAGTTCTTCAATGTTCTGAACATGATAAAGTCATCTTAGTAGTGTATTGTTTGGAAGGTGATGCTGATCAATGGTGGAATCTTATTAAGAATACAAGGCAAAGGGATGAAATTGAGTCCATGGAATGGGACGAGTTCAAGAAATTATTTTTCAATAAGTACTTCCCTCATATTCTCTGAACAAAGATGGAGAAGGAGTTTCTTGAACTAAAGAAAAAGGATGATGAATCTATTGGTACCTATGAAGCAAATTTTACAAGACTTTCAAGGTACACTTCTAGTATTATTATCCAACCCGAGAGTAAGATCGATCGATTCTTTAGTGGCTTAAAACCAAGTCTTCGAAGGGCGTTAGCCATAAGGGACTTCAATAGCTACGAGGAAATAGTTTGATGTGCTCTCAAAGTTGAGATGGAGATTGGAGTAACCCATCAGTCATATGGGTTTTATAAGAAGAGGAAAATAAAATTCAAAGGAAAATCTAAAGAGCACACTGAAAAGAAGATGAGCTTTCCCTTATTCTCAAAGTGTGGAAAGAAATATGGAGGGAGTTGTCTTAAAGGGACAGGTAAATGTTTCAAATGTGGAAGGGAAGATCATCAGGCATTTGAATTTTGCAATGATGGGAAGAAGATATCTAATGATGAAAACAAGGGAAGAGATACGCAGAATGAACATACTACACTTCAATGTTTCAAGTGCAAGGAGATGGGGCATTATGCCAATCAATGCCAAAATCCAAGGGTTGATGATGATAGTTGACGTCAAAAAACTCTTAAGGATAAATACAAAGGAAAGTAACATGAAATTTCTATCAGCGTTGTGGAGTATGATAATGAGGTGGTGAAAGGTACACTTACCATCCAATCTAAAGTAGAAAATGTTTTATTTGATTCTGGATCTAGCCACTCTTTTATTTCTGAAGAATTTTCTAAGGGTATCACCGTATTACCTCAACAATTAGATGTTGAGTTAGCTGTGACAACCCCTAATGGCACAACAGTCGCATCAAAAGTTTATAATTCTTCTCCGATTGATGTTTGTGGGAAAGTGCTTCCTGCAAATCTTGTGATCCTTCCTATAGTGGAATTTGATGTGATTCTTGGAATGGATTGTCTTTCTTTATATGGAGCTCATATCAATTGCCAAAGAATGGAAGTCACATTTCATATTCCAGATCAATCTATGATCGTCTATCGATGCAAGGATGAACATAACCTTCCAGTGGAAATTTCTTCCATCTTATGGGTCTTGATTCCACTAAATGAAAGTTATTTATCTCAAATGGTTGGTGAGAAACTCACGATTAAGAATATTCCCATTGTACGGGAGTTTGACGATGTTTCTCCAGAGGAATTTTCGGGTCTTCTACCAAATCGTGAAGTAGATTTTTCAATAGAACTCGTACCGGGTTCTTTGCCTATTTCAAATACACCTTATAGAATGGCCCCAATTGTGTTGCAGGAATTGAAGAAGCAACTCCAAGAGAATCTTGATAAGGGATTCATACGCCCTAGTGCGTCACCTTGGGGAGGACTTATTCTATTTGTTATGAAGAAAGCTGGATCAATGAGACTCTGCATTGATTATCGAGAACTCAACAAGATCACTATCAAGAACAAATATCCTCTCCCGTGCATTGATTACTTATTTGTCCAACTACGCGGAGATCAGTACTTTTCCAAGATTGATCTTCGTTCAAGGTATCATCAATTAAGGGTCCAAAGGGAGGATATACAAAAGACAGCGTTTTGTATAGGTTATGGACACTATGAATTTATAGTGATGCCATTTGGTCTTACTAATGCCCTTTCTATATTCATGGATCTGATGAATAGAGTCTTTAGAGACTATCTTGATCAGTTTGTTGTAGTCTTTATAGACGATATTATTGTCTATTCAATGAGAAAGGAAGAACATGAAGATCACTTGAGAATTATATTGAAGACCCTGAGAAAGGAGAAGCTTTATTCAAATTTACAAAGTGTGAATTTTGGCTTCAAAAAGTTTTCTTTTTGGGTCACATAATCTCAAAAGAGGGGATATCTATGGATCCAGTAAAAACAGAGGTTATCGAAATATGGTCGAGACCAACAACAGTAAATGAGATCCGACGTTTTCTTGGTTTGGCTTGATATTATCGACGTTTTGTGAAAGATTTTTCGCGATTATCTAATCCACTCACCACGTTGACTCAGAAAGGAGTTAAGTTTGTTTGGACAGAGAAATGTGAAGAGAATTTCAAGGAGTTGAAAAGAAGGTTATCCAGTTCCCCTGTGCTCACACTGCCTTGTAGTGGAGAAAGGGTTGTGATCTACAGTGATGCATCCAAGAAGGGATTGGGGTGTGTTCTTATGCAAAATGATATGGTGATAGCTTATGCCTCACGACAGTTGAAAATACATGAGAAAAATTACCCAACTCATGATTTGGAGTTAGCTGCGGTAATCTTTGCATTAAATATTTGGAGGCATTATCTTTATAGAGAATGGTGTGACATTTATACTGATCATAAAAGTTTAAAGTATATTTTCACAAAAAGGAGTTGAATATGCGCCAAAGAAGATGGTTGGAGCTGATTAAGGATTACGACTGGTCAATTCATTACCACCCTGGGAAAGCAAACAAGGTGGAAAGATGCATTTAGTCGACAAGACCATGCCAGTTTATCCGTGATGAGGATCACAAAAGATCCAATATTTATGGATTTACAAAGGATGGATCTTGGAATTATAATGGAAGGGGAAAAATATTATCTTTCTCAAATGAATTTTCAACCATCTATACATGTGAAGATTAAAGAGGCACAAATAGAAGCTGTCGAGTAACAAAATAAGCTGAGAAATGTTCCTGAATTCAACCTTGATTGTTATGGGATAATAAAGTTCATGAATCGGGTTTGTGTTCCTCCCATACCCGAATTAAAGGAGCTGCTGGATGAGGCTCATAGTTATTTATTCTCTATTAATCCTAGAAGCACGAAGATGTATAGAGACCTGAAAGAGTACTTCTAGTGGGATGTCATGAAAAGAGATGTTGCTGAATATGTCTCTCGTTGCTTGGTTTGTCAGCAAGTTAAATCTGAGAGACAGAAGTCTAAGGGGATGTTACAACCATTACCCATACCCGAATGGAAATTGGAAAACAACACTATGGACTTTGTCACAGGACTTCCTAAAACATCCAAAGGAAATAATGCTATCTGGGTCATAGTTGATCGTCATACTAAGTCTGCACACTTTATTCCTATTAGAGAGGATTTCTCTCTGGATCAGCTTGCCAGGATATATGTAAAGGAAGTGGTAAGATTGCATGGAGTACCAATTTCTATTATATCTGATCGGGATCTGAGATTTACCTTGATGTTCTGGCAAAGTCTTCAGCATACTCAAGATACAGAGTTGAGTTTCAGCACTGCTTATCATCCTCAGACAGACGGTCAGTATGAGAGAACAATTCAAACTCTAGAAGATATGTTGAGAGCTTTCTCTATAGATTTCAAAGGTGGTTGGTATCAACACCTACCATTGGTGTAATTTTCTTATAATAATAGCTTTCAATCCAGTATTCAGATTGCTCCTTATGAAGCTCTCTATGGAAAGAAAAGCAGGACTCCAACTTGCTGGGATGAAGTTGGGGAAAGAAAGCTATTAGTACCTGATCTTGTTGATGAAATGGCAGAAAAGGTCAGATCTATTCAACAACACATAAGAGCATCTCAGAGTCGACAAAAAAGTTGTGTCGACAACCGAAGAAAAGACTTAGAGTTTGAAGTGGGTGATAATGTGTTCTTACGAATATCTCCTGGGAAGAGGGTCATGAGATTTGGAAAGAAGGGAAAGTTGAGCCCTTGATATATCGGTCCATTCGAAATACTAGATCGTGTTGGGAAGGTAGCTTACCGATTGGCGCTTCCACCAAAGTTGTACATACATGATCCCTCACATGTACTCAGCTCAGAAGTTGTACCGCTGGAACAAGATCATTCTTATAAAGGACAACTGATAGAGATTCTGGATCATAGCGAAAAATTTTTACAGAACAAGACCACTCGCTTGGTGAAAGTTTTATGGAGGAACCACCAATTAGAAGAAGCTACATGGGAGCTCGAGGATATGGTGAGGGAGAGGTATCCTCATCTGTTTGTTACAAAGTGATGAATTTTGAGGGCGAAATTCATTTTATGGGGGGTAGAATGTAACACCAGAGACTTTTATGAGAAATATTTTGTTTTTATGTTATATAAATCATCAAAGGAATCATTCACTAGACAGAAAAATATCTTGGCTTGCTTTACACGCAAACACGGCCTTCCTCGATAGCTTGCGTCGTACGCAATACCGAGTTTCACTAAACAATGATATGCTATTAAAATATTAATAAAACTAGCCATTATGAATAGTAATAACATGTTTTTGAAATTTTATAAATTTTATTTTTCAAAATGACTTCATTTTTGGATTCGGAATATCAAAATTAGCCTAGGGTGAAATTTTGGTATTTTTCTAAAAACTTTCAATTTTTGATGAATAGTAAAAACACTGGGTTACTATTTAAAAACCAACTTTTTATTTAAATAAATATTTATTTAAATTTATTTAAGTTCAAAATTGATACATAATACCTATATAAGTTCAATGTAATTAATTGGAGTAATTTTATAATAATTTTAGATATATGAAAATTTTATTGAACTTTTCACCGTCTTTTACCCACCTCCTAGGAGAATTTGCAAATTTAGATAAAACTTAATTTTACCGCTTCTGTGAGTGGAATTTCAAAAATCCGAGAGACACGGTTGATGTCAGTATGTAAAATGTTGTTCAAGGAGATGAAAATAATTTTTGGTGAATAGTAACTTTTTACTTTTATTTTCCTCGGTTAAAAGTAAATAGGGTAATTAAGAGTAAAAATGATATTATTATTACCCTAACACATGTCTTAATTCTATTGGATAAGTATAATTTGACCAAAAACAACCTTAGGAATAAAATATGACCATTTAGGCCCACTCAGATTAGATTAGGACAATTATTATTAATTTATTTAAAGAAGGGTTAAAATAGTTAAAATCAAAGTTTAATAAGTAAATAAATTTTAATATAGGGTTATAAATGATATAAATTAGACTATAAATATTCATTATAAATAAAAAAATATTTCCTACATAATGGTATTTTATTTTTAATTTTTAGACATTATATAATTTAATTTATTTATGATACAATGATGATGCGGTAATTATCTTATTAATGAAATATTGACATAATTGATGTTATAAATACCCAAATAAATGTAATTTGAGACTTTTTATGAATTCCACTGATTTTATAGGTTAATATGACATGTTAGTATTGATTTGATTAACTTTTTTCGAATTAATCATTCTGTTATGATTTCAAAAAAATCAATTACTAAATAGTGTCAAAATTGACATAAAATAGTTTTTAAAACAAATATTATATTATTAATTGTTATCATATTCCTAAAAATCTAATGATCGGCCAAGATACTTATATCATGAGAGTTGTATCATTAATGGACCACTTGGGGGTCGCTTGGAGGTATATGGTAAGTTTATTAACTATATAATATAAAAATTCAAAGTGATATGATAAATGTCAATCTAATTAACTAAGAGTTAAAACTAAAAGATAAGGTTAATATAATGACCTAAACTTGTCTAAATTCTATTGGATGAGAGGATTTCGACCCATCCAAACCTTAGAATCGAAATATATCAATTTGGAGCTATTAAAAACCGAATTTGACTTTGTAATAAAATAATATTTTTAGTTATTCCAAAGGTGCCCCTCTCCTCCCTTATAAAAGGGCACCTCGTCCCCCCTTTCCTCACACCACTTTGAGCCTTGAATCTCGGCCAAACACTTCCAAATTATCTTTTCCACTTACCTAGAAACATCCTAGAGGTCCTGGTCTTTTTCAAAGACCAATTTTAGTGCCCTAAGAGGAAGTCTCAAAGAGGCGCTTTAAAGAAGAGGTAATGTCCGTTACCGATTCATTCAACTTTATTTCTTCTTCCACTTCTTCTTATTTAGTTTTTTCATTATGAAGTAATAACATCAGTATCACCCATATACGGAAATTATATTATAAGTATGAACCAACCCTATTTCACCATCTATCCATCTTATGGAAAATGAAATCACCGCGCGTGCATACGTACAGAATACCGTCTCCACGCTGTGGTGTAATCTATTTTCCACCACCACCTTACTTTGATGGGTATAATGGTGTAAATAATAACTATATATGATTATTGTAAAGTTATATTGATTCTTAAATAGTATATATACACTCCATTACAATTTCATGATCAAGGGAACGATATCCTCGCTCGTGCGTACGTACGGAATACCATCTCCACGATGTGATGCGACTCGTTCTACATGATCTTCATTTCATAATGATTATATAAATTAATTTAATGAATGAATATGATATATATTCCACTAAACCATTCTGGAAATGAGGTATCTATAACTTAAAAATAAGAGTAAGAATTTATTCGACAAAACACACATAAGAACAAAAAAGTAATAAATACCCGAATAACAAGTAGTAATGAAATATTACTAATAAGAAGCTAATAATATGACCATATATGATATCATAAAAATAATTATCATTCAGTAATAAGTGAATAACATTATTTAAAACATTATACAAGAGGTTCAGACACTTACAAAGAAAATCGGACCTAATGTAAGGGAAATATCACAATCTCATTTTTATCCGAGATTGTTTATACTTTGGAATTTACTGGGGTGTATTTTATCATCCACATCCATGTTTCCTCAATATGTAATATTTTTTCCATCCACCTAAAATTTTTTAAATCCAATTTTACCCTTATTTGAGTTTTTAGTAAAAGATATGAAAGGAATCTTTTGTCATTTTTCGTACGAGGTTTTTTTGACTTTTCCAACAAAAGTACGAGAAGAATGTTTTTTAACTTATACGGCATGAATGTATTTTTAAAACATTATTTCCAAGAAGATTCCTTTACATGTTTCAAGTTTATTTTTAATCAACTTCTTTTAGTTTAAAATTGTATGACACGTTAAGAAAGGACAAATGTTTTTGAAGTAGAAAGGATATTATCCTCAAGAATGGAGTTCAAGTGTTTTATCAAAATTATTTTCCATCTAAGATAATATTGGTTTCTGTTTCTATCACTATTATTACATTGATTTGACTATGTTGTGATGGAAATATTTTTCTGAATTCCTTTATCTTATATGAATTGTTTTATGATGTCACTATTTTTAAGATTCCAATTTTTTATTACATGGGTTATGCTATGATGTATGGTTTATGATTTTGTGGCACACATAAGAATTGTATCATTATGAGATGGGTGGGACCTATATCTCCGTCCAATGCACTGGGTAATGATTTTATATCTCATGAGATAGACATGGCTGGAACGGAAGGTTAAACCGGTTCAGTAAAACATGACTGAAACGAGGAGTGAACTCGGTTTAGAAATGGACTTTGTCAACTAAGATAGTATTGGCAGTGAGTCTTGACTAATAAGAAATGATTCTCTATGATTATGTGTGTATGTCACAAATTTTCATGTTTTAAGTTATGATTATTGGGATTACATTTCACTACTATGATTTATCTCATGTTAAGATATTATGATCTCTTTTGCAGGTTAAGATTTCCAAAAGTTTTGTTCTTATGTATATGATGGGATTGATATTTCTTTTGTTTACCCTTATTGAGCATTTGAGATCACCCTTTTGTATGTATTATTTCCCCAGGCCAGGAAGAAGGTTATTAAGTAGGATATGCCAAAATGGACTCTAGATATAATGAAATAAATGGGAGGAAAAGTAGATTCTTTATGAACCAGTTGTTTATGTTTCCCAGTTTCTAAAGACACTATACCAATATGGTCCTTTCCTGGTTTTTTTATGTTGTAATAAGTATGCTTAAATTTTGAAGTATTAACCATTTATGTAAAGTAAGGGTTGTTATAGTGGGGTCGTGTAGGGATTGGGTTGAGGTGTAGGTTTAGGGTGGTGGGTGTAGGAGAGGGTGGTTTAGTGAAAAAGTAGATGTAGTTTTGGTGTATAAGTTACAAAAGTATAGGTGGGTGAGGGTAGGTTTACTATGTATAGGGGGACTAATATGGGGTAGTTTTCTGACTTGGATGTGTGAAGTAGGGGGTGGGTTTAGGACCAGGGTGTTGGTTTAGGGCCAGAGATATAATTAGGGTTATGGATATTGGTTGGGGGACATGTTGGTTTATGTATCAGGTGTTTGGTAAGGGTCTTGGTCCAAGAGTATGTTTAGGGAATTGGGTGTTTGAATGTGGTTAGGGGAAGGAATAATTGTTTTGGGATTTGGTCGGGGGTGTATGGGGGGATTTTTTTAGGGATAGGGCCATGGGAAATATCATTGTTGTGGATGTCACTGCGGGTTTAATTTGGGAAAGGTCACCGTGGTAGGTTTAGTATAGTGGGTGAGGGGCTGTAAGGGGTATAGTGGGTTTGATTTAGGGCTAGTGTCATCAAGGTAGTATTAGGGATGTGTTCATAGGATGGGGGTAAGGGGATCATATTAGATATTGGGACAGGTTGTAGGAGGATATGATCTGTGTTAGGGCCAGGTTTAGGTTTAGGGATGTTTGTGTAGGTTTTTTAGTTTAGGGGTACATCCAAGGGGGTTTTGGGGCTAGTCTAGTGCATGGTTTGTAGGTAGATTTAGTTCTATGGGTTAATGAGGGGGGTTAGTTTAGGGATATGTCTAGGGGATGTAAGGGGTTTTTCTAGGTCTATGGCTCGGGGAAGGTTTGGGGATCTTTATATAGGTTGGGGTGTTTAGAGCTCTGACCGATGGGTTAGGGTAAGGGCTGTCAGTGTAGGTGTGGTGTTGGTTTAAGGATAGGGTGGTGGGGTGGCAGGTGATGTTTGGTGGGATAGGGATGAGGGGGATAAGTTGGGTGTAGTTTTTTTATTGGAAGGGGGTTAGGGGGTTGCTTTAGGTTGATGGAAGGGTTTAGATTTAGGGACGACTGTGTAAGAGCATGGATTAGGGAATTGTTTGGTGTTTTTGTGGGGTTTAATTAAGGCTAAATATGTGGGTATGTTTATTGATGTTGGTATACAAGGGGTGGGTTTTGGTCCATGTTCGGGGGTGGTAGTTTTAGGTCTATGGGTATTTGTGGGGGTTAAATTATGATTAGGGTTGGGAGAGTTGTGATTGTGGTAAAGGCAAAGGTTGGGAGGGTTGGTGGGAGGTGGCTTTTTGACTGAGAGGGGGTGTGGGTGGGGTTGGGAGTTGGGAGTTGGTTTAGGTATTGGGTCGGGGGTAGTTTTAAGGAAATGGGTGGGTAGTTTTGGGCTATATCCATGGGGTGTAGGTGGTTGGTTTAGTGAAACATAGATGGGATGGGATTAGGGATATTGGTGTTGGTGGGAGGTTTGCTTATATCTAGTGTTAAGGTTGTCTGGTTTAGGTTTATGGGTGTTGCTTGGGGGGTGGTTAGTATGGGATATGGGGTAGGTTTTGTGTTCTAATGTCAATGGTGGTTGTGTGTGGGGGTGTTGGTTAAGGACTATGAGGGGTATATGGGGGTTGGTTTATGACTACTGTCATGTGGTAGGTTAATGGATGTGTGTGTAAGAGATTTCTTTGTGGTTTGTGAATGTTGATGGTTTATGGTTTTCTATATATGTGGTGGGACTTTAGGGAAATGGAATAGGGGGTAGTGGTGGGAGGAGAGTGGGGGTGTTGGGGGTGGGTTGGTGTGTATGGGTTGGTGGTGGGTAGTGGTGTAGGGGGTTCATTTCGTTATATGGTCCGAGATGGTTTGTTGGGGTGTAATAATGGCTCTTATGGGGGGTAGGTTTAGGATTGTGGGTGTATGTGGGTGGGGGATTTGTTAATGGAGAGGGTTGGAGGTGAGGGTATGTTTTGGGATATTTGTGTAGTTGTGGGTGTGGGTAGGATTGAGGGTCTAAGGCCATGTGGGTATGTTAAATACTATGAGGGGTTGGCCTACAATAGATGGGTAGGATGAGGGCTAGGAATGGGGGGTAGCATTAGGGACGTGTGCGTTTGGATGTGTGGTGGTGGGGGGGGGGGGTAAGGATAGGGTATTGGCGTGTAGGGGGTTCATTTTGGGATATGGATGGTGTTAGGACTGGTGGGGATGTATGGATCTTGGTTTTGGGTAGGTTTCTTTCCAATGAGGGTGTTTTTGGGGAGAGAAAGGGGTGGGGGATGGATGGTTGAGATAGGTGGGGGTTTGGGGTTAGGGTATGGGAGGTGGTAGGGTGGGTGTGTGATGGGGGGTATCCATGGGGGTTTGGGCTAGGGGTGGATGGGTTATGGGTAGGGTTTGTTGTCGGGTTGGGGGTAGGTATCATAGGGGTGAGGGGTGTGGGGTGTGGGGTTTGTGGTGTAGGTCTGGTTGGGGTGTATGGATATGGCTTTGGGATATGCTTTAGACTATCAATGTTGGTGGGGGATTGGTTTAGGTCCAAGGATTTTGGAGGTATGTGTAAGGCTTTGGGTGTAGTGGGGTAGTTTTTCTTTATGTCCATGGGGCTAGGTTTGGGAGGATATTTACAATAGGGGTTAGGTTATTATTGGGGGGGTGGGTAGGGGTTGGATTAGGGATTGGTTAAGGATAGGTTGGTAGGTTTAGGGGTAGGACTGAGGGTTGGTTTAGAGATGTGTGTTTGTGTGTGTGTGTTTGAGTTGGTGGGGGCTAGGGAGAGTGTTAGGGGGTTGGATTAGGTCTAGCTGTGGAGGGTAGGATTGGTGGGGGTTTATATTAATTAGGTCAGGGTAGGTTTAGGGATGTGGGTGTCTGTGGGGATGGGGTTTGGGTGGGAGACGGTTATGGTTGGGGTGTGGGTAGGTGTGAGGGGAGGGTGTGGGGTTATGAGTGGGGAGTAGGTGGAGGAAATTAGGGGTGGGGTATGTTTTGGGGATTTTGGAAAAGGTAGTTAATAAGAGGTTGGGTTGGGGGTATGAGTTTGGTTGGGATTGGCATGTAGGGTTGGGGTGGGGGGTAGAGGGTGTGTGGGAATGGATTTGGGGCAAGGGTTGGAGGTGGATGGATAGGGGTGGTATGGGTAGGGTGGGGGTGTATGGGTGGTGTCAAGGTTGGATTTTGGGATAGGGTCGGGGGTAGTGCTAGAATCATGGGGTGGGTTGGGGTTATTTTATGAATTTGATTGGTTGGGTTTGGTTATATAGGGTATACGATAGGTGGTTTTGAGGTGGGAATTTTTTTCAAGATATGGTCAGAGGGGGATAGGTTTGGGGGTTGGTGTGGGTAGGTTTAGGACTATGAGGGGGTGGTTGGTAGGAGTGTGATAGTGGTGGGGTGAGGGTGTAGAGTAGGGGGGTGTTGGTATAATGTGGGTGTGGTTCTTGTGTTGGGGGGGGGGTGAGGGTGTGAATGGTGTTGGTTGTCCGGGTGGGTGCTTGGGGTTTCAAGGGTTGGGGCAGTGTTTTGGGAGGTAGGTGGTGGGGGAGGCGTAAGTGATGGGTGCGGGGGTTGGGTTATGAAGGTAGGTGTTGGGTGGGGGGGGGGTTGGGTGTAATGGTTGGGAGTTAGTTGGGGGGTTGGGTATGTGGGGTAGAAGCATGAAGGTTTTCAGGGTTGTGGGGGTGGGAGGATGGACATGGGGGGGTGGGGGTGGGGTGGGTGGTTGGTCTTCGGGGTCATGGTGGGAGTATCGAGGGGGGGGGGGGCTATTATGGGGTCAGGTTTTGGGAGTAGGGGTATGGTAACCGAGTATGGTGGGGTTGTAGGGGTTGGGTGTATTGTTATAAGGATGGGATCAGGGGGTAGTATTGGTGGGGGTTTTCAACTTGAGAATAGTCATATTTTTAGGGCTGTGATTGTTGGTGGTGGAGTGGTGGGGTGGGTGGGGGTAGGGGTGGGGGTGGTGGTGTGGGTTATGGTGGGGTTGTGTGTTAAGGGTAGGTCTTCAGGGGGGTCGGGGTGGAGTGGTTGGGGGTGGGGTGGAGGTATAATTGGATTTGGAGTGTAGGGGGTAGTGGGGATTGGGTTTGGCGGTATGGGTAAGGGTGGTAGGCATGGGGGAGGGGAAGTTGTTTTAGGTCTTGGGGTAGAGAGTGGTGATTGTGTTATTTTAGAGCTAAGTCGGGGGGGGGGGGGGGTGGTGGGGGTTATATAGGGCTCAGTCATGGGGATAGATTTAAGGTCATGGTGTAGGTGGGGAGAGGGGTGCTGGTAACAGTTCGGGGGAAGGGGTGAGTGGGGTTGTGGTGGTGGTAGGGGTGGGGGAGAATATGATATGATTATTGGGGTGGGAGGGGTTGGGATGGGGTTTAGGGGTAAGCATGGGGGTGGGTATAAGTGGGGTAGGGGTAGTGGTGGGGAATATGGGAGGGGGTTGGGGTGGGAGGTATGGTGGGTTGGAATGGGATTTGGCTATAGCTATAGTGGTATGATTGGTTGGTTGGTGTAGGGGTGGTTGAGAGGGGGAGTGGGAGGGGGATTGGGTTATTGTTGGGGGTGTGGGGCGGGGGAGGTTAGTGTTGGTGTAGGGGTAGGGTGTTGGCAGTAGGGGTGGGGTGAATGGGTAATGGGTTAGGGTTGAGGGATGGGGGATGGGTATTTAGTTTGCTAGTGGGTTGGGGGAGTGGTAGTGGAGGGGGCGGGGGGTGTTGGTGGGTAACTGTGGGAAGATGGGTGTTGTAGTGGGTGTTGGTGGAACATGTGGGGTGTTGGTGGTGGTGGTGGTTGTGGATTTGGTGGTTATTGGAAATGCGGGCTCTGTTTTGGATAGGGTGGGTGGGGTTGGTTTTACTAGGGTGCAAGGCTTAGGCTTAGGGGTTAGTTTAGGGTTGTAGGTGTAGGTCGAGGGGAGGGCGGTTCGCTAAATGGTGGGGGTGGGGGTGGTGGGGGGGGGGGGGTTGTGGGTAGGGGTTAGTGGGTGGGTAGGAATGTGTGTTAGTGGGGTTGAGGGTACAGTTGGGAGGGTATGGGCTTGGGTAGGTAGGCATGGGCTGTAGTAGGAGTGGGGTTTGGAATATTATGGTGTTGGGGTAGGGGTGGGTTGTTGTAGGTTTGTTTGATGGGGTGATGGTGTGGGGGTGGTTTTAGCATTCAGTTGGTTGGGGTGGGGGTGTTAGGGGTGAGGGTGGGGCCATGATTGGGGGTAAGGGTTTGAGGGTAGAGGTGTGGTGGGTAGGTTTAGGGATAGGGTTGGAGGTAGGTCTTGTTGTGTGGGTTATCACTAGGACTAGGGGTAGAGGTGGGATAGTGGGTGTAGTTAAGGATGGGGGATTTGGGTGGGTGGTGTACATTTAGGGCTAGGGACAGGAGGTTGTGTTATATGGGGTTGGAGGTAGGTTTATTAATCGGGGGTTGGTTGGGGTGGAGGTAGGGGGTTTGTGGCGAGGGGACATCGGTTGGGTTGGGGTCTGGTAGGTTTAGGACTATGGAGAGGGGGTGTATTGTTTTACGGTTAGGTGTCTAGTGTCCGCAGGTACGATTAGGGATATGATTAGGGGTAGGTGGGGGGTGTAACGGTAGTGGGGGTTGAGTGTTTTTGTTTGTGTGTGTGTGGGGGGGGGTTGGATGGTAGGCTTAGGTCTGAGAGTGTGTGTTGGTTTGGGGTTATAGACCAGGGGTAGGTGGGTCGATGTAAGGATAGGGAATGGTGTATTGGTAGGGGAGGTTTAGGGATAGGGCGAGGTAAGTGCGGGGGGGGGGGGGGTAGGTGGGAAGTTTTTGGCAACATTCAAGATGGGTGTCTAAAAATGGGGTGGTTGGATTACAATATGCATGTAGGATGGGGGAGGGGTTGGTTTGTTGGTGAGTGTGGGGTCTAAGGGGTGTGTTGTAGGTTAGGGTTAGTTTGGGAAGGGGTTTGGTTGGGGGTGTCGATGGGGGTGGGGGTAGGTGGGATGGTTTTGGGCTAGGCCTCATGGGTAGGTGGTTCTGTTCGAGGCTGGGGTCGAGGAGTAGGTTGGATAAGTTGGTGTGGTAGGTGGAGTGGTGTTGGGTGGGGGGTTGTCAGTGGGGGTGCGGTGTAGTGTCAGTGGGTTGGGGGTATGTGGGGTGGTGTAGCTAAGGTGTGGGTAGCTAGGATGAGGTTTAGTAGGGTGGGGGGGGGTAAGTGATGGGTGGTAGGAAGGGAAGAGCTTGGTTGGGGATAGAAGTTTTTTAGAATGGGGGGGGGGATTGGTTGGTTGGTTTAGGGATAGGGCTCAAGTGTAGGATGTGTTTTAGGTTTTCTTGGTGTAAGTGGGTATGGGGGGGATGGATCAGTGTTGGGGGTAAAGGAGAA
Source organism: Viscum album (assembly GCA_963277665.1). Lineage (NCBI taxonomy): Eukaryota > Viridiplantae > Streptophyta > Magnoliopsida > Santalales > Viscaceae > Viscum > Viscum album. Next base: position 1,553,838,589 of record OY728156.1, read on the forward strand.
GGTATGAATAGGTCTGTGGGTGTGGGTTGGGTTGGTGGGTTTTGGTGGATATTTTTAGGACTGAGTAGGGTAGGTTGATGTATGGGTTAGTTTGGTGGGATAACTTCTTGGGTGGTAGGAGGGGGTTTAATGGACCGAGGAAATAAGTTTAGGGCCAGGGGCACTTCAGTTGGTTTAGGAATTAGGCTTGAAGATAGGTTGTTTGGTCTAGTGCAAGGGTCGAGGGTGGTGGGGGTGTTGGGTGGGGGGATAGCTCTATGGGGTGGGGGTATGTGGGATGTTTTAGGCTTGGTCTAAGGGGTTGGGTTGGGTTTGTGGTACATGTTTTGGACATCCCGAGTTGGTGTGGGGAGATGGGGTTGTAGAACTAGGAGTCGTTGGGGGGAGGGGGAGGCAGTTTTGATTAGGGCTAGGTCTTAGTGGTTGCGGGGTAGGTTTAAAGATAGGAATTGGGTTGTTGGTTGTAGAGTTGTGGGTGGCTTAGGGATGGTGTATGTGGGGTGGGGGAAGGGGTAGGTTGGAATTTGTAGGCTTGGTATGAGGGGGATGGGTGGGGTTGGATTAGGTTTAGGACATTGAGGGTGGGGGTTACGTTGGGTGGGAAAATTCTGAGGGGGTTGGCTTCATGGGACAAGTATGAGGGGTTTTGTGTTAGTGTGTGTCTGTGTGTGTGGGGGGTAGTTTTGTTTTAGGAGGGGATGAGGTTTGGTTTTTGGATTCGGTAGGTTGGGCTGGGGGATTTGGGGATTGGGGTAAGAGGGGAAATAGGTTTAATATTGGGATGTGGGGTAGGTGGGTTTGTTTAAGGTTACGTTGTGATGGTAGGGGGTCGAACATGGGCATGGGTCATGGGTGGGGTGGGTGGGGATAACTGGGGTGGGGTGATGGGGTGGTCTTATGTAAGTGGGGGAGAGGTGAGTGGAAAAAGGGTAGGTGGGAAGGTGTAGGTTAGGTCTACGGGTGTAGTCATGGTTGGTGGTTAGTTTAGGACTTGGAGAGGACAGTTAAGTGGGATCGGTCTATGGGGGGGGGGGGGGTAGTTTGGGGACTGGGAGGTGGTAGTCGTAGGTTTAGGTCTTGGTCCTAGGGGTTTGTGGGTAGTTTTTGTTATAACATCATGGGTGTATGTGGGGTTGGTTTATGGTTATGGGTATGTGTTGGGGGTCATTGTTTGTTGGGGATGGGGATATAGGTTTAGGATTGAGTGGGTGGTAGGGTGTTGGTTTAGGTCTAGAGACGTAAGTGGGATGGTTTAGGACTAGGGATGGGGTGTAGGTGGGCGGGTTGGTTTAGTTAATTAGGGTTTGTGTATAGGGTTGGGGTTTTGGATGGGTATGTAGGAATATTAAAGCGAGAGGGCATGTGGTGGATTAGGTATGGGGTCTGTTGTTAGGTGTGTAGGTTTAGGTGTATATTTAGGGGTGTATATCAGGGGTATGGTGATGATTTATGAATAGGCTGCATGTGTGTGTGTGTGTGGGGGGGGGGTACTGTGTAGGTTTTGGGCTAGGGGAGGTGGGTAGACTGGGTGTGTTGGGGGGGGGGGGGTAAGTGTGTATGATTGTGGGGGGGGGGGGATTTAGGGCCACTGTTAAATTAAGGGGGGGGGGGTGGTTGGGGCATAAGATTAGGAATGAGGGTAGATGTTTGTCTTAGGTCTTCACCTAGTGGGTGCGTGGGTGGGTTTAGGGCTAGGGTCAAGGTGTAGGTTGGGGTTGGTTTAGGGATGTGGTGTGTGTGGTGGGTGGGGGGAGGTTGGTGGGTTATATAAGGCCTAAGACTATGTGGGGGGGGGGGGGGTGGATAGGTTTTGGGATACAGATTTGGGGAGTTGGGTAAGGTGGTATGCTGGTAGGGTGTGGGATATATTTAAGGATCAGAGAGGGGGGTGGTACGTGGGTAGTTTTAGGTCATGCATTATAGGGTATGTGTGCTAGGTGTATGTGGGTAGATTGGGGGTAGATTTAAGGCTATGAGGGGGTTGGTGTAGGGGGGTTGTATTATGGATATGATTTGGTATAGGATTATAACTAGGTGTGGGGGTAGGTTTCTGGGGGTATTGTTTGGGGGTAGGTTTAGGTCAAAGATAGGGGTAGATTTAGTGAGAGGGAAAGGTAGAGGAAAAATTTAGTCTGGCTAGGTTTTGGGATGGGGCCATGGGGTAGGATATGGTGAGGGTAGGATTAGGTCTAGATATAGGGATATGTTTATGTATTGGGATAGGTTTAGGGTTATTAGTTAAATGGTCCGACCGTGGGTGGGGGTAGCTTTAGGTCTATGGGATGGGGGTATGTATATGGTGGATATTCCCCAGGGGTTACATTATGTCAAGGGTAGTGGTATGTTTAGGTGTATGATTAGGATGGATGGTTTCTGGGGATTGGGGGTTAAGTGGTGGTGGGTGTGGGTTTAGTGATCAAGATGGGTGGAGGTTAAGGATTTGGTATGGGGTATGTTTAGTGCTGGGGATGGGGGGAATAGGTTATCAACGAGGGTAGCATAAGTGAGGTGGGTTGATGGGGTAGTAAGGGTAAAGGATAAGGTAGAGGTGGGGGTTTAGGGATAGGATTTTTCATATGATTATGGTAATGGATAAGAGCTACGGGGGAGAGGGGTATGGCTGGGGGATGGGGTTAGGGTGGGGGTATGTAGGGGTAGGATTAGGGATGGGGTATGGGGCTAGTTTAAGGCTCGGGCAGGGTGTTGATCGGTAGGTATAGGGATATGGATGTGGGGAGGGGGTAGATGTCAGGGGGGGAGGGGCGTTAGGCTGGGCCTGACAGGGGTTTTAGGGTATGGGGATGGGGGTGTGGATTTGGGAGTTCTAAAGTGGGGTTCAGTTTAGGGATTTAGCATCCTGGTAGGTTAAGGGGGTAGGCTTAGTGTTGGGGGGATGGTTTAGACCCGGTTATAGGTGTTATTGTAGGAGGGGGTAGGTTTAGTGCTAGGTCCAGTAAGTGGGGGTGGGTTCCATGGGAGGGGGGTTGAACTGGTGTGGATTTAGGGCTACAGGGATGAGGGGTGAGGGTTTATGAGGGTTATAAAAATTTTAGTAATTTTGTGTTTAGGGCTAAGGTGTTTGGGGATGTTGGTTTATGAGGGTTATAATGGGTGTATGTTTTGGGGTATTGGGGCCTTGTTGGGACAAGGTGTTAGGTTTTTGGTTGGTTTTGGGTTAGGGTGGGTAAGTGTTGATGGGTGGATTTAGAGAAAGGGTCGATGGTAGGATTCATGTTGTGGCCGTGGGATATATTTAATGATGGGTTTTGAGGGTAGGTACATGTCTGGGGGATAGAGATAGGGTTGAATGTAGGTTTTCATCTCTACATAGGGGATAGGGGTAGGTTTAGGGCAAGGTATGAGGGGTCGGGTGAGTTAGGGATAAGGATGTGGGTAGATTTTTGGATGGGGGTAGGTTTAAGGTTAGGGTCGGGGTTGGGTTTATGGCTAGTATCCTGGGGTGGGGTGGGGGATTAAGGTTAGGGTTGGGGGTAAGATTAGGTTTTGGGATGCGTGCTTGGGAGTGTAGGTTAAGGCCTATGGAAGGGCAGTTGTATGGGATTGGGGGAGGTGGTTTATGGAATATGGGTTAGGGGTGTAGTATTAGGGGTATTGGGTTGGGGGTAGGTTTTGGAGGGATATGGCTGGGTAGGGTTGGGTGAGCACATTTTGGGTCGGTTTAAGGATAGAAGAATAGGTGGGAGTGGGTATGATTAGTTCATGGAAGGGTGGTAGGTTTATGCTTGGGGATGGGGGTAGGTTCTTTGCTAGGGATGGGAGATGGGGCCGAAGGGTAGGTTAAGGCTTGGTGTCAAAGGTGGAGGGGGGGGGGGGGTTCATGGCATCTGCCAGTGGTAGGTTTATGTCTCAGGAAGGGTGTGAGGGTGGGATGTGGGGGTTGTTTTGGGGGTAGGGTCATTCTAATGGGTAGACATTAGGATACAGTTGGGGGGTTTGGTTGGGAACAATGGATGTAGGCTTAGGCCAGTGGGAAGGGCTAAGGGGCTCGTATGGGGTGTAGGTTTAGGGGGGATAGGGAAGTGGTTTGGGAAATAGTTTTAGAGGGTTTGAGGACTGTTGGGGATGGGGGTAGGTTTAGGAATGGATTAGGGACTAGCAGTGGGTCAGTTTAGGGCATGAGTCAGTGTAGGTTTAGTTCTAGGGCCATTGGTAGGTTTAGTGATACTACTGGTGGGTGGTTTATTCCTATGGGCTAGAGGTGGGGTCGAGGTGTAGGATTAGGGATAGAGATAAGGATAATAGAAAACATGCTGATTGAGGAGTTGAACGTGTAAATTATGAGGATGGTGGAGCACAGAAATGGAAAAGACCTAAAGGGAGGATTTTGAAGCCCAATCACTGGATCACAGATTATTAGAATGAAGGGGGACTTATAAGAATTTATCATGAATATCCCTGGGGATTCCCAATCCCCTTGTCTTGGGGAAGCATTTGGGCCTATGATTAAATTTATTAAGGCCCAAATATTCTTTTAAAAAACCCAACCCATGTTGTTCTTTGAATTTCATGCCCACTGCCACCATAGAATATATAAGTCAAACATAGAGGATATAATTTTTAATGTGGTTGGATAGTTGTTATTACTTTTCAAAATGGTTTGATAGTTGTATCCTAAATCCATGTAAATAATCCAAAATATTAAGAAATATAATTTTGTAATTTTACTTGTGAAAACTAGGTGTTATGATTTTTCAAAACACTTTGGTTATAAAAGCCATACTTTCACTCTTAGGACCACAATAGTAGAATATAGTGTTAATATGGAATTTTTTGTATAAAACCATTATCTTAATTATTTATTTATGACTTATCAAAGGATTTTTCATCCTTCCTGGAATCAAGTGGCTAGTGTTCATTTGGAAAAGAACACTTCTGGTTCTACCTTGAAAAATATGACAATTCTCCCTCATTTACACCACTCATAGACCTCTTGACTTATTTTCTAATGGAGATCTCTGAGATCAAATGTTTACATTAAATAAGGTTCCTAGTAAACAACATAGTGGGTCCTGGAACCCATATCTATTAGGGGTAGGTTTAGGGATGCAGCTAGGGGGTGTGGGAGGCTGGGATGAGGGGGGTTATGTAGGTTCTAAGGGTTCTATGAAAAATGGACCAGGTTGGTGTTGGATTGGGGAGATGGTGAAGGGAAGGGAGGGGTAGTATAATTAGGGTATGGGATGAGTAATTAGGGGAGGGTTGTTTTAGGGATAGTTTTGGGGGTAGGTTTTGGGATGGGGATGGTGGTAGGATTGGGTTGGGGTCGAGGTTTAGTTTATGGTCTGGGAGTATGATAAGGCTATGGAACCTGGGTGGGGAAGAGGATTAAGGCTAGGACCAAGTTTAGGTTTAGGTATCGGGGAAGGTGTAAGGGGGTAAGTTTCAGGGTAGGGTTTGGGAGGTTTAGGAAGACGAGGTATTAGTGCAGGTATATGTCAAGGTTAGGGTGTAGGTTTTGGGATAGGTCTTGGTCAAGGGGATTAATGATGGTGTCACATGGAGCATGTTTAGGGATGTGGTGTGGGTGGGGTGGGGGAGGGGGAGTATATTTTATGGTTAGGGGTTAGAGGTTGGGTGGGACCTTAGGGGTGTAGGTTAATTGGGAGATAGGGATGTGGTCAGTTTTAGGTGTAGGCCTTGATAGCAGCTCTGGGGGGGGGGGGCGGGGCTTGGGTAGAGGGGTAAATTAATGGGGGTACATTTAGGGGTATGGATGAGGGCAGTGTAGGCTAGGATTGGAGGGTATAGGGATAAATGGTTCTAGATAATGGGGTATGATTAAGGATTGTATGTGGCGATGGGGGGGGGGGGGTAGTCTAGGGTCAAGGAGTAAATGCTTGGACGTTGGGGGTTACATTTAGGTCCACGGTTTTTAGGTTGGTTTAGGGATTAGGATGAGATATTAAGTTGGGCTTCTGGGGGTAATTGGGTGGGGTGAGGGGGTAAGTTTAGGAATCAGAATGGAGGTTTGGGTTGGGGGCTTGGGGCATTGGTTAATGGTAAGGGTCCTGGGTACAGTGGGTCATTATGTCTAGGATGTGGTTTATGTTTATGGATTAGGATATGTTCTAAGGATGGGTGGTAGGTTTAGGGATAGGGCCTAGGGTATGTATTGAGATAGGGTTTTGCTGGGGGTAGGCTTAGGAATAGGGTTCGGGGTTGGTTTTGGGACTGGGATAGGAGTGGGGGGATGAAGCATTAGGGAAAGGGTCTGTTGTAGGTATAGTGATAGAGACATGCTAGGATGGCGGTAGGCTTAGGGGTAGAGGCTAGGTTTAGGGTTGGGTGGGGGTGGGGGCATGGGATTAAGGGATAGGTTAAGGTTAGCGGCTAGTGGGGGTAAATAGATTAGGGCTAGGGTCAGTGGTAGGTTTATGGATCAGGCTAAGTGATAGGGGATGTCGGTTTAGGTATAGGGTTGGGTGTATGTGTAAGGATATGCATGGAAAGGTGGTATGTTTAAGGATAGGGTCCTAGGGGTTGGTTTTGGGATCAGTTTAGTTAATGATGGGTATTATTAGTGATATTTTTAGGGGTATGAATAGGGATAGGTCTGGGGAGATAGTTTTATTGCTTGGGGTTTGGTTTAGGGATGGGGTTGGCGGGTGGGGGTGGAAGATAGGGGAATAAGATTAGGACATGGGGTATGGTAGGGGATGGGGACTAGGGTATGTTAGGGTTGGTTTAGGGATAGATTCATGGAGATATTTTCATATAGACATTGGTAGGGGTGGGTATAGGGTTACTGTTTAGGGGGTAGGTTCTGTGATCAAGCATGGGGCCCAGCAATAGTTTTAGGGATAGGGCTAGGGTAGATCAAGGATATGTCTAGGATGGGGTTAGGGATGGTGGATGGGATGTTATTTTAATGGTTACTTGGATAGTGGTAGTTTTAGGGCTACAGGGTTAGAGTTTACGCTAGTTCAGGCGGCCTGGGGCTTTTGGGGTTAGAAATAAGGGGCCAAGTACGGTTGGGGTTGGGTAGGTTATGGTTCAGGGGTAAATATATTATAGGGTATGGGGTATGACTATGATGATAAACCATCATTGGAGTAAAAAGGTTACCAAGATGAGTCCACATTGTGGGATTTTCGAAATTCTAAATAATATTAAAAATAATAATATGGCTATGACATCTCATATTTTTACAGATACGATGAAACATTGAACCAAATGATCTTAAGATTGGAGGAACCATCAAGATGAAAATATCATTCATGTTCCCCAAGAGACTGATTCACATAAATGAAAAAAGGAATATTCCATTAAAACTATTTAAATAACAGACATGAGGATAGAAAAAATGATTAACATATTAAAAAGAAATAAGTGATTGCCAATAAGATTTCCCAAAATATTATGAATTTAGATTCTCGGGTCAGTAACATGTGGTTACATTCAAATGTATGTAAATAAATGGATGACGAAATGAAGGACTTTTATAATTTATAGGATGCTGGAGAAAATAATATAGATGGGGATGAAAGGCATCATAAAATCACTAAAAATTCTAAAACAATGAACCCTTGGCTCTAAAAAGTGAAAAGGAACCCTCCCCTCAATACATGTGAAATGAAAAATAAATGGAATATATCTATAAAATACATAAATTATATGAAAGAAACCTAATTGATTTAATTAATGAAATAGTGGATGAGAAAGTAGAAAAATAAAAACCTAAATATATAATTGAATTTGAATAGGTTTAAAATGTTGAGGTAGTGGAGGGGGAGTTTCAATTTAGAGAAGTAAATAATTTTTTCACCGAAGAAGACTATACAACATATGATAAAGAAAGAGGATCTAAAATCCAATGAAAAATCACCACACATAAAAGGATATGGATGATAATATAATGAATGATGAATCTTTAGAGATAATTGAGGCCATCATGAAAATATAATTTCCAATTTTTTAAAAAAATTTGAAAAAGGAATCTATAATTCATGAAGTAATTCCACAATTTTAACATAATGAGAAGAAATAAAAAGTATCCATGGAGGAAAACAACATGGGGATGAAAAAAGTTTCAATTATGAAGCACCTCTAATAGTAAATAAATAAATAAGTGTATTGGAATCACATATCTATCACAATATTTGATGACTGATATAAACATGATGTGTTAGTGGAAAAATAAATCTACAAAATATTTTTATATTTTCAATTCTAGATTCATCTATTAAATCTATACCAAATCTATAATTTACCTCAAATATATTTTACAATGTTGGAATGAAATTGAAAGAGTGAATTCATTTCAAATCTGTTCAATTTATAATTAGCTTCAACACCAGACCATGTAAAATTGTTTCAATCTACAATTATGTGACACCATGGTTAAAGATATAGTTAATAATCTCAAATTAATAAATTCTAGGATCAATCCCATGTTTTTAGATGGGATATTGTTTTATTAATTTTGGGATATGTGTGTAAATTTTTAAAATTCACATTCTCAAATCAATTTATTGTTTCTGAAAAATGATTACCAATATGATATTTGATTCTTGATGTTGATTCTTAGATGGTTTCTTCAAAAATCATATTATCAATGTTCATTCGAGGACCTTATAGACCGATTTCATTTATCTGAATCAAGAGATGGTTTTGATCCTATTTTGGAATTTCCATTCTCATTATATATTTCATGAATGTACAATGTGTTTGAAACATTACTATAATGTTTTAGTAAGTATTATTTAGGAATGATTATTTTAATACATATTTATATGATTGATGTATTTTAAGGATTTTATTTTAGTCCATTTGACAATGTGACCACCCCCTACATTTTATCTTTTGTCAAAATACAAGAAAACATGGAATCCCTTGATAAGAAGTCACCATGCAAGAATATTTTTCTATCCAACCCTTATTCTCTAAGGGTACTTTCATTACATCACATTACAATTAAAGAGGGATATGGGTGTTTCATGGTGCCACTAAACATGGGTTTCCTAGACAAAAATAACTTATTTACATTGATTAAAATTAAAAGTATATAGTTTTATATATTCATGTTTTTATGTTATCATACTATTATTGATAATTTCGAATCCACTATAGTAATATGGTTAAAACCTATGATTACATGTAACATAAATTCATTATAATACTTCTTTGGATATACTATAAACCTAGAGTTACCTTGAATTTAATCATAAATATATGTCCTATGGTTCTTATATATCATGGTGATTGGGAAAAATGATATTTGAATATCATTAAATAGGGGATCTTAAGCATTGATACAATTTATCATAATGTTTTTACTTTGTGATCTCCAGTAGATGAGAACATGAGGACATGCCCATAAATAGAAAATTAACATGATTCATGTGGAATTGGTAGTTCATATTTTCAAATTCATTTAATGGTCTCTTGAATTGATATTATTATCATTGTATATCATTTGATTGTATAATATTATGTAAGAAAAAACCCTCAAATTTATGTCATGGTGAGGTATAATGTAAATTTTCACCATTGATTATATGAAATTATTTTATAAAAATGACAAATTTTGATTCATCTAAAATGAATTGACAACTCTGTCCTAGTTGGTCAAGATGGAAGCACCATTATTAAATCCATGGACATAATAGAAGAAGTTAATTCTTAAAGTGAGGTAGATGAATAATAAAAAAACAATTTGCGATGGACAAATGATTTCATCATTTTTCATGAAATATCAGAAGAAAATATGATTATATTACATGAAATTTGTTCATGGGAAAGGATTTCAAAGTTACGAATTTTATTTATCTCTTTTGGGGCCTCTATTGGTTGATAGACCCCACTCATGGTCTATGGATTGTATTCACTAATACCATGATAATGAACATGTTTTTTACACACTTGACAAATATAAAACACTACTATATTCTAATAAATAGATTTATATGATAAGGTGGGCCTCACGATGAGGATTGAGAGATGTATGAGAATAAATGGACACCAATGAATAAATAAATTTATTATTATCTATGTACAGAATAATCAAAGTAGGATTTATTTATTTATTTTATTTAAGATTTTTAGGTTAATAATTGAGAAAATATTTAATGAAAAAAATATTATTTTATAATTCAAAGTTCATTATTTTTTTTGAAATACGAGATGGGTTAATGGATCATGTTACTAATTTATTCTTCTTCTTATATTATATGTGATAAAATATAAATGATTCTTAAGACATATTTATATGGTCATAACATTACATTATTGACATATTTAGTAGTAATTACTTATATATCTTCAAATAAGACCTTTCTGAGTGTTCAATGTCCTCCATATAGTAAAGAGGGAGCTATTTTCCTATGGATATTTCATACACTTGAATCTGAGAGATCCTATCTCCCCCCTCAACCCTGATAGATATAAGTGATTGTTCCATGAATTTGATCCAAAATCTCCTTAATAGATTGAAGGAACAGTGTAGTGGAGGTCATATAGACATATAATGAATTAATGGTTCATTTATATAGAACCTAGAAATCAATTATATATATTATAGTAGAATATAAAAATTCATATGGATGATCTAGAGGGATCTGACCTCAGTTCTTTTTATCAATGGTTTCCAGTGATGAGTGATAATCGAACAAGACCACAAATCAATTGAGATAATAGTTTTCTTTAATTTTATTTCTTAAATAAATTATTGAATGATCCTAGATGTTTTAACAAGGTACTAATAATCATATATGAGATTTTTATTATAATCCAGTGATGAAAACTTATAAATACACATCCCATCTACATCCACTATGCAACTTAATACCAGTATGTGGGGGAAAGCGTCATTTGGTCATTCGTAATGGTTCACAAATTTTGTCACCATTCTTTATCAAATGCTCAAGATGTTTAAATATGGGGAAAAATAAAAATAAAAATGAAAAATAATGTTTTAATTTGTGATATATTTGGTTTAACATAGATTTACAGAACATCCACTTTCTTATACTAACTATTCCAATAAGATTTATTAAATGATCAATGGTTTGGATTAAAGCATTAGTGGGTTTCACCTAATTTGGTTTTATAAATATTCATTACTCATGTTCTATGTAAAAGTATGAGTAAATAATCTGAGAAAAAGAGGAATTACTTCAATGTATTATTTTTTTTCTTAACCCAATGTTTACAGAGGAAGAGGATATGTTTTATTTGATGGGATGTTAAAGGGGAAGCCTTTGAATTGTTATTTATCTTGAATAGGATGATTTATTGATAACGTAATAATCCCTCATTTTAAACTAAGAATTATAAAATTCACATCATTATCCACCCACCATTTAGTCTCAGATACATTAAAACATTAAATGAAAGGTCCTCATGATTATTATGGTGTGATTTGCTGGTGGAGTTGTAGAATACCAGGAAACCTATGGATACAATATATACTTTATGAAATTAATCCTAACAACATTAATATGTTTTGATTAATGATTGGAAATTAATTTTGGTGAGGTAAATAATAAATGACATGAATATTAATGATAGGTTGAATAATGTGAGTGGAAGAGGTAAAAAGTATTTTGATTAGAATTAAAATGAATAATTTTTTGTAATTTCATTATTTGGTATGTTTTTTGTATTTGAAAATTTCATTTTTAAATATATATTTATGAGAAAAATTATTTTAATTTTTCTTTTGTTTTGGTATGAAATATTTATGCTAGAGTGTTGATGTTTTCTATAAGTATAAGAAAATGTTTTAGTTATTGGTTTGTTTTAAGATTTTTATTTTATATTTTATTTTCCCATAGGTTGTACATACAGTTTCACAGTATTTATAAATGAAATAAATGTTTTCTTAATTTCTAGTTTTTTTAAATTATAATTTTAGGGAAAATGGTTATTTTAATTTAGTGGGAAAATAAAATTAAATTGAAAAATAACTTTTTTAGATTAGAGAGAAAAATGTTGGGTTTTCTCTAAAATAGAGGTAATTGTGGAACAATTCTAGAGAGGGTCACTAATAGGTGTAGTTGTAGGGGTTGTAGTGTGGGGTGGAACTATGAAATAAAATTTTATGTTTCTATAGATTATGAAATGGTTTATTAGGATACATGTGATAATTAAGAGGGGGGGGGTGAATTACTGATCCTTATTATTTTTTCTTTTGTATGCATCAAAAGTCACATTAAATTAGTGAGAATCATCTATAATGGGAAATAAAAAACAAGAAAAACCCTAGGAACAAAAATATTTACATGGTTCACAACATAATACGAGTAAGTAGTCCATAGAATGGTTTCAAAGTAATCCGATCCCCTAGAAGCATTAGAAATTAATTATAATGGTTGTTATAGAAGGAATGTATTATCATTTTACATGAAAACACTATACCTAATCCAAAATTTATGTAATCCTCATATATATTAATGATATAAAAATGATTTTTAACAACTATATGTACATTCACCAATAAGATTTGATATATTTTCCTTGAGATTCTTGAGATTTGATCAAAAATTACCTTCCTACGTGTTTATACCCCTCTTCAGTTTCGTCCACTATAGAGATAAAGAATGTTTTCATAATTTTATGTAATGAATAGTATATCTGATTAGTTATTTATTTTGTATGCGTATTATGGTGAATAATTGTTAAATTACATTTTCTTCTATTTTCTTCAACAACCTGCATATTCAATCACTTCAGTAAGTTGTTCATCTAATATCCTCTACACACAATTCATCAAATACTATCTGATGGAAACCGTTTTATGATATCTATATGACTGATTAATCTTTATTTTGTTCATCCATCTTTCTATTCACATATTAAACACCATACATAGCCACTAAAAAAATACACACCTTCTCTAAACACCTACAACCATCTTATAGGTAGTGTTTCCTAGTAAATTCAAGGTGTTATGATAACATCAAATTCAATTATTCCACCCAAAAATTAAATATCCCACTTGACCTTTTGAAATATCTAACCACCTTTAATCTTTATTAATAAAAGGTTTCAATGTTTCATTAGAAAATTTCATTCAAACTCAACATGAAATATATTCTTCTAACTTCTATAGTACTCAGCAAGAATCATGATCCAACCTTTATGATTATTTAAATTTTTAATGACTATAACAATATCTTGAAATAAAATACACAATGAAAAAATCATAAATATCGTTGAACCTTTCATTAAATACATTTTACATAATCTTCGTCCATCTGGTGAAATTATATCTAGTGTTACATTAAAAAATAATAGAAACATATCAAAAACTTTTATATGAATCTTCCTTCATTAAATGAATTTATTAGGATAAATTTGACAATTATATTCATTAATAAACTTCTATATAATGAACATTAAACAAAATTACACCTCTTATGACTTTTTATCGATGCTTATCTATGATGATTTAGATTCTTGGGTATAATAATTATATAACTTCTTTAATTCAAAAGATAAACATGTAACATTTCATATTATAGAATTCATTCCCAGTAAAAAATTATTCTCTGCAATGAATATATAAAAGTTCATTTTGGGAACTATCATAATTTTTTCTAAATGATGGAAAACACCGATCTGTTTGGTGGACAATATAATAAGACTTAATACATTTCATTTCATTAAACTATCTCTAATGATATTTACTACTGAAATATATCTGATACATTATAAAACATCCTCATTTCAAAATATTGTGTATATTTTAATTGTAAAACACTTTTAACAATCATAACTAAATACTTCAAAAACCTCAAATATTAAATCATCAAACATTATTACTTCACCACATTAAATTTATCATAGGAAAACCTCTATATGATAACATTAGTCCGATGCAATTCAAAATAAATCGCAACATGAACATTTTGTTTCCTTTTATTGAACACTCCTTTTTTACTCAACCACGGATCCTGAGACCTTGTATTAGTCATGATATTTCATTCATTAAAGAAAAACAATGCATTACTTGATTTTATTTATAGAAAATCAATGTCGGATATAAATTGTGAGAAAATTTTGAAAAAATTATATGTCATACTCAATATGATAACATAGAAAATATATACACCATATAGTATATATGTTAACATTATACCCTTAACATTGTACATACATCATTCTTTCAAACATTACTTTATTTATATATTCATCATCTCTATAATATTATCTCTCTAATGGTTGATGGTTTATTCATCATAAATGATGACTTTAGGGTTATTAGATGAACCTATAAGAGATAATAGTTCCAGTTGAATATACCTTATAACTCATTTTTTCACAATATCCACTCTTTTTGAATAATATCATAATTTATTATTTTTCCGTGATTTAACATTGATTTTATTATATTATAAATAGTGCATCAAATTAATGTGTTCGAAAATCTATTTAAAACAATGTAATGAAGGTGAATAATATGTAAAAAATATTTAATTATTATTTACTATTGAAGACAACTAGGAAACGAGTTCCCTTCCATAATCTTTTATATCAAAATTTAGATTAATTTTCATTAATATCCTTAGTAAATTATTTTATTTTATTAAATTATCGGACATAGTCTTCAATAGACCATGGAAACATAGAATTTGAATGTTATTATTATATAATATTACCGTTAAACCAATATATTCTTCCTCAATACTAATATTCATATTATACTTTTTTGTAGTTTTAACATGTTGTTTTGTTCTGAACTATTAATTAATAACTCTATAATCCCATCAGAGGAAAAAAAACAAAGTAAGCCTATAATATTTTTGATTTTGTTCATGAGGAACAAACCAACTATGATAATAACTGAAGGCAACTTGACTTGGGGTCATAGACTTCTCCATTTTTCAATTTTTTTATTTTGGGATAGGTCACTATTTTATTTTTTTCATTATTTATCTTTTAAATACATTGTAGTATATAATGGAGTGAATGATGGAATATGATCCACCTAAATACTTTTAACAACCATCACTACAGTGAATTTGATACATAGAGGAGTTTACATCAACAGTAGTAAAAAATTATAAATGGTGGTCACAATATGAAGTAGTTTGGGATATTTCATATTCATTTGAATTCAATGACCCTTAGAACAAACTCTATACTTCCATGAATCATTTCCCCTATGGAGGATCTCCCAAACACTATAATTTCTAGGGTGGAGTCAATTATGAGGAATAATATCAGGTTGGAACTAATAATCAAGTGCCTTAAGAGCCCTATTCAAATAAATACTTTTCGAATATATCATAAAAAATATTGAAATTTTATATAGTATGATTAATGTGAATTATGAAAATTATAATGGGAATGAATAGATATAACATAACCTTAACAAATGTATTATGATGTTAGATTCCTTGGTGAGTAACTTGTGTTTTCATTCTAATATAGGGAATGGAAAAGGGAATGAGGCAAAAGAGTATGTAGAAGTTAATGTTATGGGTGAACAATGGTAGGAAGAGGATGCATAGTGTTATGAAATCTCTCATAATTAAGGAAAAGTTTAAGAATTGACTTCATAAGAAGTATAAGTAGTTCCCTTCCACAAACACTCACTATAATTAGTAGAACTAGAATCTCTCATTCACATACAAGAATATGAATAAAGAAACATGATGGAATTATTTGATGAAATGTTTGATGAGAAAGAAGAACTGTCAATATTAAAATATATAAATTTATAAAAGTAGTTTAAACATATTTATAGTGGAGGAATTGGAAATTGGTGAAATATATGAAATTTTTATAGAGTAAGATCCTCCTTATCTTAAAGAAAATTATTTGGGAGAAATCCACTAGATCATCACAACCCTTAAAAATGAGAAGGATAATGAAGATGTTGGGGTTGAATCTCTAGATATAGATAACTTGTTTAAAAAATCTAAACTTATATTATAATAGAATAAAATGGATAAAAAAATTCAAGAAGTCATATAATGAAGAAAAACAACTAGCATCGGGGAATTGGATGGGGAATGATATTTTTTTAGGAAGCTGGGCCTCTAACCTTGAAAGACGTGAAGTGTGATGAAATTCATCGAATACTAAAAACAATAAATTAAATATATAAGTAAAATGAATTTTTGATGAATAATTCTTAAAAATATGGTCGTAATTTTAATTTTCGTCCCTTATATTAAATTTTTCCCAAATTTGGAATCCAACACATATTAATGTGACATTACTTGAATGAAAAGAAGACCATTCTGTCTAGATGAGTAGAATTTAAAATCAGTTCCAACATTATAATGTGTAACATTGTTTCATTATCCAATTAAATAACATGATGGTAAGTGTTCAAGTTTAAATAAATCATGTAAAGAACTCCTGATATGGAACACAAGTTATTTAATTTCTGTCTTAGACATAGTTTTATAAAATTAGTTTTGTTTAGGGACTCTCTATATGGTTGATTAATTTTTCAATTTAAGTAAAAATAGGATTGAACAAAGTTATATCGATCAAATCATATACATTATAGTTTAAAATGAAGAATAAGAAGATTAAATATAAGAATAAAACAAATGATTAACTTCAATAAATGGGGTAATATTTTTACATGATAGTATTTTTACCCTCTAATTCTTCCAACCCATTTTTTGTAAAATAAGAAAAATTTATGCATAAAATGTATGAAATTTAATTCAATGAAAAAACATTGAATTATTTTTCCTTCATCACTGAATTTAGATACATAAAAACTTAGGATATGTATTTTATCATTCTATATGACATGAATTATTTTAATCATAAATGTTAAAGAAACAGTTGGACATTTTATTGACTCACATTCTTACTTCAATTTAGTGATTCTTAAAAATGATTTTCATTCTTATTTTTGATTCTATATTGTGATTCATAGATTAATTAATTAATTTAATTGATTATTGATGTTAATTTTATTTTTCAATTAACCTAATTTATGTTTCCCACTCCTTAGAGGGTTCAAAGTAAACCTATGAATTTTCTTTCCCAACAAAATTTATAGATGATTTCATGTTATACACCTATAATATAACATTATTGTTAGTATTATTGAATAATTAGTATTTTAATCCACATTAAAATGATTGATTCCAACAATTGATTTTATTTAAGATCATTTTACCATGTGATTTACCCTATATTTGATGTATTTTAGAACTAATAGAAACTATTAAATCACTTGATAGGAAGCCTCATTACAAGGCTATGAATCCTTGTTACCATTATTTATTAAGTGTAATTCCATATTATAAACTGATTTTTAAAGAGGGATATGGATTATTAATTATACTATTTGGTGAGGGTTCCATAAATGAGTTTGGTGGGGTTTGATCTCTTTTCTATTTGGGGTGGATATTTTTTTCAACAATTCTTCATCAAACCCTTCACATTTTGATGGAATAAAAAGGATAAAGGGAATAATAAAAAAATATATTATAAAAAATGTGATAATGTATGATATCATAGATTTCCATATATTAATACACATCCCCCATTCCATCAAAAACTATTCAAATTAGTTTTGAAAGGAAATTGAATTTAGGGATTGACATGATAGTGGGGTTTACATAACAATTGTTAGAATTTTTATTGAATATATTCCATTTCAAAAAATGATTAGAAAATATCATAGATAAAATGAGGTATTTTATCAAGGTTTTACATGTAATGTTGTAAACTAAACATAGATACACGGATGTGGGGATGTTTTCTTTTGAAGGGATGTTGTAGGATTAATCGTTTTCATGGATATTTTTCTTTAATATCATGATATGTGCTTAAATAACAGTTACATACATTTTAAAATTACAAAATATATTTTTCACATTTTTATTCACCAACCCTTTAGTATCAGATGTTTTAAAAACCTAAATACATTGTCTAGTTGATTTATGTGGTTTGATTTATATATAGAGATGTATACTACATGAAAGAATATAGATTGAGTTATATATTTCATGATATTAATAATAAAACCAATGGTATCTTCTTGAGTAATGAATGAAGATAAATTTTGATAGGGTAAATCATCATTGGAATGAATATTTTTGAGATATTGAATAATTTGACTAGAGAAGAAAAATATCATGATTTGGGATTTATTAATGAACCGTGATTTTATATGACATTATTAATTAAGATTTTTTATAATATAGTTATAACATTATTTCTATAGGAATTAATATTTTAATGTTCTCCTTGTTGTTTTATAGATTGTTTGTGCTTCGATGTTGATATTTTTCTCAAGGATAAGAAAAAGTTTAATCATTGGTGAGTTTTATATATCTATTTTATATCTTTATTTAAATTATATTTTATATATTATGTTTTCTATTTTTATATAGAAAATAGTAACTCATGCTTAATTTGTAGTGGTTTTATCTGATAATGGTTATAAATATGTGTATTGAAATTTAGTCGAAGAAATAAAAAGGGGAAAAATATAGTTTTTATGTCAAGGGTAAAATGTTTAATCTTCTCATTATTGGAGGAAATATAGATGTTCATGTATAGATAAGGTCACTTTAAGGCTGTTATAGGTCATAGTGTAGGGAAGCACTAGTTGATAACCACAATGTTTCTATGGAATTGAAGGGTATATGAAGTAGAATCTAGATGTGATAAACCTAGATATCAGATCATTTTATTCTATAACTATTTAAAATACTGGAATTTTCTTAGATAACCTAATATTATGTTGTTTTTTACACTTAACATTTGATCCTAGGGTTATCATCAATGAAATTCTTATGAAAATTCCCATAAAACCAAGAAAAAGTGCTACATGTCATGGATGTTTTGAGCTCTAGACTTGTTTGTGTGAACAAAAAATACCTACATGAGTGAAATAGTCCATGAAATTGTTTAATGAGGAGAAATACCTGATAAAATTGAAAATATTGAATAAAAGAATCATAATTGTGGTTATAGGTGTAATGGATTAAACATGCGTGATATGAAGTATTTTTGAATGGTAGTAAGAGTATCATATTCAAGGGGGTCTATGTAATTTCCTAAAATGACAAAAAGATTTCATGGAATTGTAGTGTGTAGTGGATGTATAACTGGATGTTGAAATCTATGTAAGGATAAAACTAGAATACCAACCACACACTATGCATAAAAATACTATTCATTTTCAAGGCTCTGTATGAGTTTGTATTGGCTGTAATATATTTGATCTATGTCTGGTGTTAACTAAACTATTTTTGTCTGTATCAAACTCAAGCTGAAGACTATATGAATCAAAAATTTCCTTTATGTAAAAAAAATTATTACATCTTATCAAAACATAGTATAATTGATGTTACACTAAATTACATTATTGAAAAAATAGTTAACATGTAGGTAGTGTTGATGATTGATCATAAAATGGATGGGTTTTCCTGAGAATTTTCATTCTTTGGAAGTGATTTCAGGAAAAAACACACAATAGTAGGAGACTAAGATGAGGGGAAAAAGAACAGTTGAGACTATAATCTTGAACAATGAATAAAATCGTAGATTTCAATGTTTGATGGATAAAATTAGTGTTTGGAATGATGGATGAATTAAATGGGAGTTTGGAACAATACATAAATAAAACATATAGAATGGGGGTGGATTTCATAGTGTGCTGAGAAGGTCAAAAAAATATAATAGAAATATATCATGATGAAAAAATTATAATAAATGACATTGGATGTCGAATACGTGGCTCATCGAGATATCTCCGATCCGAAATAGGCATTTTCTCGGTGTGGGATTCTCCATGGCTGGGGTGTTTCATGATTATGAGAAACTGACATGTTAAGAAGATACATAAAATAATGTGAATATAAACAGAGATATTAGAAATTGTGAAAAAATTTATACATTGAAGGAGTTAAATATTTATAATTTATTTTTATAGTGTAGTGGATTTATCATGAGTTTGGTGATAACAAAATAAGAATTAAAAGGGTGTTACCACAACATGGTAAATGAAATGAGTTTATTTTAATGATTACTTCTATAATATGAATTATTTTTCACTCGTATATCCTTAAGAGATGTAATTATATGGGAAATTGGATTTTATTGTGGGCTTCAAGAGTATTTTAATGGCAAGAAATCAACATTAGAGGGTGTTCAAACAAATATGGGTAGGGGGACCAAGCATATGTCTGGGGTAGTTCTGAAATGAAAATATATTTTTGAGTAACTATGTTTTCTATGATCTCTACTCTAGACTATATTCAATGATGTGTGGAATATTTGTCACCCAAAAAATTGATTATTATTGTTAGAACCTATAGAAGATTTAAATTTCAGTCGAACATGGTGTCTAGGAGATGTACCAATTTTCTCCACTCACATATAAGAATCCTATAATTTATAGTCGAGCTATGATTTAATTTTTTAATATTCATTATAGAATCATATACTAAATGTTTTTAATAATGAATGGGTCCTAGTGTAGTGGAGTTGATTGATCTATGAACATAAAATTATATAATCCTTATTCCTTGATGATCCACTTAATTAACTTTTGTCATTATTTATTTTTTGTCCAAGAGGGTCGCGATGAAAAATTAATTTCAATAGTAATAGAACATGATTCTATTGAATATAATTAATATCACATTAATCTTTAATTTTTTTTATTTTTTGAGTTATTTCATGAAACCCATATTAGTAAAACCACTCTTTGAAATTGGTTCCCATCTCTGTATAATTTTCATCTTCTTTTAGTTCATATTCCATTTTTTTCTTCAGATGAGTATTTAAGTTATTCAAATTGTGTATAATGATCCTAAAAAAATCCTTATAACATAACAATTTATTAAGTGTTTTCATTGGGATTTTCTATTCCCTGTTGGTTCAAAAACAATACTCACATTAGTACACTAATTATTAGTGTCTTTAGTGATTTCTATTTCCAAACATTGAAAATTATAAACTATTCCAACCCATCACAGGTAATGAATAAGGTGGACACTATTAGGAAATTTAAGTCACATATTTTGAATTCTTCACTTGGCATATTACTCAATATTTTTTATTTACATGCTATATACAAATGAATTATACATGTATGAAATACAATGACCGAACCACTTATAAGAATATAAAAAAATTATATTTTCTTGATCTATCTATATTTCATATATTTTTAAGTCCTCACTTGGAGTTTTACAAAATATTTTCTTTTGAACATACTGATGACTTAACATATTTTAGGATAAACACAACATTCTCCACTATTTACCAAGAATGTCATATTTTAATGCCTTATTATTATATCATTAAAATATATAAATTATCTCAACAATTTTCTTTTAGAAAGAAATATATATAATCATGATATAATCTAGGAATCATTATTGGTTATCCTAAATTTTTTTAAATATGATTAAATCTATTTGTTCAAAATAAATTATATTTAAAAATATATAACTGTAGATATTAATTAGGTTTTCATTATTTGCAAATAATTTTTTGATAAAAACATCAGGATAAAATTCATCTGTCTTCATTTATTATTATAATGAATCCAATTTATATCATTTTTTATAGTGTTTGTTTATTATTTGGGATAGAGGTTTTGGTATATTTTTTAATATCTTCTTTTTTGGGATGGCATATTTTGTCAATATGAGTTCTATAATTTTATTATATATAAAAGGGGTTTTTATAGGCTTAAATAATGTATATTGTATTCTTCTCTATGATTAAGGTTTTTATTGGAAGGGCATGCATCAAATATGATAAAAAATAAAATATTTACTCAACTGAATATAAATTACAATTTCAAAGTACAAAAATTATGGGAAAGGATAGAACTATTCATTATACATATCATAAATATATAAATTTTCCATCAATTTCATCAGTTTTGGTCCCATGTTTATGGTATTTGTAGAAATGTTTGTATAGTCTGTTAATATTATTTAATTTGAGTAATCATTAAATTTAATGTGAACATATAGTATAAAGAAGTCAATTATAAATATTTGTGTTGTATTTAGTTGATGGATGTGCTAATGATTCAACTACGATTTGAAAATTTTATTCTTCTAGGAAAAGATGTAATATTGGTAAAAATGGTAAAAATATTAGTGCTTCAAATCATGTGAATAAGATAATGAATCAGAAATATTGAAACCCTATGTAAAATGATACAGAATCATATATTGTAATTTATAAAGAAGGTTCCTTAAAAAATTGACGCTATATAAATTAAAAAACATTCAATACTATCTTGGGCCACATGACCTTTACGCAAAGCCAAAGATTGAAAGTAATAGACATATTCCGACTTTTACTATTCTCTTCCATATTTTTTCTAATTTAATAGAGCTATTGTATTAATTTAGGTTACATGTTACATAAAATTTATTGAATACACGAACCCACACTCAAAATATAGTTATTATACTTCTAATGATTTGGTTTGTAGTGGTTATGCTACTTCCAAATGATTTCTTATTTTATAATTGTTGGCTGGATGGAATGATTTTTTTACCATCAGTGATTTTTTCTAGTTGTAGTTAAGATTATATATATGGGAGACTACCCATATTCCTTACAATGGGTTTGTGAATTCTTGGATGAATTAAATGATGATCAGGGTTGCGCGTTGAGAAAATTGTGCATTCATGGTGGTAAAATGTCATGGTTGAACACTCTTAGAAATAAATGTTTCATTCATGTTGAGTTATAGTTATATCTTTTAGGATTAATTATTATTTATATGTGTATTTATAGATAAGATAATGTGTTGGATTGAAAAAAACTTCTAATAGTACATAACTGTTATGATAAATGATTTAGTATATGTGTTTTAAAATTGATGGGAAATGGGTTTTTATTTTATTTAATTGGGTTTCATTAGAAATTTAAATGAAAATTATTTGAATGAGTTTTTAAAAGACTCAATATTTTGTTTCAATTTGGTAGTACTTCTAAAAAACCTACTATAGTACTTATTAGTTGTGATTAATTATTTTGATTATGTGTTTTAAAATTGTTCGAAAATGTATTTTTATGATTCTTATTTATGTGGGGTTGTTCAATAATTTATGGGAAATTATTTATTTAAGAATATAACACATAAATCATATTCATGATTAAACTATTTCAATTATGATGACATTTAGAATATTATTGGTAGTAATAATTAAAATATTTATTTAATTTATCACATATGATAAATTATTTTGTATAAATATTTTAAAATTTCTAATGTTGTACAATGGGTCTATTTTAAAATTTATGGATGTTATTTTTTATAAAAATACATAACACTGTTGATGAAGATTTCTATTTAATTATTAGAAGAGTTTTTTTAATGATAAAAAATTTTATAAAACATTTATAGGACCTGACATATCATTTCATTAGACTATTTTATTTTATTGTTATTATTTTTCATGAAATATTGAAGCATATATTCAAAGGATACTTTTTAAGAGGTTGTTTTAAGGAATCTAAATGCAAGATGACATGTTCCTCTGGCTTTCATGATTTATGAACTCGGTAAAAACATGATTCAATGTAGGGAATGATCAAATAAAACATGCATGGAAATTTTTGGTTAGCCTACCATATTGTACATTAAAATAAAAAAGAAAATTTTTTGATTCTCTGTAAATGGGAAAAAATACAATTAATGGGAACACATTAAAATACCACTTTATTTCTTCCATTGACTATAATTATTAATTTCATTAATAAAATATTCATGGACTAAAAATATTTATAACATTAAAATTAATTTTAAAAAGTATTATTTCTATACCCATACAAATAAATAATAATTTTTTTCTATGTAATTAATTTCATCGGGTTGGTGGTCAAGTGTTAGTATATCATGAATGTTTTATATGGTTTAGGTTTAAGGTATAGGTTCTAAAGCATTTGGTTAGTGGGTTATTTTGCTTGTATGTTGGATCTGTATAGAGATTATGTGTTGGCTTGGATTTATGGTTGGTTTTAGGGTATGTGTTTAATGATGGGGTTAGTTTTTAGGGATTAGTTTTAGGTTTAGATAAATATTTAGGTCATATATGTTGTGTTTAGCAGTTGGGGTTAGGGTTGAAGTCATGGTGTTTTAGGTTTATGATTTACGGTTAAAGAGTGGTTTGGGATTTAAGAGTTTAGGTTAATATTTTTTATTTAATTTTAGGTTATATGGATGTGTTTAAGGGTTAGATTTGGGGTTAGGGTAGATGTGGTTAGGTTTGTGGTGTGTTAGAGAAGGTAGAGTTTTGGTTTAAGAGTTATTTACAGGGGTTATATTTAATTATAAGATAGAGGGTAATGTTTATAAGTAAGGACTTTAGTGTTAGGGTATTGTTTTATGGGATATGTTTATATTTACATTGGGTTATCATTATATTTAGGTTGAGGGAATGATTAGGTGTAGGTGGTCATGATTATTGATAAATTTTATCGAATTGGTTTTTATTTATTTTGGGTTATCTTTACTTTTATGTGAGTGTTATGTTTATAGGGGGTGGGGGTAGTGTTTAAGTATTAGATTTATGGATATGTTTAAATTTCTATTGGGTTATGTTTATGTTTCGGTGGGGGTATTTTTAGGGTGTAGGGGTGACGTAGTGTTATCATTATCTATAGTATTGAGTGGTTATGTTTAGAGTTAGGGGTATTAAGATTACGGTGTATGATTAAATAGTGAAGATTGGGGGTTAATTTTTAGTTTGTGGATTATTTTTAGTTTTTTGTGAGGGGTTAATTTATAATGATTGATTCTGGGTGGTGGTGTTAGTTTTAGGGTTTAGGGTAAAGAGGATATGGTAAATGTTAGATTTAGTGGTTAGTTTAATGGTTTAAGGTTAAGAATTTGGTTAATTTATTATAATTAATATTAGGTTATGTGGTTATGCTTAACTATTATGGTTAGGGTTGTGGTGGATGAGTGTTAGGTTTTTGGTTTATATTGAGGGAGAGAGGTTATAGTTTTTTTTTATAATTGGATTTAATTTTAGGTTTGAGGGTTATGGATAAGTGTTGGGAATTTATGGGTACATATTAGTTTTAGGTTGTTGGTTTAGAATTATGTTTAGGTGGACGGGGTATGTTAATATGTTAGTTTCAGTCTACTACTTTAGATTTATGATCGGTTAGCTATAGGTTTGGGTGGGTGGTTATGTTTAGGGTTTATGAGTGAGGTGGTTTTTGGTTTGGATTTATGTTATAGGAATTTTTTTAGGAGTTACCATAAGGGTTATATTTTTTATTTATGTTGTGGGGAAAATGTAGATTTTATTGTTTAGGGTGAGGTCAAGATGTTATAAGAATGATTAATGAGATAGTTTTATATTTTATGTTTAATTTTTGGGATTATGGTTGATGTAAGGGTTAGTGATCATGTTTAGATGTAAGAATTTTGGTTTATATTAGACGGGTTATGTTTAGGGGTTGGTGTTAGTGTAGATGTTTAGGGTGTTAATTGTTCAGGATTTTAGAGTGAGGTAGGTTGTAAGATTTTTTGTCTAAGAGTTTATTTTATAGTTTATTTCTTGTTTTAGCTTACATGGATATGTTTAAGGTTTATTATTAGGATTTTGGTGGATAATTGTAAGGCTTAGGGTGTATAGTGAGGTAGAGAGGCTAGAGGTTAGGTTAAGGGTTTAGATTTTATTTGAAGATAGATGGTTATGTTGAAGAGTCTAGGGTTTAGGGGCGGAATTTAGTTTTAAGGTGTAGGATTATAAATATGATTATGTGGTTGTGTTTCGTTTAAAATTTAGTTTCAGGGTGTTGATTTAGATTTAAGTTGTTTCATCTATATTTATTTTTGGGGGTGATGTTTATGGTTTAGGGGAGAGGTAGTTTTAGGTTATGATTTATGTTAGAGAAGTTATTTTAGGGTTAAGGGTAAGGGAATTGGGTTTTGATTTATGTTGGTTTATATTTATCTTTTTTGTGGTGGGGGTATGTTTATAGATTATTTATAGGGAATAGGTTAATTTTTATATTGGGTTATCTATATGATTTTGTGGGGGTTATGTTTTGGGTTTACAGGTGAACTAGTGTTATGTTTGGATTTATATTATATTATTATGATTAGTGGTAGGGTTAGGGTTGGGGTTGGGGTTAGGTTGAAAGCTTAGTTTTTATGATTTAAGAGAGATGTGGGGGGATTTTATACTTATATTAGAGTTTATGATTTAATAATAGATTTATATTAGGGGTTTTCTAATGGTTGGTGTTGGCATTGTGGTTGGGATACGTTTAGGGATTAGTGTGAGGTATATTGTTTAGAGTTTAGTTTTCTGAGTTAATTTAATAGATTTTATTTAATTTTATGGATCAGGGATTATGTATAGAGTTATTTTCTATGTTTATGATGATCTTGTGGTAGGGAGGTGAAAAATTACAAAAATGTACTAAATGGGAAATGGAACAAAATCATACAAAAAGTAGTTTTTTATTGTTTTATATTTATTTAATGAAGATTTTATAGACCCTTGTAGATTTCAGTATGATTCAATCTCCAAACTAAACAACACTTTTTAAATTTAATCACACCAATTTTAAAATCATATTTTCCAATTATTCGGCTGGATCATCCCATGAATCAGTTCAATGATCCAAACCCCTTTCCTATTTTCTTTTAATTTACTATTAATAAATAAATTTTTTGTTTTGATTACTAGACCAATATATTACTATGTCCCTATGTCGATGATTATGTATAAATTCATCCAATAAAAATAAAATTTCATGATTATATGTAATCAATGTTTTTCATTATCATATAGACACTTTATTGTTTAGTCAAAACCACATGAAAGCCATAACATTAATTATAAACAATTGCATTACCCAAGATAAAAAAATCATTGAAAACTACATCAAAACCCCAATAATGATAAATTTTACCATTGTTTTACAAATTCATCTATTAGACTTATTTTATTCCCTTGAGCTCTCCATAAATGATGTTCAAGATAAAATCCTCTGAAAAAGTTCCACTATCCAATTAAAACACCACACATCAATTTCTGCACACCCCTATTGTCTTCAATTCATCATTTTAGAAAGATTTTTTTGACGTCGCAAAAAAGATTACGTAGAGACCTAAAATGTAGTAGATCTAATATAAAAGTAAAAATAGTCACATCAAAATAAATGGAATCTATATTTAAATATTGAATAATTATTTCTACCAAACCATGGAAAACTGAAATCCAATGAATAACTAAACGCTTCTCCTATAAGGAACACCACATTAAATTTTTTTCCAATTGAATGGAAAGAAAAAAGACAAAAAAAGTTCAAGAAACCCCTCATATTAAATTATTTAAAATAAAAAAGACATAAAATATAGAATTTATTTCAAACACAAAGATAAAAATAATCATTTTAATTATCTATCTACTTCCATAAAATATGAATATAGAGACCATATTCTCTAAATCTACTAGAATATGTCACTACACCCAATTATAATGAAATAATTGTGAAATTATATACAAAGTCATTTTAGTTCTTCATTTTTAGGACTCAACTACTGATACATTATTAGATTTGGGACCATCTAGTAGTATTTCAGAGCATCATTAATCCAACCATCCTGATATATCATTAATCAATGAATCAATAAATGGTTAAAGGGAATGATTTCACTCAAAGAACAAAAAATTAATATATTTTAGTGGATGATAAAACTAAGTAAAATATGTATCCCAAACACACATTGATGAGAAAAGTGTACCATGGGATGTTAGATAAAAATACCAATTTAATACATCATATATAAGATGACACAACATCGATCAAGGAAAAACATATAATATATGCTCAATGAGAAGATCACAGCTCCACCATTCAGTGCTATCACCAAAGGTCTTAGTATTAAGAACATCTACCACATCTATGTGGTAGATTACCTTTTCCAAGACCAATAATAACATAATCCAAAATCATTTTAAGGTAATGGTAGTGTCTAATATAATCATCATAAAGGGTTACATGAAATGTTTCATAAGTTGTTAAAATTCAAACATACCATTTATGCTTCAATTTGAGTAATGATAATGTTTGGTTATTCATTTCACATTTTTAATCGAAACATGATTTTGAAATAGTGAAATGGAAGGTATATCAGAACAATCATAAATTAAATTTTTAAAAAATAGGAGGGAATGTGTAAAATAGTTATATAATCAATGGAATTAAATAATAAAGTTAAAACCATGAAAAATGTTCATTCAACATGGTGTTAATTCGATTCGGGATCTAGGATCCTCACACTACATAGTAAACTATCATGAATCAATTTATCTACACACATCCCTAAGGGATGGGTTATCCTGATAATCAATCAACACGTCACCATGGAATTCATCCTAAATTTAGATTAGTTAGAGATATTCCCATCATCAATGATTATCTAGTGATTTAGTATCCTATATTTCTTTCCACAGGCCCCCAATAACTATATAAATTCCTATATTCTTTCAAAAAGTCAAATATTAAATCATGGAAAATTAATTAATATCAAATAAATTCAATGTTCAAATTCCTACTTCATGTCTCAAAATATTATTTAAATTTATATATAAAACCAAAGGATTTCCTCAATTTTCATACTTTAAAAATCATATTTCTTGGTAAACATTTCATTTTCAAAGATCATCATTAAAATAATTTCATGAAATTAATTCTCAATTCAAGTCATCATTATGAAAATTAATGTAATAAATCAAATCTTTTGAAAAAGGGTTTTATTTCATTATTATATACCTTTTCAAATGAATCCTAAAATCAAATCAATTTCAGTAAATAAATTAAAAAAATCACATAATCTATAAAATTATGGGTCTCAAGTGTATATAATGGACTTATAGAACCACCAACCATTATTCACATGATCAATCTACCGCCAAAAGGGAAACTTCTAATGAATAGTTGAAGTTTAGTAAGATCAATTTGTAATCCATTGAATTAATATATATCAATTAGAGGTTATGAAACACCAGATCCATGATGATTAGTCACTTTAAAAGGAGTATAGATGCAATGATTGGAGGATTCCTTAGAAAAGAGAAATCACATATTAAAGAGAGATAAATCGCATCGACCATCACATTGATTATAGAGGAATGTGGTTGGAGAACCCAAAATACTCTATGGAGAACCTTCGAAATCCAAAGTGGGATATTAGGTTTTATTAGGGGTTTTTTATAATTTATAATGTGGTGTTATAGATTTTATATAAAATTTTTGAGAGACTGAAAACTTGTTTTCATGGTTTCCTAGGTAATGCCATATAGTAATAACTAATTGTGGTCCCTTAATAGCTTATGGAGACTCTCACATGGTTCGAACACATGATTTAAAAAACTGTGCTCCAACTATGTGATCCCTACTATTCTAAGGGATAAAAGTGCATATTTTTTAAACCCTATTTAACTAACCATATGTCAACAATGTGATCCCCACTTTCCACAACTATAGGGTATGGGTGGATGTAATGCATTTTGTTCTAACAATTTTTCCCTTATAGATCCTATGATCATGGAACATAATTTTATGGGATAACCTATGTGGATTTATATAATAGATTTCTAATTGTTCATGACAATAAAAAATGGAAAAAAATCAAATAGAAGCAAAAAATACAGGAATGATGATCCAAACAATTGAAGCTGAAAAGAAGGGTCAACAGAACCTAAAACATAACAATTGGATTTTACAATCTCCCAACCATAAATTCATTTTCTCCAAGAAGGAATATGAAGAAGACTCTATGAAAATATTATGGGGTCCCTAGTCTATCATTAGGTCCTAAATATCTCTTGTATCATGAGAATCAGAATAATATAGATATAACACACCAACTAGAGGTATGAACTTTCCATAAAGAACCATCATATTAGAATCAATAATAAATACCGAATGCTCAACCAAGGAGAAATCTGGTTCCATACCAAGATACTCCCAAATCATGAAGTGAGATGTGTCTTAGATATACTTTTTAATTTGTGTTACAAGGATCAATTTATGAGTCAGCATTAAATGAAGTGGAAAATAAAAATTGTAATCCATCACTCAAAACATCTCATCAAACTCAAATTCTCCCATGTATTTTGACGTAGTATTTCCACATTTTCCAAAAAACATGTGACCCAAAAAGTTTAAAACTCTCAAAAACAGAAGCTCATAAAATAAAAAAATGGAATTGACATCGATAAAAATATTATTTAAAACTCATTTTAGTCCTCACAATTATCTAATAACTCAACAGAGACTATTCATTTATCTATTGGACCAAACCAGGTCCAATGAAATAAGTCTCATGAATCTCTTGACAAAGTAGTATAAGCATTATTATGTATAAATAAAATCATTCAAATGGATTTATCATGAAATAATAATGGTAAATAATTTCATATAAAATAAAAAATAGGTATTCCATTATCCACCAAAATCAAGAACACAAGAAGGAGAAATGTTTTCAAGAATCATATCACCTTTTCTATCTAGCCATCTATCTCTGGATAATATTTCAAGCTCCGAATAAATAGTGATACCATTAACATCTAAAGGCCTCTAAAAAATTATATGTCAAAATGTTATCCCTATAATAAAATATATAATACAGAACCCTCTGAAATATGTCATTATTCTGAATATACAAACTTCCCAAGTACACATTATTGGTTTTAACATGAATGGAGTTGAAGAGAGAAGATTTTGTCTTTTCATTGATCAAAACCCATATCGCAATATCCCATAGAATGGTATGTGTCAATCTGACTATTAAATACTTCTATAAATCATCCAACCTCCGTGTCGGTAGAAGAAGTAGCTAGAGTAAAGCTGAAGGTTTCTAGTGCTCATCCTAGACTAGTTGAGAGTAAAAATAATGAGAGAAAAAATCATTAATGATTTTTATCATACATGGACTCTAGAATAATGAATTATTTTTATAAAATATAATTTTTGGGCCATGTTTTATCACTATCTAAGAACTATGGAAATCCCCCATCACAATCTTTCTAATGGGAAACAGTATGATCTACATGTTCTGAATACATAGAATACCCTTATTAGGACAATGTTGTATTTTTATTTCATTTGTTGCAAATTTTTCAGTATTTTTTTATTATAGAATATATCTGTAGAAATATTTTAATATGTATTTATATATGATTATGCAAAATTAGAAGTTAGATTTTGATGTTTTCCAGACACTTGTTATTGGATTGAAAAACACTGAAAGTAGAAGTAATCAGAGTGATGAATGTTGAGTGTTCTATAATGTTGTTCACTAGACACACTGTTGGTCTCATATCCTTTATTATTATTTTAAAGATAAAACATACATTTTTTTTATATAATGATATAAGTAGTTGTGTGTGAAATTTAAAAAATTTATATAGATTTATTATAATGAATCTATGATGTTAGAGGTTTTACAATTCATAACATCTTAACCTGAAGTAAGACAATAATTTTCCAATATCAATGATTTCAAATATGATGAAAAAACTCTTGACATGGGTCTTTTTAAGAACATAGGAATTTAATGTGTTTCTAACAAGTGGTTCTGGATGTAGCCTTTCGGTCCTAATGGATCAGATGTAGAATCTAAACATAGATCATCGAATGTAGTACATTGGTCTCTTTATGACTGAATGAAAATTGTTTTTTATTATTATTGAATCAGTTTTAAGGAAAAAGTGAGAAACCAAACATGACTTCACCATTTTACAATTCACCACTTCAACACTTCACCACTTCACCATTTCACCCCTTCTCCACTTCCCCGCTCCCCCACTTCCCCACTTCCCCACTTCCCCACTTCACCACTTAAAAATATACAAGGATTCAAAACAAACAAAATTACACCGGTGGGCACTTGAGGAGACCTGTTCTGTGGGTTTTTCAGCTTTTCGGATGTTCTTGTTCCATGGTTCGTGGTACCTCGGCCTTCTATTGACAATTTTGGATCCATCTATGAAGGTATGTTAGTTTCAATGCATGAATGGTTTTTCTATCCCTATCCCCTGTGCTTTAATTTTGTTTGTTTTGAATCCTTGTATATTTTTAAGTGGTGAAGTAGGGAAGTGGGGAAGTGGGGAAGTGGGGAAGTGGAGAAGGGGTGAAATGGTGAAGTGGTGAAGTGTTGAAGTGGTGAAGTGGTGAATTGTAAAATGGTGAAGTCATGCATTGAAACTAACATACCTTCATAGATGGATCCAAAATTGTCAATAGAAGGCCGAGGTACCATGAACCATGGAACAAGAACATCCGAAAAGCTGAAAAACCCACAGAACAGGTCTCCTCAAGTGCCCACCGGTGTAACCGTCAACTCGAGCCAGAATACAAAAACCAACCAGTGGACTCCAGTCAGAGTTCTCTCAAATGATCCTGTGATGTTAGATGACCTAATGAGCATGTACACAAAGGGCAATGAAGAAACTATAATGAGGAAGACTAGGTCGTCTGGACACTGCACCATACTTCATAGACACTACAACACAACTATGAACCCATTGACACTACACAAACCATAATCACTTCAAAACCCTGCCAAAAACCATTGCGGGGAGAAAAATCACATTACTCCTTGTATGATAGACATATATCATCATATGTGGAGAGTTAGATGCATGTTACTACTGATAGAATTGTTAATATAGATTAATGATTTCTGAATCATATGTTGTAGGACCGAAATAGTGATGTAGATGCTCAATATACAAGAGGGGGGTGAATTTTATACTTAAAAAATTTCCTTAAACAAGGAAAGATCTATTTTTATCAAAGTTAAACTAAGAGAATTCACAACACCACTAACACCAATTGGAGAATTGGAACAAGGTATGAAGTTACAAACTTCTAGTTCTATGCACTAGATTAAATCTGAAAAGTGATTCTGAAAACAGGTTCCGGAAATATGGATCCGTAAATTGTAACTTAACCAAAGATTACAATATGAGATTCTACCTTAAAGCATATATAATCTAAATGAATCAGAGTAAAAGTGTAAGGAAATATAAAAAGATTATTCTTTCCTTACAATACAATATGTAGCAGAAAACAAGTACTACAAATACAAGTAACAAACAGGAACTCTTTTAACCCAAAGAGAAGGGTATCCAACAACCTTAGATAAAGGTCCCTTGATTTATACTTTCAAGAAAGTCAGTCTTACCCACAACAGGGTAACCCCTCGATACGAAGATCGGTGTCTCTGTCTTGCTATCACCGTAAGCCCTCAACTTCAAGGTAGTAAGGAACCTCTGTCTTCCTCTGCAAGGAAGCCCTTGAACTTCAAGGTAGTAGGCACCTATGTCTTTCTATCCCCGGAAGCCCTATAATGTAATCACCAACATTCAGAGTCGCATGAAGCAATCTGCACAAGGAAAAGTTTGAACAGGTAGTTCAAAGTTTCTGCACGAAGCTTGAGAGTTAATAAGAGACTCTCTCTCTAGAAATCACTTCAACAACATGCAAGAAAAAGTTTTCAAATTGTCGAAGATCTGTGTCATGAGCTCATTTAAATGAGCTCCTATTTATAAGAAAATTTCCAACGGCGGTCTCTCTCATCAAACAATCATATTTTCCTTAAATTTCAGAGGGACCTATACACGTGTCACTAAACCAACGGTTAATTAGAAACATAATGGACGACATCGTTTTATAACAAAGCATGTGTAACTGAAAGCACGACATCTTTTTACAATGAAACAAGTGTAAGCATTAGAAAAACTAGAATTTGGAATGTATGTAAATAAAATTTCGGAGTCTAACCAAAATGAAATTCGGAGTCTATGTTAAAAAAATATTCGGATTCTATTTTATAAGAATTCAGAACCTGATGTTTGTAGAAGTCCGGAGTCTAAATTTCTAATGAAATTCGGAGTCTGGTTTCACCAGAGTTTAGAATCTGAACTTACAGAGTTCGAAGTCGAACTAGTAAAAGTTCAGAGTCGAACTTTATAAGTGTTCGGAGTTGAACTCATGAATGTTCAGAGTCTAACTTCATAAGAGTTCAGAGTCGAACTCATGAAAGTTCGGAGTCAAACTTCATAAGAATTCGGAGTCAAACTCATGAAATTTCAGAGTCAAACTTCATAAGAGTTCAGAGTCGAACTCATGAATGTTCGGAGTCGAACATCATAAGAGTTCGGAGTCAAACTCATGAAAGTTCGGAGTCAAACTCATGAATGTTCGTATCTAGAATTCGGAGTGGAACTTCATTAGAGTTCACATCCAGAATTCGGAGTGGAACTTCATTATAGTTCACATCCAGAATTTGGATCATAAAAATAGAATACTCCAATTCTTGACATTATATGATTTCGGGGTTTTTGGTATGAATCCTGTTTTTGTACATAAGAAAAATATTGATATGTATAGGAAAATCTAGGTTAGGGTAAATTTCCTTAAAGAAGAAAATTTTCCCTATGGAGTAAAAAATATATATTTTCTGAAGTATAATGTGTTTGTTATTATCAAAACAAGAAGGAATGGAAAATTCATAAGGAAAACATTATTGAGTCAATAATCTCTACCTTTTTGGAAAGCACAAACATCCCTTCAAAAAATAATATAATTACTTTGAAAAAATTTCATTAGACTTTAAAATTAAAACTAATCTCACTTTTTTCCTGGATGAATGTGAATAAAACTAACTCCCCCTTTGGCATTGAAACTATAAGGATTGTATTCTAAATTTCCAGAGTGTAGTTTTCATTATAATGGAAATGAAAAAATTCACAGTGAGAAACTCCCCCTTAGGAGTAGTTCTTTTTCCTTCTTCCCCTGTGTGATTTTCAAAAATAATTGAAGGGAATGGAAAAGAAAATATGGTACCTGAAACATTAGTATATAACAAGATACAACCAACCAAATTTTCATTAAGTTTGATAAAATTTTACAAAGAAAGAAAAATACAAAAAAAGATCGGAGTGGATTTATTTGTTTTCCTTTTCATTTGGGATCAACTTCTTTAACAAAGTTTTGAGTTTCTTTAGGTATCTATGGTCTTTCTCAACTTGCCTCTCCAAAGATTTTGTATTTTCATCTTAGGCTTTCAAAGCCTCTACCTGAGCCTCGATGGCTTCTTTCTGCATATTTAATAATTCATCTTGCTTTAAGATTCTTTTCTCAAGCTCAATACATAGGTTTATATCACTTATAAAATTTTGAACCAGTAAATTTTCCTTTTCATTTACATACTTCACTTATTGACTCCGAGAACTATGCTCAATAATCATCTTATCTTGATGATTTTTAATCTTTTTATCCTCTATGTCAAAAGTATCTTTCACCTCATTCGGAAAATTATCACACACGGCCATGTCTTATTCAAATATCTTAGACCACAGAGTTATTTTGGTGCAAGACTTTCTATGAACATAATAATGGATAAGAATACTTTTATGGTCGACCTCAATCTTTATACACTTATCCATGACCATGGATAAGGAATCCGATTTCTGATTAATACTCTGTTGCAGCCTCCAGAATCCGGAATCTATAGTTAGAAAAATCAGAATGGTGTCCACCGACTACTTCAGATATTCAACCACAAAATCATGGCCATAAGCTGATGACTCCGAATCAGATTATTCTCTTGGGGGTTGTTCTTCTTCAATTTGAACCAGTTTTCTCTTAGAAGAACCACCAACGTCCTTCTTCCTGAAGACTTATTTTGTTGGTGTATCCATCAGGACTTGCTTCCCCTTATCAGATTTCAGAATTGGTTCCTCATCAAGATATACTTCCTCGGATTCAGAAACATGAATAATCTGGTCTTCATCTGGTTTCTACTTTTCTTGTCCTTGCTCAAGAAAATTCTTCTCATAGAATTATTCCTCATCATACAAAACATTTTCTTCTTCTTGAAATTTCTTATCATCATCCTTACTATCTTATTGAACTCCCTTTCCTGTAGTATCTAACTTTGTGGATTATATCTTATCTTGATAATCCTCTACTTGCTTGATCAGGGAATCCAAATCATTACTTCCCTCTTCTTCATCTTCTTCTTGTTCAACATCTTCCTATACTTATTCAGCAGCTACTTTTTCAACTTCTTAAACTACCTCTTTACCATTGGAATTTTCCGGAGTGACATAGTTCTTTGCTAGATTTTCTGGTAAAGAATGTTCTGTAAAGAATGTTTCCGGAACAAGAATCTCCTCAGAAGCTATTTCAGTATCTCTCAAAAGAGATTACACCAGTTCAGCTTCAGACAACTTATTTTTCATCTTCTTTTCTTTTGCCTTCTTTTCTAACATATCTGCAGCTCTACCTTTTGAGGCCTTAGCCTCTGTAGGGTCCAATCCGAACTGTCGATCCCCTTCTTTCCTCTTTTCCTTGTCTTTCCTCCTCTTGGCTGCCACTTCATCTGTATATGTTTTCTTCTTCTTCGGCTTGGGGGGATAAGACTGAATTTCCTTAGACATGGGATTTTCATTATCATCAACCACTTCCTTAATCATTCTCTTCTTCCTTGCCTTTTTGGATGGTTTTAGAGTCTATGTATCTTTTTGAGCTGCCTCATCCTCTTCCACAGATAGAGGGTAGAATTCCCTGGATTTACTAGAAAACCCCATCTTCATCCTCTTCAAAGTATCATTACTTACCAGCATAAGCTTACAATTACAGACTTTTTATTTGCATGCAACCTTAAAGGATTCTAAGCACCGAACTATCAGATTCGATAGTAAGGCAGGGTACATAATTATCTGAGCTCTTAAGTTTACTTCCTTGATGTTATTGACCGTAATCAGAACATGCTTCATGAAGTTTATCTTTCTTAGATTTACCAAGAAATCTAAGACATAAATATCACCCTTTTTTAGATTATCCTTATCTCCCCTTCCTGGAGCCAGAAAACCTTGCACCCAAAGCTGAAGAATCCTATTGTTTGGAAAAAGATGAGAAATCTTAGTAGTTGTTGCATCCTTTAGTTCAAGACATTATAATTCCTTCACATTATTAAAACATCCTTGCACATTCGGAAGTTTGTGTGGGCAGAACTCAGCTTCCCCTTCGTTGGATAAACCAACCAAGCTCGCGGCCTTGGTGTAAGATAGATTGCATGTCTTCCCATAAGACTTAAATGAAAACCAATCTCTTCCATCTTCCAACTGGAAGGAAACAAACTCTTAGAAATCAATCAGAAAATTAGTATAAATTGGATCCTGTTTATCTGACTTTGTTAAACAATCATCCTCCCATCCATTCAATCTAATATTCTTTGATATAAGGGAATCAAACTTATAAATATCCGGATGCACTAACCTTTCCCTGAAAACTAAAAACTTTGGGATTGGTCTTGAAGTAGACATATCTTGGGATGTTGCTTCGATAGACATTCAGAACTGAGAGATTTGAAAGACTCGAAACTTCTTTGCAAAGATCAGATTCGGTCCTAATAAGAGCAGCAGGGCTTCGAGTTGCGAAAGGTTTGAAAAACTGATCTGAGACAACTCTTATGGTCCCCATTATATAGGTGATGGAGGTTACCTTTGGTCTTTCAAAAGACATCTAACGGTTGAATAACATTTAGATCTGACTTGACTGTTGAGAACACTCCCGCAAGGAAAACATGACTCCAATCGTTTGAGGTTTTAAGGAAAGCATTCTGATTTAAGGAAAACAAAAATCCGAATTTTTTTAAAACATAGGAAAATACCATTAAGAAAAATATGATTATAAAACATTATGTATGGAAATCATACATTTCGGATTTGTTGGAAATATTGTTCGTAATTGGTAATATTCAAAAAAAAAAACTCTTTACGAAAATTATCATTAAGAAAATTCTCATTACGAAAATTCTCAGTATGAAAATTCCCATTACCAAAATTCTCATAACGAAAATTCTCATTACAAAAATTCTCAGTACAAAAATTTCCATTTCGGAAATTTCAGTTCCGGAAATTTACATTCCTGAAATTTCAGTTTCGGAAATTTCATTATGAAAAATTTAGTTCTGAAATCTTTATAAAAAAATCAATTCTGAAAACTTCATTACAAAAACATCCAGTTCCGAAATGATTGAAAAACTGACTATGAAAATTTTTGTTTCAAAAAGTATGAAAAACATATTACAAAATTTTTTATTACACTCTCATGAAAATGTACTCCCCCCCAATGAAAAGGAGTTTATTACTGTTAGGAGAATTGTTCAACAAGATGTTAATGAAGAATAATTACCTCACAGTTATCATTCCTAACTTTTTTTAATGTATTCAAATCCATTGGAGGGTAATGATTTTGTGAAAATATCAGCAAGTTGATCTTGCATTCTGATAAAATGAAAAACAATATCTTTTTTAAGTGTGTGATCCCAAAGAAAGTGATGCCTAATATCTATGTGTTTTGCACGAGAGTGATGTGCAGGTTTCTTACTAAGGGTAATGACACTTGTGTTATCCCACAAAATTTGAGTCTTAGTAAAACTCAAGCCATAATTTTTGAGTGTGTGTTTCATCGAAAACACTTGAGCACAACAACTTCGAGATGCTACATATTCATCTTAAGTAGTGGAAAGTGCTACAGAATGTTGCTTCTTGCATGACCAAGAAACAAATGAATCTCCTAAGAAATGACAAGTTCTGGATGTACTCTTTCTATCCATTCTACATCCACCAAAGTCAGCATCCGAAAAGCTTTTTAGAACAAAATCATTTCCAGAAGTATAAAGCAATCCTTGATCCATGGTTCCTTTTATGTAGCAACAAATTCTTTTTATCGCCTTTAAGTGAGATTCTTTAGGATTGGATTGATATCTCGCACATAAGCATACTGAAAACATCATGTATGGGTGACTAGCTGTCAAGTATAATAGGCTTCATGTCATACCTCTAAAAGATGTTTGATCTACTAGTTTCCCAGCTTCATCAAGATCAACAGAGTTTGAGGTACCGATGGGAGTACATATACTCTTAGTGTTGTCATATCCATACTTTTTAAGAAGATATTTAATATACTTATGTTGATATATATAGGTTCCTTCTGGTCTTTGGGAAATTTTAAAACCAAGGAAAAATGTTAACTCACCCATCATACTCATTTCAAACTCAGATTTCATTATATTTCCAACGGAATTAGTTAAAGATTGCTGAGTTTAACCAAATATGATGTCATCAACATAAATTTGAACAATCAATACATTTTTCATATCTTTCTTTATAAAAAGATTTGGATTTGAATTTCCCTTAATAAAGTTATTTTGATGAAAAAATACAGTAACTTTATCATACCAGGCTCGTGGGGCTTGTTTAAGACCATACAGAGCTTTGGTAAGTCTATAAACATGAACAGGATATTTTGTATCTTCAAAGACAAGAGGTTGTTCAACAAAAACTTCCTCTTGAACATAACCATTAAAGCAAGAACATTTCACATCCATTTGAAAAAGTTTAAAATTGAATAATGCTGCAAATATAAGTAAAATACGGATAGATTCAAGTCTAGCTACTGGAGCATAGGTTTTTTCCTAGACTATTCCCTTTTATTGATTATAGCCTTTAGAAACTAGTCTATCTTTATTTCATACAATGACTCCATTTTCATCACACATGTTTCTGAAGAACCACTTCACTCTAATAATAAAAGTTTCCTTAGGTCTTTCAACCAAGTTCCAGACATTATTTATTTCAAATTCATTTAGTTTATCTTGCATGGCTTTGATCCAATCATCATCACCTAAAGCTCTATCAGTGCTTTTTGGTTCTAATTTGGAAAGAAATGCTAGAAGTTCTACTTCATTTCTCAAGGAACTTCTAGCGCTCAAAAGTTGATTTACATCATCAATGGTACTATCACTGGGATGATTTTAAGGAATACCTGGTTTGGGTTTTGTAAAACCTGTTCATCAAAATAGGGTAGAAAGTCTTCAAGAGTAAATGTTTCAGAAGTATCTTATTGAAAATTTTACATACCAGACGGATCTTCTATCAAAGGATGATAATCAGTTTTTGAAAACACATATGAGGATGTAGGTTGGGATGATTTCAAAACAAAAGGATCAGATTCATCAAATTCTACATGCACTGTTTCTTCAACAGAACAAAGTGTTTTTATTGAAAACTCTATAAGCATTAGAAGTTGTGGAGTAGCCAAACAAAATTTATTTCATCAGATTTTGGTGGGAATTTGTGAATATTATCTTTAGTATTTAGGATAAATACCTTGCAACCAAAAACCATGGATTAGGAAAGTCTAGGTTTTCTACCATTCAATAATTCAGAAGGAGTTTTATTAAGAAAAGTTCTAATCAAAACTCGATTTATAGTATAACAAGTAGTACTTACAGCTTCAGCCCAGAAATGTCTAGCTATAGAATATTCACTCAACATGGTTCTAGTTATCTCTTGAAGAATTATATTTCTTCTTTTAACTACACCATTTTGTTGAGGAGTTCTAGGTGATGAATAGTTGTTTGTAATACCTTTTCTAGTACAAAAATTTTCAAAATCAGAGTTTTGAAATTCTTCTCCATGATCACTATGAATAGTTTTCAGTGGAAGGTTTTTCTAATTTTTACCATGGGCTCTAAATGTTTTGAAATAAGAAAAAGCGTAAGAATTCTTTTCTAGAAAGTAGACCCAAGTAAATCTAGTGTAATCATCAACTAGAACAAACACATAGTATTTTCCTCAAATGCTTCCAGTTTGTGTTGGACCAAAAGGATCCTTGTGCACCAACTATAATGCATCAGTTGTCGAGACATCACCGATTTATTTAAAACTAGGTTTATGTTGCTTTTCATATTGAAAAGGATCATAAACTATAGAAGAATCAAATCTATGCTCCAGTAGATCCTTATCTAGTTTCTTCTTAGATAGTTTACATAAGTTCCTAAAGATACAGCAACCTAGTCTTCTATTCCATAACCAAGAATGATCTTCCATTGCACATAGGTAATGTAATTCTTGGCTCCTAAGGTCTTCCAAGGTAAAAGTGTAAACAATCTCTTGCATATTGGCTGAGAGAATAAATTCTTCCTTGGAATTGAGAACTAAGAACTTGTCATTCCTAAAATTCACAAGGTATCCTTCATCACATAACTAACTTATGATAATGAGGTTTTTCTTAAGACCTTTAACAAATAAAAAATTTGAAATAAATGTTTTTTCAAGAAGAACAATATTACATATACCAATAATTTCTCCCTGAGCCTTATCTCCGAAAGATACCTTTCCTCCATTCATCTTGATAATCTTTTCGAATTAGCTTTTGTTACCAGTCATGTGATGGGAACATCCACTATCCATGTACCATGTATTGTTGTTGGTACTTCCTTTATCTTCCTGAAAACAAGAAAAGAATTAGACTTTTAGAATCCAAACTTGTTTTGATCCAAGATTTCCAGATAACAAATTTTTTGGCAACCACATCTTCTTAGAAAAATGAGCCCTATGAAAACCTAGAGATTGGGTTGTGTTTAATGAGAAATTATTTTCCAAGTGACCACCACATTGAAACTTGGGACAAAAAGGAGCACTTTGTGGAACAAAGTAGTTGTTACTAAAAGTTGGTTTTGCATGGTTATATCCAAATCTCAATTTGTTTCTTAAAGGTCATATTTGTGAATACATTTTATCAAAATTTTCTTTACCATGGGTAAAGTTTGATAAACAATTCTTCATGGAAAAAAATTCGGACTTGAGTTTTATAATAATGTTTTTATCTTCAAAATCATTATATTTAGAACTTGATCTAGGCTTGAAAACACTTTTCTTAGAAAATACATTTTCTAACTCTTTAGAAAGTTTGTTCTTTAAAGAACATACTTACTCAAGTTTTTTGAAATACTTAGAAAATCAGCATTTTTTTTATCAAGATCTTTTGAATGATCTGATATTTCTTTTTTAAGAATAGTATTCCTAGAGATTTCCTTATCAATTTCTTTATGGAGTTTGTAATTTTCAATCTCAAGTTCAGCAAACCTAGAATCTTCTTCATAGGTAGGTAAAGTATTTTCTTTATCAGAAGAGGATTATTCATTTAAGGAGTTATAATATTTACTAT
Organism: Viscum album; assembly: GCA_963277665.1. Lineage (NCBI taxonomy): Eukaryota > Viridiplantae > Streptophyta > Magnoliopsida > Santalales > Viscaceae > Viscum > Viscum album. The sequence continues at coordinate 1,553,880,580 of OY728156.1, forward strand.
CATTGGAATTTAAAGAAACATTGGTCAATGATTCAGCATTGTGTACCATATCCATAAAACAATGATTGTTATTAGGTAGTCTGGCTATAAGACCAAGATTCTTCTGTCCTGAAGATTCATAATCTGAAGATTCATCTGAAGAGTCACCACCATTGGAACTCCAAGTATCATTAGCTTTCAAAACATTCTTAGCTTTGGATTTATAATACTTCTTTCTCTTCCTTTCAGAATTCCTTTATTTTCTTTATTTCTTTTTGAGAAAAGTGAAATCTGGACTAATATGTCCAGCTCTCTTGTAATCATAACAAGTAACTTCTCCATCTTTCCTATCTTTCCTTTCCTTTTTCTTATAATTGTATTGGAAATATCTCTGTCCGTCTATATTGTTCATTCTTCAAGAATGATTTTCTAATTCATTCTCTGAGACTTCACTTTCACTATATTCAGATTGGATAATAAATTTCTTAGAATTGGATCTAGTTACTCTCTCGGGAGTCTTTTCTTTCATATGATTTGATGTTGTAGTATAAGCAACAGTACCATTTCCATTCTTCATTTTGATGTTGTCAGCATCTCTCTTCGTTCTTGTTTCATGTTGGAGAAGAGTTCCAAATGGCTCATCTAAGGAAATTTGAGTAACCTTCTTGTTCTCATCAATTGTTGTTCTCTTTGATTCCCACTCATTAGGCATAATATCTATAATCTTATCCACAAGAGATTCATCATCCAGAAATTTCTCTCCCATAGACTGAAGACTATTCAATATAGTCATAAATCTCTATTAAACATTACAAATTGGTTTCCCATACGGAAAATTGAATCCATGGTATTCAGCTCTAAGCATAGCTCTCTTAGTATCAATCACATTAGAAGTGCCAAAGTGTGTAACCTCTATGTTCATCTAGATACAATTAGTTGCTTCATATGTAGAAATTTGGCTATATATATTTCTAGTCATTAAACATAAGAAAGTATTGCATACCTTATAATTGAGTTGATATTCTAGCTTTTCCTGGTTAGTGAAAGTTCTATCTTCCTTATCAGGAATTTTATAATCACCAATAAGCATAACAAAATTATCCAATCTAGTATTGATAACGAAAGTCTTCATTCGATCTCTCCAGTACTCATAGTCATTGCCATCAAAATTTGGTGGTCTTGTAAGATTTATATTTTCAGTAGAACCAACATTGATTCCTTCCATTCTTAAATTTTTTTTTGGCAACCAACCTTATTAGTAGGAAAAGTTCGTAACTACGAAGTTCGGAATAAACAATTCAGAATGACAATTCCGAATAAAAATTCGAAATGAAAATGTCTTTCTAAGCACGGATGAAGATTAATGAAAAAGTGAGCAAGAAAAACATATATGTGAGTATAAGTATTTTAGAGACCTGCTCTAAAACCAATTGTTGGATCGAAATAGTGATGTAGATGCTCAATATACAAGAGGGGGTGAATTGTATACTTTAAAAATTTCCTTAAACAAGGTAATATATAAATTTAACAAAGTTAAACTAAGAAAATTCACAACACCTCTAACACCAATTGGAGAATTGTAACAAGGTATGAAGTTACAAACTTCTAGTTTTATGCACTAGCTTAAATCTGAAAAGTGATTCCAAAAACAAGTTCTAGAAATATGGAACTGGAAATTGAAACATAACCAATGTTTACAATATGAGATTCTACCTTAAAGCGTATATAATCTAAATGAATCAGAGTAATGTGTAAGTAAATATAAGAAGATTATACTTTCCTTACAATACAATATGCAGAGGAAAAACAAGTAGTACAACTACAAGTGACAAACAATAACTCTTTTAACCCAAAGAGAAGGGTATCCAACAACATTGGATAAAGGTCCCTTGATTTATAATTTCAAGAAATTCTGTCTTACCCACACCAGTGTAAGGCCTCAATACGAAGATCGGTGTCTCTATCTTGCTATCCCAGCAAGCCCTCAACTTCAAGGTAGTTCGAACCTCTGTCTTTCTCAGGAAGGAAGCCCACAAACTTCAAGGTAGTCAGAACCTCTGTCTTCCTATCCTCGGAAGCCCTCGAATGTAATCATCAAAATTCAGAGTCGCACAAAGCAATCTTCACAAGGAAAAGTTTTAACAAGTAGTTCAAACATTCTGCACGAAGCTTGAGAGTTAATAAGAGCCTCTCTCTCTAGAAATCACTTCAACAGCATGCAAGCAAAAGATGTCAAGTTTTCGAAGATCAGTGTCATGAGCTCGTTCAAATGATCTGTTATTTATAGGAAAATTTCCAACATTCATCTCCCTCCTCCAATGGTCATATTTTCCTTAAATTTCAGAGGGTCCTGTACACATATCACTAATCCAACAGTAAATAGAAACAGAATGGACGACATCATTTTATAACAAAGCATTGTAACTGAAATCATGACATCGTTTTACAATGAAACAAGTGTAATCATAAGAAAAACATGAATTTGGAATGTAAGTAAATTAAAGTTCAGAGTCTAACCAAAATGAAATTTGGAGTCTATGTTAAAAAAATGTTCGGATTCTGTTTTATAGGAATTCGGAACCTAAGGTCTGTAGAAGTCCAGAGTCTGAATTTATAAGGAAATTCGGAGTCTGGTTTCACCAGAGTTCAGAATCTGAACATGCAGAGATCGAAGTTGAACTAGTAAAAGTTCAGAGTCGAACTTCATAAGAGTTAGGAGTTGAACTCGTGAAATTTCAGAGTCGAACATCATAAGAGTTCGGATTCGAACTCTTGAAAGTTAGGAGTCGAACTTCATAAGAGTTCAGAGTCTAACTCATCAAAGTTCATATCCAGAAGTCGGAGTGGAACTTCATTATAGTTCACATCCAGAATTCGGAGTGGAACTTCATTACAGTTCAAATCTAGAATTCGGATCCTAAAAACAGAATACTCCAATTCTTGTCATTATATGATTCTGGGGTTATGGGTATGAATCCGGTTTTTCTACATAAGAAAAATCATTATATGTATAGGAAAATCAAGGTTAGGGTAAATTTCCTTAAAGAATAATATTTTCCCTACAGAGGAAAAAATATATATTTGATTAATTATAAGTTGTTTATGATTTTCTAAACAAGAAGGAATGGAAAAGTCATAAGGAAAACCTTATTGACTCAACATATTTATCTCATTAATGCTACTAAGGTGGAAAAATAGTTACAAAAAGAGATTATCAGATGAAGATTATCAAAGGAAGTCATTAAATGAAAAACGCGAAATACAGATCATCAGTCAGACCTTGACATACACATGGATTTAGATGTAGAAATGTTGATGTAGACCAGATTAGGAATTTCCTAACAGATACACTAGAGATGTTGATGGGGCTTTAAAAAATGTTGTGATGTGGGTTTTCACTCTAGTGGATAAGGTAGATGTTTAAGACAGAAATAAATCTGATGATATTTGAAGGAAAGGAAAACAAATATGAATTATTTTTAAGACAAATGATACATGGATGATGACTGAAATAAATGGGAAGAGTTTGTAAATCAAATACATATGATATTTTAGAAAATTAAAATGTTTGAAGTGATGATGTGGCTACCATTATGGGATGTTAGATGTAGTTGATGTTTTTAGTAGTTTCCATAACGTAGTGAACCATCCTATTTTGGACCTCAACATAAAACCTAAAATTACATTTTTTTTACATTTAGTTTTTCAATTAGTATAATAAAAAATAAATTAGATTCTAATGTAACGATTCTTTGGTTAACTGGTACATTAGAAGATATTTTCATTAGTAAGTCCATTGGAAATGTTTACTATAATAAAGTCTTTGATACTATATTTGAGGAAGGACAAACAATCAGATTCACCAAAAAAATTATAATCAGACTCACCTAATTGGACTGGATAAAGTTAGTTGGTTCTAGAACATTGATTTTTGAAAATATTATGTAATTTGAAAAGGATCTTGAAGGGATGAGAAGAGTTTATGTAGTCCAGATGAAGATTCAATTTCCAAAAAAATTCAATTTTTTAGAATTTTTGTGAGTGGTAATCGATCTTTGTGTTTAATCCATTTCTATTCTATGCCACATACAACTGGATATCATATTATATTAATACTTTGTGACTCTTCATGGGAGTGAAATGTTATAAGTTCTGTAGAGTTCATCTCAGAAGTAGTTTCTAGGCTAAGATATCATCAAAAGATCCAATGGATAATATTTTGGACTATTATACTTTAGAATATCTAATAGATAAGATTAAAACTACCATATTTTGTAAGATTAGAATGAAGAATAAGAGAAACATTATTGAGTTGTTTTTTTTTGGATCATATTGAGAAGATTTTATCAGTTAAAATTTGGATCAAGATATTGGATAGAGGAAAATTTGTTGGAGAAAATTTAATAGAGGATACCGAATGAGGGCCAAACAGATTGATTTATGATGAGAGAGGTCTTTCAAAGAAAAATTCATGAATTTATTGATGGAGAATATTTCTTTTTAATAAAAAATATTGAGGAATATTAAACACCAAAATAATATGAAGAGGATTGCTGATGTTTGTGAAGATTATATAAAAGTAATGTTGATCTCACTTACTATTGGAGAAAATGAAGAATATCAAAATATGGATCATAAAAGGAGAATGAAATGATGTTTTCATCAGGGTAGTATTAGAATTTTCTGAAAAGTATTGTCTGTTTTTGTGTATAACCATCCATAAATGAAGATGCTATGAGAATGATAATTTATCGGTATAAGAAACTACTAAAGAAAAGATAACTACTCAGATGTTGAACTATTTTTTTATTCTGACATTGTATTCGAGAATGTATTTAGTAAAGGAAACCATGTTTTGGGAACTGACCAACATGGAATTGAGTAAGTCCTCATATTGATCCTTGTGAATATTATGTGGTGGTCCATCTATTTTATATGCATCATGTTATTGGTTAATTCTAGATTATATTTTAGTTGATCAATACTATAACAAGTATTTATATGTTATGAATTTTTTTATAATAAGAATTTTTCAAAAATTGATATATAATGAAAATTAATCACTAATTAACCACCACCCCTCAAATTGATCTTGATCCTAATGGAAATTAAATTGGTATCAGAATGATAATTCCTCTCAATGACCAATCTCTAAGAATGGAGTATTTTAATTTAGTTAATTGTAGGGTTGTTCCTATTTTTTGATTGTTGAAAGTATCATAGTTGGAAGAATATGATGTTACCATATCAGCTATATCATGGACATGATGTAAGAGATACAACAATAGTGGGTTTTGATCCCATTAATAAAGATTATAATATAGCATCTTATAATAAAAATGTCTATAATAATGGAAAACCATATAATTCCATTTTGATGGATCTCAATGAAAATAATTTTACAAATATTATGGGGTTTCCAATAACTAATATAATGTGGGATATGTTTTTAAGTAGTGTAATGGAAAAGAGAACGTTATGGAAGATATGTTACAAATATGGAGATGTTTAATTGAATATATTAATACGGGAGATAAATAAAGTATTATCTTGTAATTTACAAGAGATAATGTGATTGAAAGTAATATTAGTGGTTTTGGGGAGAAACTAGAGCATTCTAGAGACATAAAAATAAAAATTAGCTATAATAATAATAGGATAGATGCGAAATATCAAGCATTCTAATATCATGGAGATTTATCACTTGATGAATTTATTAATATTATTAGGGAATTTAAGATGAAAACATATCTTCTCAAAACAATTCTTAGAATGAAATATACTATAATGAATCGACAAAGATAAATAAAAATGATATGTAAGTTGTAGAATAATTGAGAAATTCAGAGGAAGATAGAGAATAAAAAGATTTCAACATAACTGTTTCTCTACATTCTAAAAGACTTAATAGTGGAGATTGGATGGGTAAAGGTCAAACTTATCTAAAATGTTGGAATAATGAAAGTAAAAGACATTTTTTAAAATAAATTTCTAGAATAAAAATCAAAGTGTATGAGTTTAATGATGATGACAATAAATCCTGGAAACATAAGTGTAAGAAACATAAAGAAAAACATCCTTATAAAAATAGGAAGAAATGTTATCTAAGCATAAGATATAAGGATGATTCCTCATCTATGGATGATTAATATCATCAATTAAAATTTATTTATTGAGTTAGAAATAGATGGTATTTATAAACCTGTGATAATAATTTCAAAGAGTGAACATTAGTGATTGGGTTGTTAATTCGTATTTGGAAAAGTCACATGATAATAATACTCAAATAAAGATTTAAATAAGGATTTAGAAGAAATATTTTAAAGATATAACATTTGAGAAAGGTGATGTAAACAAAAAAATGGAAACACAACTCTCTTTGATTAGAGATTTTAAATTAATGAATTCTGAGATTATAATGAAACAAAAATTTGATGATGAAAAATATAATAGAAGTTAGAATCTCAAAAAGATATAGACTGCACCTTTTTAACATTGTAAATATAAAAAGATGAAGATAATTAATTCTGGGAAGATGGTACATGACATGACAGGTAGCTTGGCTAAGAAATTAGAAGATATGATTGAGACACAATAAGTTAATATTATGTCAAAAATATAGTTATGAAATGTGAGATAAGAATTCACTAAAGAAGTTGAGGTAAAGGGTAAAACTTTTAAATATGTCTAAAATAAATTTTTATAGAAGAATATTGTTTCAATTACTAAAAAATAACAATGTACCCATATTTCCACTAACATCACAGGATTAAATTGAAGACATTTTAGAAATAATCATCCAATATGAAATAGTGTAATTCTTCAGGAATGTATAAGATTGATAAATTTCGTGTATTATTTATGAATATACAATAGTAAAAAAATATCTGATCAATTTTACAATCATTTAAAAAGATTAAGATAATAAGTTACTACTGGTGATGTCGAATTTTTGGACACATAGCTTATTCATGTAATAATATGACTGTAGTAAAGAAAATTATAAACCAGGGGGGGTTATTACTTTTAATTAAGATTAATTTTGTGTAAAATAATTTTGGAACGAGAAAATTCAAAATCAAATTGTCAAAATTTTTGAAGCCTCAATAAAAAAAATGAAAAAGAGAATAAAATCGATTACATATGAAATGTTAAACAAGGTCAAAAATTTTGATAAGGAAAATAAATAATTCTTAGTTATTTGGAAAGATCAACTAAAGATGGATGGAAGGTTTTGAAGAAGAAAAAATTATGTTGAAATAAAGGGGAAGATTTTTTTTCTGAAGATGATAAAAATTATTCAATAGTTGGTGATTTGAAAATTTCGAAAAAGTGAAAGAGATGTGATCATTATTGGATTTTTTAAAAAAATATGTGTGATTATTTTATTATCCTATTAATAAATTATGAAAAATATGATACAATATCGATGTAAAAAAAGTTTTCTAAAAAATTGTTGAGATGATGACATCTTCATCTTTGGATTCTCCATATGAGAAGAAAACTATTAGAAAATATGAGATGGATTAATATATTGAAGAACATAGATCCAAAGGGAAATCCAAGACAATTAAAAAAATCAATTCTATGACAAGATAATCAGTCCCAAAGTTTCTTCTAAGAAACTAATTAGGTTCCTCCATATTTCCAATATACATTTTTATGTGTAAAAATATTTAGGGAAATAATGAAATGTTTGGGGAATAATATGGAAGTTTTATATCATGGAAGCATGTCCATGTGGGATATTTTTCTAGCATGATGGAGAATGTTATGCATCCTCCAAGGGGGTGGGGGGATCTGAAGCTCAGGTATGAATATCACACCTTTCATAATTTTTTTGGGAATAAGATAAAAAATATGTTAGTGGGGAATTCATACTTTTACACCTGAAATCTTTTGATATGTCAATTATGATGTATGCGTGATTTTTCATAACAAATATGATTCTATTTACCCCTAATATAATGTTACTGGATGAAGTACTAGAAATTCATTACAAGTGGGCTGTGTAATGGACAACATTTGTAACTGTGATTATTCACTATTTTTTTCAACATCATTTTTCCCCACATAAACACTGATTTGTTTAGATTAATGATCATCGTTAATAAAATCATGCGATATTACAATTTTATTGAAGAAATTTGTAAATATTATGAGATAAAAGAATATGTTTAGAAATGAACTCTTTGATTTTGATTCACAGTATGTGGGAGAATAAAATTATAGTAGAACATTTAAAAACATCATATGGGGAGAAAGCGTTGAGTAAAAATATTGATGATGAATATGTTTCATGTTATATGTGGGTATTAACATCAAACACAAAGCGGGAGATTATATGGACAATGTTTTGTTTTGGTTGAACATTTTGTCATTGTATCAATATGTTTTGATTAAGAAAGTATATTAAGAATTTTGTTAAATGTTATTTTGATTTATTTGGGAAATTATAAGTCATATTCTGATGTCTTCTAGAAAATTTTTATAATACCTAATTTCACCAGACGTAGAAGTAGTCAGAAAGATAAAAGTTAGATCTTCTAAATTATTGTTCATTCAAACACAACGTTGGTCTTTGATCCATCGGTATGAATTTGATGATCTATCATACATTATTTTTTTAAAAGAAAAAAGTATTAGACTAAAAATGAAAAAATGTTTTTGAAGAAAAATAATAATTAATATATGAAGTTAGAAGATAGAATTTTTTAACTTTTTAACCTGAAGTCATATTATTATTTTTTATTATCAATGATCTAAAAATTCATCAGAAACATCATGATTTGTTTTCAATAAATGGGGAATTGATTGTGTATTGTATAATTCTTTCCTAACACAACATTTACATTTATACTAAATAAGATGTAGAATCTAAACACATATTAGTGGATGTAGTACATTATACTGAGTATGGAATATGAAAAACATTAGATGTAAAGAGTCTAATGATTATCATCAGCCTCATAATTATAGATGCAGATTAATGACTTCAACAAAAGTTTTATGCCATTAGTATTATCATGGGAGTCATAGTTTTGTAGATAGAGATCATCTGATGCATATGACTAAATGTATTCATTAGATGTAGAATAGATAATGTAGATAATCGATCACATATAAACAGATATAGGGAATCCATTACATAAAAATGGATACATTTTAGATCTAATATTGGCTACGATATACACAATTTTTATTGATGAGTTTATTGAAAATTTATAATTTTTGAATTTTAATGAGGATGATATAGATGATGTTCATGAGAGAATGAGGGAAAATTAACATTAATGAACATAAGGGATGAATATAAATTAGTTTTATTTATAAAAATCTAGTCATACGATGATTGATAGAAAAGGTAAGAGTTTGTAAATTATATGTAGATGAGACACCTGACAAATAACAGGTGTGAAACAATGAAGTGCCTATTAAATTGGGATTCTTCTTTTAATTGAAGTCTTTAGGAGCATCAAATATATAGATGACCACCTTCTATTGTCTTCTAGAATTAGAATGATAATTTCTTTGTTTTCATTATGTTTTTTTAATTAATTTGAAAAGTTAATATGTAAGTAAATATGTAAAGTACATTGTTATGAAGCCTTGATGAACTAATCTAGTAGATTACATTTTCATTATTATGTTCATTGGATGCATTTTCTATAAGAATGTACATCACAATATGTTATATATTTGGAGAAGCATCAGAGTGACAAAATGAATTATAATCGGACTCACCTAATCTAACATAAGAAATGTTTTTATTTTTGATAACGATGATGTTTTATAATGTTAAAGAAGATTCAAGAAGAATTCAAAAGAGTTGAGAAGAGTTCAAATGTCTATATGAATATTCAATTACCCAAATTTTTTTAGAATTTTCTTGATTTGGAATAGATTTATGATATTCCGAAGAATTCTATTCTCTGATTCCTATAAATAGAGATCACAATACATTTTAACTTTGTTAATGTTCATGTGTGTGAAAATGTGGAAGTTTTGTACCGTTTTGGTCAGAAGTTGTTTCTTGAATGGGTTATCATTATAAGATATGATAATCAAATGTTTTGAATGTTTAATTGAGGAACATATGATGGAATAAGGTTTGTATTACTATACTAAGGTATATCATTCTGAGTTATATTGGTCAGGGTATTGAGAATAGGTTTTTGAATTGTAGTGAGAAGACACGATTGGACTAAAATCATACAGAGAAACTGTACAGAGTTGAATTGGATGGAAATCATCAGAAAAATGTTACTATATTATGGAAAAAAGAAAGGAATTTCATATATAATGATTTTTATATAGAAATTCTTTAAATTTGAGATTGATTATATTCATCTTTTCTAATCTATTAGGATGAATTTTGAAATTGAACAGAATATGAAGTGTATTATGGAATTTCCTTAAGATTATTCATAGGAAACCATGATATATCATTATTGAAGAGGATGTAAAGATCATTCTGATGTGGATCAGAAATGAAGAGAGGAATGAAACCCATAGGTAGGGAGTATAACTACTTCTGGATAAGGAATGCCTTATGGGGTGTATAACCAGCTATGACAGAATTGGATACAAGAAGGATTGTTGTGGAAAATATCCAACTACAATTGGGATGTTGAATACATGATAGTAGAACTATTTACTACTTCTGCCTTTGTATTCTATAATGAATTTTGTAAAGGTATCCATTTTGGGGGAATTGACCAACATGACAAAGAGTAGGTCTTTTTACCTAACCAAATAAATATCGTGAGTCAATCCATCCCTTTATTTGTTTCATATGAATGATTATATTGAGATTCATATTTTAGTTGATCATAACTCAAACATGTTTTTGGAGGTTAATAAATTTTCATTAAGAAGAAGTTAAGAAACCTTATAATAAAATTTAATGTAATCACTAATTTAACCCGTAGTTGATATTAGTAAAAAGGGATCCACTTCCTTAAAAAGAAAAATACCACTCACTCTATGCATCCCCTATATAGAGAGTCCCCAATTTCATTGAAATCACCATAGAGATATTTATCCCAATGATTTTTCTTTCCAAGATATGAGTTCATCATACTGAATTTTAAAAGAACTTTAGTCACATCCTTTCGAACTCCCAAATGTATTAGTGCAAAGAGAGCCAATAAATTTTACTCTTTATATGATAATTTCATTGAATGGATTTGATGTTTCTAGATTAAGACTGAAAAAAACATACCACATACCATTGGAGCATGCAATGTCATGGTAATAAGACTATAGGTACTCCACCCATCACCTCAAGTAGAAATTTAATACATTTTTTTGGGAAGTTCTAACTCAAGATTTTTTTTCAATAAATGCTCATTTTTTTCTCTAAAATATTGATATAGAAAAATATTAGGAGAATGCATAAAAAAAATGAAAGATCATTTACTGAGTTGGAAATTTCTTTTCTTATGTAAAAAACAATTAGGTAACAGAGTCCCCTACGTGATAGCCCAAAATAATTATGCTACCCAAAACAAAACTTGTTGTGCCAAAAAATTCAACATAACCTACCAAGCCTTTGGATGAGTCAAAATTGGGGTAGATTATGAAAGGTCATTCATATCATTGAATGAATTCATATATTTTAAATGCCAATAGAACATTATGCCACTTCGAGTGAGGGTGATCATTGGAGATTCCAACTTTGAGATATACTTGATAAACAAGTTGTAATAACCTATTATCCCCAAGATTCTTTGAATATAAAAAACATTACAGAATTTTTCCCTTGTAATAAATAATTTCCCCTTATTAAGATCAGCATATATACTAGGTTCCAAGATCATGTTTCCCAAAAACATTACTTCCCAAATCCATAAATAACTTTATGATAGATTTTATAAATTTATGGGCATCTAAAAATTTCTCGAACATATCTTAGATATCACACATGGTCCTACATGGTGATTGTATAAACCATGATATCATCCAAAAATCCACTATGAATTAATAAATATTCTCAAGGTATAAAATATTTATCACTTCAATAAAAAATTCATTTTCATTGGTTTGGTTAAAATTAATAAAAAGTTTCTTTTAAAATCTGTACATACTGTTGATGTCAGTCTTTAGGATATAAAATTCAGTAATAATCAACTATTGTTAACCAAATTGAAGGTAAATATCTAAGAACTACTTCAAACATTTTTAATAGCCAATGATATCATTAATATAAGAAAAAAATAGTTCTTCATTACAATAACAATAATTTGTTTTCAGTTATCAATACAAACATGAAGTGACCCACCATCTTTCTTTTCAAAAGTAATAGACATTACCGAATGTGTCACACTTGAGAAAATGAATCCTTTGTCCAAAAAATAATCCAATCAAGACATTAACTCATTCATATATACTTGAAACTTATTTTAAAAGGGAGTATATATAGATCGGGTACCTCATACCATATCAATAGAGAACTCCACCTCTATTACCATTAGATAGAAAGAATATTCAAGTATAAACACATATAAAAACTCAGTTTCCACTAGTGGAAGATCACCACTCAATGATTATGGATCAAGATAAAATGAAATCATAGATATAATACTACCAAACTGTACCTTATTTGGTTTTGATTGATTCGATATCAGGTCACATTCGACTTAGAAAATCACGGAACACCACATCATGGGTAGTAAAGGAGACCTACGGAATATTGTAATCAATCTGGAAAATATATTAAATATTCAAATCCATTCCAAGATTAAAATATAGGGTCTAATTTTTAGGAGAATAAAATACGTTAGTATCTTAGTAATATATATTGAGAATACACATGTAGGAAATCAGAAACCTTATTATCTCTTTATTCTAAGGTGCATAGAAATATCCACCCCCTAGGACATAAGCTCTATTAAATAATATAATTGGTTCACCAAATTAGTTGACATGAATGAATGAGATACACCAGTTTGAAATAATATATTCACAAGTGATGGGGATATAGTTATGGTACATCCTACTTTCATTGAACCTGCATCTACTTCCTCGGGAGACTCTTCCACTTTGTGAAGAAGATTCAATCTGAATTCATGTGGCTGGAGACCCATTTTTTCTTTAATTATATAATTTAAACACAATGAATGTCTGTATCAATGAATATATGACACTTTATATGGTAAAAATGAATGATCTAAAATCAATAGGTGTCATGGGTGTCCTCATGAACCAATGATGTTTCGTTCCTCAGAAAAAACACGCTTCGAATGCCTGATGTTTCCACACTGAGAGTAAGTCAAATGGTTTAATTAAGTCACCAAAGAATGTCTGGATGATTCCTTATCTCTTGAACCTCCATGAGACTCATCACACTTCATATTTACTATAAAACAACAAACATAACTAAAAATTGTTTTTCGGCAAATGCTGGCCAACCCTGACTAACCAGTAAGGTCAATTTCAACCATCAATGCTCCACCCATCACATCTCTATATGATGTGATAATGAACATGAAAACCTAATATAAAATATTTGATCAAATTCTCATATCGATCCTTCATTAATCTATATCCTCATTTTCAATAAATCAATAGAAAAATATAACATCTTCACCAAAAAAAAATTCATACTCGGACACAATACACTCGCCTTTATGGAGGTGGTGAAACTCTATAAAGTTTTTGAAAACAACCAAATCAAGTATGAGATGCACCAAGAACATAGATCTAACATCTTTATACTCAAATACATCATGTTTCTTAATTGTTACAATTAAATCCTACCTCCTCTCTTATGTACTTTAAGATTAATGGGGCCACATTTCACCTTTATTGGGTCTAGTATTTCTAGGAACTCATGAAAAATGAAAATCTATTTCAACCACTCCTATATCTATTTTGGATAATTTATGACTTCTAAATATGGTGGTTTCTACTAAATAAACTCATGATCATGGACTCTTATTTCATACAATCAAGATTGTACCATTGAAGCATGAGTGGGAATGGGTATGGCGAACGGTCCCAAAGATTAGTCTGGATGAACCTTAATCTCAATGAGGTTCTGATCAGTCAGAAAGTTTTCTTTCCATGTTTTATCAACATCACCCTCTTATGGTATGTTCAAACATCTTCATAGGTGAATTTTAATAAAAATAATAATCATAAAGGAAAAAATCATTATAAAGAACCATGTGATCATCAATCCAGTCAAACATACATGTATATTAGATACATATGATAGAATTTAATTTTTTTGTATTTCAAAACACTAAGATCGTGTTTGGAAAAAGACTGGGATCAGATCAACTCATACCCCAAAGTTATTTTTCATAAACGTTGATGGTGACTAAAGTTTTTTTGTTAATAGTGTTACCCATGACCTCACACAAAAAGTACCTCATAGGTCCAAAAATCGTACATTATATATACTAGGACAAAGAAGAATGGTTATCAACATCATAAAATGATACTAATCCTCATCTGATATAGTTATTTTATATTCCAAGCATAATACTATTGAATACTGATAATTGAGTAGGTCATGACATTACCCTAAAGGCATTCCTAATCCACATGGAGTGGCAATTACAACCATAAAGTTATCAAATTCTCATAGGTAATGATTTCTCCCCCCTAATAATGGAATTAACATAGAGTAGTGGATGAAAAAACATAGTAAACATAGAATTCCAAATACTCCTCAAGGAGAATAGAGTACCAAAAGAAGTCAGATAAAAATACAAAATTAATACATCCCAAAATGGGGACACAAAATCTATCAGGACTAAACTATAAATATCCATTAAAATTTGGGATCAAAACTACACCAGCCAACAAAACCTCCCAAGGTACCATGCTCAAGAACATGTTCCCCCTCCAAGTGGAACATTCCATATTACTAGACCTAACAAAACATAATCTACAAAATTGGATGGTAAAGGTAGTGTGTGAGCTAAAAATCCTGGTATGTTACACTAAATGTTACATAATAAATTATAATAAAAAACCCATTTATTATTATTTTTAAATAATGATAAGGAATGGTTATTCTTTTAATTTTTTCAATCATAATATTTATTCAAAATAGATATGTGGAAGACATGTCAAATACGAATAAATGGAAATTTTTTAAAAAATAAACGGAATGTGTAATACTGATTAGTAAGGACTAGAGTGTAATAATTAATTCAAATCCAACAGTCATGTTCATAATCAATTGGTTTAGTTATTTTATTCTCCAAGATCCTTGTTGTTCATATTAAATCATCAAGGATAAAAGTGTATGCACGAGTCTAGAATTCCCTAGCCACTGAGAGAAACAATCAACACCCCCATCAGAAAAATTATGCTAAATTTGTTTTAGTTAAGGTTTCATCCTCAATATCTTTATATGGAGTCATAACCCCATCAACAAAAGTCCCAATCACCCATTAACTCCCTAGGATCACGTTTTCATTCAATCAATCCATCAATACATAATGGTAAATTCATTCATTTCAAATACATTCACTGTTAAAACTCATAATTCAAGTTTCTACATTCCTATTCAATTTCAAAAACAAATTATATGTTATCATAAAGTTCGTGATTTTAAAAAGAATAATTCATTTAGACCCTTTTCTTTAATGATAAACAACATATTAATTCTCACTTCATAACATATTTATCAAAATTATCCCAATTTATCAGTGCATTAAAAAAGGGGTTTAATATCATAAATCCATGGATTTTGAAATATAATGTCAAATAAAATTAGTTAAATGATATATGTTGAAAAATATTTCTAAAAGTATGAAGTTCAAGGTTTCATATATAGAGAATGGCCATAGAAAACTACTCAACTTTAATAAAAGGATAAATAGATCACTTGAAATGAGCATGGGTAATGGAGGGTCATAATAGATATATATCAAAAATAAATCCCTAGAATTAAGATCCATCTTATAATGGTTTAGAACCATAGATGACATTAGGATTCATCACTCTAATTGTAGGAGACAAGATGACAAAGAGGATTCCCTGGAAAAAGAGGGGTCACTTACTAGAGAGAGATCAATTACCTCCATATACTATTTAATCTGATAGGAAAGGGGTGTAGAAGCCCAAAACCCATCTAGAGATCCTCCAAAAGGTGAAGTGTTGGATTAGGTTTTATTAGGAATTGTTTATAATTTATAAAGGATGGATTGGGACATAAATTATGAGTTTTGGGGTTAAGACAATATTTTCGAGGTTTCCTAGGTTTGGGCACACAGTTTAAGTTAACTAGGTGCCCTTTCTATAATTTTGGGGAGTGTTTCATGGTTAGTTAAAATGTATAAAAACAACATACACTCTCTCTCAGTACTCTTGCCAGTAGTTTATGGTTTGTCCTCCCGATTTTACAAATAGAGCTCCAACCATGTAATATCCACGGTCCATAGCCACATAGTTTATGAGGAGGCCACATGGTCTGGGACAACTATGTACCCATGTAAGAACATCTAATGAAGGCACACGATTTTATTGGATGACCTGAACAATTTTCCCAGAACACTTTCCAACCATTCAATGCCCAAAAAACAAAATATATTCAAATAAATCACTAAAAAATACCTAGAAAATGATATAAACATAGGATAATAAAAACATGGTTCAAATATACTAGAAATAAAGTGGAGAGATATTACAGGGGATGTAATTGATGCTCTAGTATAAAATCTAAATTCAATAAGGCTATAGAAGTACCACCTTCAGGGGTCATGACTAGATCAAACGCAAGGGTCACATGTACAGGATAATAGAGCGAGGGTCTGAAGAGAAGTAACCTTAGATGAACGAGAATATAATGAGGGTTGTAACAATCCTAGAAAATGGAGACATAAAATAATAAATGTTTATACCCTATTCAAAAAGGAACTTCTATATTTGATTATCTTGTATAGAATCTAATTTAACCAAAGCAAGGGAAGTACCACCTTTAGGGGTCATGACCAGATCAAACACAAGGGTCTCATGTACAGGATAATAGAACTAGGGTTTGAAGATAAGTAAGCCTGGATGAACGAGACTGTAATTAGAGTTGTAACACCCCTAGAAAATGGAGACATAAAATAATAAATGTTATTACCCTATTCGAAAAGTCACTCCTTTTTTAGGGGGCCTACCTAATTAGAACGCCACAATTAAGCATGTATTGCCAAATGTATAGTGAAGATGGGTGAACTCTTAAGAAGTCTCATAGTGTGTATTTGAATAAGGAAATAGTAAACTAAATGAATATATGTTAGCCTATGGGGATAGTTATTAGTCTGAAAGGTACCCCATGTGGTCAATAACATGTTGTGTTATGGAATTAGAAATATGTATTATAGGAGACCCTTGGGGTCACATAACCATGTTGGTGGCCTAGAGAGGCAGGGTCATGAAATTTTTTATCCGAGCCAATACTCAGCATGATGTGGAGAGGCACTGCATGGGATTGAGGTTTGGGGTGCACAATGAGTGTGTATTGATTTAAATTGGGGTAGATTGTAACAACCATATAAAAGTGAGACTTATAAGGTTAAATGTTACTTCCAATGTCTACATATTTTGCCTTTCTTTTCAAGAGCCTATCTGATTTGTAGACCAAAATTAATTGTTCTTATCCTAGAGTTATGTATTGATATGCAACCTCTTGTGATGTTTCTAATGGTTTGTGGGAATAATCACAAAGAGCACTAAAATGACATTTGTTCCATATGGTAGTATTCAGTATTCTAATAATTGAACGCGATGGATTATATCATGTGGTGTTCTAGGAATGAAACTAAGATATGATAGGTTACCTGTGGGGTCAGGTTAATAAATTCATGTCCCGTGGGGGTTGGACTACGGAAAAAACAACATTTTACAACGAGCTATTTGCAATGCGATTTGTTACCGTCGCAAATAGTCTTTTGAAGAGGTTATTTGCGACGGGTCGATGTGCATGTCGTAAAAAGTTATGTGCGGTTTGGCCTAAAATGTGCACCAAACCGTAGGAAGGGTATTTGCGATGAGGTGGAATCTCCCGTCGCAAATACCAGGAGGTGTTAAAAACTATTTAAGATAGGATGTTATCCCGTCACAAAAAGTGGGTCGGCAAGCAATGATTTGCGATGGGACCCGTCACAAATACCCCTTTAACCGCTGACTGTAATTAATGCTGACGATGGTATTTGCAACGGGTCCCATTGCAACGAATGTGACCTATATATACCCACATACATTTTTCCATCATTCCCCCCAATTCCAACTTTCTCTCTCTCTGGACTGTAATTTTAGAGTGAATATTTTTCTAAGTTAGTTTTTATACGAAGAAGTTGTGAAGCCGTCAACACCTATAAGAGATCAAGTTTAAAGGTATTTATGTTTTATTTAATTTATTATTTATTTAAATTTTTTATATTTATTTTAATTATTGTTGATTAGTTTTAATTAAATTATATTTAAATTGTTCTTTCATCATTATTTATTTTTAAAAATATATTGAAATGATATGTAATAATTCGTAGTAATTAGTAGAAATTTATAATTATTAACGATAATTAGTAATGTTTATAAATAAGTAGCAGTAATTAGTAATTAATAGCTATTATTTGTAGTTATTAATAGTAATTAACGATAATTAATAATAATTAAGGGTATTTAGTAATAATTTGCGGTAAAGAGTAATAATTATTGGTAAATAGTAATAACTAGGAAAAATAGTAATAATTAGGAAAAAATAGAAATAAATATTTAAAATTAGTAATACATGGTTATAATTAGTAATAAAAACTAAGAATTAGAAAATAAATAGTAATAATTATTAATAATGATTAATAATTAGAAATAAATAGTAATAAATATTAATAAATAGTAATAAATAGGTATAAATAGTAATAAATAGTAATAACTAGTAATAAATAGTAATAACTAGTAATAATTAGTAATAATTAGTAAAAATTACTAATAATTAGTTATAATTTGTAATAATTAGTAGTAATTAGTCATAAATAGTAATTAATTAGTAATAAATAGTAATTATTAGTAATTATTAGTAATAAATAGTAATTATTAGTAATAAATAGTAATTATTAGGAACAAATACTAATAACTAGTAATAATTAGTAATAATTAGTCATAAATAGTAATAATTTGTAATAAATAGTAATAAATAGTAGTAAATTGTAGTAAATAGTAATAAATAGTAATAAATAGTAATAAATAGTAATAATTAGTAATAATTAGTAAAAATTAGTTATAATTAGTAATAATTAGTAAAAATTAGTAATAATTAGTCATAAATAGTAATAATTAGTAATAAATGGTAATAATTAGTAATAAACAGTAATTATTATTAATAATTAGTAATAAATTGTAATAATTAGTCATAAATAGTATTAATTTGTAATAAATAGTAATAAATAGTAGTAAAAAGTAATAAATAGTTATAAATAGTTCTAAATAGTAATAAATAGTAATAAATAGTATTAAATAGTAATAAATAGTAATAAATAAGAAAATATAGAAATAAATAGTAAAAATATGAAAAAATAAGAAACAATAGAAATAAATAGCAATAAATAGGAATAAATTGCAATAAATTGGAATAATTATAATAATTGGAAATTAATAGCAACAATTAGCGATAATTATCAATAGTTAGCAACAATTATCAATAATTAGTATAAATTTATAATAATTAGTAATAACTAGTAATAAACAGTTATTAGTAATAAAGAGTAATAATTAATAATAATTAGTAATAATTAATAATAATTAGTAATAAATAGTAAAAATAGTAAAAAATAGTAAAAAATAGTAATAAATTGTAATAAATAGTAAAAATTAGTAATAAATAGTAATAAATATTAATAAATAGTAAAAATTAGTAATATTAAATAATAAATAGTAATAATTAGTAATAATTATTAATAATTACTGAAAATTTGTAATAATTAGTAATAATTAGTAATAATTAGTAATACTTAGGTATAATTAAGAACAAATTAAAATAATTAGCAATAATTAATAATAATTATGAATAATTAGGAATAAACAGAAATAATTAGTAATAATTATGATTAATTAATAGAAGTTTGTAATAAATAGAAATAATTAGTTTTAATTAACCATAAATAGCCTTAATTTCTAATAAATAGAAATAAATAATAATTAGTAGCAATAAAAAGAAAAATATAGAAATAAATTTGAATAAAATAGGAATAAATAGGAATAAATAGAAATATTTAGTAATAAATAGTAACAAATAGTAATAAATTATAATAAATAATAATAATTAGTAATAATTAGTAATAATTAGTAAGAATTTGGAATAATAAGGAAAAATTAGGAAAAATTCAGAATAATTATGAATAATTAAAAATATTTTTCAATAATTAGCAATAATTTTCTATAAATAGCAACAATTAGTAATAATTAAGAACAATTAGAAATAATTAGTAATAATTAGTAATGATTAGCAATATTTAGTCATAATTTGTAATAATATGTAATAATTAGTAATAATTAGTTATAAATAAGAATTATTATGAATAATTTGATATAATTTGATATAATTTGGAAAATTTAGGAAAAAATAGCAATAAATAGAATGAAATAGAAATAATTGGCAATAATTTGGAATAATTAGAAATAATTGGGAATAATTAACAATTATTAGAAATACATATCAATAAATAGAAATAAATAGAAATAAATAGAAATAAATAGCAATAAATAGGATTAAATAGGAATGATTTGGAAGAAATTGGAATAAAATGATTAAAACAGAATAAATAAAAATAAATAAAAATAAATAGGATTAAATGGAAATAAATATGAATAAAATTTTAATAAAATAGGAAGAAAATTTGAATAAAATATAAATAAAATAAGAATAAATAGCAATAAATATGAACAAATATAAACAAATAGAAATAAATTTGAATATTTAGGAATAAATAGTAATAAATAAGAATAAAATAAATTTTAATAAATTGTAATAACTTCACACAATTTCCAGTGGATTGGAGGAACTCATTTTGTTCAATAACACTTCTCCTTTCAACTCTCACGAACTCCAAACATTATGAAAAATATTCTTCTACGTATTTATATTGAATCTCGAATACACAATTTTGGATATATATTCGTAGGACCACATTTTTCGTATTGTTTTTAGGCGGTGATAGTTACAAGAAGACGAGTCATCAAAAAAGGGGGCCCTTTTTTCTGGGGACTCATTTACATGCATCTTTCTCACACTAAAATCACAATGGAGAATCTATTTGGAAGTACAATTATCTATTCTTGTATGCACGAGAATAGATATGCGTACCTTCGAGAAGTTTCTTGATTGGAATTTCAGTGTGAGAAAGTTACAAGTAAACGAGTCATCTGCAGAAAGTGTAGTCGTCAATCAACTAGAAATTGTGTCACCCTAAATCAATTGTAATTATTATAAAGTATTTGTAATTATTTATCTTCTTATTTTGGATAGTGTTTTTCTAATTTCAAATTATTCAAAAATAGTAATGATTTTATATTTTTTAGAAAAATATGAAATAAGGAAGTTGACAACATTCATTATTAGATAAAAGTGCTTGGATAAATTAGTATAGAAATCCAAACAGTTCTACTTTAAATCCTGTATATATTGAACATGTTGAAGCTTTCCTATAAGTTGCATCATCAAAACCAGAATTTGTTTTAGAAGTCACAATTATGTGTCCTTATTAAAACGTGCTCAGAGAAAATTTAACACATTTGACAACGTTGGGGGACATATCTTGTGTTTTGGTTTTAAACAAGATTATTACTTTTGGAATGAATATAATCAACACATTTCCAGAGAAGATACTAAAAATTTGATTTAATATCCATCAAGGATTCAAACATTAGTACATAATGTGGTAGGTCCATCTGTTTAATAAACTGAAACTTGAGAAGATATTTATTTAACTCCTCAATTTTCATCATCTAAATTTTATGAGTTTTTGTGGTCTTCTAAGGATTTTTTATTTCCTAGTAGAATGATAAAAAAATTAGAAGCATTTACAAAATTTATGGCTATTAAATCTGATAATTAAAGTTCAAACAATTGTTTTGATAAGACGTTTTCTGGGGCTAAAACACTATCTCCTGAAGAAAATGTTTTTCCTACAAATTACAATGAGAGAAAGAGGATGGGTTGTAATCTGGGCAATAGTTATCGAACAGTTCAAGCATGTGAAAATGATTTCTTCTTATATTCAAGTTTAAATGAGTCGTTGGATAGATGTCCCACATGTGGAAAATCAAGTAATAAATATGATCAACTGGGGAAGTCTGGATATATTCTTATAAAATAGTTGATATATATCCCCCATACACCCATGTTGCAGCATTTGTTTATGTCTCAAAACACATAATCAATGATATCATGGCAGAAAACCAATATTTCAACTGGTAAAAGTGTGAATCATCCATTTGATGGAGATTCATGGAATCATTTTGACTGACTGCATACATCTTTTTCTTTAGAAACATAGAATGTGCAATTGGTTGTTTCTACTAACAGTTTATATCTGTTTGGTTCTAATGGTACTTAGTATTCATTATGGAATTTCTTTATAACTTCGTACAATTTAACTCTATGGATTTTAATGAATGAGCCTTATAAATTTTTGAACATATTAATCCTCGGACATCTGAAAATGAATATTGATGTTTACTTGAAATAATTGATTGATGAGTTAAATTCATTGTGGAGAAGTGGTGTTAATACTTATGATATTGCTGCGAAACAAAATTTCATATTAAAAGCTTCATTGATGTTGATGATTAGTTACTTCCATGAATATGCCATGTTATTTGGATGTTGTAAACATGGTATGAAATCATGTCCTTACTATATGAAAGACAATAAAGAATTTATGCTCAACAATAGAAAAGAACCTTTCAATTTTGACTGTCATCATAGATTTCTTCCAACAGATCATCCTTTTGGAGGAACAAATTTCATTTCAGAAAATGCTCAATTGAAGGGGATGAATGTCCAAAAATGATCTCTTCTACAGAGTTGAAATCAATTTTATTTTCATTACCTCCCTTCACATTTAGAGAAACAATAAACCAAGAAAAAATTAATGGCTTTGGGAAAGAACACAATTGGATAAAATAGAGCATTTTTTTGGGATCTTCCATATTGGTCAGATTTTTTGGTCCACCAAATATTGGATGTCATGTATATTGAGAATAACTATTTTGATAATTTAATTCTTATATTTTTTGATACACTAGGTAAGAACAAAATAATTTAAAGGCATCATTAGATATCACTCAAATTTACAGGTGACAAGAAATTGAACTATTTGAAAATGTCAGATCACAGTGGTTAATGAAGAGAAAAGAAACTTTTACACTTTCCAAACAGAGTTTCTTTTAATTTTTCAGTGGATTGGAGAATTGACACTTCCAGATGGCTATGATTCCAATATGTGAAGATGTGTTAAAAATGGGCATATTATCGGATTAAAAAGTTATAATTTTAATGTTATAATGGGATGACTAATGCTGACTGGATTCAAATGTATTTTTGAATTATATGATTTTTGGATTCGATAACAGACGTATCATATTTTTTCGAGAAAATGGGTTGTGAAAATAGACTATGATGCACTAAGAAGACTGGAAAAGATGTTGTTGTAATTATATATAAACTAGAAAAACTCTTCCCACCGACATTATTTGACTCAAAGGAACGTACAATATTACATTTTCCACAGGAAGATAAATGTGGAGGTATGGTAAATTTTGGATGGATGTACCCATTCGAGAGATGCTTGAAAAAATTGAAGAGAAAAGTATGTAACAAATCATCAGTTGAAGGCTCACATGCTGAAGCTTATTTTCAAGAGGAATTTTTTTTCTCTTCTCATTATTTTGAATATGAATATACCTCAATGTAGAACCTCATGGGATGTAATGAGGGGAATGTTGATGATGAAATGGAAAATCATTTATCTGTTTTTAATCCTTCATATCTTGGCTTTAGTGGAGTTCATGAACGATGCCTTTCAGATGATGAACATCACAGAGCTCATACATATGTTTTCTCAACTGTGAAGAAATGAGATCATTTGTACTCTGAGTGCTTCTATAAATTATTCAATAATTTATGTTACTATAAGTAAACGATTTTTATTTTTAGGTTATATGAAAATCATATCAAGAAACTATTTCCACAAATTAGAGCATCTTCTCTTGAGGAACCCTTATTTTTTTTCTCTAAATGGTTTCAAAAACTGG
Source organism: Viscum album (assembly GCA_963277665.1). Classification (NCBI taxonomy): domain Eukaryota; kingdom Viridiplantae; phylum Streptophyta; class Magnoliopsida; order Santalales; family Viscaceae; genus Viscum; species Viscum album. Next base: position 1,553,904,817 of record OY728156.1, read on the forward strand.
TAACATAAATTATAAATGGTTTAACATATCAATTTAGTATATTACATATTATATTGATAATTATTTTACAATGTTTCAGTTATCTCAACATGCTGATAAAATTGATAAGCGACAATGTATATTGAGTAACCCACCATCCAAAATGGTTAAATATTATAATACATATGAGGTGAATAGTTTTCGATTTCATACACGTGTATATGGGGAATCAAAAAACAATAAAAAGTGGAGTTTTCTTGAGAGGATCGCATCATAGAGAAACTGAGGTTGAATTTTATAGCATGCAGGATGATGTTATTGAACTGTGTTCTCTAGGAAATAAAATTAAATACTGATTTTTAAATGTTGGATTTGGATACTGAGAGAGGGTTGCATGTTAATATGACTCATGGAATCGTCGAAGTTAAATATAAAAGTCTTTATATAGTATATGAACCATTTTTACCTACTCAACAGGCACAAAAAATTTATTTTTCAATGAACTGTGCTACTTCAAGAGACCTACGTGATTGGTGGATCACAATAAAAATAAAATCTCTGGAAAATCAGTTTACTCAAAATGAATGTTGTTCCATTGAAGTGTAATGAATTGAAATTTTTCAAGAGACAACTCAAAATTCAACATTTTTCATACGGAGACATGAATCATGATGATGACACCCCTCAATTAAGGGATTATGGTGAAGATGATGTTAATAATGATAGAAATGAATTTGAAATGGCAAGAGATGATGAAACAGAAACTCATATAGATATTGATGATTCTGTGGATGAATATGAAGATATTGACAACATCAGATAGGAAGATGATGATGAAGCCGATCATTGACACAGTTAAATGATGGTTATAATCATAACCAATATATATTTATATATAATAGTTATTTTCAACTATCTTCAAACAATAATCATTTTTTGTTTCAGATTGACTCTGATCTATTTCTTGAGTCTGATGAGGCTGAGTTTCCATTGGTTGAGGAGGATTTGGGATCATCTGAACCTCAACCTACTAGCAGTTCAGGGGGTATGTGGAGGGGTGTGTTCTTGTGGGACTGATGATTCCTAACCATATCCCCAAATGATGTCCACATCTTGGTATCAATCCACGCACACAGAGGTATGGTAACCTATGTATTTTAGTTAGATTTAATTAGTTTATTTATATACTAATTGTATTATTGTTTATTCTTTTTCACTGTTTTTCACATGTAGCTGTTGGACATGGGAGTGATATCTTCCGTAATTATTTTTCTTATCCATGGATCACATGGGAACATATTCCCATCGATGTGCATCTCATCATGTTCAATAATTGTCTTGTACATAAATAAATATAATTTAATTCAAATTTCATTTCATTAAAAACGTGATATTATAAATCATTGGTTGGGTTTGTGGTGTCCATTCAATGATATCATTTGTAACGCTATCCATGCGGTGTGGGAGGTGTCTATACCTGACTATTTCTCTCAGTTTTTACACAATTTGAGAAGAAAACCATTAAAAAAGTAGGAGTAACAATATTTAACGAGTCATATTAAGCTCAATGACCAGAGTACATTTCATCTCATGTTTTGGATGGATTATGTTCACACTGGTAGGGTGGTTTATTTAAGAGGATATCTTCATTTGGTCGGCAGAACTAGGGGAGATTGGAGGTGATGCATCGAGCTGGTAGTCGTACATACAGTATGCATAGAGAGCATCTGGTAAGTATCGTTTTAAATATATTATATAAATATAAATAAAAAAAGATTATTTTATATTCATATAGGAAGTCAAGTAGCCCGATATTATGGAGTATAATGTTTATCGGAGGATGAAAAGTGATCCAGTCGCTAGAGAGAGCAGATGTGATCGCCAACATTAGATTCTGGTCAATATTATTTTTTTCTCTTTGAAAATTAACTGCATATAATATTTTATCCATTTTAATTTCCAATTCGAATTGAAGGAGTCATATGAGGCCACGGCCTCTTAGACACATGCTAAGAGTCAGGCTGAGGAGACTTATTTGACTAGTTCCCACCATTTTTATGGGGCGGCATGGATGCATGCAACCTAGTATGTTTTTAAGAAGGGCTGAGTATTTGGTATCAGCTCTCATTTTACTCCTCTGACTTATTATAATGCTGTTTCGATGTCGGCATCCAACTCGAGAGGAGATTGTGGAGAGGCGTCATCTTCTTGCTCATAGTATCAGGAGAAGTTTGATGCTCAAAGTGAGCTTATAGAAAAATTTCTGAAGTAGCATGGAGAGATGTGTCAGCAGTAGCAAAAACAGTACAAGAAGGATATGTGTCGATGGTTGTAGCAACAACAATAGCAGAACGAGGAGGAGATGTGACGATGTCAGCAGCAAAAATATTAGCAGATTGAGTACATGCATCGTCTGACTCATAGTTTAGGGATTTAGTTTCCTCCACTATCTCCTCCATCTGCTCCACCTATTCCAGAAGACTATCCCCCAATTATTTTTTTAAAACATTTGAATTCAATATTTTTTGTAATATGAACTATTTACAGTTTCTGTCTTTTATATTGGTGAGAATATTGCATAACTTAATTTTTCTAATTTTTCTAATATTTTAATATTTTTATATATATTATTAGTATTATATTGTTTAATGATTGTTTATTTTACTAATAATAATAATATTTTGTTATTTTTATATTTGTTTCGTGAATATTGAGATTTTTATATTTTAATAATAATAATATTATTTGTTCATTAATCATAATTTTATTAAATATAAAATTTTTATTTTATTTAGTATTTGTGATGGGACCTGTTGCTACATGACCCCATTGAAAATAGTTTATATAATTATTTTAAAATCAATTTGTGACTGGGCAATGAGCCCGTTGCAAATACATTTTGTAATGGACCCGTCACAACATGTTTATATATATATAATGTATATAATCAGAGATTTATTTGTGATGGTATGGTTTCCCGTCACAAATACTTTTTGTGATTGACCCATCACAAAAAGATTATATATATAAATATAATGTATATAATCAGAGATTTATTTTTGACGGGACCCTATCACAAAAGCTCATTTGTGAAGGGCTCCCACTACAAAAGATCATTTGTGATGGGCTCCTGTCGCAAATATCCTATCACAAATACCTCATATTCTAATAGTGTTGGGTCATGGTAAGGTGAACAGGTGAACATGAAAGCATACATTTATAGATTAAAATGTGGTATATTGAGTATAAATAGCATACAATGTCATGTTTTGGTAGCTCTTTAACATCCCTAGATACATTGGAAAACTATAGATTTCATCTTCAACAATCATTTTCATTTCCTATATATGATCTTCATCATCATTTAAACTTTTAAATATATCCTTCATATGTTGATTCTAACCGTCATATCTGTAATTATCCTAGATGATCTATAACCAACAATTTCATCCCCATCACTAAGTCTATTAAATTATTCCATTTGTTTTCTCCAATATTTATAACATCGATACATTCCACAATTTATCAAGTGTTCTCCCAACTTCTCTCGAATAATTAGTCTTAAAAATAATAATTTCAACATAATCAAGGGATTTGAGAATGGTAACATTTAGGATATTTTGTAAGCATGATGAAATATTTCACCCAGTATTCAAACTCTTATTTTATATAATTAGAATCCATGAATTTTTAATTCATATCAATCAAATATGATTAATTAATATTTTTATAGAAAATAAATAAACAAACAAACATATGGTATGAGATTAGATTCCTGAAAGACTTTTCTTTATACAAAAATACGTAAAGTCATCATATTTGATTTAAATTCTTATTGTATCAAAAACATGTTAGTGAATTTGATGATGGAAAATAATAAGAATAAAAATTATATTTACACTTATTTTTTATTGTAATAAGACACTTATCCCAGATCATTCTATTTTTTGAATGGATTCAACGAGAAAGATAACTCACTCACAGTTACTCTCAATGTGCATAAGAAACATGTGTATTTCTACAATGAAAAATGTATTAGGGTAGATGTAATAACATTTCCACATAAAAATATATATCAATACATATTATTTATTTATTTTTTACAATTTATCTATAGTGTATAAATATATATGGTGCTAAATTCCATTTTAATGAAGTCTTTGAAAAAAACACATTACAAAGAAGGGATATAGTGTGACAAACAATTTGATGTTCATTAACTGGTAATTAATCAACCATTTTAAAATATCCTAGGTAAAATCATCTTTGAATTTTTCATAGAATTTATAAAATAAAAATAGGAATAAAATAATGTAAACTTTCATTACATGCTTCAAAATTTTCAAAAAACAGCTCAAACATCCAATATGCAACTTCACATAGCTAAACATTATTGTTATTTATTTATATTCCAATAAGAAACATCTCAAAATAACTTCCATGGGTTGTAAACTCAATTTTTAACAAAAACATGAAAAGAAGAGTCTCATGTATTGTAAAATGTTAGTGCGAGTCCAAAAGATTACAATGGGTGTTGTGGCCAACAATCATTGGGATGAATAATAAGAAAACATGATGTATATGAACTAAATAATATAAAAAATACACAAAAAATATTATTTAAATATTATAACTTTATTTTTTAGGGTTTTGATTTGTCTAAAATTTCACATAGGATTATAATAGATTTCACCTTTCCTAAAAATATTGAATGAAATGTGGAACCTAGATCTCTATTATGGTTCCATTAAAACAACTGAAAGTGGTTTATCACTACTAATAAAAATAAAAATAATATTAATATTAAATGAATAATCCCCACATTCAGTGTGTTGTATCCTCATTCAAACAAGTTATGGGAATCTTCCAAGGGGACCACCCAATATTAAAATACTGAAAGACAAGAATGAAAAACTATTTATTTCTTATCAAATAGGCTCCAAAAACAATATTTTATTTTTTTGGTTATGGGTAACAACATTTAGTATTTTTCCATTCACATTTTATGAGGGTTCTACACTCTCCACCTGTTTAATGAAAACATTACTTATTATAGAACCCACACCTTCAACCTAGGCAGTTCCAATTCAATTTAGACTAGTTATTGGCACTGATACAATTTTCCATGACCTAGTGACCTTGGGATATAAACCAAGGAGTTTGACCCCATGGGTCTCCGGTAATACATTTATTGTCTTCCCAACAAACCAGAGGTTATTAACCATTGGGGACATTAATCATACTAATGATTGTCCCCACAAGCCTACACATGTTAATTTAGTTCTCTTTGTCCTCACTAAAACACACCTTGATAAACATCATATGAGGTTACCCTTCCCATTAATACTTAATGAAAATAACAGTCAACTGTGGAGTTCTTATTATATAATAGCTTGTAAATAACGGATCCCCTTATTGACATGGGTTTTAATATCCTGTCTTTTGAGTTTGAATTTTTATTGGGGTGTTATAATATTTTAAATATTTTATGTAAATATTAATATATAAATTTAAATATAAACTCAGTATAAAGTATTTATATAATTTTTCATGCTCTTTGAGATTATAAGAAAAAGAAACAACACAATCACACCCCAATGACGGTAAGGATATGTCACACCCCCTTAGAGGGATGAAAAACTCCATAGATGAATCATTACAATTTCATATCCCAAAGTTCCTATAGCTTGAATTCCTTCACATGGTTTTAAAGACACATCATTTGTCCCTATTTTCCCCCTTATTATGTCTTTCACTATGTAAGTGTGTACATGGGTCTTCACCCCTACATACGACATCACATATATCATTTCCTACATTAGAAGATGTTTCATTAGCCATAAATAACCCATCATAATTAATATCATATATAAATACATTAAATATAGTTCATATATTAAAACAATATTTATATAAATATATGTACTTCTTTTTATTGAAATCTTATTTAAATATACATATATATATAATCTGGGTGGGTGCCTCACCCGTTTCAAGTCTTAGGGTGTGTTTATTTATCACATGTGTTCTGCATGGGTCCATGCATAATATCATATATTATATCATTGATAATATATGTATATATATATATATTATTAGAATATAATTCATATTTAAAATCAAGAAATATGTATATATAAATTAAATTATTCATTGTTTCATTTATAAGAACTATAAAAATGATGATAAAAGAGACAGTTATTGGTGATAAAATAAGAAATATAAATTGAATATTTTATCAATTATTTTTATCACTTATAATTGGTATATTCATCAGTTCTTTCTGTTAATGCTGATAAAATTTTATTCTCAATCATCAAGTACTTTTTTCACTAACAGTGGGTATTTGTGAAAATTATCGATTATATAGTATTGACATGGAAGAGAATGTGTCTGGGTCCCCTTTTACATCACTAAATTAATTTTTACTAATACTAATAATATTAATAATTTACATTTATATGTGGGAAAGGGTAAAAAATTAGAAAATCCATAAGCAAACACATGTAAGAAAAAGTACATAGGGAGACAAAAAATTTAACCCTCCCCGAGACCCTGCAGGTATGTGACTAACCCCACTACACCATGGGGGAACATAACAATAACAATAATTAATGTAATAATAATTAAAATAATAATAATAATCATAATATAAATAACCACAACAACAATGATGATGAGAATTATAATAGTGACGATGAATATTTTTTTTGTTAATTTTCTTATAAAAACCCTCATATTCATATATTTTAAATTATCATATCAAAAAATTTAAATAGTCATCCATTACATACATATAATAAATAGAATATAAGAAATATGGGTTCATAGGTAACATATGAAATTTGAACAATTTTTATATTAAACATGGTAAAGAACACTATTTTATAATAGTACATATCAATTTCTTCATTCTATGGGCTACAGATGTATTACTAGATCTCTATAAAAGTTCACAATAAATGTTCTTTAAGATATAAATAAAAAACTATTTTTTACACAAGTTAATTAACAAATATAAAATAATATTTCTGTGTTTATTAACATTGTATCAGAATGTTACAATGTCTATTAAAGAGAGATATTATAATGTATTTAAAATGATTCTCAACCATTACTGTATCTATACTAACTCATCAAAACACATATCACGATTTCTAGTAGTATGAACCGAGCTCCAAAGATTACAATATATATAACATCTAATCAATCACAGCCTGGAAAATTTCATTTCCCAAGACTAACACCATGTATGTTCCAATTATTACATAAGGATATATAATGAAAAGGTGAAATTTTTTCCATTTTTGGTGTTCTATTTTACCTTTTTGGTTTGTTTCCATTTACCCAGGGATTGTTGGGCTTTCCCTAGGGAAAACACTGAATCTATTCGATGAATGATTGTAACTCTTTATACAAATCATCCAATATTTAATACTATAGATTTCACATTATTATATTGGTGTATTTTATTAGTGCTAATAAAAGAATAATTTTATAAATGATCTTTAGAAGCGATTATTATATTTTACTTTTAGCAGTGCAAAAGAAGAGATGATAAAATGCTACAGTTTTTATTGCTAGAATATCAATTAGTAATGGTATTATGAATAATTAAATTTATTTATACATGTTTATATAATTTTAAATGTAAATTGTATAATAATAATTATAATTTTATTAATACAAAATATATATTAATTTATACTAATTTATAATTATAAATGAAATGATATTATACTTTACATTACATACATATTTTAAGTATTCATGTAGAAAAAATTGATTTTACAAATAGATTAAGAATATGAATAGTGTCACGTATCATATTTTAAATTGGTTGGGGTAGTGAAACACTACTCATCCCATCGTGTACGATGATTATAAAACATGCATCATATACAATTAATTTTAATATTTTAATATATTAATATATATATATATATATATAGTAATTTCACTAATTATGTTATGGTGGTGGGGTCTAATTCTGCATAGAAGAGGAAGATATCCTCGGAACATGGGTTCCGGATGAAAATCTAAGAAGGGATATTTTCCTTCCTTGTTTTATGATGGTTGAATTTTGAGATGTTCTCTACTTTTTATTGAGGGAATACATGCCTTTTCTGACCCTTATATCATTTTTCTCTACCTTTTAACTTTTTCTAAAGAGGAACACAACCCAACTCATTTCGAAAATACTGTAATGTATATTTTAAATATTTGTGAAAATTATTATACATTTTGTTAAATAATAAAATTTTTATTTATTTTTTAAAAATAACATTGTAAATAATTAACTGTATATTTTATAAAGTATTAGAACACTACATAATTCAATAAATAGTAATGATTTCATTATATATTGATTCATTTTTATATGTTTGGAATTCATTTAATAAATGTTATGAAATCTATTTTTTTAATTTTTATAGTAATATACTCGATGATATGTATAATTTTTTTAACATTATTTCATTAAATAAAATTTATTCATTATTAAATTTTATTATGTTTTTGTTTTTTTATAATTTTATAAATATATATAATACTTTATTTTCAATGTTTGAATATTTTCAAATCACTTTTAATTTATATGATTAATATTTTTTTTATGATTTGATATTTTTAATATCTTTTGAATTTGTATACTTTATTTTTGTAAATAAATTTCTAATATATTTGAAATTAAAAGTGTTAATACTTTAAAATTTTGTTAATTTTATAATTTATATAATTAAAATTATTTATTTACTCATTTTATTAATATTAAATGTGTTTATAATTCATTTAATTAATGTTATGAAATCTCTTTTTAAAATAATTTTATAAATTATTCAATAATATTTATTCATTTTTAATATAATTTTATTTATTATTATTTATTGATTTTTTCTATTTATTAATTATTAGTATTTTGGGAATATGCCATTTTTCAAAATTTCCTTATAAATATTTATATTCTAATTTTTAACATTTATAATATGATTTTAATTTATATAATTAATACTTATCAATTTTAATTTTCCATGTTTTAAAATATTTAAAATGTTGCAATTTCTATAATTACATTATTTAAATAAATTTTAAATATGTTCATTTTTGAGAAAGGTCTAGACAGAGGCCAATTCTTCAGACCATTTATTAAAATTTAAAGAAAAAAAAAAGAAAAGCTAACAATAAATGGATGGGGAAAACACAAGGATGAGCCCTCATCCAAACAATGAAACGACATGTCTAAAGTCATCATAATCATGATCAGAATTATGATGACGATATATAACATTATATACAGACTCTCACTCTTATTGGGAATTGTTTTTCTTGAAGAGGGATCTATTTTTCTACTAAATCTTATCATACTCTAGGGTGGGATTAGTCCTAGAAGATGTGCTTCAGCCACACCCTCATGCTGTAACTGAGTTCCACCATCCACATCCTCAACCAAAATTTATTGGAAGGAGACCCGCATTCAAGTCCTATTCTATTTCCAAGACCCTTCTTGATCATCCCTTCTAAAATCATAATTCTCCAAGAGATTCTACACATTATCATTAGGAGTCTCATTATCCACAGAAGGGTTTTGAACTTCATTGGATCTATTAGAAATACATTTTCCCTACACCGGATCATCACATCAAATTTATTTGACGTGGTAACCTAAACCATACCCCTACTCTCAGAGGCAAAGTTATTCACCATATTCAATTTAGAAGGAAAAGGGGATGACATATCATTCCCATTTCTATAAGGGGCAGTCAAAGATTGTTCTTAGATCAATTCTACATCCACAACAGTTTGGATATCATTTTCATGATGCTCTAAAATAATGGTATCATAGAATGGCGCCACTTGATCAAAGACATCCCCATAATCTATATTATTCTACTTTCTATTAGTATACATATCATCCAATAAAACCTTGAAACCACCATTTGGACTAGATCTAGAAGCATGTTGATAACCTTAGCAAAAAAGGGATTCCCTACATCAACGACATGTTCCTCCTCGTGACCAATACACAAATTGAAGCTATTTTTTTTGGATATATCAATCCTTAAAAAATTTAGGATTGTACTACCAAAATTGATTTTATGGAATCTCAATCGATCTATCATGTGTTTTCATGATTTTTTTTTATTTTTCCCGTATTCATTTTTAGTAAGAAAACACTTTTATTTTGACTAATCAAACATATTATTCAATCTTATGATATTCTGAACTTATTTTTATGGATTCCAAATCTATAGTTTATGTTTTTCTTATTATTTTTTTATTTATCATTCCATGATCATACATAGATATTCCATTAAATGTTCACCCATAATCAGTTATGTTCTATGTTCTTCCCTATTTTTATTAAAATTTCATTTTTGAGGGTTTTTTCGATTTCGATTAATCCATATAACTTTAATTTATAGATTATTATGTTTTTATTACTCTATGTATATATATTTATATATATATATATATAAAGTTTATATTCATCATTAAGGTATTTTATCTCCCTCATTGGGGAATTATTTCTATTATCCTAGAGTATCCGTCCTTTTGGTGGATTGTTTTATCCCATTTCTAATTAGGAATAATTTATTTTTCCTTTTCAATTTATTTTCATAGCGTAGTTGAATATTTTTCTTCTAAATCATAATTTTTTCTTTATTTCAAGACCCATAAGGCTATTTTTTCAGATTTTTTGGGTAAACTGCACCTTCAATTCTACTTTCCACTAGATTTTTATTTAACCTGAGTTATTTGACCAGGATATAGGTCAGTATGAGCTTTCACTTGTTTGTTTTAAATTATATTTTTTTTGAAATTTTGAGATTTATATTTGGAGCCCTCTCTTATGATTTGGGTTCCTATCATATTATTAATCATTATAATTCTTTTATTTTTATGATTTTTCATAATTATTGATTCATTAATCAAATTGGATTTTATGATCATGGAATTATTGATCTCGTTAGATCTCTTTCATCTAGTTTATCAGATCTGTTTCATCAAGCTTGTTAGATATATTTCATCTATACAAATAATTGATCAGATTTTCTTGACTTATTTCATTGGAAAATGGAATATTTTTCTCTACCTCATCAATAAATCTATTATGATAGATATATCATGGTCTTAGAAACCCATGTATAGTTCAGTCACTCCATTTTTTGAGCTTAATATACATCCATGGTGTTGTCTTCATATCTAAATCCCTTATAGAAAATAACGACATGATTGGTTAATCATCTAAAATGGGTTTCCAATGTTTTTTTTAGATAAAGGGTCATGTGGGTGGTTTATGCATTCTATTTAACGATTAACTAGTTATTAAATTTAAAAATTAATCTCAGAATCATATTGCAGCTTCTAATTAGAAAGAAGGGACTCAAGAATGGTTTCCTTCAGTCTTTTATGTATGGTATAAATAGGATGAAAAATGGAAATATTTTTATTTAATCTATTTTGGATGTGGTGTCATCTTTATCCCCTTATTGGTATGTGGGAGTCTCAATGAAATTCATGTCATCAATGAAAAGTAACTTGTGTTTGTAAGAATCCATCTTCAATGAAGGATTTCAAAGATGATATGTGTTCTACAAGGCTGTCCGATTTGGGCTACATATTCAGTTCATTCACTTGGTTTAGGGGAAAATGGAAGAGTATGTGAATTTAAAAATGACCTAATAGACTTATGGGGTCTTATCAATTGACATTGGTTTTTTTTCTTTTCCTCTAGGTCTCCAATATCTTCAAAATTTCATTATACATATGTTTGATTTCTATATATTCGAATTGACTTCAACTGGAATTTTATAAAAGAAGCTTTTTTAACTTGAAATAATTTATAAAAAGTGGGAGGACAATGTATTCACGGTCAGGTCTAAGTGGAGTTCCTGTAGAACAAATTTTTGTTTTTAATTTGAAATGATGGATGATTTTAAAAAATAATAGAGAAAGACTAAATTACAAATTTTTTTAAAGTATGATTAAATATTTTAGGATGTCTATAATGGTTTTCCACTCTCTTCCAACATTTAAAACTATGATCTCACCAATTATGGACTTTGTGAATATTTTGGACAATAATATTAGGAATAAACCGAACTTCTGGTTGTTTTGGGTGTTGTAATCACACATTAAAGGATACAATAATATATTGTAAATCCATTCTAAGGCTCCTACAAGATGAAGTAATAAAATCAACTTAATGTTGGAGATGCTTTAAGGGGGTGTTAATGGTCAGGAGATTGAAATCTATAATATTATTTTGAGTTTCATTAATGATATTTACTCTTTTAGGGAATCTTTTTTTCAGACATGTTACCTCCTATATACCCATGGTAGTGTCAAAGTCTATCAATAATGATATTTTCATATACATTAATAATGAGGAGGTAACTTTTTAACTTTCATTATTCAATTACACTAAATCCCCCATAACTAATGGGTTCCAATTCCTCTTCTTCAAGTAAATTTGGTTTATTATAGGGTCTAGTATAATATTCCTCAATAAATATTTTTGTAATGGAAAGGTTTACTTCAAATCGAATAAAGAAACTCTAATTATCTTGATTACCAAAGTTAAAAATTCACACCGAGGGAGGTAATTAATTACCATAACCCTTTTCGACAAGACAGAAAACATATTCTAAAAAGTAATGGTTAATCAACTCAGAAGATTTTTTACTGCCATTTTTTGGAAATTCAATGTTATGTTTAACCAAAAAGGATCATTTCAAATAATTCCATAATTTCTCATGAATTTTTTTATTTAATGAAGTCACACTCTCTCTCAGAAATTGGATGTATTTATTTGAAACTATACATGAATAGAGAATATGATAGAGTTTAATGGTCATATAGGCACTTTGTTCATACTAGGATGGGTTTCTATAACCCATGGGTGCATGCCTTTATGTAGTGTGTTTCCCCAATTTCATTTAAGATTAAAATTAATGGAAAATTACCAAAATATTCATTCCTTATCATAATCTCTATATATGGTATCGTCTTTCCCCATACCTATTTTTCCAATTGACCAATATATGTTTATATCTTATTACAGACGTGGAAAAGAAGAATACTGCACATGGTCAAAAGGTTTTTGGTCACATTCCACCTATTTCAAATTTTTGTGGATTAAAACCTATTAAATACCCAGGTCACATGGGAGAAATGTTGGAATATTGTGAATATTTTGTTTATCTTTTAAATTCATTGAATTTAGTAAATGAAACATTCAAAATTTTATGTTTCTTTTTTCATAGGAGTGATTCCCTTTTAGAAAATAATTATTCAAGGTGTGTAAAAAATCGAAGAGGTGGACAAAAAATTAAACATACCATTTCATTTCTGTGATTTTTGGAAGATCATAGAATGATGTGTTCGCCTCTATTTTTAATAAAATTTATAATAAGGCTTAGTTGTGTCATTTCAATATGGTTTCTGAATCAAGGAAGGAGATTATTTTTAAGGTGGTATCCCAATTTAGTCACCACATATATCATACCAATTTTATAATATCCTAGTTGGTATTTTTTATTAGATACCTTTTTATTTTAATATATTTTAGTGGCGGTACCATAATGGGAAGAAAAAAATCCCACTAGGTGGCATGTACTAATTTTTTTTAACAAAGAGATTATGGGGTTTTGGTTTGTCTGGATTTGAATTCTTTTAATGATTCCTTTCATTATAAAAATGGATGATATCTTTAGTAAACTATTGATTACTTGAGAACTCAGCTTCTCCGTGTTATGTATTATTGTTATTTAGGTTTTATGATTGCATCCTTAGGTCCAAGGCTGATGTTATTATGGAGACAGTTAAGGGTTTTCATCAGCTATTGAATACAGTTATTTATTTGAGAATAACTGATGGTGACAGTGTTAATATATGTACTAAACCTTATTTTACTAATCATAGTGTATTACGGGTGATGAACCCACATTTCATAGGCTTGGATAATGACAAGGATTATGAGTTATTTTAAAAAAATTGTGATTTATGCTATTTAGATAAGGTTTCATCATTGTTTAATGGTAGGGACTGTAATATTATTATCATTATTCGTATTTCAGTGGGATTGTGTCTATACAGATTATGTAGGTTCATAGAGGCCAATAAATAATTCTTTTTCAAGTCATTCAATAGGATCACTATCGAATCTCCCCACACATAAGTGTCCCTTCTTTGGAAGTTCCTATAATAGTTGATAAAAATTCCTAAGATCAGGTATTTGTAATGGTTGAATTACTTTATAACTTTTCCCATTAGAGATATTTCATTGAAACATCACCACACTAGTGACCGTTTGTGCCATATCTATCTATGTGAAATTCAATCCCCTTTACATGAGATTATGAGTTTCCTTGAAACTAGGGGATTCTAGCTTGTTCTGTAGGAAAATTTTATAGATGTCATTGATTTTTTTAGAAATTTACCATAAAATATATCCTAGTGGGTCCCTTTTATCCCTATTGAAATAGTTTTTCACCTTTTATTGTCTTATTTGATGATTCTGGTCTAGCCTAAAGAGTTTCTACCAAGAAGGTTCTGCAAACTGAACTTCTTTTGGGTTTCATGAACCACTAAACTGATCTCTACATGGGATGTAAAATATATATTTTATCCTAGAAAAGACATATTTCTTAGAAAGTATATATACATCTCAAATCCATATGGTTTTTATAATGAAAATATTGATTATTAATTGGTGGGAATCGATATGGTGGGTGTTAGTGTTGTTTATCGAGACCATCTTAGCCTAATTACTGCATCTCTCCATAAATATTTTATTCATAATTGGATCTCTATGATAAATAATGCCTAAACTAATAATTTGGGAATGTTGTTGGTGTTAGAGAAGTATTTTATGGATTTTATACATGATTATGACTATCAGATCATTATTGATTCAATTTTGGTATGTGATGATGTTTTGGAACCAACTGAACCGATAATGAATACAAATAAATATTTAACTGTGAAATTTCCCTCTTTGACTTTTTATATTTCATGATATGAATTAAACCATGTTACTCATCACAATGAGGGTAAGAGCATAGATAAAGTCACTCATAAATAATATTTTGATTTTCCCAATGGCCTTTGTACTCTCATAAAAAATTATTTCCAATATATCTAGTTGGCCTTTTACTTCCACAGAATAGACCATTGAGGGGGGTTTCCTAAAAAATAATTAAAATTTTAAATTAGTTAATATTAATTTGAAATTTAAATAGTATTATATTGAATGGAAAAAATTATCATTAGATGGATAATTACTAGCTTGGTTAATTTTTGGACAAGAAATCAATATTCATATTGTTATAAATAATTACATACCTTATAAATATTATTTGATAAAAAATTATTAATTGGGTTATAAATTGGCTTAAAAATGTAAGTATATTAGATATGAGAATGATCTAAGAGGGTGATTATTGGTTTTTATAGAAACATTACAGGGGATATGATTTTCTCTTATATATTAATATACTTATATAAATGTGTGATTAATTTTTTATATGTATAAATATTAATGTATATATATATATGTATGTTTAAAATGTTATATATTCATTTTTTGTATGAGTGAATGTTTTTATATACATTTATAATCATTTATACTAATATTTTTTTATATTTTATTTAAATGCCCAAACATCCTGGAAAAAACCCATCACATCATATCATCACATTGTAAAAGAAGTTTACTACTCAATAGATGGCCAAACATTCTCACCAAGAGAGAAGAATTATTTCTTTATAAAATATAATCTCTGTTATATGTATATATTCTACATTCTTTCTGAAACATAAATTTTATACCTATTCATATATATAGTTTATATATGTATATATTGAGTGGAATAATTATAATTTTTTATGTTATATTTTATAGAATTTACGGATATTGAAAATTATATATTATATCCACACTATGTGTATATTTATTTAGTTTTGGTAAAATATGAATATTATTAATCTATATAGGATGGATATTAATAAAAAATGGATAGATTCTAATCATAAGAAAAATAAGTAGAATATGACGGGTAAATGATGACGAGTGTCATATTCAAATTTTGATTTATGGATCATTTAATATTATTTATTGTGTAAATGATAATTGGTGTCACATTGAAAAAATAACCATTGAAATTGATGGTTGCCTTTGTGATTTTCCATTGTTTTTTAGGTATTTAAGAGTTTTGAAAAATTACCATTGTATATCAGTTATACTGAAAATATATCATTTTCAAACATACTTAAGCATTATAATTTGAAAACTATTAGTGCATAGATTTCCATTTGACTTACAGAACTAGTCGGTCTCTTAAATGATATGATACAACAATAAAATAAGCATCTTTTTCAAAAAAGGACCATAACACAATATAATGTTCAATTTAATGATCTCTAAAAGAATATATTCTTTTAAAAATGAATTTATACCATTTTTAAAGTACCATAAATTACATTAACAGTACATTATGTTGGCGTGGATCAATACAAGAATGTTGAGTCAAGTCTTTAGAAAGTTGTATGGCTATTTACCATCATTCCGTGGTTTAGATAGATACATGAATGTGAGAAGACCACCATACAGTTGATGTGACATGAAGATACATGAATTAAATAAGGTAAACAAAATCACCAAATATACTATAATCTGGGAAGAATATTTATCCTGGTTTTCATGAATTTTAAAAATGTGTTAATAAAAATATATCATATCTATCGACATATGCAATGAATGCTTTTGGTGTATGAATTATTACTCACAGTACATGGTTGGTTATGTTGTTAAATTATAACATGCCTCTATTTTTATGAATGAAATAAAAATACATTATGTTTTCATTACTTATAGATAGACTATAACAACATGGTAATGATATTGATTTTTTTGGATCCATTGATTGAAGATTTGGAACTGAGGTGGAATAGACATGTTACATTGTATGATGCCTATATAAGTGAAAAGCTCAAATTTATTAAAATATTATGTGGGATTATAAATGAAACTCCTATTTTTGCAAATTTTTTATGATGTATCATTAAATGAATATTGGTTTTACCATCTGTGAAAATTGTGTAAACTCAGCTATGATGAACTATTCCACAAAGACTATGTTCTGAGGATAAGACAAATTTTAACACGGGAGATACAAATACCTTTTTGAGATGAAATCATTATATGGGAATTAAAATGATGGTAAAAACCTCATCCACTAATGGGTAGTCAATATTTTTAGAAAAGAAATGATATTGTCCATTTTTCATTATTCCATTTTGAAAAATTATAGTGATTTTTTGTTGAGAAATATTATCATTCCTTTTTGGAATTTTCATAATTTAATGCATTTATGTTATAAATAATCATGATTCCATTCATATATAAAAAATGTATTTGATAGTGTTAGTGGAACATTAGAAAATAAACAGGTTAAAAAAATTCGATTTAATTTTAGGTTGGACATGATTTTCACGGTTATAAGGGTAAAGGTGGATCCATTGAAGAATGATAGAAAACCCTTTCTTCCCCTGGAAGCATACATTACTTCCAATATTTTGAGAAATTAGTTTCCAAATATTAAGAATAAGTTAATAATTTCATAGTGATATTTATCAAATATCATTAACTACATGTCAGTGAATGATTTGACGTTGAAGGGCCTAAAATTGCATGATTAAAATGTTTCACTATAAGATTTATTACATGTAGATTTATGTTAGATTCCACAAAAAAATTATTAAATCACTATAATCAATATTCTTTAATTTTCAAATATATATATACTATTGTTTTAGACCATAAATATTTTCAAACTATGCAAAATCAAATTACACTCAAATTGAGTTAAATAGAAATGTACTCTTCATTTCTATTCATTGATATTATGTTCAACATGATGGTTCACTTGGATAGAGAGATCTCTCTATGTGGTCCTTTACACTATAAATTGATATACCCTAGTGAAAGGTATATGATAATTCTAAAAGGTACATCAAAATAAAAATTTAGTTAGAAGGACATACTATAGAGTGATATAATGTCTAATAAAATGTTAAATTTTATACCATATACCCATTTGATGATGATTGAATTGGTGTCCTAAAATTCCATCATAGTGTTTTCCTTATGAGATAAGGGATTTATAGAATATATTTTGTAATAATTACTATTATAGACCATATCAATATCACCTTTACATTACACATAATTATATAGAGTTTTCATAGTATTTTGAATTCGAAAAAGTAATTCATGGTCATTTGAATCAATGATCAGTTGAAAGATAGATATCAAATACATATAAAAAATATTTTAATGGATTATTTTGAGTCTATAATTTTTTATGTTTTAATTGAAAATATGATTTCAATTTATGAACAACTTTAATGGAAAGTCAGAGGACCATGTGTACATATATTATCTTATAATGATTTTTCAATTAATGCTTATATGATCTGTAAATAGGATCATGATGAGCATAATATGACTCAAAATAGTGGAGTTACTCATATATTTGAAGGGATGCATGTAATGTTTTCTATTTATGGGAATCAAATATACAAAAAATATTCCTACATTAGCATCATTGAAAAAATAAATTAGTATCAATACATATCTTATTATGTTATTCTTATACATTGAAAATGAGCTTACAACATAAGGGTCGTTAATTTTAATGAATTGGGATTTTTTATGGTGAGGTTATGTGTGGAAGTGTGCAAGGTTGAACTGTACATAATGGATTCACATGTAATGAATGAATTTTATGTCTCAGATCCTCCAATTAGAAATTTTGTAATTGTTCGTTTTCGGACTAAATCAACTATACAGTTAGATAAAAAAATAATTTGGGGATGAATTTTTAATTGAAAAATTACATTCATTTTATGGTGGAATAAATGTTGAAGGATTATTTTAAATAATAGGGGACCACAAAAAGGAGATTTGTGTACTCAATATACAATCTAAATATAATTAATATTTAGTGAAGAAAATTTTATTTTAATGTACATTTAAATGTTTTTTTATATTTTATGAGGTTATAAATACATTTTTTATCGCAACTATATTTATTTTATATGAATTAAATTATTATCTAAGCATACAAAAAATTAATTCTCCACATATTGATGCAACTATTCATGAGGTATAAGTTATTGTCAACTTTAAAACTGTGGAATTTTTATAAGTTCAACAAAAAGTTGATGATAATAAACTATTGATGTAACACTATTGTGTTAACAACATTTATCACATAAAGAATCAAAGGTATAAAATTTGAGGATATAGGGAATCAATACATCCAACCTATTAACACTAATAATTTAATATTGATGGGTTACATTGGGGTCACAACTTGAATTCATGTGGAGATTGATTTAGATACATGGCATTAAATTCTACTTACATTGACGATAATAATTTGGGAATACAATAGGGTAATTTTATGTTATAAACTTATATATTTTAATGAAAAATAATAAAATGAAACATTGATTTATTTTTCATTATCTCTTATAGGGTATGTTTATTTTATAGAAATTTTATTTGAAATTCATATTAATGATCTCTAGAAAGCCTCATAGATCCTTTCAAAAAATTATAATAAAGAAACATGTTAGGGATTTTGAGGGGAAAGTAAAACCCACCAACTTACTATGTATACATAAAAATAAAATAGAGAAAAGGAATTTTACCATTTTGTAACCATGGGGATGAATCCCTTAATGTTCATTTTAATAGGTAATATTTTATATGGCCTTAATTGTATTATTCAATTTTATTAAAAAATGATAATTTATGAGTCATCAATGGTTTGGAGAAAATTTACTACTTGTATAACAACCATCATTCCCCCACCGTAAAATAAGAATAGGGTATGAATCACCTAAAAAATTGGTAGTTAAATTAAATCTATAGTAATACATTTATGTTACATGAATAAACAACATTAATATTTTCCATTGTTTATAAATATATTTATGATTCTAAATCCATATCCAATTCAATCATACATCATATGTTATAGTAGATTGAATGTGTAAATAAATATATTTAATAAATATATTTAAATGGAAAAATTATAGGAATAATGTTTAATTAAGACATAATATTAATTTTTATGATTTTTAATATAATTAAAAAATAATATCTAATAATTTTTTTTATTTTTGATATGTATTTTGGATGTAAAAATCCACATTGATTGTACCGAAAGATTGGTTACTTAGTGTATCTTTGAATCAGAGAGAAAAAAATGGCCACATTATTGGTGTAGATTTTAGAGTGTCACCATTGGTATATCTTGAGAATAAAAATCGAAAGGGGGTGAAAATGTGAAAATGAATGACATAAAGGCACAAACAGATTCTCTAAAATAAAATATTATCTAGACTAGTTTCATTGAAAGGTATTTTCAAATGGATGAAATAAAACCAATGATATAACATAATACACTACATGAAAGTCTAGATCGCATTAGTTTTTCAGCGAGCCTTCCCCCGCAACAGCTTCCCCTAAACAAGGTAATCTATTATTTCAAAACTATTTTTACTAAATTTAAATCAAACAAACACTGATAAATTTATTCCACTAAAATTCAGCGTTTCCTATGTCACAATGATTTATATCTAAAATTACCCACTCATTACCTTATTGAGTGGGGTACATTTTATAATATAAAAGGATATTTTATACACAATAAAAAAACTAAAAGATCATGTGAGACTTGGGATTCAAGTAGATCAGGACCTTAACACTATGCTTCCTATTACCCATGATGATCTGGATGTTACCATATCGGATCATTCTGCTGGAGATTTTATGCAATTAACATTTAATCTTATAAATATTCATGATAATCATATGATATTCCGATTAATTTTTTTTCAAAATAAATACCATTTAACAGTTGATGATAAATGGTTCAAAATAAGGTATGTTATTTAAAAAATAAATAATAGAATTGGAAATAGATGGTCAAATCAAAATAATCTGGTGTGTAAACTAAAAAATAAAAAAGACCATCTCATAGAACCTTAATCCTCACACAAAAATTACATTTCTTACATTGATAACATTATAAGATCAAGTGGATACAACATTAAAACACTATAATATGGATTATATTGAATATGAAGAACAAATTTATGGTCAGGTTATCAAAGAAATAGTTTTTAGTGCATGGAAGAAATTATCAAGAATTAATGGATGGGAATATTTCTATTGAATGTATAAATGAAATTCCTTTTTATAATTTTTTTTGTAAATAATAGATCTACTATTTTAATTACAATTTACAACTATTCATATTTTCTATAGCAGTATACATCCATACAATATAAGTCGAAAACCCTATTAGGAAAAATATGAACACATTTATTAGGTAGTAATATCTATGTAAAAGAATACATTGAACATAATAGAACTAACAAATAGGTAACATAGATGCACAATTTAAACATAAATCAATAGATGACATGCTCTTCTTGTTGTATACAATGCAAGGGTAAACATATTCAACCAAATAATAAAAAATATATTTTTATTTTTCTTATTCATTATTCCATAGTACTATTTAAGGTGTATAAGATAGTCATTACATATAGTTTGGATACTCAAAATGATTATTTTTTAGATCTGAAGCTTCAAGATCCAATAAATCAAACACACATATTGTCCATTATGAATTTTATTTCCCTACAATCAATATTATAATGATAATCATCTAATTATATGTTTCATATTTTGTCTTAATGGAAATTTTATTATGATGTGGAAATATTTAAATATTTAAAAAATCTTGGTATGAGGTTAGTAACATACAACAAGAATGATATGGACTTATACACATGGATGCATATTACGATATATATAATAAATTTCAATATAAAAAAACATAAAAAAGAAAAAGTTTTTGATGTTTTTTTTAAAAATAATGATAATGATTTTGGATATTTTATATATAAATTTATTAATGTATCTCATTACATCGATAAAATATCATTTCCCAAGAGGTGTTTTTGAAGGTAATTTCACTTTCATTTAATGTATTTTTAATATTTTGTTTTTTAGTATTTTTCCATTACTATAATTATCTATATCATTGTACGTATTCAAAAGAAGAAGTAATTATGTTTATAAATTAGTGGGAAAAGTACATAAACATTAAAATATTTGTAGAAATCATGAAGACATTATTTCAAATAATGATTTTAATAAATTTTTTATTTCATTGAGGTCATTATGAATTCATTGACATGATCAATTGTGTCATTTCACCACAACATTTTTAATAAACTAAAAAATCACATAAAAGTGAAAAAATGTAGAAAATGAGTTTATATTATCATGGAATCATTGTATAATGATCATTGGGACATTTTTTATTTTTAGGAATCGACTATTCATAAGTATGATGGTAATATTTCTTGATACGATACAAATCACTTTATCACCTCTTTATTTTAATGAAAATTATATATCTCCTAGAAAGGGGTGGAAAATGATAAAATAGTCATATATTGACATGAATATATAGGCTAATTATCATTGAGTCATTTATGATCTTTTAGAGTTAATCATGTAAAAATATCTAGTATGGAATTCATAGTATGATGTAAAATATTTTATAAAATCAACATCAGTTATTAAGAAATTAAAAATCAGTAGTGTATGGGAAAAGACTAATAAAAAAGTTTTAGAATGGATGGAAAATGTTAGATAATGATCTTAAAGTCATTTCTTACCTATAACTATCAAGTGCACTTCAATCAAATACTAGAATTGTAGGATCTGATCAATAGTTTATTTGGACCTTCTTATTGTTATGAAAGTGTAAGTCACCTAAAAGGGATCAAAACTGAGAAAACAAGTTCACATGAACATGATAACATAGAAAAAAGATACTCATATAATTCTTTATTAGTATAAATCAACTATAGTTCAATATAATTCCAAAATTTGAATTTATGGACCAAATTTTGATTTAACCTTTTGTAATTTTATTTAAAAAAATATCACCCATTAAGATATCACAAATGATAAAAAGAGTTCAGATTGAGGTAAAAATGTATGAAATGATCTGTAAATAATTTTTGATTTATAAGAATCATCCTCATATCAATTAGATTTCCTGATTTCCCAAAAATATGGAAAGTATGTTTTCGTATATCTAACACTTATTCATAGTTGAAAATCAACTATGATGGGGCCATAATTAGGAAAAAATATTATATTTGTGTGAATTCATAGGGTAAAAACATTCAAGTCAATTTTGATATAATTGAATCAGAATTATGTCAATATAATTGGTGAATTGTTCGACATGACCAAATGTTTTGTTTGATCTTATTATAGTGATTAATGTAAGCAATCCCCTAAACGAATAAAAAACTAAGAAAATGATTTCTTATTTTCAATGAATCTTGGTTTAATGATAATTGGGATATTTCTGATATATTGTTATTATCCATAAATAAATATAATTCTTAGATTTCATGGTATGTTCCAAAGAACCATCTCTCCGTTGTATTACTATTTAAATGATATACCATCCTTAAATGGGTAAAAACTAGGAAAATATCTTTGGATGAAATGAAATCTGATAAAAATGATTCTCATACCATTTTTTAGCTATTATAATCACTCGATCATCAATATGATGCTCATAAATCTCATATTGATCCAAAGTAAAATTTCCCCATTATATTTTTACTAAAATGACATATCACCCTTTTTTGGTGTACAAACCAATAAAAAATCATTGTATTAGAATTTAAACAATGCAAAAAGTTCCCTTCAAAATCTACGATCTATTTGAATATCCCGAGCATTAATTTAATGCTCAAATTTCTATGTATGATCCAAAAGAGAAATTCATATTTATATTTTATAAAAAAAACATATCACACATCAAGGAGAAAACCAATAGTTTGATTGTGTATTGGTGTTGAAACATAGGAAAATTATCATAAAATCATGTGTGATCATACGAAAAATTAACTTATAAATATGATGCCTTGATTTCCCAGTGTGATGTATAATATTATTTCCTAATGTAAAAAATGATTAATAATTGAAAAATCATCTATTTAGGGGTAATAACCAAACAATAAATCCTATATTAGTGAAAAAACATATTGCAATTATCTTTTAGTCATTATTGATATATTAGAATCATTCAAACTTCCATATGGTACCCGAATTTTATTAGTATGATCGAATTTATCATTTGATGAAAGGATTCATTTGAAATTTATCTTGGATTATATAACATTATATTTTTAATTTGTTTTTAATTATTATATAATTTTACTAATGAAATTATTACTATTAGAGTTACATGAGTTTTTTCGATTCAACAGGTTGTCATAAAAAAAGTTACATGATTTTTTCATTTTTATTGGTATTAATTATTATTATTTTTATTATGTTTTTTAATAATTTCATTGTTTTGTTGTTCAATATTATATTATTATTAAAATTATAGTGAAATGTAAATTTAATGAAAGTTAAATGTAATTAATTTTTACTTTTATTATGGAGAAACAAAATATGTTGGGATTTTTTTATTTTTAATATTTTATATGGGTGGTTTTTAATATGTAATATTGGTTTATTGTATTATTTTTACTCCAATAGTTTTCATTGATTTTAAATCATTAAATTATTTTTATATTCAAAGTTGTTTTAGAGATGTTGATAAAATTTACTATTTATATGCTCATTATAGGTTTGATAGATGTAGATTTTATCCGTACTTTTCAGTGCAAATAAAAACTTTTCTCTTTGTAATTTCTTATCATGTCAATGGTATTTTAGCGATGAAAATGGATATTTTAAGTGAGGTATATGAGGGGTTCTATAGTAATTAATATTAAAAACGTGTTATAAATTTTTTTTATAGAATCATGTATCTAATTTTGTATCAAAAACGTTTTTATAGTAGTCATATCATAGAGTACGACTTTGGATAGACAATTTAATACAACTTACAGTTAAATCAATTACACCTTCTATGATTTTTAGGCTTAAATCCATAATATATGTATTATTTTTTAAATAGTAGTAGTTATTTGATCATTAAAACTTTTTTTCCATTTCATCATTAATAAAAAAACTCAAACCCCTACTCTATTACATATAAGTATTTCTCTCTCCAAAATATCTTATAATAATAGAATTAATGTTTAATTTCAATTATTTTTATGCCAAAATTTTATATGAAAAACATGAATTATGGTTCAGAAAAATTCTTTGAAACTTACTATATAGTGCATAATAATTACAGAAGATAGTGGTATACTATATGTTTTATTATTTTTATCATATTTTAAAATAGCGATCAAGGGATTTCTCCAAAGACAGAGTGTTTTACACATGAACTTCATCTTTATTAGATTGAATATTAAAAAATTTCCTAGAATTATACATTAAAAAATAAAATTTCATCCCTATAAATATTATAATGTTCCTTAGAAAGAAACATGTCACATAATCTACAATAGTATACATGACTCATTCATTTTCATTGTTATGAAACATATTTAAAAAATGATTATTATAAAAAATATTTGATGTGATATAATATGAAGAGAACCTAATTCTAGAAAGAATTATATAAAAATAAATATTAAAAATTAAAATTTACTTTACGTAATATGTATAGGTTATGCATATATTAATTTTGTTGGTTTCCTCATGTTTGGTCATGGATTAATGATCACAAATCATGAAAATCATGTAAAATATGTTAATCATGTTTAAATCATGTTTGAAGTTTGTTGGTATTTATATGATTTCATGCTTATTGGTTCTAAGTCAGAATCATACAAGTTATGCTTATTATTGTTATATTATGTTTTATTGTTCCAAAACTTAATTTTCATTCATTCTGTGAATATAACTACTTAAGAAAATCATAGATATTTTGCTATGTTTAAGAAACCATAAGTCTGACACCTGTTCTGGATTATGGAAAAGTCCCAGACACCATGTCCCAAACACCATAACCTATACACCATGACCGAGACACCATGACCGAGACACCGTAACCCAGACACTGTGACAAGGAAATGGTTACCCTGACATTGTAACCCTTATACTACTACTCATGCATCATTCAACGTTTTAACAAAAGCCAAGACATCGCTACTAGAGACACCGTGATCTTAACACTGCATCTATGCTACCAGTTCCTAATCTTAATGTAACTGTGGCATCATGACTGTATCACCAACAAAAATTAAAAGGAGAAGAAACCATTTACCAGTACACCATTTCAATGTTATACCATTTCAAGACAAACTATGACACCATTATTTAATATAGATTTTTTTCAATTTCAATTTAATTTTTAACGGTCAAATTCATTTTATTAATTAGAAATGGAGGCACGAATGTTTCATTATAGACATGTCTCCTGATATTAGGTGGTCCGAGGTTCATATTACATGAATCATGTCCGCTTCAACATGTGCACCCCTAATTATATGGATGATTTGTGAGGCTCAACAGAATATAGAAGCGAGTAGTGGAAAAGAGAACTCATGCATGCAACCATGTACCACTGAAGAACACACGAAGCACTCTTGATCAGTAAAGGCTGAATTATAAAAGATCATAGCCTAAAAAAACTACACAGTATCAACTAAAATAAGAACATAGGCTATATAACTCACATCATCAAACTAAAAACCAGGTCACCCGACATTTTGATACTCTATTTTTCACAACAAGACTCGATAATTGCTTCTGATTTATCCTAAAAGTCCAGAGATGCATAGAATAATACTCATAGAACGTCTAGTAAATTCTCATTATCTTTTCACTGTTTTGTACTATTTTTATCTTTCGTGCAATGTGTGTGGGTTTGTATCGGAACACACACTATCTTTTGTATTAAACTAAATGATACACGATATTTTTCCTCTTATATATTCTTAAATCTATTTTATCCTATTGATAATTGTCAAAGAGGTCCTTGTGTGACCTAGTAGCTTATTCCCATGAAGAACCGTGGAAGAGGTTGTGTGACTTGGATAGTCCTGTGTACTGTTGTTTACCCAAATCCAAGTTTTGCATCATGTTTATTAATATAATCTTCTTGGTGATAGGTGATCACTAAGTGGATTGGATTAATTAAAAGCTTGATACTAAACCACTTTTTTATCAAGTGTGTCTCTTAATATATTTTTTCTATTATTTACAATAAATATCATAAAACTAGATTTTACTTTGATATTTACTATTGGAAAGATGTTATAACTGTTTTGAATTATTAGAATTGCTTTAAAGGTTGTATCAATAACTCACATTGAAATTACTAAGAATTAATCAATCTTCTAAGAAGCTATTGGAACTGTCAAACTACTATAACAATATTTCCTTGATTAATATTAAATTATTAGTTATTAATTTGGTAATATTTTTAACTGAAATTTTTAACAAATTTTTTTATAGATACAAAATTCTCCCCCTACTGAGTACTCTAATCTGACCAACATTTGGTATTAGAAGAGTTGATTCTTATTAATCCGTTGTTTTAAAATAATTTCAACTGTGATCTTAGTTATACTTTTAAGATATGTAAAATTCGGTTAGTTATAATTTTTTATCTCATTAAAAAATATTTCGTTATTATGGACAATATACTTAAAGGTGATACAACAAATATCCCTCTATTTATAATGGAACTAATTATTCCCAATGGAAAGTTAAAATGAAAATTCATTTAGAAAGTATGGGTTTTGAATTTTGGTCTTCAATTATAGATGAGTATAAGATTACCACTTTGATAGAACGCCATTGGATGACACAAATAAGACTACTTAAAACAATAATTTAAAATCCATGATTTCATTATACAGTTCTTTTAGAGAAGAAGAATTTAACAGAATTTCTACATGTAATACAAGACAAAAAATTTGGGATACTATGTATGTATCACATGAGGGAACCACTATTTTGAATGAAATGAGGCTTAACACATATACTATTAAATATGATAATTTTAAAATTAATCTTGATGAACCTATTTCTGAAATGTATCTAAGGTTAAATGATATTGTAAACACAATGATCTCTCTAGGAATAGAATTCACTTTTAAAGAACAAATCATGAGTATTCTAAAATCCTTACCTGATATATGGAGAATAACTTCTATCACTATTTTAGAGTCATGTTACATATTCAAATTACCTTTCAGATAACTCATTGGGAAACTAATGATGTACGAAGAAGAGGTGAAAGTCAACAAAGAAGATGAGAATGAACCCAAAATAAAATCTATGGAATTTAAGACCCCCACCTCTAAACACAATGAAATGGGGAAGCAGCAACCCTATGTAGAAAGTTCCAGTAGTGAATAATCATCACCCGATAGTGATTAGGATATGGCTCAATTAGCCAGAATGTTTATGAAATTTTACCAAAGGAATAAATTCTTCATAAATCCTAACTTCATAGAAGTTATGTTAAAAAAAGCTCGATTGAGGATAGGAAAAGAGATGACAAGTCTAATTAGATAGTATGTTACTAATGTAAGCGAAAGGGACATGTAAAGGCTGACTATCCCAATCTCAAGTATAAATGGAAATACGAGAACAATGATATAAAGTATAAAAAGGAAATGAAAGCAACTTGGAGTGCTTATGAGGATATTTCAAGTGACTCAAAGTCTTCACATTATGAATAGGCTAGCAAGGCTAACATGTGATTTATTATAAACACATCTAAGGTAAAGCTGGACACTCCTATTCAAAATCCCTATTATTCTAGGGATTCAAGTGTTTCTTAAAGTAGGTATAAAGAAGAAATGTTTGAGTATTGAAATATTCTTGAAGAGACATGTAAAGAACTAAAAGATAAATATAATTATTTAAAGATACAATATTCTCATTCCTCAACTGTTAAATATTAATTGGTATAGAAAGAGATAAAATGGTAAATTACTCAAAGAAAACAATGAAATAATGTTATCTAAGGATAAATTGAGAAAATACCTTTAATGTTATAATAATGGTAAAGGTATATTGATACAAATTCAAGGTAAACAAATTTTGAATAAATACACATCTATCATTATCTATCAACATGGTGAAGGAAAATTTTGAATTTTTCTTCTAAATCGAGAACATACAACTTTATTTATATTTTAAGAAAACATTATACTAGTTCAAATTATGATACATCCTCCATTATTTTGAGTTTTTTGGACCAAATAATGATTAATTATCAAATAAATTACATAATTCTTATAGGAAAACTTTTAGGAAGTTGTGGGTTCCTAAAGAACTAGTTACTAATGTCAATAGACCCATAATAATATGGGTACTAAAGTATATTTTTATTTATCTATTTTGATGTAAAATTCATTGAGGGAATCATGTAAATGTTTAGGGTACTTGGACTGTGGGTGTTCAAGACACATGAAAGGAGGATATTCATTTTTCAAGAATCGAATAATGTTTAATCATGGTTATGTCACCTTTGGTGACAATGCTAATGGAAAAATCATTGGCCAAGGCCTAATGAGTAACTCTAACTCAATTTTAATTTCAAATGTACTTATTTATGATGGAATGAAATATAATATTCTCAGTATTTCAAATCCATGTGATGATGGGTTTCATATTAAATTTGAAAATGATGTTTCAATGTTTTTAACTGAAAAAATAATTTAGTATTTTATCCATTAGGAAATGAAAATTTATATTCTATTAACATGGATTCAATAGTTTCACAAAATGATTCATGTTTATGTTTATTTCACAAATAGTCTTGTATCTCTCATAGGAGAGTAGGACAGTACAATATTAAATCCCATAGAAAGCTTATTATAAAACTTTTATTCAAAGATCTACCCAATCTATAGTTTCTAAATGACAAAGTGTGTAATCCCTATGAAAATGGAATGCAACACAAAATCTCCTTCAAACCAAAGTAAAAAGATTCAACTTCTCAAACCTCTTGAGTTGGTTAACATGGATTTATTTGGACCATCATGAGTTTCTAGCTTAAATGGGATGAAATATGTTTGTGTTCATGTAGACGACTTTTCTATGTATACTTGGACTTTCTTCTGGGCTCAGAAAACTAAAACCATCTATCATTTCACCAAGTATTCTAAAACTGAAAAAATCATAGTGGACTTAGAATTAAATCTCTATGAAGTTACCATGACCGTGAATTTAAAAATCAAGATTTTGAATCCATTTTCTCAAAAAATGTCTATAGTAATAATTTCTCTACCCCTAGAACTCCTCCACAAAATGGAGTTGTTGAAATAAGAAACAGGACTATTAAATAAAATTCTAGATCCATTCTTAGTGAATATGGTTTACCTATTTATTTTTTGCTGATGTTGTAAATACAACACGCTATATTTTTAATAGAGTGTTGATTAGACCTATTCTTAAAGGAACTCCATATGAATTTTTAAACAATAGAAAACACAAAGTGAACTATTTGAAAATATTTGGTTGGAATTATTATATCCTTAATACTAAGGACAATCCTGAAAAACATTTCATCCAAGAGTGATAAATGTATCTTTCTTGGATATTCAATCTCTAGTAAAGCCTGTAGAGTTTTTTACAAAATAACTAAATGTGTGGATACATCTGTTCATGTCATGTATGATGAGACATGTCCAAAGAACCTAAGACCTCTCTATAGAATCATGAGGATAATATTTAAAATCTAAAAATTTATGTTAAATCCTCTAACCACACTGTAAAGGAATCTGTGAAAACATCCAATTCTAGAAATTCTACAAATTCATGCAATAATGAACCAGAACCATGTGATGAATCTAAAATATCTATCCCTACCTTTTCTAGACAAACTAGAACCCTTAAGAACCATCCTATAAATATTTTAGTTAGACATATAGATAGAGGAACACAAACTAGAGAAATTTGAGTAATCAGGTTGAGCATCAAGCTTTCTTTTCACAACATGAACCTAAAAACATAAATGCTGCTATCAACGATGAATTTTGGGGGATGGATATGCAAGAAGAACATAATCAGTTTGAAAGGAACAAAGTCAGCAAAACTTGTTGATAGACCCAAATACATTTTTAACATAGGAACTAAGTGGGTGTTTAGAAGTAATGTAGATGAAGCTGGTAACATAGTTAGAAAAAAATGCTTGATTGGTTGAATAGGGAGATAGTAATGAAGAAGGAGTAGACTATGAGGAGACCTTTCTACCAGTAGCAATACATTAAGCCATTAGATTCTTGCTTGCATATGCACCACATCTGAAGTTCAAAATATATAAAATTAATGTCAAGAGTACATTCCTAAATGGGTATATAGTTAAAGATGGTTTGGTTGAACAACCCCCTAGTTTCACAAATCCTCCCCTTCCTAATCAATTTTTAAATTATGAAAATCGTTATATGGATTAAAATAATCTCCAAGAGATTGGTTTGATTGACTAAGTACTTTTCCTATTTCAAAAGGTTTTATAAAAGGAATATATTATCGTAATATTTTTATAAAACATATTTTCAATGATGTTTTTTTGGTTCAAATTTATGTAGATGATATTATTTTCGAATCTTAAAAAAAATATTTATGTATTGAGTTTTCTAAAATAATGAAAAATGAATTTTAAAAGAGTTTAATTTGTGAACTAAAATTCATTCTTGGACTTCAAATCATTCAAAATAAAGATTGTACTATTTTACATCAATGAAAATATTCTAAATATATTCGAAATCGTTTTTTCTTGGACAACACAAAAAGTAGTGATTCATCAATGAGTGAAACTTGTAAGTTGGATCTTGACGAAGATGGAAAATCTATTGATCAAACCACATACATATGAATGATTTAATGGTTACTCTACTTAACTACTATCCGACCTGATATTATGTTTAGTGTCTGCATGTGTGCTGTCTTTCATGAAAACCATAAAGAGACTTATTTAAATGATGTTAAAAGGATTTTCAAAATCCTCAAACATACACCCAATATTGAAATTTTCTATCCTAGAGGACAACCATTTGAGTAATTTATCTATTCTAATGCTGATTATGGTGGTTTTAAGTTATATTGAATATCCACCACTTGAAGATGTTACATCTTAATCAACCATCTAGTGTTATGGTGTAGTAAGAAGAAAAAATTTGTTGCATTATCCTCTTCCAAAAATGAATACATAGTTGCTAGTAGTTTCTGTGAACAAATTTTTTGGATGAAACACTTATTACAATATTGATATAAATTTAGGCATGTACCAATAAATTGTGACCATACAAGTGATCTTAACATTTCAAACAATCATGCTTGACACTCTAGGAAAAACATATTGATGTAATACATCACTTTTTTAGAGACCATTATCAAAAAGGTGATATCACATTGGAAATAATTTGCATTGAATATCATCTTTCTAATATATTCACTAAACCATTGAATTCTAAAATGATAAATTACATCATACATGAATTAGGGATGATATGTTTTATTTGAAAGGCTTATGGTCTTGAACCTAATGTTTCACTTTCATAGTTTCACAAGTTACTATATCACACTTGTTGTTTCACTTTTACAGTCTCACATGTTATGTATTTTGAATTATTGTTCCACATTCACGGTTTAACAAGTCACTTTATTACAATTGCTATCTCAACATCACGGTCACGCCATTTGTTGTCACACGGTAATATTTCCACCATGACAACCTGTTTAGGTTTCACTATAATGACTTTGTTTTCTATTTTCCTTAATTTTACATCTCGCATCGCTGTGTTGATTATTATTTTTTTCTTGTTGTCATGCTTGATGTTTACATTTTTTGGAATTCCTAAATGATAAATACCTTATATTTTTAATATCTGTCTTCACAGGAGCTTTCCTCTCTCAAAACAGAAGCCCTTACCTTCCAAATATCCTACCATCCTTAAACTCTTTATCCTTTGTGAACTCGACATTTTATGCCCAAAATGGTCCAACCCTCTTCATCGAATTCTGGGAAGAAAAGGTCTCACAAGAAAACAAGAATGATACCATTAATAACACCTAAAAGATCACTAAATCTTGTCTGGTAAATAGAATAGTCGTTCTTGAAAAGGAATAATGTCTGAAGTGGCCACTATCAGGTAAGTTACTGCTCTTGAATGATCTGACTAAACAAGGATGGTTGGATTTGGTTTAGTAAGAAAAAATGTCCCATTTATCCAAAACATGATTATCAGTTTTATCATTTTCTCCATTTTTCATTTGATACTAATGATGACTTTGTTGTAAGGAAAAGTATTAATGGGAAAATGTGTAATTTTTACTAAAGGATATGGGATTACTACCAAGGGATACCACATAATGGAATATGAGAGGATCATTAGTGAGAACATCCTCATCCCAGTGATATTTTAATCTTGGAAGAATATTTGGGATGTCTAACTAAAACTATGAGGAAAAGAAGGGCAATTTCTATTGAGTTGGATGGTGAGAGAAGGTAACTATTTAAATTTTTCTAGAATCTTATTAGTCTAAGGAAAGTGTTTTCTGATACTCTTATGTATAAACATGTATTCTTGATAAATATTATGAAACGTGGGCAAACAAATATCAATGTTAGTATATTATACTTCACATGTGTGAATTGATCAAGGCAACTTCAAAGTCTACCTATTTGTTCTATTAAAGATTAATTTCTACAATGTCATCTGATAAAGGAGTAGTTGGCCCAAATGAAGTGCTCATTGAAGGTTATGTGTTCTGTATAACAAAGGATACAATCAGAAGGATGAAGATAATATAGAATCATTCGAAAATGTATTGGGTAGAGGAAAATGAATGGTTGTATGAAAAGTTAAATCCCATCGAAAATCCCTTAATGCCTAAGGAAAAGCGTGACCCCATCGTAAAATATAATGAGTTCGTGGAATACTCATGTTAAGTAGTAGATCATGTAGAATATGAATCTTTGGAAAGAACTATCTTAAAAGAAGAATACAATGGCTTACCTGAACAAAAAGTTGATGGTCAACAAGTTGATGAATAAGAAGTTGGTGAAGAAATAGATGATGAATGATTTGTTGATAAATAATGAGCTATTATGGGCATCTAAGGTAAAGATGTTATTTAGGAACATATAAGATAACCTATTGCTGAGAAAAGTCATACAGTTCAGGAATGGATTAAAGAACAAGTTGAGCCAGAATTAATTCAGACAGCTGATGAAAGAATAGACCATGACTTTCCGAAATATAGAACATAGATGGTTGGCCCTGAAATTGATGAATGTCAATAAATAGATAAAGATAATGGGTCTTTAAATCATAGAGATTATTAATTAATTGAGGGGGATCAAAACCCCATTCTGGAAAGTACTCAATACAAAGCTCTGTTGAGATAAGTCATTTGGACAATGTGTATAAATTCCAAATCTGTATTGACATCTCAGACTCTCAAGTGGGCTCAATGTGAATAATTGATCTTAAAATAGATTTTCAATTGAAATATTTTTCTCTACAATGTGAAATACCTACTAAGGATCCCGAAGATATTGTGGTTTCGGATCAAGAGATTCTAGAAGAAGCTACATGTTATGTAATCCATGGGGACTTAAAGGTGTTTGGTGAAAACATTCTGTCTAACTTTGAGATAATTTTAGAAGCACAAACTCTTACTGTAACTCGTCTAAGTAAACATGATTCTAATATGATTTTGAAGAGATTTATATGGAAAACTCAACATCATATGTTTCATAAAATTTAATATGTAAGAATTGAAAATTGGGAGATAAGTGAGGAAATAAAATCTTTAAATTCTATGGTGGTGGAATAAAAGAAAGAGCTTGAAACTACTGAACCTCCTATTGGTGATTCAGCACAGAATATGATGAAAAGATATCCAAAAAGGTTACAACATTGATCAGACCAAATATGGTCTCTTTTGTTGAGAAAATAATAGGAAGCAATGACAAGTTGGTAGAATAAATTTTAAATTTAGCATCCTAAACTTATTACTTGCCTGGTATCCTCATGAACTTTGTTGAAACAGTTACCACGATCCTTCATGTAGTATAATCATCTATCTATGATTCTCTATCCTCATCCATGCCTGCTCAATTATCTCAATTCTCAAAAAGTTCAGTTCTAAGAACAGTTATTCAAGAAGAGATTAAATTGTTGAAAAGTCCATCTGTTCTGGAAAAGACTCTCTAAAATTATTCAAAATAGGGAACATGTCCATGACATGGTTTTATGGTACTCTAAGGAAGATTATACTACAAAATAAGAGATTACAAAGAAGGTGTATTTTTATGTTAGAAGGATTTATAAAAATAATCAATGGACTTATAATTTCAAGTATCTTTCTAAGGATTTGAAAATTTCTCCCATGACTCAAGTGTTTATGTATCAAGTGCTTAAATTTAAAGAGTTCCCACCTACCATGGTGATGTTTATTGGGAATAAAGAATATTTTGAGAACGTAATGTAGTATGGTGGTGATGTCATCACTGATTTAAACAATTTTCTGAATCCATATATCCACATGCAAGGCACTTCTCTAGTAGATCCTATAGCTACTCCCTTGAGGATGGGTTCCACCTATTTTTCATTGTCTTCTTTTTCCCCTACTACCATATCATTCTCTTAGGATTTGATCTAAATCAGACCTATTATTATTGAGCAATTCATTACTCAATATTCGACTATACCCAATCTTTCACCTTTCATTATCCTGAAAAGTGGAGAAATAAGAAAGTCATTATTCACTATATGATAGTTCATACATGTTGTGATTTGTGATCATAAAAAGTGGGAGATTTTTCAAATCATCCTGTTTGATCATGTTTTAATTCAGAAAAATCATTAAAATATTGAAAATCCTGTTAATAATGCTTAAATAATGTATGAATTTTGCTGGTCTTCTTATGATTCCATGAATACTGGTTCTAATTTAGAATCTAACTAGTTATGATTAATCGTATTCTATTATGTTTTATTATACCAATAATTTGGTATATTTCATTTTTTGAATATTACTACTTAAGACTGTCTAAAGATATTTGGTTATGTCTGAAAAACTGTAAGTCTGACACTGGTTCTGGATTTTGGAAAGTTCCCAAACAACGTTACCCAGACACCGGATCCTAGACACTGTGACCATGACACGAGGACCCATATATCGTGTACCAGACACCTTGACCCAAACACCATAACCCTGACACAATAACCTTGATACCATGACTCAAGAACTGTTCAAAGTATTAACAAAATCCTAGACACCACTACCAGAGAAACTGTTATCCTAACTCCACATATGTGCTACCAGTTCCTGACCTCAATGCAACTTTGGCATCGTGACTATCTCACCACTCAAAGGAAAAGGATAAGGAACTTTTTCCCAGTGACACCGTTTCCATGTTATACCATTTTAAGAAAAATTGTGACACCGTACAATATTTTTTTCGTCATTTTGAATTTAATTTCTAAAATTTATATTCATGTTATTAAACGGATCTGAAATCACAAATGAATATTTGTGGAGATGTATCCTAATAGTACAATGTAAGAGGTGCATAATACATGAATGATTTCGGCCTCAACATGCGAAAATTTAATTAAAATGAAGATAAGCGTGGATCAAGAGAATATAAAAGAGAATATTGTAAAATGGAACTCAGAAATGCAACAACATACCACCGAAGAACCCAGGTAGCACTCTAAATCCATGAAGGCTACCGTAGATCAGGGCCTGAAACATACTCACAGTATCAACTAAAATTAGAACATGGGATACATAGCTCACCTCATTGAACTTGAAACCATAGAACCAGATTTGTGATATAGTGTTTCTCACCAGAGGACTCAATACATTCATTTGAATCATCCTAGAAGTCCAAAGTTGCATAGAAGAACACTAAGAGAACTTATAATCCTTTCTCATTATCTTTTCATATTTATGTACTATTTTTAGATTTCGAGAAGTATCTATGTCTGTATTAAAAAACACACTATCTCCTATATTTAACTAAAGGATACAAGATATCCTTCCTTCAATTTATTCTTACATCTTTTTACACCCACGAATATGTGTGGAAGAAGTCCTTGTGTGACATGGAAGATTATTCCCATGAAAAATAGTGGAAGAGGTCATGTGACCTGGATAGTACTTTTTACAGTTGGTTACCTTGTTCTTGGGTGTGGATTTAGGTTATTAATATAAATGTCTTGGTGTAAGGTGATCACTATATTGATAATATTAAGTCACATTTTGAGAAAGAAGCACTTTTTTCAATGGTGTCTTTTAATTTAGTTTTCCCTATTTTATTGTATATTTTAGAAAACTAGATTTTACATTGATAGATAGTCTTTGATAGAAGTTATAACTGTTTTCCCTTACTAGCATAGATTCAAAAGATGAATCATTAACTCATACTGATATTACTTAGAATTAATCAATC
Organism: Viscum album; assembly: GCA_963277665.1. Lineage (NCBI taxonomy): Eukaryota > Viridiplantae > Streptophyta > Magnoliopsida > Santalales > Viscaceae > Viscum > Viscum album. The sequence continues at coordinate 1,553,942,250 of OY728156.1, forward strand.
TTATGAGAAGTTATTTAAATAGTTAAACTATAATAACAATTTTAACTTGATTAACTGTCCTGTATAGATTTTTATGGGGGAATCTTTTTAAGTAAACATTTTAACAAATTTTTTTATATATACTCAATTCACCCCCTATTGATCACTCTACTTCAAACAACAAATTATATATGATATTCAATGACATTTCGTACTATAAAATTTTGCAGACTTGTGTAATTTCATTAATTTAATTGTGTACATAAATGTTTAAAAATATACATATGTATATATATATATATGTAAGCACACTAACTGATAAATGTGTACATAGATGTAAAAATATTTTTATTGGTGTGTGAATATGATTACAAGAACTCAAATTTTAGGAATACTTTAACAAATCTGGTTCTTTTTTATCATGTTAATGTGTTATGCATAATTTAATGACATAAAGTATCTAAATTAGGAATATTTTAAGAATATTATAATATACAATTTATGTATACCAGAATATCATACTATAGAATCTAAAAGAGGCATGGGTGGAATGGTATTATTAAATCGTATAATTTATACTTTATAACATATTTGAATAAGGGCATGTAATTTCAAACATTGTACACCTAGTGAATGTATACATTAAAATGAAATTTGAGACATTTTATGCCTTCTGTATACATACTATATTCATGATTTATGTATACTACATATACCATTACACATAGAGTGTTCAATGTATCTATGTTTTAATTGAAGATAGCATGGAACTGGAAGATGCATTGAAGTATTTAATTATAAATTCACATGACATCATCAAAATTGAGCATTGTATGAATGGAAATCATGGGGGTATGTAATTGTAAATTAACATGATCATATGATTATGTAATATTCTTATTCTCATATATTTTATGTAAATAATTTTATCACACAACATAATGGCTTCACGATTATTTTATATTAATATATTGTCAATTTTGAGTAATTAAAAAAATATTCATAAAATTAAAAAAAAATTAACTAGAAAAATTAAAATAATTTCTCATGGCTTCGAAATAGTTTATAACGTAAAATAATATAAATATAATTATATAAAATTTTTTAAATGGGAAATTAAATATCCTAAAATATATAAAAATGATTTAAAATTTAAATGTAAAATAAATTTATATTAACGTAGGAAGACCACACAAATGAATTTACCTAACATTTTCTATGTCTTCAACAACACTTCATCACTATGTTTAAAAGAATCAACAAAAATATAATTTTTATGTGAATGGAACATTTCTATAAACCAAACACAACCCTATAATGGTGTAGAATTCATATCTATGTGAAAATGTTAGTTCTACGGTTGGAATATCAATCTCATTATCTGTTGGTGTGTTTGTGTCCATAATTTGTATGAATTATATTAATAATTACGTATTCTAATGAGTTTGTGTGTATTAGGTAATATAGATCCCCCAAAATTATCCTCCTAGAAATGAAGCATGTAATCATCTAGTAATGCATATATATGTTTCTTGTGGATTCCATCATTGATAAATAGTTTTCTGTCTCCATAATTTATGATTATAATGAGGTATGGCGTTCTTTCAAATTTTGAACAACTTGAATTATCCCCAAAAAAATTCTCATGATCTCTATAATCCCCATGTTTATAATGATAATAATAATTAAATATAATTGATAAGAATTATATAAAGTGATATTACTATATGATCCTTAATTATAATTGATGATTATTGTAAATTATTTTGATTTAGAGTGTAGTTGTTTTATATATTGGATAACTATGTAAAAATAGATATGTAAAAATCTTGTTTAGAAACTATTGATTACAGATGTATTTCGACTCCCCTAATTAAGACTTGAAGGAAATATTTTGAATAATTAATGTAATAATATAATTTGATAATTTATCCCGGTCATACAAATCATGAAAACATCATTGAGAAGATACAAAATTTCTAGTATATATTTGAAAAAATATATAAAAAGGGTTATATTAGTTTATCAATAATTAGTTTGAAAATAGTTGTATAGAAACAGATTTTATATTAATGAAATGTGTCTTTGTAATGAATTAATAATTACTTATTATAGAAGTTTCAGTTTTTATAAGCCTTTTTTATATTTTTATAGGTTACTATTTTTAATGTTATATTACAATATAAGATAAATGATTGAGGACTATTAATTTCATGTAAGAAATGATGATTCCATGAAGTTAATATCCATATTTAAATAATAATTGATTCTAAGAAGATTTTTTGTTCATTCAATGTATTAGTGGGGTTGAATGAGAACACATTATTGATGTAGATGTTCATTTGATAAGTTTGGAATATAACATTGGTTTTTACCAAAAATCCATGTGAATAAATGAATAAATATAAGAACAATTGTTATGTAATGTGAATACAAGTAAGTAGTTTTTATCATCAAACTAAAACCATGGAGAAAAAAATTAAAAATTAAATGGACTTTATATATTTATAATGTATTTATTTTATCCAATGTTTATAGAATAAATGAATTTTCTTGGAAAATATTTACAAATGGAGTGTAAAGAATGAAAAATTTATAAATTTAATGTTTACAAATATTGGTGACATTTGGTTATCTTATTATTAAACATTCTCGGTAAAGAGTAGTTCCAAAAGAATAAAATTGGAAATTTGAGCCTGGCCATGATTTGGGGGGAGGGCATCAAGAAGTTAGTATATCAACTCATGTAGAATTGGAGTTACTGAAGATCATATACCCATAAAAACACATATTTTAATGAATACAGTTAAAATAAAACCACTAAATCATGAATAACTAAAATTAATGGACAAAGTAATATATATATATATATATATAATATAGGTTTTGAATTCAAATGAACAAGTGAAATCAAATTAAAAAATCCTAGGAATTTTTTTTGAACAATTATTTACCATTTGGAAAACATTGAGTAGCAATTAACATGACTTGACATGAGAACATAATCTACTGAGGAGTTATTGGGGGGACACAGAAGGTTATATGGAACAAGATCATAAAATATAATCAGAATTTCATGTGGAAGGTTCACCCAATTTACACTCAACATGAATCTCCAGATTCACATGAATCTGAGAAATTCATGTCTATTCAAAAAAAATTTATTGAAACCCAATTTAATGATCAATTTAATATCTTTTCTATGATTTAAAATAAAACCGACATGTTATAATGATAACATTAATATGTTGTTTACCTAATATCATATTTAGTAATATTAGATGTAATATGGTTCACCGGCTTTGTATGTAGTCTATAAACAAATATATTCAGCATTGTATTGATTATTTTTTTGGAAAATATAAATAACATTTTATTTAATAGAGGTAGAGAATGATGAAAACGTTAACATTCTAATAGGCTGAAGAATATCATTTAGGAAATTTCGTCACAAATTATCATTAATTATGTTTACTTATTTAGAATCATTGAGAATTATAAAGGTATTTTTATAATAATGAACCAATAATGAATAGTAATATTATAAAGCATATGTTTTTTAATAATAGAAATATCCTAAGAGAACATTAACTCACCATTATCCATGGATTATTTTGGATTATATTGTTTTTAAAAAATATGACCAGCATCTGTAAATGATACAACCATGTTTTTTTCAAAAAAATGTATAGTGTTGTTTCAAGATATATTTATCACAGATTAGATTATTTGTAACGTTTAATCAATAAGATAAATAAATGTGTCCCAACATTAAACATTTAAGAGAAAAAATATCGAAAATTTAAAAATCATTGGAAAGTTTCATCACCTAAACATTCCCACCCAGATAAAGAAATTATAAATATAGCCATCCTAAAGATATAACAATGCCATTCCTGTCAATAAAAAAATAACTAAAAATGAGAGTCATTATGTGAGATAAGACTGTATCATTTGAAAAAAAAAATTACATTCTCAATTGAAATAAAATTATATATTTAAGATAACAAAATTGTGAATAGTATTTGGCTATGTAAGTGTAAAGTATAGTAAAAATGTGTTAAAAAAGTTGTAAATTTCATATTTGTATCAGGTTTACATAACATTACTCACTTAAACATATAGAGAATAGTTTATTTTCAGTGTTTAATAAATTAAATTCTATATTTGGAAATTTGAGGAAAATAAATGGAAAAAGGTAAAAGTCTATTTTTTCATTTAGTAATGATTTTGTTTTGTGGATTTACTATTTTTATTTTGAATAATGAATAACGAAAGATATCTTGATGGGTAAGATAATTTTTTATAAAATAGAAGGATATAATAAAAACAAATAATATTAAAATCATTGTATTTAACTTTGGTTTAACTAAATGATTATATATAATTAAAAAAATATTTTTAAATTCACCAATTATTACTTAATTCAATTCAACATTTCTTATTTAAAAAAAATACATTATATAAAAAATTTGTTTGTTTGAAATTGAAATGTTTGAGAAAATATATCAATTAACATATAACCTTGTACATTCTAGATAATATAATTTTAGGAGGATAACTACAGTTAGTAGGTTTCACACACGTAAAAATCAATAATGCTGGGGAGTGATATTTCGACATTGATGGAATCTAATGGTCTTGAAGTGTCTCGATGGATAAAATTAAATGGAATGGATATTAAGTGGATAATTTTAAGGAGTTAGTGACATGTTTTTGGTAAATTCTTATATCTTGTAATAATATTGTATAGAGTGCGTAATATGATAAGAATTAAAAAATAATAATTAAAATTGGGATCAAAAAATGAAACTTATGTTCAAATTATATAGCATCAGTTGTTTCTTGTACCATATACATATAAAAATAAATGTTCAATTTTTGGGTGATATGTTGAATGTTTATGACGAGTTTCGGTAATAGTTTTTATTATAAAAATACTTATCATTAAAAGAATTCAGATAATAGGATTGATGTTAAGATATGATGATAATGGAGTAATAATATTGTATGTGGATGGAATAAATTTAACATTATAGTGATTTAATCTTAAAAATAAATGAGTACAATTAACCAAAATAAGAAATTAAGTCTAAAATATTTTTAATTATAACTGAAATATTTCTTATTTAATGAAAATTCAATGAAATCATTCCTTAAGGTGTAGGTAATAAATTAACATGAAAATTTCATATTAATTTCTACCTAATGTAATCTCTATATTAGATTATTTTATATTTGATAGAGTTATAAGAATCTGATTTAGGGGATTATATTCCAGATGATTCATTTTAAATTACAATGTATTTCACAAGTAAGTATATGTTTATTTTGTAAAAATATATACCTATTTAAATAGTATAATTGAATTTCCCAACATCGTCATCGAGTCACATAGTTTTTTTAATATAATTAATGTATTAATAAATTTTTTCCATCAAGGGAAAGAAAAAAAATGATAATTATTGAAGTGAGGTACCCATGAATTTAACAAGAACATGGATTCTTTGTTACTGTAAATTACATTGTCAAGTATGATGCATCACATGTGATCCACAAGATATATTTGGAATAACATTGATAGTAGAGTCATTAGGAAAATATTAAATGAATATAGAATTAAAATAATTTTTAATATTATGAATATTTATTTGAAATCTATATTTGAAAATAATATTATCCATTCATTTTGATGGAATATTTTATAACATCATGTTATATTTTAAATCCTATTATTTTTCAATAAAATCTATTATGTAGGCTGATCATTATCTATGAAATCATGTTTTTATTTAGGAATTCAGTACTGATAATCATTTATTAGGAAATTATTTAATGTATTCCAAATGAAAGAGTCTAATAAACACACCATTTAATGATATTCATGATAAAGTCAAATGACATGACATTTTCAATCCACATTAAAAGATTAAATTATATCAAAAATAAAGATATGTAACTATTTATTATTTGAAAGAAAAGAACATGAAGTAGTTGATATATGAAAAATGACTATTTTAATTTTAATTCTATAAAAAAACCATACATATTTAAAATATTTAAATCATTTTGTTTTAAAAAGCAATATTAGGAAAAAAATTCATTTAAAAATTCATTAATATTCTATTAAAATTATCTTAATTAGTTGTTTTTAGGGAATTAAAATTCTAGTCAGGAGTTATTTGAATGATCTATTAAGACATGAAATGAAATTATAATATCCATGCACATGAAATGATGATCTATTTTGAAATTAAAAAATTGGAAAATAATTATTATCTAAATCATAAATATTAAAGACAACATCAAATGTATATATGTTTATTTTAGAAAGAAACTATAGTACATGAGTAAATAGAATTATTATATAGGTAAATAAAAAAACAAAATAGAGATAATTAAAATATAATGGTATAATATGAATAAAATGAATGTTCATTATGAATATATTGAAACATTTTATACTGGACCATGGATTATTATATTGTCATTTACATTATGAAAACATTATACTCATAGAGAAAAATGGAAATTTAATATAGTTTTTACACTATGAGATGTCAATCATTCAATGATAATATATTGAAAACCAAAAATTTGAATCATGAAATTTTTTTGATTTTTTTGATAAATGATTTTTAAATATTTTACAGAACATATGAGTAATAGAAAAATAAAAAACAAAACATAACCATATGTAACCTTTAAAATATGTTCTAAAACATTTAAATTATATATATAGAATATATACAAGTTCTATGGTTTCTTTAATTTAGTTTCTATAATTTAATATAAAATAGTATATATGAAAATTTAAATCTACATTATAGAATAAAGAAAATTATAATTAATATTTTAGCATTTCTTCATAAAATTTAAGAAGGTAACTATACAATAATACTACATTATCTTATACAAGAATTGAAGTAGTAATTGTAGTATTATATAATGAAAATGTTATGTTTCGGTAACATGAAGACTCATTATGTGTATAATTTATACCCATGAATCCAATGCATGTGAAATCCATATTAAAATAATAAGTAAATTACATAATCTAAAATTATTCATACAATCAAAACGTATTTATACTAAAATAAAATATTTCATGGAAAATGATATTTTTTTTGTAAGTGATGACTTGTTTCTTTATCATAATAATTTATAAATTTATAACAATTAAAAAAAATTCGATATAACTAATGAAATTAAACATGGAAATTAACCTGTGAAGTAGAGATGGGTGACGTGGAGGCTGGAATCAGACTAGTAAATGAGGGGAAATATAAATATGAATTATAAACCGAAACAGTAAATGAATTGATCTAGAGGTGGCACATGTAAATGGAATAATGCCATTGATTATAATTATAGATATGTAGAAATAATATTGTATAAAAGTTATAGATATTTTAAATTTGATTTAATATTTAGAAAAACATTAATATTATATATTAATAAGAAAATCACAAACTATATATAATTATACAAAATATTTTAGTATGTATGTTTCACTATACTTAATCATATTATGAATATTTCATATTATGAAATTGAATATTACATTTTCATTTTTTTAATTAATATATTGTATTATATGTTTTATAGAACCCAATAAATTAGAATTATGTATTAGATATTTATTATTAGATTTTTCCATATTTTAAATTTTGTATAACATAAAAAATTTTCAGTATAAACATATTACATATTGGAATGTATGATTATACACATCCTTTGTAATATGTATTTTGATATATACATCATGTTCATTAGAAATTTTTTTTGATAATAATATGGAGAATAATACTTAATTTAACATGCATGAAATTTTAATTTTTAAATTTTGATGAATTTTTATAGAAAATGACAAATATTATAGAAGATCATAGATTACTTATTCTATTTAGAAAAGATGTAATTATAAATTCAGAAACCCATATGTAATATATTAAATATTTCTTATAGGAATAAACCAAGAAAAAAATACTTATAAATAAAATTTAAGAATTCATATATGAACAGTTTTTTAATAAAAAAAATTATTGTAATACCTCAATTTTTAATTTTTTTTTGCAATTATGTGATTTGATATTCACTTTTTAAAGAGAATAAAGCATGTTAGAAATTTTTATTCAAGGAATGATCAATAAAATCAATTTTAGGAAATGGTCACCATAAATAAAAGTATTACATGTTTATGGGTATAACACATTAATGGTATTTTAAGAAATTTAATGTATAATTTATTAGGAAAACGACATTATATAAATTTTATTATAAATAAATTAAATCATGATTTTTTTCCTTTTTGTCAGAAATATAATAGAATAGTATATGGGTCCAAAATGTGATATGGGAAAAAAATTGAAGGTTAAAATTTATGAGAAAATTATTATGATGTATGTACTAGATATGCTATATTTATATAAAATATATAAACTGTGCATGTAGTTAAAAAAAGTGTGCATAAGTGAAATATATAATATGAATTAGGTATAAGAATTTAATGGATTTCTATAATATATAATGATCTACTGGAATTAGGGAATAGAAAAAAAATTCACATGTAGCCTAAAGATTACAATATTAAATTTATTAATTGAATGGAGAACAAGATATTCATAATGTTCCACAATTTGTAAAGTTAAATTCGTAGAAGATAAAAAAATTCACACAACTATGAACACAAAACTACTTTCTTTGTGAATGATTAATAATTTTTAGGTCGTGTAATGAGAGATTCATGTTTTTCCAATAAATGATGTGAATCCTAACCATGAACATCAGAGTGATTCCATCACATAAATTTCACAAGTATATGAAAATGATCTAAATGTTTAAAAAACCCAAGGATTCCAATATTCATGAAAAAAACAAAATCAAACCATAAAACTGAATTTAGTTTATTTATATAAAACACTCATCTAGTGTAAATTACCCTATGGAATATACGGTGATCCAATTGGTCCACATGAAGAAATAATTTGGAGTGTTTTTTAATCTAATCAGTAATATTTTTCATGGATGGAATCAGTTTCAAATTAATGAAATTGAAGAGAGGATATCAAAAATCATGTATTATAGTTAATTGGAATTGTGAAAATAATATCTATTAAAAAAACTACATTATTAGTAATCGAAGTGGGTTGTGAATAAATAGAAATGTCACAGTGTGAAACATCATAGTTTGAACTGAGGGAATATGTGGATGATGTGAGAAACCATATTAGTAAAAATCAGTGATCTTAAAGGAGAATATATGTTTTATGTCAGTGGTAATGGAATCCCATGGGTGGTGATATCAATTTATTTTCAAGAGAAGACAATCAGGTATGGGAGGAAAAATATTTGGAATAAGATATGTAACCTCAATGATGGGACATGGGAGATAGGCAAGGATTCAGGAAGGTAAGAAAGTAGTATGGGAGGAAGCAATAAGGATTATGAATCTAGAAATTATATGAGAGAAATGAAAATTGGATACATGAAATAAATACATGGAGGCAACACATGAACAAGAATATTTAATAATTAGTATAATTATAAACATGATTATAATTTTTGGAGAACTATCACATAAGTCTCAAAACATATTTTTTTCATACAAGTAATAAATTAAAATTTAAAACATTATACTCATAAAAAACCCAATTTTACATATATTAATTTTCACAAAGTGTCCCTAGTGGACAATGAAAATATTGGACACTTAATGTTAATAAATATTTGTTAAAATGATAAAAAAATTCAAATAATGCAAAATGAAACAATAAAAATAAAAATTGACATAACATTTGATGATATATCTCTTAAACATAATAAATCAAATTTGATAAAAAAAAGATTCACATATAATATTTAATTTTCAATTTTAAAAAGGTCTTTCGAAAAAATTAATATAAAACTATAATATTTTTTTATATAAATTGTAAACTAAAAATAAAAAAAATAAAAAAAATAGATTACTTTCCTCAGAAACATCATTCCCTTTTTCATCCCACTCGGGTTATAGCCCATCTCTTATCATATAGTTGTATTAATTAAACCACTAAACAGATTTTATCCATTCAATCATTAAAATTACCATCCTCACCGATCAGTCATTCACAAAATTCTTGATTTCTAGCTCTCTTTCCCCTTGACTCTCCCTCTTTCATTCACCAGATGACATGAAATCTCTATCTCTATATCCCCATCCATCCAACATGACTTCCCCAAGATTTAGACCCTCTTGTTATCAATAGAAAAAAATTCAATCATTTCCCACGAAACCATTAAAAAACATAACACATAAAATATCAACTCGAGATTACCAATCTCTTCCCTGATACCTACATCATCTCCAAAATAATTCTTACAAGATTTAAGAAAACTATGATGTCATAATTTGGTTTTTCACATATGTCCTGACACACTTTAATAATTTACGTGAGATTATATTCAATGTCGTAGACAACATGTAGTGGGATCCTTCCCTGAACCCCCATAATATCGCCATTGACCCCAGATAGAAGTGTATAAGATTCTACAACAACAACATTGAGGTTTTCCATCGATTTTCACAAAGAAGAGGACATTTATTTCCCATTATTTATTTTTTGTCATTTCCCATGGGATACTAATTTCAATCATACTGAAAAATAATATTGAAGGAAAAAGAATTGCCTTTGATGCTAGGTCTTGAAAATGTATCCATGATTATCATTCATCAATTTAGATTTATTATATGTTGTTTATTTTTTGTGGAGAAATTGATGAATTTTGGGTATATTTTTTAATTTATAAAACCGATGTGACCCCTGACATTGTTTTCTATTTAAATATATTTATAAATCATGCATTATGTTGATTTATTATTCACTGGATGAATCCTTATTCTTTTTTTTGGTTTCTAGTATGAGTTTTATGGTGAAGTGGGTTAAGTATAATTTAATATGCATAGCTTTTTAATTCCTTATATATTCATCTCAACTAATTATATTCATTTTATTCTCTCCATAAATGTAATGGAATGGTTATTTGTATTATAATATTTTGTAAAAGTGAAATTAATCAGTTTAGTTGTACATTTTTAATAATACAATAACTACATTCTCTTTTTTTACCACCAAATCATATTTTGAGATTGGTAGGTTCTTCTATAATACTCATGGATTCCCATGTCAAAGGGATAGATGTACTGAAAATATGTTTTCATTCTATTTTTTAGAAAAATCTTATGAATTCTAAATTGGAAAACTATAAAGAGAAATATGGAAATCTCCCAACATGTTTCTAGAATGTGTACATAAAACACCACCTTTGAAAACCCTCTTATTAACATTATTTAAGTAGAAACTGGGAATTGTTTCTATTTTTTTGGAGGTTGAGAAGTTTTGATTATTTTAAACATTTTTTTACTGAAAATTTTTATGAATACATAGCCTCATAATATGTTACAAATATTAGGTTTATTTTTATTTATTGACATCACATTAAATTTATCTCTTCTAGCTCCGGTTGATTCTCTTTTTAGGATCATCTTTTTAAGATTAAATCAGTTATGTGATATGAATATAGATAAGGTAATTAATGTCAAATTATAACTTCTAATTTATTCCATTTCTACATCAAGAAACTTTCACATAGAGGAAGGTGAAATTATTTTGTGAGCATTCACATATAAAAGAGTGAATTCGTTAAAATACAAGTTTGTTTATAAATTTTTATTATGCAGTTTTGAAAGAACAAATTATTTTAATTATCAATTAATTTGAGGCATAACTTCTCTTTTTAATATTCTTAAATACTACAATAATAAAATTTTATATCCTCCTCAACTTCATTATTTTATGATCTTGAAGAAAATTAATTAAAATAGCTGTCAAACATGACTACTTTCTTTGATTAATTTTAGTTTAAAAAATCTATATCTTCCATTGAAATCATGGTAACATTATATTAGAAAATATTTTGTGATTAAGTTTTGGTTTTTTATTATGTTAAACAATGTTAAATGTTTTTTTGGGTATATGTGTTGTTAATTGTTATAATAAATAATTTATTTATATTTTATCATACTAAATACCTAGAAAATTTAGTGATATATAATTGTAGTATAAGGTGTAATTCTATTACGGAAACCCTCTATATTATTTTTTATTTTCTTTTTACCATTTTTTTTTACCATACTTAATTTTTTTTATTTTAAATTTCCTACTTTTTCATCATTAGGATTAATCACAAAATTAATAAGTCAGGTCAGTAGCATAAGATAGGGGTCTTCAAGTCAAATCTAAAATTCTTTACTTGGTGTATTACTTGACATTTTAATTTTAATATATTTCATATTTTTATTTATTTAGGTATTAAATACAATGAAAAATAATATTATAGTTATGAGGCATAGTTTCTTACTTATTATCATCTAAAATTTCATTACTTTTTATCATACATGATACCTAAATCCCATAAAAATATATGATTATATTTTATCATGTGAAATATAATACGAAACCTTGTAAATTTGTTTTATTTCCTTTTACTATTTTTTATCATACTTATATTTTTTATGTTGAATAAAAATGTGAAGGAATTTCTCCTTGAGTTTCATCACTATTTTTATTATATGGGTGGGTAGATTATGGTTTTTATAATTTCAAGCGATGGTTTAAGGTCTATGGATAGGGTTTGAGGGGTAGTTTTAGGCTATGGACTAGAAGTAGGTTAATGGATGTGTTAGGGTTTGGGGTATTGGGGGGAGGTTTAGGGCCTAGGTTAAGGGTAGGTTTAGGGATCAGGTCTATCATAATGCTAAGAAATAAGTTTAGGTTTAGGAATGGGATGGTTGTGTGGGTGGGGGCTAGGTTTAGGGATGGGTTTGAGGTCGGGGTTAGGTGTGGTTGGTTTAGGGTAGTGAGTGGGGATATGGTTTGGGGAGGGAATGTGTCAGGGAGAGGATAATTGTTAGGGTCGGGGGGTATGTTTAGTGCTGGAGGTAGGGTTTGTATTAGAGATTGGGGTGGGTGGTAGGTTAAGGGTAGGTTTCAAGGGGTAATTTTAAGCAAAAGACTAGGGGGTAGGTGTAAGGATGTGGTTGGGGGGGATAACATTTTCTCTAGGACTATGGGATATGTCTAGGGATGGTACCATGGTGGTGGGTTGGATTAGGGCCAGCGTAAGGGGTCGGTTAATGGATGAGTGTTGGGTGTAGGGAGATGCTTGATGGGAGGTGTAGGTTTGAGGTTGAGGTTGGGGTGTAGGATTAGAGAATGAGGAATATTTTAGGGAAAGGGATCAGGGGAAGGTTATAATTAGGGGTTCGAGGGTGCATTTTGTGTGTATATTTAGGGCCAAGGGTATGAGGTATGACTAAGGGCTGGGTGGTGGTGGATTTGGCTTTCCTTTTGGGATAGTAGATGGGGGATGGATAGGTTTTGAGTTTGGAAAAGTGGTGGGAGGTGGTAGGGATTCTACTAGGTGAGGGGATTGGGGTTCTGGGTTTAGGGGGTAGGGATATGGGCATAGTGCAATATTTTTGTGATGGTGTCAGTGGGGGTTTTTGAAAAGAGTCTGGTGGGGTAGGATTAGGGGTGGTTCATGGGATATGGGCCCAAGGGATTACGCTTTTGGAATGGTTCGATGAGTTGATTTAGAGGATTTGTGTAGTTTCTATGTTGGTATGATTAGTGAAAGGGAAGATTGGGTAGTGTTATCTATTTTTCATGGTCAAGGGGCTAGGTGGTAGGTTGGGCTAGGTTTGGGGGGAGGTTTTGGGAAAGTATGGTTGTGGTTATATGGGTCGGTCACAAGTTTATGTTATTGATATGTTTGGGGTTGGGGATATTTTTCTGGGAGGGGGGGTAGGTTAGGGATGCGATGCGTTCAGGGCTAGCTGATGGGTATAGCTTTTGGTAATGTCTAGTGGGGGGGGGGGTTGAGTGTCAATATATGGATAGGTCCAGTAGGGTACGGTTAGGGCCAATAGTAGGATTATATTAGGGCTAGGGCCAAGGAGTGGGGGGGTGGGGTTCGGGGTTAGGTGGTAGGTATTGGTGGCGGGATTCTAGGGTTGGGACGAAGGGTATTTTCTTGGAGGTCTGGGGCTGGGGCTGGGGCATGGGGATGATATGTTTAGGAGTGGGGGGGGGGTGTTGGCTTAGGGTCGAGGTCAGGGGGTGGTATTTTTTGGGTCAGGTGGATGGTCTAAGGCTAGGTTCTTGGTGAGGAGTGTGTTATGGGTCGTTCTAGGGCTAGGTGGGGTGTGTAGATTCCGTTCTATGGTTTGGGGTGGTGGGATTATGTTTAGGGGGTAGGTCTTGGGGGGAATGGGTCAGGTTTAGGCATGGGGAATGGGGGTACTGATAGAGTTCGGGGTGGGAGGTATAGGGTGGTAGGACTAGAGGTTGAAGGGGTATGGTTGGGGAGATTAGTATGTAGCGTGACGTGGTTCGGTGAGTTTAGTGTGGGAGGTATGTATAGGGGTTACTCTATGGATAGTGGTACGGGGGAAGGTTTTGGGATTATTTTGTGTTGTAGGATTTGGGGGTTAGGGTTAAGTTTAAAGGTGGTGATAAAGGGGAAATTTAGGGCTAGGGGTTAGGGAGGTCTAGGGACAGGGATGGGGTTTGGTTTAGGGTCGGGGTTGAGTGGAGGTGTGGTGGGTTTATGGTGGGATGCTTTAAGTTTTCGCTATAGAAAGGGGTTAGCGGAAGGATTAGGGTTGCAGCTGTGTTCGGGCATGGGAAGGCGGGGGGGGGGGGGGGGTTATGTTTAGGCCTGGGTATAGGGGTATTGCTTAGGGGTTGGGTTGGGGTTGGTCTAGGGTTGAGGTTTGGGGGGGTTACAGTTGTGAATATACTAGTGGTCGGGCGGGGGGGGGGGGGGGTGGGGGTAGGTTAAAGGGTATCAGCCATGGGGTAAGTATTTCAATGGTCGAGCAGGTAGGTTTATTGGGGGGGGGATTAGCACTAAGTATGGAGGGGTGGTGTGTAGGTTAAGTGGGTAGGTATATGGGGTGTAGTGGGATGGGGTAGGACTTGGCATTGAGGGAAGGTCTCAGGTCGGGGATGGGGGTGGTATGTTTCGGGATGTAGTGGGGTGGGGGGTTAGGCTAGGGTGTGGGGGTTAGTTCTAGGGTTCGAGGGGGAGATATTAGGGATGGGATATGATTAGGGTGAGGGTTAGGTTGATAGGTTTATGTTTTTTTAGGATATGGGTTGCAGGATAGGTTTAGGGAGAGGGATGGGTGGTAGCTTTAGGGGCTGAGGCTTTGGGTGTGGGATAAGGATGGAGTCGAATGGTATTATTATTGGGTAAGGGATTGTGGTTAGGGGTTGTATGATTAGGGCTAAGGTGGTGGGTATTTTTACAGTGGGGGTTGGGGGAGAGGGGTTTATTATGGGTACAGTTAGTGGTTTTTATGAGGCTATGGGATGAGGTTTATTTTAAAAATGGTAGTGGGCTTAAGGATGGAGTCAGGTTGGGGTGTGGTGGTGCTATGCTCATGTGGGTAGGTTTTGGGGGTTAGGATAGGGTTAGGTGTTGGGGGTTGGTTTTGTGTAACACCATGAGATTTTATGAAAAATATTCTTTTAATATCATTGATGTCTTGTGTTGTATGCTACAACAAGATTACCTTGTGCTACACGCAACACCGTATGAGCTTGCAGTATACACAACACTATTTTTGGATCATGTTACACACAATTTTGATAGTAGTTATTCTATGAATCATTGAGTGTGTATGTATATATATATTCAATGTATAAATGAAATATGGTTGGATTCTGTTATACGAAACAACGGAGGAGTCTTGCACAACACGCAACCCTGACATGGCTTGCATTACACGCAATCACGACTTTCTCGATAACATATGTTGTACGCAGTACCAGGTTTCACTAAACAACGATATATGGTTAAAATATTATTAAAACTTGCCGTTATGAATAGTAATAACCACTTTTTTAAATTTTGTAAATTTCAACTTTCAAAATGGACTTCATTTTTGGATTCAGAATATCTAAATTAGCCTAGGGTAAAAACTTTCAATTTTTGATGAATAGTGAAAACACTGGGTTACTATTTAAAACCCGACTTTTTATTTAAATAATTATTTATTTTATTTAAATTTATTTTAGGTCAAAATTGACACATAATACCTATATAAGTTCAATGTAATTCATTTGAGTCATTTTATAATAATTTTAGATATATAAAAATTTTATTGAACTTTTGACCGTCTTTTACCCACCTTCTAGGAGAATTTGAAAATTTACATAAAACATAATTTTACCGCTTTTGTGAATGAAATTTCAAAAATCCGAGAGACACGGTTGATGTCAGTAAGTAAAATGTGGTTCAATGAGATGAAAATAATTTTTAATATAGGGTTATACATAAGATAAATTAGACTATAAATATTCATTAGAAATCTAAAAAGATTTTTTACATAATGATATTTTATTTGTAATTTTTTGTCTTTAAATAATTTAATTTATTTATGAGACAATGATGATGCACTAATTATCTTATTAATGAAATATTGACATAATTTATGTTATAAATACCCAAATAAATGTAATTTGAGACTTTTTATGATTTAAAATTATTTTCTATGTTAATATGACATGTTATTATTGATTTAATTATTTTTTTTGAACTAATCATTCTGTTATGATTTTCACAAAAATCAATTACCAAATAGTGTCAAAATTGATAGAAAATAGTTTTTAAAACAAATATTATATTGTTAATTGTTATTATATTCCAAAAAATCTAAGGTTCAGCCAAGATACTTATATCATGATAGGTGTATCATTAATGGACCACTTGTGGGTAGCTTGTATGTATGTGGTATGTTTATTAACTATTTAATATAAAAATACAAAGTGACATGGTAAATATCAATCTAATTAACTAAGAGTTAAAACTAAAAGATAAGGTTAATATAATGACCTAAACTTGTCTAAATCCTATTGGATGAGAGGATTTCGATCCATCTCGACATTAGCTTCTAAATAACTCAATTTGGAGCTATTAAAAACTGAATATGACTTTATAATAAAATAATATATTTAGTTATTCCAATGGTGCCCCTCTCCTCCCTAATAAAAGGGCACCTCCACCCTCTCTTCCTAACACCATTTTGAGCCTTGATGCTTGGAAAAACCCTACAAAATTATCTTTTCCACTTCCCTAGACACATCCTAGAGGTCCTGGTCTTCTTCAAAGACCAATTTTAGTACCCTAATAGGAGGTTTCAAAGAGGTGCTTCAAAGAAGAGGTAATGTCTGTTACCGATTCTTTCAACTTTATTTCTTCTTCTACTTCTTCTTCTTTAGTTGTTTCATTATGAAGTAATAAAATAAGTATCACTCATATACTGATATGTTATTATAAGTATGAAACAACCATATATCACCATCTATCCATACTATGGAAAACGAAATCACCGCACATGCGTAAATACGGAATACCGTCTCCACGCCGTGGTGTAATCTGTTTTTCCAACACCACCTTACTTGGATGGGAATAATGGTGTAAAGAATAACTATACATAGTTATTATAACATCAAACAGATTCTGATATATTGTATCATCCTATCCAATTCAATTCAATAATTATGGGAATGATATCATCGCTCGTACGTACGTATGGACTACCGTCTCCATGATGCGATGAGATTCATTCTCCATGTTAACCATTTAAGAATGACTATAAAGTATATATAAGCAATAATAATGAAATATATGACATTATAAAGCTACTATATTTATGTATATACATATTTTTGTCATCTACTTAACTCCATTCAATTCAATAAGGAAACGAAAGTAGCGTTCATGCGTATGTACGGCCTGCCGTCTCCATGAACGGTGCATTTATTTCCATTTATCGATCTATTATATATATGTATATTCTGAATATATATTATATATAAATCATGTTTTATATTCTGGATGTAAGTGACCATGATCTAAGTAATCATATGAATAATTACAAGTTAAAACATGAACGACAAATGAAACGATTTTACCCAAAATTCTACATTAACATTAATTTACAAAAGAATGGGTAATATAAAGTCATCAGTGAACCATATATGATATCGTAACAATGAGGATGATTCTTTAATAAGTCAATGACATTATTTAAATCATTATACAGGATTTTTGCATCCATACAAAGCATATCAGACCTAAGGTAAGGGATAATTTTGCAAATCTCATTTTTATCCGAGATTACTTATTCGTATGTTTTTACTGGGGTTATTGCTATCATCCATGTCAATGTTTTATAAAAGTGTATTCAATATTTTTAAAGTCCTTTTTACCCAATTTTACTTTTACCCTATAGTATGGAAGGAATCATTCTTTTATTTACCCTATATGGTACTTTTTTCTTTTTCCAACAAAAGTACGAGAAGAATGTTTTTTTAACGTATACGGCATGAAAGGATTTTTACGGTTTTATAGAGCCTTATTTTCATGAAGCTTCCACCAAAATATTTCATGACTATTTTCAACGAAACCCTTTTCTTTTAAAATTGCATGACATTTTGTGAAATGAAACTGATTTTGAAGAAGAAAGAATATTTTCCTCAAGAATTCATTTCAAGTGTTTTATCAAAACCATTTTTCATCTAAGATGACATTATTTAGTATGTGTATGTTTCAAGTATAATGTCTCTATGATTTACATGGTTTCACTTTTTATATCATGAAATGATATCCATTTCTTTTATATGGATTATGTGATGATGGGATGATGTTTATGAAACCCATTTTATTCGTTGGGTTTTTATGAATGATGTATGTTTATTTTGTGGCACAAGTAAGAATGATTTCATTATGAGATGGGTGGGACCTATATCTCCCTCCAATGCATTGGGTAAAGATTTATATCTCATGAGATAGACATGGATGGAATGGTATGTTAATACGGTTCAGTATTACAGGACTGAAATGATGAGTGAACTCGATTCAGAAAGGGACTTTGTCCACTAAGAAAGTCTTGGCAGCAATGCCTTGGCTACTATGGAAATCATTACATGTGCTTAATGGATTCCACAATTACATGTTTTATTCCCATGATATGATATCATGATTTATGTTCCATTATGATCTATTCCTTATGTACTTCCATGTTTTAAGTCATTTCTCAAGATTTTGATATTTAAACATTGTGTTCTTGTTTTTATGTTGAAATGTATATGGTATGTTTTATTTTATCCATTTTTACCCTTACGGAGCATTTGAGATCACCCTTTTTATGTTTTATTTTCCCCCAAGATTAAAAGAAAAGTTTTAGGTAAGGAAACAAAAAGTGGAAGATCTTTATGGGAGATGTTGAAGATCTTTCACCACGATTAGAGGATTACGTTCCAAGTTTCCAAAGACACTAAACTATTATGGTCCTTGTGTGTATGTTTTTGTTATGCATTGTGTATTCCGCAAAAGTAATGTAATATCTATGTATGTCAAGATTTGGGTCTCTACAGTTGGTATCAGAGGAAAGGTTTAGTCAACCTTTGGAAACTAGGATGCGAAAACGTTAGTGAGATCCCTAGAGATATTTCTAAGGTATGTCTAAGGATGTCCCTAAGGATAAGTATACGTATATGATATAGACCTAGAACTATGGTAACGATCTTAGAATTTAACCTAATATGTTAGATATTCAAGTTACTCCCCCTTGATTATAATTTTTGTCTCTCACTCTATTCTTTTTGGGTTTTATAAAATGGATGGAAACAAGATGATTCACGATAATGGAGGATATTATGGACAATGGAATGATATTCTTCATGAGAAACCAAATTAGATGGGATTTGGAAGTCCAAACATAATTATTATGCCGAATCAGAAATCTCATAATATGATCAATAAACTCAAATTTGGTAAGTTTCCTGACTCGGATAATAAGAGAAAGATAAGGTTTCATGATGATCATAGAGGAAAGAAAGTTCAATTTCCCCTATGTAAATCATGTGGGAAGAGGCTTGAAGGAGAATGTTTCAAAGGAACTGGAAGATGCTTTGGGTGTGAAAAAGAAGGACACAAAGCTAGTAAGTGCAAAGGAAAAGGTTTAGTTATCACCATATATGAGGATAATGGTATTGCTACGACATCAACGATGGTTAAATGTTTCAAATGTGTAATGTACGTGCATTATGCAAACCAATGCCCTAAGGGAAAGTCTCATGAAGAGAATCAGTATGGTCGTATGGGTAGTATTTATGTTGATGATGATGATGAGACTACAAATGATATGTTATATGGAAGAATTGTTGAAGCTCAGTAAATGGTTTAAGAATATAGTGGAATTATTACATGTTTATCAAGTGTAATGTTGTATAAGTAATCTCATGGTACTATGGAATAAAGAGAAATCTAACGATTGTTACACTATTGCCTTTCCTTATGTTTTGAAAGTGTATGATGAATGGTACCAATAACCATGAAAGGTTATTCAATTATTTTTGGAAAGTAGATGATATGCACATAATGAAGGGATGAGAAGATAATGAGATGTTTGGCTGTATTCATGAGCTCATGATTGATATAAGGACTACGTGATATCATGGTTTGAGTATAAAGAATTTTGAGGATTTTGGTATGTGGAAAGTGTTAACATTTAACTGCATTCATGTTTTCAATAAGTTTCAATGGGTATTCATTCTTCAAGAGAATACATGATTAAGGTATTCAAATGTTTTTAATTTGACCAACAAGATATATCTTATGATATATGGGTGATAAATGATGGCATTCACGTGATTGTTATGTGACATTTCAAGTAACCATTTTCTTTATACTATGAGCTCGAACTGAAGTATTGTAGAAAAGCCTAAAGATTGGAATGAATTATATTGAACATAAGTTAGTATTGTTTAAGGATAGAACTTTTTTATATATTATTGATGGGATGTTATAGTAATATAGTTTTAGATAAAGGACAACCGGCAGGACGGGCGACAGCCCATCGCGTCAGCCAAGGCTGTGGGAATCGAACCCACAACCAATGTGCGACTGGCCTTTATCACCTACCACTGGACTACAGGAAGTCCCTGGTTAGTAGAAAATAGTTTTATTTTATTACGCGGTATGATATATGAATTATAAGTTCATTTTTGGAATCATATATGATTAACATCACCATAGATGGACTTATGTATATTTGATAACTTTTTCTAACCGTTTCTTTTAAATAGATGGAATGACCCATCATTCTATCACATGATCTGTTAACACTTCACGAATAACAAATTCAACTTCATTTCATGAAGAGATGAAGTCGAAATTTTTCAAAGCACTTACAATAGTGATATTGTACCAAAATAAATTAAGTATTTATTCTAATTCAAATTCTTCAACTTTAGGGAAATGATCTTGAAAACCAAAAATGTTGTCATAGTGCTCTTATATCCGATGAATCAGATGGTACCCGAGATCATCACAAATATATGGCTTTGTGATTATTGTATTTTTCATAGCCATGTTCTCTTCCACTCTCCATCAGAACTTGATGGTTATATTTTTCTTCCATATCCATATTTTCACCTATGTCCTCCTATGTGGAAACCCAGTGATGAGTTAATTTGGGTAACCGTTACATTTAATACTTTTTTTTAAAGCCATGTTTTGGTATTCCTTTTTACGATGTGGGTTTCTGTTAAAAAAACTTTCGAGTAGTAAACCATTTATAACCCTGACGAATTTCGAGGGCAAAATTCATTTTAAGGGGGGTAGAATGTAACACCCTGAGATTTTATGAAAAATATTCTTTTAATATCATTGATGTCTTGTGTTGTATGCTACAAAAAGATTACCTTGTGCTACACGCAACACCATATGAGCTTGCAGTATACACAACACTATTCTTGGATCATGTTACACAGAATTTTGATAGTAGTTATTATACAAAACATTGAGTGTATATATATATATATTCAATGTATAAATGAAATATGGTTGGATTCTATTATACGAAACAACGGAGGAGTCTTTCACAACACGCAGCCCTGACTTGGCTTGCATTACACGCAATCACGACTTTCCTCGATAGCGTATGTTGTGCGCAATACCGGGTTTCACTAAACAACGATATATGGTTAAAATATTATTAAAACTAGCCATTATAAATAGTAATAACCATTTTTTTAAATTTTTTAAATTTCATCTTTCAAAATGGACTTCATTTTTGGATTCAGAATATCTAAATTATCCTAGGGTTAAATTTTGGTATTTTTCTGAAAACTTTCAATTTTTGATGAATAGTGAAAACACTGGTTACTATTTAAAACCCGACTTTTTATTTAAATAATTATTTATTTTATTTAAATTTATTTTTGGTCAAAATTGAGACATAATACCTATATTAGTTCAATGTAATTCATTGTAGTCATTTTATAATAATTTTTGATATATAAATATCTTATTGAACTTATGACCGTCTTTTACCCACCTCCTAGGAAAATTTGCAAATTTACATAAAACATAATTTTACCACTTTTGTGAATGGAATTTCAAAAATTTTAGAGACACGATTGATGTCAGCAAGTAAAATGTGGTTCAATGGGGAAAAAATATTTTTTGGTGAATAGTAACTTTTTACTTTTATTTACCATGGTTAAATGTAAATAGGGTAATTAAGGGTAAAAATGATATTATTATTATCCTAACACATGTCCTAATTCTATTGGATAAGTGTAATTAGACCAAAAAAACCTCAGGAATAAAATATTACCATTTAGGCCTACTTGGATTAGATTAGGACATTTATTATTAATTTATTTAAAGAAGGGTTAAAATAGTTAAAATCAATGTTTAATTAGTAAATAATTTTTAATATAAGGTTAAACATATGATAAATTAGACTATAAATATTAATTAGAAATCTAAAAAGATTTCCTACATAATGATATTTTATTTGTAATTTTTAGACTTTACATAATTTAATTTATTTATGACACAATGATGATGCATTAATTATATTATTAATGAAATATTGACATAATTAGTGTTATAAATACCCAAATAAATGTAATTTGAGGCTTTTTATGAATTACAATTATTTTATATGTTAATATGATATGTTAGAATTGATTTAATTAA
Organism: Viscum album; assembly: GCA_963277665.1. Lineage (NCBI taxonomy): Eukaryota > Viridiplantae > Streptophyta > Magnoliopsida > Santalales > Viscaceae > Viscum > Viscum album. The sequence continues at coordinate 1,553,965,332 of OY728156.1, forward strand.
TTTTTTTTGAACTAATCATTCTGTTATGATTTTCACAAAAATCAATTACCAAATAGTGTCAAAATTGTCATAAAATAGTGTTTAAAACAAATATTATATTATTAATTGTCATTATATTTCTAAAAATATAAGGTTCTACCAAGATACTTATATCATGATAGGTGTATCATTAATGGATCACTTGGGGGTCTCTTGTATGTATATGGTATGCTTATTAACTATATAATATAAAAATACAAAGTGACATGGTAAATGTCAATCTAATTAACTAAGAGTTAAAACTAAAAGATAAGGTTAATATAATGACCTAAACTTGTCTAAATTCTATTGGATGAGAGGAGTTCGACCCATCCAAATCGTAGCTTAGAAATAACTCAATTTGGAGCTATTAATAACCGAATATGACTTTATAATAAAATAATATATTTTGTTATTCCAAAGGTGCCCCTCTCCTCCCTTATAAAAGGGCACCTCCTCCCTCTCTTCCTCACACCATTTTGAGCCTTGAATCTCGTCCAAACCCTGACAAATTCTCTTCTCCACTTCCCTAGACAAATCTTGGAGGTCCTTGGATTCTTCAAAGACCAATTTTAATGCCCTAAGAGGAGGTTTCAAAGAGGTGCTTCAAAGAAGAGGTAATGTCCGTTACCGATTTTTTCAACTTTATTTCTTCTTCTACATCTTCTTATTTAGTTGTTTCATTATGAAGTAATATCATCAGTATCAATAATATACTGATATGTTATTATAAGTATGAAAATGCCCTATTTCACCATCTATCCATCCTACATAAAACGAAATCACCGCACGTGCGTATGTACAGAATACCGTCTCCACGCCGTGGTGTAATCTGTTTTCTAACACCACCTTACATGGATGGATATAATGTTGTAATGAATAACTATACATAGTTATTATAAAATCATACATATTATGATATACTGTATCATCCTATACAATTCAATTCAATAATTATGGGAACGATACCATCGCTCGTGCGTACGTACGGACTACTGTCTCCACGACGCGATGAGATTCATTGTCCATGTTAACCATTTAAGAATGATTATAATGGATATATAAGCAATAATAATGAAATATATGAAATTATAAGGCTACTGGATTTATGTATATATATATTAATGTCATCTACTTAATTCCATTCAATTCAACAAGGAAATGAAAATAGCGTTCATGCGTACGTACGGCCTACCGTCTCCATGAACGGTGTATTTCTTTCCATTAATCTATCGACTATATATATGTATATTCTGAATATATATTATATATAAATCATTTTTTACATTCTGTATATATGTAACCATGATCTATGTAATCATATGAATAATTACAAATTAAAACATGAATGACAAATGAAACGATTTTACCCAAAACGCTACTTTAACATTATTTTACAAAAGAAGGGTTAATATAAAGTCATAAGTGAACCATATATGTTATATTAAGAATGAATATGATTCTGTAATAAGTCAATTACATTATTTAAATCATTATACAGGAGGTTTGCATCCATACAAAGCATATCAGACCTAAGGCAAGGGATAATTTTGCAAATCTCATTTTTATCCGAGATTACTTATTCGTAAGTATTTACTGGGGTTATTTCTATCATCCATGTACATGTTTAATAAAAGTGTATTCATGTATTTTTAAAGTCCTTTTACCCATTTTGTCTTTTACCCCATGGTATGGAAGGAATCATTATTTTATTTACCCTACAAGGTACTTTTTGACTTTTTCGACAAAAGTACGAGAAGAATGTTTTTTTAACTTATACGGAATGAAATTTTTTATGGTTTTATAAAGCCTTATTTTCATGAAGCTTTATCCAAAATATTTCATGACTATTTTCAACGAAACCCATTTCTTTAAAAATTTCCTGACATTTTTTGAAAAGAAAATGATTTTGAAGAAGAAAGGATATTTTCCTCCAGAATTCATTTCAAGTGTTTTATCAAAACCATTTTTCATCTAAGATGACATTATTTCGTATGTGTATGTTTCAAGTATAATGTCTCTATGATTTACATGGTTTCAATTTTCTTATCATGAAATGATATCAATTTCTTTTATATGGATTATGTGATGATGGGATGATGTTTATGAAACTCATTTTATTCGTTGGGTTATTATGAATGATGTATGTTTATTTTGTGGCACAAGTAAGAATGATTTCATTATGAAATGGGTGGGACCTATATCTCCCTCCAATGCATTGGGTAAAGATTTATATCTCATGAGATAGACATGGATGGAATGGTATGTTAATCCGATTCAGTATTATAGGACTGAAACAAAGAGTGAACTCGATTCAGAAAGTGACTTTGTCCGCTAAGATGGTATTGGAAGCAATGCCTTGCTACTATAGAAATCATTACATGTGCTTAATGGATGCCACAATTACATGTTTTATTCCCATGCTATGTTATCATGATTTATGTTCCATTATGATCTATGCCTTATGTACTTCCATGTTTTAAGTCATTGCTCAAGATTTTTATGTTTAAACATTGTGTTCATGTTTTTAAGTTCAAATGTATATGGTATGTTTTATTTTATCACTGTTTACCCTTACTGAGCATTTGAGATCACCCTTTTTATGTTTTATTTTCCCCCAGTATTAAAAGAAAAGTTTTAGTTAAGGAATCAAAAAGTGGAAGATCTTTATGGGAGATGTTGAAGATCTTTCACCACGATTAGAGGATTAGGTTCCATGTTTCCAAAGACACAAAACTATTACGGTCCTTGTGTGTCTATTTTTGTTATGTATTGTGTATTCTGCAAAAGTAATGTAATATCTATGTACGTCAAGCTTCGGGTCTCTATATTTTTTATTGAGGTGTGGGTGGGTAAAAATGGTATATTTATGGAAGGGTACAGTGTTGGTGGGGGAGGTATGTTTTGGCATAATGCTGATGGGGTGGGGGTCCAGTTTTGGGGAAAGAATTATAGGCCTAATTTTGGGGATATGGTCGGGTTGTTGGTTTAGGTATACTGCATGGGGCATGTTAATGGAAGAGGTATTAGTTTATGAATGGGTTATGGGGATGGAGTTATGTTTTGGGCATTGTATGGGTGTGTATTTAGGGATTATGGGAGGTTTTTGGGCAGGGGAGAGGTTTTGGGATGGGGAGAGGTTTTGGAATGATGCTTGGGGTGGGATTAGGTTTAGGGTTAGGTCTATGGGTAGGTTAATAGATGGGTTAGAATTAGATATGTGGTTAAGTGGGTCTGGGTTTAGGGATGGGGTTTGAGCCGTGGGTTGTGTTTAGGTTTTGGGCTCTCGCCAGTGGGTAGGATTAGCGGCCAGGGGTAGGTTTATGGATTGGGTTGGGGGTAGGTTTAAAAGTGTAGCATGGGATTGGGGATGGGGTTGGATTAGGTATAGGATTGAGGGGGGGGGGGGTGGTAGGTTTATGGATATGGTCCTGGTGGGGGTATGTTTTGGGCTGGGGATAAGGCTAGGTTTTAGAGGGAGGAGCTAGGTTTGAGAGTTGGTGGGGTTAGTGATGGGGATGGTGGGTTATTTAATGTCTAGAATTAGTGGCATGATAGGGAGGTTAGTTTAGGACTATAGATTGGGGTAGTTTTACATATGGGGTTGTGGATAGGGTATGGTGATAAGGGATAGGTTCAGTGGGTGTGGTGGTGGGGGGAGTTAGGAAATGGGTGTATGTTTTTGGGATGTGTCAATGTATAAGTTCTATGTATAGCAGATGAGGGGGTTAGTTTAGATATCGGGCATGTGTGGTAGGGATAGAGACTAGGGGAGGGGTGAATAATTTACTGATAGCAGTCGATGGGGATGGTTGAAGGATGGGATCGAGAGAGGGAATACAGACTAGGGCGATGGTTTATTCCTAGAGAACAGGGGTGGATACAAGGCTAGTTTAGGGGTATGTTTAGGGTCTAGTAGATGGGGGTTGTCCTGGAGGTAGGTATTTTTACTGGGGTTCTGGATGAGGTGGGGGATATAGGGTCTATATTTAAGGCTATAAGCTATAGTTTGGGGGTTTAGGGGCAATTTACTAGGGTGTGAGTTTTCTTTCGGGATCCAAAGTGTATGTTTATGGGAATTATGGTTATGGTTTTGGGGTTGGTTTATGTTTAGATCCACGGTGGGGGGGGGGGTACAACCATGGTTTGGGAGTCCTATTTGGGATGGTTCCATGGGGTTGGTTTAGGACCAGGGATGGTGGTTTTGTTTCAGGGGTTTGGTTTGTGGGACATGGCTAGGGTTATGGGGTAGGATTATGGTTGGGGTAAAGATTTATACCAATGGGGATGAAGGTTTATGGTTAGGGTTAGGGGTCATAGTGGGGTGGGGTGGGGATGTGGGTGTTAGTGCGAGAATTATGGGATGGGATTAGGGATTGGTTGGTGGGTTTGGATACGTTTAGGGATTTGGGGGTAGTTATTGTGCTACAGTAAGGGGGTGGGTGGTTTTTTTATTGTAACGGTCAAGTAGTTTTAGGGATAGTTAATAGGTTGGGGTGGGGTTAAGGAAATGAATTTTATTGGGGATCGGGTTTGGTTTAGGGCTCAGTTTAGGGATATATTAAGATATATGGTCTAGGGTGAGGAGATGTATTTTTAGAGTGAGTTTAGTGGGGTAGGATTGGCGATTTGTATGAGGATAGTGGAAAAATGGTTGTGTTATGGCTATGACCAGTGTGGTTGGAAGGGGGTAGGTTTAGTGCCGGGATGGGGCAATGGGTAATTTTTGTTCTAGGGATGGGGATAAGGGATGGGGTTAGATATAGGGATAAGATTTGGCATGGGGGTATGTTTAGGTTGAGGGTCCGGGGTAGTCTTAGAAATTGGTTAGAGGTGGGTTGGTTTTGGAATAGGGTAGAGGGGTAGGATTTGGGTTGGGGTCATGGAAAGGGGGTAGTGTGGTTTGGTGGGGGTGGGGGTTAAGATAGGGTTTAGGGTAGGTTTAGGACTGGGGTATAATGGGGGGATTAGGGCTTGAGTCGGGGGGTGGCCAGGGTTTGTTTTTGGGTCAGGTGGTGAGGGGTTGATTCTGGGAAATGGATGATGGGTAGGATTAGGGAAATAGTAAGGGTGTGGTTTTTTTGTAAAGTGAATGTGGGTGTGGGAAGGTTAGAACAGAGGGGGGTGGGGGATTTATAGTTTAGGGTATGGGACATGGGTTATCTCTTTTTAGATTTGTGGGGGATGTGGGAATGTTTTGTTCTAGGGTAAGGTGTTGGTTTAGTGTTGGGTTTGGGGTGTGAGGAGTTTCATTGGGGGACCATGTGTCAGGTTTAGTTGTGTTAATATAAGGGTTATATTTAGGCTATTTAGTATGATTAATCTAGTGTGGGTGGGTTTATTTAGGATAGTGGTTGGGTCTTATGACAAGGGATGAAGAATAGGTTTATGGTAGTGATGGGAGGTGGTTAGGATTAATGTTCAGGTCCAAATATATGTTTAGGGGTGATTCTAGTGACTTAGTGGTAGGTTTAGGGCTAGGTATGTGGGTGTACAGGGGGTAGATTTACGTCTAGATGTTAGATGGGTCAGTTTAAGTCTTGGTTTAGGGTAGGTATATGGATATGGACTCAGGGATTGATGAGGTATGAAGTAAAGGGGGAGGATTATTTCTATGGTCGAGGAGATTTTTTTAGGGTTGAGGATGGTGGGAGGGAACAAAGGGGTCACAGGTTCTGGATTGGGGGTTTGGGTGTAGGGTTAGGCTCAAGGTAGGGTTGGGGAGGTGTAGGGAGGTATGTTTAGGGATTGGATTATGGGTAGGTTTAGAGGGGTTGGGACAAGGGAGAGGGGGCAGGTTAAGTAAGGATGGATAAGAGGATATGATTTGGGAAGTAACTGTGGGGTCATAGTTTTAGGGTTAGGCGATGAGGGGGTTAGTTTTGGTATGGGTTGGGGTTAGGTTTTGGGAGGAGTTGTGGTTGTAGTTTTATGCACATGGTCTTGGGGTACATTTTGGGCTAGATTCACAGAAAAAAAAATGATAGATGAGGGCGTAGGTATTGGGCGGTGGCCTGAGTGGTTTTTAAATAGGGATGAGGGATAGGGGTTAGAGGGAAAGGTGTAGAGTTGGGGCCAATGGATGGGGTACATTTACTGCTCGAGACCATGGGTAGGTTTAGGGCTAGGGGAAGTTGGGTAAGTGTAGGGATATGGTTGGGGGAGTTGTTTTTTTTATGATCAGGGGTTTGGGATAGGGTGTAATGGATGTGGGAGGGTTTTATTGTGAGGGTCGGGGAGGGGGGTGTAGGTCTAGGGATGAGGTCGAGGTCAGGGGTTGGGGGAAAGTTTTCGAATAGTGTAGAGGAGATGTATAGATTTCATGCTATGTTCGAGGACATGTTTTTTGTTATGTTCATGGGGGTGGGGGTAGTATGCTTAGTGTGAGGTTCTAGTGGTAGGTTTTGGGGTTGTATTGAATTTAGAGGCAAGGAGGTGGGTTTAGAGATAGGGATGTGGTGTGTGGGGGGGGGGCATTTCAGGTACGGGGCCAAGGGTTGGGGATTGTTTTGCTCCAGGGTCCTGGGTGGTGGTAGGATTGGGGATGGGGTTAGGGGGTATGGTAAGGGGTTAGGGATGGGGTATGGGGGTATGTTTAGTACTGGGACCGATGGGGGTAAGATTCAGGTGGTGGATGGTAGGGGTAGGTTTATGGATGGGGCCATGGTGAAGGTTTAGAGCTGGGGGTATATGAGGTTGGAGATGACTGTAGGTTAAGGGAAAGGGGCCTCTGTGATGGGTTAAATGTGGATTCAGGGGTAGGATAACAGTTTTTCCCATGGGGGGGTGTCAGTGTAGTTTCATTAGTATTGGATGGAGAGATGAGGGATGGGGGAATAGGTGGGATGGATTGTTTCTAGGGTCAGGGGTGGCTGGATTAGGGATATGGTTGTGGGGGTATGTTTAGGGTTTGGACATGGTGGGTTGGTTTGGGGGAGGGGGAGTGTATATTTTTTCCTTAGAGAGGATTGTGGGTAGGATTTTCACTTTCAGGATTCAGATTGAGGTCAGGGAGTTGGTTTAGGGTTTCATATGTTGGTATTTAGGTTTGGAGAACAGTTATATGGTATGATTAGGGGGTAAGTCCAGCAGCTAGGAGGTGGTTTGTTAGGTTTTTTGGTGGGTCTAGGGTAGGTTTATTAGGGTGAGTGGTGGTGAGGGGATATGTTTTGGGCTAGGGTATTGGGGTAATATTAGGTATACTGTTCGGGGGTGGGGTTTATGTTTAGGGATGAAGATGGGTTGGGGTAGGTTTAAGGATATGGTCGAGGGGTTGGGGAGGTAGTTGAATACTAGTGGGTAGGGGTGGGGTTTAAGGTAAGGGATGGTGGTATGCTTTTGATAGGGGGTGGGTGGGGGTGGGTGGGTTGATTAGGTCTTAGTGGGGTGGGGTGGGGAGGGATTAGGGGCTATTGAATTTCGGTGGTAGGATTTGGGATGGGATCAGTTGGTGAGATTAGATGCATGGGTTGGGTTTTAGACTATTGGTCTAGGGGTGGGTGTAGGGATAGGGGAAGGTGTGGTAGGTTTAGGGATGAGGTTAAAGGTTTGGTTTAGGTCTGGGGTTGGGGGTAGGATTGAAGATCAAGATGGGGGGTAGGTTCTGGGAATGGGTCGGGGCTAGGATTAATGGGGGGGGATATGTTCAGGTATAAGATTAAGGGGTATAGGTTTAGGTATCATGAAAAGGGTTGGATTAGGGGAAAGGTATGGGTTATGATTATGGAAGAGTCTGAGGGTGGGTGGTTTTATGGATGTGGTCAGTGGGGGGAGTGGTAGGTGGGTTTATTTATAGGGCCAAGGATAGGGGTGGTATAAGGGGTGATAGGATTTGGACTGTGGCCACTATGGGAAGTTTAGACATGGGGTGGGGGTATGTTTATGTATGGGGGTAAGGGTTCTGGGTTTATGGATAGGGCCAAGATTTGTGTTTAGGTGTTGGGGGTGTAGATTTATTGTTTGGATCAATTTGGGATGTAGGGGTTGGTCTTTGTGGTATGTTTATGGTTGGGTCCGGCTTCTGTGGTTAGTTCTAGTGGGGTGGATGAGGGTAGGTTTTCATATAGGGGATAGGTAGTATGTTTATTTTGGTGTGACTAAGGTATATTTATGGATTGGGCTAGGGTATGTTCAAGGCTAGTGGATGGGGTATATTACTAAGATTGTGTTTGTACACATTAATCATATTAATCTATATTAAAAAATATCTCCACCATGTCTCAGTAAAGAGTGTATTTTACTACTCCTACTCCATTTGAAATTTCCAATGTACAGCTTCAATTTAAAATTAATCATATAATTGATAAACATTATCAATTGTTTAGATCATGAATAAATGATTCACCTCAACCACAACGGTGACCATGACATCCATATCAACATAATTTATGTTATCTGGAACAATTATATGAAGAGAATAAAAATGGATATGATTCCCACATTTTAGTGGTGCATTTGGATGAAGTATAGATGATAAATATATTAAAAGAAGACCGAAGATTCACAATTCAGATGTTAAAAGGGAGTATGAATCTATATGATTTTTTATATTTTTATAGGAAATCTAATATTCTTTAAATTTATGAATTTTATCCATGAGAAGAAGTGTGAGGTAACAAATTTGAAATTTAATTATTATATATCTCATTGGTTGGAAAATATAATGAAACAATTAATATGATTTGGGAATGGAAAAATAATCTCATGGGATAATTTGAAAACATTTTGAAAAGAGGAATCCCAACAATGATTTATATGAAAGGGGTTTGTTTCTGATTTCATAGCTAGTAATAAAGAGATAAATCTATTAAAGTGTATATTTATTAGTTTGATCAATATTTATGTGATGTGATGTTCTAAAAAACAAGGTGAAAATGATTTCATGTAAGTTGTTTTGATTAAATGAATAATGTACACTTTTATTGGAGTTATAACCTTTCTATTCAATTAATTATTTTTCCTTGCTAACAATCAAGATTGAAGTGAAAAAAGAAGCCCTCAAAGGAATTAGTTCTCATAAACTACAAAAAAGGATCATTTTTTAAACTTTATTTGTTTAATAAATATGGTTTAGGTTATAAAATGTTTTTATTGAACAAGATATTCGATAAAAAGATATATAAGGCTATGTAACAACCAAAAGAAAAATCCATCTCTATTAAACATTATAATCGAAAGTGCATAAAATATCAATGATATGATCATTTTGACACCGATTTACCAAACAATATTACAAAAAATGAGGGTGAGAAAAATAAAAAGAAAATAAAATATGATTAAAATGGTGGTGAAAATTTTGAAAATGATGATCATGTTCCAGAAGAAGCTGATGTTGGTAACATTATAATGATCTGAAGAGTACAACACTTTCAAATCAACCCTCCTGAATATCAATGAGAAAACTTGTTCTAAACCTATTTCACCACAAATGATTAAGTGTGAATCATTGTTATTGGAAGGGATAGTTTTATATATTTTTTATCAATGAAAATAGTGACTAAATTGAGTATTCCAACTCAAAATCATCCCTACTTATATAAGATGCAATGGTTGAAAAATGGTAGGATTATAAAATTAAAAAATAGGTACTTGTTTCATTTACCAATGTTAATAACTATACTGATGAGGAATTTTGAGATGTTATTACAAAGTATTCATGCCTTATGTTATTAGAAAGACATTGGTGTTTTGATAGGGAAATGAAATATGATGGGAGAAAGACCACATATTCATTCCAATTTGGGTAAATGAATGTTACACTTTATCTGTTGAATCTATCATAAATTCATTAAGACAAATTCCATCCATAAGTTATCAAAGGTATCTTATTTATCAATATATTTCATGTGGGGAATATAATCCATAAAAATTCATTGTTTTTATTTTTGAGGATGTATAAGGCATTCCTTGTGGAGAAGAGGTGTGTCACCATTGGTTACATCATTATTTAATTAAGGAATATCATGATGTTTTTCCTAATGATATTCTAGGTGTATTACAAACCATTATAATAACATAACACTAGATAGTTATTTTACCTATTGGGTTATTTCCTAATAAACTATAACCTTGGTGTAATATTAAAAAATCATAGTAATTGTAGAAGGATTGTGGATGAATTGAAGAATTGAGCCTTTATATGGCCATGCATGATCATGTGTTTTACTCCAACATTATTATTTTTGAACGAATAAATTATGCAATTCTTGCATATTTATAGTAGGGATACCAATAATATTACCAAAAAATATAATTATACCATTCATTGACACTATTAAATGATTGATGAATTACATGGTTCATAAATATTTTTGATGTTTGATAATTCAAAGTGGATTTGACCAAATTCAATTAAATAAAGGGGATGAGTGGAAAACAGTATTTAGAAAAAAAGGATGTACTATTTGAGTTGTTTTCCTTTCAATCGAGCATCTAAAATTATCCTAGTACATTAATCTAACTCATGAATGATGTTTTGAATAAATATATTTTTTGTGTGTGTATATGGATGATGTTTTTGAATTATAGCAAGGAAGTGGAGATCCATGTATATCATATTGAGTAGGTATTTGGAATTATATGAAAACAAAATATATATGGGAGGATGGAATATTGTGTGTTTTTTTCAACATAACAAGTGTTTTAGAAATATTTTTAATCCAAATTAGAAATCATGGTGGATTAATCAATGGTGTAATAAATTAACACACAACCACAATCGGAAACTATCATAAGAATAATTATTTTTCATGGTTTGGTATATTTTTATCATCTTTGTGTTTCCAATTTAATCATTTTCATTGATCCCATATTTTAATTCCTAAAAAATTCAAAATTTGAGAAGTCAAAGGTAGATAATGATTCATTTTAAATCATTTTGAAAAGGATGTGTGACTAATGTTTTTGGCATTAGAAGATTTTGATGGTGTATTTGATGTGGAGTGTGATAGAGGTGGATTTGTTATTATCATTGTTCTCATCAAATGAAAGTGACCAATTTCGAATATCATTTTGTAATTTAATGGTTCATGAAGAACCTATGTAACCTATTTCTAGGAAGTTTTAGTGATTGTGAGGGCCCTACATTATTAGTCTCATTATTTGATACAAAAACTGTTTTTCTATAATTCTATCCTTCAGGCTTTGACATTTATCATTTTACAACACAAGCTATGTTTGAGGTATAAAAATTGGATAGAATTCTTGAAATCAATCACATTTGTGTCAAAATTCAATAAGGGGAAAGATAAAATGATGATATACGATCTATCTCGAAGGTATGAATTACTTACCAGTAATGATTCTCGACTCTTGGATTTTATTTTATGAAATGGGATTATTATATGTATATTCAGTGAATTTTTATTTTAATCTATTTTGAAAAGCAGTTTTTCTTTGATTATTCCATTCATTATGGGATTCCATTAAATAGAAAAAAATTCATTTTACAAAGTGTATCTTTAAGGTCATTCTTATCTTGATGACTCATGAAGGGGGACTTTAATGTCATTTTGGAACCCAAAAACCATTTATATTCTAATGGTTGTTTGTACATGAAAATTATTCAATAATATGACCAATAAATTATTTAATGATATGGGACAAAAAAATGAGATACGATTCACTTCATATCTCTTTTATAAAATGCACTAACTATTCTCAAGAATCCATGGGATGATATCGACATGGAATTCAATTTGGATTTACAAAGACTCAGTGAGAATTGTATTTTAAAGAGAATTTATGAATTCAGGGAATTCCTTGCAGAAATGTTTTCAATAGATATAGTAAATTTATCATCCATTTTTTTGAGGTTGTTTTGAAGGAAATTTGATATGATGGTTATTTTCAACAATTACCTCCATCCTCACACTGATGGGAAAACAAAACATATCAATAATACATTGAGAAATACTACGAGAAAATTGGGGAACTTGAATACATGAGATTGGAATTTACTACTTTCAGAAGCATAATTTTCATTAAAAATATATCCTTGATATATCACTCAAAATTTTCAATTTTATGTCATTTATTATATCAATAATATCACTCCAATAGAATATTGTTGTTTTACACTTGAATCTCTTGTGACTAATTATGATTAGAACAATTAATAGATGATTCATAATCATCATGAATATATTCGATCACAAATAGAGAAGTCTAATGAATCATTTAAGAGGTGATCTAAAAAGAAATATAAGGAGGCAATTTTCCAACCTAGAGAAATGATGGTATTCATCATTGTAAGGAGATATTTTCAACCAAAAAGAATTGAAACCTAGAACCATGAGATAAAGGGTCATTTAAGGTACATTATTGAGTGGGAAACAATACAAAAAAGAGTGATTTACAATGTGATATTGCATGCATATCAACAACACTCAACATTGGGAACTTATCACAATATATTAAATAAGGAATTTTTTTGGATTTTAAGACAAATCATCCATAACTTTAAGAGAATTATATAGACTCTATTTATACAATGGAGAATACTTTTGGGCTTTATAATATATTTATGCCCAAATGTTATTAGAATTGAACCATCTTATAATTTTTGAAATCTAACACAATTTTGGCCCACAAGACTCATATTTGGGGCCCAAAATAACATTTTCAAATTTAAATCGAATGAATTCATTGAAGCACATTAATGGGGAGGTAAAATGTGGAGAAAAGCATCATCAAGAAAAAATATCTCTAAATTTGTTAGTGGGGTTCTTTATTATCATTGGAATGTTGTTTTGTGATTTTTATGTGACCTTTGAGTTATTCAATAGCTTATAATTCTATTTTGGTCATTAATATAACAATATATTGTCTTTATACTAAATTTTCTACCATTTGTAATGGTTACACATGAATCCTCAGAATTTGGAATATTGATATGAAGCATTGTTTCTTTAGAATCTTCCATTTTCCACAAATTGTTGGTGCATTTCCATTTCTGCTGACATAGCCATTAATCTTAGAGAATCCTTGGTGGGTATAATTTCTATTATGAATTCTTCATTTCAATACATTTTTTACACAATTTGTCCTAACTGATTTAATGCTTCTCGAGACACATCTGGGATTTTGGGGTATCTTTAGGTAGAGGTTTGATGGTTTTCTGAGCATTAAGGGACTATGGTTTTTGGAGAAAAGGGAATGTTGTTTTTTAAGGTTTAGGGTTTATTGATTTGTGGTATAGAGTTTTAAGGATTTATTCTTGTTGATGGTTATGGTTTTTTTTGGGATTAAGGTTTTGGAGTTCTTAGAGATTTGGGATTTATGAATTTTTTTAATAAGTGTTTAGTGTTTTTTGGGAAAGAGGGTTTATAGTTTTCTTGGTATGAGGGTTAGGGGTAATTTGGAGATGATGGTTTTGGGGTTTTAGGGATGATGGTCTAGGATTTTTTGGGGTATGAGAGTCTAGGATTTTTTTGTACTAAGTAACTTGGTATTTTTGGGACTGGGGGACTATGGTTTTTTTAGAACTGAGGTTTAATGTGGTTTTTTGGGAATATGGGTTTATGTTTTTTTTGGGGCTGGGGTTATAAGATTTTTTGGGGATGGGGGTTTAGGATATTTTTGGGATGAGGGTTTAGGTTTTTATGGGGATGAGGTTATGGTGTTTTTGTTTGTATGAATCTATTATTTTGGTTCATAAGGGTCAAGGATTGTTTATCGATGAGGGTAGATGGTTGTTTAGGATTGAGGTTGTAGGGGTTTTTTTCAGTTAAGGGTATATGGTTTTATGGTTTTGAGTGTCTTGTGGTTATTGAGGCTGAGGGTCTAGGGTGTATTGGGGTGGAGGTTCTAGGTTTTTTTGGAGCTGAGGTAGTAGGGGCTTTTGGGGCTGAGGGAAAATTAATTTTTAGTGGTGATAGTCTTGGTTTATTGGGGCATAGGGTCTATGGGTTTTTGGAGATGAAGCTCACGAGTTTTAAGGGATTAGGGTCTAGTATTTTTTAAGGGATGATGGTCTTGGGTTTTCTTGGGTTAAGGGTGTAAGGACATTTTTGGGATGAGGGTCAAGTGTTTTTTCAGGCTAAGGGTCTAGTGGATTTTGGGGATGGGGTTATTTTTATATTGGGTATGAGTGTTTATATTAATTTGGGTATGATGGTCTAGTGTTTCATAGGGATTAGTGTATAGTTTTTTTTAGTTCTTATGGTCTAGGATTTTTTAGGGAAGAGGGTCTAACTTTTTAGAGGTTGTGGGTCACTGGTTTTGGGGGATGAGGTTCAATGTTTTTTTGAAGCTATGGGTATTTGGTTATTTGAGTCTGAGGTTCTAGTGATTATTTTTGACTAGTCTTTAAGGATTTTTGATGTTGGGGGTTTAGTGTTTTTTAAAGCCAAGGGTTTATGGTTTTTTGTACATGGGTTAAGCTTATTTTAGGGATATGTGTTTACTGTATTTTGGGATTGAGGGTTTTGGGGTTTTGCAGAGGAGGGTTTTGGAATTTTTTGGGTTAAGGGTTTAGGGTCTTTTTGGGATGAGGTTTTATAGTGTTTTGGGGTCAATATATTATGGATTTTAGGAGATGATGGTTTATGGGTTTGGGGAGATAAGGGTTTGGGGATTTTTCAAGTTGATTGTTTCGTTTTTTTTATGGTTTAATGTTTGGGGTTCTTTCTAGCTGTGTGTTTAGGTTTTTTTTAGTTGAGGTATTAAGGTGTTTTTAAGACTGTGGGTTTATGTTTTTTTGGGGATGGCAGTTTAGGGTTTATTTGGTCCTGAGAGTTTATTATTTTATAGAGATGAGGATTATGGGTTTTTTTAGGATCAAGGGTTTAGGGTGTTTGTGGTCATAGGTCTTGTGGTTTTTTTGGGGATCATGGTTTGGGGTATAACCGGGCTCAAGGTTTTGGGATTTCTAGGGCTAAGGGTATTGGGTTTTTTTGGGGGTTAGGGTTTAGGGTTTTTGGGGGTTGAGGTTTTTGGGTTTATTGGGATTGAGGGGTTGTTGTTTTTCTGATATGAGGGTTTTGTGATTTTGTGGCTGAAGTTTTATGGTTAATTTGGATTAGGGGTTAAGGGTTTTTTTTTGGGTATGTGGGTTTGTGATTTATTGGGATGAGGGATTGTGGATTTTTTAGAGGGTTACGAGTTTTTTGGGGCTGTGGTTTTTAGATTTTTTGGTGCTGAGGGTTTAGTGTTTTTTGTGGATATGGGATAAGGGTTATTTGGGGATATTTTTTTATTATTTAGAAGATTATTTAATAGGGTTTCAGGAGCCGGACGTTTGGGTTTTTGGGGTTGATTGTTGAGATTCTCTAGGCCGTATTAAATCGGTTTTTTATGGATGACAGTTTTGAGACTTTGGGAGTTTTGTGTTTTGTGTTTTCTTGGGGAAGAGGGTCTGGTTATTTTAGGGCTAATGATCTAGATTTTTTTTAAATTATGTTTTATGTCTTTTTGGGTTGAGGGTTTAGGGATTATGTAGTTTAGGGTTTATTATTATTTCAGGATAGGGTATTAGTGTTTTTTGGGGATAGTGGTCTGGGGTTTTTCAAAGATGAGTGTATATGGTTTCTTGGGTCAGTGGGTTTAGGGGTATTTGGGGATGAGGGTTTATGGGTATTTTGGGTTTATGGCCTTGGGGTTTTCTTGTATGAGGGTTTTAGATTTTTTGGGAAAGATTATTAGGGATTTTTTGGGTGTTGATGTTTCAATTTTTTTGAGCTATGGGTGTAAGGTTTTTTGGTACCAAAGGTATTGGGATTTTTAAGGTAGAGGATTTAGTGTATTTTGGAGTTGAGGGAATTTATATTTTTATGGGTGAGGGTTTAGTGTTTAGGGTTTTAGGGGTTGAGGTATTAGGGTTTTTAATGACGAGTGGTTGTGATTTTCTAGTATCAAAATTTTGTAGATTTTTAAAAGGTATTTGAGTTTTCTGATAGGGTGTTGAGTTTATTTTTGGATCAGGTTTTAGGGTATTTCGGGATATGGTTTTTTGGGTTTTGGGGATGTGTTTCTTCGGCTATTTTAGGGCTAAGAGTTTCATGTTTTTTTAGGATGGGGGTTTAGTGTGTTTTTTGGGGATATGATTATTTTGGGGTCAAAGGATTAGGGTTATTTGAGTATGGGGTAAAATTTTTTTTGATAAAAGATTAGGTTATTCTGAGAATAGGGGTTATTACATCTAGGGATGTGGGATTGGAGTTTTTTTGGAGATGATCAATCATGGTTTTTTTGTGGGGGAGGGTTTTGATTTTTTATGGCTGAGGATTTTTTGTTTTTGGGGATGGATAGTAGGGGATTTTTGGGAGGGTGTTTGGTTTTTTGAGGAATATTTATTAGTGATTCTTAGGGAGAGAGTTTCAGATTTTTTGGGGGAGATGGTTTAGGGATTATTTTAGGGACATGGGTTTGCAGTTTTCTAGGGATGAGTGATTACATTTTTTTTGGGAACTGTAGGATTCATGTTTTTTAGGATGAGGGTTTATAATATTTTGTGAATCAGGGTTTTAGGTTTATTATGTTTTAGGGTATGAGGTTTCTTGGGGCCAATCATTAAGGGTAATTTGGTGCAGGGAGATTAGAATTTTTTTAGGGAATATTTTTAGATATTTTTTTTTGATGATGAGGGTTTTTGTTTTTTTGGGCTAAGGGTTTATAATATTTGGGGCATTGGGTTTAGTGTATTTAGGGTCGAGTGATTGGATTATTTTGGGGGATTAGGGTTTTAGGTTTTTATTTCTATGTGATTAAGGATATTTGGGTCTGTAGGTTTCTGGTTTGTTTCATCTTTTAGTGATTGGTTTTTTAGGGATGATAGTTAAGGTTTATTTAGGATGAGTAATTAGAGTTGTTTGTGTCTAAGTTTTTGGATTTTTTTGTTTAAGGGTTTTTGGATTTTTGGGGATGAGGGATTAGGGTATTTTGAGGTTGGGGTATTCAGTTTTATTTAAGATTAGGTTTTGGGGTTTTGGGGGGATACAGGTTCAACATTTTTTGGTTCTTAGGGATTCGTGTTTTTTGGGGATGAGGGTTTGGGGTTTTTTTGGTGATGAGTGATTGTTGGTGTATTTGGTAATAAGGGATTAGTTTTTTGGGGATATTTTTCTAGTCCTTTTTTGGGATGATGTTTTTGGGGATTCTTGGGATGAGGGTTTTGGGTTTATTAGGGCTGAGGGTTTATATTTTTTTAGTGCTTATGGATTCATGGTTTTTTTTATAGTGAGTGATTTGTGTTTTTTAGGGAAGATAATTTAGGTTTTTAGGGGAAAGAGTGTTAAATAATTGTTGGGGGTGAAGGGTTGTTGTAACACCCGAGACTTTTATGTGAAATATTTTGTTTTTATGTTATATAAATCATAAAAGGAATCTTTCACTACACACAACACTATCTTGGCTTTCTTTACACGCAACTACGGCCTTCCTCGATGGCTTGCGTCGTACGCAATACCGAGTTTCACTAAACAATGATATGGTATTAAAATATTATTAAAACTAGCCGTTATGAATAGTAATGACCAATTTTTGAAATTTTATAAATTTTATTTTTCAAAATGGACTTCATTTTTGAACTCGGAATATCGAAATTAGCCTAGGGTGAAATTTTTGTATTTTTCTGAAAACATTCAATTTTTGATGAATAGTGAAACTACTAAGTGGCTGTAAAAAAAACGAAATTTTTCATAAAACTTAGTTTTACCGCTTCTGTGAGTGGAATTTCAAAACTCCGAGAGACACGGTTGATATCAGTAAGTGAAATGTTGTTCAATGAGATGAAAATAATTTTTTGGTGAATAGTAACTTTTTACTTTTTTTACCACGGTTAAAAGTAAATAGGGTAATTAAAGGTAAAAATGATATTATTATTACCCTATCACATGTCCTTATTCAATTGGACAAGTTTAATTCGACCAAAAACAAACTTAGGAATAAAATATGACCATTTAGGCCCACTTGGATTAGATTAGGACATTTATTATTATTTTATTTAAAGAAGGGTTAAATTAGTTAAAATCAATGTTTAATAACTAAATCATTTTTAATATGGGGTTATACATAAGATAAATTCGACAATAAATATTCATTATAAAGGTAAAAATATTTCCTAAATAATGGTATTTTATTTGTAATTTTGAGACATTAAATATTTTAATTTATTTATGACACAACGATGATTCAGAAATTATCTTATTAATGAAATATTGACATTATTGATGTTATAAATACCCAAATAAATATAATTTGAGACTTTTTATGAATTACACTAATTTTTTAGGTTAATATGACATGTTATTATTGATATAATTAACTTTTTTCGAACTTATCATTCTGTTATGATTTTCATAAAAATTAATTACTAAATAGTGTCAAAATTGACATAAAATAGTTTTTAAAACAAATATTATATTATTAATTGTTATTTTATTCCTAAAAATCTAAGGTTTGGCCAAATGACTTAGATAAGGTTATATATATTAATAATAAACAACTTTGGGTTCGTTTGTCTTGATATAGTAAGTTTATTAACCTTATAGTATAAGAACACAAAAAGACACGGTAAAAGTAAAATTATTTAACTTAATGTTAAATATACACGATAAGGTTAAAATGGGAACCTAAACTTGTCTAAATTATATTGGATGAAGGGATTTAGACCCATCCCCACCTTAGCTTAGAAATAAATCAATTTGGAGCTATTTAAAACCGAACTTGACTTTATAATAAAATAATATTTTTAGTTTTTCCAAAAGAGCCCCTCTCCTCCCTTATAAAATGGCACCTCCTCCCCCTCTTGATCACTCCACTTTGAGCCTTAAAGCTCGGCCAACCCCGGCCAATTACTCCTCTCCACTTCCCTAGAGACATCCTAGAGGTCCAGGTCTTCTTCAAAGACCAATTTTAGTACCCTAAAAGAATGTCTCAAAGAAGCACTTCAAAGAAGAGGTAATGTCCGTTACCGATTCTTTCATCTTTATTTCTTCTTCCACTTCTTCTTATTTAGTTTTTTCATTACGAAATAATAACATCAGTATCACTCATATACTGATATGTTATTATATGTATGAAACAACCCTATTTCACCATCAATCCATCCTATGGAAAAAGAAATCACCGCGCGTGCGTACGTACGGAATACCGTCTCCACGCCGTGGTGTAATCTATTTTCCACCACCACCTTACTTGGATGGGTATAATGGTGTAAATAATGACTATATATGACTATTATAAAGTGATACGGATTCTGAAATAGTATACATACACTCCAATACAATTCCACGATCATAGGAACGATATCATCACTCGTGTGTACGTACAGAATACCGTCTCCACGATGTGATGTGACTCGTTCTACATGATCTTCATTTCATAATGATTATATAAATGAATTGAATGAATGAATATGATATATATAACACTAATACCATTCTGGAAATGCGGCATCTATAACCTAAAGATAAGGATAAGAATTTATTCGACAAAACACGCATAAGAACAAAAAGTTATAAACACCCGAATAACAAGTATCAATGAAATATTACTACTAAGAAGCTAAGAAAATGACCATATATGATATCATAAAAATAAGAATGATTCTGGAATAAGTCAATAACATTATTTAAATCATTATACACGAGGTTCAGACACTTACAAAGCAAGTCGGACCTAAGGTAAGGGAAATATCACAATCTCATTTTTATCCGAGATTGTTTATACTTTAGTATTTACTGGGGTGTATTTTATCATCCACATCCATGTTTCCTCAATATGTAATATTATTTCCATTCACCTACAATTGTTTAAATCCTATTTTACCCTTCGGTGAAATATATGAAAGGAATCTTTTGTCGTTTTTCGTACGAGGTACTTTTTTGACTTTTCCGACAAAAGTACGAGAAGAATGTTTTTTTAACTTATGCGGCATAAATGGATTTTTAAAACATTATTTCCGAGAAGCTTACTTTACAAGTTTTCAAGATTATTTTTAATAAACTTCATTTAGTTTAAAATTTTAAGACATGTTAGGAAAGGAAAATGATTTTGATGTAGAAAGGATATTTTCCTCAAGAATGGAGTTCAAGTGTTTTATCAAAATTATTCTCCATCTAAGATAATAAAGGGTTATATTTCTATCCCTATTATTACATGGATTTTATTATTTTGTGATGAAAATATTTTTATGAATTCCTTTATCTTATATGAATTGTTTTATGATGATATGTTGTTTAAGAATCCCATTTTTATTACCTGGGTTACGCTATGATGTATGGTTTATGATTTTCTGGCACACAGAAGAATGGTATCATTATGAGATGGGTGGGACCTATATCTCCCTCCAATGCATTGGGTAAATATTTTATATCTCATGAGATAGACATGGCTGGAATGGTACATTATACTGGTTCAGTGAAACAGGACTGAAACGAGGGTGACTCGGTTCAGAAATGGACTTTGTCCACTAAGATAGTATTGGCAATGAGTCTTGACTAATAAGAAATGATTCTCTATTATTATGTGTGTATGCCACAAAGTTTTAGGTTTTATGTTATTATTATTGGGATTACATTTCACTTCTATGATTTATCCCATGTTATGATATTATGATCTCTTTTGCTAGATAAGATTTCCAAAAGTTATGTTCTTATGTATATGATGTGATTGATATTTCTTTTGTTTACCCTTACTGAGCATTTGAGCTCACCCTTTTGTATGTTTTCTTTCCCCAGGTCAGGAAGAAGGTTATTAAGTAGAATATGCCAAAAAGGGACTCTAGATATGATGAAATAAAAGGGAGGCAAAGTAGATTCTTTATGAACCAGTTGTTTATGTTTCCCAGTTTCTAAAGACACTATACCTATACGATCCTTTCTTGGTTTTGTTATATGTTGTAATTAGTGTTCTTCAATTCTGAAGTAATAACAATGTATGTAAAGTATGGGTCATTATAGTTGGTATCAGAGGAAAGGTATAGTCAACCTTTGGAAACTTGGATGTAAAAGCCTTAGTAAGAACCCTAAGGATAAGTCTAAGCATAGAACAAAATCGTAGTGTTTTAGAAATGGCCATGAATAACCTAGGATAACACCTTAAGTGTGAAATTATATTCTTGATTATCTGGTTTTCCTATTATTATTAGAGTTTCTCACACTATTCTTCTTGGTTTTAGTCAATGGCTAGAACCCGAAGGAACCGTGTTAATGTAGAATGCGACGGGAAATGCAATGAATGTACCCCTGAGCAACCAAACGTTATGGGAACTGGAATGAAAAATCTTGTAGCCATTCTCACACAACTTTCTCAAGCTATGAATCATACAGGATTTCCAAACAAACAAACGAATGAGCAACATTCTGTTGAATCCTTCATGAGATAGCGTCCACCTTCATTCAGCCGGTCTACTGATCCATTAGTTGCTGAACAATGGATTAGTACTACTGAAAAGATATTTTCAGTTCTTCAATGTTCTGAGCATGATAAAGTCATCTTAGTAGTGTATCGTTTAGAAGGTGATGATGATCAATGGTGGAATCTTAGTAAGAATACGAGGCAAAGGGATGAAATTGAGTCCATGGAATGGGACGAGTTCAAGAACATATTTTTCAATAAGTACTTCTCTCGTATTCTCCGAACAAAGATGAAGAAAGTGTTTCTTGAACTGAAGAAAAAGGATGATGAATCTGTTGGTACCTATGAAGCAAATTTTACAAGACTTGCAAGGTACACTTTTGGTATTATTGTACCACATGAGAGTAAGATCGATCGATTCTTTAGTGGCTTAAAACCAAGTATTCGAAGGGCCTTAGCCATAAGGGACTTCAATAGCTACGAGGAAATCGTTCGATGTGCTCTCAAAGTTGAGATGGAGATTGGAGTAACCCATCAGTAATATGGGTTTGATAAGAAGAGGAAAATGGAATTCAAAGGAAAATCTAAAGAGCACACTGAATAGAAGATGAGCTTTCCCTTATGCACAATGTGTAGAAAGAAACATGGAGGGAGTTTTCTTAAAGGGACAAGTAAATGTTCCAAATGTGGAAAGGAAGGTCATCGGGCATTTGAATGCAGCGATGATGGGAAGAAGATGTCTAATGATGAAAACAAAGGAAGGGATACACAGAATGAACCTTCTACACTTCAATGTTTCAATTGCAAGGAGATTGGGCATTATGGCAATCAATGCCCAAATACAAGGGTTGATGATGATGGTCGACGTCATTAACCTCTTAAGGCTAAAGACAAAGGAAAGTCACATGCAATTTCTATCAGCGATGTGGAGTACGATAATGATGTGGTGAAAGGTACACTTACCATCCACTATAAAGTAGCAAATGTTTTATTTGATTCTGGATACACCCACTCCTTTATTTCTGAATACTTTTCTAAGGATATCACCTTATTACCTCAACATTTAGATGTTGAGTTACCTATGACAACCCCTAATGTAACAACAGTCGCATCAAAAGTTTATAATTCTTTTCGGATTGAAGTTTGTGGGAAAGTGCTTCCTGCAAATCTTGTGATCCTTCCTATAGTGGTATTTGATGTGATTCATGGCATGGATTGGCTTTCTCTACATGGAGCGCATATCAATTTCCAATGAAGGGAAGTCACATTTCATATTCCAGATCAATCTATGATCGTCTATCGATGCAAGGATGAACATAACCTTCCAGTGGAAATTTCTTCCATTTTATGGGTATTGATTCCACTAAATGAAGGCTATTTATCTCAAATGGTTGGTGAGAAACTCACGATTATGAATATTCCCATTGTATGGGAGTTTGATGATGTCTTTCCGGAGGAATTACCGGGTCTTCCACCGAATCGTGAAGTTGAGTTTTCAATAGAACACGTACCGGGTGCTTTGCCTATTTCAAAGACACCTTATAGAATGGCCCCAATTGAGTTGCAGGAATTGAAGAAGCAACTCCAAGAGAATCTTGATAAGGGGTTCATACGCCCTAGTGCATCACCTTGGGGAGCACCTGTTCTGTTGTTTAAGAAGAAAGATGGATCAATGAGACTCTGCGTTGATTATCGAGAACTTAACAAGATCACTATCAAGAACAAATATTCTCTCCCACGCATTGATGACCTATTTGACCAACTATGCAGAGCTCAATACTTTTCCAAGATTGATCTTCGTTCAGGGTATCATCAATTAAGGGTAAAAAGGGAGGATATACCAAAGACAACTTTCCGTACAAGGTATGGACACTATGAATTTATAGTGATGCCATTTGGTCTTACTAATGCCCCTGCTATCTTTATGGATCTAATGAATAGAGTCTTTAGAGACTATCTTGATCAGTTTGTGGTAGTCTTTATAGACGATATTCTTATCTATTCAAAGAGAAAGGAAGAACATGAAGATCACTTGAGAATTATATTGAAGAACCTGAGAAAGGAGATGATTTATGCCAAATTTACCAAGTGTGAATTTTGGCTTCAAAAAGTTGTATTTTTGGGTCACATAATCTCAAAAGAGGGGATATCAGTGGATCCAGCAAAAACAGAGGTTATCGAAAGATGGTCAAGACCAAAAACAGTAACTGAGATCCGAATTTTTATTGGTTTGGATGGATATTATCGACGTTTTGTGAAAGATTTTTCATGATTATCTAATCCACTCACCACGTTGACTCGGAAAGGAGTTAAGTTTGTTCGGATGGAGGAATGTGAAGTGAATTTCAAGGATTTGAAAGGAAGGTTATCCAGTGCACCTGTGCTCACACTGCCTTGTAGTGGAGAAAGGTTTGTGATCTACAGTGATGCATCCAAGAAGGGATTGGGGTGTGTTCTTATGCAAAATGATATGGTGATAGCTTATGCCTCACGACAGTTGAAAATCCATGAGCAAAATTACACAACACATGATTTGGAGTTAGCTGTGGTAATCTTTGCATTAATGATTTGGAGGCATTACCTTTATAGTGAAAGGTGTGATATTTATACTGATCATAAAAGTTTAAAGTATATTTTCACACAAAAGGAGATGAATATGTGCCAAAGAAGATGGTTAGAGCTGATTAAGGATTACGACTGCTCAATCCATTACCACCCTGGGAAAGAAAACAAGGTGTCAGATGCATTAAGTCGACAAGACCATGATAGTTTATCCATGATGAGGACCACAAAAGATCCAATAATTATGGATTTACAAAGGATGGATCTTGGAATTATAATGAAAGGGGAAAATCGTATCTTTCTCAAATGAATGTTCAACCATCTATACATGTGAAGATTAAAGAGGCACAGAAAGAAGATGTCGAGTTACAAAAGAAGGTGAGAAATGTTCCTGAATTCAACCTTGATTGTGATGGGGTAATAAGGTTCACGAATCGGGTTTGTGTTCCTCCCATCCTCGAATTAAAGAAGGAGCTGCTGGATGAGGCTCATAGTTCTTCATTCTCTATTCATCCTGGAAGCACGAAGATGTATAGGGACCTGAAAGAGTACTTCTGGTGGGATGGAATGAAAAGAGATGTTGCTGAATATGGCTCTTGATGCTTGGTTTGTCAGCAAGTTAAAGCTGAGAGACAGAAGTCTAAGGGGATGTTACAACCATTACCCATACCTGAAAGGAAATGGGAAAACATCACTGTGGACTTTGTCACAGGACTTCCTAAAAAATCAAAAGGAAATAATGCTATCTGGGTCATAGTTGATCGTCTTAAAAAGTCTTTACACTTAATTTCTATTAGAGAAGATTTCTATCTGGATCAGCTTGCCATGATATATGTAAAGGAAGTGGTAAGATTGCGTGGAGTACCACTTTCTATTATATCTGATCGGGATCCAAGATTTACCTCGAAGTTCTGGCGAAGTCTTCAGCATACTCTGGATATAGAGTTGAGTTTCAGCACTGCTTATCATCCTCAAACAGATGGTCAGTCTGAGAGAACAATTCAAACTCTAGATGATATGTTGAGAGCTTGCTATATGGATTTCAAAGGTGGTTGGGATCAACACCTACTTTTGGTGGAATTTTCTTATAATAATAGCTTTCACTCCAGTATTCAGATGGCTCCTTATGAAGCTCTCTATGGAAAGAAATGCAGGACTCCAACTTGTTGGGATGAAGTTGGGGAAAGAAAGCAATTAGGACCTGATCTCGTTGATGAAATGGCAGAAAAGGTCAGATCTATTAAACCACACGTAAGAGCAGCTCAGAGTCGACAGAAAAGTTATACCGACAATCGAAGAAAAGACCTAAAGTTTTAAGTGGGTGATAAAGTGTTCTTATGAATATCTCCCTGGAAGAGAGTAATGAGATTTGGAATGAAGGGGAAGTTAAGACCTAGATATATCGGTCCTTTCGAAATACGGGATCGTGTTGGGAAGGTAGCTTACCGATTGGCACTTCCACCGAATCTCTCTCAAGTTCACGATGTGTTACATGTATCTCTCTTGAGAAACTACATACCTGATCCTTCACATGTACTTAGCTCAGAAGTTTTACCGCTGGAGCAAGATCTTTCTTATGAAGAACAACCGATAGAGATTCTGGATCGTAGCGAAAAAGTCCTACGAAAAAAGACCACTCGATTGGTGAAAGTTTTATGGAGGAACCACCAATTAGAATAAGCTACATGGGAGCTTGATGATATGATGAGGGAGAGGTATCCTCATCTGTTTGTTACAATGTGACGAATTTTGAGGGCGAAATTCATTTTAAGGGGGGTAGAATGTAACACCCGAGATTTTATGTGAAATATTTTGTTTTTATGTAATATAAATCATCAAAGGAATATTTCACTACACCCAACACTAGCTTGGATTTCTTTACATGCAACCGCAGCCTTCCTCGACAGCTTGCGTCGTACGCAACACCGAGTTTCACAAAACAATGATATGCTATTAAAATATTATTAAAACTAGTAGTTATGAATAGTAATAACCAATTTTTGAAATTTTATAAATTTTATTTTTCAAAATGGACTTTATTTTTGAACTCAGAATATCGAAATTAGCCTAGGGTGAAATTTTGGTATTTTTCTGAAAACATTCAATTTTTGATGAATAGTGAAACTACAAAGTGGCTGTTAAAAAAAACTGAATTTTTCATAAAACTTAATTTTACCGCTTCTGTGAGTGGAATTTCTAAAATCTGAGAGACACGGTTGATGTCAGTAAGTAAAATGTGGTTCAATGAGATGAAAATAATTTTTTGGTGAATAGTAACTTTTAACATTTTTTTACCACGGTTAAAAGTAAATAGGGTAATTAAGGGTAAAAATGATATTATTATTACCCTAACACATGTCCTAATTCTTTTAGAAAAGTGTAAAATCTCCCAAAAACAAACTTAGAAATAAAATATGACCATTTAGGCCCACTTAGATTAGATTAGGACATTTATTATTAATTTATTTAAAGAAGGGTTAAAATAGTTAAAATCAAAGTTTAATAACTAAATCATTTTTAATATGGAGTTATACATAAGATAAATTTGACTATAAATATTCATTAGAAATCTAAAATGATTTACTACATAATGGTATTTTATTTGTAATTTTTAGACATTATATAATTTAATTTATTAATGACACAACGATGATGCAGAAATTATCTTATTAATGAAATATTGACATAATTCATGTTATAAATACCGAAATAAATATAATTTGAGACTTTTTATGAATTAAAATAATTTTCAAGGTTAATATGACATGTTAGTATTGATTTAAGTAACTTTTTTGGAACTTCGCATTCTGTTATGATTTTCACAAAAATTAATTACTAAATAGTGTCAAAATTGACAGAAAATAGTTTTTAAAAAAACATATTATATTATTAATTGTTATTTTATTCCTAAAAATATATGGTTCGGCCAAATTACTTAGATAAGGTTATATATGTTAATAATAAACAACTTGGGGTTCGTTTGGCTTGATATAGTATGTTTATTAACCTTATAGTATAAGAACACAAGAAGTCACGATAAAAGTAAAATTATTTAACTTAATGTTAAATCTACATGATAAGGTTAAAATAGGAACCTAAACTTGTCTAAATTCTATTGGATGAGAGGATTTAGACCCATACCCACCTTAGCTTCGAAATAAATCAATTTGGAGCTATTTAAAACCGAACTTCACTTTAAAATAAAATAATATTTTTTGTTTTTCCAAAAGAGCCCCTCTCCTCCCTTATAAATGGGCACCTGCTCCCCCTCTTTCTCACACCACATTGAGCCTTCAAGCTCGGCCAACCCCTGACAATTTCTTCTCTCCACTTCCCTAGAGACATCCTAGAGGCCCTTTTCTTCTTCAAAGACCAATTTTAGTGCTCTAAAAGAAGGTCACAAAGAAGCACTTCAAAGAAGAGGTAATGTCCGTTACCGATTCTTTCATCTTTATTTCTTCTTCAACTTATTATTCATTAGTTGTTTCATTATGAAGTAATAACATCAGTATCACTCATATACTTATATGTTATTATAAGTATGAAACAACCCTATTTCACCATCTATCCATCCTACGGAAAAAGAAATCACCGCGCGTGCGTACGTACGGAATACCGTCTCCACGCTGTGGTGTAATCTATTTTCCACCACCACCTTACTTGGATGGGTATAATGGCGTAAATAATGACTATATATGACTATTATAATGTTTTACTAATTCTGAAATAGTATACATACACTCCAATACAATTCCACGATCATAAAAACAATATCATCACTCGTGCGTACGTACGGAATACCGTCTCCACGATGTGATGCGACTCGTTCTACATGTCCTTCATTTCATAATGATTATATAAATGAATTTAATGAATTAATATGATATATATTACACTAATAAAATTCTAGAAATGATGTATCTATAGCCTAAAGATAAGGATAAGAATTTATTCGACAAAACACGCATAAGAACAAAAAGTTATAAACACCCGAATAACAAGTAGCAATGAAATATTACTACTAAGAAGCTAAGAAAATGACCATATATGATATCATAAAAATAATTATGATTCTGGAATAAGCCAATAACATTATTTAAATAATTATACAGGAGGTTTGGACACTTACAAAGCAAGTCACACCTAAGGAAAGGGAAATATCACAGTCTCATTTTTATCTGAGATTGTTTATACTTTAGTATTTACTGGGGTGTATTTTATCATCCACATCCATGTTTCCTAAATATGTAATATTATTTAAATTCAACTACAATTGTTTAAATACAATTTTACCCTTCGGTGAATGATATGAAAGGAATCTTTTGTCGTTTTTCGTACGAGGTACTTTTTTGACTTTTCCGACAAAAGTACGAGAAGAATGTTTTTTTAACTTATGCAGTATGAATGGATTTTTAAAACATTATTTCCAAGAAGCTTCCTTTACAAGTTTTCAAGTTTATTTTTAATAACCTTCATTTAGTTTAAAATTTTAAGACATGTTAAGAAAGGAAAATGTTTTTGAAGTAGAAAGGATATTTTCCTCAAGAATGGAGTTCAACTGTTTTATCAAAATTATTTTCCATCTAAGACAATAAAGGGTTCTATTTCTATCCCTATTATTACATGGATATGATTATGTTGTGATGGAAATATTTTTATGAATTCCTTTATCTTTTATGAATTGTTTTATGATGTCATGTTGTTTAAGAATCCCATTTTTATTACATGGGTTATGCTATGATGTATGGTTTATGATTTTGTGGCACACATAACAATGGTATCATTATTAGATGGGTGGGAGATATATCTCCCTCCAATGCATTGGGTAAAGATTTTATATCTCATGAGATAGACATGGCTGGAATGGTAGGTTATACCGGTTCAGTGAAACAGGACTGAAACGAGGGTGAATCGGTTCAGAAATGGACTTTGTCCACTAAGATAGTATTGGCAATGAGTCTTGACTAATAAGAAATGATTATCTATGATTATGTGTGTATGCCACAAAGTTTCAAGTTTTAATTTATGATTATTGGGATTACATTTCACTTCTATGATTTATCCCATATTATGATATTATGATCTCTTTTGCAGGATATGATTTCCAAAAGTTATGTTCTTATGTATATGATGTGATTGATATTTCTTTTGTTTACCCTTAATGAGCATTTGAGCTCACCCTTTTGTATGTTTTCTTTCCCCAGGTCAGGAATAATGTTATTAAGTAGATTATGCCAAAAAGTGACTCTAGATATGATGAAATAAATGGGAGGCAAAGTAGATGCTTTATGAACCAGTTGTTTATGTTTCCTAGTTTCTAAAGACACTATACCTATACGGTCCTTTCTTGGTTTTGTTATATGTTGTAATAAGTGTTCTTCAATTCTGAAGTAATAACAATGTATGTAAAGTATGGGTCATTATAGTTGTGGTTTCATGGGGTGGTGTTTTATGGTTTTTTTTAGCCTAAGGGTTTTATATTTTTCTGGGGGGTTTCAGATTGGGGTTTTTTAGCCTGAAAGTTTTTTGGGGGTTAAGGGTTTATTGTTTTTTGGGGTTGAGTGTTTATTGTTTTTTAGGATTGAAGGTTTTTAATTTTTTTGGGTATGGGGGTTTGGGTTTTTTATGGTTGATGGTATAGGGTTTGGGGGGGTATAGATTTTTTGGGGGATGAGGGTCTTGGGTGTTTTTGTGAAGAGGCTTTAGATGTTTTTTTGGGATTAGTATTTTTTGGGGGGTCTAGGTTTTTTGGTTTTTTGGCTTATGATTTATGGGTTTTTGGGGGTTGAGGGATTAATGTTTTTTGGATATATGTGTATGGGTTAATTTTTGGATTAGGTTATATGGTTTTATATTGATGGTGGATTTAGGATTTTTGTGCTGAGGGTCTGGGTTTTTTTGTGGCAAATTCATTTGGGTTTTTTCGGGTTGAGGGTTTCAGATATTTTGAGGATGGTGGTTTGGTGTTTTTTAGGGATGAGTGTATAGGGTTATTTGGGGTTGAGGGTTTATTGTTTTTTGTAGATAATTTTATAGTATTTATTTGGTTATAGGGTTTAGGGATTTTTGGGGATGAGGGTTTATTGTTTTTTGGGGATGATGGTTTAGGTTTTTTAGGGAATATTTTATTGTATTTATTGGGGGGCTGGTTACAAGTATTTTATAGAGGATGGTTAAGGGTTTTTTTTGGATGAGTGTATTTTGGGATAATAAATTAGGGTTTTATTTTGTGTTGGTTTAAGGTAATTTTGGTCAAATTTTTTATGTTTTTTTGGGGTTTTGTGTTTAAGTTAATTTTTAGATAAGGGTATAGGGTTTTATGGGCAGTGGGTATACAGGTTTTTGAGTAAGGTTTTATCAATTTTTTGGGTTGTGGGATTAATATTTGTTTGTAATATTGTTTAATTTATATTTGGGGCTATGGGATTTTTTAGGATTCAGGGTTTAATGTTTTTTGGGCAGAGGGATTATGATTTTTTGGGGGTTGAGGTTTTGAAGATTCTTGGGGTTGAGGGATTTGTGTTTTTTAGGGATAGGGTTTTACTGTTTTGGGGTGTTAGGATTAGGGATATTTTGTGTCAGGGTACTAGGTATTTATTTTGGTTGAGTTTTGGTTTTTTGGTGGCTGAGGGATTATAGTGTTTTATGGTTGATGGTTTTTTAGTTTTTGAATTAGAGGGATTGGGATTTTTTAGTCTTGAGGGTTTATGTTTTTTTGGGGCTATGGTTTAGGGATTTTGGGCATTAAGGGATTGGGGTTTTATAGGGAAGAAGGTTTATGGTATTTTATGTGTGAGGTTGTTGAGTTTTTTGGGGATGAAGGTCTATGATTTTTTTGGATTGAGAGTTAATGATTGTTGGGGTTCTGAGTTTAGGGTTTTTGGTGCAAAGGGTATAGTTTATTTTGGGATGAGTGTTTATGGTATGTTTGGGATGATAGTTTATGTTTCTTTGGGTAAGGGGGATTAGTTTTATTTTGGGATGAGGGTTTATTATTTTCTGGGTTTGATGAAATTCTTTGGGTGGGGGATGAGTGTTTACAGTTTTTTGTGGTCGATGGATTAAAGAATCTTGGAGCCTAGTATTTAGGGTTTTTTGGGGATTAGTTTTTAGGATTTTTAGGTATGATGGTATAGGGTTATTTGGGATGATGATTTTGGTTTTTCTGGGTCTGAGAGTTTATGATTTTTTAGGGTTAATAATTTAGGGTTTTTACGAGTGATGGACTATGGTTATTTGGGGATGACTCATTAAAGTATATTGGGGATGAGGGTTTAGTGTTTTTTTTGGATATGATGGTTTACCGTATTTTGTGTATGAGGATCATGAGTTTTTTTGGGTTGTGGGTTTTGAGTTTTTTGGGGCTGAGTGTTTAGGGTTTTTTGGGCTAATGGTTTAGGGTGTTTTGGGATGAAGGTTTATGAGTTTTTTTATGAGGGTTTCAGTTTTTTTGGGGGTGAGGGTATAAGAGTTTTTTGGACCAAGGGTTTAGGGTTTGTTGTTCTGGAGATTTTGGGTTTTTTAGTGTTGGGTTTTTAGTGTTTTATTATTCTAATAGTTTATAGTTATTAGTGGTTGAGTGTTTACAGGTTTTCTGGGATAAGGTATTATTTTTTTTGGATGATGGTTACTGATTTTTGGGGATATAGATTTAGGATGTTTTGGGGGATGAGGGTTTTGGGTTTTTCATGGATTAGGTTCTAGAGTTATTTGGAGTAATGGTAAAAGGATTTTTAGGGATAAGGGTTTGGGGATTTCATGGGGTGGAGGGTTTTTGATTTTTTGTGGATGAGGGTTTAGATTTTATTGGAGACTAGGTATTAGGTTTGTTGGGGATGTGTTTTTTGGTTTTTATGGGGTGGAGGGTTTTGATTTATCTGGGGATGAGTATATATAGTTCTTTAGGGATGATGGATTATTTTATTTTATGGATGAGGGTTTGTGAGTTTTACGGATGATGGCTTAGGGATTATTTTTGGTTGAGTGTTTAGTATTGTTTTGGGTTGAGAGTTTCTCGTTTTTTAGGAATTAGGGTGTAAGTATTTTTGAGATATAGTTTTATGAATTCTTTATGTCAATGGTTTTGGGTTTTTTAGGTGATGGTTTTGGGATTTTTGGGGATTAGGGTTAGGGGATTCTTGTGGATTAGTGTTTTTGGTTTTTTGGGGATCAAGGTTTAGGAATTATTGGTTCTAGGTGGTTGGTATTTTTAGTGATGAGGTTTTGGGGTTTTCCTAGAGGCTTTGGTCTAATTGGGTTTTATGGTTAAAGGGATATTTCGGGATATGGGTTTATTGTTTTTTGGGTCTTGGGATTTATGTTTATTTGTGGATGAATAGGTTGATTTTTGTTAGGATGAGTCTTTTTGGTTATTTTAGGTCTCTTGTTTATAGTTATTTGGGCGGATGGTTTTTGGTTTTTTGGATAAAGGGTTGAGGGTTTTTTGGGATATGGGTTTAGGGTTTTTTAGGGATTAGGGAATATGCTCTTTTGGGGTTAAGGGTTTTGGATTTTTTTTGTGATTAGGGTTTGGGGTTTTTTAGGAATGAGTGTCTAGGGGTTTTGTGGATAAAGTTTAATTGTTTTTGGGGATGTGGTTTTGATATTTTTTAGGGATGGGGATTTGGGTTTTATTTGGATGGTTTTGGGTTCATTGGAGATAAGGTTTTAGGTTTTTTGGGATGGTGTTTTATGGTTATTGGGGAATTGGGATTTTTTTGGATGCGGTATTAGTGTTTTCTAGGAATGATTTATTGGGGTTTTCTGGGGGTGATATTTTTTTATTTTTTTAACAGGGATTACAGTTTTTGGAGTTGAGTGATTCTAATTTTTTGGGGATAAGGATTTGATATTTTTTGGGATATGGGTTTGTTTTTTTTGTTATTGTGTTTTGGGATTTTCAGGATGAGGGTTTGGGTAATGTGGGGTTGTGGGTTTCTTGTTTTTTAGGACTTACGGTTTAGGGGTTTTTTGTTTTGAGGTTTTTGGGTTTTGTCAGATGAAGGTTTATTTTTTTGGGTTGGGTGGTTGGTGTTTTTGGGGATGAGGGTTTACGATTTCTTAGTGACATGGGTTTAGAGTATTTTTGAGTTGGGGGTTTGGTATTTTTTATAATTGAGGGATTTGGGTTTCCTGCAGCTATTGGTTAGGATTTATGGGGATGGGATTTAAGGTTTTTTTAGTTGTTGAGGGTTTATGGGTTTTAGGGATGAGGTTTTTGGGTCTTTCAGGGAAGATGGTTTTGGGTTTTTTTGGTTCTTAGTGTATATGCATTATTGGAGATGAGGTTTTGGAGTTTTTTTGGGATTTGGGTTTGCGGTTTTCTAGGGATGATGGTATGTGGTTTTTTGGGGCCGAGTATTTTGGGTTTTTCAAGGAATAGGTTTTAGGGTTTTTTGGGCCTCTTGTATTGAGTTTTTTGGGGATGATAGTTTAGGGTCATTTTGGGATGATGGTTTAGGATCATTTGGTGCATAGATTTTATGTTTTTTGGGGTAGAGTTTTTTTGAGATTCTTGGTGTCTACTCTTTTGGGATTTGAGGGCTTTAGTGATTATGATTTTCTGTGGCAGTGGGTTTTGTTTTTTTGGGGTTGAGGATTTATGGATATTTGGACTGGGGGTTTTATTGTTTTTATAGGTTCAGGTTTAGTGTTTCTTGGGGTTGATGTTTTGGGAGTTTTGGGGGTTGACAGGTTATAATTTTTTGGCACTTGGGGTTTCGGGTTTTTTAGGGATGAGAGCTTGTGGTTTTTGGGCTGGAGGTTTTGGGGTTCTTTGTTGCTGAAAGATTGGTATTTTGTAGGGCTATGATATTGGGATTTTTCGGCATACTTGGTTTTTGTTATTTTAGGATATGGATTACTTTTTTTTGGTTATGATGGTTTAAGGTATTTTTGGGATGAGGGTTCGGGGTTTTTTTGGGGATGAGGTTTTATCTTTTTTTAAGGTCAAGTGTTTAGGAATTTTTAAGGAGGTGGTTTTTGATGATTTTTGGGGTGGAGGTTTTAGGGTATTGTGGGGGTAGTGGTTACGGTTTTTTGGGTTTTAGGGATTAAGGTTTCTAAATAATGAGGGTCTTGGTTATTTTGGGGAAATGTAGTTATGGGTTTTAGGATAAAAGAATTAGGGTTTTCTACAGTTTAGGGTATTGATATTCATTTGGGAAGTGGGTTTAGGGGTTTGTGGGATGAGGGTTTATGGTGTTTTAGGGATAATGGTTTAGGGTTTGTTGAGGCTATGTTATTAGGGGGTTTTGGGGGCTAAAGGGTTATTGTTTTTCAGAGACATGGTTTTATGTTTTTTGGGGGTAATGGTTAATGTTTTTTTGAGTTTAGGGTTTATGTTTTTTTGTGGATATGGGTTTAGGTTTTTTGGGGATCAAGATTTAGGATTTTATGTCCAAGTGGTTAGGATTTTTTAGGTGGAGGGTTTATGGTTTTTCTGGTATGAGGGTTTAGGGATTTTTTGGGGGTTGGGGGCTATGTTTTATTTAGGGATAGGGTCTATGGTATTTTGTTGATGAGGGTTTATGGTTCTTTACGGTCGAGGTATAAGATTTTTTTTGGGATGAGAGTTTATGATTTTTTGGGGGTTGATGTTTTAGGTTTTTTGGGGATGAGGGTGTTGGGATTTTTGTGGTTTAGGATTTAGGGTCTTTTAAGATTTTTAGTTAATTTTATTTAAAATGAAAAGGAATTAGGGTTTTCTAGAAATAGGGATTAGGGTTTTTAGGGCCAAGGTTTTTGGGTATTTTGGGGTTTAGTGTTTCATATTTTTTATAGATGACGGTTTTGGGTTATTGGGAATCAAGACATTATGTTTTTCTATGACCAAGAGTTTTGGGTTTTTTTGGGATGTTGGTTAGGGTTTTGGGTAGATAGTTTTATATTATTTTGGGGATGAGGGGTTAATATTTTTTTTGGGTATTATGGTTTCATTTTTTGGGGCTGTGGTTTTAGGGATTTATGAAGCTGTGTGTTCAGGGACTTCGGGAAAAGTGGTCGGTTTTTTTTGAACTGATGGTTTATGGTTTATTGGGATGAGTGTTTGTGGTTATTTCGTGTTTAAGGAATAGATATATTTAGGGAATATGCATTACTTATTACTATTAATAGGGTTTATGGTTATTTATAGCTTAGGGTTTGGGATTTTAAGAGTCAGGGGTTTACGGATATTTTTGGGGATGAGGGACTTGGTTTTTTGGGGGAAGAGGGTTTTAAGTTTTTTTGGGCTTGAGTGTTTAGGGTGTATTGATGAATGACTATTGTGGGGTTTTGCGGGATGAGGGTTTATTGTTATTTATGGAACAGGGTTTTCAGTTCATGGGGATAAGGGTTTGGATTTTTTTGGGGCTGAGGGTTAATGGATTTTATGCTTTGTCATATAATTAATTTTCGTTTGAAGGATTTGGGTTTTTTGGGGCTGAGGGATTAAGGTTGTTTTTAGTTTAGGATTTAGGGTTTTTTTGGACTGAGGGTTTAGGGGTTTTGGTTCTATGGGATTGTGGTATCTTGAGGATGAGTGTTTATGAGTCATCGGGGAAAGGCTGGATGGTTCTTCTTGGTTGAGTTTTTACGATTTTTTGGGATTGAGGGTTTTTGGGATAAGGGTTTCCGTTATTTTGGGACTGACTATTTTGGGTTTTAGTGAAAAGGATATATGTTTTTATTAGGGTTTTGTGTTTTTTGGGGCATGGGTTTTTGGTTTCTTGGTGGTGAGGGTAATGGTTTTTTGGTGTCAATGGTTTTGGGTTTTTTGGATTTGAGAATTTAGGAATATTTTGGAATAAGGGTTCAGGGGTTTTGGGGATGAGGCTTTATGTTTTTTAGGGATGATTGTTTAGTGGATTTCAGGGATGTTTGTTTTGGGGTTTTGGGTCTGAGGGTTTATTGTTTCTAGGGGATGAGGTTATTTGGTTTTTTTGTAGCCTAGGGTTTTTGATAATTGGAGATGAGGTTTTTTGGTTTTTTCTTAATAAGAGTTTTGGTAATTTATTATATGGGTTTTTATGGTTTTTTGGGGAAGAGGGTATATGTTCATAAAGGGATGATTGTTTACAGTTCTCTAAGGATTGGGGTTTAGCATTTTCATTAGTTGAGGGTTTAGGGCTTTCTAGGGATGAGGGATTATGGTTTTATTTGGGTGAGGGTTTATGCTTTTTGGGGGTGAGAGTTTAAAGACTTTTTATTGAGGGTGTATGTTTTTGGGGGGATGGGGTTTTAGGGTTTTTTATATGTGAGGGATTTTAGTTCTTTAGGTCTGAGTGCTTATGGTGTTTTGAGGGTTTCAGTTTTCTTTAGGCTAAGGGTTTAGAAGTTTATTGGGGAAGAGTTTTCAGGGTATTGGGGGGTCAAGGGATTATGATTTTTGGGATCTAGGGATTAGGTTATTAGTGGTTGAGGATTTAGGGTTTTCTGGGTCTATGAATTTAGTATTTTTTGGGACAACCCTTTAACATTATTAGTGGAATAGTGTTTATAGTTATTTATGGGTGAGGGGTTATGTTTTTTTGGGGAAAATGATTTAGGGTTATAAAGTGAAGGAGAAATAGGTTATTTTTTAGATGAGGTATTAGGTTTTTAGGGATTAGAATTTAGTGTGTTATGTCTTTAGGTTTTGGGGTTTTTTATGTCTCATGGTCTATGGATTTTGGGGCAGAGGGATTAGGTATTTTTGGGGCTGTGGGTTTGTGGCTCTGTGGGGATGAGGCTTTAGAATTTTTTGGGATGAGGGTTACGTTTTTCTCAGTGATAAGGTTTTAGGGTTTTTCTGGCTCATGGTTTTAGGGTTTTTTTGGGTTTGAGTGATTGAGTATTTTTATTATAAGTTTATACTATTTTATAGGGATCAGATTTTTGGGTCATTATGTATGAAGGTATGTGGGGGTTTCTATTTTGGATGATTATTTAGTGTTTTTGTGGGATGGGGTTTTATGGTTCAATAAGAATGAGGGTTTGGGTGTATTTAGGTCTTATGTTTTATGGTTTTTGGAGGTAGAGGATTTAGTGTTTCAGGATTATGGGGTTTAGGGATATTTGGGGATGAGGGTTTGGGGATTTTTTGGGGCTGTTGGTTTAGGTGTTTTAAGGCTGACATTTTATATTTTTTTGGTAAGAGAGTTTTGGTTTTTTTGGGGCTTAGTTTTTGTGATTTTGAGTGATGAGGTCTGGTTTCTTTGGGAGTCTTTGAGATTTTTAGGTTAAAGCGTCTATGATTTTTTAGGGAGGAAGGTTTAGTGATTTTTTTGGTATTCAAGGTTTCAGGTTTTCTGTGGTAGAGAGATTTTCATTTTCTTGGTTGAGTGTTCTAGGATTTTTGGGATACATGTTTTAGGATTTTTAGGATTGAAGGATTATTTATTTTGGGGTCAATGGTTTATATATTTTATAGAAAAGGTTTTAAGGTTTTTGGGGATGGGTTTGTATGGTTTTTTGGGGGTATGTGTTTATGATTTATTGGGTATGAGGATTTGCTGTTTTTTGGGCATGCGGGTTTTGAGTTTTTAGGGATGTGGTTTTGGGTTTATTGTGGATATGGGATGTGGTTTTTTACTAGCGGTTTGGGGTTTCAAGTATTGGATTGAGGTTTCTAGGGATTAGAGTTTAGGGTTTGTAGGCGATGTGTATTTAGTGTTTTTTTTGGATAATGATTAAGTGTTTTATGAAGCTGATGGTTTAGGGTTTGTTGGGGATGAGGGTTTGGGGTTTTCTCGGGATTGATGGTTTCAGTTTATTTGGGGATGGGGTTTAAGGTTTTTTTAGGTTGAACCTTTCATGTTTTTTGGGGGATAAGGGTTTTTTTATTTATATGGAAGAGGGTTTAGGGTTTTTTTGGGGCTGAGGCTCTTGGTATTTTTGGGGATGAGGGATTATTGTTTTCTGGGGATGTGAGCATGTGTTTTTTTAGGATTATTCTTTTTGGTTTTCTAATTCCCAGGGTATATAGTTTTTTATGACAGAAGGTTAGTGTTATTTGTGGATGGGAGTTTATGGTTTTTTGGGAAAAGTGTTTAGTATTTTTTGTCCATGGGGGGTTTTTTTTTTGGTGAAGTGGTTTTAGAGTCTTTTAGACCTCATGGTTGTAGATTATTTGTGGAAGAGGTTTTGGGTTTTTTTGGGGGAATGAGCATTAAGGTTTTATGGAGTTGTGGGATTTGGGTTTTTTCAGATGTGGGTAAGTGGTTATTTGGGGATGAGGGTTTGGTATTTTTGGGGTAGAGGCATCATGGTACTTTTTTGGGGGTGAGGGTTGATGTATTTTAGGGATGAGGGTATTTAGTTTTCTTGTGGAATATGTTTTGGTTTTTTACGGGGATCAGGGTCTGGGTTTTGTGGGGCTGGGTGATTGGGGTATTTCAAGTCTGAGGATTTAGGGTTTTCCCTACGAATAGTATGATGTTTTTTTGGGGGGGGGAGTGTAAAGTATATTTAGGGTATGGGGTATATATTTTTGGGGGGTGTGTTTTGATGAATTTTTGGGTATTAGTTTTTTTTATGGGGTTGGGGGTTTCAGGATTTTTGGACCTAGTGTTTAGTGTTTTATGGGATAATGGATTAGGGTTTTTTGAGGATGGGGGTTTGAGTTTTTTGGGATTAGGTTTTAGGGTTATTTGTAACTATGGGATTGGATTTCTCTATAGCTGGGGATTTATGGTTTTTAAGGATATAACTGTTAGTGTTTCATTGGTGATGATGGTTTGTGTTTTTTTACAGATGAGGGTTTATGGTTTTCCTATGTTAGATGGTTTGGGGTTTTTTAGGGCTGAGGCCATGGTGTTTCATGGGGATGGGGGTTTAGTGTTTTTTTGGTGCTAAGGGTTTGGGAATTTTTGAGGAAGAGGGTTTGGGGTTTTGGGACTGATGGTTTATGTTTTTTTGGAATTTAGTGTCATGTTTCTTTGGGATGATGATTTAATGAATTTTAGTATTAGGGGTTTAGGGTTCTTTTTGGTTGATATTTTAGCGGTATTTGGAATCAAGGGTCTAGGTTTCTTTAGGAGGAGGGTTTCAGGTACTTTGGAGAAGTGGTTATAGGGTATTTTGGGGCTGAGTGTTGTAGGATTTTTAGGGATGATGGTTTAGTGTTTATTTGGGATTATTTTTTTGGGTTTTTTTGGGTCTGAGAGTTTATGGTTTTTTGGGGTCGACGGTATAGGGGTTTTTGAGGCTGAGGGATTGTGTTTATCTAGGGAAGATGGTTTAATTATTTTTCATGGATGAGGGTTTAGGGATGGATGTGATTGAGGGTTTATGGTTCTGGGGGGTTGAGGGTTATGGGTTTATTATGGATGTGGGTTAATGGTTTTTTGGGGAAGAGGGTTTAGATATTTATTGTGGCTGAGGGATTATGTTTTTTAGGGATAGGGGTTTATGGTTTTTAGGGATGACAATTTAGTGTTTTTGGGGATGGGGGTTATGGTTTTTTGGATCTCAGGGGTTAGGAATTATGGGGATGATGGTCAAGGGTTTTTTGAGGATATGGATAATAGTTTATTGGGGAATGGGGTTTATGGTTTTTTGGAGATGATTGATTATTATTTTTGGGGGTTAGGGGTTGATGGTTTTTTGGGATGTGGAATTATTGTTTTCTAGGGATGATATTTTTGTTGTGGATGAGGGTTTATATTTTTTTTGGATGTGGGTTTAATTTTTTTGGGATAAAAAATTAGGTTTTTATGGTTTTGGGGGTTTTGGAATTTTTTAGGGATTTGAGTTTTCATTTTTTTTGTTGATGTGGGATTAATATATTTTTGGGACAAGTGTTTAGGGTTTTGGTGATTAGAGTTTCGATGGTTTTTGGGCAGATAGTTATGTGCTTTTTAGGGAAGAGGGTTTAGTGTTTTTTTAGGGCTGATGGGTTAGGGTATTTTGGTTGAGGTTATTAGGTTGAGGGTTTATAATATTTTTGGGATGAGTGTTTTGGGATTTTTTGGGCATAGGTTTTTGGGGTTTTTGGAGCTATGGGATTACTGTTTTTTGGGTAGATGGATTAAAGGGTTTATTGTATTGAAGGTTTTGTGTTTTGTGTGGATAATTGTTTTGGTATTTATAGGGGTAATTGTTTCTAGTATTAAGAGGATAAGTGTTGAGGGTTTTATGGTGGTGAGGGTTTAGAAGTTTCTATGGATGATGGTTTAGGATTTTTATTGGATTCGGGTTATTGGTTTTCCAGGATTGTGGGTTTATATTTTATTTGGCCTATGTGTTTAGGGTTATTTTGGTGTGGAGGGTCTTTTGTTTTTGGTGATACTGGTATGGGGTTTTTTGAGTATAATTGTTTAGGGGTTTTGGTGATGAGGTTTTAGGGTTTTTTTGTTTTGAGGGTTTAGAGTTTTATGGCGATGAGGTTTTTGGGTTTTATGGTGATGTAGTTAAAGAATTTTTTTGGGGATGACGATTTATGGTTTTATAGGGGTGAGGGTATATGGTTCTCTAGGGAAGAGGCTTTATCATTTTTTAAAGATGAGGTTTTAGGTTTTTCTATGGCTGAGGGTTTAGGGTTATCCAGGTTTGATGGTTTAGTGTTTTTTGAGGATAAGGGTTTAGGTTTTTGTAGGTTCGAGGGTTTAAGGTTTTATCGGCCTGAGGGTTTAGGATTTTTTGGGGCTGATTGTTTTGTGTTTTTTAGGGGGTTGGGGTTTATGTTTTTTGGGATAAGAGATTATGGTTTTTTGGGTGGAAGTTGAGTGTTTTTTGGGGATGAGTGTTTCTGATATCTTGATATTAGGTTTTAGG
The DNA here is from genome assembly GCA_963277665.1 of Viscum album. Lineage (NCBI taxonomy): Eukaryota > Viridiplantae > Streptophyta > Magnoliopsida > Santalales > Viscaceae > Viscum > Viscum album. The sequence continues at coordinate 1,554,005,943 of OY728156.1, forward strand.
GTTTTTTGAAAGAGTTTTTAATATTCTTTCTGGATGAGGTTTTAGTGTTTTGGAGGTGATGGTTTAGTGCTTTTTGGCGATAACCATTTAGGTATTTTGTGGTTGAGTGTTTAGGGTTTTTTGAGGATGTGGTTTTAGGTTTTTTTGGGGTGTTGGTTTAGGATTACTTTTAGGATAATGGTTCTGTGTTTTCTTGGGATGAGGGTTTTGGGTATTTTGGAGAAGTGGGTTTAGGTTTTTTTGTGGGTGAGAGTTTACAATTTTTTTTTGGATAATGGTTTATGGTTTTTGGGACTAAGGTTTTTTGTTTTTGGGGGGATGATGGTTTTAGTTTTTTGGGGGATGGGGTTTTAAGGTTTTTTGGAGATGAGGGTTTAGGATTTTTTTGGATGAAAATTTCCAGTTTGATGTGGTAGAGGATTAACGGTTTTTGGGGGATGGGTGTTTATGGTTTTTCAGAGTATTGGGTTTGGGGTTATTGGTGGGAATGTGTTAGGGTATTATGAGAATAAGGGTTTATGGTTTTTTGGGATGTGGGTTTAGGGATATTAGGGAAAAGTGTTTATTGTTTTTTATGGATGAGGGTTTAGGGTTTTATGGAATAAAGGTTTAGTATATATTATGCATGAGGGGTAAAAAAATTTTAAGGATAGAATGTATGGTTTTTTGGTGCTGAAGGTTTAGGGTTATTTGGGATGAATATTATGATTTTTCATTGGGATGTGGTTTTACTTTTGGGGCTATAGTTTTTAGGGTATTCTAGGGTAGATGATTTGGGATTTTTTGGGGATGAGGGATTAGGCTTTTTTGGGTATGAGGGTTTAGGAGTTTTTTTGGGGCGGAGGGTTTTTGGTTTTTGGGGGTTGAGGGTTTAGTGATTTTTATGAGGGTTTTTTGTTTTTTTGTGAGTGATAGTTAGTGGATATTTTTTGGAAGAGTGATTAGGTTTTTTGGGGATGAGGGTTTGGGGATATTTGGGGATGAGTGTTTATTGTTGTATGGGATTATGGTTTTGTGGTTTTTTGGGGATGAGAGTTTATGGTTTATTGGGGGCTACGGATCTAGGTTTCATGAGTTCAAGGGTTTATGGTTTATTGGGTTTGGAGGTGTGAGGTTTTTTGGGGAAATTTTTTTTCTGAATTTTTTGGACGAGAGTTTATGGTTTTTTGGGGATGAGGTTTTAGGGTTTTTGTGGTGGAGGGTAAGGTTTTTTTGGGCTGAGGGTTTATATTAATTGTGGGATTAGGATTTGGGGTTTTTCTGGATAACTATGTAGGGTTTTTGGGTATACGGGTTTAGTTTATTTGTCCATGATGGTTTAATGTTTATGTGGGATTATTTCTTATCATTTTTGGTTTTGAGTGTTTTGGATTTTTTTGTGCTATAGTAAGGGTGATTTTTTAACCTGGGTATTTAGGTTGTTTGGTGATGAGAGTCAACAGTTTGTTGGGGATTGGGGTTTATGTTTTTTTTTCTAAGGGATTATTGTTTTTGGGGTTGGTATTTAGGGTTATTATTAGATTAGGGTTCAGTGTTTTTAAGGCCAGGGATTGAGTTTTTTGTGACTAAGGATTTAGGGTTTTTAGGGAGAAGGGATTATGGTTTTATAGGAATATTGGATTTCGGTTATTGGAGGAAGAAAATTTAGAGTATATTTTTGAAAAGTGTTTAGGGTTTTTTATGGATGAATCTGTAGGGGGGGTTTTGGAAGATTGTTTAGTGGTTTTGGGGGTCGAGGGTTTACGGTTTGTTGTGGTGGGGGTTTGAGGATTGTTGGGGATTATGTTTTAAGGTTAATTTGGGGATACAAATTTAGGGTTTTGGGGATAACAGTTTATATTTTATAATTGTTGAGTGATTAGGTTTTTTTGAGGGGGATGTTTTTCAGTTTTTAGGCCGAGGGTTTAGGGTTATGCGGCTGAGGATTTAGGGTTTTTTTGGAACTGATGGTTTTTAGTTATTTTCTGTCTAAGGGTTTGGTATTTTTTTTATGGCTAATGGTTTATAGGTATTTGTGGATGAGGGCATTGGTTTTTTTGGGAGGGAATGGGATTATGTGTTTTTTGGGAAAAGGGTTTTGGGTTTGGTGGATTATGTTCTAGGGGATTTATTTGGAATGAGCATTTTGGGTTTTTTGGATTCATAGGGTTTGGATTTCATAGGGCTAGGGATTTATCGTATTAAAGGGATGAGGTTTTTCGGTTTTTTGGGGATGAGGGTTTAGGGTTTTGTGGGGATTAGTGTTTTGGGTTTTTTTTTCTGTGATGAGCTTCTGGGTATTTTTTAGGTTACATGTTTAGGGTTTTTTGGAGTTGAGGGTTTGGTGTTTTTTGAGATAAGGGTTTAGTCTTCTTTGGGGGTGAGGGTTTATAATTTTTTAGGGTAATAACTTTAGTGGTTTTGGGGATAATGTATTAAGGTTTTTTTAGGATGATGGATTAATGTTTTCTATTGAAGATGGTTTATGGATTTCTGGGACTTGGGGTTTAAGGTTTTTTGGGGTTTAAAGCTTTGATTTTTGTGGGGTTGAGGGTTTTGGGTTTTATGTGGATGGGGATTAAGAAATTTTTAAGGCTAATGGTTAAGTGGTTTTTTGGGGATGAGGGTATAAATTTATATTGGGGATGAGGGTCTTGGTTTTTTTTGTTTTTCAGCACTCGTGATATTTAGGGATGAGGTATTACGTTTTTTAGGTGTTGTGTGTTTAGGTTTTCCAGGGGATGAGGGTATATATTTTTGGTGGATTATGTTTTATGTTTTTTGGAGATGATTATTATTAGTTTTTTGGCTAGTTTTTTATAGTTATTTAGGGTTAAGTGTTTATATGTTTTGGGGAAAAGGGTTTAGGATTTTTTTTGTGATGAGGTTTTATGGTTTTTTTAGGTTGAGTGTTTATGGTTTTTGGGGGATGCAGGTTTATTATTTTTGGGACTATGGGTTTATGGTTATTGAAGTATAGGGTTTATAATTTATTGTTGTAGATGGTTTCCATTTTTTGGGGATGATATTTTATAATTTTCTTAAGGAAGAGGGTTTTGTGTTTTAAAGGATATGGGGGTTTATGGTTTTTTTCTGAGGGTGAATGGTTTTTTTTGGGAAAAGTGTTTACGATTTTTTAGGGATGACCATGTTGGGTTTTTTTGGGACTACGGTATTATTTTGTTTTTTGAGACTGATGGTTAAATAATTTTATGTGATGTGGTTTTAGGTTTTTTGGGGGTGAGTGTCTATGGTTTTTTGGGGTTGAGGCTTTAGGGTTTTTTGGGGACAAGGGTTTTGCATTTTTTTTACCTATAATGGTTTTGGATTTCTTGGGGCTAATGGTTTAGTGGTTTTGTGATGTAGGATTAAGTTTTTTGGGGTAGGGGTTTTTGGGTTTTTTGGATGAGGGTTTTTTATTTTTTTGGTTGAGGGTTTATGGTTTATTGGGGAAAAGGATTTATAGTATTTTGTGGATAATGGTTTCAGTTTTACTGGTTATGAGGTTTTAGGGTTTTTTGGGGTTCTTTGTTTAGGGATTTTTGAAGTTTAAGGAATGGGTTTTTTTGTGCCTGAGGGTTTATGTTTGTTTTAGGATAAGGTTTTTTGTATTTTATGGCACTTAGGGATTAGATTTATTTGGAGTTATAGGTTAAGGGTTTCATGGGGATGAGTGTTTAGGTACTTTTGGGGATGTGATATTAATTATTTAGGGGGATAAGGGTTTAAAGTGTTTTTGTGCTAATGAATTTGGGTTTTTATGATGGTTTATGGTATTATGGGGATGTGGTATATGATTTTTTTTTTGTAATTATGGTTTAATGTTTTTTTGGATGGAGGTTATATTATTTTTGGGTCTAAGGGTTTGGTGTTTTTTTGGGCTGTGAGTTTGATGTTATTTGGATTGAAGGTTTAGGGATTATTTCAGAAGAGGATTTTGGGATTTTGGGGATCATTGTTTAGTATTGTTGTCTAATTTAGGGTTTTTACTAGTATTGGTTATGTTTTTTCAAAGGTAATGCATATAAGCCTTGTTAGGGTTGATGGGTTTATAGTTTTAAATGGTAGAATATTATGGGTTTTTTGTGCATGTGGTGTTAGGGTTATTTTGGGGATACATATTTAATGTTTTTGGGGATGAAATTTTAGTGTCTTTTGGGGAATATGGTTTAGGGTTTTTTGGAGATCATTGTTTCAGGTTTTATATAGATGACGTTTTAGTGTATTTTCCGGATAAAGGTTTAGGTTTTTTTATTAGTTTTTATAGTTTTCTGAGTCTATGTATTTATGAATTTTTAGTTTTGAGGTTTTTGGGGGTTTGGGGGATCATGGTTTAGGGTTTTTAGGTTTGTTGGTTTATGGATTTTTACGACGATGGAGTAGGTTTTTCTAGGATGAAGGTTTAGGTTTTTTTTAGGATGAGGGTTTTGTAATTTGGGGGGATTAGGGTTTTTGGTTTTATGATTGAGGTTTTAGGGTTTTATTGGGATGAGGGTTTTGGGTTTTGGGGTTTAGGGTTTAGGGTTTTTGGGCTGGGTGTCTAGGTTTTTTCTGGGAATAGGGTTTAGTGTTTATTAGCGATGATAGATTATGTTTTTTGGTGCTTGGGGTTTTGAGTTTCTTGGTGATGTGGGTTTAGTGTTTTACTGGTACTAAGTGTTTAGTACGTTTTGGTGTGGTGGTTTATAGTTTTTTCGGGATAATATATTATGGTATTTTGAGGTATAGGGTTTATGTTATTTTTTGGATCACAACTTTGGGATTCTTTTTGGATCATGGTTTAGGGTTTTTTTTGGGTTGGGGGGGGGTTTAGGTTTTTAAGTGAATGAGGTTTCAGTTTTTAGGTCTGGGGTATAGGGTTTTTAGGTATAAGGTTTTATTGTGTTTGGGGTATGAGTGTTTAGGGTTATTTTGAATCTTACGGTTTATGGTTTTGTTCAACATAGGGTTTAGGTTTTTTCTATGTAAGGGTTTATGTTTTTTTTGTGACTGAGTGTTACTGATTTTTTAGTGCTATTGGTTTAGGGTTTTTTGGATAAGTGGTTAGAGGTATTTTATATGAAGGTATAGGGTTTTTGGGGATATGGGATTATGGATTTTTTGGGATTAGGATTTAGGGATTCTTGGTGATGAGGGTTTTGGGTTTTTACAGACTGAGGGATTACGGTTTTTGGGATGATTTTTTATAGTTTTTGGACATGAGTGTTTATTTTTTAATTTGGGATCACTGTTTTTTTGTGACGATGGTAAAGTATTATTTTGGTTTAAGGATTTAATTTTTTATGGGGATGATGGTTTGCGGGTTTTTTGGAAATATGGATTACTATTTATTTAGGATGGGAGTTAATGGGTATTTGGGGCTAGGATTTTAGGGTTTTTGAGTATGGGGGTTCAGGGTTTCAAGGGGATGGGGATATAGGGTTTTTCGGGGTTAGAGTGTAGAGTTTTTTAGGTTTGTTGGTTTTGGGTTATTTGTGGATGATGATTATGGTTATCTCAGATAGGGGTTTTAGGGTTTTTTGTGGCTAAGGGTGCATGGTTTTTGGGGCATAGGGTTTGTGGTTTTTTGAGGATGCGGTTTTATGAATTTTAGGGATTACAGTTAAATTTTTAATGAGGGGTGGGTTTATGGTTTAATAAGGATTGGTGTTTAGGGTTTTTGTGTCGTAAGGGTTTAGTGTTTTTCATAGATAACGGTTTAGGTTTTTTTTGATTTTGACAGTTTAGTGTTTTTTGGGGATGTGTGCTTCTTGTTTTTGATGGGATGATGGTTTTGTCTTTCATTGGGATATGGGTTTAGAATTTTTTGAGGATGAGGGTTTTGGGTTTTGGGGCTGAGGGTTTAGTTTTTTATTAAGGATGATGATATAGGGTATTTTGGGAAGAGGTTTTTGGGTTCTTTATGGGTAAGGGTTCATGGTTTTTCTCGCATAAGGGATTAGGGTTCTGTTAAAGCTTGGGGATTAGGGATTATTATGGCCAACTGAATATGGGCTTTTGGTGATGAGTGTATTGGGTTTTGGGGGCTATGGTTTTATGGTTTAATGGGATGAGATTTTATGGTTTTTTGTGGCTGATTGTTTTCACGTTTTATGGATGACAGATTATTTTATTTGGGATGATTCATTAGGTATTTTTGGGGCTATGTGGTTTGGTTTTTTGGGATGAGTATTAATAGTTTTTTAGGGATGATGGTTTATGGTTTTTTTGGATGAGTGTTTAACATTTTTCATTTATGAGGGCTTAATATTTTTGGAGGATTATTTTGGATTTTTGGTGGATGATGGTTTTGGTTTTTAAGGGATGAGGGTCAAAAAACAAATTGGGCTGTGGATTTTGGGTCTTCATGGTGTGATATTTACGGGGGCTTTTGTGGCTGAGTATTTATCTTTTTTAGGGATAAGGGTTTATGATTAATTGTGGGGGAAGGTTTATTTATTTTTAGAGATGTGGGATTAGCGGTTTTTTTGGGATTATGTATTAATATTTTCAGGGGATGAGATTTTTGGTTAATTTGGGATTGAGTGTTAATGGTCATTTTGGGTTATGGGTAATGTATTTTTTTAGTGATAATGGTTTTGGGTATTTGGGGTTGAGGATTTAGTGTTTCTGGGGATGATGGTTTATGATTTTTTGAGGGTTAGGTTTTAGAGTTATTTTGGGGTTGAGGGTCTAATTTTTTTAAATGATGAAGGGTTAGGGTTTTTTTGGTCTGTTGGTTTAGTTTTTTTGGGATGAGGTTTTAATGTTTTTTGGGGCTGAGGGTTTATGGATTTTGGGGGATATGAGTTAGTATTTTTTAGGGTTGATTGTTTTGGGGTATTTTGGGTTGAGGTTTTCTTTAGTTTTATAGTTTAGGGATTTTTGGGAAGCCTATTTAGGGTTTTTAGAGACTATTTTTAATGTTTTTTTTCGAGATGTGTGTTTAGTGTTTTAGGGGGATGCAGTTTTAGGGGGTTTTGGGGATACGTGTTTAGTGTCTTTGGAAATGTAGTTTTAGGGGTTTTTGGGACTGAATATTAAGGGTTTTTTGGGTAGTGGTTTTTAGGTTTTTTAGGGAAGGGGTTTTATGATTTTTTTTGGGGGTGGGAGTTTTTGGTTTATTGGCACTGAGTGTTATAAGTTTTTCTCGGGTAAAAATTTTATTAGTTTTCTTGGGATATGGGTTTAGGTTTTTTTTATCTGAGTGTTTAGGGTTTTTTGGGGTATAATGGTTTAGGGTTTAGAGATAAAGGTTTAAAGATTATTTGGGATTAGTGTTTGGGGTTATTTAGTGATGAGTTTTTATAGATTTTGAAGTTGAGTGTAGAGGATTGTTTTGGATAATGTTTGAGGGTTATTTGGGGATAAACGTTATTGTTTTATTGAGGTTGAGGATTGAAGGATGTTTTAGGATATGGGTTTAGGGTTTTTTGGGATGATGGTTACTTGGGGATTAGGATTGAGGATTCGTTGGGGTTGAGGATTTTGAGTTTTTTTGGGAATAGGGATCAATATTTTTGGGGGATGATGTTTGAGGGTTTTTTGGGGCCAAGGGTTGAGGGTTTTTGTTTTTGTAGGCGGTTCATGTTTATTGGGGTTTTGGGGTTGAATGTTTTTTAGGCTACGGGTTCTGGGAATTTTGGGTATCAAGGATTAGTGTTTTTTTGGTGTTGTGGGTCCGCGTTTTTTTGGGATGTGGGTTCATTGTTATTTTGGGATAATTGTTCTTGTTTTCAAGTTCATTCATTTTTGGGGCTGAGTGTTATGGGCTTTTACTACTACGGGTTCAGGATGTTTTCATATGAGCATTCAGGTTTTTTTGGGGTTGTGGGTTTATGGATTTTTAGGGAATTATATTTATGGTTTTTAGGGATGATGGTTCAATGTTTCTTGAGGATAAAAATTCAACATGTTTTTTGGGATGGGGGTATATGTTTTTAATGGGTGAGGTTTCCGTGTATTTTGGGATGATGTTTTATGTTTTTTAGGACTATGGGTTTTTTATTTTAGGGATGAGGGTTTAAGGATTTGTGGGGAAGAGAGTTTAGTGTTTTTTGGGGATAAGGTTTTTTTGGGTATGACATTTAGGTTTTTATGGGTTGGGGGTTGAGTTTTTCCTATGGATAATTATTTATGATTTTATGGGGATTAAGATTAAGTCTTTTTGGTGGTCTAGTGTTGAAGGAATTTTTGGGGTTGTTGGTTGTGGGGTTCATTTGGGATTAGGGTTTATGGATCTATGGGGATACAGTTTTAGTGCTTTCAAATGATGAGTGTTTAGGGTTTATTGGGTATTAGGGTTGATGGTTTTCTGTGGATTAGGGTAGAGGGTTTTTTTTGGAAGGTGGTTTTATGGTTTTATTGGGGATGATTGATTATTTATTCTTTACAATGACGTTATATAGGGTTTTTTTGCTAAGGTTTTATAGATTTTGGAGTTAAACATTTTGAGATTCTTGTAGATAAGGATTATTTTTTAGGATGAGTGTTTAAGTTTTTTTGGGGTAGAGAGTGGATGTTTTAGGGGGATGAATATTGAGGGATTTGGGGGGTCAGGTTAATGGTTGATTGTTTTTTGGGGATGAGGGTTGACAATTTTTTGGTACTGATTGTTTTGAGTTTTTTAGTGATGAGGGTATATGATTTTTTAGGGCTGAGGGTTAAGGGGTTTTTTGTTATGAAATCTGTTGATTAAATTGATTTGATTGTATGTGTGTATAATGATTTGTAAGGCCCAGTTATGGATGAAGGATTTAAGAAAGTTAATGGGACAATGGGAACTGATAATGCTATAATAAAAGGACCAAAACCAAATGGGAAATCATGGAAGTTAAAAAAAAGGCTTATTATCACCCTTATTTTAGGCCTAATGAAATTCATGAAGCCAAATCCGCGTTTTTCATAAATATTGGAAATCATATCCCACATGGAGATTCTAGATGGGCATATTTGCACAAAAAAGAAAAATTCAGTGGACTTGGTACTCGAAGTCAAATCTAGTGGGAGATGTATGGAAAGAGATTTACTACTTTTAAAAAAAAGTTCGTTCTTACCATTTATATTTCTGATTTTATGGGTATAATTTAGGCATAAACTTTATGGATTGAGAGTATTATTCTCTTGACAATTGTTTCCCCCCATTTATATAAAAACTAACCCCCATGAAACTTGTATCTCATTCCATATTTTTTTAGTTATATATGTTTTTTATCTATTGTGTTGGGATTGATCTAATTATCCCCAAAACCCTTGTGCATTCATTCCTTATCTATCTATATATTTGACCGGTTATCCAAGATCAAAAGTACCATATTTCATGCCTTAATCTAAGTGCATTGTTGTTTGGATTTTCATTCAAATCAGTACCTTGAGAGACTTTTTATGTAGTACGTCACACTGTATATAGTGATTTTGGATTACTTTCACATGCTATAAATAACCATTATCCAACACTTTTCCACCCACCACATCCTTCAGCCACCACTCTATGCCTTGAATATTAGGCCAACCCATGCATATAACATTAATTTTTACCAGCGTTATGGTTAACATGGTATGAATATACCCCCTCATTTACATTACTTTTATACTTAACCTTATTATCATCCAACATATCCACCCACTCAAAAAAATCCATAAAACTTGTTTTCATTGAAAACATCCATATTTTTCCTATTCATTGAATGATCAAAATATTTTTTCATTAATCCAATTATTCATCCATACTCATTTTAAATTTGTTTCATTATATTTTAATTGTATCTGAAAAAAATAAAATTCAATCAACTCATCATTTTATCATTTACATGATAAATAACATTCTTTCATTGAGATATTAAAAATATATTTTCTTACCCTATAATCATCATCTTTTTCTTTAACAAAATATGAAATAAATACTATTGTGAGATATGAAAAAATAGTAGATTATTTATTTATATCTTCATTATTTACATTAGTAGCACTTTCTGTTTCAATAAATCACATTATCTATCATTTTTCTTCAATACTATAACTTATTTGGGTGAAATGGTTATTAGTTTTTCTTATTATGTATAACAAAAAATATCAATTTATTATATCCATAATCCATCTTCCACCATTTATCAATATTTTATACCCTTTTTCCACTCTTTAATAGTTTGTAACACATTACTATTGAATCGGGTTGTGTTAAACTCTCCCAAATTAAAATATTGATTTTGGAAGGATTACTAGCATATGATCACCCGAAATAGGTTTCTGATTTCATAAGAGCTTGGGATTTGAAGAGAGTGTTATTTCATGAGTGATATAAGATGAAACCAATTTATTGAGTGTGTATCATTATGTGCATGAGTTCTTAAATATTGTTTGAGTTAGTTTCTATCCTCATGTGTGTGACTGTGGACATATTGTGTGAGTTAGTGTGTATCGTTGTGTGGGGGTGTTTGTGTACATATTCCATGTGTTTGTGTACCCTAATGTGTGTGTATATTTGACTGTGTTTGTGTGTTTTTTCTATGTGTGTTTGGATCATTTTTTTCTACCTATGTTTGTTTGTGGGTTTTTACATATTATAGAAGAAAATATTTGGAAGATAATTTCCCATGATAGCGATAATGGAAGTAAAAGTATATCTCCTACACAAAAATCCAAAAAATATAAAATATATGATTCTGTGAGATTTTTTTTGAATCTTCTGGATATAATTTTAGAGGTTCTACATGAGATGAATGAAACCCCATAGAGTAAACTAATTCAAAGGGTGATCAATTATAACCCCCAATGTGCTTTGATACCACATCATCATGCATCATTGATTAGTTGATAGGTGGCTTTAATGATTCTTTGGAGGATGTCCCACAACAGAGGATGTTGTACCACGGAAAAATATGAGGATAGAAAAGACTATATGAAGGTCAACTCCTTGGAGGTATTAATGTTAAAATCTCTTCTATTCATGGAATGATTAATCTAAAAGTGTGCATGGAGTGGGACATTTGGACTTAGATAGTGTATTCATTTCATGGATATTCCAAGGAGGAAATTTTCAAATATTCTTACCTAAAATTTTATAATTATTAATTTTTTTGTTATATCTAATGGAAATGTTCATATCTATTTAAATAATACATAAAATAAACACTTTGGAGGACAAGATGTTATCCATATTTAAGTGGTGTTCTCCCTCAAATAAAAATAGTGTTTTTCAAAACAAGAATTTGTGGCTCACTCAAATGAGTAATGGTGATGGATATTTATAAAATAAGTTGTAAATTTCAATGATATAATCATGAATTCATAGGGATCCATATTAAAAATTGTGAAACGTTCTTTCACTAGCCTAATCAGGACATTGTCGATCAAGTGGAGAAGTACCATCATGTGGACATACTAGATATCATCAATATAGCCCCCAATATTGAGAAGCAAAGAAAAATGGGGAGAAACATGAGCAAACCCACTTCCTCATTCATTATCATTAAAAAACAATTCAATAAAATTGGTGAATCATAAAATCAAAAATATTTAGTTGATTTTATAAGTGACAAGGTAATTCATCAGCCTAAAAACCTACTTTTGTGGATAACCAATTGAGAAATCAAGATATTTGATGTTTCAACTGTCATGTAATGGGTCACATAGATATTGAATGCCTAAACGGGTGCACCATAACCATAATAAATATAGAGAAAGGGATATAAATAAATAAATATTAGAGGATGAGTAAGTGGATTACCAAAAAATGACAATGAAAAATCTATGGAATATAGTGATCTTCTCATCAAAAGGTGGGTTTTGAGTGATCAAATGATGTCCTATGTGATGGAGAATATGGAAAATTGTTTCATTATGTATTCCAAATAACTAGGTTGGAAAATAATGACATTATTGATGGAGGATGTTTTAGAAATGTGGAAATAATTGAGTATGTGGAGAAGACGTGACTACCAAATTGGAAGAACCAATATCTTTACCAGCTTCTGCGGTTGAATGATTATAGAGAAATGAGTGTTACCGAATAGGTGAAGGTATTACTCACCATTTATAGATACAATGATGAGTTATTTTTCTATGTTATTCTTATAATATCATTCCATTTTTTATGGGTTGACCAAGGTAGTTTTGTGGATGTGTGACACATGGTGATTTACTAAACAATCTATCTTTTATACTATGAGGGGAACCTCTAACCCTTATCATGGTGTCCCCCAATTTTTTTTTGGGAAATTACATTTTTATAGAGATGAAAAAAATATTAACGACGAATAAATGATAGAAAATTTAGAAGAATAGAATTCGGTGAGAGATGATAACAAGAGAAGAAAACATATTGAGTTGAATGGGAGATCAAGAAAGAAAGGATAATTAATTGTGTAGAAAAGCTTGATGAGGAAAGAGAAAATATAGGTTAATGATGGTTTTTTTTATGGAAAAACCTCGATGTAATTATTTTCAAAGAGAAAATTCTATACACTAACTACTTCACACCTTCTTTTTCAAATGTTTTGGAATCATTGTAATAGGTGTATGATGGTGTCATTCTTGATTATGAAACTCTGTGTCTTTCACCTATTATAGAGATAAATGAAATTCACAGTTCTAATAGAAATATCATGTGTCAAAAATATTAGAAGGATTTTCTAGAGCATGTAGAGTTTTCTTATAAAATGGTATATCACCGTATAATTCAATTTTATATATCTAGAACTGATTTTTTTGTGTATCCTACGTACCCAATTAAAAAAATTTAATTTCCTTTATATGAAATTATATATAAGATAAAAAAATTATAGGTTATGAAACAATCTGATAAATCAAATAAGATTGATAGGTTTTTAATGAAATGGGCATCAATGGTCATGAAACACGGATATGTACCATAATTGTCCCTTGAAAAGATTGATTACAAGATCACATTTCATGGTGAGTACAACATTATTTTTAAAGTTCATTTTCAAACATTTCAACATATTCAGATGTACCTAATGAAGGTATTAGGTAAAATCCTAGTAAATATGTTGAGAATGTTGTATAACTAGTTGATGGCATTTACATGATGTCAATTGTGGAGATAGAGTTGTAAGGATTGGTTACACAAGGGATTTTATATAGACTATAAGTGGAAATGGTAGCCCATTTTACTAAATTAAAAGGATAAACCCCATGGTTCATGAATGGAAGAGGAAAATGGGTTTGTTATCACAATTATTTAGCCCCAAAATAGAATTATTAATCTTATAACCTACGGTTTCATAATGTTTTGAAAGTAATTTCCATTGAGAAATTCTGAAAGGGAATATTTGGACAATATATTCATATCAGGAGGGCTAATTACACAATGTACACTCTGGTGGGATATGGGTGTAATGTATTGTGATACATCTCAAAAAATATTTCATTATCCATTATATTTTTTATCATTAAGGGTACATTGATATATAGCCCTTATAACTAAAGGGTATTGGACCCTTGACTGTTCTATCACACCTTATCAATGAAAATTCACCCCCATGGAACATTTATTTCATTACAAATTGTATTATAGAGATCAAAATGTATTTCTTTATGTTGTTTATGTATTGTTTTAACTACATCAATTTTACTTGGGCATTATTCCACGATCTATCTATATATTAGATCTGTGATCCCTGATCATTATTATCAGAATTTTTTTCATGAAACCAAGATCATTGTTGGTTGGAATGGCCATCACTTCCATCCTTTCATTTTGATGTTTATATAGTAGGTCACACTCCATATAGAGTGGTTAACTACCTACACCATATATCCATACGCATCATCTGACCCATATCCCAGAACACCATCCTTTATTTTCTACCCCACATCATGAAGACCAGGGCACCCTATGCTTAACAAATCATTTTGGGATGCGGTTTTAGAGTTTTTTGGGTATTAAGGTTTATGGCTTTTTTTTGGTTTGGGTGGTTGAGGGTCTTTTAAGATTTAATTTTTTTTGTCATGAGGGTTTAGTGTTTTTTAGGTTGGGGTGAGTGTTTTTTTATGAGGGTTGATTGATTTTTGGGGGATGTATTTTTAGTATTTTTTAGGGTGGAGGTTTTACGGATATTGAGGCGAATATTTTATGTTTTTCTATGTATGTGTGTTGGGTGTCTTATGGATTATTGATGGGGGTTTTTAGGGGCTAATGGTTGGGGGGTTTTGAGGCTAAGGATTTATAATTTTTTTGGGGATAAGGGTTGTGGGTTATCGTGGGATGAGAGTATAGGTTCTATTGTGGATGATGTTTTGGAATGTTTTGGTGTATTTGATTTGTATATTTTAGTCAAGGTGGGATTATAGGGTTTTGGGTTGTGGGTTGGTTTTTTTCTCGGGAAGAGGGTTGGGGAATTTTAGGGGTTAATGGATGGGTTTTTTTGGGATATAGGGTGTAGGATTTTTTTATAAATGGGGATTTAGGTATTTTTTGTGCTTAGGTTTCATTTTTTTTCTTGGGAAGTGGTTTGAGGGACTTTTGTGGATGATCATTTAGTGTTTTTTAGAGCCAAGGGTTGAGGGTTCCTTTTGTTAGAGAGTTGTGGTTTTTTTGGGTTTGGAGGTAGGGGGATTTAATTGGATAATGGTTGAGTGTATTTTGGTGACTAGTTTTGAGAGTTTCATATGGCTATTGGTTGAGGTTTATTTGGGGAAAAGGGTTGAGAGTAATTTGGGGATGTAGTTTTTGGGGATGGTGGTCTATGATTATTTGAATTTTAGGGTTTTGGGTTTCTTTAATATGATATATGTTTTTTTCGTTAGAGTTGTGTGATTTTGGGGAATAATATTTTAGGTTTTTGGGGGATGAGGGTTTTGGCTTTTGGGGGTTAAGGGATCATTTTCTTTGATTTATTTGGGGTTTTGGGGGAAGAAGATTTATGGTTTCAGGGTTCGTGGGTTGATGGTTTCTTTTGGTGCTGTGGGTTTAGTGTTCTTGGGGATGAGAGATTAATTTTTTTGTGATGAGGGATTACGGTTTTTTGGTGTTATAGGTTTTGAGTTTTTTGGGGATTCTAGTTTATCGTTATTTTGGGACAGTGGATTATTGTTTTTTAGGTGGAAGGTTTAGTTTTAACTGGGGTTTAGGATTTGGGGATTTTTTTGTTTGAGGATATAGTGATTTTTCAGATGGGGTTTTAGTGTTTTTGGGGGGATAAGTGTTTTGGTTTTTTTGGTTATGATGTTTTAGGGTGTTTGTAGATGTTCATTTAGGGATTTTTGGAGTTTGGAATTTTGGTTTTCTTGGGGATGAGTGTTTAGGAATTTTTTGGGGCAGTGGGTATTTGTATTTTTGGGTATGTGGTTATGGTTTTTTTGTGGATGTTAGTTTATGTGTTTTTGGGGGATGATGATTTAGGGTTTTGGGGGGATGATTTTTTAGGGTTATTTGGCGATAAGGATTTCAGTTTGGGGGCAGGGGGTGATGGATTAGGTTTTTTAGTGCTGAGAGTTTAGAGTATATGGGATATATGGTTTTATGATCATTTTGGGGTGAGGTTTTAGGATTTTCTTGGGATAAGGGTTTAGGTTATATTGGGGAAGAGGTTTAGTGTTTTTGGAGGGTTGTGTAATTACGGTCTTTGGGGAAAATTGTTTTGTGGTTTTGGCGCCATCGTGTTTATATTTATCTGGGAGATGGTTTGGGGTTTTTGGGGAATGGGTTTATAGGTATTTTGGGGATGAGTGTTTTCTTTCTTTTGGGATAAATATTCTGGGTTTCTGGGGGATAAGTGTTGATGGTTTTTAGGATTGATGGTTTACTATATTTTGACATGAGGATTTACAGTTTTTTGACTCAGGATCTAGGGTTTTTTGGTATGGGGTTTTACTGATTTGTTAGGATAGTTGTTTAGGGTTTTTTGGGGTTGTAAGATTCAACTTTATTAGGGCTGTGTGACCATATTTTTAGTTGAAGTGGGTTCAAGTTATTTTGTGGGTGGGCGTTTAATGTATTATTTGGAGGATGGATTAGGGTTTTTTTGATGCTAAGTTTTTTGATTTATAGAGCATTAGGGTTTAGGTTATTTATGGGAAAGGGTTTAGGGTTTCATGGGGTTGAGTGTTTGGGGGTTTTTTTATAGTGACCATTAAATGTTTTTTGGGGATGAGGGTATTTGGTGTTTTAGGAATGTGGGATTAGGAATTTTTAGGGATGTCGTATTAAGTTTTTTTATGAGGGTTTAAGGGTTCTTTGGGGTTGAGTGTTTATGATTTTCTTGGGATGATGGTTTCAACATTATTATGGATGAGGATAGATGTTTTTTTGAGAGGGGAGTTTTGGGTTTTTCAGGGATATGTTTTAAATGGTTATTTCAAATAGTTTACTGTTTTGGGGGAAGAAGGTTTATGGATTTTTATGGTTAAGGGTTTATCAGTTTTTGGTGATGGGGGTTATTGTTTTTTAGATATTGTGGTTTATGGTTTTATGGGGATGAGGTTTTTGTGTTTTATATCATTTATGATTTAGGGTTTTATTGATTTAGGGGATAGGGTTATTTGGGTTTAATAATATTGGGTTTTCTGGTGTTGAGGGTTTAGGGTTTTTTGGGATGAGTGTTTAAGGATTTTTCTTGGAAATGAGGGTTTAGGTTCTTTTTGGGATGTGTGTTTTTGTGTTTTTGGGATGTGTGTTTTGTTGTTTTTTCAGATGTGGGATTATTTTCAAATGAGCCATTGGTTTTAGGTTTAATTTTTGGGTTGAGGGATTTTGATTTTTTGGGTCATAGGGTATTAGGGATATTTTGGGAAAATGGTGGTGGAATTTTTGGGGATAGGGGACTATAGATCTTTAGGGTTGCATGTTGAGCGTTATTTGGGTATGAATGTTGATTGTTTTTTATGGATGAGGGTATGGGGTTATTTATATTGAATGATGTTTTTTTATTTGGGTTGAGGGTTGAGAGTTTTTTGGGGGCTTGAGGATGACTAGGTTTTACTGTAGAGGGTTTAGTGTTTTGGGGATTAAGTTTAGAAACCTTTTAGAGCTGAGGGTAGAATGTTTGTGTGGTTTATAGTGGAGTGTTTTTTGGGGGAGTGGTTTTGTGGTTTCTTGGGGAAGAGTTTAGTGAGTTTTTATGGGATGAGTATTTAGGTTTTTTTTGGGATGAGGGTTTATGTTTTTTAAGTTTTGAGGGATTGATGTAATTTGGGTCTTCGGGTTTAGTGTTTTTTTGTTGAGTGTTGGGAGATTTTTTTGGCTAAGGGATGATGGTTTTATGAGGATTAGGGATTACATTTTATTGGTGGTGATGGTGGATGATATTTTTGGGGGTGACGGTTTATGTTATTACGTAGATGAGTCATGAGGGGTTTTTTGGTCTGAGGGTTGTGGGTTTCTGGGGATGAGGTTGTACGGTTTGTTTTAGGATGAGAGTATTTGTTTTTTTGTGGATAAATGTTATTGATTATTAGTTTTCGGAGATGAGGGTTTATGGTTTTTTGAAATATGAGTTTAGAATTTTTTATGGCTATTGTTTTAGATATTTTTGGGAGATGTGGCTAGATAGTTTTCTGTGAATGAGGGTTAAGGGTTGAGAGTTTTTTTGGTGTTAAGGCTTAAGGGTTTAATGCAGTTGAGGGTTGAGGTTTTTAGGAGCTTGAGGGTTGTGCATTTTTTGGGAGGAGGGTTTGGGGTTTTCATCTACGTAGAGATATTTGAATTTTTTTACAACATAGGGTTGATGGTTTTTGATGCTTTAGTGGAAAGGGTTTTTTTTGGTGTTGAGGGTTTAGGGTTTTTAGTGGTGAAGATATTGGGTATTTTGGGCTATGGGTTGAGGTTTTCTTTTTGGATTATGGTTTCAGTGATTTGGGAATGATTTTTAAGGGTTTTTTGGGGATGGGGATATAGTGTTTTTTGGGGTGAGGGTTGAGGGTATTCTGGGACTGAAGATTAAGGGGTTTTGGGGCTATCATTTAATGGTTGTTTGAAATATAATCGATGTATATTTTTGGGCAGTGTGATTAGGGATAATAGATTTATGGGATAATGGTTTCCTTGGAATGAGGCTTTAGGGATTATTGGGGTCGAGGGTTTAGGGTGTTTTGGGTTGAGTATATTGGGTTTTGGGAATGTTTTTTGGGTGTTTTGGGGTTTTGGGTTGATAATTTTTTGTGGGTGATAATTTATGGATTTTGGAGGATGAGGGTTGATAATATTTTGGGGATGAGGTTTTAAATTGTTTATGGGTGAGGGTTTGGTGTTTTTTGGGCTCTGGTTGTGGTTTATTTAAGGTTTAGTGTGCAGGGTTTATGGGGCAGAGGGAAGAGGGTTTTTAGGATAAGGGTGAAGGGTTTTTTGGGATGAAGGTTGAGTGTTTTTTGGGATGATTTTTTACAATTTTTTGGGCATGATAATTTTTCAGGGTTCTATGATTGGGTTTTTTTGGGTCCAAGGATTTATGGTTATTTGGGATGATGGTTGATAGGTTTCTAGTATTAGGTTTGAGGATTTTTTGGAGATGAATTTTAATGATTTTTTGGAGATTAGGGATTAAGGATTTTTTTGGATAATGGTTAATGGTTTTTTTGGTCTAAAGGTTGGGGTGTTTTAGTTATGATAGTTGAGGGTACATTTGTGAAAAAGTTATTGGATTTTGGGTGTATAATGGTTGAGGGTTTTTGGGGATGAGCGTTGATGTTTTCTTGGGATGTGTGTAGAGAGTATTTTTGGGGATGAGGGTTATTTTTATTTTGGGGATGAGGGTCAAGTGGTTATTTGGTGTGGAGGGTTAATGGTTTTTTGTGATGTAGGGTTTATTTTTTGGGGGGGTAACCGATGATAGTATTTGTGGATGAGTGTCGAGGGTATTTAGGGGATGAGGGTTGAGGGGTTTTTGTTTAAGAGGTTTTAATGATTTTTTCAATTGGTTTTGGGTTTTTTAGGATATGGTTTGGGTTTTTGGTGCTGATGGTTGAGGATTTTTGATATTTTGTGGGTGAGGGTTGAGGGTTTTTTATGGATTAGAGTTTAGGGTTTTCCGGCTAAGGACTGATGGTTTTTTGGGGATGGGGGTTGAGGTTTTTTGTGGTTTTTTGTTGAGGTATTTTTAGGGTGGGTTTGATGGTTTTCATGGATAATTGTTGATGGTATTTTGGGATAAGGATTTGGGTTTTTTTAATGAGGTTTTAGAGTTTTTTGGGGGCTTAGGGTAGATGTTTTGTAGGGGAATAGGTATTAGGTTTTTTGGTGGGATGAGGGTTTATAGTTTTTTATCCCTAAGGGTTTAGGGGTTTTTTTATCACTGAGTGTTATAGGATTAATAATTTTGAGGGTTGAGGTTTGATAGATTTTCGGGATAAAGGTTGAGTTGTTATTAGGAGGGTATATTGTTTTTTGGTTGTGTGAGTGGAGGATTTTTGGGTTTATGACTTTAGGGTTTTTTGGGATGAGGGTTTTTGGTTTTTTGGGTATGCGGTTTGGGGGTATTTATGAGCTAAGGGTTGAGTTTTTTTAAGATGAGTGTTGATGGTTTTTTTGGATGGGTGTTGTGGGCTTTTTGGAGATGCGGGATTATGGTTTTTTGGTGTTGAGGGATTAGGTTTTTTTCAGTCTGAGGGTTATGGTTTTTTGGGGGATGATGTTTTAGGATCATTTAATGATGTGGGTTGAGGAATATCGGGATTTTGGGTCTAGGGTTTTTTTGGGGCTTAATGCATTTGATATTTTGTTGTAAATATGTTGAGGGTTTTGTGGGACTGAGGTTTATGGGTTTAGGGTTTTTTGGGGAATGAGGGTTTAATATCACTTTGGGATACAGGTAAAGGGTTTTGTGGATGATGGTTAGGGTTTTTTAGGGTTGATTGTTGAGTCTTTTTGGTGCTGAGGGTTTACGGGTTTTGGTGGCTGAGGGTTTGGGTTTTTTGTGGTTGAGGTTTTATAGTTATTGGGTGTTAAGTGTTTATGGTTTTGTGGGGATGAGGGTTGAGGGTGTTTTGGGGTAGAGGTTTGATTATTTTATGGGGCTGAGGGTGGAGGGTTTTTTGGGGCTAAAGATTCAATGTATTTTGAGGATAATGATTCAGGGGTGTTTAGGGATGTGGATAGGGGTTGATGGTTTTTAGGGAATATATTTTATGGTTTTTGGGGATAAGGGTTGATGTTTTCTTGGTGTATAAGTTTGAGGTTTTTTTAGGGATGAGTCTTGAGGATTTTTTTGGGTTGGGTTAATTGTTTTTTGGGGGTTGTGGGTTGTATGTTCCTAAGTAAGTGGGTTGAGGTTTTATTGGGTATATGTGTTGATGATTTATTGGGGATGTTATTTGATGGTTTTTTTGGGGAAAATGGATTATGGATTTTTAGAGATGTGATTTCATGGTTTTAGGAGGATAAGGTTTTATTATTTTTTTGGGTTTAGGGTTGAAATTTTTTTTGATGAGGATTGATTGTTTGTTGGTGTTGATGGTGGGGGGTTTTTAGAATAGAGGTTGGGGATTCATTGTGGCTTTTGGTTGAATGTTTTTTGGGATGCTGGTTGAGGTTATTTTGGGGATAGAGGTTGAGTGTTTTTTGGGGCAAAGTGTTGCGGTTTTTTAGGTGATAAGGGTTGGGTATTTTTCAAGGGCTGAGTGTTGAGGGTTTTTTACTGCTATATGTTTTGGGGTTTTATGTCAAGAGGGTTTAGTGTGTTTAGGGGCAGAGGGATTAGGATTTTTTGGGGATGTGGTTTAAAGGGTTTTGGGGGATATTTGGTTATATTTCTTTAGGGATGATATTTTCTTTGGGTTGATTGTTTACGGTTTTTTTTCAGTGTGGGTTTATGGTTATCTTGGGATGATGGTTGATGTTTTTTTGGGGATGTGGGTTTTGGGGTTTTGGGGGTTGATGATTTAGGTTTTTATGGGGCTGAGGGTTTAGGTTTTATTGTATAGTGGTTGTGGTGATTCATTAGACATCCGGATTTTTTTGGGATATTAGGATTTATGATTTTTTGGGAAGTAGCATTTATGGTTTTTTTGGGATATGTTTTGATGGATTTTGGCAGTTGAGGGTTTAGCGTTTCATAGGGCTTAGGTATTATGGTTTTTTGGGTCCTAGGGTTGATGTTTTCTTATTGATGACGGTTGATGGTTATCTTCAGATGAGGGTTTATAGATTTTTAGGGGATGGGGCTTGAGTGTTATTTTGGGATATGGTATTAGGTTTTCTTGGTTAGAGGGTTGATTGTTATTTGGGACAGAGTGTAGATGTATTTTTTTATGGATGATGATTGTGTGTTTTTTTAGATGAAGAATGAGGTTTTTTGGGGGAAAGATGGTTTTGGATATTTTTCATGATAAAGGTCATGGTTTTAGGGTTGAGGGTTTAGGATTTTATGGTAGGACTGATTAGGTAATTTTTGGGATAAGGGTTTAGTGTTTTTAATGTTATGGTTATTTTGGGGCTATGGGTAGTGGTTTTATGGGGGTTGAGGATTTATAAATTTCTGGGGATCAACTTTTTTTAGGCTAAAAATTGATCGTTTTTAGGGATGAGGGTTTAAATTTTTTTAGGGATGAGTGTGTGATGTTTTTTGCGATAGGGGTTGAGGTTTTATTAGGGTTTAAGATTTTAGAGGCATTTAGGTACGAGGGTTGTGCTTCTTGAGGATTTGTGTTCAGGTTTTTATTCACTGATGGGTTTTTATGATGAGGATTTAAGGTATTTTTTTGCCTAAGTGTATATGTATTTTTTTGGATGGAGATGAGGATTTTATAACGATGAGGGATTTGGGTTTTTGGGTTTGACAGTTGAGGTTGTTTTTTGGATGTCGTTTTAGGGTTTTTGGGTATGAGGGATGACTGTTTTTTGGGGAAGTGTGTGGAGAGATTTCTGGGGTTGAAGAGATGGTGGTTTTTGGGGATTAGGGTTTATGGGTTTTAATGATTTGGATTGAAGGGTTTTTGGGGATTATTGTAGAGTTTTGTTTTGGATAAGGTTTGATGGATTTTGGGGGTGATGGTTGAGTGTTTTTTGGGGTTCTGGGTTTAGGGTTTTTTGGACAAGGGTTGTAGGAAATTTGAAATAGAGGATTTTCGGTATTTTGGGGTAGGGGTTTTTATGATTTTTTTGGTATGAGGTTCTAGTGTACATTGGGGAAGGGATAATAGTTTTTTCGGAATGATGGTTGGAGTTTTCTGGGGATGTGGTTTTTGGGGTTTTTTCTATTTAGGGTATAGGGTTTTTTGGGGCTAAGGTTTTGGGGGATTTTTGTGATGAAGATTGAGGGTTTTCTAGGGATGACAGTTGTTGGTGTTTTTAGGATTATGGTTTAGTATTTTTTTGGGAAGAGGGTTTATGGTATCTTTTTGAGTAGGGTTTGAGGGTTTTTTTATGTGAAACTGGTTGAATACATTGGCTTGATGTATTTTTCAGAGATAGAGATGTTGGTACCAATGATTAACAGAATATTAAAGAGACTAGAAGATAATGTGGGAGCAAATCTCCCTGAATTAAAAGTCCCAACCCCAGTATTCTTGCTTGGAATAGGATAATGGATTTATTATAACAAATATTTAAGACCAAATATGATCCATGAAGCCCAAGCCACTTGGTTTTATGAATTTTCAGAATCTGTTCCCACAAAAATATACCATAAGAGAATCACTAGAAACAAAATGTTAAATATAGTATTTCATAAACTAAAATTACAATTTTATAGGTTATGGGCTGAAATATATATTCTAAATTTAAAAAAATTCATTTATAGACTTATTTCATGATATTATGAATGAATGGATGGTATAGAGTTTATGACATTAGGGTATTAAACCCCTCACAATTGTATCTCTCCATGGCTATATATAGCCATGCCCATGGAACATGCATTTCATTCAAGAGTGTAATAGAGAGCATAGTATTTTACTATATCCATTTCATGAGGATTGTTCGGATTATTCCCCTTATACTTGTGAATTATTTCCTTTCAAATATTTATATTAGTTTGATAATATAAGATCATAAATCTCTTAATTTCATGCCTCAAACGAAGTGTGTTATTGTGAGGATTGGCTATACCCCCCCCCCCTCCCGAGTGTTCTGTCTAATTATTATATCAATCTCCATATAGAATTGGTTTATATAATTCACACACTATCCATAACCATCATTTTACACTTATCCAGGAACCATATATTTCATTTGACTCCCTACCCAATGATGATCGGTCTACCTTGAGCATCTCACATCTGTTGGTGTCAAAGCACTGATTGACATTGTATGTATATAACCCCTCATTTACATTACCATTATAAATTACTCTTACTATCATTATATATTATCAACCAATTTTAAAAACCCTAACAACCCTTTTTCATTGAAATCCTCCAAAATTGAAGTATTTTGTGCAGGATGGAAATATTTTTACATTAATCCAATTACTCGTTTATATTATCTTCATATTTAATTTTCTATATGTGATATGTATCTGAAAAACATTTATAAAATTTAATTTTTATCAACTCAATTTTTTTTCTTTTAAATAATAATCAGATTCATTCATTGTGAGATTAAAAAAATGGCTTATAGCCAATTCACAATCTTCTTCTATAACACATTAAGAAAAATTAATTTTTTGGGAGATTTTAAATAAATAGTGGATTACATTGTTTTCTATATATGATTTTTATTTTGACACATTCAATTTAAATAAATAACATTCTCCATTATTTCACATCCTCAAAAAATCAAATTTGTCTCATATTGTAAAAATTTTGTAATCTAGCCCAATTGGGAAGAAAACCCTTCATTACATCTATCCACAATTTTAAACATTTACAAATATTTTTACCATATATTATAATCTTTAACTTTTACACTTTACAACTCAAACAGGGTGGGTTAAACCATCTGTGAACACAATATTAAATTGGTAATTATTGGTGGCACATGATCACCCCATACAAGGTAATTTATTTCATAAGTGATTTGGATTTGAGTTGAGTGTGTTGAGTGGAGAAAAATAAGTGAAAAAAATCATTTTCTTGTATACATATGTTACATGTGTATACATGTTTTGACTATTAGTGTGTATAATTTTGTGTGTGAGTGTGTAAATATTGTGTGCTTGAGTGTGTGAGTGTGTGAATCTTGTATGCAAGGGTATGTACATATTATGTGAGTGAGTGTGAATCCTTGTGTGTTTGTGTGTGTATCATCTTCTGTGTGATTGTGTATATATATTCACATGTGTGATTTTAATTATACTATTGGCTATGTTTCTCCTTGTTTATTCATGTATTTTATTAGATATCATGATTGAAGATCAAATGAAGAGAATGAATCATGCAAACGATGAAGGATGATGAAACATATCTCTCTTACTGGATGCTACAAAACTCTAAATGAATGCTTCAATAATCCATTTTTGATGTTTTTATGGTTAGATGGAGGTTCTATAGGACATTATTGAAAACATATATAATAATCCAATTCGGAGGACCATCTGTGACAACCCGTGACATGCTCAAGAACGTACTCACACCCACATCATGTAGGACCAGATAAAGATCATCGATGACAGTTTTAAGGATATCCCAAAATAATGGAGAATTTTCCAACAACGAAAAGGAATATTATGTATAAAAAATTATTATGTAACCCTTGGTGGTATTTAAGTAAATGTACCCTCATTTTAAGGAAATTGTGATCTGGAAGATTACATGGAGTATGGGATGTGAATCAAGAAAGTCATTTAATTTCATTCATATTCTAAGGATAAATACTTCAAACATTCATAAATTTTTTTATTATTTAATTTAATGGAATAAAAAATAGATAGGGATAGATATGGATGGAATATCATCAACACATTTTATGACATGGTGTTTTCACTGACAATGTTTTTTGTTCCCACGCAATGCCCTAATGATCTATAAAAAACACATTAGTGGATCACCCAATGGAGTAAGGGTGTTAAATATTATATTAAATTGAATAAAATTTTAATGATTTAAAAAATCATTGTGGGGATCAGAATGTAACCATGTATTTTTTTACACTAGTTCAATCAAGAGTTTTCCAACCATAACATGCCAATACAGGGTATGATACACCAAGGCACCAAAGTTGAAAAAAAATAAAGTGGTGGAGAAACATAAGGAAACCAAATCCCCTTTAACTCCATAGAAATTATTTGGAAAGAGGTTGGATAATCATAAAAAATAATAGAGTTTGATGATAATAAAAGTAAAAAGGTAAGTTTTCCAAGTAGAAACCTAATTTTGAGTATAACAAAAAGATGAGTTGGGATATTGAATGTATAAAATGAGGAGGAAGAGGTCACATAAGTAGTTAATTCTCAAACTATTACACTACTAACATCCAGAATTATAGTGAACAATATACCGATTGAGTAGCTCAAATAAAGGGGTGGATGATTTTTGATAAAAATAATAATAAATAATTTTTTAAATATGTTGATATCCTCATCTAAATTCCAATTTAATGTGCTCAGACGATGTTCAATGAGATGGAGAAAATGGAGAACCTTTTCCACAACATTTTCCAAATCAGTGTTAATATATTTAGTGTCATCATTGATGGATGATGTTGTAGTATTCTTAGTATAATTGAGTTAGTAGAGATGTTGGGACATCAAGATGTGAAGAAAATTCATCCATGTAGGATTCAATGGTAGAATTATTGTGGAGAGAAAATGGTTCTAAAATAGGATAAGATATTTTTTAACAGTGGTAACTACAATGATGAGGTATTGTACGATGTTGTTTCAATGAAATCATGCAATTTTCTATTTGTTCGACCACGGATGTACAAACGATGTGAGACATATGATAGTTTTCTAAACCACTACCTTTATATACTCTGAGGGGAGACTATAAACCTCATCCCATTATCCACCAATCATTTTATATAATAAAATTTTGTTCATGATGAGAAATTCTGTTATGAGGGAAAAAGTTGAAAATAAAAATGGAGATAATGAATGAATATTTTTGAATGGTGGAAGAAAATATATCAACATTATAAAAAAAAGAGATAAACTATACATCATTTGGTGGAAAATGTGATTATGATAAATTAGAGAGTGGTAAAAAATTATTCGATTTAGGAAAAAACCTCCATGTTCTAATGTAAAATTTGGAATTGCTAAACACTAACTACATAACTCTTTTTTCATTTAATATTTTGGACTAATTTTCATTGGTGTATCATGTTGTCAATCTTGAGGTTTCACCACCTTCTTTTCAATGAATTATAAAGATAAAATAAATTCATTGATCCATTAAAAACATAATGAGTCTAAATGATTTTAAGGA
Source organism: Viscum album (assembly GCA_963277665.1). Lineage (NCBI taxonomy): Eukaryota > Viridiplantae > Streptophyta > Magnoliopsida > Santalales > Viscaceae > Viscum > Viscum album. Next base: position 1,554,032,160 of record OY728156.1, read on the forward strand.
GTTCTTACCATGTGTATTAATTTATCAAAAAATATTATATCACCATATAAATCTATTTTATCCATATATAAGTTTATTTTGCTCTATCCCCCTTACAACAAATGATCATGTTTCATTTCCTTTTTAGGAATGTAAAAATATGTATCAAAAATTACTATTATGAAACACTTTGTGAAATAAAAGAGGATGGATAGGATTCAAACTCAATGTATGTTAAAGCTCAATATACAAGGACATTGACCATACTTAGTGAATTTTTTGATAGATTATAAGATCAAATTTAAAAGTTTAGTATGATGTTATTTTTAAATTCAAATTATCTAATCATTCCACGTATTTTGATGTAGGTGATGACGAGTTGAAAATGAATCGGTTTCAAGAGGGGGAGGATGATATAGAACTAGTGGATGAAATTGACTTGACGGAATGTGTAGATATGTAGTGTTACGGACCAATGATTCAAGATACATTAAATAGAGTATAAGGGGAAATGATATTCTATATCACTACAGTAAATGTCCCAAACCGAATGTGCATCCATTGAAGTGGAATGTGGGAATATTATCAATTTTATTTAATCCCAAACATGATTAGTAAATTCTTAAGGAAAACTTATTTGAGAATTTTTGGAAGTCTTTCCCACATGTATATTTTAAAAGGAAATAGTTGGACACCAAAATCAATTCTTGTGGGATGGGTACTAAATGACAAATGTAATGGGATATGGGAGGAAAGACATGAGCTAATTTACCAAAAAAAAATTCATTAATCATTTTGACTATAAGGGGAAAACATAGGAATAGAATTTATTAATTTTCTGTATTTGACCATTGATATTATATCACCACTTATCCATAAATAGCCATCACCATTGATCTTGTTTTTAATTCAATATTGATATAGAAATCATTGGATTTCCTTCTGTCCATTATTTTGGGATAGTTCCTATTATTTCCATTAGTATAGTGCTCTCTTGCCTTGTTGGTATATATATCATATAAGTGATCCAACATCACAAAGCCTCCAATTATTTACCTAAACCAAAGTGAGTTATTAAAATAATTTTCTATCAAATCAATCCCTTATGTTTTTTGTCTATATTTTAGTTCATAATCCATGTTGAATTTTTTGACTACATTCACCCACTATCCATACTGATTATCATATACTAATACTTAAAGACCAAATTTCATTTTCTACCCTATGATGCTAATTTCAGGCCAGTACATGTGTCTCAACTAATTTGGAGTCTGATGGAGTATGGATTTTCAGGGATAAGGGTTGATAGTTTTTTTTGGAGTGATGGTCGATGAGTTCTTTTGGGCTACGGATTGATTAATTTTTTGGGATTTAGGTTTAGTTTTTTTGGTAGAGGATTTAGGGTTTTTTGGGGATGAGGGTTGATTTTTTTTTGGGATGAGGGTTGAGGGTTTTTTGGGATTCGGGATTTAGTTTTTTTTCCTGAGGATTGAGGATTTTTGTGGGATGAGGGTTGAGGGTTTTTTCGGGCTTAGGTTTGATATTTTTCTTGTATGAAGACCCCCAACAAAATGACAATCGTTCCACCCCATGAATCATAAATTATTTTGGGTATAAAGATTTAGTATTTTTAGAGGAGGAGGGTTGAGTGAGTATTAAGAATGGTGGTTGATGTTTTTTTAGGTTGAGTGTTTCTAATGGTTGAATGTTTAGGGTTTTAGGGGGAAGAGCATTGAGGCTTTTGGGGGATTAGGTTTTAGGGTTTGGGGGAAGTGGTTTTAGGATTTTTTGTTGATTGATTTTTTTATAACGGTTTATAGTTTCTTCCAATAAAGGATGAGGATTTATGGGGCTCATGGTTGATAAGATTTTATGGATGAGAATTGAGGGTTTATTAGGGATGATAATTGAGGGGTTTTAGGAATTAGTTTTTTATGTATTTTGGGGATCAATGTTGATTAATTTTTTGTCCTGAGGGTTGAGTGTTTTTTTGGTGATGAGGGATGTGGTGTTTTTTGGGATAATGGTAGAGGGTTTTTTGGGGCTAACTATTTATGGTTATTTGGCTGATGATTGGGGTTTTTTAGACTGAGGATTGATGTATTTGTGTGGCTGAGGTTTTAGGTTTCGTTTGGTATAAGTGTTTAGTTTTTTTTTGGGATTATGGTTGAGGGTTTTTTTGGGGATGAGGGTTGAGTTTATTCTGGAAGAGAGTTTTGAGTTTTTTGTGTTTTATGGTTGAGGGTTATTTAGGCTAAGGTTTTATGTTATTTGAATATGGGGGATGAAATTTTTTTGGAGCTGAGGGTGTGTAGTATTTTGGGGATAAGGATTAATGGTTCTTGGGGATGGGGTTGGAGGGTTTCATGGGGGTAAGGTTCAAGGGTTTTTTGGAATTGAATGTTGAGGTTTTATTGAGGATGTGGGTGGAGAGTTTAATGTGGTGAGTGATGAGGTTTTTTTAGGAGTTGGGGGATGGGGGATTTTATTGGACCGAGGGTCTTTTTTTAGGGATAATGTTTTAGGGATTTTTTGATTATGGAATAGGATATTTTGGGGACGAGTTTTTATGGATTTTTTGGACCGAAGGAAAATGGATCTTTGGGGCGGAGTGTTTGGGGTTTTTTTGGGGAGGTGGTTTTAGATTATTTTGGGTAGAATGATTTGGAAATATAGGGGGATGCTGGTTTAGGATTTTTCAGTGATGGGGATTTAGGGTTTATTGGTGATGAGGGTTTTAATTTTTCAGGATATGGTTTTTGGGTTTATTGGGGGTATGGGTTTAAGATTTTTTTAGGATTTATTTTCTTTGGTTTTTGAGGATTATTGGTTATGGATTTTTGGGGCTGGGGTTCGGGGTTTTTAGAGAATGAGTGTCCAAGTTATTTTCAGGCTCATAGTTTAAGGTTTTATTGGTATTAGGGTTCTAGGTTTTTTAGAATTTTTGGTTTGTGGATTTTGGGGTAAGCATATGTGTTTCTATAGTCTATGGGTTCTGGGTTTTTTTGCAGACGAGGGTTCTAGTTTTTCAAGAACTAATGGATTATAATTTTTAGAGATGATGGTTCATTTTATATTGGTGTTGAGGATCTACGGTTTTTTTCCCAAGGGTTTATGGTATTTCTGTATAATTGTGGTAAGGTATTTTTGGGGATGTGGGTTCAGATCTTTTGGGGTTGATGGTTCATGGTTTTTTGTGGTCTTGCATTACATTTATTAAGAGATGGGGTATTACAATTTTTTCAGGCAGTGGGTTCAAGGTTTATTAATGCTGAGGGTTTATGGTTCTCTGGTGATGAGTGCTAATTATTATTTTAGGTTATGGGTTCTGGGTTTTTTAGGGATAAGGGTTTATATTTTTTTTGTGGTTGAGGGTTCATTTATATTGGGGTCTGAATGTTCTGGGTTTTTTTGGTAAGTGGCTTCATTATTTTTTGGGGCAGTGGGATCATGGTTTTTTAATGTTGAGGGATCATGGTTTTTTATGGCTGATATTGAAGGATATTTTTTGGGATGAGGTTTTACAGATTTTTTGGGGTTAGGGTTGAGGGTTTTTTTGGAGATTATTGTTGATGGTTATTTGGGATGATCGTTTATGTGTCATTAGGGAATATGATTGAAGTTTTTTTTATATGTGTAGTTGTTTTTTTGGGGTTGAGGTTAGAGGTGTTTTGTTGGATGATAGTTGATGGTGGATTGGGGTTAATGGTATAGAGTTTTATGGGGTAGTGTGTTTAGGGATTTTTTGGGATTAGGGTTTATGTTTTTTGTGGGATGAGGGTTTATGTTTTTTTGGTGAATTGTGATGAGGGTTTTTGTTTGAAGGGGGATGAGTTCTTTTGGTCATAGAGATGAATGTATTTTGGGGATGAATGATGTGGGTTTTTTAGGGATTGGGGTTTAGGGTTTTTTGAGGATGATGGTTAAGGATTTTTTAGGGGCAGAGGGTTTAGTTTTTTTAGGAATAATGTTTAGGGTATTTTGCGGTTGAGTGTTTTTTGGGGATGTGTGTTGGGGAATATTTGGGCCTGATAATTGAGGGTTATTTGGGGATAGGGTAAAAGGTTTATTTGGGGTTTATGGTTGATGGAATTTGGGGTTTAGGGTTGATTTTTTTTTGGATGAGGGTATAGGGATATTAAGGATGAGAATTTATGATTTTTGTGGCCAATAGATGAGGGTTTTTTTGGCCCTTTGGGTTTAGGGTTTCTTATTTAAGATGTTTTGTGTTTTCGGGGATGAGGGTTTAAGATTTTTTGAGATGATGGTTGAGGGTTTTCTAGGGATGATGGTTTTAGTTTTTTTAGGTTGAGGGTTAAATGTTTTCTGCGATTAGGGTTGAATGTTTTTTGGGGATAAAGGTTTATGTTTTTCTATGGATGAGGGTTGATAGTTTTTTTGGTCTTGATTCTTATGTGTATTTTGGGAGTGGTGGTTTATGTATTTTCCTATTTGATGGTTTTGGTCATTTTTTGGCAAGAGTGTTGTGGGAATTTTGGGATGAAAATTTAGGGTTCTATGGGAATGGGGGTTATTTCAAGATAAGGGTTAATAGTTTTTTAGGGCTGAGGATTGAGCATTTTTTGGGATAAGGGTTTAGCAATTTTTTCTAATGATGGGTTTTTAGTGCTGAGGGATGAGTATCTTATTGGGTATAAGGGTTTAGGGTTTTCTCTGGATGAGGATTGGGGTTCTTTTAGATGTTCACAATTAATGGTTTTTTTGGAAGAGGGTATTTTGGGGTTGGGGTTTAGGTTTTTCTCATGGTGATGGTTAAGGGATTTTTGGGGGATAAGGATTTAGGATATTTTTGGGATTAGTGTTCAGAGGTTTTTGGGGATTATCGTTGGGGGATATTTTTTACCATTTTTTGGGGATAAAGGGTGAAATTTATTATTAGTTGAGGGATTTTAATTTTTGGGGATTTAATTTTTTTATTCTTGGTGTATTTGGGTTTACATATATTAGGGGATTCTAGTTGTGGTTTTTGGGTGTTTTGGGTGTTTTGGGGCTGAGGGTTTGGGGATTTTGGGGTTGAGGGTATTGGGATATTTGGGGTTGATTGTTCAGTGTTTTATGGGGATGAAGGTTATTGGTTTTATGACGATGAAGGAATAGTTTTTTGTGTATATGTGTTTATGTTTTTCGAATCTAATGGTTGGGTGTTCTTTTAGGGGATGAGTGTGAGGGTTTTTATGGGTTTTAGGTTTAGGGTTTTTTAGGGTATAAGGGTTGTGGGATGATTATTTTTTGGGGATAAGGGTTGGGAGTTTATTTTCTAATGAGAATTTTGGGTTTTAGGCCTGAGTATTGAGGATTAATGGGGGATGATTGATGAATACTTTTTAGGTATGATAGAAGACTATTTCATAGGGATCATGGTAAATGGTTTTATAGGGATGAGTGTTGAAGATTTTCGGTCTTGTGGGATTAGGTTACTATATAGATGAGAGTTATTGGGTTCTTTTTTACGAGGGTTGAGGGTTTTTTTGGGGATGACTGTAGAGAGTAATTTTTTGTTGAGGCATGTGTTTTTTTGGGTGATGAGATTTGAGGGTTATTTTGGGATGAGGTTTTATCTTTATTTTTTCAATAAGGGTTGTGGGGTTTCTGGGGCCATGGTTTGAGGTTTTTTTGTTGAATATGGTTGAGAGTGTTTTGGGTTAGAGTGTTGAGGGGTTTGGGGTCTGAGGGATGAAGGATGAAGGATTTTTTCAACTGAGGGATGAGATTTTTTTTGGGGTTGAGTGTTTAGGGTTTTTGGTATGAGGTTTTAGGGTTTTTTGGATCTTAATCTTGAGGGGGTTTTTAGACTGATAGTTGAGGGGTTTTTTTGGAATAGGGTTTAGAATATTTTTTAGTGGGGAGGGATGAGGGTTTTTTGGGGCTCAGTTTCGAGGGATTTGGGGGATAAGGAATGATGGATTTTTTGGGTGATGTATGTTTTGGGATTTTTGGGATATGGTTTTGTGGATTTTTTAGAGATGGGGGTTTATTGTTTTCTTAGGGATGATGGATTATAGTTATTTTGGTGCTAAGGATTTATGGATTCTAGCAAATGAGGGTTTTGGTGTTTTGGGATTGAGGGATTATGGTTTGTTGGAAAGTAGGGATTAAGGGTTTAGGGGGGTGGGTTTAGAGTTTTTTATTTATGATGATTAAGCGTATTTTTCAGATGATTTTAGGTTTTCTTGGGGAAATGGGTTTCATGTTTTTTGGGGCCAAGGGTTTATGGTTTTTTGAGACTGGGGGATTTGGGTTTTTGGATGGAAGAGGGTTTTGGGTTTTTTGGATATAAGGTTTCATGTATTTTGGGGTTGAGTGTTCATGAATTTTTTTTATGAGGGTTAATTGTTTTTAGATACTAAGGGTTTGAGGTATTTTTGGGATGGGTTTTTTTTTTGTTTTTGGTAATAGTGTTCCATGTTTTTTGGGGATGAGGTTATGTGGTTCTCTAGGCTAAAGGGTCCATGTATTTTGATAACGAGGGTTCCGAGTTTATTGGGGAACATGTTTTAGGGGTTTTTGGAATAAATAATTCAGTATTTTTAGTAGATTTAGTAGTTTTTAATGGTTCTATGGTTTCTTGTTTTTTTTGGACCTGAGGGTTCTGAGTTTTTTAGGGTTGAGTTATTTTGGATTTTTTGGGTTTCAGAATTTATGGTTTTAAGAGGATGAGGGTTTAGGGTTTTTTGGGGATAAGGGATCAATTTTTAAGATCTGTGGGTTAAGGGTTTTGTGGAGATGTGGGTTTGAGATTTTTTTATACTAAGATTTTAGGGTTATTTATTTAGGGTTCTAGGTTTTTTGGTTAGTTTTTATGGTTATTCTGTGATGGAGCAGGGAATTTTTTTGGTGTGGGATATCATAGATATTTGGGATTAAGGGTTCAGGATTTTTTGGGGCTATGAGTTCATGGTTTTATATGGTTCCATGTATAATTATTTTTTATATTAGGGTCAAAATCTTTTTGGGGATGAGAGATCAAGGGTTTTTGGGGTTTTGATTAATGTATTTTTGGGACTGACTGTTTAGGGATATTTGGGTCGAGGGTTTTTTGATTTGGGAGGATGAGTGTTGATAGTATTTTGGAGATGAGGATTGATTTTTTTTTGGGATCAAGGGTTTAGTCTTTTGGGGCATTGGTAAAATAGTGTTTTGTGGATACATGTTTATATTTTTTTTGAATTTTAGTGTTTAGAGTTTTTGGGGAATATGATTTATGCTTTTCAATGTTTGATGGTTTAAGAATTTTTTGTGATGTGTGTAGTAGGTTTCATTGGGTATTATGTTGACAATTTTAGGGGAATATGTGGAAGTATTTTTGGGGGATGAAGGTTAAATAATTTTTAGGATTAGGGTTGATGTTTTTTTGGTTGAGTGTTGAGGTTTTTTAGGCAGAGGGTTTATTGTTTTATTGGGCTGAGGGTTTTCAGATTTCTATGGATAATGTGTTTTGTGGATTCGGTTATTGGGTGTTTTGGGATTGATAGTTGAGGGATTATTCGGGCCATTGGGTTGAGTGTTTTTTATATTTGAGAGGATATGAATTTTGAAGCTTAGGGTTTATTATTTTTTGGGGATGAGGGTTGAGGGTGTTTTGGGGCTATCAATTTTTGGTTTTTGGTATTGACGGATTAGAGTTTTTTTGTAGATGTTTTAGGGTCTTTGGGGGATAAGGGTATAAGGTTTTTTTCGATGAGGGTTCAAGGTTTTTTTGTTCTATGGGTTTCTGTTTGTTGTTGCTGACGGTTTTTGATTATTTGGGGTTGGTGTTTTAGTGTTTATGGGGGGGGGGGTTGTTGAGAGTTTAGGGATTTTGAGGCTTACTGTTTAGGGTTTTTTGGGGGATGAGGGTTGTTGTATTTTTCTGATTATGGTTTAGGGTTTTTTGGGGATGAGGGTTATTTGGGGATAAGGTTCAAGGATTTTTTTGGGGGTGATTTTTTGGGATTTGTTTGGATACAATTGAAGCTAATTTGTGGATGAGGTTTTTTGGGGTTAAGGGTTGAATAATTTTTTGGTATTAGGGTCTAGGAATGTTTGGGTATGAATGTAAAGGGTTATTTGGTGTTGAGTGTTTAGGGTTTTATGGGCTGAGGGTTTAGGGTTTTATAGGGCATAGTGTTTAATGTTTTTTGGGGATATGGGTTATGATTTTATGGTGTGAGTGTTTTGTGTTTTTTAGGGCCAAGGGTGTAGAGTATTCTTGTGGATGGAGTTTTAAGGTTTTCTTGTAACTAATGGTTTGGTGTTTTTTTCCGCTGGTGGTATAGATTTTCTTGTGGAATAGGGTGTATGGGTTTTTGGGATGAGGATTTAGGGTCTTTTGGGGCCGAGTGTTGAGGGTTTGTTTGGGGGTTGAGTGTTTATGGTATTTTTGGAGGATGGATTTGGGGTTTTGGGGGCTTAGAGTTTATGGTTTAATTGCCAGTGGGTATAGGGGTTTTTAGGGATATCGTTATATGTCTTTTAGGGGCTGAGGGTTTAGGGTTTTTGGGGTGAAGGGATTTGAGTTTTTTTGGTTGAGGGTTTACAGTTTTTTGAGTATAATGGTTTTGGGTTTTTTGGGGTAGAGGGTTTTGGGATTTCAGAGGATGAGGGTTTGAGGTTTCTCAGGGCTAGGGGTTTATGGTTTTTTGAAAACAAGGGATTTTGTTTTTTTCATGGGGGTATTAGATTTTTTGGGCTCATGGTAATGGGATTTTTGTCCAAAGGGTTTCGGGCTAAGGGTTTAGGTTTTTTTATGCTGCATATTTGGGGATTTTAGGGTATTGTTATGAGGATTTTTTGGGATAATTATTTAGGGAATTATTTGGTAATAGGGATCAAGAAATTTTGGGATAAGTGTTTAAAATTTTATGGCGATGAGTATTAAATGTTTCTTTGGGAAACGACTTTAGTGTTTTCTTGGGGAAAAGGGTTTTTTTGGGATGAGAGTTTGGGTTTTCATAGGTTGTGGGTTTGGTATTTTAGGTGTTAATATTTTAAATTATTTTTTGGACTAAGGATTTAGGATGAGGATTGTAGTTGGGGTTTGGCTTAGTGGTAAGCACCCTGTAATACTATATGAAAAATGGGGGTTCAAAACCCATTGGGCATAGGTTACTGTAGCAGTACTGTAGCGGGTACTGTAGCAGCGGCGGTACTGTTGATCGACGGGTACTATAGTGGCGGCAGGGTACTGTAGCGGTGGCGCTACTGTAGCGGGTACTGTAGCAGCCGGGTTACTATTCACAGAATAGAAATTTGGCCAAAAATTTGGGCCTACGGGCTATGTAATGGGCTTCAAGCCCACTGGGCCTTCGGGCTATGTAATGGGTCTCCCTCTACCCAGTTTAAAGAGGTCTTTGCTTTGCTTTATTAATAAAAATGAGGCTTCGGCCCCAAAAAAAAATATTTAGGCTGAGGATAAGGGTTTAGTATTTCTTATGGATGTGGGTTTCAGGTTTTTTTTGTTGGGGCATTACGATTTTTTGAGTCTGAGGAATTAGTTCTTCTTGGGATGACAATATAGGGAATCATTGGGGTCAAGGGTTTAGGGTTTGGGAGTGTAGCCATTTAGGGTATTTCTATGATCATTTTTATATATTTTTTTCAGGTTGAGGTTTATGGATTTATTATGTTGTGGTTTTGGGGTTTTTTGGGGATCCTATTTTTGGTCTTTTTAAGGCGGACGGTTATGGTTTTTTTGGGGATGAGGGTTTAGCAATTTGTAGGGGAGTATGTTTCGGGTATTTTTGGGGAACATAATTTTTTGTTTTTTCAATGAGTGCTTAGGTTTTTTGGGGGATGAGGTTATAGGGTTTATTGGGTCTAATTGTTTTGTGTTTATTAGGGTAGGTGGATTAGGGTTTCTGGGGTTTAGTGTTTAGTATATTTTGGAAGAGGTTTTCTATTTTTTATGGGATGAGGGTAATTTTTTCTCTAATTCATTACAATTTTTTGTGGATGGGAGATTATAATTTTTTATAGTTGAGGGTTTTGGGTTTTATCTTCCAATGGCCCGAAGGCCTTCATTTTTTATTGATTTTGATAATCCACCTTTAAAGGGGTGAGGTGGAACCCTTACAAGGCTCGTAGGCGTAAGTATTACATCGCCCATAGGCCTTAGATAAATTCATTGCTCGTAGACTTGAATAATTACATATAGCCCAGACAAACTACTTGGAACTGCTCCTCCCCAGCATCTTCATCGTGAAATCAGCTCTCCACCTTCGCATGGCTGTTCATCTAGGCATTCCTGTGCACGAACATGCTTGTCCCGATTGCAGGTTCCATCCCCTCTCATTATTTCAATCCGTTTAGCCTCTACTATGGTGAAAGCTCCTTTCCTATCCTCCTTGTAGAGCTTGTTCCTTGTAGTTTGTCTAGATTGCATCTGCATTGAAGGTGGCCCGAAGGCCTTGAGGTGGCCCTAAGGCCTTACTGACTCGATGTCCTGGGTGGCCCGATGGCCTTAATGGACTCAAGGACCAAATCAGTGGCCTGAAGGCCTAAAAGGGGGCATATTCCCAACTGCTATAGTGCCAAACAGTTCCTGCTATTGTTCCCGCTACAGTACCTGCTACAACAATGCTTCAATACTGCTATAGTAACCTGAAGATTCTGCCTCCATCTGGATTTGGCCCGGGTCGCTTGGAAGCAAATATAAGGTCCTTACCAACTGGGCTAAGGGTCATGTGCTTTTGTGTTTTATGGGATGTCGGTTTTTGGTTTCTTTAGGACGAGAGTTTAGGGATTTTTGGGCTGAGGGTTTAGGGTAATTTTGGGGTGAGAGTTTTGGGTTTTTTTGGGGTAAAACGTTATGGGTTTCATGGGGATGATGGATTAAGGATTGATTGGGATTATAGATTTAGGTTTCTGTTGGATGAGTGTATAAGATTATTTGGGGATGAAGGATTATGGTTTTTTGGAACTAGGGTTTTAGGGTTTTTATGGATGGTGGTTTATGGTTTAATGAGGACCATGGTTTATGGTTTTTTAGTGATGTAGTTTTAGTGTTTTTTTGGAGTTGGGGGTTTATGTGTTTGAAGATATTAGTGTTCATATTTTTTTGAGGATGAGGGTTTTGGGGTTTTGGGGATTAAGGTTTAGGGTTTTAAGGTATATGGATTTTGGTGATGGAGGTTAATCTTTCTTTAGGGTATATGGTTTTGGGTTCTTTAGTGATAATGGTTTAGGGTTTTGGGGGATTAGGGATTAGGGAATTTTTTGGCTGAGGGTTTATGTATCTTTAGGGGTCATGTTTTCTTTTTTTCAAAGGGTGAGTGTTTATGGTTTCCTAAGGTTTAAGTATTAGGTTTTTCCATGGGGATGAGTGTTTCTATTTTTTATAGGGGGGGATTGATGTTTTTTGGGATAATGGTTAAAAATTTTCTTGGGAATATGGTTTTGGGTTTTGTGGGATTTATAGTTTACTGTTATATGGGTCTTAGTGTTTATAATTTTCAAGGATTGAGGGTTCATGATTTTGGGCATAGTGGTTTTTTAGTTTTTTTGGGATGAGGGTATAATGGTTTTTAGGTATATAGTTTTATGTTTTTGTGGGGATGGGGTTTTAGGGTTTATGAGGATGAGGGATTATATTTTGTTGGGGTTGAGGGTTTTGGGATTTGGGGGTTGATGGTTTATGGATTCATGGGGATGTGGGTTTAGTTCATTAGAGGATGATGTTTAAGGTTTTTCTAGCATTTAGTGGTTAGATTTTTCTTGGCCTGAGGGTTTAGTGTTTTTTGGGGTTGAAGGACTAAGGTTAAATGGGGCTCTATTTTTAGTGTTTTATAAGTTTTATTGATATGGATTATTTGGGGATGGGGGTTTTTTGTTTTCGTTGGCTGAGTTTTTATGGATATCTAGGGATAATGATTTACTATTTTTTAGGGATGAGGGTTTAGGGTTTTTTATAGTTGTAGGTTTATGGTTTTATATGGATGTGGGTTTTTGGATTTATGGGGTTTAGTGTTTGGAGATATATATGGATGAGGGTTTTGGGTTTTTTGGGGATAACTGTATAGTGGATTCATGGTATGGTGGTTGGTGGTTTCACGACAGAGTGCTTAGGGTGAATTGAGGCTGAGGTTTCATGGTTTATTGGGGTTGAAGTTTTATTGTATTATTGGTTTCAGGGGTTTTTTTTGGAATGTAGATTAATTTTTTTTGGATGAGGGTATACTTTTTCATGCAACTAAGGGTTTACAGTTTTCTAGGGCTATAGGTTGAGGGTTTTGATTGGTTGAGTTTGAATGATTTTCTACAGAATTTGGTGTAAAATTTTAATGGAATGAGAGTTTAGGGACTTATTGGGAAAGGTTTGTATGGTATTCTAGGATGGGGGGTTTTTGTATTTTGGGGCTAAGGGTTTCAGTTATATATAACTAGGGGTTTATAGTTTTATAAGGTTGGGGTTAAGGATTTATTAGGTCGGGGGTTTGGATTTTCTATGGTTAGGGGTTTATGGTTTTATTGAGTTGAGTGTTTATTGTTTTATAGGGCTTCAGGTTAAGGGGATTCTTGGTTATGGGATTTAAATTATTTTTTTGGGTATTTAGAGTTTTATTGGGCCTCAGGATTATGGAAAATGGGGGTTCAAGTTTAAGGATATATGGGGCTTGCAATGTAGGGATTTCTAGGCCAGGTGATATTTCATATTTTGGAGTTATGGGATTAATGTTTCCAATGGGTGGGGTTATTTTTTTTATAGTTATATGGGATTAGTATTTATATTTGTTGGGGGATGAGGTATTAGGGTTTAATGGAGCTATGTTTTTTGGGTCTTGAGGAGCTAGGGTTTTTGGGTTTTATAATGATGAGGGAATATGGTTTTCTAGCTTAAATGATATATGTTTTTGTGGGGATAGTGGTTTACTTTTTTTGTGGCTGATGGATTAGGGGGTTTTAGGATGGATGTTTAGGGATATTTGGGGATAAAGTATTATGGTTTTATGTTGTAGATGATTTACGGTTTTTTGGGACTGTGGGATTTGTGTTTTCTGGGGAAGTGGGTTTAAGGATTTCAAGGGGTAAGGGTTTTGGATTTTATAGGGATGAATGATTATAGTTTTCTAAGGATGAGTTCTGTGGGTTTATGGTTTTCTAGGGCTAATGGTTTATTGTTTTATATTGATTTGTGTTTTGGGTTTGTTGGTGTAGAGAGTTTATGGTTTTCTAGGAATATGGTTTTTGGGTTTATCAGGGAAAGGTGTTAAAGATTTTTTTGGTCAAGGGATTAGGTTTTTTGGGGATGGTGGTTTATGTTTTTTAGGGCTGTGGGTATAGGGTTTTATGGGCATGATAGATTAGTTTATTTTAGGGCTATGGGTTTAAGTTACATTGGTGTTCAGGGTTTGGTGTTTTTTGGGGCCTAGGTTTTTTGATTTTCATTAAAATGATGGTTTATGGTATTTGGGGAGGGGGATTTAAGGTTTTTTTTAATTTTGGTTCAGTGTTTTTAGGGTTTTGGGTTTAGGGTTTAGGGTTTAGGATTTTCTGGGACCGTGTGGTTAATGATTTGTTTGGTGTTGAGGCTATAGGGTTTTTTCGTTATGAGGTTTACTCTTTTTTTAGGATAAAGGATTATGGATTTTATTAGGTTGAATATTTTGGGATATTTGGGGATGACGATTTCATGTTTTTTAGGACTATGGGTTTAGGGATTTTTAGGATTATGGGTTTAGGGATTTTTCGAGTTGAGGGTTGAGGGTTTTTGAGGATAAGGTTTCGGTGTTTTTTGGTGATGTGGGTCTATGGTTTTTGTTGGTGTTGTGGGGATAAGGTACTTTGGTGATGACGGTTAATGGATTTTTGGGGTTGGGGATTTATGTTTTTTTGGGGGGAAAGGTTTAGTGCATTTGGGGCCCAATGAATGTGGGCCTTTTGGGGCTCAAGGTTATCAATTATTTAGGGTAGGGATCAGAGGTGTTTTTTGTGGCTGAGGATTCATTGTTTTGTTGGTTTTTAGGGTTTTAGGTATTTTGGAGCTAATGGTTTGAGGTTCTTTAGGGATATTGGTTTATGTTATTTCAGATTTTTGGGGTTTTGAGTTTTAGGTGTATGATGATTCATTTGTTTATGGGCTGAGGTTCAGGGTGATTTTGTGCTCATGGTTTAGTGTTTATTGGGGGTATGGGTTCATATTTTTTTAGGATGATGGTTTAATATTTTTTGCGACTATGGTTTTAATATTTATTAGGGATTCTGGTTTATGTTTTTGTGGTGGTTATGGTATTTTCTTTTTGGGGATACGGGTTTAGGTTTTTTTTTGCGACGAGGCGTTGGGTTTTTTTTTCAGAGGAGTGTTTGGGGTTTATTTGGGGATAAGGGTTATGTCTTTTTTACATCTAACACATTATGGATTATTATGCTTGATGGTTTTGGGATTTATGGTGATTTGGGATTATGGTTTTTCTTGGATGAGGGTTTAATAGTTCTTGTGGATAAAGGCTTATGGTATCTTTGTTATTGGGGATTATGGTTTTTTTCAGTTGAGGGTTATTGGGTTTTGGGGCTGAGGGAATACTGTTTTTTATATATATGCGTATAGGTATATTTGGGGTTGAGGTTTTGTGATTTTTGGGTATGGGTATATGGAGTTTTAAGGGGTTGTAGATATGGGGTCTGTTTGGATGTGTTTTGGGTTTTTGGGGTTGTTGGTTTGTTGGTTATTATGGATGATGGTTTGGAGTTATATTTCAGGTTTCCAGTTTGGGGTTTTTTGGGTCTATGGGTTTGTATTTTTATTTCGCTACATGTTCTTTGTTTCCTAGGGATATTTATGTCATGTTTTTATGGATACTATTTTTTGGAAATTGGGGATGAGGGTGTGCGGTGTTTTGTTTGAGATTTTAGGAATATTTTTGGTTTGGGGTTAAAGATTTCTTGGGGATGAGGGTTTGGGGTATTTTTGGTGTTTAGTGTTTGGCGATTTATTAGGATAATTTTTTTGGGATTAAAGTTTGGGGTAATTTGGTCATTTGGGTATAATGGTTTTTGGGATATTTTTTAGGGTTATTTATGGGTTGGGTTATAGGGTTTTTTCGGCTTATGGATTATGGTTTTTTGGGGAGAATATGGATGGATTTTTGAGCTTATGGATTATGGATTTTTTGGTCCGATGGTTCACTATTTTTTGGGTATGATGGTTTATGGATTTTTTTAGATGATGGTTTAAAAAAAATGTTTTGAATATGACGTTTTATGGTTTTTGGGGCTGGGGGTTGTGATTTTTTAGGGCATAGGGTCAAATATTTCTTGGGTGTTGAGGGTTTATAAATTTTGGGGTGAGGATTTATGGTTTTTCGTGGTTGATGGAATATAGTTCTTAGGGTTTGAGGATTTATGTATTTTTTGTTCTTAAAATTTATAATTTTGGGGGATGAGGGTTGACAGTTTTTTTGGGATGAGGGTTTGTGGTTATTTACAGATGAGGGTTTAGTGTTTTGTTGGATTATGATTTAGTGGTTTTTCTGAGAGATTATGGTTTTTTAGGGATGAAGTTGTTGGATTTTTTTGGGAATGAGGGTTTAGGGAATTTTGGGGATGATTGTTTAGGGTTTCATTATTGGCTTGTGGGTTTAGTGTTTTCTGGGATAAAGGTTTAGGGTTTTTGTAGATGAGGGTTTAGACATTTTTATGGAATAAGGTTTAGGGTTTTTTTGGGATTACACTTTTGGGTTTTTCGGGGGTGAGGTTTTATGATATCTTGGTCGGGGGTTAATTTTCTATTGGGGATGAGGTTTCAGGGTATTTTGGAGATGCTGGTTTTGGTTTTTTATGGCTTAGTGTTTAGGGTTTCACTACCCAGATGGTGTAGCATTCTGGAGGAAAAGGGTTTATTGTTTTTTGGGACCACAGTTTTAGGGTCTTCTATATTTGAGGTTTTAGGGTTTTTAATTATTTTATAGGGTCTTTTGGGATGATAGTATATGGGTTTCTAGGGCTGATGGATTAAATATAATTTGGCTGAGGGTTTATTGTTATTTTTGGGGTAGAGATTATTTTGGTTTTTTTTACTGATGGTTTAGTTTTTTTAGGCTTATAGATTGTTGAATTATAGTGATGACTATTTGGTATTTTGGGGTGAAGATGATTCAGTTTTTTAGGATAAGTGTATTGGGTTTTACAGGGTTGTGGGTTTATGGTTTTTAAGGGCATGATGGTTTGATATTTTTCATGGATGATGGTTTAGGGATTTTAGGGGTTGAGGGTTTATTGTTTTTGGGGCTGGGGGTTAATTGTTTTTTAGGGATTATGGTTTAGGGTTTTTTTGTGCTGATTTTTTTTGGTTTTTTGAGGTTGAGGGTTTAGGTATTATTCAGGCATTATGTTTTGGGTTTTGGTTCATGGACTTTAGGGTTTTATCGGGCCTAGGGATTTTGGTTTTTTTGTGTTGATGGTTTAGGCAATGTTTGTGGAAGTGGGTTTAGGATTTTTGGGGGCTGAGGGTGTTGGGTTTATGGGGGGTGAGATTTATATGTTTATTTTGGATGAGGTTATAGTTTTTTATGGGGTTGAGTGTTTTTTTAAGACTTAGGGTAACATGTTGTTTGGGGCTGAGTAGTTAGTGTTATATTGTTCCAATGGTTTCAGATTTCTTAGATCTATTGGTTTAATTTTTTGTGGATGATGGTTTTGTGGTTTTTTAGGCTCTGGGTTTATGGTTTTTAGGGTATAAGGGTTCATGATTTTTTGGGGGAAATAGATTTAATGTTTTTAAGGGCTTAAGGTTCTTGATATTTTGGGGTTGAGGGTTCTAGACTATTCAAGGATGGGTATTCAAGTTTTTGTGTGGTTATGGGTTTTGGGTTTTTGGAGGCTGCGAGATTAGTTTTTTTGGGGTTTATCATTCATGTTTTTTTGGACTCAAGGTTCACTGTTTTCTGGGGATGAGGGATCATGGTATTTTTGGGAATGAGGGTTTCAGCTTTTTGGGGGCTGAATTTGAGGATCTTCTGGAACTGGTGTATTATGGTTTTTTGGATATGTGTGTTTTTGTTTTTTTATGGAATGATGGTTTATGAATTTTTGTTGTTGAAGGGATATGAATTTTTGTGGTCAAAGGGTTTATGGTTTATTGGGGTGGGGGATTACATTTTTTTTGGATGAGTGTTTAGGGTCGTTTAGGATTGAGGTTTTATATATTTATAGGTATAGAGTGTTAATGTTATTGGTGATAGGGGTTTATTTTTATGGGGGATGAATGTTTAGGGTTATTTTGGGGATGTGGTTTAGGGTTTTTTTGAGATTATGGATTAGGTTCTGTTTTGTGTTGAGGTTTTAGGGTTCTTTTGGGCTAACATGTTAGGTATATTTTTGATGTGGGTTAAGTTATTTTTGGGGCTCAGGGGTTCAGTTTTATAGGGATGTGTGTTTGGAAATTTTTGGGGATGTGTATCTGGGGTTTTTAATATAATGGATTACTTATTTAGGTCTAAGGGTTTGATGTTTTTAGGGATGATGGTGGGGTTTCTTTTCTGGTTCAGAGTTTGGGATTATCTAGGGTTGGGGTTTTGGTGTTTTATTCAGCTGAGGGTTTGATATTTTTTTGTATAATGGCATCGGGTTTTCTTGTTCTGAGTGTTTGTGAATTTTAGGGTCGGAGTGTCTGTGGTTTTCTTTGGGATGATGGTGTGGTGTTTTTTGGGGATGAGGGTTTGGGGTTTTTTGGGAATGAGGTTTTCGATTGTATGTGGATGATGGTTGAATGTTTTTTTGTCTGACCACTTTAGGTTTTGGGGGAAGATGTTTTTAGGTTTATTGGGGATGTGGGTATTAAGTTATTTTTATGATTTATGGTTTGGGGTTCATTGCGATAAGGTTTCCTGGTTTTTTGAGAAAAATGGTTTTGTGTTTTATGGGGATAAGGGGGTTGTTTTTTTGTGGATGAGGTTTTTTTGTTTTCTTGTTTAGGGATTTTCAGTTTTTATGGGTGAAGGTTTAGGAGTTTTTTGGTGATGAGGTTTGGTTTATCTTTAGTTAATGTGTTTAGGGTTATTTTTGGATGATCGTTGAAGGTTTTTTGGGGCTTAATGTTTAATGTGTTTTGGGGATGAGGGTTTAGGATTTTTTGGGCTGAGGGAATAGAGTATTTTGGGGCTATGTGTATAGGGTTTTCTAGGGATGAGAATTTTGGGGTTTTGGGATGAGGGAATATGGGTATTTATTCATGTTTTTAGGGTTTATGGGGTCTTGGGTTTAGGTTTTTTAAGCCTGAGTGTTTTGGGTTTTTGGGGGATGAGGTTATAATGTTTTTTTCTACTTCATTTTTATGGTTAGTTGGTTCAGAGTATTTTTCATTTTTGGTTTTTCAGGGGTTATTGTTCTTTGGGGAAGAGTGTTTGGGTTTTTTGGGGTCATCGTTTTAGGTTTTTTGGTTATGAGGTTTTATGGTTTTCAATGGGTATGGTTGTAGGGGTTTATGGGGAGGATGGTATAGGGTTTTTGAGGGATGAGTCATTTGAGTTTTATTTGGTGAAGGGGTTAGGGTTTTCTGGGGCTGAGGGTTTTTGATTTTTTTTGTGGACAATGGTTTTTGTTTTTTTGGATTTAGGGTTTTTTGGTTTTTTGGGTCTAACAGTTAAGAGGTTTTGTTATTCAATGTTTAGGGTTTATGGGTCCATGGATTCTAGTTTGTTTTGTAGCTGAGGTTTTATAGAATTTTTGGGCTTCGGGTTTTGTTTTTTTTTTGTGATGAGGTTTAGAGTTTTTTGGGTTCGAGGGTTACAATTTTTTATTTCCAAGGGATTAGTGTTTTTGGGGTTGAGTGTTTAATTTTTTTTATGGATGAAGGTTTATGGTTTTATGGGGTGAGCGTTTAATGTCCTTTTGGGATAAGGGTTAATGGATTTTGTGAATAAGGGTTTTGGTGTTTTTTGGGGCCTTGTGTTAATGTTTTTTATGGCATGATGTTGTTGGGTTTTGGGGAATCGGTATTATGGTTTTTTGTGGCTGATATTTAATTACCTTTTATCGTTGTGGTTTCATTGTTCTGGTTTGAGGGTTAATTATTTAAATGGGATGAGGTCGTATTGTTTTTTTGGGGTAAGGGTTTCACAGATTTATAGGATGAGGGTTATGTATTTTTTGGGATAGAGAGTTCAAGGGTTTTTGGTGTTGTGGGATTTCATTTTTTTAATGAGGGTTTATGGTTTTTTCTCGAATAAGGTTAATTGGATTTTGGAAATGAGGGGTTGGTGTTTTTTGAGCTAAGGGATTGAGGTTTTTTGGGATGGGGATTTGGGGATTTTCGGATGGCTGTTTGGGGTTTTTTTGGGATGAGTGTTTATGTTTTTTTTGGGGTTGATGGTTTTTTATTTTTTGGAGATACAGATTTGGGGGGTTTTGCGGTTGAGGATTTAGGGTTTTTGCGGCCAGGGTTTCCGGGTTTCGGGGGTGGAGAATTTAGGGTTTTATTTTGATGAGGGTACATGTTTACTAGATCATGTGTATTTTTGGTTTTATAGGGATGAGTGATTTGGGTTTTTTAATTGTGAGGGTTTAGGGTTTTATAGGGATTATGGTTTGGGATTTTTGGGGATATTTACAGATTGATTGTTTAGGAGTTTTTAGGTATGATGGTTTAAGAATTTGTGGTTTTTTGGTTTTAGGGCTTTGGAGCTAGGGTGTTAGGATCCAAAGGATGATGGGCAAGGGATTTTTGGGAATAGGGTTTAATGTTTTTTGTGGATTAGTATTTGAGTTTTTTTTGGGCCAGGTTTTATGGTTTTTTGTGGATGAGGGTTTTTTGGGATGAGGGTTTAGTGTTTTTAGGGGCTGAGGGATTATTGTATTTTTGAGCTAAGGGTTTGGGGTTTATTGGGGATGTGTGCATGGGGATTTTTTTGTGAATGAGGGTTTATATTTTTGTTGGATATGATGTTTTAGGGTTTTTTCAGATGACGTTGTGGAGTGTTTTGGGTATGTGGCAATTTTGTTTAGTGGTGAAGGTTTTCGATATTTTAGGGATGTGTGATTAGAACTTATTGGGGCTCAGTTTTTAGTGTTTTTTGAGGTGAGTGTTTAGTATTTTTTTGGAGATGATTGTTTAGGATTTTTTAGGGATGAGGGTATGGGGTTTTTTTGGGATACGAGATCATGGTATTGGGGGATTTTGGGAATATGGTTTTTTTGAGCGGTGGATTTAGGATTCATGGGCCTAGGAGTTTAGGTTTTTTTGGTTGAGTGTTTATGGATTTTTGGTACTGATTGGTAACTGTTTTTGGGTCTTAGGGTATAAGGGTTTTGGGGCTGAAGGTTTTGGGTTTTATGGGATGAGTGATTCTGGGATTTTTGTTATGGTTCGTTTCGGGTTTTAGGGCCCTAGTTTTTAGGGTTTTTTGGGGCCTCAGTTTTCATGTTTTTTGGGATCAAGGTTTTGGATTTTTTTGTGGATATAGGTGTATGTTTTTATGGTTGGGGTGTTTACGTTTTTTAAATAATAGTGTTTCAGGTTTTTTAGTGTGGTGGTTTTTAGTTTATTTTGGATGTGGGTTTTGGTTATTTATACTGCAACGTTTAAGGTTGGGGGGGATAAGTTATTTTGGTTTTTTGGGAAAGGGGTTTATGGTTTTCGGGATTGATGTATTGGTGTTTTTTAGTGATGATGGTTTAGTTTATTTTAGGGATGATGGTTTACTATTTTTGATGATATATGTTTGATGTTTTGTGGGAATGAGGGTATATTGGTACTGTGGGTTGCATATTTTTTTGGATAAGATGGTTTAAGGTTTTTTAGGGATATGTGTTTATGGATTCTAGGGGATGATGATTTAGGTCTTTTTAGTGATTATGTTTTGGGGGTTTTTTGGATGAGGGTTTCTAGTTACAGGGAGAATTGTGTTAGTGGTATATTGGAGTTTATTGTTTGATCTTTTAGGGATGAGTGTTTTGTGTAATTGTTTATTTAGAGACTGGATTTTTGGTGTATGAGTGTTTCTAGTTTTTAGGAGATGTTGTTTTGCATATTTTTTGGGATGCGTGGTTAGGGTTTTGGGTGGAGGGTTTTTATGTGGGGATGAGGGTTTATGATTTTTTGGGGGATTAGAATTTAAGGGTTTTTGGGGTGAAAGATTATGGGAATTTTTTAGTTGATGTTTTAGGGGTACTGGTGTTGAATGTATGGGCCTTCGTGACTACTGAATAAGGTTTTATGGGACTTCAGGTTTAAGGATTTTTGGGGCTGAGTGATTAATGTTTTTGTTCTTGAGTATTTATGGTTTTATTATGATGAGGTATTATTGGATTTATTTGGACAAGGGTTGAGGGTTTTGTGGGTTTGAGTATTTATGGTTTCCTAGGTCAATGTGTTTATGGTTTTCTAGGGCTACTTTTTAAGGGGTTTTTATGAGGTTCTGGGGATTTTAGGTTGGAGGTTTTACTATTTTTTTTGTTTATTTGTATTTAATTTTTTTGGTGGATAAGGGTATAGGGTTTTTTTAGGATTAGGGGTTAGGATTTTGGGGTGTTCATGGATAGAGGTTTTTGGAGTGAGGGGTTTGGTTTTTTAGGGGATTATGGTTTATGGTTTTTATGGGATGAGAATTTGGGTTTTTTTGTGGATGATGGATAAGGGTTATTTGGGTTTCAGAATTGGTGTATTTATTGAGATGAGGGATTGGGTTTTTTGGGGATTATGTTTTGTGGTTTCTTAGGGATGAGGTTTAAGGATTTTCTAGGGATGACTGTTAACATATTTTTGGGGGTGAGGCTATATTGTTTTTTAGGGTTGAGGGTTTTGGTTTGTTTAGATGGAAGTTCTATGTTTATTTTCCTGGGGTGAAGTGTTATTTGGGGCAGAGTTTTAATGGGTTTTTTATATGAGGGTTTAGAGTTTTTTGGGGATAAGTATTTAAGGATTTTTAGGGCTATGGTTTTCGGTTTTCTAGGGCGGAGTTTTTGTGTTATTTTGGGGTCTAGTGTATAGGAATTTTTTGGAGCTATAGGTGTAGGGTTTTTTGGGGTAGAGGGTTTAGGTTTTTGTGGGATGAGGGTTTTGGGTTTTCTTAGGGATGAGGGTTTTGGTTTTTATTGGTACTGGGGTTTTGGGGATTTCTATGCCTGATGATTTAGGGTTTCACAGGACACCAAGTTAAGGGTTTTATATTGGGATGAGGGATTGGTATTTTTGTTGATGAGGGTTTAGGAGTTTTTTTTGTGGATGTTTGTTTTGTGTTTTTAGGGGATTGTTTTTTATGGTTTGTTGGTGTTGAGGGTTTATAGTTTTTTTGGGGCCCAGTGTTAGTGTTTTTTTGGATATGAGGTCTTAGAGTATTTTTTGTTTGAAGGATTATCATATATTACGAAATATGGTTTATGATTTTTTGGGGATGAGGGTTTAGAATATTTGTGGGATGAGATTTTATAGTTTTTATGGAATGAGAGTTTAGATTTTATTTTGGGTAAATGGTTTAGTGTTTTTTACCGGTGATGGTTAAGGGTTTTATTGGGTAGAGGGTTTAGGTTATTTTGGGTTGAGGGTTTAGTGTTTTATATTATACGGGATTAGGGTTTTTTGGAAGAAAGAATTTATAGTTTAATATTGATAAAGGTATGGGTTTGTCGGAATTAGGGTTTAAGGTTTTTTCTAGAAAATGGTTTATTGTTTTTGACGATGATGGTATAGGGATGGTTGGGTATGGTGGTTTATAATTTTTTGGGAAAAAGTGTTTTTGTTTTTTTTAGGATATGAATTTAATGTTTTTAGGGGATGAGGGTTAGGGTTTTTTGGGGAAGGTGATTTGGGGCTATTTGGGTGAGTGTTTAGGTCTTTTTGGTGCTAAGGGTTATGGGTTTATTGAAGTGGAGTATTTATGTTTTTTTTGGATGAGAGTTTTTTGATGTTTTGGGATGAGTGTGTATGTATTTTGGGGGCATAAAGTTTATGGTTTTTTTGGTGCTAATGGTTTACTGTTTTCTAGGTCTGAGGTTTTAGGTTTTTTCTTGATGTGTATTTTTGGTTTGTTGTGTTTGAGGATTTATGGTTTGTTGGAGATAAGGGTTGTGATTTTTTGGAGCCCAAATTTTGGGGGTTTCGGGTTTATGGATTAGTGATTTTTTGTTTGGGGTTTTGTGGTTTTATGGGCTGAGGGTTAAGGGTTTTTGGGGCCAATGGTTTTTTCTTTTTTGTTTCCGAAGTTTTTTTTGGTTTAAGGGATTTGGGTTTCTCAGTTCTATGCGATAAAGGTTTTTTGGGGAATAAGTTTTACATTGATTTGTGGATGAGGGTTTGATAATTTTTGGTGATAATAATTTTATGTTTCTGGTTATGGGGATTTAGTTTTTTTCAAGGATGAGGTATTTTCTATTATGGGGGATAAGGGTATAGTGTTATTTGGGAAATGGTTTTACATTATTCTAGGGACGATTATTTATTGTTTTTTGGGGTTTAAGGGTTTGGTATTTTTGGGGTCGGGAGTTAGAGTTCTCTAAGGATGGGGTTTATTGTTTTTTTGGATTAGTGTTTTGGGTTACTAGGTATGAGTATTTACTGTTTTTAAGGATAAAGTGTTTATCGATTTTTTTGGGCTAATGGATTGGTAATTTTTTGGGATAATGGTTTAGGTTATTTTTTCATGTGTGGGTTTATGGTTTTTTGAAGCATTGGGTTTAGGGTTTATTGGGGTTGAGGGTTTAGAGTTTATTGGGTATTAGGGTTAATGGATTTTTGGGATGGAGGGTTTTCAATTTTTCAAAGAGGATATAGAATTTTTTGGGCAATAGGTTTTGGTTTTTTTACGTGATGGGGTTTAGTGTTTTGGCATGATTTTTATGTCTTTTTAGGATAGGTGTATGGGTGTTTTGGTGGAGAGGGTTTAGGGTTTTGGGGGATGAGGATTTAGGGTCAATTAGGAAAAGTGTTTTGTTTCAATGGGATATGTATTTAGGGTTTACTACGGTTGAGGGATTTATGTCATTTGGGGATGCAGGTTTTAGTTTTTTGGGGTCAAGGGGTTTGGTTTCGTTATGGCTTAGAATTTGTGATTTTTCTTGGGAGATGGTTTATTTTTTTTGGGGGATGATAATTTAGTATTTTTTGGGACTGAGGGTTCATTGTTTTTAGGGATGAGTGTTTAATTTTTTTAGGGATAAGAACTTAATTTTTTGGGGCTTATGATTTATTTTTTTTGGGGTTTTGGATTTATTGTTTTTTGGACTAAGGTTGTAGGGTTTTTGGAGAACAATGATTTATTGTTTCTTAAGGTTTTGGGTTTTGATTTTTTGGGGATGAGGGTTTAGGATTTTTATGGTTTATGGTTTATAGTATTTTGTGGTCCAAGGATTTTAGTTTTGGGGGTCTTAGGGTTAGGTAATTTTGGGACTAAGGGTTTAGGGTAATTTACTAACATGTTTTTTTGAATGTTTTGGTCCTATGGATTTCGGGTTATTGGTCATGAGTAATTTGGGATTTTTGGGGTGATGGTTTGGGGTTTTTTAGTGATGAGGTGTTTATGTTTTTTAGGGATGAGGGTTTAGCATTTTTCAGAAGAGGGATTATTGTTTTTTGAGTATAATGATTCAGGGTTTTTTATCCAAGGGATTAGGTTTTTTAGGGTGTAGGGTTTAGTGATTATTATTGTTGTGGGTTAATGTTTTATTGGGTACGAGGGTTCCATTTTTTTTGGGTTGAATGGATTATAGTTTTTGGGCGTCAGTGTTATCGGGTTTCATTTTGGATTAGGGACCAGGGTTTATTACGATAAATGTTTTATGGATTTTGGGAATTAGGTTTTGTGTTTTTTGGGTCTTTTGTTTTTGGTTTTTTGTGTCTGAGATTTTATCAATTTTTCAGGATAAGAGAATCATAGTATTTTTGTGTCGGTTGTTTAGGTGTTTTTGGGATTATTGTATAGTGTGTTATTTGGTTGATGGTTTAGGTTTTTGGGGGGTTAGGGTTTATAGAATTTTTTGGATGATGGTTTTTTTTTTTGGGTCAAGGATTTAGTTTTTCAATATGGATTTGGGTTTAGGTTTTTTAGGGTGGGCGATTTTGATTTATTGATGATGAAGGTTTTGGTTTTTTTGGGTATTACATTTTATATATTTTTTTTGGTTGAGGGTTTATAGTATTTTTTGGATGTGGGTTTAGGGTTTTTTTGGAACCTAGGGTTTATGGTATTTCAGGATCGATGGTTTAGGTTATTTGAGACATAGGGTTTGGGTTTTTTGGGGTTGAGAGTTTTTTATTTTGTTTGGTTTTAGGTTTAATGGTTTCCTTTCATTGAGGGTTTAGGATTTCTTGGGGGCTAAGAGGTTAGGGGTCTTTGTGATGAGTATTTAAGTTATTTGGGTTCAGGGTATTAGGGTTTTTTGATGTGGGTTTTAGTATTTTTGGGGCCAAGGGTTTAGGTTTTTTTAGCCTAAAAATTGTGGTTTAGTGGGAATGGGGGTTATGGGGTTTTTAGGGGTGATGGTGTAGGACTCTTTGAGTATGATGGATTTTTTAGAGCTAAGATTTTTTTTGAATTTTTTTCTGGGGGTTTACAGTTTCGAGGAGAAGGGTACAATGATTTTTGTGATGAGGGTTTAGTGTTTTCGGGGATGAATACTTAATGGTTTATTAGGGATAATGTTTTATAATTTTTTAAAAGGAGATTTTATGGTATTTTAGGCTGAGGGATTAGGTTTTTTTAGGGCTGAGTGAATATAGTTATTTTTTGGAATGAGGCATTGGGATTTTATGGTTTGATGGTATAGGGTTCCTTCAGGATGATGTTTTAGGATTTCATCGGGCCTAGTTTGTAATGTTTTTTGGGGGATTGGGTTTATAGATGTATGAGTCCAAGGGGTTAGGGGTTTGTGGGGATAATAATCTAGGGTTTTTTTGGGCTAATGGGATAACGTTTTAGGGGATGTTGTTTTGTTGTTTCTTGTGGATTTGGGTTTCTGGTTTTTTAGCATTTAGGTTTTCATATTTTATCAATCCAGGGTTTTATAGGGATTGAGTGTGCAGGGTTTATGGTGTTTTTGTGCCTAGGGATTAGGTTTTTGTGGATTTGTTTTTTGATTATTTTTTTCGGATGATGGATTTAGTATTTTTGTTCTATTGGTTTACGGTTTTCTAGTTTGAGGTTATTTTAATTTTTCTGTTGATGATTTTGTGATTTATAGAGAAGATTGTCTTGGGATTTTTAGGGCTATGTTTTTCATGTTTTTTCGGGTAGATGGTTCATGGATTTGGCGATAAAAGGGTCAATAGTTTTTTAGGGATTATGGTTTTGGGGTTTTTTTGGGTTGAATGTTTTGGGATTTTTTTGGGTTGATTGTTTTTTATTTTTATTCTAGATTTTGGTATTTTGGGTATAGGGTTTTTGGTTATTTTAGTGATGCTTCTTTAGGTTTCAATGGGGAAGATATTTTACGGTTTTTTGTTTTTGTGCTGTTTTATTTTTCTGGGGACTTGTGTATAATGTTTTTTTGTTGTTGAGGAATTAGGGTTTTTTGGGGGCTGTGGGTTTAGGGTGTTTTGGGGGCTAATGGATTAGGGTTTTTGGGTGAAAATGTTATGGTTTTTTCCAGATGAGGCTTTAGGGTTTTGGTGTTTGTGGGTATATGGTCTTTTGGGGATGAGGACATTGGTTTTTTACGAGATGAGGGATTATGTTTTTTTGTGGTAAGGGATTTAGTTTTTCGGTGTAGGGGGTTTACGGTTTTTTGGGATTATTGTATTTTGGGGATGAGGGAATTGTAATTTTTTGCAACATACGGTTTATGTTTTTTGTGATGATGTTTTAGGGTTTTATGTGGAAAGGGGTTTATGGATTTTATTGATAAAGATTAGGGTATTTTGGGGCTAATAGTTTAGGGTCTCATAGGGATTATAGTTTATGGTTTTTTTGGGTTGTGGGAAAAGTGTTGTTTGTGAATGAATATTTAGTTATTTTGGGGGCCAATGATTTATTGTATTTTGGATTATTCTATTTTAGTTTATGTTACTAAGGATTTAGGTTTTTCAACTTCTAAGGGTTTATGGGTTTTTTTGGGTGAAGGAATTATAGTTTATGGGGTCATGGTTTCAGGATTTTTTGGATACTATGTTTATGGTAATTTGGGGATGAGTTTATAGGTTATCTGGGGGAAATGGTTTAGGGTTTTTTGGGGATGAGTGTTCATGGTTTTTTAGTGATTAATGTTCGGTGGATTTTGGGTCAATGGGTTAGGCTTTCCTAGGGTGGGGGGTTTATTGTTTTTGGGTTATATGCTTATAGGGTTTATAGGGTGATGAATTTTGGGTTTTTAGGGGTTGATGGTTTAGGTTTAATTTCTACTGAGGGTTTTTGGAGTTTTTGGATTGAGGGTTTAGGATTTTTTGTGGTTCAAGGTTTAGTTTTTCTAGGGTTGACAGTTTTAGATTTTTTGGGGCTTTGTTTTTATGCTATTCTTATGAAGAATGTTTTGGATTTTTGGAGATGATAGTTTTGTTTTTTAGGGCTATTTGATTATATTTTATGGTGTTGAGGGTTTAAGGTTTTTTTAATGATTATAATTTAGGGTTTTTAAAGGCCAGGGGTTACTGTTTTTAAGGGAAGAGTGTATTGGATTGTTTGGGGTCGTGTGTTTAGGGTTTTTTGTGGATGAATGTTTTGGTTTTTTATGAGGTCATGGGATTTGGGGATTTTGTTTCTAAGGATTTATAGGTTTTTTGGGATGAGGTTTTATATTTTTTTGGGTAGAGAGTTTGTATTATTGTGGGTAAAAGGTTTTAGTGTTTGTTGGGAAAGATGGATTTGGGTTTTTTGGATATGTTTGTTTAGGGTTTTTGTGACTTAGGTTTTAATGTTTTTTGGGGTGAAAGTTTTACATTTTCAGGGGATTAGGTTTTAGGGGTTTTTATGTCTAATGGTTTTCGGTGGTGGTGGGGGTATATTGTTTTTTGGAAATGAGGGGTTTTTTTGTGGTTCAGTGTCATGGGATTCCGTTTCCTTATATTTTAGTATTTTTTAGGAAAAGGTTTTAGGGTTTTTAGGGATTGAGGATTTATGGTTTTTTGTACTAGGGAATTTTTGTGTTTGGGGGATGAGGGGTTTGGTTTTTTGTGTGCATTAGGGTTCATGGATTTTTTTGGTTGAGGATTTAGTATATTTTTTGGAAAATGCCTTATGGTTTTTTTGGATTAGGGTTTAGGGTTTTCGAAGGATAAAGTTACGAGGTTGTTTTGGATCATATTTTTATGGTTGTTGGGGTTGAAGGATAAGGGTTTTTTTGGGGATGAAGGATTATGTATTTTTTGGGACTCGGGGTTTTTGGTTTTTTGAGTTGAGAGTATATTTTTTCCTTGGGATAAAGGTATACAGTTTTATAGGGATCATTATCTAATCATATTTGGGGATTAGTGTCTATGTTTTTTTTGGAAGAGGGTTTAATATATATGGTTTTTAGAGGTTATGATTTTTGGGGGGTAATGATTTAGGGTTATTTGTGGATCTGGGTTTTGGTTGTTTTCTGAATGAGGGTTTCTATTTTTTTGGGGATGTGGGTTAAGGGTTTGGGGGGGGTGAGGGTATAAGGTATTTTGTAAATGATGGGTGAGGAGATTTTTGGGCATACAGAATAGGGTTTTATAGGGATGAGGGATTAATGATTATTTAGGCCTTTACACATAGGTATTTTTTGAGATAAGGAGATTAGGTTTTTTTTGAGATTATGGTTTAATTTTATTGTTGTTGATAAAATCAATTTTTTAGGGATGATTCATAATAGTTTATTAGGGAGTTGGCCATAGGGTTTAATGGGGTGAGGGCTTAGTTATTTTTGGGTATGGGGGATTTCATTATTTTAGGGCTTTGGGAATAGGGTTTTTTAGGGCTATGGGTTTATAGTTTTTTAGGGATGAGGATTTATGGTTATTTTGGAGAAGAAGGTTTTGGGTTTTTGGGGGATTAGGTTTTAGTGTTTTTTGGGGATTTGTGTTTTGGTATTACAGGTTTTTTGAGGTTGAGGGATTAATGTTATTTGTGGTTGATCGATTGGTGTAAGGGATTTCTATGGAATAGGAATTTGGGATTGTCCGGTTGATGAATTTTTTTTTGAAGAAGAATTATGTTTTTTGGGGTGGATATGTTATAGTTTTTGGTGTTTTGGGATTAGTTTCTTTTGGGGCCTAGAGATTAGGATTTTTGGTGGTGAGGGTTTTGGGTTTTTGGGTATAAAGTTTTAGTTCCTTCTAGGTGTGAGGGTTTAGGGATTTTTGGGGGAAATGGTTTTGGATTTTTTAGGGATGTTGGTTTAGGGTATAATGAGGGAGGGGGTTTCATGTTTTTTAGAAATAGATGTTTAGTGATTTTAGGGCCTACGAATTATGATTTTTTGTAGATTAGGGCTAATGGGTTTTCAAGGTTGTGGGTTAGGGTATTTCTGTGGCTTAGGAGTTAGTGTATTATGGGATGTTTTTTGGTTTACTAGTGTTCTGGTTTAGGATTATTTGGAATGATATTTATTGTTTTTTGGGGATGGGTGTATATTTTTTTAGGGGATGGTGGATCAGGGTTCTTAGGGATATGTATCAAAGGAACATTGGGACTAAGGGTTTTGGTTTTTTTTGGGGTTCATGTTTAATGTTATTAGGGGATGATGGTTTTGGGTTTTTTGGAACCATAAGGGTTTGTATTTATAATGGTTGAGTGTTTAGTTTTTTGGTGGTAGAGGGTTTAGGGTTTTTTGGGGGGATCAGGTTTTAATGATTTTGGGGGATGATGGATAGAGTTATTGGGGATGATGATTTAGTATTTTCTAGGGTTGAGCATTTTTAATTTTTTGGGGATGAGTTGTTAGGGTTTTTTTTGGAAGAGGGTTTTGGGATTCATTGGTTTAGGGTATAAAGATTTTTTGGAGTCAAGGTTTTAAAATTTTCTATGGTTGATGGTTTGGGGTTTTTAGTGGCCTACGGTTTAGTGTATTTGGGGGATGTGGTTTAATGTTTTTTTCGGTATGAGGGTTTAGGGTTGTTTGGGGCCAATGGTTTAAGGAATTTTTGGCTTATAGGTTTAGGGTTTTTGTACCAGGGGATTTAGGGTTTTTTGGGGTTATTGTCTATGGTATTTTGGTGAATAAGTTTTAGGGATTTTTTGGGAAAATGGTTTAGTATTTTTAGTCTAAGGGTTTTATGTTTTTAGGGGAATATAATTTAGGGTGTGTTTTTCTTAGGGCTTAGGAATTTTGAGTTAGGTGTTTTGCATTTTTTTTGAACAAGGTTTTATGGATTGAGGTGTGTGGTAGTTTGGAATTTTTTTTGAGTCGAAAGGGTTATGGTTTTTTTGGTTAAGATGGTCAGGGTTATTTTGGGATGAGGGTTTAGGGATTGATGGGGCTGGGGGTTTCAAGATACATGGTATTAGGTTTTAGGGTTTATTTGGTATCCGAGGGTTTTCAGTTTTTTAGGGAAAATGTTTTAGGGATTTTTAGGGATGATGATTTAATGTTTTTTGTAGGTTTGAGTGTTTTGGGGTTTTTAGGTCCATGTTTATAGGGGTATTTTTGGGGTGAAGGGTTTTTGGGTTTGGGGATATAAAGGTTTATGTATTTTTTGGGTTGAGGATTTTTTCCTTTTTGGGGCGGAGGGTGTATGTTTCTATAAGAATTATGGAACCAGGTTTTTTCAAGAAAAGCGATTAGAGTTTTTTTGGGGATGAGTGTTTATTGATTTTTTTGGGCGGAGGGTTTAGAATATTTGGTGGATGAGGTTTTTGTTTTTTTGATGCCTAGGTTTTAGGGTTTTTTTTGAGCTGATGGTTTACGATTATTTTAGGTATTTGGTTTTACAGTTTTTTAGGTCTGATGTTTCAGTGTTTTTAAGGGAATTAATTTTCACGTTTTCGAGATAAAGGTTTCATTTTTTATGGGAGTTTATGTATTTTTGGGTGGTGATGGCTAAGAGTTTTTTGGGGCCCTGGGTTTTGGGTTTTTTGGGGTGAGGATTAGGGTTTTTCATTGATGAGGGTTTGTGGTTTTTTTGTGGATGAGTAATTCGTTTTTGTGTATTATTTGGGATTTTTAGGCTTGAAGGTTTTGGGTTTCTTTGTTGTTGATGGTATTTTGTATTTTGGGGTAGATGATTAATGTTATCTTGGGTAAGGGTTTTTTTTTAAATAAGATTTATGGTTTTTGGCCCATGTGTCTAGTTTTTCGGGATGAGTGTTTATAGAGTTTTTGGATGAGGATTTATATTTCTTAAGGCTTGAGGGATTACGGGTTTTTTGGTCTATGGGTTTAGTCATTTTATGTATAATGGTTTTTGGATTTCAAGGGATGGTGTTTTAAGGGTTTTTAGCGATGAGGGTTTTCCTTTTTAAGATATGGGTTTATAGATATCTGGGGATGATGTTTTAGGTTTTCTTGTTGGTATGAGTTTTGGGTTTTTGGAGGATGTCGGTTTAATATTTTTTAGGGCTTAGGTTTTCATGTTTTATGGGCTGAGTGATTCATGTTTTTCTGTGGAAAAGTTTTACGGTTTTTTGGGGTTGATGGTTTAGAGTTTTTTGGGATAATTGATTTGTATTTTTTTAGGATGAGGTTTTAAGGGTTTTGGGGCTGAGGATTTATGTATTTCTCGGCTGTGGGTTTATGGTTTTTTGGATGAGGGTATTATGATTTC
The DNA here is from genome assembly GCA_963277665.1 of Viscum album. Classification (NCBI taxonomy): domain Eukaryota; kingdom Viridiplantae; phylum Streptophyta; class Magnoliopsida; order Santalales; family Viscaceae; genus Viscum; species Viscum album. Next base: position 1,554,063,721 of record OY728156.1, read on the forward strand.
ATCAATGTAGTTTTATTGATTTTGAGGGAAGACTATTTACGGTTTTTTTATGGGGGATTATTTTTTTTGGCATAGAGTGTTTAGGTATTTTTGGTTCTAAGGGTTATGTTTTTTGCATTTTATATGCTTTTTATTTTTTGTGGTTGAGTGTTTAGATATCTTTTGGGATGATCATATATGGTTTTTTGGGAAAGGGGAATTATTTTTTTGGGTATGTGGTTTTAGGGGTATTAGGGGATGAGGCTATATTATTTTTTGGGACTGAGGTTTTTGTGTTATTTGTAGATGGGGATTTAAGGATTTTTTGTGCTTCCTTACAAGGGGATTTTGGGGATAAGGGAATATATAATTTTTTGTGCTGTTGATGTAGGTTTTTTTAGGGATGGGTGATTATAGTATTTTGCGGTTGACGATTATGTTTTTTTGGGAACATGCTTATGGATTTTTGTGTTGGGGGAATAATGTATTTTTGGGGATGACAGAATTGGTTTTCTTGACGATGAGGGGTTAGGTTTTTTGGCCCTGAGGGATATGGTTTTTTTGGTACAGGGTTTAGTGTTTTTTTTTTGGAATCGGAATTAAAGTTTTTTGGGGTGAGGGTATAGGATATTTTGGGTCTTATGGTTTATTTCTTTTGTGGGGTGTATGTTTTAGGATTTTTGGGGCTAGGGGTTGAGGGTTCTTTCAGGATGAGAGCTTGAGAATTTCTTAGGATAAGGTTTTTTGATTTTTTATGGCCTATATTTTATGGTTTTTTATTGACGAGGGAGTAATGTGTTTGGTTGATGAGGATATATGGTTTTGGGGGGCCATGTGTTTAGGGTTGTTTACCAATGAGGGTGTATGGTTTTTTGGGCAGATGTTTTAGTGTTTTTTTGTAGCCACAGATCTAGGATTTTAGAGGGCCGATTGTTTAGGTTTTTTTCCATGTTGATGGTTTATGATTATTTGGGTTGTGGATTTAGGGTTTCTTGGGGATGAGGGTTCAATGTTTTTTTAGGAAGAGGGATTAGGGTTTTGGGGGTTGAGTGTTAATGGGTTTTTAGTACAATGTTCTTATGAGTTTTGGGAAAAGTGTTTCTTTTTTTCTATGGAATAGGGATTAATTATTTTTTTGGATGATGGTATAGGTTTTTTTGAGGTGAAGGATTTTAAGTTTTTAGGAGATGTCGTTTTTGGGTTGTTTTGGGAAATGTTTTTTTTGGTCGAGAGTTTAGGTTTTTTTATGTTTGATGGTTTTTGTTTTTATTTTTAGTGATAGTTTTTAGGTTTTTCTAGCGAAAAGGGTTGCAATTTTTTGGGACTAGGATTTAGTATTTCTATTCCATATGGATTAAGGGTTTTGGGGTTGAGGGTTTATGTTTTTTCTAGGGATGAAGGATTTGGTTTTTTTGGTTCATGGGTAAGGGATTCTTAGGAATGACTTTATAGGTATTTTAGGGATGAGTATTTATGTTTTTTTGGGAAGGGCGTTTTTTATTTTTTGGGTCCATGGGATTCATGGTTTTTTTGTATAATGGATTAGGGTTTTTTGGATATGGTTTTACTGTTTTTTGCGACTAAGAGTTTTGATTTTTTTGGGCTGAGGGTTTAAGGATTATTCTGGAAGAGGGATTAGAGTTTATTGAGTCCATGTGTTTTTTGTTTTTTTTGTGGCCAAGGACTTAGAATACATTATGTGCGAGGGTTTTAGGTATTTTTTGGGATGAGGGATTATGGGGTACTGGGTCTATAGTTTTAGGGTTTTGGGGGGGTTGAGGGTATAGGTTTTTTGGGGGGAAAGGGTTTTGGGTTTTCATTGGCTGAGGGTTTTTGGGTTTCTGTATCTTAGGGTATTGGTTTTTTTAGGGTGAGGGTTTAGGGTTTCTGGTTACTAAGGGTTTAGGTATTTTTGAGACATAGTTTATTGGGTTTTTAGGGATGAGGTTTTTAGGTTTTTATGGATGAGGTTTTAGGTTTTTGGTGGGTTGAGGTTTTTTTTGGGATGGGGGTTTCATGTATTTCTAGGGAGGATTGTTTAAGGGTTTTATGGGGCTAAGTGTTTTGTGTTTTATATGTTTAAAGTTTTTGGTTTTTTTTATTTAGGTTTATTTTTTGGTGGGTATGATGGATTAAGATTTTTGGGGACAGAGGGTTTATGTTTTTTTGGGTTGAGGGTATAGTGGATTATTTTTGGGAATAAGCGTTCAATAATTTTTTTGTATCTGGTATTTCGAATTTTGGGGGATGTGGTTTTGGTTATTTCTATGGCTAAGGCTGTTACATTTTTGGGGATTATTGTTTAACTTTTGGGGGGATTAAGGATTAGGTATTTTGGGATATTTTTTTTGTGTTTTTTAGGGATAAGGGTTTATGGAACTTATGAATAGTGTTACCATTTTTATGGGGCTAAGGGTTTTGGGTTTTCTAGGGTTGAGGGTTTCAGGTATTTTAGGAATGAAGGATTTTGGATTGTTTGGATTTGGGAAAATAGTTTTTTGGGAATGGGGGACTGTGTTTTTTTGGGTGTTGGGTTTAGGGTTATTTCTCAAGGTTGGATTAGGGTTTTTTGGATTGAGGGATTTTGCTTTTATTCTGGGGAGGGATTAGTTTTTTTGAGTATGAGGGATTAGGCTTTGTTGGGGATGTGTCTATAGGGTTTTTGGGGGTGACTGCTTAGTGATTTTTAGGTCTTAGGTATTATGGTATTTTGGATATGAGGGATTATTTATATTATGGTTAATGTGTTTAAGGTTTATTAGGGATGAGTATTTAGGGTTTTTGGGTCAGATATTTTATCATTTTAGGGATTGGGATTTAATGTTTTATGGGGAACAAGGTTTTGGTATTTTTGGAGTTGAGGGATTACTGTTTTTTATGGTATGATGGGTTGGGTTTTTTTGGGGTGGGGGTTAGGGTAATTTGGGTATGAGGGAATAGAGATTTTTGGATTATAAGTATTCGGATTTATTTGGGATGATGGATTATGGTTTTTTTGGGGATAAGTTACTACTGGTTCTTTGGGGTAGAGGGTTAGAGTATTTTATGGAAGACATATTATGGTTTGTTGGGCTAATCACTTTGGGGTTTCTGGGGATGAGGGATTTCTCTTTTTTTGGTGATAAGGGGATATTGTTGTTTGGTACTGAGAAATTAGTTCTTTATGGGGATTACAAATAATGTGTTTTTGGGTATACTTTATTATGGTTTTTAGTACTCTCGGTTTAGGGTTTTTTGGGACTTAGGGTTTCATGTAATTTTTGGACTAATGGTTTTACATTTTTTAAGGTTATTTTTTTCTTGTATTTTGTGATTAATGGTGTAGGATTTTTTAGGATGATTTTTTTAGTTTTTGTGGGGCTAAGTGTTTCAATATATTTTGGGAGGAGGTTTTGGTGTTTTGGGGGGATGAGGATTTGAGGTTTTTTGGGGTAAGGGTTTTTTTTCTAATGTCGAGGGTTTCGTGTATTTTGGGGATGTAGGTTTGTCATTTTTTTGGGATGAGGTTTTATGATTTTGGGGGATAATGTATCATGGTAATTTTTGTGACTAGTTTAATGTCCTTTTGTGGATAATGGTATTTCATCTTTTAGGGGGTTAATGATTTGGTTTTTAGGGGATGGGGGATTTTGGTTTCTTTTGGATTAGGGTTTGGTGTTTTTTTGGGTAGTGGGTGTAGGGTTATTTGAGGAATTTGGTTTATAGTATTTTTGTATGATTTTTTAGAGTTTTCTAGTGTTGAGAGTGTAGGGTTTTTGTTTCTTAGTGTTTGGGAATTATTGTGGATGAGGGTTTGGGGTTTTTGGGGATGGGGTTTTTATGTTTTATTGAATTAGGGGTTGGAGGTTTTTGGGATGAGAATTTTTGGGTTTTTTGGGGATAACTATCCAAGGTGTTTTTGGGATGAGTTTCTGGTATTTTCTAAGGCTATGTGAGTAGTGTTTTCTGAGACAAGGGGTTAGGTATTTTCTGGGTATAGGGTTTTTGTTTTTCTTGGATACGTGTTTTGGGTTTTCTAGGGCTCACAATTTGGTGTTTTCAAATGATAAGGGTTGGGAGTGTGTTGGGGATGTGGATTTAAGGTTTTCTATGCATAACAGATTGGGATTTTCTATTGCAGATGGTCAGAGTTTTTATATGGATAAGTTTTTATGGTTTTCTAGGGATAAAGTATCGATGTTTCTTTGTATATGAGTGTTTAGGTTTTTCTAGGGGCAGATGGTTGATGGTTTTATATGGAAGAGGGTTTAAATTATCTCAGGGATAAGGGTTTTGGGATTTCTATGGTTGGGGATTTAAGGTTTTCTATGGCTAAGGGTTCATAGTGTTCTTGGAAGAATTGTTTTATTTTTATAGGAGATATAGGTTTACAGTTTCTAGGGAAGATTATTTTATGTTTTCTTGGTATAAGGGTTTCGGGCTTTCAGGTGAGGTGGGTTTCAGGTTTTCTTGGTATAAGGGTTTAGGGATTTTGTGGGGGTAATGTTTTATCATTTTATAAGGATGAGGGTTTATGGTTTATTGGGTCTCTGGTTTTGTGGATTTATATGGATGAGTTTTGTGTTTTTCTACGTATGGGAGATTATGGTTTTATGGATAATGATTTCAGTTATTTTGGGGCTTAGGGTTTACTGTTTTTTGGGGCTGATTTTTTTGGGTTTTTTTGGGATTTGGTTTTAATGTTTTATTTTGATAAAGGTCAGAGTTTTATAGGGCTAAACAATTAGGGTCTTCTAGGGATGATGGTTAATGTTTTTTTGGGATGTGGGTTTAGGGATTTTGGTGTTTAGGGTTTAGGTTTTTCCAAGGGGTAAAGGGTTTGGGGTTTCCCTGGTTAGAAGTTCTAGGATTTTCTTGGAATGAGGGTCTGGGGTATTTTGGGTATGAGGTTCTAGAATTATTTGTGGCTAAGGTTTTGGGATTTTGGGGGGATCATGTTTTTCATTTTTCTAGGGCAGATGGTTTAGAGTTTTCTAGGGATGATGTTTTAGTTAGTAATGGTTTAATGTTTTGTGGGGATGATGGTTTATGGTTTTGTGGGTTGGAGGATTTAGGGCCTTCTATGATTAAGGGTTTAGAATTTTATGGTGATGAGGGTTTGGGGTTTTCTATAGATGTGGTTATAGGAGTTTCTTTGCCTCAAAATTATGGCTTTTTTGGGTGTATGATTTATGGTTTTTATTAGCTAAGGGTTTAGGGTTGTATAGGGCCGAGGGTTTTGGGTTTTCTACTATGGAGGTTCTTATGATTTATGTAGGTATGGGGTTTTTTGTTTCTAGAGGTAAGGGTTCAGTTTTTTAGGGGATTTGGGAATTAGGATTTTTAGGGACATGGTTTTTGGGGTTTGGGGTGGTGATTTTTCAGTATTTTTGGATGGGGGTTATGTTTTTATTGGGTAAACGATTTTGTAGGTTTTAATGGAAGTGGGTATATGATTTCTGGGGTTTTTTGATTAGGGGGTTTTTGGATCTAATGGTATTGGAATTTCCTTGGTTGAGTGTTTATTTCATTGGGTTCTAAGTGTTGATGGGTTTTTTGGGGATAAGGGTTTGGGATTTTTAGGTAAAATACTTTACGAATTTTTTGGGAAGACAGTTATGGATTTTTTAGGGATAATGGATTATGGTTTTTTGGGGATGAGGGTTTTGGATATTTGTGGTTGAGGAATTATTATAATTTCGGTATGAGGATTTAGTTATTTATTGGGACTAGTTTTTTGGATTTTTTGGGGATGAGGTTGTATGTTTTTTTGGGGCTGATGTTTTAGGATTATTTATGGATGGGGTTTCATTGTTTATTTGGGATGTGTGTATATGGGTTTTTGGGACCGAAGGTTTCGGGTTTTTTAGGGGATGAGGGTTTCAAGTTTTTTTAGGGCCTAGGGATTTGCCTTTTTTAGGGGTGATGGTTTGGGTTTTTTGGGATGAGGTTTAGGTTTTTTGGGGTAGAGGGAATATAGTTTTTAGGCATTGATGGCATTGAATTTATTGCAGATAAGGTATTAGAGATTTTTTATGTTGAGTGAATTTTTTTAGGTTTGAGAGTTAAGTGTTTTTTAGGACTTATGGACCAGGGTTTTTTGGGATTTAGGCAATAGGGTTTTTTGGGGTTGTGGGTTTAATGTTTCTTAGGGATCATGGATTATGGGTTTATTGGGAATGTGGTTTAGGATTTTTTTTTTGGGATGGAAACCATGGATATTTTGGGTTAATTATTTTATGGTTTCATAGGATTGATGTTTTATAGATTGTTTTGTTAATGAGGGATTATTATTTTTAGGTACGCGGATTTAGGATTTAGGGGCCTCGAATTTATGGATTTTTGGGGTGAGTTTTTATATTTTTTTATGAGGTTGTAGGGTTTCTTGGTAATAAGGGTTAAGATTTAATTTTGGCTGAGTGTTTAGGGTTACATTAGTTTAGGGTTTAGGTTTCTCAGAACTGAGGGTTTATAGTTTTTTTGTGTTGAGGGTTTAGTTTTTTTTGGGTTGAAGTGGTTAGGTTTTTTGGGCTTAGGGTTTAAAGTTTTTATGAATGAGGGTATTGGTTTTTATGGGCCATATTTTTTGAGGTTTATGGGGGGAGGGTATTGGGGTTTTTGGGGATGAGTGTTTAGAGTTTTTGTGTGTGGATGATTTGGGGTTTTTTGGCTTAAGTGTTTATGCTAATTTATAGATGAAAATTTATAATATTGTGGTTTACAGTATAAGGTTTCTTGGGATGTTGTTTTATGTTTTTTATGGTCTAGGGCTTCATCATTTATGGGTATTAGGGTTTAGGTTTTTGGTGGAAGAGATTTTGGGTATTGTGTTTTGTGGGATTAGGTTTTTTGACCCTAAATAATTAGGAATTTTTGGGGTTTTAGGTTTAATGTTTTTCTGGGACTAAGGGTTTACTATTTTTTTGGGATGAGGGTTACATTTTTTTAATAGTAAAGTTATAGGGTTTTTTGTGGCAAGGGTTTAATGTTATTTTGGGATTAGTGTTTAGGTTTTTAGGTCAAAGTATTAGGGTTTCTTTGGGATAATGTTCTACGATTGTTTTGGGGAATAGAGTTTTTGGATTTCTTGTGGATGAGGTTTAAGGGTTTAGGTTTGCTTGGGGTTGAAAGATTAGTGTTTTTGGGGGGAGACGGTTTATGGTTTTTGTGGAGAAGGTTTTAGGGTTTTTTTGGAGGTAGGGATTTGAGGCTTTTTAGGGTGAGGGATTATGTTTTTTAGGTATATGGGTTTGGGGTTTTCAACATTTTAGGATATATTTCATTTTGTGGAAAAGTTTTTTGGGTTTTATTTGGGCTGTGTGATTTTGGTTTTTTTGGTCATAGGGTTTTGTGTTTTGAGGGGCCAAGTGTTTAGTGGATTGGGGTGATGGGGGTTTATGGTTTTCTAGGATCTAGGGAATGGGGTGTTTTATTAATGAAGTTTTAGATTTATTGTGGTTTAGGGTTTAGGGTTTTCTAGGGATGAGGGTTTATGGTTGTTTGGAAAGAGGGTTTTGGGTATTTTAGGGATGATGGTTTTGTTTTTTTATGATGAGGTGTTTGGGTTTCTTGGGGATGAGGGTTTAGGTTTTTATGGTTTTGTGTGACTAGTGTTTTTTTTTGGATGAAGGGTTAATTGTTTGTGGTTGATAAGGGTTTAGTGTTTTTTAGGTTGACAGCTTAGTCTTTTTTGGGCTCATGTTTTCATGTTTTTAGGGATGAGGGTTTATGATAATTTGGGACAGAGCGTTTGGGGTTTTTTGAGACTGTGGGTTTTGGAGTTGTTGGGGGTGATGATTTAGGGTTATCTAGGGATGAAGGTTTATAGAATTTATGGGGATTAAGGTTAAAGGTTTTAGGTGATTTGAGTTTAGGATTTTTTGGTTGTGAGGATTTTGGATATTTTGGGGCTGAGAGCTCAATGTTTTTTTAGGATAAGGGACTGTTGTTTTTTTTTTGTATGAGAGATTATGGTTTTCAGGGCTTAGGGAATACAGTTTTTTGGATGTTGGGATTAGTGTTTATTTTGGACTGAGAGCTTAGGGTTTTTAGTGACTAGTTAATATGAATTTTTGAGGAAGATGCAATATTATTTTGGTAAAGGACATAGTTTTTTTGGGTGACATATTAGTGTCTTTTTTGGATGATGGATTAGGGTCTTATAGGGCTGAGGGATTACAGGTTTTTGGGAAAAATGAATAAGGGTTTTTTCCAGCAATTAAGTTTTTTGGGTTTTATGGGGATGATGGTTTAAGGTTTATTATGGATGTGGGTTTACTTTTTTGTGGATATGGGTTTAGGGTTTTTTGGGGATGATGCTTTAGGTTTTTTTGGGGGTTGAGGTATTATAAATTTTTATGGATGATGGATTAGTTTTTTAGGAGTAGGGTTTATAGATTTTTAGGGATGAAGCCTTTGGGTCATTTGGGGCAAGGGATTGGAAATTTTTGGGGATGATGAACTATATGTTCATAGGGATTAGGGATTAGGTTTTTTGGGTATATGGATTTGCATTTTTTCGGTACCATGAGCTGTGTTTTTTTGGGCTATGTGGTTAATGATTATCAGGGTGGCGAGGTGACAGTTTTATAGATCCAAGTGATTAGAGACATATGTTACTTTTCATTTATGTTATTTTTCAGGATCAGTGATTAGGGATTTATAACTCTAAGTGTTTATGGTGTTTTGGGAAAATAGTTTATTTCCTTTTGGGGGTGAGGATTAATAGTTTTTTGGGGGTGAGGGTTTAGGGTTATTTTGGACATAGGGTTTTAGGTTTTATTAGAATTTGGAATTTTATTTTTTTGGGGAAACAAGTTTTGTTTTTATAGGGGATCATGGTTTAGGTTTTTTTATGCTCAGGGAAAAACGTTTTTTGGGGATGAGGGTTTCAGGTTTTTGGGTATTAGGGATTGGGGATTTTTTGGTTCGAGGGATTGGCTATTTTTGGTGGTAAGGGTTTTTTGTTTTTTGGGGATGATGGATTGGTTCCTTTTTGGTCCATGGGTTTTGCAGATTTTGGGGCTATGGTTTCAAGGATATTTGGGGGAAAATGGATAATCGTTATTCCTGGAGGAGGGTTCAATCTTTTGTGTTTGGGTTTGGGGTTTGGAGGGGGGTGAGGAATTAAGGTTTTTTGGGGGTATAGGGTTTTATTTTTTTGGGTAAGATGGTTTATGGTAATTTATGTCTTATGTTTTACTGTTTTTATGAGTCATTAGGGGTTTTGGTTATGATGGATTAAGGATTTTGGTGATGAGGTTCTGGGGTTTATTGGGATGGAGGTTTTGGGAAATTTTGTGATGGAGGATTTCAGTTTTTCAGGGCTGAGGGTTTATTGTTTTTTTGGTGGTGGGTATAGAGTTTTTCTCAGCCAATGGTTTTGTGTGATTTAGGTAAAAGGGTCTGGAGATTTTTAGGGATGAATGTTTTTGATTTTCAAGGTGTGTGGGTTTAGTATATTGTATGGATATTCATTTACGGTTTCAATGGGATAAGTGTCTTCGGTGTTAGGGGGATTTGGGTTTTTAGTTTTTCGAGGATGATGATTGTGGGTTTTCTAGGAATTATTGTATAGGGTTTACTATGTATTTATGATTTATATTCTATAGGAATGATGGTTTGGTTTTTTATAGGGATATTGGTTTAGGGTTTTCTGAGGCTAAGGTTTTGGAGTTTTATGGGGTTGAGGGTTTAGTTTTTTCTGGTAATAATGGTAGACAATTTTATTGGGGAGAGGTTTTAGGGTTTTTTGAGGATGATGGATTTGGTTTTCTAGGGATAGGGTTATATGGGTTTTTTTGGATAGGATTATAGGTTTTTTTTGGGATGAAGGTATTTTTCTTACTAGCAATGAGGGTTTAGAAGTTCCTAGTGATGATTATTTTTGGTTTTCCCGGGATTAGGATTTTAGTTAATTTGGGGATGGGGGTTTGTAGTTTTCTAAGGCTGTGGATTTATGGTTTTTTTAGGAAGATAGTTTTGGGATTTCTTGGTCTGAGATATTATGGTTTTATGGGGATGAGGTTTTGGGGAAATTTGGGGGATGTGGTTTATTGTTTTGTTTTCAATGAGGGATTAGTGTATTTAAGGTCAGAGAGTTTGGTATTTTATGGGGTGTAGGGTTTTTTATGAGTGTTTAGGGGTATTTTGGGAATAAGGGTTTGGGTTTTTCTGTTGTAGAGCTTTTAAATTTTTCTATGGTTGAGTGTTTAGGTCTTTTTACTACTAAATAGTTATTGATTTATTGGGCCAAGGGTTTTGGTTTATTGGGTTTTCAATGTTTAGTTCTTCCAGGGGGAAGTGTTTGTGATATTTTGTGGAAGAGGGTGTTGGGAATCATGGGGATGAGGTTTTAGTGTTCTTTGGGGATGATGGTTTGATTTATTTTTGGGGTGAGGGTTAAGGTTTTTTTTAGACCAAGGTTTATGGTTTTTTGGGGATTAGTTTTTTGGATTTTAGGGTTCTGAATGTCTAGGGTTGTACAGGGAAGATGGTTTTCTATTTATTTAGATGAGATTTAAGGATTTTTTGGTACTAGGGGTTTCTAATTTTATGTGGCAGAGATTTGAGTTTCATTTTCAACTAAGGGATTTGGGTTTTTTCGTGAAATGTTTTAGGGTTTTATATGCATGGGGGATTATGGTATTTATGGTTGAGAATTAATGGTTTTATAGGGATGAAGTTCTATGTTTTTTCTGTAATGGTTTTGGGGCATTATATTTCAGAGGTGTTTTTGTTTTCTGCAGTTGTGGTGTTGGGGATTTATTGGGATGAAGGTATGGGATTTTCTAAGGATTAGGGTTTTAGGTTTTGTAGGTATGATATATTATGGTTTTCTAGGTCTCAAGGTTTTGGTTTTTTTGGGACAAGTGTATTTTGTCTAATGGGGATGAGGTTTTAGTTTTTTGAGGGATGAGGATTTGGGGTATTCTTGGCCAGACCATTTATAATTTTCATGGGATTAGGGATTAATGTTTTCTAGGGAGGAGGGTAGGAGTTTTTATCGGGATGAGGGACTGGGGTTCACTATTTATAAGGCATTAGTGTTTTCTATGGCCATGGTTTTGGTGATTTTTGGGGTTAAGGTATTCAGAGTGTATGAGGATGAGGGTCTGGGATTTCATGGGATGAGTGTTTTTGGATTCCTTATTCCGAGGGATTATATTTCTCTAGGGATGGGGGTTTATGGTTATCTAGGGATATTGGTTTAGGGTTTTCTAGAGAAAATGTTTTAGGGCATTCTGTGGCCGAGGGTTTAGGTATTTTGGTGCTGAGGGTTTTTATTTTTTAGGGGATGAGAATTTTGGGTTTATTGGGGATGATAGTTTTGGTATTTCTAGGGATGAGGGGTTAGATAGTTCTATGGCTTATGGTTTGTGGGTTTTTGGGCATGTGGTGTTGTTTTATTGTTGGGTGGAGGGTTTACGGTTTTCGTGGGTTGAGATTTTATGAGGTTTATAGGGATGATGTTTTAGGGTATTCGAAGTGGTGGGTTCTCATTTTATGGCATGAAGGGATTATGTATTTTTGGATAGATGTTTTAGGTTTTTTAGGTATATAAGATTCATGTTTTCTATGGTTGACATATTACAGTTTTCTAGGGCTAAGGTTTTTATGGTTATAGGGATGACGGTTTAGGGTTTTATAGGGTGGAGGTTTTGCTATTGTTTGATAATGATGGATTGGGGATTTCTCGGGATGACGGTATAAGGTTTTCTAGTGTTGAGGATTTGAGGATCTTCAGCAAATAGGCATTCAATATTTTTTGTGGCTAAGGGTTTAAGGTTTTCTTGGACAGAGACTCTAGGGTTTTATAGGGTCTAGGGTATATGGTTTTATACGGATCCGGGTTTATAATTTTCTAGGGATAAGGTTATTTGGTTTTCAAAGGGTTAGGGTTTAGGGATTTTCAAGGGTGAAGGATTCTAGTTTTCTAGGCCTGAGTCTTTAGGGTATTCTGGAGATAAGGGTTTCATGTGTTTTGTGGTATAGTGATTAGTGTTTTCAGGGGATGATAGTTTTTAGATTTATAGGCATGGATGTTTTGGGTTTAATTTGTATGATGGTTTTCAGTTTTCATGGGTTGGGAGAGAAGGGTTTTTTAGGGTTGAGGTTTTAGTGTTATTTGGTGATGAGGGTATATGGTTTTTCATGGTCATGGATTAGGGTTTTATGAGGCTAAGAATTAATTGTTTATAGGGGATGTGGGTATAGGGTTTCCAAGGGATGAGGGTTTGGGGTTTTTTGTTTGGGGGGTTTTGGATTTTCTTGGGATGATAGTTCAGGGTAATATGGGGAAGAGTGTTTAGGGTTTTCTGGGGTGAGGATTTAAGGATTTATAGGGTAAATTGGATAGGGTTTTATAGGGATGTTGTTTTATTATTATATAGGGTGATGGTTTAAGGTTTTCCTATGATGAGTGTTCAGGATTTTTTTGGGATGATGACATTATGTTTTCTTGGGCTGAGGGTTTTAGGTTTTTCTATGGATGAGTGTTTATAGATTTATAGGGATTATGTAAGTGTCATTATTACATAGTTGGATCTGATACCAATTATAGGATCGAAATGTATATGAATATTTCTCAAATACAATAGAGGAATAAATTTTATGTTTAAAACCTTCTGTTTTTTTCTATAATAGAATATTTTTTGAAAGGTTTTAAACAAATTCAATTCAGAAAACTTCTAATGAAGTAAAAAATTAATCGGACTAGAAAATGGGTATGATTATAAAATTTTCATAATCAGGTTGATTAAAATATGTATTTCATAGGTATTATTATATCGTATTCTATGGAAAGAAAACTATTTAATCAGAGTAAGCGTAATTTGGATCATAATCACAACAGTTATGAAAAACATAGTGAAACAATTATTTATTTTATCATAAAGCATATATAATCACATTGTGTAAATGAAGTGATCATAATCACTAAATCATATTTATCATAAACATAGTCACAGAATAGTAAAATGAATATATATATCAATCCATTTTCTATTATAATGTAGTAAAAAGTAAAATAGGAATGTGAATATAATTCTTTTAACACAAAGATAAGGGTATCCAAAAACATTGGATAGAGGTCCATTGATTAATAATTTCATGAAATTCTGTCACACCAACAATAGGGTAAGCCGTTGATAGAATGATCAGCCTATGTCTTGGTATCCCTACAAACCCTCGATCAAGAAGGTGACCAATGCCTCTGTCTTGCTAACATTGAAATCCCTCAATCTACAAAATATCAACACCAATATCTTCCTATACAAAGAATCTCTCAATCATAATCCCTTCAATTAGGGTCTCACAAATAAAAATAAAGAACTTGAAAGTTACAATTATGTGGAATGAGCAGTTCCCAAATTTTACACATCAAATCCTTTACTCATAATGACTGATTTACTAGAGCTATTTTATAGTTTCTCCAAAATCATAAATCATCCATGGGAACTTTCAACTGGACTAGAATTTATAGTCCAACATCCCAATAGTTATATTCGATTCCAACGGTCAGATTTTCTCTTGATATAGAAATATTGTTAGTATAAAAACTAGACAGCATGTACGATAAAAATCATATTCAGTGTGTTTTGTTTGAAATAATATCCAGGATCATTATGATAATCATAGAAGGAATCATTTCTATAAAGCTCATGATAAAAATTATTATCATATTTATATGAAAAAATCATATTAATCAATTAGAATCAAAAGTCTTAATTAAAGTATTATAAAATTATATGTGACTACATTCATAAAAAAATGAGTTTTTAATTTCCATAATAAAAGTAATAGAGAAGTCAAAAAAAGACTTTTTAGTCAGTAAATGAGTGTTTAATATTTTAATGGGATGATTTTATAGATTTTACCAAGGATGGGGGTTTATGGTTTTCCAGTATTGAGGGTTTTTTGTTATCAAGGGATCAAGGATTTGGGTTTTTGAGGGATGAGGATGAGGGGTATTTTAGGGATGAGGGTTTAGGGTTTTCTAGAATTTTGCGTTTATAGTTTTCTAGTCTGAGGGTATTTTAGGGATGAGGGTTTTAGGGTTCTATAGGGCCAATGTTTCAATGTTTCCTGGGGATGAGAGTTCATTTTTTTGGGATGAGAATTTCAGGTTTTCTGGGGATAATTATTTTTATTATTTTGTGGTTGAGGGTTCTGGGTATTATATGGCCTAGGGTTTATGGATTTCATAGGATTATTGTGTATTTATTTCATGGAAAAAAGGGATTATGGTTTAGTGGGTACAATGGTTTAGGTTCTTCTTGGGATGAGTGTTTCAGTTTTTTTAGGCTATGGGATATTTTTTTCTGGGGTTCAGAGATTGATGTTATTTTGGGGCGTTGGATTGTGGGTTTTCTAGGGGTTATAGTTTCATGTTTTATAGGGATATGTGTTTAGGGTTTTCTGGGGAAGGGAGATTGTGGTTTTTTGGGAAGAGGGTTTTCATTTATTATAAGATGTGGGTTTATGGTTTTCATATGATGACTGTTGTAGATTTTTTTTTGGAATAGTGTTTTGGGTTTTTTGGGGATGAGTGTTTATGATTTCCAATAGAATATTGATTAAAGTATCTTATGGGTGAGGGTTTAGGATTTTCTATCTAAAAGAGTTTATGGTTTTTTGGGGCTCAGTGTGTATGGATATCTTGGGATGAGGGTTTAGTTTTTTTTTTGGGATGAAGGTTTGATGTTATCTGGGACTATGGGTTTAGGGATTTTTTGTCATGGGAGTTTTCATTTTTCTCTAGATGTTGATTTTTATTACAATTGGTAAATCTTTTGAATTTCATGTGGTTGATATTTTTTTTGTGGTTGAGGGTGTGACGTTTTCTGGATCTTATGGTTTGGTGTATTCTGGTGCTGAGGTTTTAGGGTTTTTCTTGGGATATGGGTTTTAGAATATTTAGGGAAATGCGTTTAGCGTTTTTTGTTGAAGGTAGGATACTGGTTTATAAGGATTTGGTTTCATAGTTTTCTATAGATGAGTGTTTAGGGTTAGGGGGTGAAGGTTTATGGGTTTGTGTGGATGAACGTTTATGGATTTATATGAATTAGGGTTTATCATCTTTTTTGGTTGTGGGTTTGGTTTTTTCTATGGATGAGGGTTTAGGGTATTCTATGGTTGATGGTTTAGGGTGATGTAGGGATGATTTTTTAGGGTTTTATTGGATATTATGGTTTTGTATTTATGGGGGATGAGGGTTTAGGGGGTTTTTAAGGATGAGGGATTACGATTTTCTCAATAGAAGGGTTTAGGGAAGTTAGGGTAGAGGGTTGCGGTTTTTCCAGGACTGATATGTTAATGGATTTTAGGTATGCTGAATGAGGGTTACATGGGAAGAGAGTATAATATTTTTTGGGTCATATGGTTTATGGTTTTCTAGGGACAAGGGTTTAGAATTTTTTATGGATATGTGTTTTTTCTTTTTAAGGTATATGGGATTAAGGTTTTTTGGTGCTGGGTGTTTAGGGTATTCTAGGGATAAGTGCCTAGAGTTATATATGGATAACTATTTAGTGTTTTTAGGGTTTATTTTATAGGTATTTCTAAGGATTATGATTTATGGTTTAATTGGGATGAGAGTGTATGGTTTTCTTGGGCTAAGGGATTAGTGTTTTCTAGGGATGAGAATTTTGGATTTTATAGGGATAAGGATTTAGTGTTTTCTTGGGATGAGGTTTTAGGTTTTTCTAGGGATGAGTATTTAGGGTTTTCTGGGGATTAGGATTGAAGGTATTCTAGGGAATAGTATTTATTTTTTCCTAGGATGTCATTATATAGTTTTTTTTTGACAAAGGGATTTAGGTTTTCTATGAATAAGGGTTTTTGATTTTTTGAGAGATGAGGGTTTAAGGATTTCTAGTGATGAGGATTTAGATTTTGCAAGGTATAGAGTTTAATAATGTTTGGGGATGATGAATTTAGGGTCTTTTGGAAATGAGTGTTTAGGGTTTTATTGGGAATATGTTTTGGGGGTTTATGGGGTTGAGGGTTGAGGGTTTTTAGGGCCTGACGGTATTGGGGTTTTCTGAGGTTTCGAGTTTCATGTTTTCTATGGAAGAGTGTTTATGGTTCTATATGTATTAGGGTGTAGGGTTTTATAAAGATAAGTGTTTTTGGATTTATAGGATATATGGACAAGGGGTTTAATGGGATGAGGGTTTGGTGTTTAATGGGGATGATTGTGTAAGAATTTTCATGGGATAAGAGTTAAATTTTTTATTGGGATAAGGTTTTTTTTTATTTTTTATTTGTAGTTGACCGTTTGGGGTTTTCTTGGGATGAGGGGATTGGGTTCTCTAGTGATGAGTATTTCGATTTTTCCAAGGATGGTGGTTTAGGTATTTTTCATCAAGAGGTTTTGAGTTTTTTTTGGGATGTGTGTTTTAGTTATTCTATGAACAATGGATTGAGGTTACATGGCCTGAGGGTTTAGGGGATTCTCGGATCGAGGGTTTAAGTTTATATGGGGATCAATGTTTTGAGTTTTCTAGGTTTGATTGTTTAGGGTTTTATAGGGATGATTATTTAGTGTTTTATGGGGTTGGGGGTATGGTTTTCTAAGGATGAGGGTGGGAAATTTTCTAGGTATGAGGGTTTAGAGTTTTTTGGGGATGAGTTTCTAAGATTATTTAGGGGTACAAATCTAGGTTTTTTTAGGATATGGTTTGGGGATTCCATTGGATTATGGTCTAGTTATTATTGGATAATGTTATGTGGTTTTTTGGAGATACGGGTTTAGTGTGTTTTTGGATGAGGGATTGAGGTTTTCTATGACTAAGGGTTTCAAATATTTATGTGATGAGGGTGTATTGTATTATAGTTTTGAAAGATTACAGTTTTTTAAGGATGAGGGTTTAGGGTCTTCTACTACTGAAGAAATTGGGTTTTCTTACTGGGAGATTTTAGGGTTTTCTAGTGCAGAGGTTTTAGGGATTTGAAGGGATGAGGTTTTTCCCTTTTCATTTGTATGGATATAGGGTTTTCTAGAGATGATGGTTTAGGGTTGTCTAGGGAATACATTTTATAGTTTTAATAGGGTGAGGGTTTATGATTTTGTGTGTTTAGGTTATGTTTATTTTGGGGATTAGGGTTTACTATTTTCAAGGGATGAGGTTTTATTGTTCTTAGGAGCATAGGGTTTAGGGTTTTCTAGGTTTTAGTGTTTAGGGTTTTCTTGGGATGGCAGTTTAGGGACTCTTGAATCCATGGGTTTAAGGTTTTTTGTGGTTTGGGGATTATGGTTTTTTGGGGATGATGACATGGGGTTTTCTAATGAGGAGTGTTTTGGGTATTTTGTGTTAGTGTGATTTTTGTTCACTAGGGATGAGGGTTTATGGTTTTCTAGGAATTAGGGTTTATGGTTTTATGGGGCCAAAGGTGTCTTTTTGGGAGACTATTTAGGGTTTTCGATGGCTGGGGATTTAGTGTTTTGGGGGAATGTGTGTTTATGGTTTCTGGGGATGAGGTTTCATGGTTTTTTGGGTATAGATATTGTTGTATGAGGGAGATGAGGGGTTTGTATTTTTTGGGGATGGTGTATAGGGTTTTATTGGGAGGATAATTTTGTGTTTTTTGGTGATGATTATTTCATGATTTTATTGGCTATGGGTATACTCTTTTTTAATGTATGGGGGTTTATTAATTTTTTGGATGAGGGTTAATGGATTTCACTGAATGTGGGATTATGGATCTCAACCACTATGGGTTTATGAGTTTCTAGGGATAAGGGTTTTGGGTATTCTGGGGCATAGGGTTTAATGTTTTTTTGGATGATATGGTTTTGGGTTTTATAGGGATGAGTGTTTGGTTGTGTTAAGGTATAATGGATTGGGTTTTTTCATATGCTGATGGTTTAGGGTTTTCTATATATGGGGATTACTGTTTTCTATGATTATGGGTTCGGGGTTTTCTGAAGTTGTAGTTTTGGCGTATTCTATTTATGTGGGGTTAAGGTTTTTAGTGGATTAGGGATTAGGGTTTAGGGGATCATGGAATATTCTTTTCTAAGAATTAGGTATTAGTATTTAATGGGTATGAGGGTCTATTATTTTATAAGTATGGGGGTTTATGGTTTTTTATAGATAAGGTTGTATGGTTTTCATCGGATGAGGGTTTTGGGGTTTTTCAATTGGAGGGTTTAAAATTTTCTAGGAATGAGTGTTATTGTTTTTGGGCTAATTGATAAGGTTTTTACAAGGGATTATGATTTTATATTGATATTTTTGTATGGATTTCTTCAGATGAGGATTTTGGGTTATTTCTGGCTGAGGGTTTACAATTTTCCTGGAATGGGTGTTGATGTTTTTGTTTGGGCTAATGGATTAGGGTTTTATGGGGGTGAGGGTTTATGGTGTTCAAGGGAAGAGGGTTTAGGGTGTTCTAGGGACGAGATTTTTTGTTTTTATAGGGTTTAATTTTTAATTTAACCTATGGTTTGGTATTAAGGGTTTCATTGGGCTGACAATTAAAGGTTTTAGAGGTGAGGGATTAGGTATTTTACGTATGAGGGTTTATAATTTTCTAGAACTGGGGGGTTGGAGTTTCATCTGGTTAAGGGTTTAATGTTTTCTATTCTTGAGATTTTAGGGTTTTATGAGGATTCTTATTTAGGTTTTTCGGGGATAAGGGTTCAGTGTTTATTGAGGATGATGTTTTAGAATATTTGGGGCTAATGATTAATGGTTTTTTAGACTGTGGGATTGGGGAATTGGGGTTTGGGTATTTAGTGGTTTTAGGGATGAGGGTTTTGGGTTTTTTATGGAAGAGGTGATTGGGTTTATTGGGGTTGAAGTATTAGGATTTTTTATATATGGATTTGGGGTTTTTGGGGGGATTTGGGGGTTTTTGGGGGATTTGGGTTTATGGGTTTTCAGCATAAGGTTTGGGTATTTTTAGGGATTATGGTTTATGATTTTTTGGGATTTAGTTAATAGAGTTCATTCTTTAGAGGGTTTACATTATTTTTGAGGTTTTTAGAGATTGTTGGGGATGAGGGTCTATGCTTTATTTGGGTTGAGAGGTTTATGTGTTTCGGGCCTCAAAGATTATGGTGTTTGGGAATGAGGGTTTATGGTTTTTTAGAACTTTGAATTTAAGGGTTTTGGGGTAGAGGGTTTAGAGTATTTTGGGGATGAGGATTTAGAATTTTTTTTAGATGAGGGTTTAGGCCATTTGGGGATGAGGGATTGGGGTTTTGTTGATGTGGGTTTAGGATTTCTAAGGATAAGGGTTTAGTGTTTTTTGGGGATGAGGGATTGTTTTTTTTTGGTGATGAGAGATTTGGGTTTTTTGGGGATGAGGGATTACAGTTTATCAGGATGAGTGAATATGGTTTTTTGGGATGGCCTTTTTTGGGTTTTTTTGATGATGTTGTATGGGTTTTGGTTTCTTATAGTTTTAGGTATATTTTGGATGAGGGCTTTGAGTTTTCAATGGAAAATGGTTTAGGGTTGAAGTGGGTTGAGAGTTTCTATTTTTCTGGGGATGAGGGTTTAGGTTTTACACTTGATGAGGGTTCAGGATTTTCTAAAGTTTAGGGTTATGGTTTTTATAGATGAGGGTTTTGGTTTTTTTGGGGATGATTGTTTAGTGGTTTCTTGTTTTTGAGGTTTGAGGTTTTATTGTGATGAGGGTTTGGGGTTTTTAGGGATCTATGGGTGTATGATTTTATATGGCTGAGGGATTTGGGTTTCTAAGGCTATAGGTTTCTATATTTTTTCCGGAAAAAGGTTTAGGTTTTTTTGGGAATGGGGGTTTATGTTTTACAATGGATGGGGGTTTATGGTTTTATTGAAATTAGGATTTGGTTTTTTATGGGACTGAGGTTTTGGGGTCTTCTAGGGATGAGGGTTGCTGTTTTATTATAATGGGGTTATATGGAATGTTATTGTTGAGGGATTGAGGTATTCTATAAATTTGGGTATATGTAATTCTAGAAAAAATGGTCTACGGTTTTGTGGGTGAGGTTTTATATTTTTATAGGTAGGAGGGTTTAATTTTTTTATGGGGTGGAGGGTTTAGAGTTTTCCACGTCCAAGGGTTCATGTTTTTTTGGGATGAGGGTCCAGGGTATCATAGTGATCAGGGATTATGTTTTAATTGGAATAAGGGTTTAGGGTTGTATGGTGCTTAGTATTTGGGGATATTTGGGGACGGTGGCTTTTGGTTTTTAGGGATAATTGTTTTGGGTTTTTTTAGGGATGAAGGTTTAATGTTTCTTAGGGGTGAGGGTCCAGTGTGTTTTGGGGATGAGGGGTCTAGAATGTTCCAGGATATAGGGTTTAGGCTTTTCAACATCTATTAGGATTTTAATTTCACGGTATTTGGGTTTATATTATTCATAGATGAGTGTTTATGTATTCTTGGGGATATTTTTTAATAGCAAAATTTTCCAAGGGTTTAAGTTTTTTTGGGCTGACAGTTTAGGGTTTTATGCTATAGGGTTTCGTGGGGATGATTATTTAGGGTTTTTAAGGGTTAAGGATAATTTTTTTTAGGGATGATGATTTAATTTTTTTTTGAGTTGATGGTTTTGGTTTTATTGGTTTTTGGGTTTGAGTTTTTAATGGGGGAGGGTTTTGGTTTTTATGTGGATGAGGGTTTTGAGTTTTTTTGGTGAAGGATTAGGGTATTTTGGGGATGAAAATTTAGGATATTATGGGGATGACCGTTTTTTTGGGATGAGGGATTAGGGTTTTTGTGGGGTTGAGGGTTTTAAAGTTTTTTGGATGAGGATTTATGATTTTTTGTGGATTAGGGTTTAGGGTTGTTTTAAATTAGGGGTTATGTTTTTTGTGGGATGATGTTTTATTTTTATTTGTTTTAAGGGATTAGGTTATTTTGTGGCTGAAGTGTATAGGGTATTTTGGGAATAATGGATAATGATTTTTTGGGACTTAGGGTCTTGAGTATTTTGGGTGAGGGTTTAGTGTTATTTTGGATTATGTCATTAGGGTCATTTGGGTCTGAGGATTTAAATATTTTATATGCTATGATATTATGGATTATTTGGGAATAGTGATTTGGGTTTTTATAGTATTTTGGGATTAGGGGTTTTTTGGGATGAGGGTTTAGTGTTTTTTTGGCGATGAGGGTATATGGTTTTTTTGGGATGATGGTTTAGGGTGTTTTGGGATTGAGGGATTCGATTTATTTTCGATGAGGGTTTAGTGCTTTATGATTTTAGGGTTTATGGAATTTGTGGATGAGGGTATATAGTTTTTTTGGGATGAATCATTTATGGAATTTTTTGGCTGAAGATTCAGGATTTTTTGGATGAGATATTAGGCTTTTGGGGAGTGATTTGTTAGGGTTGTGAGAGCTGAGGTTTTTGGGTTTTTGTGGCTTAGGGTTTTGGCATTTTTGTTGATGGTTGATTCTTTTGGGATTATGGATTATAGTTTTGGTGGGGAGGAGGGTTGATGAATATTTTTGGCCTATGGTTTATTGGTTTTGGGAATGTGGGTTTTGGTTTTTTTGGGGGACGAGGTTTTAGGATTTTTTGGGGTTCCGAGTTTTGGGATTCTAGGACTCAGCATTTTGGGGTATTTTGGTTTGAGGGATTAAGCTATATTGAGGTTGATGTTTGTTGGGGTTTTGGGGATGAGGGTTTAGTTTTTTTTTATAAGGTTTTATGTGTTTTTGTTGTTGAGGGTTTTGAGTTTTATGGGTATGATGGTTTATGTTTCATTTTTATTGGGGTTTAGTGTTTTTTAGGGATGAGTGTTTATTTTTTTCTTGGGATAATGATATAGTTTTTTATATTTATGAGAAGACATTCTAAGGATGAGGGTTTAGTTCGTTCCAAGGATGAGGGTTTAAAGATTATTGGGGTTGAGGTTTAACGTTAACTTTAGATAATGTTTTATGGTTTTATAGGGTAGATATTTTATAGATATTTTGGGTTTAGGGATTTTGGTTTTTTGGGATTAGTGTTTAGGTTTCATTTACTTTTTGGGGATGAAGGGTTCTTTTGGGATGATGATATATAATTTTTTTGTGGATGAGGGATAATGTTTTTTTGGGATGATGATTAGGGTATTTTTGTTTAAGGGTTTTCTGTTCTTTTTGTGGTTGAGTGTTTAGATTTTTTACAGACAAGTGTTTAATTTCTTTGGGGCAGAGGGTTTTTGGTAATCTATGGTTAATGGTTTCAGGTTTTTAGTGATGACGGTTTTTTGGGTTTTTTTTGTGATTGAACATAAATGTTTTTTGGGAATCAATGTTTAAGGTTTTTTGGGGTTGAGGGTTTAATATTTTCATGTATGACTGTTTATGATTTTATAGATTCTAGTGTTAATTGTTTTTGCAGGTACGAGGGATTAATTTTTTTTTTGAGACTTTAGGGATTTATAGGTATGAATGTTTTGGGATTTTCAGGACAAGGGTTTAGTGTTTTCTAGGGACAATGATTTAAGGTTATCTAGGAAAAGGTGTTTACGGTTTTATAGGGATGGGTGTTTGTTGAATTTTTCAGATGAGGGTTTAGGAATATGGGGGGATGTAGGTTTTGGGTCTTTATTAGATGAGGTTTTTTTTATCTTGGTATGACAGTTTAGTGATTTCTTGGGATAATTAATGAGGATTTTCGGGTGCTGAGGGTTTTGGGTTTTATGGGGTTGAGGGATTGGGGGATTAGAGGGATGTGGGTTTTGAGTTTTTTTGGGACTGTGGGTTTATGGTTTTACTTGGATTTGGGTTTGCAATTTTTGGGGGATATGGAATTGTTTTTTTCTATGGATGAGGGTTTATGGTTATTTTTTTATTATGGTTTATGGTATTTTGGGGCAGAGTGTTTTGGGTTTTCAGGGATGTGGGTTTTGTGTTTTCAGGTGATTAGTGTATGGGTTTTGGTAGGGATGAGTGTACTCGGTTTTAGAGGTTGATAGTTTTAGTTTGTCTCAGTATGAGGATTTACAGTTTTCTTGTGTTTAGGGTTTAGGGTTTTTTAGGGATAAGAGTTTGGGTATTTTTTGGTTGAGGGTATAATTTTTTTGGGGTAGTGGGTTTGGGAATTTTGTGGTTTGAGAGTTTAATGTTTGGGTGATGATGAGGATTTTTGGTTTATTAGGGATAAGGGTTTAGGGAATTATGCGGATAATGGATTCATGTTTGTTTGGCAGTGCAAATTTAGGTTTTCTTGTGGGTGAGGGTTTAGGATTTTTTTGACCTAGGGGATTTGGGTTTTTTTGGAAGAGGGTTTATGTTTATTTGGGATGAGAGAATAGGCTACTTTGGGTCAATGGGGTTAGGGTTTTTTAGGGATGATGGTTTATGGTTTATTGGGATGACAAAAATGGGTTTTCCAGTGCGGAGGGTTTATGGTATTTCGGGAATGAAGGTTTTGGGGGTTTTTGGGGAAATGGTTTATAGTTTTCATGATATGAGGTTTAGGGTTTTATGAGTCACATGGATAAGGTTTTGGGGGCCTGAGGTTATATGGTTTTTTAGGGTTGAGGGATTATGGTTTCTTGGGGATGAGTGTTTATGGTTATTTTGGGATTAGGGTTTATGCTTTTTTAGGGAAGATGGATTTGAGTTTTATTAAGGATCAGTGTTTGAGATATTTCGGATGGAGGGTTTACTGTTTTTTAGGGATGAGGTTTTGTGGTTTGTTGTTGCCGATGATTTAATGGTTTTTGATTATAAGATATTGGGGATTTTTGAGGATGATGGTTTGGGGTTTTTTGGGACTAAGGGTTTAGGGTTTCTTGGGGATGAGTGATTCCAGTTTTTAAATGAGGTATTATTGTTTAATTTAGGGGTTCCATGTTTTTTTGTGATAAGGGTTTAAGTTCTTTGGGAATTGAGGGTTTGGGTTTTTTCAAGTTTCAGGGTTTCAAGTTATTTTTTTCATAGAATTTAGGTTTTTTTGGGATTAGGGTTCGAGGTTTTTTGGAATTGGGGGTTTGGAATATTTTGGGGATGAGTCATTAGGGTTTTTCACAGCGACTCTTGTTTATGGTTTTTAATTGGGTTTTAATGTTTTTCAAGGTTGAGGGTTTAGTGTTTTTTTAGGATGAGTTTATAGGTTTTGGGGGGGATGATGGTTCATGGTTTTTAGGGCTATGTGTTTAGTGTTTTCTATTGATGAGGGTTTATGGTTCTCTCAGGGTGACAGTTTAGTGTTATATTGCGTTGAAGAATATGGATTTTATGTGGTATATGATTTATGGTTTTTATGATTAGAGATTAGGTATTTCTAGGGATGAGGGTAGAGGGTTATTTGGTTTTGTCAGTTTAAGGATTTATAGTGATGTGGGTTTAGGGTTTTCCGGGGATTAGGGTTTTGTTTGTTTTTGGGTGGGGGTTTATGTCTATATGGCGATGATGGGTTTTGGTTTTATGGGAATGAGTGATAAGGATTTTTGGGGCCTGAGGGATTAGGATTTTATAGGGATAAGGGTATATATATTTATGGGCCTGAGAGTTTATAGTTTTCTAGGGCAGTCTGTTTGGGGTCTACTATGGATGATTGTTTAGGTTTTTTTATGGCTAATGGTTTAGGGTTATCTGGGGTTGGGGGTTTAGGGATTCCTTGGACCGAGAGTTTTATGGTTATATAGGGAATGGGGTTTAGGTTTTTCTATGGATGTGGGTCTAGGGTTTCAATGGATTAGTTTTTTGGGTTTTCTAGTATAGAGGGAGTAGAGTTTTCAAGGGCTGAGACTTTGAGATTTATTGAGTATGATGGTTTAGGGTTTTCTAGATTTTATGCTTTGGTTTATTATAGATCTGTGGGTTTAGGGAATCATGGGGTTGATGTTTTATTATTATTTGGGAATGTTGGTTAAGGGTTTATTGGTGATGAGGGTTTTTTAAGGGGGGTGGTATAATGTTTTCTATGGCTGAGGGTTTATGATTTTCTAGGGAGAAGGTTTTCAGTTTTTTTAGGAGTGTTTAAGGATTTAAGGGTTATGATTTTACTAATATGTTATTATAAAGTAATAAAAACAGTATTAATTATATAAAGATATATTATTATAAATATGAAACAACCCTATTTCACCTCCTATCCTTACTACAGAAAACGAAATCACCACACGTGCGTACATACGGAATACCATCTCCACGACGTCGTGTAATCTGTTTTTGACCACCACCTTACTTGGATGGGTATAATGGTGAAAATAAATAACTATATATGATTATTGTAAATTTATAATGATTCTAAAATATTATAGATACACTTTAATACAATTCCACGATCAAGAGAATGATATCATCACTCGTGCGTACGTACAGACTACCGTCTCCACGTCGTGATGAGATTCATTCTCCATGTCAACCATTCATGGCTGATTATAAAGTATATATAATGAATAATAATTAAATATATGAAATAATGAGGATACTAGATTTATATATATATATATATTTATGTTTTTCATCTACTTAATTTCATTCAATTCAACAAGGAAATGAAAACCGTGTTCATGCGTACGTAGGACCTACCGTCTCCATGAACGGTGTATTTCATTCCATTTATCAATCTATCAATATATATAGGTATATTTGGACTATATATTATATGTAAATCATTTTTTACATTCTTTAATTATGTAAATCAGGATATAATTAATAATATCAATAACAACAAGCCGAAACACGTACAATAAATGAAACAATTTTACCCAAATCGCCGATTTTACATAGAATTTACAAAAGAACAGGTAATATAAAGTCATAAGTAAACCATATATGATATCATAACAATTAATATGATTCTGTAATAATTCAATTACATTATTTAAAACATTATATAGGAGGTTTGGATACATACAAAGCATATCGGAAATAAGGTAAGGGATAATTATATCAATCTCATTCTTATCCGAGGTTGTTTATTCGTATATATTTACTGGGGTTGTTGTTATCATCCATGTCCATGTTTTTTAAAAGTGTTTTTATGTATGTTTAATGTCCTTTTTACCCAATTTTTATCTTTTACCACATGTTATGAGAGGAATACTTCTTTTGTTGACCATACGAGAAACTTTTTGACTTTTCCGACCAAAGTACGGGGAGAATGTTTTTTAACTTATACGACATGAACATATTTTTACGGTTTTATAATGCTTTATATTCATGAAGTGTACTCTAAAATATTTCATGAATATTTTCAACAAAATCATTTTCTTTTAAAATTTCATGACATTTTGTGAGAGGTAATTGATTTTGAAGAAGAAAATATATTTTCCTCATGAATTCATTTCAAGTGTTTTGTCAAAACCATTTTCCATATAAGAAGAAAATATTTCATATGTGTGTTTTTCAAGTAAAAGTTATCTATAATTTAAATGGTTTCAGATTTCTTATGATGAAATGATATACATTTTTTATATATGGATTATGTTATGATGGGATGATGTTTATGAAACCCATTTTTATTCTTTAGGTTATGATGAATGTTTTATGATTGTTTTGTGTCACATGAAAGAATGATTTAAATATGAGATGGGTGGGACCTATATCTCCCTCCAATTCATTGGGTAAAGATTTATATCTCATGATATATAAATTTATAGAATGGTAAGTTAATCCAGTTCAGTGATACAGGACTGGAATTAAGAGTGAACTCGATTCAAAAAGGGACTTTGTCCACTAGGATGGTCTTAGCAGCAATGCCTTGCCTACAAGGGAAATCATATCACGTGCATAATGGTTTTCCACAATTACATGTTTTAATCCCATGATAATGTATAATTATATCTGTTCTTTTATGATATATTCCTTACGTACTTCCAAGATATATTTCTTTGCTCAAGATTTTGATGTTTAGATTTTATGTTCAAGTTTTTGCATTCAAATTTTTATGTTTTGTTTTATGTTCTCTATGCTTTCCCTTACTGAGAATTTCAGCTCACCCTTTTTATGTTTTATTTTCCCTAGGATATAAAGAAAGGTTTTAGGTAAAAAAACCAAAGGTGAAGATCTTTATGGGAGATGTTGAAGATCATTCACCATGATTAGAAGATTATGTTCCGAGTTTCCAAAGACACTAACCTAATATGGTCTTTGGGAATTTTTTTCTCATGTATTAAGTATTCTTCAAATCTAATGTAATGTCCATGTACTTAATGCTTTGGGTCTCTACAGTTGTTATCAGAGTGAAGGTTTAGTTAACCTTTGGAAACTAGGATGTGAAAACTTTAGTGAAATCCCTAGAAAAATTTCTAATGTATGTCTAGTGATGTCCCTAAGGATAAGTATACGTATAAGTTATAGTCCTAGAATTACGGTTACGATCATATAATTTAACCTAAGATTTTAGATATTAACGGTACTCCCCCTTTATTATGTTGTTTTCCCTAGCATGATTTTTTCCTCTCACACTATTCTTTTTGGGTTTTAGAAAATGGCTAGAAATTGGAAGATTCACGAAAATGGAGGATATGATTGACAATGGAATGATATTCTTCATGAGAAACCAAATGAAACGAGATTTGGAAGTTCAAACATCATTATTATTCATAATCAGCAATCTCATAATATGATCAATAATCTCAACTTTGGTAATTTTCCCGACTCAGCTAATAAGAAAAAGATGGAGTTTCATGATGATCATAGAAGAAAGAAAGTTCAATTTCACTCATGTAAATCATGTGAGAAGAGGCATCAAGGAGAATGTTTCAAAGGAACTGGAAGATGCTTTGGGTGGGGAAAAGAACGGCACAAATCTAGTAAGTGCAAAGGAAAAGGTTCATTTAACACCATGGAGAAGTATAATGGTATTGCTAAGACATCAAAAAAATATTTATATGTTTTAAATGTGGAATGTATGGGCATTATGCATACCAATTCCCTAAGGGAAAATCTCATGAATAGAATCATCATGGTCATATGGGTATTATTTATGTGGATGATGATGAGGAGACTACAAATGATATATGAGATGAATGAAGTGTTGAATCTTGGTCAATAGTGTAAGAAGGTAATGGAATGATTTATGTTTATCAAGAGTTATGTTGTATATTTAATGGTACTATGGGATAAAGAATCATCTAAGGATTCTTACACTACTGTTTTTCCTAAATTATTTGAAAGTATATGTTGAATGGTACTAGTAACCATGAACGATTATTCAGATATTTTTGGAACATAGATGATATGCAGATAATGAAGGGATAAGGATACAATGAGATTTTTTATAGTATTGATGAGCTCATGGCTGATATAAGGACAATGCGATATCATGGTTTGAGTATATATAAATTTTTGGATTTTGGAATGTGGAAAGAGTTAACTATTGACAGCATTCATGTTTTCACTAAGGTTAAATGGGTATTCAACTTTCACGAGAATACATGATTAAGGTATTCACATGTTTGGAATGTGACCAACAAGATATATCTTATATGGGGGATAAATGATGGTATTCATATACTTGGTTGATGACATTTCTAGAAATGTTTTTATTTTTACTACAAGATTAGACAGAAGTATTTTTGATATGATTAAAGTTTAGAATGGATTATGTTGGACTTCAGATAGAATTTTTTAAGGCTAGAACTTTTTTCGATACTATTATTGGAATGTTATAATAGTGTAATATTAGAAAAAGGACAACCCAGAGGACGAGCGACAACTCATCGCGTCGGACTATGATGTGGGAATCGATCCCACAACCAAAGTGAGACAGGCCTTTATCACCTACCAATGGCCTATAGGACGTCCCTGGATAGTAGAAAATAGTTTTATTTTGTTAAAAAAGATGATAGATGAAGTATAAGTCCATTTTGGAACCATATCCTATTTATCTCACCATAGATGGACCTATGTATATAACTTTTTTCTAACCCTATGTCTGAGACAGATGGAATGACCTATCTTTCTATTGCATGATCTCCAAACACTTCGTGAAAGACAAATTCAACTTTATTTCTTTTAGAGATGAAGTGGAAATTATTTTAGGCATGAGAAATGTTGAGATTGTACCAAAATCAAGTAAGTATTTCTTTTAATTCAAAAATTATTCAACTTTAGGGAAATGATCTTGAAAACCAAAAATGTATTCTTAGTGCTCTCATATCTGATGAATCAGATGGTACCTTAGATCATCACAATTTTATGGCTTTGTGACTGTTGGATTTTTCATACCCATGTTCTCTAGCACTCTCCATCAGAACATGACAGTAAGATTTCTCTTCCATATCCATATTTTCTCTTATGTACTCCTATGTGGAAACCCAATGATTAGTTAATTTGGGTAACCGTTATATTTCATACATTAGTTTTTAAAGTTATGTTTTGGTATTCCATTTTATGATGTGGGTTTAAATTAAAGAAACATTCAAGTAGAAAACCATTTATAACCCCGACGAATTTCATGGGTGAAATTCATTTTAAGGGGGGTAGAATGTAAGAACCAGAGATTTAATGAGAATTATTCATTTTAATTTCTTTGATGCCTTTTGTTGTATGCTACACCAAGATTATCTTGTGCTATACACAACACTGTATTAGCTTGCAGTATACACAACACTATTCTTGGATCATGTTACACACAATTTTAAGTTCGTTTGATAGTAGTTCTTCTATGCAACATTTAGTGTATATATATATATTCAATGTATAATTGAAATATGGTTGGATTCGATTATACACAACAACAAAGGTGTCTTTCACTACAAGAAACCCTGAATTGGCTTACATTACACGCAATCGCGACCTTCCATGATAGCGTGTGTTGTACGCAATACCGAGTTTCACTAAACAATGATATGTTATTAAAATATTATTTAAACTAGGCGTTATGAATAGTAATTCCATCTTTTGGAAATTTTATTAATTTTATCATTCAAAATGGACTTCATGTTTAGATTCGGAATATCGAAATTAGACTAGGTTGAATTTTTGGTAATATTCTAAAAACTTTCAAATTTTGATGAATAGTGAAAACATTGGGTTACTATTTAAAAACCGCCATTTTATTTAAATAATTATTTATTTTATTTAAATTTATTTTAGGTAAAAATTAATACATAATACCTATATAAGTTCAATGTAATTTATTGGAGTCATTTTATAATAAATTTAGATATATATAAAAATTTTATTGTACATTTCACCGTCTTTTACCCACCTCCTAGGAGAATTTGAAAATTTACATAAAAATTAATTTTAGCACTTCTGTGAGTGGAATTTGAAAAATCCAATAGACACGGTTAATATGAAGGAGTAAAATTTGGTTCAATAAGATAAAAATAATTCTTGGTGAACGGTTAAAAGTAAATACGGTAATTAAGGGTAAAAATGATATTATTATTACCCTAACACATGTTCTAATTCTATAGGATAAGAATAATTCTACCAAAAAACAAGCTTAGGAATATAATATTATCATTTAGGTCCACTTGGATTAGATTAGGACATTTATTATTATTTTATTTAAAAAAGTGTTAAAATAGTTAAAATCAATGTTTAATAACTAGAACATATTTAATATAGGGTTATACATAAGATAAATTATACTATAAATCTTTATTAGAAATATAATAATATTTCTTAACTAATGGTATTTTATTTATAATTTTTATACATTAAATAATTTATTTTATTTATGACACAATGGTGACGCAGTAATTACCGAAATAATGAAATATTAAAATAATTAATATTATAAATACCCAAATAAATGTAATTTGAGAATTTTTATGAATTACACTAAATTTCTAGGTTAATATGACATGTTAGTTGTGATTTAAATATCTTTTTTCGAACGAATCATGATGTTATGATTTTCACAAAAATCAATTACCAAATAGTGTCAAAATTGACATAAAATAGTTTTTAAAAAAATATTATATTATTAATTTTTATTATATTCCTAAAAATATAAGGTTTAGTGAAATGACTTATATGAGGTTATATATATTAATAATTCACCACTTTGGGTTCGTTTTTCTGGTTATATTATGTTTATTAACCATATAGTGTAAGAAAACAAGAAGACACGGTAAAAGTTATATTATTTAACTTTGAGTTAAATCTAAAATATAAGTTTAAAATAGTAACCTAAACTTGTCTAAAACCCATTGGTTGAGATTATTTCGACCCATGCCCCACCGTTTCTTCGAAATAAAACAATTTTGAGCTATTATATACCGAATATGACTTTATTATAAATTATTATTTTAAGTTTTTCAAAAGGTTCCCCTCTCTTCCCTTATACAAAGGGCACCCCTTCCCTCTTTTCTTCACACCATTTTGAGCCTTAAATATTTTCCAAACCCTCCCAATTTACCTTATACACTTCCCTTGCAACATTATGGAGGTTCTGGTCTTCTCAAAGGGCCAACTCTACTTCCTTAAGAGGAAACATAAATGAGGTGTGTCGAAGAAGAGGTAATCTCTTCCTCCGATTCTCTCAAGTTTCATTCTTCTTATACATCTTCTTATTTAGTTTTATCATTATAAGGAATCAAAATAAGTATTAACTATATACTTATATATTATTATAAATATATAAAAACCCTATTTCCCCTTCTATCCTTCTTACAGAAAACAAAATCACCGCGCGTGCGTACGTACGGAATACTGTCTCCACGCAGTGGTGTAATTTGTTTTCGACCACCACCTTACATGGATGGGTATAATGGTGAAAATAAATAACTATATATGATTATTTTAAAGTTATATTGATTCTGAAATATTATACATACACTTCAATACAATTCCACGATCATGAGATTGATATCATTGCTCGTGCATACGGATGGACTACCGTCTCCACGACGCGATGAGATTCATTCTCCATGTTAACCATTCATGAATGATTATAAAGTATATATTATGAATTATAGTTAAATATATGGAATAATAATGATAGTAGATTTATGTATATATATATATATATATAGTTAATCTACTTAATTCCATTCAATTCAATAAGAAAACGAAAACAGCGTTCATGCGTACGTACGACCTACTGTCTCAATGAACAGTGTATTTCATTCCATTTATCGATCTATCATATATATATATATGTATATGAAGAATATATGTTATATATAAATTATTTTTTACATTTTAGAATTATTTAAATCAGGATATAGTTAACAATATCATGAACAACAAGTGGAAACAGGTAAAATAAATGAAACGATTTTACCCAAATCGCTGCTTTTACATCGTATTTACAAAAGAACGGGTAATATAATATCAAAATTAAACCATATATTATATCATAAAAATGAATATTATTCTGTAATAAGTCAATGACATTATTTAAATCATTATACAGCAGTTTCGGATACATACGAAACATATCAGACATAATGTAAGGCATAATTATTCCAATCACGTTCTTATCCGAGATTGTTTATTCGTAAGTATTTACTGGGGTTATTGTTATCATCCATGTCCATGTTTTCTAAAAGTGTTTTTATGTATGTTTGAAGTCCTTTTTAGCCATTTTTTTCTTTTACCACATTTTATGAAAGGAATACTTCTTTTGTTTACTATATGAGGAACTTTTTGACTTTTCTGACAAAAGTATGAGGAGAATGTTTTTTAACTATTATGACTTGAACAGATTTTTACTATTTTATAACACATTATTTTCATGAAGCTTAATCTACAATATTTCATGACTATTTTCAATAGAATCCTTTTATTTTAAAAATTAACGACTTTTTGTGAAAAGAAAATGGTTTTGAAAAGATAGGATATTTTCTTCAAGAATTCATTTCAAGTGTTTTGTCAAAACCATTTTCCATCTAAGATGACAATATTTCATATGTATGTGTTTCAAGTATGAGATCTATATGATTTAAATGGTTTCACTTTTCTTATGACGATATGATATCCATTTGTTTTATATGGATTATGTTATGATGGGATGATGTTTATGAAACCCATTTTTATTCTTTGGGTTATGATGAATGATTTATGATTTTTTAGTGGCACACGAAAGAATGATTTCAATATGAGATGGGTGGGACCTATATCTCCCTCCTATGCATTGGGTAAATATTTATATCTCATGATATATACATGGATTGAATGGTAAGTTAATCCGGATTAGTGATACAGGACTGGAACGAGGAGTGAAGTCGATTCAGAAAGGGACTTTGTCCACTAAGATGGTCTTGGCAGAAATGAAATGGCTACTATGGAAGTCAAATCATGTGGTTAATGTTTTTCCAGAATTAAATGTTTTAATCCCATGCTATTTTATCACTATTGATGTTCCTTTATGATATATGCCTTATGTACTTACAATATTTATGTCTTTGCTCAAGATTTTGATTGTTAGATTTTATGTTCAAGTTTTTACATTCAAATGTTTATGGATTGTTTTATGTTCCCTATACTTTCCCTTATTGAGAATTTGAGCTCACCATTTTTATGTTTTATTATCCCTAGGATATAAAGAAAGGTTTTAGGTAAGAAAACCAAAGGTGAAGATCTTTATGGGGATGTTGAAGATCTTTCACCATGATTAGAATATTACGTTCCGAGTTTCCAAAGACACTAAACTAATACGGTCTTTAAGAATTTGTTTTTGTCATTTATTAAGTATTCTGAAAAAGTAATGTAATGTCCATGTATGTCAAGCTTTGGGTCTCTACATTTAGGGTTGAGGGATTGATATTTTTAGGCATGTTGGTTTTGGATTTTATAGGTATGGGGTTTAGGGTTTCCTGGGGTGGAGGGTTTGGGTTTATCTAGGGATTAGGGTTTTTGGTTTTATGGGGATAAGTACTTGGTTTTTTAGGGGATAAGGGTTTTATATTTTCATGGTCTAGAGGATTAAGGGTTTGGGGTTATGGGTTTCAGGTTATTTTGAGATAAGGGTTTGGGTTTTTTTGGGGTGACAGTTTTTTGGTATTTTTCGTATAAGAAGATTGGGTTTATTGAGGATTTGTTTTTGTGTTTTTCGGTGAGAAGGATTTAAATTTATGGTGTAGGAGGGTTTTTTGGTTTTTCGGGGATGAGTGTATGTAGGGTTTTCGAGATGATGGTTTTATTTTTTTGGAAGGAGGGTTTTTGGGGATAAGGATTTTTTGTTTTGGGGGATTAGTATTTGGTTTCACTTGGGAATTGTTTTTGGTATTTCTTTTGGATGATGATTTATGGTTTTTTGGGGATTATTTTTTATCATTTTTATAAGGATTTAGGGTTTTTGGGTATGATTCTTTTGAGTTTTATATTGTTGAGTGTTTTGGGAACTCTATAGATTCTGGATTAGTTTTTTCTTGAGATGGGTGTTTTGGTTTTTCTAGGAAGGTTGGTTTTATGATTTTGAGGGTATAGGGTTTTCTATGGGTAACAATTTAGGGTTTTCTAGGGAAGAAGTTTATGTGTGTATTTGGGTTGATATTTTAGTGAATTATAGGGCTATCGGTTTATATTTTTCATTTAATGGAGGTTTAGTGCTTCTTAAGGATGAGAGTTTAGGGTTTTATATGTATAAGTGTTTAGGATTTTTCTATGGTTTATTATGTGGAGTTTTATGAGGATTGGATTTCCTAGGAATGAGCGTTTAGGGTTTTTGGGGATGAGAATTTCACGTATTCTAGGGCTAGGGGTTTAGTGTTTTCTGGGATTTAGGTTCCTGGGTTTCATGGGGATGAGGGTTTAAGGTTTTTTCTTGATTAGGGTGTAGGATTATATGGGATGGGAATTCAGCGTTTTCTAGGGATGTGGTTTTAAGGAACCCATGGGATAATAATTAAGGGTTTTTTGGGGATGAGGGTTTAGTGAGTTCAAAGGAAAAGGGTATTTTGTTTTCATGGGAAGTGTTTTTTTCATTTTTTGAGGTTGGGGTTTCAGGTTTTATAGGTTTGAGGGTTTAGTGTCTTGTGGGTTTACTATTTTATATGGTTTAGGGTTTGAGGATTTCATAGAGTTGAGGGTTTCGGGTTTTATGGGGATGAGGGTTTTGGGTTTTATGGGGCTGAGGTTTTTTGGTTTTCTAGGTCTCAGCATTTGGGGTTTTTTTGTCCGGAGGGTTTAGGGTTTTATGGCCATTAGGGTTTTGTGTTTTCATAGGGATGAAGGATTGGGTTTTTTTGAGGCAGATGGATTGGGTTTTTTGGGGGCTATGTTTTTGTGTTTTTTGGGATGTGGCTTAGGGTTTTGGATCGGGGATGTTTTATTGATGTTTTTTAGAGATGATGGATTGAGGTTTTTTGGTGCTGAGGGTTTGTGGTTTTTTGGGTTATCGTGTTTGGGTTTTCTTTTGTGGCTGAGGATTTGAGGTTTTTGGGGTTGAGTGTTTGATGTTTTTGGGGATGTGGGATTAGGTTTCTTTTGTGGATGAAGGTTTGGGATTTTATTGGATGAGGGTTTACTAATTTTAAGATATAAGGGATTATGGTTTTTTGGGCAGGTGTGATTAGTGTTTATTACGGTAGAGGGTTCATGGATTTTTGTAGTGGTGGGTGTAGGTTTTTTGGGGCAGAGTGTTTTTCATTTTTTGGGCTGAGGGATTAGGGTTTCTTATGTTGAAGGGTTTAGAATTTTTTGAGGATGATGGATTTGTATTTTTTTATAATATGATGGTTTCGTGTTTCTTGGGCGTACGGTTGAGGGGTTTTTCCGGATATGTTTTAAGGGGTTTTTTAGGGATGAGGGTTTAGGTTTTATTTGGACTGAGGGTACAGGTTTGTTTTGGTCTGATAGATTGTGGGCTTTTTTGGAAATGATATTTAGTTTTTTGTGGCTAAGGATTATGGCTATTTTAGAGATAATCGTTTAGGGGTTTTTTGGGAAAGGATTTATGGTTATTTTTGGGCTAGGTGTGAAGAGTTTTCAGGAGTTGAGGTATTATTGTTTTATGGGTATGAGGGTTTAGTTTTATTAAGGGTTGAGTTTCTTGTGTTTTATATGGGCTGAGTGTAACACCCAAGAATGATAAATGGTTAAAAGATTAAATTATATGGCTCATGTCACCAAGGTGAACCTTCCTTTTTGATAGCCTATTTTATTAGAAATCTATAGTTAAGTGTTCTTGGCCTGGAGTACTGATCTGGAATAGTGACCTTATGGGATGTTACCCATTGTTTTTGTGAGTGAGGACAAAGAACACTAGATAGGACATGTGTTGGCCTATAAGGACTATCATTAGTCATACGATCCGTTTGGGCATATGGGTGGGCCCTAGGGTGGGGACCACATATCTATAGGGCAACAGGTGGTAGGGCCCACAATGAGGACTATGTGCTGAATAGGGAGGATGGGTGAATGTCACACCCCGGAATGATAAAGGGTTAAATGAAGAAATGATATGACACATGTCAACAAGGTTTGTATTCCTTTTCAAGAGCCTCTCTATTTAGAACTCCAAAGATATGTGTGCTTAGCCTGGAGTAGTGATCAAGATGGGTGACCTCCTGGGATGTTAATCTGGGTGTGTGTGTGTGTGTGTGTGTGAGGAAAAATCACAATATAACGGTCATGAGTTTGCAAGTGAGGATTATCATTAGTCAAATGACACATTCAGGTACGTGGTTGGGCCCATGGGTGGGGACCACGTGTCTGCAGGGAAACTGGTGGAACATGGAAGGTCCGGACCCGACGTCCATGTTAGGGTGTAGTTTCTATGATGTTACCAGGATCGAATTGTTACATTATCACACAAAGAATTTTTAACTAATTTTATTTTATTATTTTATTTTGATTCAATATTTTTTTGTCATGTTTTGGGATGAGCCCAATCTATTATTTTTTTTGCTAATAATTGAGTGTTTTGGGCTTATCAGTGCTCGATGCTCGGCTAGGGAAAGAGTATGGTTAAAGATACACAACTTCACTGAATCACCGTGCGGCCTTCCCAGTGTACGGTTAGTTAATTAATTAATTAATTAAATGATAGTGGAAACACAATAATAAGAGAAAAACAAACAAACAAAATGAAATAAGAATTGTTTTAATAATAATAGCAAAATTAATATTATTTGATAATAATAATAATAATATTATTATTATTATTATTACCTTGGATAACAATTTAATCGATAGTATATATTTTAATATTAGTTTTTATTAAGATGATTTTTATATAGTTTACTATAAAGTTTATTAATTTTATTTTTATATTATTATTATTTTTATTATAAGATTTTATTTTATTACCATCAATATATTTTTATTTTTCTTTTATTTTTATTGTTAAGTTTTCTTCCCCTCTCCCTACTCCCGAAATGGGCTACAACCCCACACTCACCGAATCCCATCGAGCCCCTACTCCTCCCCAGTACAACACATTATCGGTGCCCAACACCCTGTGCGCCACCCTCTTCTTCATAGCCAGTGGTCCCTGCGTGCTACCCTCTCCCTTCCAGTGCGACATGATTCTAGAATCCCGCCACCCTACATAGAGCCTCTCTAGTGAACCACCTACATTGTGGCTGGTCCTATGGAAACTGACCCATCTCCTTCATATGGGAGTCTCTCCCGCGCGCTGCTCGGGTTCCATGGGGTGTGTCCAGCGACATCTGGCACTACCTCCTTTTCAGCACAACACCTCTAGATAGGTATCTCCTCTCTTACATTCAGTTTTTTGGGTTTCTTATAGGTATGGGTTTCGCATTAGTGTTTTATTTTGGTTCGTTTTTGTTTGAATTCTGGATTTAGTGTCTAATTTGGGTTCTTCGTGGAGTGATTGTGGCACGATTGATGTTTCGCACCAATTTTTGGTAGTTTTTTTCACCAGAGTAATGTTTTTCTATGTATACACATTATTTGGTTGAATTTTTTATTTTCATGATTAATTTATTATGCTTCTTGACAAATATATGTGGAGAAAATTTTGTTTCAAAGAGTGTTTTTAATGTGTTTAATTTTTAAAGTGTTATGTTCATATGAATGGTGGCGTGTGAATTAAAAAAATATGTGTGTTATTGAAATGGGTTTTTATATAATGATCATTTGGTTTATTAAATGATGCAAGGGTTTAAAATTCTATTTTGGTATGTTGTTGTTGTGCGTACAACCCTAAAAGTGGAATTTGAGTGGGGTTTTTTATGCAATGTCTTGTGATATGTTTTTGTTAATAGTTTAATAAAATATTCAAATAGATTATTAAAATATAAAGGTGATGAAGAACATGTTATGGGATATTCATTTGAGTGTGTTTGGGTTTAAATATTGTTTCTAGTGTAAATTTTAATAGTTATATCTTCGAAGTGTTTCATAAATTTTTTTATGATTTATAAAATTATATGTGTAGTGTGTGGACCCTTCAATGTGGGTTCGAGTCTCCATGTCTAAGGGGACTCTATTGCATGTGCATAGGTAAGTATATATATATGTGTGTGTGTGTCTGTGTGTGTGTGTGGGTTCCCCTAATACATGTATAGTCATACATGGCAGTGAATATACATATATAAGGATAGATTTTCCCATGAGTATATATGAAAATGCATATGTTTGTGAGTGATGACTAGTATGTGCATATAAGCATATATGTAAGGATCCCCTTAAACATGTTCATGGCTATGCACATATATTAATACGGGTTAGGTTTCCATATATGTATGTGAAAGTCCATATGATTGGTTGGGGTGCAGCAGCTCTTTGTATGAAAGGGAAAAGTGTCAGATGTTTGGTTTGGTTCCACCCTGAGGTAGGTCCCCAATGCCCAATGAAATAATTTGAATATCCATAATGGATTGGTGTTTTTTAAAATAATTTTTCCATTATTTTATATGAAATTCATACGAAATGTATATAAATATAAATATATACATATATAAATTATTGTGGTTTTTGAAAAGTAGCTTCCTAGATGTTTTGAACACAAATGTGTATTTCCAAAGACATGCTTTCTTTCGATTGATTTTATTATAAAACTTCAATGACATGTTTGATATTCAACATAAATTCCAAATTAATTTCCTTAATGGGTTTTAGAAGGAACATGAAATTAAAGGGTGATTTGACCTCCTTAAATGGATATATTCATTATAAGTGTGGTTTAAATATTTTCTTAAATATGTGGTTCCATGGTTGTGTAGATAAATATTGAAATGGTTTTGAAAACATGAAATTTATAGGTGATTATGATTTCTAAAACGAATAGTACTCCATGTGAATAATTATGCCCATTTGGCACATTAATAGTGGTTTGTGAATGAAAAAGAAAACACCTCTCGAGTCATGCCCCCTTGTTTTAGAAGATGATGTGTTTGTTGAATGTGTGGATTCTGATATATTCCATGTAAAGAGTCTTGTATATTTTGTGTGATGAAAAAAAGGGGGGTGTGCTCAAGGAGGGAGATCAGTGGTGATTGGCCGAGTGTGTTTTTGAATAACGAGAATGATATTTTCATTTATGTTTTCTTGATAAAACTCACCACCACATGAAATGGATCACATGGGAAAACCTAGGTGTCTTAGTGGGTGGAATAGGACTAGTACTCTAGATGAAATGGAAGTGGTTCATCCCGATTTTGACTCTTAGGATTTATGGTACAATACTGAATAAAAAAATGATGATTGGAGACAACTAGGTCCTGGGTGTGTTCCCTACTGGTGGCTCGTGCATGAGAACATAGATCATTGTGGTTCATATGCCACGTATACACTGAGGTGAGAGGGTCTTAAGTCCCTAACTAACACTAGATGATTAGGGATTTCCCATGGTCCTTGTAATATGATTTCCAATTTGGTTATTTAATTCTTTCTCCTTTTCTTGTGAAAACATTTTTTTAATCAAAATAGGCCCCCTTTAATTTTGAAATTCTAATGCATGCATGAAACCTATTTTGAGAATGATGTGAATGTGAAATTCTTTTCTTCAAAGTATAATATTGATACTTGAATTTTAATAGATTGAAAAACATTATTTTATTTTGTGATATTTTCACACAAGAATGATTAGTTTTCTTATTAAATATAATGGTATAGGGCATTACTGTATTTTGGCATTCCTACTAAGCATCTCAGTGCTCACACAAACTTTATATTTTTATTTTTTGGGAATAAATTTTTATTCCTCTTACATAAAGTGTGGGATGTATTATGTTGTGACCCAAGAGGTCACCTGAGGTATGTCACATTACATAGATTATTCCTTTTTTATGTTGCCAGTTTGTTCAGATCATCAACCTTTATTTCATTTTTTTCTTTAGTTTATTTTTATCTATCTTTATTTTTTTACGGGCCAAATCATTCCCATCTGGTTTTTATTGATTCCCTATAGTAGTTTCCAACCTTGGTGGATTGGGAATGCTCCTCGGGCTTTGATGAGAACTAGGTTGTGTGCCGGGTTGGATGGAGACCTATCTTTGTTCGTGATAAAATGGTATGTTTATTATTAATTTATGGGGCTATGTGTTCCCATGAGTATATATGAATATTCATTCATAGGTTAGTGGCGATTGGTATATGAATATAAGAATATATGTATGGATCCCCTTTCACGTGTTCATAAGGTCTAGGTGTCCATATATGTATGTGAATGTTCATATCCTAAGTGAGGGATCTGCATCTCTTAGTTAGAATGTTCTGAGGGCCGGATGTTTGGTTTGGTTCCTCCGTGAGGTTGGTCCTCTATGCCCAATCCATTAATTTGAATTTCTATAATGGATTTGTGTTCTTTTAAAATAATGTACAACAATTTTATATGAAATTAATCTGCAATTTATATAAATATGTATATATATATAAATGGTTGTGGTTCTTGAAAAGTTTGTTGCTAGATGTTTTGAATGTGCAATGTGTATTTCCAAAGACATGTGGCCTTTCAGACAATTTTATTATAAAAGGGTAATGAAATTTTTTATTTCCTAAAATAATTATAAAGTGATTTCCAAAATGGGTTTTGGTAATGAACATGAGATTAGTGGGTGATTTTTCCTCCTTAAAAGGATTTCTTCATAGTAATTGTGGTTTTAATCTTGTTGTAAATATGTGGTACCTTGGTTGTTTTGTTAAACCATCAAACAAATTTTAACACTAAAAAGTGATAGTTGATTATGTTTTCTAAAATTAATAGTACACCTATTGAATAATTAATCCAATTTAGAACTTAAAAAATGTTCTTTGAAAGAAGAAACAATCACTCCATGAGGCATGCCTGCCTTGTTTTAGAAAATGTTATGTATATTGAATTCATGGATTGGTATATATGGTGAGTAAAGAAGCTTGTGTATCTTATGTGACAAAAAATGGGATGTTGTCATGGAGGGAGATCGGTGGTGATAGGGTTAGTTAGTTTTTAAATAAAGGGAAGGATCTGTTCATATATTTTTTCTTTAATAAACTCACCCCCACATGAAATAGATCACATGGGAAAACCTAGTTATATAGTTTGGTAGACTAATAAAAGTAAACTAGATGATATATAAGTGGTTCATTCTGGTTTTGTTTAGCAGCATTGTTGCTACAACAATAACTAAGAAAAATGATGATTCGAGACAACTAGGTTATGGTTTTATTACCTACTAGTGGCTCGTGCACGAGAATGTCGATCGTTGTGGTTCATATGCCCCATTTAAACTGTGGTACTACGATCCTTGGTCGCCAACTAACACTAGCTTCTTAGGGATTTCCCATGGTTCTTGTAAAATGATTCTCAATTCAGTTATTTCATTCTTACACCCTCTATTTTTTATAAATAATTTTTAATTTAAATATTACTCCTTTCATTCTGAAATGTTAATGCATTCTTGGATCCTATTTTGACAATGAAGTGAAAGAGAAATGTTTTCCTTCAAAATGAATGTCCATTACATGTATAAGAAAATAATTAAAACCATTATTTTATTATGTCTTATTTTCAAACTAGTGGGATTGGATTTCTTGTTAATGGTAAGGGAATAGGGTGTTGTTGTATTTTTGCATTCCTTCTTAGCATCTCAGTTCTCATGCCTAATTTTTATTTTTCAGTCTCATGGTCTTGTTTTTCATTGCTCATGTAGCCAGTGTATTTTTTTGTTCTGTAGTGACTCATGAGTTCACCTGAGGTATGTATCGATACATATCTTATTCATTTTCTCAGTATCGAATTTGTTTAGTTCAACTTCCTTTATTTATATATTTTGGTCAGCTTATGTTTATTTATATACATTTTTATATGGTAAAAATTGTTCCCTACTAGTTTATATTTATTCCCAAAACTAGTTTCTAGCCCATTGGGATTGGGAATTCCCTTAGGCCTTACCAAAAATAGGGTCGGGTGCTGATTTAGATGGAAACCTGGATTGGTTCGCAAACCTGAGGGTTTAGGGTATTTGGGGATAAGTTTTTTGTGTTTTTTTGGATGGTGTGTTTATGTTTTATTGGGCATTGGGTTTAGGGTTTTGAGGGAAAGGGATTAGGGTTTTGGGTGATAAGTGTTTATGTATTTTTAGGTATTAGTGTTTAGGGGTTTTAGGAAGGGGGTTTGAGGTATTTTGGGGATGTTGGTATATTGTTTTACAGGGATTAGTATTTAGGGTTTTTATGGGTTGAGTGTTTAGGGATTTTTGGGACTGAGGGATTAATGGTTTTTGGGTTGACTGTTTAGGTATTTCTAAGGCTGAGCGTTAAGGGTTTTTTGTGGGATGCAGGTGTAGGGTCTTTTGGGGCTGAGGGTTTAGGGATTATTTGAGGCATAATGGTTTTACGTTTTTGAGGACAATAGAATAGGTGTTTTAATGGCAGATGGTTTAGAATTTCTATGTGCTGAGGGTATAGGGTATTTTGGGGTTAACAGATTATGTGTTTTGTGGATAAGGGATAATATTATATTTTGGATAAGGTTTTAGGAGTATTTGGGGATCAGGGGTTAGGTATATTGGGGCTATGTTTTTAGTGTTTTATGGGGTGGAGGGTTCAAGATTTTTGGGGACGAGGGTTTACTGATTTTTTAGGTGAGGGATTAGGGGTTTTTGGGGTTAAGGATTGGTAGTTTTTTGGGTATGGGGATAAATATTTTGTATGTTGGGGATTGAGAGTGTTTTTTTGGTTCAGGGTTTATGGTTTTTTAGGATAAGGGGTTAGGGTTTTTTGGTTCTGAATATTTAGGGACATTGGGGCTGAGTTTTTCTGTTTTTTGGTGTTGAGGGTTTAATATATTTTGGGTATTTGGGATTGGGGTTTTTTGGGGAACAGGGATTAGGTTTTTTAGATGTGTTTTTATGGGTTCTAAGGTATGATGGTTTAGGGGCATTCTAGGATGAATGTAAATGTTTTTTAGTGATGAGGATTTTATCTTTTTTTTGAGGACATAAATCTTTGTAATTGATGGGGATTTGGGGTTATGTGGGATGAGGGTTTAAGGAATATTGGAATTTATGTAATGTTGTTGTATGGGAATATTGTTTGTGGGTTTTTTGGGGCCACAGGTTTGGCATTTTTTGGGGTTTGGGATTTGGAATGTGGGGGTTTATGGTTTATTTGTTTTCATGGTATAAGGGATTAGGTTTTTTTGGGTTTGAGGTTTTGGGGTTTTGGGGTCTGAGTTTCTAGTGTTTTTTGGTGTTTTAGGGGTTTAGTTTTTTTAGGGTCTAGGTTTTATTGGGGCTGAGGTTATAGTGGTTTCTGGGTATTAAGGTTTTGGTTGATGAGTCTAGTGTTTTGGGGGGACGAGGGTTAAGGGTTTTTAAGGGTGGAGGGTTTATGGTTTTCCAACCATAGGGATTTTGGGGTGTTTTAGATGTGGGTATATTGTTTTGGGGGGTTGAGGGTATAGTGTTAGTTTTAAAATGAGGGTTTATGATTTATGGGGATGAGGTTTTAGGGGGTTTTGGAATGAAGAATAATGTTTTTAGGGATTTATGGGTTTATGGTTATTTGGGATGAGGATTTATGGATTTATGTGGATGTGGGTATATGGATTTGTAAGGATGGGGGAATATGATTTTTGTGATTAGGGTTTAGGGATTTCTAGGGGTGAAGGATTAAGGTTTTTTTTCTGAGAGTTAAGTGTTTTTGGGGATGGTGGATTAGATATTTTTTAAGATGATTGTTCAGGTATTTTGGGGCTATCTGTTTAAGTATTTTTGGGGTTAAGGGATTAGGGATTTTTCGGAGATGAATGATTATTATATTGCGGTACAAAAGGTGTATGGTTTTTTGTGTATGAAGGTTTAAGGTTTACTAGGTATGGGGGTTTGTGGATTATTAGGGTTGAGGATTTAGGAATTAATGGGGCAATGGGATTTGGTATTTGTTATTTTAGGGTTTAGGGTTTTCTGGGTCTGAGAGTTTATGGTATTCAGCGGCTACAGGTTTTGGGTTATCTAGGGATGAGGTATTAGGGAAATATGGGGATGAGCGATTATATTTTTTGTTCCCTGATAGATTAGGGTTGTCTAAGGTTGGGGTTAGGTTTTTCTGAGGCTAAGGGTTTATGGTCTTCAAGGGATTGGTGTTTAGAGTTTTCTAAGGCAGTGGGTTAATGGTTTTTTTGGAGATATGAGTTTAGGGTTTTCTATGGATGATGTTTACAGTTTTCTATGGACTGGGGTTTATGGTTTTATGGGTATATGAGTTCATTGTTTTATAGGGCTGAGGTGTTATGGTAATATGGATTTGAGGGTTTCTATTTTTCTTGGGATATGGATTAATGGTTTTATTTGGTTTAGGGATTAGTGTTTCAAAGTCTGACGGGTTACGTTTTTTTGGGGGATTAGGGTTTAGAATATTATATGAATGGTGGTTTATGTTTGTTGGTGATTATGGATTTGGTTTTTCTAGGGATAGGGGTTTTGTTTTTTTTGAGTAGAGGGTTTCAATTTTTTTTGTGGATGATGGTCCCTGATTTTTTGGGATAGAGGGTTTATGGTTTTCT
Organism: Viscum album; assembly: GCA_963277665.1. Lineage (NCBI taxonomy): Eukaryota > Viridiplantae > Streptophyta > Magnoliopsida > Santalales > Viscaceae > Viscum > Viscum album. The sequence continues at coordinate 1,554,108,422 of OY728156.1, forward strand.
AGGGCTGTAGATTTAGTGTTCTGGAGAGTAAATTTTAATTTATTCAAGGGAGTTGGGGTAATGTTTATCTTGGTTTAAGTGTCTAGTGATTGCTTGGATAGTGGGTTTATGGTTTTCATTTGTCGAGGGTTTCAAGTTTTCTTTTTTGGAGGGTTTAGGAATTTTTGGGCATTTTGATTTGTGTTTTTTGGAGATTAGTGTTTAGGTTTTTCTTTTGATTAGGATTTAAGGTTTATTTGGGGCATATGGAATACTGTTTTTAGTGGTAGGTTTTTTGGTTTTTGTTTTCCTAGTGTTTAAGTATTTTTGGTATGAGGGTATATGGACATAAAGGGATAATGGTTAATATGTTTTTTTATAGCAGAGGGTTTATTTTTTTTTGCGAATAAGTTTTTTTTTTGGTTTTTTGGTGTATGTGATTAGGGCTATTTTGGGATGAGAGTTTGGAGTTGTTTCAAGTTATGGGTTTAGGTATTTTTTAGGCCTTATGGTTTTGGGTTTTTTGGGTTATGGGGGATTTCTTTTTTGGTTCATATTGTTTAGGTTTTTTTGGCCCTAATGTTCAAGTTTTTCATGGCTGTGTATTTCGGGTTTTGGAGGGCTGATGGTTTAAGGGATTTTGGATCTAAAGGTTTAGGGGTGATTTGGTTAAAAGGGATTAGGGTTTTGAGGATGAGGGTTTAGGGTTTTCTTCAATGTTTAGGGTTTAGGGTTTTTTTTGGGTATGATGGTTTTGGGTTTTTTTGGGGCTATATGTTTAGGGATTTTAGTGGAAGAGGGTTTATGTCTTTATGGGGATAATATTTTGGGTTTATTGGGGTTGTGGTTTTTAGGCCGAGGGTTTAGGGTTTTTTGGGGATAAGGAGTAAGGGATTTGTGGAGAAAATGGATTTGGGTTTTTGGGCTTTAATGATTATTATTTTTTTGGCTAAGGAATTAAGGTTTTTTGGTGTTGAGGGTTTACGATTTTTTGGTGTTGAGGATTGAGTATTTTCTAAGGATATGAGATGATAGGGTTTTAGAGATGATGGTTGAGTGTTTTTTGAGGAGGAGGGATTGGGGTTTTTTATATCATTGATTATGTTTTATAATGGATAAGGTGTTAGTGTATTTTGGAGCTGAGGGTTTAGAGTTTTATTGAGATGAGTGTTAAGGTTTTTTGGGGACATGTGTTTAGGGTTTTTCTTTCTGAAGGTATGTGGATTTTTTGGGTTTAGGGTCTTAGTTTTTTGGGGATTTAGGGTTTTGGGTTTTATAGAGATAAGGGTTATGGTTTTGGGAGGGCTGAAGGTTTATTTTTTGTGGGGCTAAAGTTCTATATTTTTTGGGGGATGAGGTTTTATTGTTTTGGGGATACGATTTCACGAAGTTTTTTATGGATGAGGGTTTCTGTATTTTTTGTCTAAGGGTTATGTTTTTTAGTGATGAGGGTTTACGACTATCTAGGTACTATTATTTACCGATTTTAGGGGATTATGATTTATGGTTTTTTTTGGAATGATGGTTTAGAGATATTTGGGTTGATGGTTTCATGGTATTTTAAGGATGAAGTTTTATGATTTTTATGGCAGAGGGTTTGGGGTTTCAAGATCTAAGGTCTGTGTTTTTTTGGGAATGGAGGATTATTGTTTTTTGGGATGTGGTTTATGGTTTTTATTGCTGAGGGTTTAAGGTTTTTTTGGGAATGAGGAATGGGGATTTTTTGGGGATGAGGTTTCTTTTTTAATTGGGATGACGGTTTGGGGCTTCTTGGGGTTAAGTGAGGGAGGATTTTTTTTATGATTTATAGGTATTTTTTAGGGATAAGGATTTAGGGTTTTATGGATGAGGTTTTAGGGATTCTTTGTATTTGGGTTAGAACCTCTTGTTGTATAGGTTTATTGATATTTTGGGTCTTAGGGTTGGGTTGTTTTGGTGTTGGGTGTTTTTTGGTTTTTTGCGCTATCATTTATGGGTTTTGGGGGGTTGATGGTTGGGGTTTTTTTTGGGGTTTGACATTTTGGTTTTTTGGGGGCTCGGTGTTGAAGGTTTTTGGGGAGTCATTGTTAAGGATTTTTTGTGGTTGAGGGTTTATTTTTTTTTTGGATGATAGTTGAGGGTAATTTTGGGTTGAATGTTAAGGTATTTTTTGGGAAGTGGGTTGATAGTTTTTTGGGAATGAGTGTCGATTGTGTTTTGGGAAGAGGGTTTTGGGTATTCTGGGGTTTAGGGTTTTTTGGGTATGGGGTTGAAGTTTTTTTGGGGGTTAAAGGATGAGGGTTTTGGTTTTTTATGTAATTAAATTTTGGTTTTTTTGGGTTAAGTTATGTTTGTTTTATTTTTTCTGAGGTTTTTGTTTTCTTATCATAATGGTTGATGGTTTTTTAGGTGTAATAGTAGAGGTTTTTTGGGGGCTATGTGTTAAGAAATTTTGGGGACTAGGGGTATCCGTTATTTGGATTAGGGTTCTGAGTTTAGGTGATGAGGTTTGATGGTTTATAAGTATATGTAATTAGGGGTTTTGGGGCTCAGGGTTATCGAATTTTTGAGGTTCAGGGTTTAGGGTTTCTTGGGGGGATGAGAGGTGAGTGTTTTTTGTGGATGTGGGTTTAGGGATTTTTTGGGGAAGAAGGTGTTGGGTTTTTTTGAGGCCAAGGGTTTTTTTTAGAGCAGAGCATTTATGTTATTTGGGTAATTAGTGTTTAGGTTTTATCTAAGTATTTGGTGGTTTATTGGGATGAGAGTTTAGGGTAATTTAGGGACGATGGTGTATGGTTTTTTATGGGATCGATGATTTAGGTTTTTCTAGGATGGGGGTTTATAATTTTTTGTGCAATTGTGTTTGGCATTTTTTGGGGTTGACTGTTTAGTCTTTTTTGGGGAAGAGGCTTTAGAGTTTTTTGGGGATATGGGTTTATGGTTTATTTAGGGTAGAGGAGTTAGGATTATTTGGGGATTAGTTATTATGGGTTTTCCGGGTTAGGGTTTATGGGTTTGGGGGATTAGGGATTAGTTTTTTTTTTATGAGGGTTTTGGGTTTTTTGTGATGAGTTTAGAGATTTATTTGGGTCTATACATTTTGGATTTTTTGAGGACGATATTTTAGGGATTCTTAGGTTTGATGATTTGGAGTTTTTTGGGACGATGGTTTCTGATTTATTTGGGGTATATGATTTAGGTGATATTGGGCCTCAGTGTTTATGGTCTTTTTGGGATGAGGGTTTTGGGATTTCTATTGTTGATGGTTTAGGATATGTGAGGGTTTAGGGTTTAATATTTTTTGGAATTACGTATTAGGGTTTGGGGGGATATGTTTGTTGGGATTTTGGGGATGAGTTATTAGGTTTTTGGGGGGATGTGGTTGTATTGTTTTTTTGGTGATGAGGGTTTATGGGTTATAGGGGGTGAGGGTTTAGGGTTTTTTGGATTGAGGGTTGAGGGTTTTTTGGGGTTGAGGGACTTGGTTATTTTTGGTCTCATGATTTATTTGGTGTTTGGGATTATGTTTTTCGATTTTTAGGGCTGAGGGTTATGGTTATTTAGCTATGAGGGATTATTTTTTTTGGTTATGATTGTTTATGTTTTTCAATGGATGATTGTTTTGGGTTTTTTGGGAAGAGGGTTTAGGGTTTTATGGGTTTGAGGATTTTGTGTTTTTTGCGGTAGGAGGTTTATGGTTATCTAAGGATGAGGGTTTAGTGATTTTTATGGATTATTTTTGGGTTTTTCATTGTCGGTGGGTTTATGTTATACTAGATATGATGTTTTTGGTTTTTCAAGGTCAAAGGTTTTATTGTTTTCTAGGGTTTTAGTGTTTAGGGTTTTATATGGATGATGATTTTTTTTCTAATGCTAAGGGATTATGGTTTTTAGGGAATGAGAGTTTATGGTTTTTCTGGAGATGAGAGGTTAGTGTTTTTTGGGGATTGGGGCTTAGGTTTTCATGTGATTGAGTGTTTTTAGGTTATTTTGGGGATGAGGGTTAAGGGTTTTATGGGCTGAGGATTTAGTGTTTTTTGGGAATGAGGTTTTGTGGTGTATGCTATTGAGGGTTTATGGTTTTTTAGCATGAGTGTTTAGGGTGTTTTGAAGATAATTGTTTTGGTATTTCTATGTCTAATGGTTTTGGGTTTTCTGGGGATGATTATTTATGTTCTTTTTTGGATTAGGGTTTAGGAATTATTGGCGAGGAAGGTCTAGGGTTATAGGGGATTAGGGTTTAGGGGTTACTAGGACTGGGGGTGTTGGCTTTTCTAGGGATGAGGGTTTTGGATTTTCTATGGATATTATTTTATGGTTTTCTAGAGCCTAGGGTTTAGAGATTTCTGGGAATAAGGGTTTTTAATTTTTAGGGGCAGAGGGTTTTGGGTTTTTTGGGGATGGGGTTACCAGTTTTTTTGGGAGATGGGTTTTTGGTTTTCAAGGGATGGGGGTTTATGGGATTCAGGTGATGGTGGTTTAGGGTTTTTTTTGAGCTGGGGAATTACAATTTACCATGGATGAGGGTTTAGAGGTTTATAGGGATGAGAGTTTATTGTTTTTTGGGGATGTGGATATAGGGTTTTGTAGGGATGAGTCTTAATTGATATATTGTAATGAGAGTATAAGATTTTATATGGATTAGTGTTTGGGATTTCAATTGGATGAGGGTTTAGGGTTTTCTTATAATTATGTTTTAGAGTATTTTTTACCTAATAGATTACAGTTTTTTGTGGATGGGGGATTTTGGTTTCATATGGATTATTTTTTTGGGTTTTATGAGGATGAAGATTTATGTTTTTCTTGTTTGTGGTTTCTTATGGGAATAAGGGGTTATGTTATTTTGGAACTGAGTGATTTGGGATTTCTATGGAAGTGGGTTTATGTCTCTCTATGGCTTAGTGTTTTGGGTTTTCAAGCACTATGGTTTTATCATTTTCTTTGTATGCATGTTTTGGGATTTCTTTTCGTTGAGGGATAAGGATTTATGGGGTTGGAGTTTTATGATTTTTTATATTTTAGGTTTTAGTATATTCTAGGGATGAGGGTTTAGTGTTTTCTATGGATGAAGATTTAGTGTTTTCTTAGGCTAAGGAATTATGGTTTTATTGATATAAGGGTTTAGGGTTTTAATGATATGTGGGATTAGGTTCTTCATGGTATGGGTCTTTAGGTTTCTCTAGGGTAGGGTGTGTATGTTTTTTTAGGGGATAGAGATTTGGGGATATCTAGTGCTCAGTGTCTGGGGTTTTTGGGGCTATGAGATTAGTGTTTTATGGGGATGAGGGTTTAGGTTTTTCTAGGGATTAGGGATTAGGGATTTCATGGGAGAGGGATTAGGGTTTCCTTTGTCGTAATGTTTAAATTTTTATGGTTGATTTTATAGGGTTTTGATGATAAGGTTTTATGATTTCCTATGGGTTATAGTTTTGGGTTTTCTAGGGTTTTTGGTTTATTATTACTAGGGCTGATGGCTTAATTTTTTAATGGGTTGTGTGTATTGGGTGTTCTAGGGTTGATGGTTTAGGGTATTCTAGGGTTGAGGGTTTAGGGGCTTCTGGTTATGCGTGTTTATGGTATTCTAGGCCTTGGGGTCATTTCTTTTTGGGGATTAGGGATGATGGTTTTTTGGGGATGATTATTTAAGGTTTTCTATTGTTGTGGGTTTAGTGTTTTGTTGGGTTCAGGGATATGTGTTTTTATAAGGATAGGGATTTAGGGTTTTATATGGAAGGAGTATATTATTTTTTTAGGTTGATGGGGGTCATGTTTTAGGGCATTAGGTGTATGAGGGCTTATTAATTTTTTGGATTACAGATTAGTGTTATTTAGGGCTTATGGATTAATGTATTTTGGGTATGGGGGTTATCATTATCTGGGTCTGAGGGTATATGGTTTTATATAGTTGGGGGTTTAAGGTTTTATAGGGATAATGATTTCGTGACCTATGGGTATAAGGGTTTTGGGATTTTTGGGTATGATGGTTTAGGTTATTCTAGGGATTATGTTTTACATATTTCTGGAGGAGAGTGTTTTTGATTTTCTATTGATGAGGTTTTATAGGTTTTTAGCGGTGAGGTTTTTGGTTTTTATCATTATAATGGTTTAGTGGTTTCTAGTGCAATGGTATAGGTTTTTTGATGTATTTTGTTTTGAGGTTTTATATGATTGAGGGTTTATGTTTTTCTAGGGTTGAGGTTTGAGGGTTTTCTTAGGCCAAGGGTTTGATGTTTCATAGGAATGATGGTTTAGGAACGAATGGGGTTGAGGGTTTATGGTTTTCTGGGGCTAAGGGTTTAGGTTACTCTGGTTCTGACTGTTTAGGATTTTCTATGACTGGGGGATTAGAGTATTCTGGGGCTGAAGAATTATGGGTTTTTACAGTAGGGATTTATGGTTTTTGGGGTGATAGTTTTTGGTTTTGGAGGGTTATGGGTTTAGGGTATTTTGGGGAATAGGGTTTAGGGTATTTTGTGGCTATGGCATTAGGGTTTTTTTTTTAATAAAAATGGTTTATTCTATTTTGTGAATGAGGGTTTAGGGTTTTGTGGGGATAGGGTTTTGGGGTTCAGAGGACTAAGGGAATATGCTTTTTGGGATGATGATTTAAATTATTTTTTGGACTGTGGTTTGTGAATTTTTTGGGGCCTAGGGTTCTAGATTTCTTGAGGATGAAGATTTAGGTTTTCTTGGGATGAAGTTGTAGGTTTTTATAGTGATGAGGGATTAATGTCTTTCAGGGATGAGGGTATAGGTTTTTCCAGGGCATAGTGTTTAGGGATTTCTAGTGCTGATGATTCAGGTTATTATAGGGGTGGGTGTTTTGGGTTTTCAAAGTATGATTGATTATAGTTTTTTAGGGCAGAATGTTTAGGAATTTATAGGACTGAGGTTTTAGGGTTTTATGGGGATGAGTGTGTAAGGATTTTAATTGATATGCTTTTAGGATTTTCATGGGATAGGGATATAGGATTTTTAGGATCTAACAGTTTAGATTTTTGGGGGATGAGGGTCTTGGATTTTATGGGGATAGTGGTTTTTTTGTGTTTGGGACTCCAGGATTAGGGTTTCATGGTGATATGGGTATATTGTTTTTTGAGGATATGAGTTTACATTTTTATAGGTATTGGAGTTTAGAATTTTCTGGGGATGAGGATTTTGGTTTTTCTATGGATTAGGCTTCATAGAATTTTGGGTTTGAAGTTTTAGTGTTTTATAACTGAAGAGGATTTAGTGATATCATGGGATGGGGTGTTATGTTTTTATCGGGGTTAGGGATGTGTGTTTTCTATGTATGATTTTATTGAGTTTTTTTTGTGCCGAGGGATTTGAATTTTATGGGTGAGATGGTTTAGGGTTTTCTAGGTCTATGGGTTGAGGTATTTCTTGGGTTGTGGGTTTATGATTTTTTAGGGGTGATGTTTTTGATTTTTAAGGGGAAGTGGGTTTAGGGTGTTCTCATGTTTTGTGTTTGGGGTTTTTATTGGCTAAGGGTATAGTGTTTCCTAGGTTTGAGGGTTTAGAGTTACTTGGGGTAGACGGTTTAGGTAATCCAATGGATGAGTGCTTATAGTATATAGGGCTATTGGTTTATTTCTTCCTAGGTTTGAGTGTTTCAGATTTCATGAGGTTGATATTTTAGAGTATTCTGGGGATGCGGATTTTTATTTTTCTAGTAATGAGGTTTTTGGATATCTAGGACTGAGGTTTTATGGTTTTATGGGTACGAGGGTTTAGTGTTTTCTAGGGATGAGGGTTTATCTTTTTAAATGGTTGAGGGTTGAGGGTAATCTGGGGAAGATTTTTAGGGGGTTTTTGATGTGGGATTGTTTCCTTTTTGGACTGACCATTTAGGGTTTTTCGTGTCATAGGATATAGGACTTTCTCAGCATGTGTGTTTAGAGTTTTCTAGGGATGAGATTTTAGAGTTGTATGGGGTTCTTGGGATGAGGGATTGTGGTTTTTATTGGATACGGCTTTAGGGTTTTCTATGAAAGAGTGATTCAGTTTTATTAAGTTATAGGGTACAAGGTTCCTAGGGAATGAGTGTTTATAGTTTGCTAGGTATATTGGATTAAGGATTCATGGGATTGACAGTTTGGGGTTTTATTTGGCTGATGTTTTAAGGATTACATGAACTGAGGGTTTATAGTTTTTTGGCGCTGACATTTCTATGTGTCTTGGTGTGGAGGGATTATAGTTTTCAAGGGATAATTGATTATTGTTTTCTAATGATAAGGGTTTAGGTGTTATGTTGGATAATGGGGTATGGTGTTCTAGGGTTGTGGGTTAAAGTTTGAGGGTTATCTAGGGATAAGTGTTTAGGGTGTTATTTGTTGGATGTTTTAGGGATATTGGATATGGTGGTTTTGGGTTTTGTGCGGCTAAGTGTTTTGGTGTTTTGGGATTGTGTTTTTAGTTTTTTTGGGTTTTATGTTTTAGGTTGTTTTGAGATGTGGGTTTAAGGGTATTGGGGCTAGTGTTTTAGAGTTATTTAGGGATAATGTTTTAGGGTTTTGTGGGGTAGAGGGTTTACTATTTTCTAGGGATGAGGGTTTTAGTTTTTCTAGGGACGCAGGTGTGTGTTTAATAGGATGAGGGTAGTGGGTTTTTTGATGATGAGGGTTTTTAGTTTTCTATTAAAGAGGGTTTAGGGTTTTCTAGGGTTGTGGGTTAATGATTTTATGTTTTTGAGGGTATAGGTTCCTCTAGGGAAGAGGGTTTGGATTTTTCTAAAGCTGAGGGTGTATGTTCATTCTACTACTATGGGCTTATAATATTATGTATATGTGGGTTTCAAGGTTTCTAGTTCAATGGGTTTTGGTTTTTATGGGGATATGGGTTTTGGGTTTTCATATGTCTAGGGGTGTTTTATTTTCTATGGATGAGGGTTTATGGTTTTTTGGGAGTCAGAGTTTAGGATTTTAGAGGGCTAAGTATTAAGGTTTTTTGTAGGATGTTTTGGGGTTATCTGGGGATGTTGGTTAAGAGTTTTCTGGGGTTGATAGTTTTGGGTTTTCTAGGGATTAAGATTTAGAGTATTCTTGGGGTAATGGTTTTGGTTTTTTTCATGAGGGTTTAGGGTTTTCTTGGAACATGGGTTTTACATTTTTCTGGGATGAGGATTTATTTTATTAATAAATTATAAGGATTAGGGTTTTCTATGGATGATGGTTTTGGGTTTTCCAAGTATGAGGGTTTAGGGAATTTCGGGGTCATGGGTTTAGCAATTTTTGGGATGAGATGTTAGGGTTTTTTGGGGATGAGGGTTTAGGGGTATTTAGGGGTTGTTGGATTAGGGTAGCACATGGTTTTGGGTTCGTTGATTTTGGAGGATTATGTATTATAATTATATATGGTGGTGGTATTCAGGTTTTCTATGCCAAATGGTTTCGGGTTTTTTGGGGATAAGGGTTTTTTGTTTTTTTGGGATGAGTGTTTAATGTGTTCTAGTTTTAGGGTTTCGAGATTTCTGGGAATGAGGATTTAGAAATTTTTAAGGTTATGGAATAGAAATTTTTTAGGGGATGAGGGATTAGGGTTTTTTGGAAATCATTGTTTCGGTTTTTCTAGGTCTCATATTTTACAGTTTTCAAGTGATGGTAGCTTAGAAATTTCTGGTTCTTAGGGTTTTGGGATTTCTACGGAATATTTTTTAGGGTTTCATGGTGGGGTGGCTTTTGAGTTGTCTGGGGATGTCTGTTTAGGGTTTTTACGGATTAAGGATTATTGTTTTATGGGTTTTTAGTTTTTGGGAATTCTAAGGATGAGGGTTTAGGGATTTATGGGGCTTTGGGTTTATGGAAATATGGGGAAGAGGTTTAATCGTTCCAAGGGATAAGGGTTTAGTGGTTATTTGGGATGAGGGTTTTGGGTTTCTTGAGAATCAGGTTTTAGGGTTTTGTTAATGTTATGGTTTATGGTTTTCTAGGGGTAAGATAATATGATTTTTTATGGTCGAGTATTTACATTTTCCTATGACTGAGGGTTATGGTTTCCATGAACTATGCGATTATGTTTTCATGAGGATAAGGGTCTACGGTTTCTAAGGGATTATGGTTTACAGCTATTTAGGAATGATGATTTAGGGATTCCTATGGCTCTGGGTTTAAGTGTTTCTCGGGATGAGGATTCAGGTTTTCCTCTGGAGGAGGATTTTGGGTTCCATGGTGATTACGGTTAATTTTTTGGTGGGGTTGAGGGTTTATGAATTCTTATTGGTCAGGGTTTTTGGATTTCTTTTGGTAGAGGGTTTAGGTCATCCTGCGGCTGATTTTTTAGAGTTTCTCAAAAATGAGGGGTGATTTTTTCTTTGTTCTAAGGGTTTAGTGTTTCCAAGGTATATGGGTTTAGGGTTTTCAACAACTGAGGGATTAGTGTTTTCTAGGAATGAGGTTTATCAGTTCCCTCGAGTTGAGGGTTTATGGTTTTATGGAGGTGACGATTTATGTTATTCCCAAGATGAGGTTTTAGAATTTTATGGGTATGAGTGTTTAGGATTTTCAAAGGATAAGGTTTTAGGTTTTTCTAGGGGATATTTATTAATGGTTTTCTAGGCCTATGGGTAAAGTATTTTGTTGTGGTTATGGCTTAGGATTTTATAATTAAGAGGGTTTAGGTTTTTCTAAGGTTGATTGATTAGGGTTTTCGAGGGAAGAGGGTTCAGTGTTTTCTGGGGATGAGGGTTTACTGATTTCATGGGATGTGGTTATAGTATATAATGTGGATAGTGATTTCAGGTTTTCTAGGGTAGATGGTTATGGGTTTTATTCCAAATAAGTTTTAGTTATTTTTATAACTGAGTTATTTGGGTTTTTTGGGGTTGAGTGTCATGGTTTTTTGGTGCTGAGTATCATGGCCTTATAGGGATGAGGGTGTAGTGTTTTTTGGGATTTGATATTATGATTTTTTATGGATAAGGATTTATTTTTTATGGTGCTAGGGGTTTAGGGTTTTCTAGGGCTGAGTGTTTAGTGTTTTATTGTGATGATTGTTTAGTATTTTCTAGGGATGAGTGCTTAGGGTATTTTAGTGGTGAAAGTTTGGTGTCATTGGGGGATGAATGTGTAGGTTTTTCTTGTGAAATGGGTTTATTTAATTCTAGGGAAGATGATTTATGTTTTTTCTAGGGATAACGGATTAATGTTGTCTAGGGCTGAGAGATTACTGTTTTAGGGTTCATTGGTTTACGGTATCCCCAGACAGATATTTTATGATTTTACAGGGTAGAGGTTTTTGGGCATTATAGTTGAAAAGGTTTAGTGTTTCATATGGACTAGGGTTTAGGATTTTATGAGGATGAGGGTTTCGTTTTTTAGATTTTGAGGGATTAGGGTTTACATTCTTTTGGGGATGAATTTTTTAGGGTTTTAGGGTTTAGAGTTTATGATTTTCAGTGGATGATGGGTTAGATTTTTTAGGGATGTGCATATAATTTTTCCAATGGATTAGATTTTTAGGATTTCTAGGGATTAAAGATCTGGTTTGTATGGTATAAAGGATTTAAGGTATTCTTGACCTGAGGTTTTACTGGGTCCTAGGGATGAGGGTTTCGGGTTTCTAGGGATGATGGTTTTTTGTTAACTTGGGACGAGGGTTTACGGTTTTTTGGGGCAGAGGTTTTGGGGTTTTCTAGTGGTGATGGTTTATGGTTTTCTAGTTATGAGAGTTTAGGTTGTTCTAGGGATGATGGTTTAGGTGTTTCATGGGTCGTAGTGTCAAGGGTATTTGGGGATGAGGATTTAGGTTTTTTAGGGCTGAGGTTTTACGGTTTTCTACATCTAATGAAGTATGGTTTTCTAGGGCTCAAGGTTTTTTTTATTTCTATGGATAAGGTTTTATTTTTTCCTTGTGCATACGGCATAAGGATTTTTGGAGATACTTGTTTTGTTTTGCAGTTCTCATTGTTTAGGAGATTTTGGAGCTGTGGTTGTTAGGTTATTTAGGGATGTGGGCTTATATTATTTGGGGGCTATGGTTTTATAATATATATATAGGGATAATGGGATTAGGTTTTGTAGGGTCAAGGGTTTTAGATATTCTGTGGAATAGGGTTTGGGATTCCCCAAGGAAGAAGGTTTAGTGTATTCTTAGGCTATGGGATTAGGGTTTTCTAGCATAGTGGGTTTAGGTTTTTCCAGGGGGTGAGAGTTTAGGATATTCTAGAATTTAGGATTTAGGGTTATCTATATATCAGGGTTTATGGTCTTCTGGTGCTGATGGTTTATGGTTTTCATGGGTTAAGAGATTAGGTATTTCTATGGATGAGGTTTTAGTGTTTTATGGGGTTGAGGATTTAGGTATTTTTAGGGAGGAGGGTATACTGTTATCATAGGATTAAGGATAAGGGTTTTATATAGTTGAGGGTTTTGGAATTTAGGGGATGAAGGTTTAAGGGTTTTCTAGGGATATGTTTCTATATTTTTCTTGGGATAAGGGTTTATGGATTTTTGGGGCTGTGGTTTTATCTATTTTCATTTGGTGAGAGATTATGGTGTTTTGGGGTTAAGGATTTGTTATTTAATGGGGCTGAGTGTTTTGGAATTCATGTGGGTTAATTTTTGTGGTATTCAATGGTAGAGGATTTTATATTTCATTGGAAAGAGGGTTTAGGATTCTATGTTAATGATGGATTATTCTTTTTGGGGTTTAGGGATTATGGTATTTAGGGGAAGATGGTTTGATGATTTATCTGTCTAGATGAGGGCTTATGGGTTTTTATGGATGAGGGGTTAGGGTTTCCATGTTATAACTATTTAGGGTTTCATGGGAATGAGGTTTTATGTTTTCTTTGTGCTATGGGGTCTTTCTGGGGCACAATGTTTAGGGTTTCGTAGGGACATTGATTTACGGTTTCATGGGAATAAGGGTTGAGTATTTTTTTGGGGATGATGGATTATTGTTTTTTGGGGATGAGGGATTTGGGTTTTGGGGGGATGTGGGATCAGGGATTTTTAGAGGATAGGATTTAGGGTTTTTTGGGATAAGGGATTAGTGTTTTTTTATTTTGGAAGATTAAGGTATTTTGGGGTTGATGGTTTTTGTTTTTGGGGGGTAGTGGTTTTTGGTTTTATTTGGGATGGGTTTTTGGGTTTTTTTTATGTATGGCCGGTCGGGTTTTTTTGGGTTGATTTAGTAATGTTTTTTAGGTTGGTGATTTTTTTGAATTTGGGTTTATGAATTTTTAAGGCCGAGGGCGTTGGATTTCTAGGGTGGAGGGTTTAGGTATTTCAGGTGATGATGGTTTAGAGTTTTTTTGGGGTGTGTGTTTAGTGTTTTATGGGGGTAAGGTGTTATGGATTCTGAGAAATTGGGATTTATATTTACATTGGGATGAGTTTTTAGGTATTATTGAGGATGATGGAATGTTTTTTTTTGTTATAGAGTTTGTGGTTTTTTAGAGAGGGGGTTTTTTGTTTTTTGGGGATATGATTTTTCTGTTTTTTAGTAATGAGGGTTTAGGGTTTTGAGGATGATATATTTTGGTTTTAGGGTTTGGGATTTAAGTTATTGGGGTATGAAGATTTAGTTTTTTTAGGGATAAGTGTTTTTCATTTTTATTGGACTGAGGCTTTACAGTTTTTTGTGGTTTAGTGTTTAGGGGTTTTGCGGGATGATGATTTTGGGGTTTTTGGGATATGAATTTAGGGGTTTTTAGGGTCGAGGGTTTAGGATTTTATTGGGAATTAGGGTGTTAGATTTTTTGGGATGAGGGTTTATGTTTTTTAGGTGCGAGGGATTATTTTTATTTAGTCATAAGGGTTTTTTTTCAGGATGATGGTTTTGGGTTTTTTGGGGCTTAGGGTTTAGGGTATTTTGGGGATGAGGGTATATCATTTTATCAAGTTGAGGGTTTAGGGATTAATTTTGAGGAGTAATTAGTATTTTTTTTTGGGATTTTTTGTTTAGGGATATTTTGGGATTACAGTCAATGGTTTTTTTAGATGAGGTTTTAGTGTATTTAGGTGCTGAGGCTTATGGTTTTTCATACTATGTTTTAAGTGTTTTTTAGGATTAGTTATTTGTGATTTTTCAGATTCGGTGTTTGTATTTTTTTAATGCTAATGTTTTGATGTTTTTGGTGTTAAGGGTATATAATTTTTGTTATCTATGGTTTGTGGGTTTTTAGTGTGAATGGATCAATGTTTTTTGCGATCAAGTGGCTAGGGTTTTTAGGGTAGTGGAATTTGTGATTTTGGGGTATAAGTGGTTATAGTTTTTTTGGATGAGGGTTAATGGATTCCTGGAGATGAGGTTATATGGTTTATTTTTTATCAGGGATTAGTTTTTTGGGGGTTTTATGGTTTAGGAATATTTAGGTCTGAGTGTTTAGATTTTTTTTGTGATTTGGGTCTTTTTGGGAGTAGGGTTTAGGGTTATTTGGGGCCAGGGGGTTAGTGTTCTTTGTGGCAGAAGGTTTGTAGTTTTTGTACTAATGGTTTATGTGTTTTTGGGGATAACAATTTAGGGTTTTCTGGGATGGAGTTTAGGTTTTTTGGGGGAAAACAGATATATTTTTTATGATCCAAGGTGTTTAGGGTATTTTCGTAATGAGGGTTTTTTTTGGGTGAGGGATTAAGATTTTTTAGATGAGGGTGTTAGGTTTTTAGGATCTCATGGTGTATCGTTTTATAGGGATGATTTATTATGATTTTCTACAGATGATGGTTTTTATTTTTCAAGGTTTTTGGTTTTTGTTTTTAGGGTGGCTGAGTGTTTAGTTTTTTTGAATTATGGCTTAGTGTTTTTGGAGGCTGGGTTTTAGGTGTATTTGATGATGAGGGTTTTGGGTTTTTGGGGCTAAGTGTTTGTGGATTTTTGGTTCTAAGGGTTTTGGGTTTCAAAGGATGAGGTTTTAGGGTTTTTATAAGATTAAGGATTTCTAGAATTGTTTTTCTGGCGGATTTGGTTCTTTTGGTGCTATGATATTAGGGATTTATATGTATTAGTGTTTAGGTATTTTTTAGGTAAGGGGGTTTATTCTTTTCTCTAGTTGGGGGTTTAGAGGTTTTTAGGGGTGAATATTTGGGCTTTAATGTTTATGATTTTAGGTTTATCTAGTTTTGAGTGCTTATTGTTATTTAGGGTAGATGAGTAATATTTTATGAGGATGAAGATTTAGTTTTTGGGGGTGTAAGGATTAGGGTTTTCTGAGGGTTAAGGGTTTATGGTCATCTATGCTTGAGGGTTTATGGTTCTCTAGCGCTCATGGTATTGAGTTCTCTAGGGACAAGGGTTTTGGTTTTTCTAGGGATAAGGGTTTATGGTTTTCTAGGGATTTGTGTTTAAGGATTTATATGGATGAGGTTTTAGGGTTTTTTGGGGAAGGATTTATGGTTTTCTAGGGATGTGCTTTATATGTTTTTAGGGGATGAGGGTTTAGGGATTTCTGAGGATGAGGGTTGAGGGTTTTTATGGGGATGTGATTTTAGGGTTTTATGTTGATGAGGGTTTAGTGTTTTATAGGGCTATGGGTTTATGGTTTTTTAGTCTTACGGGTTTAACGTAATCTGAGGATGAGCATTTTGGTTTTATAGTGTAGTGTGTATAGGTGTTTTGTGGGTTGAGGGATAAAGGTTTTATGGGTTTAGCGTATACTACCTTCCGGGGCTAAGGGTTTATAAATTTCTATGGATTAAATTTTAGGGTTTTCTAGGGATACATGTTTAGGGGTTTTGGGGGATAAGGGATGAGGTTTTCTAAGGCTTAAATGTTTAAAAGTTTTCAATGCTATGTATTTAGTGTTTTATATGGATCATAGTTTAGGGTTTTTTTGTCTTAGTGTTTAGGGTTTTCTAGGGATGAGGGGTTAGAGTTTTCTGAGCATCATGGTCAATGATTTTCTATGGTACTTAGATTAGGGTAGTCTTGGGCTTTGGGTTTTTTATTATTCTAGGGAGGAGTGTTTATGGTTTTATGAGGATAAGGGTATAGGGTATTCTACAGATGAGAGTTTTGGGTTTTCTAAGGATAATATTTAGTATTTTTTATGGATAAATGTTTAGGTTATTCTACAGATGGGATTTTAGGTTAATTTGGGATGATTGATTACAAATTTCTATGGATGAGGTTTTAGGGATTCTTGGGGAATATGGTTTTCTGTTTTCATGGGGATGAGGGTTTTGGGTCATCAAGTGAAGATGTTTTCTGGTTTTATAAGGTTGAGGGGATGGTGATTTCTAGGGAATAATATTTAGAGCATTATAGGTCTTATTGGTATGAGTAGTCAGGGGATGAAGGATAATGGGTTTTTGGGGTTGAGTTTTTGGGATTTATGGGGATTATGGTACAAGGTTTTCTGGGGATGAGTATTTATTTATTTTTTCCAGGGTTGATGATTTTTTGTTTTATCTATATAATGGTTTTGTGTTTTCATGGGATAAGGGTTTTTTGTTTTATTGGGTATAGGGTTTATGGTTTTTTGTGTTTGGGTGTTTAGGGTTTTTTAGATTGATAGTTTAATGTTTTCTATGGATGTGGTTTCAATTATTTCTATGTAAGATGGATTAGGGTATTTTGGGGTTTAGGTTTTATGTATTAATAGGTCATTGGGTTTAGGGTTTTCTAGGGCTCTTAATTGAGGGTTTTATTTTCCTGAGGGATTATGTTTTGCTAGGTCTAATGGTTTATGGGATTCTAATGACGAGGGTTTAGGGTATTAGGGTTTCTAAGGTTGGGTATTTCGAGTTTTCAGTGGGAACAGTTTTATGGTTATCTAGGGATTGGGGTTTTGGAGTATCTGAGGATGATGGTGTAGGGGTTTAATGGTCTTTATATTTACGGTTTTTGTTGATGAGAGTTTAGGGGTTTCTTTGTGTACATGGTCTTTGTTTTTTTGGGCCTCAGGGTTCAGGTTCCTCTAGTTATCAGGGATTATTTTATTAGGGGGATTATGTTTTATGGGTTTTTATGGTGAGGTTTTTTAGTATTCTGGGGATGATGATTACTGTTTTCTAGTGCTGAGGGTTTTGGGGGCCTCTAGGAATGAGGGTTTTGGAGATGAGGGTTTTGGTGTTCTTGGTCTGAGTGTTTGTTGATTTCAAGGGATAATGATTCATGTTTTTTTATGAAGGAGTATTAATGGATTCCGTGGGTTTTGGTTTTAGGGACCTTGGGGGACGTGGTTTAGTGTTTTTGGGGATGAGGGTTGATGGTTTTCTGGTGGTGGAGAGTTAAGGGGTTTCAATGGATTAGAGTTTATTGATTTATGGGTATTCTGGTTTTGGGTTTTGGGTTTTGTGGGTTTTTGAGGTTAGTGTTTTTTAGGGATGGTTTTTTAGTGTTTTTTAAGGATGAGGTTATAGGAACTGGTGAAGATTAGTTTTTATGGTTTTCTTGGTATAAAGGTTTTACATTTTTTAGGGTTTTGGGTTTTGGGTTTTCTTCGGATGAACATTTAGTATTTTCTTGAGATGAGAGATTATGGAATTTTTGGGATGCTTATTTAGTTATTTTAGGGGATGAGGGTTTAGGGTTTTTGGGGTATGAGGATTTTGGTCCTTCCAGGGAAGAGGGGTTTGAGGGTTTTTGGGCTGGAGGTATATTGTTTGGTGGGTCTAAAGGTTTAGTGATTTCTGGGGATGAGGGTTCAGTGAATTATATGAAGGTGTTTTTAGGGGTGTTTAGGGAGAAGGGTTTAGGGTGTTAAGGGATGGGTGTTTAGGGATTTTTAGGATAAGGGTTTTGGTTTTTCTTCCCCTTAGGTTTTAGTGTTTTTTAGGACGATGGATTAGGGTTTTTCGGGGATGAGGGTATATGGTTTTGTGGGGATTAGGTTTAGGATATTTTTTGTTTGAGGGTATATTGATTTTTGGGATGAGGGTGTAGGGTTTTTTAGTGATGATTGATTAGTTTTTTTGGGGGGTTAGGGTTTACATTCTGTTATGGATGTGGTTTTCAGGGTTTTTAGGGATGAGTGTTCTGGGATTTTTCGGAAAAATGGATTATGGATTTTTGGAGGTGAGGGTTTAAGGTTTTTGTTTGAATTGGTTTTAGGGTTTTCGGGTATGATGCTTTGTGGTATTGGGGGATGAGTGTTTAGGTTCTTGGTGATGGGGGTTCTGGATTTTTAGGGAATAGTGTTCATGGTTTTTTTTACTACTGAGGGTTTAGGGATATTTGTGTGTGTGTGATATTGGTTTCTTATAGCTGAGTGTTCCATGTATTTTGGGGATGATGGTTTTGGGTTTATTTCGGTGAGGGTTGGGGTCATTTTGTAGAATATGGTTTAGGGTAAATTTTT
The DNA here is from genome assembly GCA_963277665.1 of Viscum album. Taxonomy (NCBI): domain Eukaryota; kingdom Viridiplantae; phylum Streptophyta; class Magnoliopsida; order Santalales; family Viscaceae; genus Viscum; species Viscum album. Next base: position 1,554,126,621 of record OY728156.1, read on the forward strand.
TTGTGATTTAGGAGTTTTTGGAGGCTGGGGGTTGAGGATTGTTTCTGCTAAGGGTAGATATAATTTTGGTGATGAGGGTTTTGGGATATTCGGAGCTATGAGTTAAGTCTTTTTTGGGCTTCGTTATCTTGTATCTTTATTTTCCTAATGGTCTCTCATTTTATGGGGTGAGGGATCATGATTTTCTGGGGCAGCGAGTTCGGGATTTGTTATTGCTGTAGGTTTTGGGATTTCACTGGTTGATGATTATATATGTTTTTTGTGATAATAGTTTAAGGTGTTTTGGGGTTTAGGGATGATTGTTTTTTTGGGATGTGTATTGATGGTTTTATTGCACTTAGGGTTGGCGTTTTTTAGGGATGAGTGTTGGTGTATTTTTTGGGTCTATGGGTTGAGTTATTTTTTTTGGATGATGGTTTGGGTGTTAGTAAATGGTTTAGGGTTTTTTTTGGTTGAGTGTTCATGTGTTTTTTTGGACAAAAATATTTGGAATATTTTGGGTATGAGGGTTTAGGGTTTATATAGATATGTGTTTATGTTTTTCTATGAATAATAGTTTAAGTGTTTTTTTGGTTCGGGGAAATTCTTTGTTTTGGTGATAATTGTTTAGTGTTTTCAGACCTGGGTTTTGGGGTTTTTTCGGTATGTGGGGTTAGTGTTTTATAGGGATAAACCTTTATTGTCTTTTTTATAGTGGGTTGATGGTTTTTTTGGACAAGGATATTTGGTTTTTTGGGGTTGAGGATGTTTTTGGACTATGGGTTTAGGGATTTATTTGGCATGATGGATTAATTTTTTCTGGGGGTTAAGGATACAAAGATTTTTGGGGATGAGGGTTCAAGATTGTTTCCGGCTAAGGGTTTAAAGTTTATTGTTAATGAGTGTTTAGGGTTTTTCTGGCTGAGTGTTCAGTTTTTTTGGATGAGTTTTTAGGATTTTGGGGACAAGGGATTATGGTTTTTTATAAGAACCCTCTATTTTAATACATTTATAATACATCAATTTTTTTGAATACATAAAAAATTACCCAACACATGCACAATGATTGTGTTATTTTATTTCCATTGGAAACATGGAACACATTCATTTATTTTGATGGAAAAATTTCAATATCTCTCATAATGATATCCACCCTTAGTATCCCTAACTAAATCATTTCATTATAACCTCCGGATAAGGATACATAAGAAAAAGGGGGAACACATATGCTTAGTAAGGGTAAATGTGGAGGGACATGTATGCATAATCGTGTGTATAAGGGTATGAGAACATGACCATGAAAATAGATGACCATTCCTTGTGTGTCAGTTATCATTAGTGTGAATAATGTCATTTGTATTGGATGTTCATAATACATGAGTCATATGGAAATATAGACAATAATTCATGAAATAATTACATAGTAGAAAGACATCAAATTTATGGAAGACACATAAGAATATAAAATGATTTCAATACTAGTCAAGGAATCTCTACTAAGACCATATTAGTAGTATGAGTTCATTCGTCGTACCATCATGATATTCAATGTTCCCTCCCACAACCATTTTGTTAGTAATGTTTCACTTCCATAAATGTCGTAGCATTCATGGTTCACTCCCTAGACCATCATAGTGGAAAAAGGCAATTTATGTCTATCTGATGAGATATAAATATTTACCCAATGAATTAGAGGGAGATATAAGTCTCACCAATATCATCAAGATATCATACATATGTGTTCCACAAGAACATAAATCATTTATAATATCCAAAACCATGGAAAGAAATGGGTTTCATAAACATCATTCAATCATAACATAACCCATGGAAAATAAATGGGTTTCATAAAAACCATTTCATCATAAAACACAATCATTCATAGAAAGAATATGAATGTAAAAAATGAAAAATATCACAGGTAAATCATATTAATTACGAAAATAATTTACCTTAGATGAGAAATAATTTTGAGAGATCTCTTATATACAATTCTTGAGGAAAATATCATTTCTTCTTTGAAAACATTTTCTTTACATGAAAAGATGAACATTTTAAAAACAAAAACAATTCGTTGAAAATAAAATTTTATTAAATTATGGTAATATCAATTTCAATAGGTTATCATGAAATCATAAATACTATTTCATGTCATATATGATAAAAATCAATCCTCTCAGACATTTTTTTGGATTGTTAAAAAGTTAATTGTTAGGGAAAAAATCAAATGATTCCCCATGAGAAATTTAATTACAATTCATAAAAGGTTGAAAATTATATTGAACAATAGTATAAGAATATTATTTTTTTGGAATACATTTTTATGAAACATTTAAATGGAAGATAATTATTTCCCAGCAGATACTTATGTATAAACAATCATGATGATAATGATATGGTTGAATTAACCCTTACCATAGTTCTAATTCCCTACATACATGTATGAAACTCATGTATAATGGGGTTAATCATATAATTAACTTATTAATTAATCATAATAACATTAATTATATGATATGTTATTCATTTATGACTTTATATTAACCGAATATTAACAAGCCCAAGTTAATGCAACATTTCACGTAATAACTGCTTTTTTTATCATATGTGTTTGGACTTGTTATTTGTGATAATATTACATATATTGTTATTTAATAACAAAAATAATTTAAAAGATGATTTATATATAATTTATATTTAATATATATATATATAAGAATAATATAAATATGATATGGAATACAATGGTCATGGAGACGGTAAACATTACGTATACATTAACACACTTTCATTTTTCTTATTGTATTGAATGGAAGAAGGTAAATGAAAAATATGTTTATATATCATTAGATTAGGATTATTATGTCATATATTTAATATTTATTCATTATATACATTTTTATAATCATTATTTAAATGGTTAACGTGGAAAATGCACCTCATCGCGTCATGGAGATGGTAGGTTGTATGTACGCACGAGCGACAATATCATTCTTTTACTGGTAAAAGGATGAGGAAATGTATTGTATATTAATTAAACAGATTGAATATAATTTAATATTTATCATTTATACCCATTATATATACCATTTTACCCATTTAAATAAGGTAGTGATGAATAACAGATTACACCATAGCATGGAGATAGTAAGTCGTAGATATGCACACGTGGTACTTTTTTTAGGGTGAATAAAAGGTTTAATATGGTTGTTACATAAAAATAATAAAATATCATAATATATTTTGTACTGGATTTATTACATTATAATGTGATCCAAACATTAATATTATGTAGGAGAAGAAACAATGTTGAATGTGTCCATAAGGTGATTACCTCTTCTTCGACGATCTCCCCCAAGATCTCTTATTAGGGAAACTAGTGTTGGTATTTTGAGGAGACCAAAACCACTTTAATTTTACCAAAAATGTTTATAAGGGAGAGGGTTATGGGATGGAATATCTTTAAATATCTATTTTCTATGAGGAAGTGAGGGAGGAGTCTCCCTATTATAATTGTGGTGAGGGGAACTACTAGAAATTCCCAACGTATTAATATATAAAAACGATATTATAGAGACAAAACATCCAAATCAGATATTAATAAATGGGGTGTAATATTTTATACCATATATTATCCCAATTTTGATTATTTATCGTTATTGTAATTTTTAAAAAAATTTCAAATTTATTAATTCAATTAAAATCACTGTTTTCAATTTTGATACTATCAAGTTAATTTGGATTTAAATTCATCATAAATAAGTGTGAATTCGAATATAATGGTTTCTAACCCCTAGATTCTTCTAGGGGTGATGCAACAGGCCTCGACCTCCCATGGTGGAAAGTCTCTAATAGTGGCCTATGGTGGCTCTCTCCTCCCTTGGAAAGATGTGGCAGACTATTTGGTGGCTTCTAGTTCCCCTTGTCTAGATCAGAAAAAACATGATTCGTCTCCTCAAGGAATAATGGGATGACTTCTGGCATCAGTATATGCACTCCTCTTTGTTGATGATCCACCTCATCTACTCAACTCAGTGAAGATAAGTTTTAGATATGTATTTTTTTTATTTGGATTGATTTGTAATTGATTGTTTTTAATTCAATATACTTTGAACTGTAAAAGGGGGGACATTATGAGACTATAAAGAATATATCATTATTTACTTTATTTTTTAAACATTTTTATGACTTCTAATAAATTTAATAAATATTATTTTATAAAATATTATTATAGTCAATTTTGACACTATTCAAAATATTGTCATTAAATAAAACACCAAAATTAAGATAATTAAGACAAAAACCATTCATTACACTTTTAACGTGTCATAGTCACATATAATAATTTTGGATAACCTTAAATAAATAAATAGTATTTTTTTTTGTATTTTTCTAGTATCATTTATTTGATCCTTTTATTAATAAAACAATTAATGCATCATCATTGTTTTACCATTTGAGAGAATTATATTATCACAAAAAAATTATTCATAAATTATCATGATTTAGATAAGAATATTAACTTTCTGAATAATATTTATTGTTTAATTTATCTTTTGTATGACCCCATATTCAAAATGTTATAGTTATTAAAAATATGAGTGTGAAATTTCTAACTTGTCTTTAATTAAAATATAAAAAATGTCACATTCTTAACCATACAACATAAAAATGTTATAATTTATGACTAATGTTGATTTTTTTCGAAACCATCTAATATAATTAAATTTGGAAAATTGTCAGTGTGATTATATAATATTATAAAATTATTTTTACATTTAATTACACATTTTAACATCAACTCTGGTAAATAAAAATTTAATAATGTTACTATTCAAAATATCCAAAATATTAATTTGATCATATTAGAATATAAAAATAACACAAATTAAATCCATTTATTATAAAAAATTTAAATTCATTTCTCAAAAGAAAAAAAAAATCAAGTTTAATGCAAATCCTGATTAAGTGATGAGAAGCCAGGTAAAAAGAATTTTCAAATGCTAAAAAGTTTTTTATATCTAATTTCATTATTAATGTGATTCGATGACCTAAATTCGATTAATAAATGTATAATTGATCAATTTTGATTTTAAAAAATTTAATATATAATAATTCATTAAATTATAAAGGTAGTTTTGAACCACAACATATTATTTTTCACTATTCAATGAAAAATTCAATATCTCAAAAAAATACTAAAAAATAAAAGTATTTTATTTATTACATTAAAAAATAAAAAATTGATTTTTATTTTTTCAATTTCATTTTATAATATATTCTAAAAATAATTTTATTATTGTTCACAAAGTGACAAAAAAGGAAGTTCCTTTAAAAAAATATTATTTATAAACATATAATGAGTTTACCATAAAATATGTTTTATTTATGTGAAAATATTAAAAAAATATTTATTAATATTCATATTATTGTGTTTATTAGATATCTTAAAAATATATCATTCAAATAATTATAATAGTAATGTTTTAATTCTCAAAAACTCAGTGTTTTGTGTAACATAAGTCAAGTCCGTGTTGTATATAGTGAATGAAAAGCATGAAATTGCATATAGAAAAAATTATCAAAAATATTAAATTAATTCCAAAACAAATTCAAAAAAACATAGGTTTTTACATTCAACACACCATAAAATTAATTTATCGCTTAAAATTCATCTAGTTTAAAAAGGGTTTAATACTTGGAAGTTCCTTTCATATAACCCCACATAATAAGAAAATACTAAAACATCCTTATAAAATGAAAATGATGAAAAAACAACTGTTACGCAGATTAACTCATAAATATGTTTATACATTGGATAACATTGGTAAATATTTGTGTATGGATGAAAATATTATATAATCATAGATATTGATATAGATCATTGATCAAGAGACATTGGACGATCTAAAAAAATGTTAGCAGTCACTAAACCGTAAACAAATTAAGCATGAATGAGGTCATTGATATCATCAATAATAATCATAAGATGGAAACCATTTACCTCAAAAATATTTCCAAATGTTCAATAATTTTAAAGATAATATATACTTACTTCTTTTCAGCATAATCTCTCACTTTGTCATGCCTTTATTAATCTCCACATGATCTCTTATTATATGAAATGAAGGCAGGATTGTAATTCCTAAAGTAATAACATATCATGAGACCCAACAATATAATTATAGGCCTCATAACAATAATATTAGCATAAGTTATCAACTGTTCATAAAACCACCTATGGTGAGATAATTCAATTTGTTCACAATCGTCATCTGAATTTAAAATTAACCATTCCATAAATGTATAACAATAAAATCCATCAGAAAATAAAATACAATTGAAATAAGTGAAAAAATTAGCTTATCAATTATCCACCATATATCATATGGTATCATTTTTTTTCATATTCTAAACATGCTAATACATTCATCTCATATTCTCTTCAAACATTGTAATAACATTAATTACCACACATAATTTTTGAAAACATGAATGTTTCCTTATTACAAAATTTATTTGATATATTTATTAGGTCCAAAATGTTTAAAACATCATCTATGATAACATAACCCATTTATTAAAAGTTACTTAATTTTTTCCATGGTGACCAGCATCATCCAAATTTCTTTTTCATTTCCAACATATCATTATCAAAACAACATCATTATCTTAATGGTTATGATTACCTTAGTCATGGTTATTCTAAAAATATCCCCTTCTCACCTCAATCACTATTCATTGTTACTAAAACCATTCACCATGTAATCTCAAATCCTAATAGATAAACTATAGCAGTCCAATACATAGATGATTCATTATTACTTAATTCTATTAAATTTCTTCTAATATATTCTTAATTAATTCCATTACCTAAATACTCAATAATTTCCCAACATTGTTTTCCAATTATACATCACTAATATCAATTAGTTGAGATTTCCCATTGTCTTTAGCTGTAAGTGGTTTCTAACATATATCATAATATTTATCTCTTTGATTTGGGCATTGGTTAGCATCATGCCTACTTTCCATGCACATGATACACTGACTTGTGGGAGGCTCATTCTTTGGACATTTATTTTTATTCCCATTACATCAAAAGTATAATCATAGATGGACATCTTTCCCACAATTGAAAGATTAATCATTCTCCTTTATGTTATTTACTATATTTTTTATATAACCTAAGGAGAATATATTACATCTAAACTTATTGTCTCTATTTTTTAGCAACCTTTGAATTTTATCCTTATTTTCTTATCTTAATAATGATATAGATGGGACAATTAAAAATAACTTTCTATGAAAAAACATGGATGGTACATACAAAAAAATAAAACATTGAATTATTACCAACCCATGTAGTTTATTTTATCTTATTTTTTCATAGTCATGATAAAGTTACACCACTAATTCAATTCACCTCCCAAGAGATAAGTTCTAAACATTAATTTTTATTCATATGAAAAATAAAGATTGAAAATATTCTTTCAATGATATATATCCATTTTTCAACAATAAGTGGATCTATTTCTCTAGTAAAAAAGGTAAATGTTTTCATAATTATGATTCAAAAAAAATTTTTCCCCTCTCTTTGATCATTTGTATGCCTAGCAAGATTCATGTCTTGGTAACGTTGTGCGGCCAGGGAAACAATATACTTAATTCTTGATCCCCTAACATTATGTTTCTTAGGAAGATAATTTTGGAATATACCATTGAGTTAAATGTTAATGTGCTTCATTTGGGTTCCAATCATTGACTAAAACATAAAATCGTAGTGTGGTCAACAATTATAACTGTGAAAAACCATATAATCACGGAAAATCACTTATCAGATTTCTAAATTCGATACCTTCTAATGAAACATTAGACTTTCCTTAGTGACATCCCCAGACATGTCCTTAGAAATATTCATAAGGATCATAATAATTTTATCTCATCATAAAGTTCCATAGTTGACTAAAAATTTTATCTGACTACAATTATAATAACCCTCCAACTTAGTACATTAACATTACATACCTTTTGTGGAATACCTTATACATTACGCAAACACATGCCCAAAGACAGTATTTTTATTTTCATTTAGAAACATAGAACAAATTATTTTAATTTGGTGAAAGATCATATAAATCTCTCAAAAATATATTCCTATTTAGTACCCCTAACCATAAACATTATTTATAACTTTGTTAAAAGAAAATGTAGAAAAAGTGTGAGCTCAGATGCTTAGTAAGTGAAATAAAGGGATACATATAATCATAATCATGACCATAAGGGTATGTAAATATGAACATAAAAATTGAATATGATACCTTGTGTGCTAATGACCATAAAAGGGAATTAGGGAATAAATATTTGAAGTTCATAATACCTCAATAATAATGAAAAAAATAACATAATCCATGAAATAATAACAGAATAATATGAAATAGAATATATATAAGACACGTAATCTAATAAAATGATTTCCATAATAGTCAATTATTTACTTCCATGTCCTTATTAGTAGTGTGGTTCCACTCCACATACCATTTTGGTAGTCATGGTTGACTACCATAACCATCTTGGTAGTCATATTTCACTCCCACAACCATCTTAGTAGTCAAGGTTTACTCCCAAGACCATCTTAGAGGATAAGGTCCTTTATGTCTATCTCATTAGATATAAATCTATACGCAATGCATTGGAGGTATATATAGGTCCCAACAATCTCAAAATTATATCATTAATATGTGTTCCACAAGAAAATTAATCATTTATCAAATCATTAACTATTGAATGAAATGGGTTTCATAAAAATAATGCAATCATAATCGAACCCAATGAAAATAAATGGGTTTCATAAATATCATTACATCATAACCATATATCATTCATAGAAATTATATGAATAGATAAATTGAATCATATCCCTTTTAAGACAAACAAAATTTCAAATAATGTTATCTAATATTGATAATAATAATGGGAGACATCCTAAAAAAAATTATCGAGGAAAATATAATTTCATCCTTGAATACATTTTATTTTTTTGAAATGCCAAAAATTTATAAAAGAAAAAAATAGTCATTGGAAAAAACTGTAATGTTTTAAGATAATATTAAAGGAAAAAATTCTTCATTAATGATTAAAAATCCTTCCACTCCATATGTGTTTAAAAACATTCTTCTCATATTTTTTTTTGGAAAAATCAAAAAAAGTCATTATTAGGGAAATGACAAAATAATATTTTCAAACCACTATTAAAAAGTATTACACGGGTAAAAATGAAAATAATTTTTTTATAAGAATATTAATAGTATTTTTGAATAAATTTTTTAAAGACATATAAATGTAGGATAATTATTTCCCAACATATAATTACATATAAACAATCCCGATAATAATGAGATCATGGAACTAACCACTGCCTTATGTATGATTCCCTATGTACATAACCAAAACTCTTGTATAGTTGTTTTAAACATAATATTAACTTATAACATAATAATAATATTAATATTTATGATATCATATATAGTTTAGTTATGAAATTATGTTACCTGTTTAATTACAATTCCATTTTAAAACAACGATTTGGTTAATAACTGCATTGTTTATCGTACGTATTTGGACTTATTATTATTTATATTATAAATTAGGTAATAATTTAATGTGTTGTAAAATTTAAAACATGATTTATATATCATATATATTTATTATATATATATAAGATAGATATATGAAATGGAATACACCATTCATGCAGACAATAAGCCATATGTACGCATGAACGATGTATCCTTTTTCTTTTCGTATTGAATAAAGATATTAAATTAAATATATATTATTAATATAGAATTATTATGTCATATATTTCATATATATTCATTATAGACAATTTAATTATATTTTTTGAAATTGTTAACAGTGAAGATTAATCTCATTGTGTATTGGAGACATTAGGTCATATGTACGCATAAGTAGTGATATCATTCTATTAATAGTAAATCAGTGAGGAATTAAATGGTATAATAAGTATAATGAATCATTATCATGTCATAATTATTATTTAAATCCATTATATCAGTCAATATACCCATATAAATAATGTAGTGATGAAAAATAGATTACACCACAGCGTGGAGGTGGTAAGAAGTGCGTACATGCATGTGTTACTTTTTTTTAGTATGCTGAATAAAATGTGTAATATGGTTGTTTCATAAAAATAATATCATCTGAACATATTGGATACACTATAGTTATTACTTTATAATTAAATCTACACATGAAGAGGAAGTAAAAGAATATTTTTTTTAATGAGTCTATAAGGAGATTACCTCTTCTTCGATTATCTCCCTATACATCTCCTCTTAGAGACCTTATAGTTGGTCTTTTGAGAAGACCATAAAATCTCAAATTTTAATATATTCTTATACATGAAATGGGTAGTGGATGGTTGATATTTAATGCTAAATTTGGTGTGATGAACTGATGGAGGAGGTTTTCTTTTATAATTGAGAAGTGGGGAACTTTTGGAAATCCTCAAAATATTAAAATATAATAAGGAATTTTATAGAAAAAAACATCCATATGATTTATAAATTATTGAGGTGTTACATTTTAGACAATATTATATCCACTATGTTATTATTTTATCTTTTTTTTATTATTTATTAATTTAATAATATATTAATTCAACAATATAAAATTATTTTCAAATTTGATACTATTCATTTAATTTGACTTTAGGTACATCCCCACAATGTGGGAACTAAAATATAATGGTTTCACACAAATAATATATATATATATATATATATATATTTCATTATAAAAATTAATTCTTCCCCAAAATATAAAAATTAATATAACTAAAATATATTAATTTTTCTGTTAATTAAATTAATATTGTTTTCACAATAAAGAAGCATATAATTTAATTATATAATTAGTAAATTTTTTAAAAAATTGGTAATTAAAATACTTTCATTATTATCAAAATTAAAATTTATATTCATTAATATCTTGTTTTTTTAACTTATGTGGACACATTAATGTTATTAAATATACAAGATTGACATTTTGTAACTATACTTGAATTTAAATAATATATAAATTATTTACAAGGATTAGTTTCCATTATACAAATAAAATTATATTTTAAGGTTAGTAGGGTCGAATCCTCTTCATAAAATATTAGATTCACATCTTTTGGTTATATTTTAAACAATATCCTTCTGTTTAACCCGTAATTAAACTACTGTAAATATAATTGTGGTAATAAAAGTTTTAATATTAAAAGGATATAAATTAGTAATTATATATGAAAAATTGTCCAGAAATTGAATCTTTGTGACATTTTGGACATTGTAACAATATTTCTTTATTTTTTATTGATTCTATTGTTTTTAATTAATTCAATAAAATATTATACTTATACAATGTCATCTGTGTCAATTTTGACACTATTCCAAACATGATATTTAAATAAAATCCAAAAGGTAAGATAATTTCGAATCAAACTATATAAAACACTCCTAAAATTTCATAAGAAATTATAACATTTATGGAGAAGATTTATTAATTTAAATTATAATTATTTTGATATTTTTAATTTCATTTATTTGATACTTTTATTAATTAAACAATTGCAGCATCATTACCATCTCTCCATTTAAGTTAATTATTTTATCAATAAAATTATAAATAAATAATATTGATTTATATAATCATTTTATCATACAAATTAATACATAAATTTGATTTGATCTCATATATCACCACATAATAAAGTTATATAGCAATTAAAGACATGAGTATAAAAATTTTAACATAGCTTTAAATAAAATATAATAAAGATCAAATTATTAATTAACTGTCTTAAAAAGATTATAATTTTGTAAGTAAGTTGATTTTAGTCTAAAATGAATTATCCAATGAAATTAGGAAAATTGTTAGGGTATTTTAATAATATTATAATATTATTTTTTCCTTAAGTTATCCAATTTACCCATAACCACGGTAAATAATACTTATTAAGTTACTATTGATATAATACAAAATAATATATTTCACTCATTAGAATATAAATATCATAATTATTAAAACCTTGTATGACAATTTATTTAATTCATTTACAGAAGTTAAAAAATTATGTTCAACACTAATCTTGCATATGTGGTGATAATGTAGTTAAAAAGAACATTTGAAAGATCAAAAAGTATTATATATTTAATTTTAATATAAAAATTCTTTCAATGAACTAAATTGGATTAATATTTTTATAATTTATCTAGGTTGACGTTAAAAATAAATTTAATTTATAAGAATTATTTAAACAAAAATTTTAGTTTTTAGCTACACTATAGTATTTTTCACCATTAAACAAAAAATGAATCTTCTTGTAAAATTACTAAAAACTAACCATAAGTTAATTTTGGCATTAACAAATCTAAAATGATGTTTTTTTATAAAATTAAATTTTTAATTGTGTCTAAAATTATTTTAATTATTATTCATAGAAGGATATAAAAGGCATTTCATTTATGAAAATAATATTTCTAAACATATAAAACCCTACAAAAAATATGTATTATTTATGTGAAATCATTTAATTTTTTATATTAATATTTATTTTACTATGTTTAAGGGTATGGTTGTAACTATGTCATGAACGTAATTATAATATTAATGTATTGTTTCACAGAAACTTGGTGTAGTGTGTAATGAAATCTGAGTCCTTGTTGTGTTTAGTGCAAGCTTAACGTGGTGTTGTGTACTGTAAAAAAATAAAAAATATTTTATTAATTTGAAATATTTAATTCTAAAAATCATGGTGTTTTACATTTTGGGGGCCGACTATTTCGCAATTTTGGGGGCGAAGGGTTTACGATTTTTTGGTTTTGACGATGGATGATGGTTTATGGTTGATGGTTTAGGCATTTTTGGGAATGGGGATTGAGGGGTTATCGGGGATGTGGAATTTTGGTTTAATAGGACAATGGATTTTGGGATTTTTAGGGCAGAGGTGTTAGGGTTTTTTTTGAGATGTGGGTTTAGTGGTTTTTTGGGTTGAGGGTTAATGGTATTTTGGCTTAGAGGGTTTAGTGATTTTTTGGGCTGAGATATTTTGGGTCTTAGGGGGTTGAGGGGTTGGTTTCTTTTAGGGATAAGGGGTAGGGGGTTTTTTCAGGATGAGTGATTAGGGTTTTTTTTAAGGGTAGGTTTTTTGTTTTTTTATGATGATTTAGGGTTTTTTGGTATGATTTTTTCAGGTTATGAAATGCTATGGTTTTAGGGATTTTTGTTGTTGAGGTTTGTGGGTTTTAATTGATATGGTATTTGGTTTTCCTTGTGGTTGTGGTTTTAAGGTTTTATGAGGATGAGGGTTTAGATTTTGTTGGGAATGAGTTTTTAGTGTTTTTTGGTGATGAGGGGTCAGAGAATTTTTGGTTGTGGTTTTAGGGTTTTTTAGGGATTAGTGTTTTTGTTTTTTTTGTTCTAAGGATTTTGAGTTTTTCGGGTATGAGGTTTTAATGTTCTATCAGGATGAGGGATTATTTTTTATGAGGATTTAGAGTATTTTTATTTTCGTTGAAAAATGGAATAGGTGTTTTTAGGGATTCTAGTTTCGGTTTTTTTGGGGGTGATGGATAATGTTTTTTGGGGGCTAAGGGATTACATTTCATTGGTTCTAGGGTTTTAGGGATTTCCAAGTGGTGAGTTTATGTTTTTTTGGGTGGAGGTTTATGGTTTTTTTGGGGCTGAGTACTTTGGATTTTTTTATGTGGGTTTATGTAATTTTGGGGTAAAATAGTTGATATGATTTTAAGGATGAGTGATTAGGGTCTTTTGGGGGTTATGGTTTTGGTTCATTTTGTGGAATACAGTTTGAGGTTTTTTGTGGCTGGGGGTTGAGGTTAATTTGGGAAGTGGGTTTAGGGTGTATTGGGGCTGAGGGATTGTGCTTTTGGGACTGGGGGATTAGGTATTATTGGGGATAAGTAGTTATGTTTTTTGGTGATGATTGTTAATTTTTTGGGTGGTGATATTTTATAGTTTTTTAGGGATGAGTGTCGGGGTTTTAAGCCAGAGGATTGAGGATTTTTGCGGGATAAGGGTTTCAGGATTTTTGGGCTATGAGTATAGGGTTTTTTTGGTGATGTGGATTGATTTTTCTCCAGGGATGATGGTTTAGGGTTATTGGGGAAGAGGGTATACAGTTTTGTGGGGCTGGTGGTTTATGCTTTTTGGGGGATGAGGGTATATTGTTCTATGGGGCTCTGATTTGTGACTTTTACGGGGATAAGTGTTGAGGGTTTTGGAGGTTGAGGGTTTTGGGTTTTTTCCAGTTTAGGGATTATAGTTTTTTGTGCCTAACGGTTTTTTATTTTTTGGGATGAGGGTTTATGGTTTTATTGAACTGATTGTTTCTAGTTTATTATGGTTGAGGGTTTAGGTATTTATTGGGGTTAGAGGTTTATAATTTTTGGGGAAATGGTTATACGTTTTTTTAAGATGTGTTTTTAGGGTTTTTGGGTTGAGGATTTAGTTTTATTAGGGAAGAGGTTTTTGGGTTTTTCGGGTTGAGTGTTTGTTTTCTTTTTCATTGAGGGTATATAGTTTATTTGAGATGATAGTTTATATGGTTTTTTGGGTTGAGGGTTGAGGGGTTTTTTGGGATGGTGGTTTTCTGTGGTTTGGGGATGAGTGTTTAGTATATTTTGGGGATAAGGGTTCAGAGTTTTTTGGTTGTGTGATTATAGTTTTTTAGAATTGGGGATTTAGAGAATATTGGGGATGATGATTTAGTGTTTTTTGGACTAAGGTTTATGGTTTTTTATTTTAGTTGATAGTTTTTAGGGTAGAGGGTTGAGGTTTTCTTGTGGATTAGGAGTCATGGTTTCTTGGGGATTAATTTTTTTGGTTTTTGTGAAGTGTTTATTTAATGGTTTTAGATCTAGAGGCCTTTTTATTTCTTGTGGAATTGGGTTGAGGGTATTTTGGGACTTAGGGTTGGAGGGTTTTGTTGATTAGGGATGAGACATGTGTTTGGATGAGATTTGTGGATTTTTGGGGGATGAGGGTGGGGGTTTTTGGTATGGGGTTTGAGGGATATTTTTGCCTGAGGGATGAAAGATTTTTGAGGCTGTGGGTTGATGAATTATTTTTGGATGAGGGTTTTTTAGATGGTGGATTATTTCGGTTTCTTTGATGCGGATGCACTATAGTATTTTGTGAATTTGGGTTTTGGGGTTTTTGCTGGTGAGAGATTTGATTTTTTTTGGGAAAGAGGGTTCTGGGTTTTTTGGGTCTTAGAGTGTATGGTTTAGGTGTATTTAGGTTTTGTGATTTTTTAGGAAAAGTGTTTAGGTTGTTTTGGATCTAAGATCTTAGAGTTTTATTGGGATTAAGGTTAAGTGTTTTTTGATGATTTTGTATGGATTTGGGGGGACTAGTGTTTAGGTATTTTGGGGAAGTGGGAGTAGGGTTTCTTTCAATAGTGGGGTTAGGGTTTTGGGGCTGAGGGTTGAGTGGTATTGGGGATAATGGATAAGGGTATTGAGGATTGGGGTTGAGGTATTTATTGGGAAGGGGGGTTGAAGGTTTTTGGGGGTGAGTGTTGTGGGAGTTTTTGGTATGGAGGGTTGAGGGGTTTTTTGGGGAGAGGGTTGATGGTTTTTTAGGGATTAGGTTTTTGTTTTTTTTTTGGAAAAGGGTTTAGGTTCCATTGGAGATGTGGGTTTTTGATTTTTTGGATTAGGGTTATGTGTTAAATGGGGATGAGTGTTTATAGTTCTTGTTATGAGGTTTAATAGTTTTTTGTGTGGATAGGGTGTTGGGGGTTTTTGTGGCTGAAGGTTGAAGGGTTTTTTAGGAGAGGGTTTAAGGTATTATTCAGATAATCGGTGGTGGTTTTTTAGGGAAGAGTTTTTATGGGTTTTTATGATGTTTGAGTGTTATTTTGGGTTAAAAGTTGTGGGTTTTTAGTTATAACGGCTGAGGGTTTTTTGAAGCTAAGGGCTGAGGTTTTGTGGGGATTAGGGTTTTGGGTTTTGGGGGTTTGTGGGTTTGTGGTTTTTAAAGGAAGAAGGATGAAAGATTTTTTGTTATATGGTTGGGGTTTATTTGTGGTTGAGGGTTATGGATTTTCAAGGGATGAAGATTTTTGGTGTCGGGGATATGATTGATAGTTTTCCAGGACCATGTGACGATTGTTTTTTTGGGTGATAGTATTGGACTTGTTGGGGATAAGGGATGAAGATTATTTTGGGCTAAGGGTTGACTGTTTCTTGGGTAAGAGTGGTGTGGGTTCCATGGAGCTAATGGGGAAGGGTTTTTTGTTGATTCTAGTTGTGGATTTTATGCAATTGAGTGTCATGGGGTTTGTGGAAAATGGGTGAGGGTTTATTTTTTGGCTTAGGGTTTTGTGTTTTTTAGGACTAAGCCTTCTTGGATTTTTGGCCTGGTGGATGATGAATTTTGTGTGTGGATGGTCTTGGTTTTTTGGTGCTAGGTATTTGCAATTTTCTAGGGATGAAAGTATAGGTTTGGGGGGGGTGACGGTCGAGGTTTTTTTTTGCCAATGATGGTTTAGGATATTTTGAAGCTTAGGGTTTAGAGTATTTTGAGGATATCAGTTTGTGGGTTTTTTGGATTAAGGTTTAGATAATTTTTAGGCTGAGTTTTGATGGATTTCTTGGGGTGGGATTGAGTTTTTTTGGGCCAATGGTAATGTTTATTTGGGTATTTATGTTTTAGGTCATTATGCTAATATTGGTTGAGGCCTTTTGGGATGAATGTATATGGTTCTTGGTCCTAAGTGTCGACATTTATATATGGGTGAGGGTTAATTTTTTTTTTGTGAGGGTTGAGGTTTTTTTGGGAAATAAGGTTTATGTTGTTTTGGAATGAGGTTTGAGAGTTGTCTGGGCATTATGTGGATTAATATATGGGTATGAGAGATGAGGGTTTTTTGTGGCAGAGATTTGGGTCTATTTGGGAATGATAATTTTGGGTTTTTGGTGTGGAGGATTAATGGTTTTTTGGGGCTAAAGGATGACTATTATTTGGGGATTATTGTTAATTATTTTTTTGGGTTATATGGTTTAGGTATTTTGGGGATGAGGGTTTAGTGTTTTTTGGGGCTAAGTGTTGAGGGTTTTTTGGGGATTAAGGTAGATTGTTTTTATGGGTGAGGGATGAGTTTTTTTTAGGTGGAGTTAATTGGGTTTTTTGTAGTAAATGGATTTTTGTTTTTTAGGGATTAGGTTTGAGGGTTTTGGGGTTGATTGTAAGGGTAATTTTGTGTCTTAGGGTTTAGATATTTATTGGGTTGATGTTTTAGGTTGTTCATGGATGAGTGTTGTGGTAATTTTGGGTTGAGGGTAGAGGGTTTTATGCAGCAGAGGGTTTATTATTTTTGATTTGGTGGGTTTAAGGTTTTTTGGGGTGATGGGCTGTTTGGGGGGGGGATGCGGGTATATTGTTTTTGGGTGTTGAGGATTGATATATTTTATAGTATGTGATTAGATGGTTTTTTTGGGATAAGGGTTTACAGTTTTTTGGGGATGGGGTTGAGGGTTTTTTTGGGACAGAGGGTTTTGTGTTTTAGGGGGTTGAGGGTTTTTCGGGGAAGACGGTTTAGGGTGTTTATAGGATTGAAAGTTTTATTTTTTTGGTCTGAGGGTTGTAGGTTATTTGGGGTTGAGGGACGATGGTTTTTTGGGGATTATAGTTTTGGGATACATTGGGTATGGGGGATTAGGGTCTATTTGTTCTAAGGTTTTATGTTGTTGTGGGGAAAAGAGTTGTGTTTTTTTTGTTTTTAGTTTAGGGTTTTTTGATCTGAGTGTTTTGGGTTTTAGGGGTTGATTGTGTAGTGTTTTTATGGGATGGGGCTGAGGATTTTTTGCGAATAAGGGTTTAGAGTTTTGTGGGACTATGGTTTTTGAATTTTTCATGAAGCTTGAGTGTTTTTTGGGGGTTTGGGTTGTGGGTTTTATATGGTCAAGGGTTAAGGGGTTTTTTCTAAGGGTTGAGGGTTTTTTGAGGCTAGAGGTTGTGGATTTTTCTAGGACTAGGAGTTTTTTTGTTTTTTGATAACGATGGTTTAGGGTTTCTTGGTGATGTGATTATAGGGTTTAAATGGGTCTGAGTGTTGATGATTTTTTTATTATGAGGGTTTAGGATCTTTTGGGATATCAGTTTATGTTTTTTTGGGAGAGAGGGTTGAGGGGTTATCAAGGCTAAGTGTTGAGGTATTTTTTAGCACTGGGGGATAGTTGTTATTTAGATTTGAGGGTTTAGTTATTTTCACTTTATCGTTTAGTATTTTTTTGGGTGAGGGTTGATGGTTTTTGGAGGATGATGGTTGAGTGTTATTTGGTTTTTACGGTTGATGGGTTTTTGTGGTTGAGGGTTGAAGGTGTTTTAGTGCGGAGGGATTATATTTTTATTATGGTTTTCTGTTTTCTGTGTTGTGGTTTGTAACTTTTTTGGGTAGAGAGTTTAGGGTATTCTGGGGTGGGGGTAGAGATTTTTTAGGGAAAATGGTTTATAAGTTTCTGGGTATGAGGGTTGGGGGTTTTTAGGGGTTGAAGTTTGAGGGATTTGTGGAAATTGTGGTTGAAGTTATTTTAAGCGATTAGGGTTTAGGGGTTGTTAGTCGTAGGGTATAGGTTTCATTGTGACTAATGGTTTAGGGTATTTTAGGTGATTGGTGTTGATGGTTTTTTGGGTTTTTTGGTTGATGATATGTTGGGATTAGGTTCTATAATTTTTTGGATTTTGGTTGATTGTATTTTTTGGATAAGGGTTGTGGGTTTTTAAGGGTTGGGGGTCCGTTTTTTTATGACTGAGGGTTGAGGATTTTGTAGGGATGAGTTTTTATGGTTTTTGGGGGATGATGTTTAAGGTTTTTTGTGGCTATGGGTTTATGGTTATTTGTGGATGAGTATTTTGTTATTTTTGGAGGCTAAATAATGTAGGTATTTTGAGGCTAACAATTGATATTATTTTGGGGATGAGGGTTTAGGGTTTTTTCGGGACACTGGTTGATGGGTTTTGGGGGTTCAAATTTATGGGTATTTGGTGTTGAGGAATGAGTGTTTATTGGGGAAAATGATTGATTTTTTGGGGAATAAGTGTGATGGTTGAGGGTATCTTAGGGTTGAGGGTTAGTGGTTTTGGGGGATAATGTGATATGAATTTATGTATGATGGATGTAGTTTTTTTGGGGGTGATGGTTGTTTATTATTAGGGTGGAGGGAGGATGATTTTTGGGATCCAAACTGGGGTTTTTAGGCCAAGGCATGACGTTTTTTTGTGGGTGAGGGTCGCGGGATTTTTGGGGTAGTGGGTTGAGGTTTTTTTGGGGATAATGGTTGAGAGTTATATTAGGTTGAGGTTTGTTGGTATTTTCAGGCAGAAGACTGAGGGTATTTTGGGTATGATATTTAAGGGTTTTTTTGGATGAATATTGAGGGGTTTTTTTGTGGATGGGATGACTGCTTATATTTTTTGGTGTGCATGGTTTAGGGTATTTTTGGGATGTGTTCAGAGAGGTTTTTTGGGATGAGGGTTGAGGGTGATTTTTATCCATGGTGAGGGGGTTATGGGTTTTGGGAATGATGTATTGGTGTTATTTGGGGATAATTGTTGATGGATATTTGGGGATGAGTTGTAAGGGTTTTTGAGGGATAAGTGTTTAGGGATTATATGGATGAGTGTTTAGGTTGTTTTGTGGATGACTGTTTTTTGTTTTTTTGAGATGAGGATGGAAGAATTTTTGGGCATTTGGGATTAGGGTTTTGGAGGAATGATAATTGAGGGTTGGAAGTTTTTTATGGATGAGGATTTTTTGGTATGGAGGTTCATGTTTTTTGTGGTCTATGGTTTATGGTTATAGGGGACTGAGGTTCAATGATATTTTTTCGGTTGACAGTTGAGGGTTTTTTGGGGTGGTGGTTCATGTGCTTTGTGTGCTGATGGTTTTATTGGGGATGAGGGTTTAGTGTTTTTGGGGTGGATGGATGTGTGGTTCTTAGCTGTGAGTGTTGGGGTTTTTATGGATACAGTTTGAGGTTTTTTTGGTTAGAGGGTTCAGGTTTTTTTGGGTATTGGGTAGATTTTTTTTGGGATAACGGTTTAGTGTTTTTTGAGACTAATGGAATAGGGTGTTTTGGGGTTTTTGGTTTTTGGTTTTTGGTTTTCTTCTAATGAGGGTTGTCGTTTTTTAAGGAATGAGTTTTAATGGGTTTTTATGTCATACGATATATATTTTTTTAGCAATAATGGATTAGTGTTTTTTTTGGGTTGAGGGTTTACAAATCTTATGGGGTGTTGGTTTAGAGTTATTTGGCATTGTGGTTTTATTATTTTTTTTAGGGAATACGCATTGGGTTTTTTGGTCCTAGGGCTTATGATTTTTTTCTATGAGGTTTTATGGTTTTTTGGGTTTAAGGGTTTACGGTTTTTTTAGGGCTCATGGTTTAGGGTTTGTCAGTTAATAGGGTGTAAGATATTTTTTAGATGACAGTTTATGGGTTTAGGAATGAATATTTAGGGTTTTTTGGGGTTGATCATTAAGGGATTTTTGGGGCGCATTATTTTGTATTTTATGGTTTTGTGTTTAGGGATTTTTGGTTGTAAAGGGGTGTATCATCCGATTTTTTGAACCAAATAAAAATCCAAAGGGATTTTCATTTTCTTTATTTATTACAAGATCCATTTTTATAAATTGAGCTTCACATATTAATTTAATGTTTTGGGAATCTTTGACGTGTTTTATTTAAATAAAAATACTTATTTAATAAAAAATATATTGAAAATAAATGAGGAGTAAAAATAATGAAATGTTTGGAAATTAATAATAATAATAATATTATTATTATTGTTATTAATATTATTATGATTTTTATTACTATTACTATTATCATTATTAATAATATTATAATAATTTTTAGATTTTATTTTTTAGAGAACCAATGGGGCCTCCCCTTTGTCTAGCACACGAGCCCCCCCCCAGCTCTTATCAAGTTGAGACACATCCCTACCTCGACTCCTTCTTCACATTTTTTTATCTCCTGAATTATTCATGATTTACCTATGAATCCTATATGTAAGGTCTTATACTATCATATTCTCCCTCTCTTTGGAGGGTTTTCTATCTTTCAACAAAGGGTTAGGTGCGGTCAAACCGCTATGGTTAGTGGTTGACCAATTTTCTTTTATCATACATTGATAGGTTGGGAAAAATACTTCTCATGACATTATTGATTGTATTCCAGCTACCTCCACGGATGGTGAAGAAATTCAAAGCATCTTACTCCACCATAATTATTATAGATTTTTTTCCCGTATTTCTTCTTTGTCTCTTAATTTTTTTTTAAATCATAGTTTCTGAGTTCCATGTATTTTTTCATAAGTGCATTGGCATTGCACCGTAGGTTTTAGCTTGTTTTTATGTATTCAGGAGAATTTGGTGGACCCTTTAATGCTTTCCCTCATGTATATAGGTATGTATATATCTACCATACTTTTATATATTCACTCATGGATATGGCAGTATATACGTTGGATTAATGGGTATATATATATAAATGTATGTGCCTGCAAGTGTAGAGTGATACTTGACATTTAAAATGTCATATGCTGATTATTCAAATCGGTTCTTCACTTGAGGTAGGATCCATTTCCATAACCATTAATTTTATGAATGAATTGGTTAATATTCTTATCAAAAATTCCATATATGTTAATTAAAGTTGTAAAATATTTATTTTTAATGTTTCATATATTTGAATTTAGTGTGTTAATGAATAAAATGAAAAATATGAAGAAGAAATTGTTTTATAATCAATGTATTGATTTAATAAAAAAACCCTCTAATGGAGGTCCACTATCTTCAAGCTAAAAATATCGATTAAAATATTATTTCATTCCTTCCGTATTCAATTAGTTCTCCTTTTATTCAATGGTGTTAGGTCTAGGAATATCACATGTTGAGACCTAGACTTCATTGATGTTATGAAATTAGTTTCCCCTCTTTCGTTATAAATGTTTATGTAACCATTTTACATTATATGTGAATTGATTTTCCACTCATACAGTATTGATTAATGGAAAAAGGTCCTCTTAAAGGATTCACATGCTTTATAAAAAGGGAATCCCCATGTAGGAATTTTCCATGTTTTCCCACGGTACCTTCTATGTACCCACTTGAACCTTGATAAATTAATTACCATGACTGGTTTAATTAAATGGAATGAATTGAATTGGATTGTTTGACAAGAGAGAATTACTTCCTTAAACATTTTAAATGAAATAATTTAAATTCAATTGTCTTGGGAGGTCTAACCCAAATCTATTTTTTTATCTGACATAATTATTTATACTAATTGTGATACGTATGACCATGCCATCATGTCATGGGAACAACCATATAAATTAGATAAACACTATTAAATTATAATATAATATTTTTAAACATAAATTGAATCCCTTTTGGTCTTTAGGGAAAGAGGCTACGACCTATAACCACCCGATACATGTGCCAGCCTTGGTTTTAATTATAACCTAGTCTGTGTGACTTTTGAGACCGACAATAAATTAGATTATTGTTTTCTTCATGGAATAAATGTTTTTATTTTAAAAATAACAAATTATGTAATTTATTATTGTAGAACCAATGTGGATAAACTAGTTAATTAATATAACAATTCATTTAAGGAAAAATTATTTATTTAACTGGTTTTATGTAATTATGATGATAATTAAGAACCAAGATTAATGAAATTAGTTGTTTTTACATATGAGAATTTTTTAAATTGATCATTGTGAATTTTGATGATAAATGTTGCATGTTTAATACTAGACTTGTGATTTTGATTTCATAACATTTGAAACTTATGTGATATCGATGTGATTGATAACTAAAGGATTGATACTGATGGAATGTTGAGTTTTATTGGATATTTTTCATGACTAGTATTGATGCCTAATGGTGTAGTATATGCTTTTGTACCTCCTGAGGGATAAGCACATCGGTACTGATTTAATGAGCGAATAGTATATGATTTTTTTCATTTGGATGTGGGAAATATGGACAATCACATGATGTATTGGTTCTTGGTGAATGTTTTCATACATTATGAGGGATTAGCGCATTGGTACTGAGTTCCTAATGGTGAGTATATTATTGTTCCATATTCATGAGGGAAAGGTGCACAATCACATGATAATTGAGTGAGAGATTCTAGTTATGCAATATGGATAGATTTTCGTTAGTCTAATGGAGGATGCCATAAGTTTATATTATATTTGGTGTAATTCATCATTAGTAGGAGAATCAGCCACTGATTTGGTTGATCCATCCCGATGCAGAAGATTCTACCCATAGACATAGATACATAGAAGTGTGAAAAATTCCACAATGTGTCCCTATGGAACCTATATGGGTTTTTTTATTTATTCAAAATCTATTTTTTATTTTTCTATAAATAGATGCTAAATCCATCACATTATATATCACATAATGGATACAACTATACACATTGGGTTTGGTAATACTAAAATTATTATATCACAACCTTGTCGGTCACCATTTGGCACCCAAGTAGATCTTCTTTATCATATGTCTTTGTATTCATTTCTTGTGCAGTGATGTGTACATGGGAGCAAGGGGCATAGGTCTGGCCTCCTGCTTCTGATTCTCGAGGATTTGACCATTGGGTTTTTTCTCATTTGTATCTTCTTGTACCTTATGGTAACACCTGATATTATATGCATCATTATATATGATTGGTGTGGAGGATTATAAATTTTAATAAGTTATATTATGTTGTAACTGATATATGTCTTCTATTTATTATATTTACTCTACCGTTGAATACTATTTACTATCTGATAAAATTCATTGATACTCATACATGAGGGTATTGTCTCCCTATTATCAGGTACTTAGACCCTCGCTACAAGACAAAAAATTCTTTTGTTTATGGAGGCACACCTGAGGCCATGTGACGCACTATTATAACCACTGTCTTAGTTGTGACCTGGGTTGGGAAGTAAAAAAATTGTATTAGAGGCTTCTTTTCCATTATCATACTAGTTTGGGCTGGTAGAAATGATACTAGTAAAATATTGGCTTGTGGTTAATAGATATTCCTTATATTCATCACCCAAGGAATGGGAAACGGACAAGTGTCCATGGATGGGATTATTGTTCATGTGGTTTTTTGTTACAATAGATATGAGTTAACATTCAGTGAAAGATGTTATTTCCACTACTTATGGATTAATGAGAATTATTTTATTTTAACCTAGGACTGGCATGGCTAGGTTGAACCATTTCAAGCATCATAATAGGAACATAAAAATTCACATTCACTGCACATGTCATGTCATATAGTTTCAAATGTAGGATTCATGTGTATTTTATTTTCATGCCATGAGTGATATGCCATACATGATTGTTTAACATGCTTATCTGTTTATATTTCATGATTCTTGACTTCTTCGCATGATATCATGGATTAGTATACCATGATTCTAGGATTTCATCATGTTACCTTGTGTTATTGCTATGTAGGGACATGATTCTCTTTGTTTCAAATATGTAATTGAGGGCATGGGATAAAGGTAATTGGTTTAGATTAAAACTAGGGCCCAATGCCAAACTGTAATGTGTAAGGTTACCTTATGGATGGGTAGATGGTTGCAAATATGTCTGGATAGTTAAAAATGAGATTGTTGTATTATGAAATGTTTTTAAAATGTAAAATTATTCTAATGTTAAATTGTTAGTTATTATTGGATTTGGGTAATGGGATACAATTTTCATTACATGAAGTGTATGGGTTCTTTATGAATTGGGAAATTGAAACTCCTATAAATAAACCATTGTTTATCTAACCACCAAGTATTTTGAAATAGATTTAAAATTGAAGGTTGTTTAGAATAGATCAAAAAGAATATGTCCCATTACTAAAATACACAACCGATCCCATATGGGGGTTTTTGAGGCATGTATCTTATGAGATAACCCGTAATTGGTGTTTATAATTTCAATCATTCAGAAACTTCTATTGGGTTTCATTATAAAGATCCATGATGGACTAAGCCTTTTTTCTCTTCATAGTCCATTGAGTTATTGAATACATATGGTGGATTTCATATGAATATAATTCATGTTGTTCCATTTTTTCAATTAAAACATTGGGTGGTTTGAATTCATGTATGCAGAACTCATCGAGTTGCTAAATTTTGTAATGAACTGGTTGAGTTTGATGAAATCATTGGACTTCAACTGTTAAGTAGAGTATCTTTTCATCTATGTGGTACAGTGGCTAGGGTGTTTAAAGAGGCTAGTTCATCCCAACGCTCTAGATAACATTACAAGATGAATGGTTATTTTCACGTGTTGTTCAAGTTGTTTTGACTTACATGCCACATGCTTTGATGTTGTGATCATGACTCAGAGAAGCATCGTGTGTATGTATAAGGTGGATCTTACCCAGATTACTTATGTGAGGATGATCTAACACTTTATTAGACAAAAAATACACTCCTTTTGTTGGATTCTTGACACTGTTTATAGTATTAGTCATTCGACTATCCATGTAGAAGGAACACAACCAAGGTAAAAAAAATGGGAAATGGTAGGTTTCTTAATGAATGATTTTGGGGGAGGTGAGCTTGGATCATGTCGGTGCTTCATTAGATGAACAATGTTGAAATGGTTTGTGGTGTATGAAACATTTTAAAACACAATATTCTTCACTGTAATTTGATTCAAAATCGGGAACTATCACAAAATGCCTCTATTGGTGAAGGCATCATAAAATAGTAAATACAAATGCATCTGTAGGTGAAGTTTAAACTTTTTTATAAGAGTCAACATAAACATGTATGAAAATTATTCTTAATAATAATTAAATACTCTTATAGTACACTTCATTATGAAATGATCATGTCACCTCTCTTGACACCATCCTTGATTAACTATTAGAATGTCTATCTTACATCATACTAATGTTTTAAAGATGTTGGGATTGTTTGGGTAGACTTAATTGGTGTGGAATACTGCCATGTTGTTATTATCAAGGCATGTTTTTTCCAATGATTTACAGAGGTTCCCATATAGGATGACCTCATATAGAATCTCAAACATCGATTGTTTCCATTGACTCGACATCTATGAGGATGCTGCTATGGGCTCAGTCATTGTTCTGGTGTTGATTTCATAGCTTGTACCAATGTTCCACTTGTAAAAAAAATTACGGACCACTTTGGGTTAGATCCTTACTCTATTTTAAAGATTCCCAATTTATTCTAGACTTATTTCTTGTTTCGGTAAATATTTAATCAAGGAAGGTCATTTGATTTTTTTATTGAATTTCGTGGATGTGTTTGTGGTGAATGCGAGATTCCTTAGAATAAGGCATCTTTGTTCAGATGGAAATATGCTGATCCTTTAAGCCAATTATTACTACAAAGGCCAGTTGGGGGTGGATTTTCATTTTATTACTATTTTTTGTGGGTTTGATTAGTAATGAACTATATTAAAGCACCACACTAGGTGAAGGCTGGTGTGGTGTCATTGGTGGATATGCCATTTAATGAATGCATGCATGAACAATTAATGTTAGGTTCATTGGGAATCGACCATTCTATGATAGTGAGGTTCCATTTATGTCTGTGTAACTAATAAGGTTCATTATGCTAATGCAAATCACACCTGTATCCTAACTAGAATTCTTGGAGCAATGCTTCCAAATTCAATTCTGATAGTGGAGGTGATTTGGCTCGATATTGGCCAAAAAATTTGAGGGTTGAGACCAATAGTGGAGAAATTCACTAGTAATTATTTCCAACAATGAATACATGGTCATTTCTCTGGATAAAAAAGCTCAATGAAGCGTCAAATCAATGTTTTGGTTAAAAAATGAGTGTTTACTAGGAACTTCATGTCTTAAGTGTTTCTTTCCAAATCAATTCATAAAGGTGAATTGAAAATATTGACATGAAATTCCATTATCTGAACAAGACATCATGACCCTAGTAGGGTGAGTGGTGCGTTGTTGTTCCAGAAGGCTTCTCTGGGATTTGAATCTCTAATATGGTTATTTTATAACATCTTGGGTTTTGAACAAAATAATAATATATGGGAATTTCAGTTTTCAATAAACTATATTTGAGGTGTTTATAAACTGATATTCAGAAATTAATTTTATGAGTTGGAATACTATGATGTATTTTATTTAATGAAATTAAATAATTTAAAATAGAATTTAATAATCATAATTTGGGAGTAAAAATAAGGAAATGTTATAATAATAATAATAATATTATTATTATTAAAATTATTATTACGATATTTATTATTATTATGAGATTTGCATTGTTTTAACACCCATATGGGTCTCCCCTACCTCTAGCACATGATCCCCCTACCCATTTCATCTCTAGGTGTGACACCCCCCACTTCATATCCCTCTTTTCATGTCTATCTCTCCCAATTTATTCATGATGTCCCTTAGAATCCTGCAGGTAAGGTCCACTTCTCTAACTCCTCAATCGCATGATGGTTTTTCTCTTGTTCAATTCCTAGTGTGGTGTTGCTGAAACCCTATGGATAGAGATTGACCAATTTTCAATTTTCTTTAATTGACAGGTTGTGTGAAAGGTTTCCCATGACTTCTTGGTTTGTATTCTGGAAACCACCACTAAAGGAAAATCCATTTGGATCATCTCGGTCCACCATCATAAATTTTGGTAAAGTTTTCCTTTGTTCATCATTATCGCTTAATTTATTTTTAATGAATTCATAGTTTTTGAGTTCCTAGTTGTTTTTTATAAATTCATTGGCCTTGTCCTAATGGTTTAATCTTTTCATCGTCACTTCGAGAGCATTTTGTGGCTCTTTAAGGTATTTCACTCATATATATAAGGCATATATGTATATTAATCATACATATTATCTCATGGTTAGTGGAATAGGTCTGTTTTATTATGAGATATATATATAGGAATGTATGTTCTTTCAATTGTGGATCCATATTTTCCATTGAAAATGTCAATTGTCGAGTTTTCATCTTGGGTCTTCTCTTGAGGATGGATCCCAATCCTTTACCTTCAATTTTAAGAATGCATTAATTTAATTCAATTGACCTAATGTCTATTGATTTTAATTAATGCAGTAGGATTGTTAGATATTTTTTTTTATATTTGAATTTAATACATTCCCAAATGAAATGTTTAATATGATAAATGAATTGTTTTGTAAAAAATTTCATGATTTAATAACAAAACCTCTCCAATGGAGGTGAATTGTCTTCAAGGTAAAAAGTAGGGATTAGACATGATTTCCTTATTTTATTTGTTCTCCTTTAATGCCTTGATGTAATGGTTTTTTATATTTCATGTTGATACCTAGCCATTGTTGATGTTATAAAATGTGTTCCTCCTTTTTCATTTTAAATTTTATTATATCCAATATACCTTATAAGTGAATAGATTGGCCACTCCAATTTATTAGTGGATCAAACTCCTTCTAATTGTTTGGAAGGATTTATAAAAAGGCAATGATCATGTATGAATTTTCCATTTTTTCCCATGTTACCTTCTACGTACCGCATGTACCGTGATAAATTAATTTCCATGACTTGATCAATTAAATTGAATGAGTTGAATGGAATTTCTTGAAATGATGGGTTGGAATCCTTAAAAATTTTAAATGAATTAAATTAAATGGAATTTTTTTGTGTGGTCTAAACTAAATACTTTTTTTATGTGATGTAAATATTTATAATAACTACAACATGTGCGACCATGTTGGAATGTCGGTGGCATGACCAGGTATATTGGATAATCCTCGATAAATTATAATCTATTATTTTTAAACTAATATTGAATCCATTTGGGTCAATAAAAATGAAGACGGAGACCAGCAGCCACCTGATAGCTATACTGACCATGGTATTTATTGTAACCTTGACTATAGGAATTTTGAGCCTTTTAATAAATTGGATAATTGTTTGATTTATAAATTACACTTTTAAAATGGAAAAAAATTCATATTTCTTATGGTAGAACCACCTAGTATAAATTGGTTAATTAACATATTAAAAACTATAGGGTAAAATTATTAATTAATCTTGTTTGATATAATTATGTTGATAATTAAGAACCGGTATTAATGAAATGAATTTATTTGAATGATAATATTTTTTATAAATTGATTATTGTGTCTTATGATGATAAATCATGTATGTTTGTTACATGAATTTCTATTTTTTCTATGATTTGAAGATTATGTGATATCTGTGTGACTGATACATGATTGTTTGAGGCTGATGACGTGTTGAGTTTTTTAGATATGACTCATGATGGGTGTTGATGCCTCAGGGTTTGGAGCATGTTTTCTTACTGCCTTAAGGCTATGCGCACTGTTAATGAATGTTAGATGGAAGTATAAGTCCCTGACCTTAAACCTTACATAATATTGAATTAAATGAATAATTCACATTGATGATCTTTTCAGGTTTAGAGTTTTAGAGAATTAGATATTAACTATTACATCTCCAAAGATTACAAATTACACACTTATACTAAGTTTCCATAAAATAAAAACTCTTAAAAAAACATGTCTACTTCCTTGTTTTGGACAGCCTTTCATTTCCTTGATCCCATCTTTGGCCCTGTTCAACTTTATGTCATGTGAAAAACATTTCAACAAAAACTTGGGATGATCATAAAAAGCTCAGCAAGGGATACACAAAGAATGAAAACTATTAGTTTTTCAAAGCAACAAGTAAACCATGTATACTTTATCAAAGTAATAACTTTCACCTTTAGGAAGTAGTAAAAACTATTCACTGAATAAAATATAATTACTTACCCTTTTGTAACTAGAAGATTACCATAATACCCATATAAAGAACACATAACATACAAAGGTAACTTGGGACATAAACATACTTAAATGAAATAACCATACGGTCGACTTCTACACATACTTAATGGAATAGCCATACGGCCGACTTCCATACCCAATGCATTGGAGGTTATAACGTAACCAACTGTCGTGGTATTCACGGCACCACCCGTCATAATGTCCAAGTACCATTATAAAATCATAAGACATTAAAAAAATATAATGGAAAGAAAACAATTCCACATTTCATTCACAAAATATCACTTAAATATATTGACATAACAAATCCTTTATAAAAACCATATTCCACACCAACATACATAAAAGATTATATGGTATTTATTTCATTTTAAAAAACATTACGGCTTGTTGAGGTAGCCAAAGACCAAATAATACTCGTGGTGGCGGAAAATGTTGTTGTCACCGCGTACGTTAAAAGAAACATTTTTTTTTGTCATTTTGTAAAACGATTCATATAAAAAGATACCTTTTGAATACAATTAAAAGACAAAGGGGTTTATACACCGTATAAAAGAAAGTTGTGTGTAAAACCAAATATGCCTCAATGAAAGGAGATTGAGACGATGTCCCTTACAAAGTCGGTATCCTTAGATTAAGGATATATCAATTACATGATTATGTGTGACAAATATGAATACACAAAATATAAGTGCATATTAAGTGTAAAAAAAATCAGAGGTCATTCACACATAATCATGGAAAAACAAAACCATTGACATAGATATTTAACTCAATGAAATGAGATTGAGTTATGATTTCTGATACATGTCCGACTAAATGACATAAGAATTTATCAATGAGATGATTATGTGTAGAAATAGTATATCCACGCAAAGGTTTGTGGAAACTAAAACATAGAGATTCCACAGATAATCTTGGTATAATAAAATCAAGAATTATAGGTTTAACCCAAATAATGGAATGTGGGTTAAGAAGTTCCATTACAGAAATTCGACAGCCTAACGACGTCACTTCAAAATTAATAAAAAGAGTTGATGAGATATAAAAAGGGTATCTCATCACATGGAAATAAAATTTACATCAATAATGATATAGAAGAACATATCCCAACATAATAGTATGTGAATTAAAAGACATAACAAAAGAATTTTTTTTAAAAAGAGGAGGGTGAAAGGTTCCCTTACCGACTTGGGTTACTTTCGAAACGTACACCCCATTGAAGAAGGGTCATACAATGAAGATGTAAATACCCATAAATGAAATTATATTACAAAAAGTGTATAAAAATGGAAATTACATACACCACTCAAAGAAAATGGTGGCAAATGTAGCATAAATCTCACGGGACTAAAAGTGAGATGAAAAATCCCTTACGAAAACTCGGCAGCCTAACGGCGCCACTTAAAACTTCCAAAAATGGATTGATGAGATAAAATAGGGTCTCTAATAATATTAAAATAAAATTTACAGAAAGAGTAAAATAAAATAACATCCCCCATCATAACAAAGAGGATCTTAAAAGAAGTTACATAAAGGAGAGTACTTAAAAAGAAAGAGAGAGGTTAGATCTCTTACGAAACTTCGGCAGCCTAACGACGCCACTCAAAACTTCCAAAATGGATTGATGAGAGAAAATAGGGTCTCTCATCATATGAACATAATAATTACATTATTAGTAATATAAAATAAAATCCCAATCATAATAAATATGAGCTTAAAAGGATTGACATAAAAGAGTGTACTTAAAAAGAAGGAGAGGAGTAGGATCCCTTACCTTGGGTCCGACTTGACTCGATCGTTCTTTAACATCCTGAATAGTAAACATGACTTAATTTCCACTTGATTAAAAACCTTTTTCAAGATAATTATTCCTTTATATCACTTATTGCCATGTTATAAGCATTATGTAATCATTTAAGTTAATAATGTTTGTTTTGTCGATATTTGGTTCTTAAGTCGAAAGTGGACTTCTTACAATTACATGTTGTTCGTGTGGTCAAAGGTTCATTATCTCCAGAATGATATTCGGGATTTGGATATCATATATATCATATATATCCAGAATATACAAGTATTCATAATATTACATAATCATTTAGAGGTAATAAATGAAATGCACCGTATATGGAGCTGGTAAGCTGTACGTACGCATGAACGCTACTTTCATTTCTATGTCATATTAATGGAATTAAAACCAAATGAGAGGTTTGTATAATTTAATTCCAGAATTATATTCATCATTTATATATAACATATATAATATATAATAACTTTAAATCCATCCTTTATACATTCCACATATGGCATTAACGAATCAAATCACATTGAGGGGGCGGTAGTCCGCACTTCCTAAAATGAAATTATCATGTTTACCCACAATGGAAACCATAAAGGTATGCCACAAAAGAAAAATAAATAAGATTAAGGAAAACATAAACATATTATATATCATATATAAATATAGTTACATCCTAATGGCCACCCTTTTAAGTTGTTATATGAGTGTTGAACAATCATCGTTTCGTGAGGCAGAAATTCGCCATCCACAGAAACAGTATGTTTATTAACCATTAGATGTAGGTGTGTGTAAATGTAGCTCTAATGCTTCTTATAAAAACATACTATTATATTGAGGATACTGGAGTTGTTACAAAAGAAAAGAATAATGTGAGTTTAGGGGGTTGGGGAAGAAAAATAAAACAAAAGAACACAAGTGAGGACACTACCTTCAAATTGGGTAACTCCCTTTTATTTGAGTTTAAAGGCTTCTTTGGAAAGGATTCTGCCCAAAGTGAGGCTTCAATGACTAAGAGAGGGATGTGGAGAGATTAAATTTCAGGGGTTGGCCGAGACAAAGGATTGAGAGGTGTGGGTAAGGTGGTAGTGGTGGGGGCCTTTTATAAGAGGAGAGGAGGGGCACTCTTGGAATGTAAGGAAATGTTACTGTATTTTAGAATGAGTTTCGGATTTTAAAGGTCCCACATTGATGTGTTTCGAGGATAAGGTGATAAGGGTTCGAAATACACTCATCCAATAGGTTTTGGGAATGTGTAGGTCTTAGATTTTACATTATCGTTCCATTTTATTTAAATCAATAAATAAATAGGTAATCACTGCATCATCATGGTGTCAAAAATAATTTAATTTAGTTAATGTATAAAAATTATAAAAAATATTATATGATGTAGGAAATCGTGTTATCTTTCCAAAGAATATTTATAGTCAAAAATATGACTTGTATAACCCCATATAAAAATTGTTTTAATAAAACAACACATGTTTGTGTCATTTTAATTTTAACATTAAATAAAAAGGTATTCATGTCATTTTCCTACCAAAGTGGCTCCATGGGGTCCCCAAGTTGACCCATCGATTTTCTTGGTCGGCCATGGCACAGCCAATGAGGGTAGGACATGTGTCTAGGTCATTTCATATTATTAAAACATTATTTTTACCTTAAATTACACAAATTACCTCTAATCGCGATTAATAAACTTAAAAGTTACTATTCACAAAAAAATTATTTTAATCTCATTGAACCACATTTTACATCTTAATGACAAAAATGTATGTCAGAATTTTGAAAATCAAATCATAGAAGTGGAAAAGTTTCATTTAAACGAAAAATTAGTTTTTTAAGTACCACTTAGTGGTTTCACTATTCATCAAAAATTGATGTTTTCTAGAAAAATACCAAAAATTCACCCTAAGCTATATTTGATATTCCGAATTCATAAATGATTTCTAATTTAAAAAATTCAAAACATATAAGTTACATTTATTAATTTAATAATTAATTCTCACTGTCAGAGCAAATAACGTGTTTTTATGAAACAAAAAGTATCAAAAGATTGACACTAGTTTAAGTCCAATTTCAAGATGAAATTAATTCAAATGACCACTATTGGATTAAATGGTAAAAATATATTCTAATTTCACTTTGAAACCAATTCAAAAAAAAACTATTCATATAAATAAATTAGATTAAAAAGAGGTTTTGAATCAAAATACAACATTTTTCATTATTCATTAAAAAATGAACATTATCAGAAAAATACCAAAAATTTACACAAAGTTAATTT
This sequence comes from Viscum album, assembly GCA_963277665.1. Lineage (NCBI taxonomy): Eukaryota > Viridiplantae > Streptophyta > Magnoliopsida > Santalales > Viscaceae > Viscum > Viscum album. Next base: position 1,554,160,593 of record OY728156.1, read on the forward strand.
TGATGTCCCGATTCTAAAGAAGAATTTTATTTTGTAAAATATAACACATATGATTGTATAAAAGTGTATTTAAAAGTGTTTTGTCATCAAAAGGCGGTTTATCGACCTTTTAAAGAATATTAGAATGTTTACGCTTAAAATTGGATTCATTCGAATTTTTAATCCTCTAACATTTATTGTAAAAAGTAAAAATATTTGACAAAAATATATGTTAATTTTTTAGATAGTTCTGTTCATTCCCGCCATTACAACGACTAGGCGTTAACTACAATTTAAAATAATATTATTTTATTATTAGAGTGCAACGTAAGATTCCCAAGAAACTCGTTGTTGCATATTGGGTACGCCATCGAGAATAGAGTCCCCATTAAAGTTATATTAATATTTTATTCACAAATATGGATAAATTTGAAAATGTCATATTCTTTATTTACCTGGGGTGTTACATCCTTCCCCCCTTTTGGAATTGCGTCCTTGCAATTTTATAATTGGGCTTGGAAACATCATTGAAAATCCCACATCGGAACAAGAGTCAGTAAAACAATCACTTTAAAAATAAAGAAAGAGAAGTACAAAGTTCACCCGAGTTAACCCATTCTAGGATTCCAAGTATGAAAATATGGACATGGAGGAAAAAAACAAAGGGTCATCTTCTAATGGAGAGTGATAGTAAACATGTCTAGGAGAAAGTTAACCATAAGAAAATCACAAACTTGTGATGGGTTAAATGGTATTCGATTCCCCAGTTGGAATAGGTAATAGACATCATTTTTTGTTTTAAGTTTCTCTTCATTGAGGAATTTATTTTTTGAGCTTGACTAAATCATAATGAAACATACTTACTTGTCACGTAGACTTTCAACTTTTACTAGATTCCTTAATCAAACTCATATTTTCTCCAAATGACGAGTATTTAGGAGGACTTGTTCACATTAATAGTTCTATAATCAACTTCTAGAGAATCATCTAATCCACAAAAGATAACTATATACTTCCCATGTCATTAGACTTTAACCAAAACCAAAACCAAAAAGGTTAGTACAAGATCAGATAATCCAGAAAAGGATAACACTTTATAAAATGAAAATCTATTCTTAATCTCAAAAATTTGTTCAACAACGCCCAAAGATCAACGAAGACCATAAGTAAACCAAACTAAGATTGAAACCCAAATATTTGAAGGATTTAATCACATAGTCTTCCAAGTTATAACGTATCATTTATCTCCAAACAACATCAGTTGCTCTTAAAGTCTCGTATTGAAAAGTAATTAACCTAATCACATATCCTCTATGATAGGTTAATAAATTCCCATAGATAACCCAGAATCAACTTACTCTTAATTCATAAAATCATCTAACTAAAAAGAAGTAGTCAAACTAACCAGAGACTTCACGTAGTCCAGTGGTAGGTGATAAATACCAGTCACACTTTGGTTGTGGGTTCGATTCCCGCAGATTTGTCTGATGCGACGGGTTGTCACATGGTCTGCGTGTTGTCCTTTTTCCAAACTATATAATTCTCAAATCATTCCCCAAAAAGAGATAAAATCATAAAAAAAACCATAACATAATTTGACCTCAATTTTATCTCATGCCTTTCACTTTCCATCATAACATATAGTAACCCATAATTACCTCAAAAGTAAGGATCATATAAACCCAAATGGTTCTTTATAACTATGTCCACACAAGAACAGATAACTATTCCTTGAATAAAATTTTCATATATCAAACATCGGGGTTACACATACTATAAAAAGTCTTCTAATGTAACCCCATCATCAAAAGAGACTTAATGCTCTTAAGAATTTCACCATAACTCTAGAATCCTTTATATGTTGACTTCTTACTCATTCAACATTCTTCATGATCCATTAACCATTCCATTCCAACTTATTCTGAAATAATTTTTTCCTACAAACAAAATCATAAATCATATCATAAGATTCCAAAGTAGGAAAACAAATGTTATGAAATAATCCATACCTTTGATTGGTCATTGTCAGTTTCTTAATCCTCAATCGGAATGGCATTAGGTATTGGTAAACAAATATTTGTACGATCATGGTGATCCCATTCACGAAACTTCTTCATAGGACATGTGTTTGCATAATGACCATGCACACCAAATTTAAAACATTCAATTGATCCCTCAAAATGAACTTCTTTCCCTTTCCTCGAGTCAACTGGATGCTTCCTTTTTCCACGGCAGGTTCTTGCTTTATGACATTCATTTCCACATCTATAGCATATTTCTGTCCCTTTGAAACATTTTCCTAGCTGTTTCTTTCCACATTTTTGAAACATAGGTTTTTGAAAAAACTTACCTTTATGATTATTACATGTAGTTCCGTAGGTATTTGTTTCTCGCATATATGGATCCTTATAGAAATAACCAAGGTTTAGGTGGTCAATCATGACTCTAGATAGTTGGTTGAGGATAAACAGAAGAGTTCTCATTGCATCTCTCATATCATTCAGTTTCTCGCTCAGAAAACTGTCACAATTTCCATCACATCCACTGTTACATTGGTGCCTGCTAGATCCAGCCATTTACTAAAACCAAAAAGGTCAGTGTGAGTATATCAAAAAAACCATCATGTACTAATGAGGAATATAAACACTAATATATAATTATTCATTTAGTTTATCTAAAACTAAGACTCTTTCTGAAATCCTAACCATTATGGTAATGTCACTTATGCTTAGAGAATACCCTAACCTCTAATGTTATCTAAAACGACCTCTGATACCAACTATAAGGCCCCAACCGTAAACCTTACATAATATTTAATTAAATGAATAATTCACATTGAGGATCTTTTCAGGTTTAGAGTTTTAGAGAATTAGATCTTAACTATTACATCTCCAAAGATTTAAAGTAGACACTTCTACTAAGTTTCCATAAAATAAAAACTCCTAAAAAGAAACATGTCTAGTTCCATGTTTTGGACAGCCTGACATTTCCTTGATCCTATCCATGGCCCTATTCAACTTTATGTCCTGTGAAAAACATTTTAAAAAAAAAACCTATGATGAGCATAAAAAGCTCAGCAAGGGATACACAAAGAAAGAAAACTGTTAGTTTTTCAAAGCAACAAGTAAACCATGTACACTTTATCAAAGTAACACATTTCACCTTTAGGAAGTAGTAAAAACTCTTCACTGAATAAAATATCATTACATACCCTTTTGTAACCAGAAGATTACCATAATACCCATATAATGAACACATAACATACAAAGGTAAATTGGGACATAAACATACTTAAATGGAATAACCATACGGTCGACTTCCACACATACTTAATGGAATAGGCATACGGTCGACTTCCATACACAATGCATTGGAGGTTATAACGTAACCACCCATCCTGGTATTCACAGCCCCACCCGTCATAATGTCTATGTACCATTATAAAATCATAAGACATTAAACAAATATAATGGAAAGAAAACATTTCCACATTTCAATCACAATATATCACATAAATATATCGACATAACAAATCCTTTATAAAAACCTTTTTAAATACCAACATACATAAAAGAGTATATGGTATTTATTTCATTTTAAAAAAAATTACGGCTTGTTGAGGAAGCCAATGACCAAATAATACTCGCGGTGGCGGAAAAGGTCTTTTTCACCGCATACGTTAAAAGAAACATTCCTTTTTGTCGTTTAGTAAAACACTTCGTATAAAAAGATTCATTTTCAATAAAATTACAAGTCAAAGGGTTTTATACACCATATAAAAGAAAGTAGTGTGTAAAACAAAATATGCCTCAATGAAAGGAGATTGAGACGAAGTCCCTTACAATGTCGGTATCCTTAGATAAACGATAAATCAATTACATGATTATGTGTGAAAAATACAAATAAACAAAATATAAGTGGATATTAAGTGTAAAACAATCAGAGTTCATTCACACAAAATCATGGAAAAACAAAACCAATGTCATAGATATTTAACTCAATGAAATGAGATTGAGTTATGATTTCCGATACAATTCCGTCTAAATGACATAATAATTTATCAATGAGATGATTATGTGTAGAAATAGTATATCCACACAAAGGTTTGTTGAAAATACAACATAGAGATTCCAAAAATAATCTTGGCATAATAAATTCATGAATTAGAGGTTTAACCCAAAGAATTGAAAGTGGGTTAAGAAGTTCCCTTACAGAAATTCGACAGCCTAACGACGTCACTTCAAAATTCAAAAAAAGAGTTGATGAGATATAAAAAGGGTATCTCATCACTTGGAAATAAAATTTACATCAATAAGGATATATAAGAACATATCCCAACATAATAGTATGTGAATTAAATGACATAATAAAAGAAGTCTTTTAAAAAGAGGAGGGTGAAAGGTTCCCTTACAGAATTGGGTTACTTTCGAAACGTACACCCCATTGAAGAAGGGTCATACAATGAATATGTGAATACCCATAATTGAAATTATATTACACAAATAGTATAAAAATTGGAAGTACATACACCACTCAAAGGAAATAGTGGAAAATGTAGCATAAATCTCACGGGACTAAAAGTGAGATGAAAAATCCCTTATGAAAACTCGCCAGCCTAACGGCTCCACTTAAAACTTCCAAAAATGGATTGATGAGATCAAATATGGTCTCTCATCATATTAAAATAAAATTTATAGCAAGAGGAATATAAAATAACATCCCCCATAATAACAAATAGGAGCTTAAAAGAAGTGACATAATGGAGAGTACTTAAAAAGAAAGAGAGAGGTTAGACCTCTTACGAAAATTTGGAAGCCTAACGACGCCACTCAAAACTTCCAAAATGGATTGATGAGAAAAAATAGGGTCTCTCATAAATTGATCATATGAAGTACAGTATGAGTAATATAAAATAACATCACAATCATAAGAAATATGAGCTTAAAAGGAATGACATAAAAGAGTGTACTTAAAAAGAACGAGAGGAGTAGGATCCCTTACCTCGGGTCTGACTTGACTCGATCATTGTTTAACGTCCTGAATAATAAACATGAGTTAATTTCAACTTTATTAAGAAACTTTTTCAATTTCATTATTCCTTTATATCACTTATTTATATGTTATAAGCATTATGTAATCATTTATGTTAATAATGTTTGTTTTGTCGATTTTTGGTTCTTACGTCGAAAGTGGACTTATTACAATTACATGTTGTTCGTGTGGTCAAAGGTTCATTATCTACATAATGATATTAGAGATTTGGATATCATATATATCATATATATCCAGAATATACAAGTATTTATAATATTACATAATCATTTAGAGGTATGAAATGAAATGCACCGTACATGGAGACGGTAAGCTGTACATACGCATGAACGCTACTTTCATTTCTATGTCATATTAATGGAATTAAAACGAAATGAGAGGTATGTATATTATAATTCCAGAATTATATTCATCATTTATATGTAACATATATAATAAATAATAACTTTAAATCCATCCTTTATACATCCCACATATGGCATTAATGAATAAAAACACTTTTAGGGGGCGGTAGTCCACACTTCCTAAAATGAAATTATCCTGTTTACCCACAATGGAAACCATAAAGGTATGCCAAAAAAGAAAAATAAAGAAACTTACGTAAAATATAAACATATTATATATAATATATAAATATAGTTACATCTTAATGTCCACCTTTGAAGGTGTTATATGAGTGTTGAATAGTCATCGTTTCGTGAGACAGAAATTCTCCATCCACAGAAACAGTATGTTCTTTAACCATTAGATGTAGGTGTGTGTAAGTGTAGCTCTAATTATTCTTATAACAACATCCTAGTATATTGATGATACTGGATTTGTTACAGAAGAAAAGAATAAAATGATTTTAGGTGGTTGGAGAAGCAAAATAATACAAAAGAACACAAGAGAGGACACTACCTTTAAATCAGGTAACTCTCTTTGATTTGAGATCAATGGCTTCCTTGGAAATGATTATACCCAAAGTGAGGCTTCAATGATTAAGATAGGGATGTGGAGAGATGAAATGGCAGGGGTTGGCTGAGCCAAAGACTTGAGAGGTGTGGTTAAGGTGGTAGAGGTGGGGGCCTTTTATAAGAGGAGAGGAGGGGCACTCTTGGAATGTAAGGAAATGTTACCTTATTTTAGAATGATTTTCGGATTTTAAAGGTCCCACATTGATGTGTTTCGAGGATAAGGTGATAAGGGTTAGAAATACACTCATCCTATAGGTTTTGGTCATGTTTAGGTCTTATAGTTTACATTATCTTTCCATTTTATTTAAATCGTTAAATAATGAGGTAATCGCTGCATCATCATGGTGTCATAAATAATTTAATTTATTTAATGTCTAAAAATTATAAAAAAAATACTATGATTTAGGAAATCTTTTTATATTTCCAAATAATATTTATAGTAAAAAATCTGACTTCTATAGCCCAATATAATAATTGTTTTAGTAAAACAACACATGATTGTGTCATTTTAATTTTAACATTAAATAAAAAGATATTAATGTCATTTTCCTACCAAAGTGGCTCCATGGGGTCCCCAAGATGACCAATGGATTTTATTGGTCGGCCATGGAACATACAATGAGGGTAGGACATGTTTCTAGGTCATTTCATATTATTAAAACTTTATGTTTACCTTAAATTAGACTAATTACCTCTAATCACGATTGATAAACTTAAAAGTTACTATACACCAAAAAATTATTTTAATCTCATTGAACCACATTTTACTTCTTAATGACAACCATGTATGTAAAATTTTTGAAAATCAAATCACAGAAGTGGAAATGTTTCATTTAAACGAAAAATCAGTTTTTTAAGTACCACTTAGTGCTTTCACTATTCATCAAAAATTGATGTTTTCCAGAAAAATACCAAAAATTCACCGTAAGATATTTTTGATATTCTGAATTCAAAATGATGTCTAATTTAAAAAATTGAAAACATATAAGTTACATTAATTAATATAATAATTAATTCCCGTTGTCAGAGAAAATAGCGTGTTTTTATGAAATAAAAAGTATAAAAAGATTGACACTAGTTTAAGTCCAATTTCAAGATGAAATTAATTCAAACGACCACTATTGGATTAAATGGTAAAAATATATTCAAATTTCACTTTTAAAACAATTCAAAAGATAATCTAATCATATAAATAAATTAGATTAAAAAGTGGTTTTGAATCAAAATACAACCTTTTTCACTATTCATTAAAAAATGAACATTATCAGGAAAACACCAAAAATTTAAACAAATTAAATTTTGATGTCCCGATTCTAAAGAAGAATTTTATTTTTTGAAATATAACTCAAAAATTGACAAAAAGTGGATTTAAAAGAGGTTCGTCATCAAAAGGCGGTTAATCGACCTTTTAAAGAATATTAGAATGTTTATGCTTAAAATTGGATTCATTCGAATTTTTAATCCTCTAAAATTTATTGAAAAAAGTAAAAAATATTCGACAAACATATATAATAATTTAGTAGTTATTTTTGTTCATTCCTTCCATTAAAACGAGAAGGCGTTAACTACAATTTAAAATAATATTATTTTATTATTAGAGTGCAACGTAAGATTCCCAAAACTCGTTGTTATGTATTGGGTACGCCATTGAGCATAGAGTCCCCTTTAAAGTTTTATTAATTTTTTATTAACAAATATGGATAAATGTGAAAATGTCATATTCTTTATTTACCTGGGGTGTTACAGGAAGAGTATATGATTTTGTTATAATCACGAGGGATAAGTTGTCACGACCCGTCCTCGGGGCCCGGGCCGTGACTACCCCAAGCCCGCCTTCCATAGGCCAGGGGCTAGCGACTAGCACCATGGCGTAATTCCCAGTAAAAAGGGAAGGCATTTACTTTATAAAGTAAACAAACACCACAGAGCATGCAATCAGTATAAGTAAACACTAAGTAAAAACTGAGAACAACAGTAAGTGGGCCAGTATACAAACCCAAACTGAAAGTAAAGTACAACTGGAAAGGGAAAACATCAACTGAAAAATAAAGCCGCAGCGTCGAGCCGTCCACTGGAAGTTCCACCTGAAGGGTGGGTACAGATAGCCTCCACTGCTCCTCGGGTCCAGCCGACCGCTCCGAGTACGTCCCGCCCAGTGGTCCACCTCCAGGTACCGTCCTGCTCCGCAAGCCTCAACCACGATCAGCGTTGTCCGTCGTCTGTAACCAACACAACGTAGTGTGGGCATAGCCCGTGCAAGGGTGAGTATAAGCTACTCAGTAGGGACCCTGAGATCCCCGAAGGTCTCCCAGAATCCACAAAGGATAACCGACAAAGGAAAGATACAATCACGAAGTAACATCCGACATTGCTTAGGTATATGCCCATACATATTCCTAAGTCATCAATCCAGCTCGCTCCAACCTCTGAGCCCATGTACAACCCAGTCCACACAGGAAAGAAAAACGTAAATCCACACAGGATAGCACAACACAATCCACACAGGAAAGAAAAATAGGATTCAGCTCACACAGGTATACTACTTCGTAAGACGATAGAGATGATCATATGTAGCCACTGATTTATCTAAGCCGTCGAACCCACAAAGGATCGGTAGGTACTAACCCCCACAATGACCCACACATGATCGATCATGATGTTGAAACCATAGTTATTGGGAAACTCCTTCTCTATCAAGTACAGTGGGTATGTCGCTACAATCAAGCTCTTCCCACTAACCTTGGACTGCTGTAGTACTCCACCAATTGAGTACTGTGGGCCTGCTGCTACAACCAAGCGCCTCCCACTATGGGTCTACCGCTACAACCAAGCGCTTCTCTACCGTGGGTCTGCAGCTCCAACCAAGATCTCCCCCGTGCTGCTACAACCAAGCGCTCCTCCGTCGTAGGTCTGCCGCTACAACCAAACGCTCCTCCGTCGTGGGTCTACCTCTACAACCAAGCGCTCCCCCTCATAGCCTCCAGAGGTACTTCTTCTGTTGAGTACCGCAGGTCTACCGCTACAACCATGTGCTCCTATGCCGTGGGCCTGCCACTACAACCAAGCGCTTCCCACTGGGCTATCCGTAACACACCGAGTTGTTCGATCAGCAGTCGTCAAGTCTCAACCGGCTCTAGGGTTTCCACACATAGCAAGCTCGTTCCAGGAGGGTCCACTCCATGAGCCAAGAGGTCGATGCATCAACTAACATGTAGTCCGGAGTTGATGTATCTCAAAAAGTACCATAGTGGTCACTACCGAACCCATAGAGGATTCCCGTACTGTCTTCATTGTTGTCGCAGACGCAACCAACTCTAGGGTTCCCGCACACAGCAAGCTCGTTCGGGAGGGTCCGCTCCACGAGCTGAGGGGCTGATACATCAACTGACATATAGTCCGGAGTTGATGTATCCAAAAGTTCCGTATCGTAAATAGGAACTCAACGTCACAGACGGCGCGTCAATCGGACGCCCGGTCTGAGAGTTATTGGCGTTTTCGTCCCAGGGGCCCTGTTGGTTTTTAAGTTAAAACCAACCCGACCGTATTCCTCATGCGTCCAAACCTCGAGCGGAGTAAGCCCAATGATCCGAATCACTTAGAGGAATCCTGAAAAGTTGATGGTACGTCAATCGGACGTCCGGAGCTCAAGTTATGAGTGTTTCCGCTCTGAGGGCCCGGTTGGTTTCGTGTACGAACCAACCCGGCCGAACCCAAAGTACTCCGAAACCTTGGGTGCAATATACCGAAACAACCGTCTCGACCCAAGGATCACATCTCTGCTGACGGTGTGTCGATCGGAGGTTTGTATCCCATGATATGGTCAAAAGACCGAAAGAGGTCCGAAAACGGGGGGTCTGGGCCCGGACCGAACCGGCCCAACCCCCTAGGTCGGCCCGAAACGGGCGACCCGACCCGAGTCAGGGTCAGACCAGGCCGGCGCGGCCCGGACCGGCCTAGATGGCCCTACCTGGCCTGGGCGCGACCCGGTCGCCAGGCGGCTCGGCCGGAACGGCCGAGCGGTGCGTAAGGGGGGCGCCACACCCTGGAATGATTCGCGGCCCCGCGTGGGGGGCCGCCTCTCGCCAACGGACGCGGCTGGGTTGCTGCGTCCCTGCTTCGCCAGTCCCGCGCGGTCGCGGGACTACCGGGCCGCGCCCGCGACTTCAGTCGCGGCGGCTCTTCCTGGCGGCCCGCCGGGCGCCGCCGCCTCCTGCCGCCAGCGCCCCCTGGCCTGCGGGTTGCTCCGCGGACCACCGGACGAGTTCCGGTGGTCGGAATTGCGCACCGTCTTCTCCAAAGGCCCTCCCAGGGTCTTCCCTTCACTGCGAGGACCTGACATTGCCCGTGCGGCTTGTTTTGTCTTCATCCACCATTTCGCACACCAAGAACGAAAGGGCGGTGGGTTCGGACTTGTTCGTTGGTCCGTACCCACCGCCTTAGCGGTTTTAAAAGTCTCACAACAATCATTTTAACAAACCACGGATATAATCACATGGATTAAAATGAACAAAATCCCCTACCTTAACGTTGTCTTCGAACGTGAGTTCGTCGCAGAATTAACCGTCGTGGAAGAAGAGGATCGTCGCGTCACGGATGGGGCATCACTGTCGTCACGGTACACGGCGTTGCACAGTCAAACTCAATCGGTTGATGATAAAAGATTGTCGTGGGGAAGTAACGTCGCGGAAGAAGCATCACGGTAGGAAGATCATCAGCGTCTCGTTGTCGATCTCCGAGGGTTCGGCGTTCTTCGTCACCCTTCATCGGAGGCCAGCGTTCTTCACGTTCTTCGCGTTCTTCGCATTCATCGCGTTCTTCGCGACGGGGGATGAAGATCTTCAAGTTTTAGAGTTTCTCCAATCATCTCATCAAGCCACCCTCAAGAAACCTAATGTTGTTCTTATTTAATTTCCATGCCAGCAATTTGAAATTCAATGTTATGAAATGAACAATTAATTCGATGAATTAATGGTAACGACATAACTGCCCAATTAAATGGGTTGTTTATTAACCAGAAAAACGCATGGTTGACTTTCATTAAAGAGGGGGTTTGAGGGTGCGTTTATTAGGACAGAAGAAACGGTGGGGCTCGTGCGGGCCCCACCTCACAAATATCCTACCAAGTGGGTAGGATATCGTGGGTCCCACCTTATCCGCTTAAACTGGCTTAAGTGGCTTTAAGTGGCATTAAGTGAAATAAAATAATGTGTCACACCACTTTTATTTAATTTCATAACATAACCACAAAAATTAAAGAAACCACACCCAAGAAAACAAAACTCCGGAAAAGGCGTTTCTAAGAAAATATCGGCGCTACGATTCCATCGGTGCCCTCAGAATTCGATTCCGAGCACCGATTCAAAAGTTAGAAAAACCAGCTCGTTCGTTCACTGAAAGAACCTGAGCCAAACTTTGGAAAAATATTCCGGGCACACCGGGCCTCGGAATCAGGTGCCGTCAGAAACTGCGTTCTTGTAAAATTTCAAAGAAAATTAAGAAAAAAATTTCCTTGAATTTTATGGGTCTTTACATCACTCCCACCTCAGGGCTTTACGTCCCCACAAAGATACATCATAAACTAGGGAAACAAAAGTGGGTACTGAGCATGCATCTGAGCCTCCCGCTCCCAAGTGCTCTCCTGTAGGTTCTCGTGCTGCCATTTGATGTGCACTAGAGGAATTGACCATCCACGTAGGACCCGCTCCTGTTGATCCTCAATCTCCACTGGGACCTCTGCAAAAGTCGCCTCATCATCAACGTCCATCTCCCCATGGTCAATGATATGAATCGGGTCGTGCTTATATCTCCCCAGTTGAGATACATGGAAGTCGTCGTGCACCTGGGGCAACTGAGGTGGGTGGGTCAAGCGGTAAACCACCTCGCCTACCCTGCTGAGGACCTAGAATGGTCCGTTGAACCTCATAGATAACTTGTCCCCTCAGCCACATCTCTGTAACTCACGTCGAGGTGAGACTCATAGGGAAACGTGGTCACCAACCTCGAACTCTAGTGGTCTCCGCCTCCTGTCAGCACAAGACTTTTTCCGGCTCTGAGCTGTCCTCATCCTCTCTTGGATGACTTGGACAAATCTGGACCTACAAGAGCTGCTGAGATTTCTTCTTTGCCGAGAAGAGAAATCTGGTCTCATCCCCTGGATGAACCACATTTTTCACCTAATACAGTCAATCCTGTCATGGATGATACTAACCCATACCGAGGATGATGTTGTAAGGCCTCGACGGTACTACCAAGAGATCCAACCGTTACTCTCACCTCCAAGGGTTGAGTCACACTGTCGGCATCAGTGTGTGGTCACTGGGTCTCCTCCAGTAGGTATCTCAATGTGAGGGTCAAGTCAACGGTTTTTAAACTAGAACCTCTTAGAAACAACATAAATAGAGGACAGGAAGGTAAACGCCAAAATAACGGTGTAATTTTATTACTACAACTCAATGTAAAAAGATACAAAGCAACAACAAACAAACATCAACAGAGCTGGAAGCAACATGAACAAAAGTCTCCAGTTCTGGAGCTTGTCCCGCTCCTGTCCATTTCCTCCCGGAGCTCCATGATCGTAGGCCTCAGCTGCTTGCAGTTGAGATCTCCCACTTCCACCTGTTCCCTGCGGTCGGGGTGGACCTCTTAGTGGTGGTGGTGGCAACACCTTGAAGGGTCTTCTACCTCCAGCTGCAGGGCCAGCTCCCCTGCCACGGTCCCCTGCTCCATGCGGTCCACCTCGATCGAACCTCTGCCTCTACTTGAGAGGTCCATCGTTCATCTTCTGGTCATCTTTATGGTGGGTCGGACAGTCACGAGCCATGTGACCAACCCCGCCGCATGAGTAACACTGCACGCGCATGGTAAGTTGTTCTCCACCCCGGGTGCCTCGCACAAACGATCTTATGTCATGCAGTCAACCACCTATAGGTCTAGTCCTCTTGGACCTCTGCATCATCTGTCTACTTCCTACTGCAGAAGACTCTACCGCATGCCGGCTAGTGGTGGGTCCTACTGCTGGAAACTGCTCAGCAAGGAAACTCTCCACTAAGAGGGCTCGCTCCAACACCCCTGTCTGTGTCGGAATGCTGTGAGAAATAACTGAAGCTCTGATCTCTCGCCTGAGCCACTACTCGAAAGTTCGGGCCCTGAAGAATGGGTCTCGTACCATGTCCGTCGAATAGCGTGAGAGATCGGTAAAAATCACCGCATACTGGGCTACTTTCATGCTGCCCTGCCGCAGCTGTAGCAGCTCCTGGATGCGCACCGCTCAGATGGTGGATGGGATAAACTCTGAGCGAAAAAGGCTCTCAAAGTCCGTCTAAAGGAGAGATGCCTCATCCTGCACCTAGAGCATCAAGATCCACCATCGTCCCACTTACGCGTACATTAGGCTCGCTGCGAGGATCACCATGAAGTCTATTGGTGCCCTCACTAACCAGGAAACTCGTAAAACTGCCTCCAGCCAATCCTCAGCGGCCTGGGGGTCCGTCTCCCCGCAGAACCTGGGCGGTCACTGGCACTGGAACTCGTGCAGTGCACTAAGGTGATGTGCATTGTCAGCAGATGGGGCTGGAAGCATCGGTGGCTCGGTGGGTAAAGTTATCGCCAGTACCTCTGCGGTCAAAGGGCCCTGTACCGAGGCCTCATCACTCGGTGGGCTGTCGTCATGCACAACTCTCAGAACCCTAGCTGGATGCCGTCGTGGGGCCATCCTGAAAAGATATAGGTGCACCACAGTCAAAACAGTATACCTGGTGAGCTGACAAAAAGTAATCACAAAGAAAACCTGAAACACACATGCAATCAATGTTTCTGTGCATTAAGTCAGAAATCAGATGTCATGGTCCTGGTGTACGGATACATCGGACACCACACCAACACTGGACTCCCTGGACTAATAACCACACCCAATACGCTTAACACTATTGCTTCACATAGAAAAAAAAATATCAGATTCCAAAGTTTTGTGGTATAACCGAAGTCCTCTGATACCAATTTGTCATGACCCATCCTCAGGGCCCGTATTGTGACTACCCCAAGCTCACCTTCCATAGGCCAGGGGATGGCTACTAGCACCAAGGCATAATTCCTGGTAAAAAGGGAAGGCATTGCCTTTTTAAAGTAAACAAACACCACAGAGCAAGAAAGTAGTAGAAGTAAACACTAAGTAAAAACTGAGAACAACAGTAAGTGGGCCAGTATACAAACACAAACTGAAAGTAAAGTACAACTGGATAGGGAAAACAACAACTGAAAAGTAAAGCCGCATCGTCAAGCCGTCCACTGGAAGTCCCACCTGAATGGTGGGTACAGGTAGCCTTCACTGCTCCTCGGGTCCATCCGACCGCTCCGAGTACGTCCCACCCAGTGGTCTACCTACAGGTACCGTCCTGCTCCGCAATCCTCAACCACGATCAGTGTTTTCCGTCGTCTGCAACCAACACAACATAGTGTGGGCATAGCCCGTGCAGGGGTGAGTATAAGGTACTCAGTAGGGACCCGAGACCCCCGAGGGTCTCCCAGAATCCGCAAAGGATAACCCACAAAGGAAAGATACAATCACTAAGTAACATCTGACACTGCTTAGGAATATTCCCATACATATACCTAAGTCATCAATTTCAGCTCGCTCCAATCTCCGAGCCCAAGTACAACCCATTCCACACAGGAATGAAAAATGTAAATCCACACAGGATAGCTCAACACAATCCACATAGTAAAGAAAAAAAGGATTCATCTCACATAGGTATACTACTTCGTAAGACGATAGAGATGATCAGATGTACCCACTGATTCATCTAAGTCATCGAACCCACAAAGGATCGGTAGGTAATAACCCCCGCAATGACCCACACAGGATCAATCATGAAGTTGAAACCATATCTATTGAGAAAATCCTTCTCTATTAAGTACAGTGGGTATGCCGCTACAACCAAGCGCTTCCCTCTAACCTTGGACTGTTGTAGTACACCACCTATCGAGTACTGTGGGCATGCTGCTACAACCAAGCGCTTACCACCATGGGTCTGCCACTACAACCAATCGCTCCCCCTCATAGCCTCTAGAGGTACTCCTTTTGTTGAGTACCACGGGTCTGCTGCTACAACCAAGCGCTCCTCTGCTGTGGGTCTGCTGCTACAACCAAGCGCTCCCCCGTGCTGCTACAACCAAGTGCTCTTCCATCGTAGGTCTGCTGCTACAACCAAGCACTCCTCCGTCGTGGGTCTGATTCTACAACCAAGCGCTCCCCCTCATAGCCTCCAGAG
This sequence comes from Viscum album, assembly GCA_963277665.1. Lineage (NCBI taxonomy): Eukaryota > Viridiplantae > Streptophyta > Magnoliopsida > Santalales > Viscaceae > Viscum > Viscum album. Next base: position 1,554,175,846 of record OY728156.1, read on the forward strand.
GTACTCCTTCTATTGAGTACCGCGGGTCTGCCGCTACAACAAAGCACTCCTCCACCGTGGGCCTGCTGCTACAACCAAGCGCTTCCCACCGGGCTATCTGTTACACACCGAGTCGTTCGATCAGTAGTCGTTAAGTCTCAACCGGATCTAGGGTTTCCGCACACATCAATCTTGTTTCCGGAGGGTCCACTCCACGAGCCAAGAGGTTGATGCATCAACTGAAATGTATTACAGAGGTGATGTATCCCAAAAAGTACCGTAGTGGTCACTACTGAACCCAGGGAGGATTCCCATACTGTCTTCATTGTCGTCGCAGACGCAGCCAACTCTAGGGTTCCCGCACACAACAAGCTCGTTCGAGAGGGTCCGCTCCACGAGCTGAGGGGCTGATACATAAACTGGAACATATGCCAGAGTTGATGTATTCAAATGTTCTGTATCATCAACAGGAACTCAACGTCACAGACGGCGCGTCAATCGGACGCCCGGTTGAGAGTTATTGGTTTTTTCGTCCCAGGGGCCTGATTATTTTTTAAGTCAAAATTAACCCGACCATACTCCACCTGCGTCCAAACCTAGGGTGGAGTAAGCTAAAAGATCCTTCTCACTAAGAGGAATCCAGCAATGTCGACAGTACGTCAATCGGATGTCCGGAGCTCAAGTTATGAGCGTTTCCGCTCCGAGGGCCCGGTTGGTTTCGTGTACGAACCAACCCAGCCAAACCCAAAGTACTATGAATCCTTGACTGCGATATACCAAAATGACAGTCTCGATTCAAGGATAACATCGCTGCTGACGGTGCGTCGATCGGAGGTCCGTAGCCCATGATATGGGAAAAGACCGAAAGAGGTCCGAAAACAGGGGGTCTGGGCCCTGACCGACCCGGCCCAACCCCCCCTGGGTCGACCCGACCCCGGTCCGGGTCCGACCCAGCTGGCGCGGCCCAGCCCGGCCTGAGCGCGAACCAGTCACCGGGCGTCTCGGCCGTAACGGCCGAGCATTGCCCAAGGGGGGCACCACTCCCTTGAATGATCTGCGACCCCGCGTGGGGGGCCGCCTCTCGCCAACGGACATGACCGGGTTGCCGCGTCCCACCTTCGCCAGTCCTGCGCGGTCCCGTGACTCCCATCCCGCCACCACGGATTCAGCCATGGCGGTTCTTCCCTGCGGCGCGCCGGGCGCTGCCGTGCCTGCGTGGCATGCCGGCGGGTTACTCCGCGGACCACCAGACGAGTTCCGGTGGTCGGAATTGCGTGTCGTCTTCGCCAAAGGCCCTCTTGAGGTCCTCCCTTAACTGTGAGGACCTCACATCCCCCGTGCGGATTTTTTTGATGTCGTCCGCCATTTCACACACCAAGAATGAAAGGGCGGTGGGTTCAGACTTGTTCGTTAGTCCGCATCCACCGTGTTAGCGGTTTTAAAAGTCTCACAACAATAATTTTAACAAACCACGGATGTAATAACGTGGATTAAAATGAACAAAAACCCCTACCTCAATGTTTTCATCGAACGTGAGTTCGTCGCGGAATTAACTGTCACCGAAGAAGAGGATCATCGCGTCGCAGAAGGGGCGTCGCTGTCGTCGCGGTACACGGCGTTGCGTAGTCAAACTCAATCGGTTGTTGATCAAAGATTGTCGCGGGGAAGGAACATCGCCGAAAAGCGTCGGGAAAGTAGGATAGTTAGTGTGGCATCGTCAATCTCCGAGGGTTCGACGTTCTTCGTCGCCCTTCATCGGAGGCCGGCGTTCTTCACGTTCTTCGCGTTCTTCGTGAAGGAGGATGAAGATCTTCAAGTTTTAGAGTTTCTCCAATCCTCTCAACAAGCCACCCTCAAGAAACCTAGTTTTGGTCTTATTTTATTCCCATGCCAACAATTTGAAATTCAAAGTTAAGAAACAAACAATTAATTCGATGAATTAATTGTAACGACTTAACGACCCAATTAAATGGGGTGTTTCTTAACCAAAAAAAATAAGGAAATTATATACCGTCTTCCACATCGCACAACCAAAAAATCATTTATGTGTGACAATGACCTACCATTAGAATGTAGTTTTTGGTTATGTATATGAATGTATCACCGCCAGAGCCCGAGACACCACTAGACTCTGACACGACCACCAATTGTCATGGTTCCATGGACTCACTACCAATGATGTGTCACAGTTCGATGGTATCACTGCTAGCTACTTTTCAACATTAAAATTACTCACCAAAATTGTTTATATTTATTTTGAATTATGTTACTATAATGCCTATTTTATCAAACAAAATTTTGAAACATATTTTTATGATTGTTCATTAACAATTACTAAATGTCAAGAAACACTTTGTCTTAGTATTGAAGTATGAAGAGAATAAGATTTAAATAACTTCAATTAATTGATACTATTTAAAGTATAATCTGAATTCCTTGTGTGAAAGAGAATTGATTTTACTGAATAGAGAAAATAAAAAACACACCCATTCTATTTTGACTGAGAACATATTTAAGAACACGAAGAAGCCCATTTGGTGTGTGCACACACCTGTTGTATGTCTTTGCACTTATGTGAAAAGGGGATCTTGTATAACAAGGATTTTATGACAATGAATTCTCATGAAGATTTTAGAAACTCAAATTATTCTATAGTTCAATATAAATTCAGTGAGTTATGATATGCATTGATTGTTAGACAGAACAATGCTATTATTTCTTATAACTTTACACGCACTGTTTGTCTACTTTCATTACATTACAAGTTGTGTGTGTAAACTCTATTTAAAAAATAGTCATTATCTCCTTATTTATACTGAAAGATAATTGATATCTTATCAAACAAGTTTTACCTCGGTTAACCATGTGTTTTTCTAGAGGTCTAGTTGTAACCTATTTTATCTATACCCCCACAATCACTATGGAAGAGGTCCATCTGTGGTCTTGAAAGTTATCATATTCTCATAACACCCTATCAAGGTTGTAGATCAATGTTTATTTTTATATTAACTTAACAGAAATAGGGGATTTTCAATGGGATTGGACTAATTTTTAGTTTAATACTGAACATCTTGTATTCAATTCCGAAATGTGTTTTTTTATATATTTGACCTCTAACACTAATTTTTTTAAAACTGTAAACAAAACCACTAATTCAATAGTTAAGATTAATTTGTTATTGGATTATATTTCAATTTATAAAATTTATTTCATTAGATAGATAAGTATTATATTTTTTAACCAAGGCCAAATAAATCATTGAGAAGTATTTTAAAAGGTAAAGATTAATATTGATGTACTGTTTTGTTTAATGATGTCATATTTGAAGATAATTGTGGGATTTCATTTAAACGTGTTTTAAAAGAAATATATATTGGGTACACAATTAACCCCATATTTTCACACTCAATCTAATCAAAATTTGGTACTAGAGGTTTTGATTTGTTATCAATTTTATTCAAAACTATTTTAAATGTGATTTTTTATTGATCATTAAACACCATAAATTTTTGTTAGTTATAAATTTACCTATTTAAATGATAATATACATGAAGGGACTAATACCAACACAACACTTTTTTTAATGGAAATAATTATGGTAATTGGATGATCAAAAAGAAAATTAATTTTTAATGTATAGTTTTTCAGATTTGGTCTACTATTGAGGATGAATACAAGTTATGTAAAACTCTTAGAAAATTAATGTAATATGAAACTAAGATATATTTTAATAAAAATTATAATGCTATGAAATCCATTTATTGTTCCTTAGGCGATGAATAATTCACATTAATTTCTTCTAGTAAAACACCTTTTGAAATATGAGATACAATTATTCTATCAAATGAAGGAACGAAAAATTTTAAAAAGTTAATCTTGAATACATATTCTACAAACAATGTTATTTTTATGATGAAGAATGTTGAATTAATTTTTGATATGTTTCTCATGTTCAACTAAATTATAAACACCATGATATCCCTTGGAAATAAATTCTATGATATGGACCGGATTATGAGCCTGCTTAGATGACTTCTTTAAAGATAGTGTGACTTCTGTGTAAATCAAATAATCCTAAGGTACTAGAAAAAACATAGTTAAGGTTTTAATTAGAAAACAGTTTATATAGGAAGAAGAAATGAATTTCAAAAAGGAAGAGGATGATGAACAAAAAATAAATTTAATAGCTTTCATGTATAGTGAATATAAACAATGGTAGAAAGAAAATGTTCAAACTGAATGTTATGTTGATGATGAATCACCACCAGATTGTGATAAGGAAATGGCCTCACTAGGATGAATATTTACGACATTTTATGAAATTTTGAAAATTTTCAGGAATCCTAGTTATACAGAAATTCCAGATAATGATGGTAACTGTAAGAGAGATTTGAAAAATTGTGAAAATACAAATGAGATATCCTATTATGATTGCATGAATGAAGGGAATGTAAAGGAAGAGTTACCAAAAACTAAATACAAAATTAAATTTGAGGATTAGGATAGAATGTTAATGAATTTCATGAAATGTTTTTTGATATCCTCTATGTAAATATCTAATAACTATGAATCTACTCTTGAGGAGAAACCTTTCCAATACAATATGGAATTTATGAAAAAAGTCTCTGAGGTAATAGATGTATCTACTATCATACATGCTCTAAAAATGACAACTCTAAAAATTAACACATAAATGATGACATATATAAAGTATAAATATTTGAATAATACATAATTCATGAGGACTCTTTCTATGAACATAGAGGCAAATATTAGGTCCCGAGGCAACTACATGTTCAATCTTATAGTTTTTAATCTTTCTTAGAATAGAGAAAGATAAAAATTCTATAGTTTATTAGAGGATAATACAGAACATAAATTTTCTAATGAAACACTGAAGAAGGATTTTGAAAATTAAAATAATGGAAGACTAAAAATCACACAAATTCTAGATAAAAACATTTCCAAAGTTTTGTTATAGGTATCTATTATCAACCTTGAAAAATTATAATTATAAAGGGATCATTTTTACCAAAATATAATTTTGAATCTTCTACATCCAATTATTTTTCAAGAGGGGGAAATAATTTATTTAAAAAATCTTATAGTCTATATATAATAGTCCTATTAAAAAATGTGGGTTCTTGATTACCTGATTATTAACAACTCTTGACACAAGAAAATTTTGATACCAAAATAATTTATTGTATAAATTTTTTTATAGTAAAACTTAATGAAGACCTCTTGTAAATGTATACAGGAATTAAACAACTAATTTTAATGGAATATGATAGGAAAGTAAAAAATATTCAATATCCTAACAAATTTTCATGGTGTTCATGTCACCTTTAGGGATAATGATAAATGGAAAATAAGCATCCTTGGTTTTATTTATAACACCAATTCTACTTTAATTTATATATTATTTTTTGTTTATTGGTTGAAGTTTAACTTTCATTGAAACTCATAGTTTTTTAATATAAATTTTATGTTAAATTTGATAATACTGCATTAATGTTTCTAATACCATGGATTCATAAGTTATTTATATCTTTAAGGGATAAAATTGTTTATGTTTTAGATCATACTTTTTTGTTTTCTCAGAATATTTCTGGCTTGAGTGCCTTTCACAATGTATCATATCTTTGGAATAATAAACCAAGACATTGTAATATTCACTCACATAGGATTCTTACTTGAAATAGTTTATTCAAGGACATACCCAAACATGAGTTCTCAAAATAGAAATTTTGTACCCTCCTACAAAAATTTAAATAACACAATATTTATTTTAAATAAAAAAATTAGTTACAAATTCTAAACAACTTAATATTGATTTATTTAGATCTTCCAGAATTCCATGTCTAAATGAGATGAAATGTGATTATGTACTAGTATGTGAATTTTCAATGTATACATGGCTATTATTTTTTACTCATAATAGTGAACTATATTCTTATTTCACCAAATATTCTAGATCAGTAGAAAAATTATGTAAACATAGAATAAAGACCCTATAAAGAGACTGTGTCCATGATTTTGAAAATCAAGGCATTGAATATTTTTTCTCAAAAAATGAATATAGTCATAACTTCTCTACACCTAGGACCCCTAAGAAGAACTGTGTTATGTAAATAAGCAATATAACACCTCATGAAATTGCAAGTTCTATTCTAAAAAATTATGAAATTCCAATCTAATTTGGTGAATAGGTTGTATGTAACTCATATAACATGATAAATTGAGTTTTTAATATACATGTCTTGATGATGATACCTAATTAGAGTTTGAATAGTAAGAATAATAAGATTAATTACATGATAATTTTTAGTTTCAAAGTATTTATTCTTAACACTAAGGAAAATCTAGTGAAAACTACCTCCAAATGCCATGAAAATATTTTCCAAGGTTATTGAACCTCCAATAAATCCTATAGAGTTTTTAATAAAATATCCAAGAATATGGAAGACTTTATGCTTTTCAAATTTGATGAGATATATCCACATGATACTAAGAACTATTTTGATATCCTTGAGTATGATTTTTCTACCTTGAATTTTTAATTCAAAACCTTATGATTCAGCTAGAATATAAGGAAAAAAATCATCCAGTTCTGATGAACATCTAGATCTTAAACATGAATAATTAGAGAATTTTAAGGTGACCAACGCCACTTTTTTTAAAGGTGTTAAGACACTGACATACCATCCAATATATTCTATAGTTTTAGACCTATATAAAGGTACATAGATGATATATTCTCTGAGGAATTAGTTTGAACATCAAACATTCTTGTCACAACATAAACCAAATAAAACCAATAATGTCATTAATTATGAATTATTGGTAATGTTTATAAAATAATAACTAAATTAATTTAATGAAAAAATTATGGGATGTTGTGGATAGACCAACAGATATATTAATTATAGTATGTAAATAGATGTTTAGAAATAATGTTGATGAATCATGCATGATAGTGTGAAATATGGCTAAACTTCTTGTAAAAGGGCATAGTGAATAAGAAGGAATAGACTCTGAGGAGACTGTTTCACCAATATCCATACATTTATACATTTTAATACCATGAGCCTATGAATCCAATCAAGAATAAAATCATTAAAAAATGGTTTTCCAGAGTGCATTCTTATATTTGGATATCCATGAAACTCCTCATGAATGATTCCAAATTAAATTGAATTGAGTTTAATTCTTGAACTCATATTCGTTCTGGGATATCATAATATTTAGTATAATGAAAGGATCATTTTAAATCCATATATGAAACAACCCAATATTTTTTGAGGAATATTCCTTTTATTTTCCTTGATTTCATGTATTGAACGCTACACCATGATTATATTTAGTTATACACAACACCATATTATCCTATAGTATACGTAAACACTATTCATGGCTTGTGTTTCACACTAAAGTGACCTTCCTCAATAACTTTTGTTGTACACAATACTATGTTTCATTAAAAAACGATATGTTGTAATAGTATTATTATGAACTATCCAGTATTAATAGTATTAACCAATTTTTTAATTTTATAATATTATAATTCATCTCACACATATTCTAGAACATGGTAGGAAAACAAAATAATTTTTTTGGGTAAAATGAGTATTTTAAAAAAAATGAAGTTTTGCCGCCTTTTGATGGCTCAGTCACATTAAATCTAGTGTTTGACACAGTTATAAGTTCAACTTGACAAAATAATATTATCCATTTTAATAAGTTTATAAAAATCAACTTTGGATAAATTTCTAATATTTTTTTAATAACTTTCATATTTTGATTAATAGTAAAAATACGAAAACTTTTAATTAAAAACAATTCTTAATCAAGATAATTTATATGGCTAAATTATAATATTGAATGGTTTTAAAGTATAAATAGAATATGTTTTACCATTTAATATAATGTATGTCATTATCATTAAATTTACATTGAATTCATAGGTAAAATAATTTCAATCTTCGACAATGTTTTATCTTTTAAAAATGGTTTTCTCAATAGTGAGATTAATTTTGAATTGAATACTGCAACTTATATGTTTTGAATTTAGAAAAATGGATTCTATATTTGGAATAAGTAGGTAAAATTTTTGTTAATAGGCTATTTTTTATTTTTCGACATTATGAATAGTAACTATGGTAATTTTTATTTACTACAGTTAAAGATAAATCTGGTAATTGAGGGTAAAAATAATACTATAAAATTACCCTAACACATAAAAAATAACTATTAGATAAATAAAAGTAGACCCATATCACCTAAGGGTCATAATAGATTCATTTCACGGACTATTGACCATGAAAATGTTGTAATTATTATTAAAACCAAAGAAAGTGGCAACATGTCACTCTCTTATATATTATAAGTGTAATAATTTTAATTTAGTGATAAGAATCATCACACTTAAAAAATAAATAGTCACCAGAAATCAAATAATATTATCTACATCATGTGATTTTATTTATAATTTTTCGGGATTAAATAATATTCATTAATGTTGACACAATAGTGATGCAAAAATTGTTTATTTAGTGAAAAATCAATAATACAGTTTTTATTAAACTAATAGTGACCATAAAAGGCACAGAAACCAGACCAAAACATATCTGTCGTGTATATTTAAACCATAATCATCCAATGGTATAATTTTATACCATTTTGATCTTTATAAAATAGATTATGACACTTATATTAAATTATTTTAAATAGTGTCAAAGTTGTCACCTTCAAAATTAAATAAATATAACAATTTAAATGTTGTAATTTTAAGATGTTAAATTCTAGTAATAGTATTATTATGGAATATATTAGATTTATCTTCATAATAGTATTTGAATTTGAAATTTATGTTACATATAAGTATATTAAATAATTATACAAAAATGTTGTAGTAATTATTTTATTAAAAAAAATCATAAATATGGTTTTAATCATATTAAAATAAATATTATATGAACTAATTAATATGATAAATGAATTTTATAGGTAAATATTACATGTTATTAATATATTATATATTTTTTTCGAACATAAATTATGTGTGTTGTTTATTTAAGTTCAAATAATTGAATAGTGTCAAAATTGACATAGTTGTTATTTTATAAAAATACATTTTATTAAATTGATTAAAAATCACAAAATTATTTAAAATATATAAATTGAAAAGTATATGGTATAAAATTTAATAATTTATCAAATTATGTGAAATTAACAACACCTAATTAATTATTTAAAATGATTTAAAATTTAGAATATTATTACCACAAATAAAATGAAATAGATTAAATAAGGATAAAACAAGTTGATAAGTTTTAAAATAAAATTCCCATCATGTATAAATTTTATTGGATGATGATATTACAACCCTATATCATCTCATATTTGGATTTGAGTAATTTATGAAGTTTTAATGTGGTGTTTGGGTTTATTAAAAATTAATATCTTAGAGGTTTCCAAAAGTGCCCCTCTCCTATCTTAAAAAAGGGCACCTCCTCCCTCTCCACTTCCAAACATTATTATCACTAAAATAAGTCAAAAACCTGCCCATTTACTTTATACACTTCTCTATAAACATACTGGAGGTCTCGGTATTCTTCAAAGACCCACTTTAGTGTCATAAGAGGAGGTTTAGAAGAGGTTCGTCAAAAAAAATGTTAATATACTTTACCGATTCATTCAATTTATTTTTCTTCTACTTTGTTTTATTTATTTGTTTCATTATAAAGTAATAAAATCAGTATCAATCAGATACTGGTATGTTATTATAAATATTTAACATCTCTATTTCACATTCTATCCATCCTACGGAAAACAAAATCACCATGCGCGCGTACGTGCGAAATACAATCTCCACGCCATGGTGTAATCTGTTTTCGACCAACACCTAACTTGGATGTGTATAATGTTTTAAATAAAAAATATATATTATTATCATAACATCTTATTGATTCTGAGATATTATATCATCCAGTCCAATTCCATTCAATAATTATGAGAATGATATCATCGCTCGTGTGTACGTACGAATTATCGTCTCCACAATGCGATGAGATTCATTCTCCATGTTAACCATTCAAGAATGATTATAAAGTATATTTAATAAATAATCATGAATGATATTAAATAATAATGATACAGTATTTATGTACATATATGTTTCATTTAATTAATTCCATTCAATTCAATAGGGAAACGAAAACAACGTTCATGCGTACGTACGACCTACCGTCTCTTTGAATGATGTGTTTCATTCCATTTATTAATCTGTCAAATATATTTATATAATGAATATATATTATATATAAATAATGTTTTACATTAAGGAATTAAGTAAATCATGATATATGTAATAATATCAAGAACAAAAAATCCAAACACGTACAATTAATTAAACGATTTTACACAAAGCGTTGCTTTCACATGGAATTGACAAAAGAATGGGTAATATAATGTCAAAAGTGAATCATATATGATATCATAAATGTTATTACGGTTCTTTTACATGTTAATAATATGTTAAAACCCACTATACAGGATTTTCTAACTCATCTGAATGAAATTGGACCTAATGTTAGGGATAATTTTGCAATCTCCTTTTTATCCGAGATTGCTTATACGTAAGTATTTACTAGGGTTATATTATTCATCCATGTCCATAAAAATGTTTTTCATAAAGTGTTTAATATTCACCCATGTATGTTTAAATTCATTTTTACCCCTCTTTGACTTTTATTTTGTGTTATGGAAGGAATATTTGTCTTATTTTCCATACATGGTAATTTTTGACTTTTCCATTAAAAGTACAAGGATAATGTTTTTTTAACATAAATAGCATGAAGAGATTTTTATGGTTTCATAATGCTTTATTTCCATGATTCTTCCTCTACAAGATTTCATGATTATGTTCAAAGAAATTATTTTCTTTTAAAATTGCACGTCATTTTGAGAGAATAAAATGATTTCGAAGAAGAAAATATATTTTCCTCAAGAATTCATTTCAAGTGTTTTATCCAAAATATTTTCCATATATGATGTTATTATTTCATATGGATATGCTTCATGTATAATTTACCTATTATTTACATCATTTAATTTTTTTATGATAAAATTAAATCCATTTTTTATGGATTATGTTATGATGGGATGATCTATATGAAACCCATTTTATTCATTGGGTGATGATGAATGATTGATGTGTATTTTGTGGCACACGAAAGAATGATTTCATTATAAGATGGGTGGGAACTATATATCCCTAAAATGCATTGGGTAATTATTTATATGTCATGAGATAGACATAGATGGAAGGGAAAGTGAATCCAATTCAGTAATATAGGGCTAGAACGACATGTAAACCTGGTTCTGTAAAGGACTTTATCCACTATGATGGTCTTGGAAACAATGCATTGTCTACTATGGAAATCATAACATGTGCATAATAGTTTTCCACAATTACATGTTTTATTACCATGCTATTTTATCTTAATTACTGTTTCTTTATGATGTATTCCTTATGTACTACTAATATTTTTGTCATGTTCAGGTTTTTACATTTAAATGTTAATGGATTGTCTTATGTTCCCCATGTTTACCCTTACTGAGAATTTGAGCTCACCCTTTTTATGTTTTATTTTCCCCAGGATATAAAGAAAGGTTTTAGGTAATAAAAAAAGGGTAAGATCTTTATGGGAGATGTTGATGATCTTTCACCATGATTAGAAGATTATGTTCTGAGTTTCCAAAGACACTAAACTAATACGGTTTTGGATCTCTACAGTTGGTAATAGAGTGAATGATTAGTTATCCTTTGGAATATAGGATGCAAAAATAGATCCCTATATATATTTCTAAGGTATGTCTAGTGATTTCCCTAAGTTGTAGTATAACTATAGGTTACAGTCCTAGAATTATGTTAACGAACATGAAAAACCCTGGGTAAACATAAGGTGTCATTGTATAAAAAATGTTTGATAAGATATACTTTTTATGATTATGTGGTTCCTTATTATTTTAACTATTTTTTACACCATTGGTTTTCATTTTAGTCAATGGAGGGCACTACATGGAAATGGGTTAACATTGAATCTGATAGAAAAATTGGTGACTATGAGCAGCGAAGTTGTGTAATGCCTGTAGAGAATGATATTGTGATTATTCTGAATCAGTCATCACTATATATGATTAATAAGGTGAAATTTACTGTTATTCCTAAGTCATCAAATAAGAGGAAGTTGGACTTTTATTCTTGTTCTCATGGAGAGGAACATAGAGGAAGGAAGATGAAGCTTTCTGCATATCAAAAAGAAGGTAAGAAGAAACATGTGGAATACCTCAATTAGAGGGGAAGACGTTATCTATGTGTGGAATAGGGCCATAAAGTGACATACTATTATGGAGTTCAATGTCTTATCTATGGATAACATGGGAATTACCTATCTAAATTCCCTGACCTAATAGGTTACTTCTAAATTGAAAAAGGACCTATTCCATGTCAATCATTGAAGAGGGTGGATTGAAGGTTTTATGTATTGGAAATCAAGAATAATGTTGTTGGTATACTTTTATGGTATATTATAAAATATATGTATTGGTTAATTGTGGTTTTCAATAAGAATATGGTACCGGTAACCAAGAAACGTGATTGAAATATTTCTGGAAATAAGATTATATGAGAATAATGAAGGGATAAGAAGAAAATAATATGTTTGATAATATTAATGATATCATGACTTGTATAAGGAAAAAGTAATATCATGGTTTGAATATATTTAATTTTTGGGATTTTGGAATGTGGAAAGAGTTTACTTTTGACAGAATTCATCTTTTCAGTATGGTTCTATGGTAACTCATGTTTTAAGAGAACACATTATTAAGGTATTAACATGTTTGGAATGTGACCAACAAGATATATCTTATGATGTATGGGGAATAAATGATGGTATTTACATGATTGGTAGATGAACTCGCTAGTAATCATTTACTTTATACTATGAGGTTGGACAAAAGAATTTTGGATAAGACTAAAGATTGGAGTGGAGTATGTTAGACATCAGATAGTATTTTTTAAGGATATAACTTTTTTATTATTTATGAAATGTTATAATAGTATAGATTAAGAAAAAAGATAACCAATAGGATGTGTGACAACCTGTCACGTTGGACAAGGTTGCGGGAATCAAACCCACAATTGAAGTGCGATAGGCCTTTATTATCTATAACTGGCCTACATGATGACCCTGGTTTGTAGAAAATTGTTTTATTTTATTAATTTTTATGATATATGAAGTATAAGTCTATTTTTGAGCCATATACGATTAATATAACCATATATGGACTCATGTATATTTAATAACGTTTGGTAACCCTTTGTTTGAGACAGATGGAATGGCCTATCATTCTATCACATGATCTGCTAACACATCACGATTAACAAATTCAACTTCATTTATTTAATATATGAAGTGGAAATTGTTCGAGGAACAACCAATGTTGAGATTTTACCAAAATCAAGTATGTATTTCTCCTTATGATAAAATTAATCAATTTTAGGGAAATGATCTTGAAAACCCAAAATTGTGTCCTAGTACTCTCATATCCGATGAATGAAATGATACATTATATCAACACAAATTTATGGATTTTTAATTGTTGTCTTTTTCATAGCCATGTTCTGTACCACTCTCCATCAGAACGTGAAGGTTATATTTCTCTTCCATATCCTTGTTTTCACCTATGTTATCCAATGTGGAAACCCAGTGATGAATTACTTTGGGTATCCGTTATGTTTCGAAGGTTCATTTTTTAAAATGATGTTTTAGTATTCCATTATATGATTTGGGTTTCTATGAAAGAAACATTCAAGTAGTAAATGATTTATATCCCCAATGAATTTCGAGGGCGAAATTCATTTTAAGGCGGGTAGAATTTAACACCTCGTGATTTTATGAGGAATATTCCTTTTATTTTCTTTGATGTCTTGTGTTGTACACAGCACCAATATTAAATTTGACTATATGCAACTCCGTATTATCTTGTAGTATACGTAAACACTATTTCTGGCTTCTATTGCACGCAAAAGTGACCTTCCTCAATAGCATGTGTTGTAGTCAATACTGAGTTTCACTAAACAATGATATATTATTATAATATTATTATGAACTAGCTATTATGAATATTATTAAGCATATTTTTAATATTATAACATTATAATTCATCTCATACATATTCTAGAACATGGTATGGGAACAAAATAAATTTTTTCTGGTAACAAAAGTATTTTAAAAAAAATGCAAGTTTGCATCTTTTTGATGAGGCAACCACTTTAAATCTAGTTTTTGACATAGTTATAAGTTAAATTGGACAAAATAAACTTATTCATTGAAATAAGGATATAAAAATTTACTTTGGGTAATTATTTAAAATTTTTCTAATAACATTCATAAATTATTAAAAGATTATATTTTTTCAATTTAATAAGTTATGTCATGATCATTAATTTTACATTGAATTTATAGGTAAAACATTTCAATCTTTTACAATGTTTTAACTTTTAAAACATGTTTTCTCAATAGTGGGATTAATTTTAAATTAAATACTGCAACATATATGTTTTGAATTTGGAAAAAATGGATTCTATATTTGGAATTATTAGGTCCAAATTATGTTAATAGGCTAATTTTTATTTTTAGTCATTCTGAATAGTAACTACTGTATTTTTTATTTACTAATGTTAAAGATAAATCAGGTAATTAAGGGTAAAAATAAGATTATAAAATTACCCTAACACCTGCAAAAATTCTATCTGATGAAAAAAGTAGACCCATATCACATAAGGGTCATAGTAGATTCGTTTCATGGACTTTGGACCATAAAAATGATGTAATTATTATTAAAACCAAAGAAAGTGACAAATGTCACTATCTTATATCTTATAGGTGTAATAATTTTAATTTAGTGATAAACTTCTTAATGATTAGTAAATAGTCACTAGAAATATAATAAAGTTATATACATCATGTGAATTTATTTATAATTTTAGGGATTAAATAATTATTATTAATGGTGACACAATAGTGATGTAGAAATTGTTTATTTAGTGAAAAATCAATAATACAATATTTATTAAACTAATAGTGAAGATAAAAGGCACAAAAACCTGATCAAAACTTATTTTTCGTGTATATGTAAACCATATGAATCCAATAGTCTAATATTTGACCATTTGGATCCTTATGAAAGCGATTATGACAAATATATTATTTTATTTTAAATAATGTCAATGTTTTCACCTACATAATTTAATAAATATAACAATTTAAATTTTGTTATTTTAAGATGATAAATTCGAGTAAAAATATTATTATGGAATATATTAGATTTATCTTAGTAATAGTGTTTTATTATTAATTTTTATGTAAACAATAAGTATATTAAATAATTGTACAAAAATGTTGTAGTAATTATTTTATTAATAGAAATATAAAATAAATGGTTTTAAAAATATTAAAATAAATATTATATGAACTAATTAATGTGATCCATGAATATTATAGATTAATATTACATTTTAGGAATCTATTAAATATTTTTGTTTGAACATAAATTTTGGGTGGATTTTATTTTAATTCAAATATTTGAATAGTGTCAAAATTGACACTAATTTTATTTTATAAAAATAACATATCATTAAATGGTTTTAAAATCACAAAATTATTCAAAAATTATATATGGAAATTTATATGGTCTAAAATGTCATAACTTATCCAATTATGGGAAATTCACAATACATAGGTAATTACTTATAAAAATTTAAAATTTAGAATATTATTACCACAAATAAAATTAAATAGATTAAGTAAGGATAAATCATGTTGATAAGATTTAAAATAAATTCCCCACATGTCTAAATTTGTTGGATGATGAGATTACAACCATATAATATCTCATCTTTTTATTTGAGTCATTTTGGATGTTTTAATCTGGGGTTTGGGTTTATTATAAATTAATATTTTAGTGGTTTCCAAAAGTGCCACCCTCCTCTCTTATGAAAGGGCACATACTCCCTCTCCTCTTGATAACATTTTGAGACATCAAGATCGGCCAAAACCAGACAATTCCCCTTCTACAATTACCTATAAACATACTTGAGGTCTTTGTCTTTTTCAAAGACCAACTTTAGTATCCTAAGAGGAGGATTCGAAGAGGCACGTCAAAAAAAGAGGTAATATCCTTTACCGATTCTTACAATTTTTATCTTCTTATACATCCTCTTCTTTATTTGTTTCATTATAAAATAATAACATCAGTATCAATCATATACTGATATGTTATTATAAATAAGAAACAACCTCATTTCACATTCTATCCATCCTACGGAAAACGAAATCATCCCGCGTGCGTACTTTCGGAATACCGTCTCCACGCCGTGGTGTAATATGTTTTCCACCGCCACCTTACTTGGATGGGTATAATGGTGTAAATAATTACTATATATGATTATTATAACATCATTCTTATTCTGAGATATTATATCATCCACTGCAATTCCATTCAATAATTATGAGAATGATATCATCGCTCGTGCGTACATACATATTACCATCTCTACGACACGATGAGATTCATTTTCCATGTTAACCATTAAATAATGATTATAAAGAATATATAATAAATAACCCTGGAAGATATTACATAATAATTATACTTTATTAATGTAAATAAATGTTTCATTTATTTAATTCCATTCAATTCAATAAGAAAACAAAAATTGTGTTCATGCGTACGTACAGCCTACCGTCTCCATGAACGGTGTATTTCATTCCTTTTATCGATCTATCAAATATATTTATATGAAGAATATATATTTTATATGAATCGTTTTTTACATTTTGGAATTATGTAAATCATGATATAAGTAATTATATCATGAACAACAATCCAAACACGAACGATAAATTAAAAGAATTTACCCAAAATACAGCTTTAACATGGATATAATAAATATTATTATGTTTCAGTTAGAATTTAATAATATGTTAAAACCCACTATACAATATTTTCGGACACGTACGTAAGAAATTGGACCTAAGGTAAAGGATAATTTTTCAATCTCGTTTTTATCTGAGATTGCCTATACGTAAGTAATTACTGGGGTTATATTTTTCATCCATGTTCATAATTTTTTTTCATAATGTGTTTTACATTCTTCCATGTAATTTTAAATTCATGTTTACCCCTCTTTGACTTTTAATTTGTGTTATGTAAGGAATATTTCTTTTGTTTACCATACGTTGTACTTTTTGACATTTTTGTTAAATGTGCGAGGAGAATGTTTTTTAACATATACAGCATGAATGGATATTTATGATTTCATAACACCTTATATTGATGAAGATTCCTCTACAAGATTTTATTATTATTTTCAAAAAAAATTCTTTTCTTTTAAAATTTCACGACATTTTGAGAAATGAAAATGACGTCGATAAAGAAAGGATATTTTCCTCATGAATTCATTTCATGTGTTTTATCAAATTTGTATTCCATCTATGATGTCATTATTTAATATGGATATGATTCATGTATAATGTCTTTATTATTTAAATGGTTTTATTTTATTTATGATAAAATTATATCCATTTTTTTATATGGATTATGTTATAATGGGATGATGTATATGAAACCCATTTTATTCGTTGAGTTATGATGAATGGTTTATTTTTATTTTCTGGAACATGAAAGGAAGATTTAATTATGAGATGAGTGGGATCTATAAATCCAACCAATGCATTGGGTAATGATTTAAATCTCATGAGATAGACATGGTAGGAAAGGCAAGTGAATCTTGTTCAGTAATACAGGGCCAGAACTGCAAGTAAACATGTTTCGGTAATGGACTTTGTCCTATATGATGGTCTTGGAAACAATTCCTTGGATACTATGGAAATCATAACTTGTTCTTAATGGTTTTAAACAGTTAAATGTTTTATTACCATTCTATTTTATATGGATTAATGTTTCCTTATGATCTATTCCTTATGTACTGCTAAGATTTATGTCATGTTCAGGTTTTTACGTTCAAATATTTATGGATTGTTTTATGTTCTCCATGTTTACCCTTACTGATCATTTGGGCTCACCCTTTTTATGTTTTCCTTTCCCCAGGATATAAAGAAAGGTTTTAAGTAATAAATAAAAAGGGGAATATCTTTATGGGAGATGTTAAAGATCTTTCACCATGATTTGAATATTATGTTCCGAGTTTCCAAAGACATTAAACTAATATGGTCTTTGGGCGTCTTTTTTTGTTATTTATTAATTATTCCACCAATGTAATGAAATTTCCATGTAATTCAAGCTTGGGTATCTAAAATTTTATTATATTATGGATATTCTAAAACATTTTAAATAGGATAGCTCTAAGAATAGTGACTCTCCAATAATTAGCACCTTTAATTTGGATAATTATGAAGATAAGAAACCAGTAGATCAAACTAGTTATTAACCTAAAATTGGAGGACTTCTCTACATATATGATATCCAACAAGATATTATGCTTAGTGCATGTATGTGTGATTATTTTCAAGAAAAACCAAAAGAGTCATAATTGATTTCCTTAAAATGAATTTTCAAATAACTAAAATTTACTAACCATTTAAGACTATTTTACGCAAGAGGATATGAATTTTATTTATTTAATTATTTAGATAAATATTTTAGTGGATGTAATTTATTTAAAAAATCACCACTAGAACAATTCACCTTTTAGGGAAGAATCTAGTTTCATGGTTTAGTAGGAAACAAAATTATATTGCATTGTCGACTGTTGAAGCTGAGTACGTAGATTTAGGTAGATTCTATGAATATATTTTTTCTATGAAACACACATTAATAGAAAATAGATATCAATTTCCACAAGCCTTTATAATATGGGATAACACATGTGCTATAAATATTTCCAAGAATCCAATATCACATTGTAGAAAAATTCATATTGATGTAAGACATCACTTTTTGAAAGCTCAATTTCTAAATGGTGAATCACTCTTAAATACATTTTTACAGGACATAAGAATGTTGATTTTTTATTAATAATTTGAATTATGAGAGAATTAATTACATAAAACATGATTTTGTGATTATTAATTTGTGTTGATATTAAATTTTTGGGACTCACCATTAGTGGATGTCTCACCATTGTGAATGTATCAAATTTACGAATATATCGCCATTATGAATGTCTAAACATTTTGAATGTCTCACCATTTTGTATGTATCTGTAATTGTACATCTCACTACTGAGAAATATCATTATTGATAATTATCACCATTTATAATTCTCACTATTGTTACTTATCATCATTTATACTTCTCAGCATTGGAAATTTTTTCTATATTTTTAACAATTTTCTTGATTTTATGTTTTAAATCGCTAGTTTTTTATTCTGCACGGTATATTTATTTTATGATATGATTCAACTGTTTTCCATGTTTTTATTATCAAATTTAAGTTTTTTTTCTATTTTCCAAATCCCTAAATCCCAAATTATAAAAATTATATGATTTTTGTAATATTTATATTCACTATTTTCACACGATTTTTTTTCAAGACCTATTGAGACCCTTTTACTCCCAACTATCGACCTTCTTTTCTCCTTCTCACACACAAATACATATGACCTTCTTGGCTAGAGTAAATCATCCATATAAATCATCTCCATCCATGTAACATCCTAAAATGAAGAAAAAAGGGGAGTCGTGTCGTCCTGCTATAGTTGAACCCAAGAACCCATAGATTTCCAATTCTACCAATATGTCTGAAATAAAAGTAAAAAGAGAATGGTTACCCTTTACAATATCAATAGTGATGCATGGAATGCAGGACCAAGGATGGATGTAATTATTCTCCTCCATTTATGTGACTTGTATCCTATTTTTCAAAATATGTTTTACCCATTTATTGAGTTTAGCATCGAAGAAAATGAAGATTAGGTCAGAACAAGATTTAATGGTCATCGAGTTGAATTTTATTCACGAAAGTGGGATGAATGATTAATGATTATACATGATAGAGTTTCTAATGAATATCAAGTCATGATTATTGATGATAGATAATTTTTTTATTTTTTAATATTATCTTACTGAGTTGAAAGAAGATGGTATTTTTTTGAAGAATTAAAGCTTTAGATCATGATGTTTTTTGTAGAATGTCGTTTATTTTTTTTGAAGACATTTTGTGTCCAAGATATTGTCGTATTTCTCAATTAATATATATTGTTTTCTCTTTGTTATATCTTATGAAAATATTAAAAAAATATCAATATCAACATTTATCTAGTGATTCACATGTTGGAAATGACAAAGCCCACATCATGATGTAACTATATAATAGAAGAAATTTTCATTTATACTATGATAAAATAATAATGTTTAGTTTCAAAATAGGAATAATCAGTTTATGATTATGGTGGTTTCTATATCACATGGATAATTTGTGTAATGAATAAAATCAGTTGGATCCCTTTGATGAAGAAATGGTTTATTATTGGTGATTTTTTTGATATGTTAAATATAGTTGACAACCCTTAAATACAAAATGATATTTTTTTACCCTACACATGATATTGATGAGGTGGTTGATTAATCTGATTCCATTGGGGGGTAAGAGGCTAGCATTGTTGGAAGAGATGATAAGTAATTTCTAATAGATGAATCAAGTAACCTTTATTTTTCAAGATAATCATCTCCTATTACTTATGGATCACCTATTCCGTATAAGACTGTCCCTAAAGGAGAGAAAATTTTAGTGGATGGGATTAGTGAGCATGAAACTGAAGAGTTAGGTGAAAGGAAATTAAAATGAAATTGAAAATACTATATTGATAATGTAAATGGTTCATGTGAAGAAGAATATGAAAATAGTAATGGAAATTGAGATGTGGATAGAAGTGATAGTGATGGAGGTTCTAAACTTGATGGTTTTTATCGAAGAATTAGAGCTAAGGATATGGAAATGATTCATTCTCTTGTACCATCATCTAGACTATCTGACTCTAGATCAGAAGAGATAACCATCCATCATGATTATTTGGGAGACTCATCAACTATGGATAAAATTACCACATGTAGAAAAATCGAGGTCTCAACAGATATTTGAACAACAATAACTTGACTAATGTTTGTAGGCTAATATTCTATCTTCTTATTAACTATCTGATTGGAAACTGACTCATCAATTTCTACAACAAACTTCATATTCTCAATCACTTATTGTTCAAAAATAGTCTTCTCAATGACATCTGGATCTGAAACATTTTAGTCATACAAAAAATGAAAACTATCTCCATCAACAATACCAACATATTTATAGAATCTGTTAATAAGGGATTTATCCCCTCAACCGCAGTTTCATTATCTATACTAGCCTCTTCTAGGGCTAATACTTCTAAAATTTTCATGTACATAGTGTAGGAAGAATGGGACAAGTATCATGGGAGCCAAAAAAATCATTCTAGACCTTATATATGAGATACAAGGGATATTCAGGGATCATTTGTTTTTTTAAATTGATGCTTTTGAATTTTTTCTTTGGTTTGAATATTATATTCCTATTATAGTTTAGCTAAATTCTCTCTTACATGCTCCTACTATTGCTGTGGATGTTGTCAACAGAGAGACTTATATTCTTTCTGTGAAAGGATTTTATCATATATTGATGTTATATTGAATCACCAACCTTCAATGATCACAAAGCTAATTAAAAAAGATTTATAATAATTTTTTTAGTTGTTTATTAAACAAATTCATCCAAAAATGATTCACCATATTCAGGGTGTTAAAATATTAAACATATGGTTGGAAAATGATTCAATATCCTTAAAATCCACTAGGCTGGAGATAATGTTTTCATTTAATGATACCACGATAGATCTAATAGAAAGGATTAAAAATGAAACCTCATTATCTTATTCATCTAGTGCTCCAACTCCTTTTTTTGATGTTCATATGATCATATTAGTTTTCATAGATGAGCCCAGAGTTGAATCCAGTGGTTAATCTTCCATGCCAATTGAATCATGGAGGAAATTTGAGATCAATAATGATCATGCTCACATTGTGCTCAAGGAGTATGTGAAGGACATAAAAACTGACATAAACACACATAATGAAATCTATCAAGTTCTATATCTCTATAATATTCACAAATCATGACCCGAATGCTCAATTTACATTTCTATCTTAGAATATGTGGATGCTTACTATTTCACACGATTGCAAAGATAAATTTAACCCGCTAAAATTGAGGAATCCAATAATTCATTATTTTTTCAAAAAGAAGAAATACTTTTTCAATGATATGGAATGTAGTGGAAACAAAAAAAAATAGATTTTATAAACTAGATGAATATATTTCTACATGTGTTTGGAAAATCCATTGTGGCTCACATAGAAATTTTAGTTATAAATCATAAGAATTTTACAACAATAGATCCAAATTTTTTCAGATCCATTGTACCCAGAGACTCTCAAGAAAATCTTCCATCTCACTTGTAGACTTTTTCTCTCACTACCAGACATGCAGTACAAAAATATAGGCTGATCATCCTCTGATATCCTCAGGCTCCTTTAACTATAACTGATGTTCCTAGAGATTTTTCTACATCAACACATTCTTCTATGGTTGCAACGTATTCCTTTGACTAGGAATAGTAAAAATTTAATCTTAAACTTTCAGCCAATGCCAATGATCATTGATGATTATATATTTTTTCTTTGATGGGATTTTCTTCTGTGAACATTCTCTATGGATTTTTACAGAAACTACTTTGGTAAACATTTGTGAATATTATATGTTTATTTATATTCTTTTCTATATTCATTATATTTTTCCCCACTATTGGAAAATACCAAAATGTTGATAATATATAATATGGATTTTAACACTAATATTTCATTGATACTATTTGTATTAAATGTCCTGATTTACCTATGATTCCTTGTATATAAAATTTTCTAATTTTCATCATCCAAAATGGAGAAGTTGTAGACCTCCATGATTTAGTGATAATTAAGCAGTGATTATTATGATATTAATGAGTTTCATGGTTTATGATATAATTTTATGTTATATGTATTATTGGAATGATTTTGTTTATGTTTTGAAAGGAATCATTGATGACTTTTGTCAGTTACAAGGATGAATCTCTACTAAATTGAAATTTTGGTATGTGTTGAAAGAATCCACTACCATATTTCAATCACCATTTTGAATGCCATCAAGATGAAAATTTGACCGTATATAGAGATGATTCACAAATATCAATGACTCATTGTCACTTATGACGTAGCACAGAACTGTGAAATTGATAAAGTGTTGAAATTTACTACCATCAACTATATATCACTTCTAGACCACAAATCAACTAGGTGTCGAGATGAACTACAAATAGAATGGAGTTTTTGGCTATGTATAAGATTTTCTCACCACCATATCCTAAGATAAAGTAAGCCTTGGACACTTCCAAACACATACACCACCAGAAAGTGTCACCGTTCCAAAGAATCACCACCAATGATGTGTCACCATTCAAAGGATTCACCAACAGAGAATTGTTCGCTTTCTACAGATTCACAAATAGTGTTTATATTTATTTAAAATTAAATTCATATGTAATATATTTTATAAAAATTAATACTAAAACATATTTTAATGATTGTTCATTAACTATTGTGGAATGGAAATATGCTTCATGATATAAATGCAGTACGAGGAGTAAAGGATCTAGGTGATTATTTTTTCATGGTACTATTAATACTTGAAGAAGAATACCTTGTGAGGAATTTAATCACACTTAATTAATAGTGATATGAAAATAAAAACTAATTCAAAGATGTATGGGAAAATATTGAAGAACTTGATGAACTATATTTTTGATCTGTTCGCACACTAATGCTTATCTCTACATTGGTGTGAAATAATTGATCTGAAAAACATAGAGTTTATAACACTCTATTATAATCAATATTTAAAAAATATGACTCAAGATACATTTTAAACTAAATTGAAGGTGTCATGAGGTATATTCTTATCAGACAGAGTGACACTATTATTTCTTACACCTTTACGTTCATTGTTTGAATATATTCATTACATTAATTGATGTGTGTGTATACTCTGTTTTAAAAATGTACACTATATCCCGATTTATACTAGTAGATAGTAGATATCTTATCAGAAACTTTTCATCCATGTTTCTCACTTGTTTGGGTTGAGGTTTGGTTGTGATTTAATTTTCTATACCCCCACGATTACCGCGAAAGAGGTCCCGATGTAGCTTGGTCATTTTTCATACAATATGAACACCCTATCGAGGTTTTGGGATCAATTTTTACTTTTATATACACTTAGATGTACTAGTTGATTTCCAAGTGGATATGACTAAGTATGACCATGAAACAGAACCTCTTGTATTCACTTATTAAATGTGTTATGTTTCTTTTGTTTGTTATATCATCATTCATTAAATCAAAATTTTATTTTTCCTATAAAAAACCACTTAATTTGTAATTAACCTTAATTTGTGTTTATAAGATTTAAATTAAGTAAATTTATTTAATGTTTTAGAGTAATATTATATATTTATTTAAGCAAGATCTATGAAATATTTTTGAAATTTTTAAAGGGTAATGATTTAAATAAATTTGATCTTTTGGTTGATATGGTCATAATTTAAGTTAATTAATGGACTTAATTTAAGCATGTTTTAAGATAAATTTTCATTAGGTTCTAAATTCACCACCCACTTGATATAATAACTCTTTCAAATATAGGATTTATGATTTATTTGGGATGCAGTTTTAGGGTTTGGGGTGGATTAGGGATGAGTGTTTTTTATTCTATGGGTTTGTGGGTTGGGGTTTAGGGTTATCTATGGGTGGGGGTTTAGGAATTTTTTTTATTCAAGTTTGATGGTTCGCTTGGGATATTGGTTGAGTGTTTTTGTGGGAAAATCACTCAAGGTTTTTTTGAGCTGTATTTTGAGGGTTTTGGGTGGACAACCATTTAGGGGGTTTTGGGGGATGAGACTTTATAGTTTCATGGGGATGAGGGTGTATGGTCTTTTGGGAATGAGGTTCAACGGATTTATGGGATGTGGTTTTATTTTTTTCTGGGACTATGGGCTTAGGTTTTATTTAGGATATGGTTGTAGGGGTTTTGGGGGATAAGGGTGGAGGGTTTTTTCATGATGAGGGATTAGGGTATCAAAGGATTGAGGGTTTTCTGTTATTTGGGGCTAAGTGTTAAGATTTTTTAGGGTTGGGGAAGATTTATTCTTGTGTATGAATGTTGAGGATATTTTAGGGAATATGCCTTCAGTGTTTTTGAAGATTATGGTTGAAAATTTTCAAAAAATAATGATTGATGCCTTTCTGGGGTCATGGGTTCAATGATTTATTTGGATGAGGGTTGAGGGTTTTTTGAGACTACAGATTTTTGGTCTTTTGGGGTTAAGGGTTGATGGTTTCTAATGGATGAATGTTTAGTGTGTTGGGGATGAGGTGAAAGGGATTTTTGGGGGCTAAAGTTCAGGGTTATTCATGGATGAGGGTTTAGGGTTGGTTAGGTACTATGTGTTTAGGGTTTTTGGGTGTTGAGGGTTGAGTGTTTTTTTGGAGTTGGGGTTGCGGGTTTTTTGGGGATATGTATTTATGGTTATTTTAAGATAGTGGATGAATTTTTTCTTAGACGAGTTTTTAATGTTTTAAGGGGGATGAGTGTTGATGGTTTTTTTGGGATGAGGGTTTATGGATTTGTGGGGATGAGGGTTGTGGGTTTTTTAGGGATGTAGGTTTTGGGTTTTCTGGGATGATGGTTTGAGGTTTTTTGGGGGAATTATGTTTTCAGTATTTTTGGTGCTCTAGTTTTAGAATTTATTAGGGTGGGGGTTTATGGTTTTTGGGTTGAGGGTTGATGGATTTCTAAGGCTGTGGTTTGAGGAAATTTAAATGACGAGGTTTGAGGGTTTTTTAGGATTAGGGTTGTGGGTTTTTTCAGGATGATGGTTTAGGGACTCTTGGGGATGAGGGTTGATGGATTTTTAGGGCTAAGATTTTAATGTGTTATTGGGATGAGGTCAAATGGTTTTTGGGGCTACGAATTTAGAGTTTCATGGCATCGAGGGTTTAGTGTTTTGGGGGGTTTAGGGATTAGGGTTTCATGGTGATGGGGGCTTTGGGTTATATGGGGATGAGGGTTTTAAGATTTTTGGTGCCGACGTTTAGGTTTTTTAAAGTTAGGGTTTACGGATTTCATTAAGATGATATTTTTTGGTTTTGGGGTCAGGGGATTAGAGTTTCTATTGGGGTGAGGGGTTATTTTATTAAGTATAACATTAAAGGTTTTTTCTTCTACTGAGTATCAAGTAATGTTAAGGATGTGGGTTTAGGGGTTTTTAGAGATTAGGTTTTATTATTTTTTGGGGATGATGGTTTAGGGGTTTTTTAGAGATTTATGGTTTAGGGTTTTTTTTGGGATTAGGGTTTAGGGTTTTTTGGGGAGGGAGTTTTTCTGGGCTTCGGGTTTGGATAATTTGGGGTTGTGGGATTAGGTATTTTTCGCATATGGTTCTATGGATTTCGGGATGCGGGATAAAGGGTTTTTTGGGTGAGGGTTTAATTTTTTTGGGGATGAAGATATATGGTTTAAAGGGGCTGAGGTATAGGTTTTTCTGGGTTTTTGTATTATGGTTTTTGGTTGGTTGATGGTTAAGTGTTTTTTGGATACTACTTTGATATTTTAGGGGGTGAGGGTTTTTGAGTTTTTTGGGAAAGGTTTCGAAGGTTTTATCAGGGATAATGGTTTAGGGATTATGGTTTGAAGGATTATGGTTTATTTGGGGAGAGGTTTTATAGTTTATTGGGACTATATATGAATTTTAGTGACTAATTTTTGATCGTTTTTAGGGAATACAGTTGAAGTTATTTTATGGCCTACGAGTGATGAATTCATTGGGCAAAGGACTGACATTTTTTAGGGGTTGTGGGTTGAGAGATAATTAGGGTGAAGGATTTATAATTTTTTGGTACAATATTTGATTTTTTTTGGGTTTAGTGTTCATGTTTTTTGGGGGATGATGGTTGAAGGATATTTTGTAAAGATGGTTGGGTCCTTTCTGGGATAGGGGGTTCTGGGTTTTTTTGGTCTACTGTTTTAGGTTTTTTTATAGATGAGGCATGATGTCTTTTTCAGGATGAGGGTGTAGGGTTTTGGGGGATGAGGTATTATTGTTTTGGGGGATCTAGGATAAGGATGTTTTGGGGATTATGGTTTATGTTTTATGGGTTTGAGGTATTAGGGGTTTTTTGGACAATTTTTAAGGTTTTTTTGGGGATGAGGATTTAGGTTTTTTGGGATAAGAGTTCTTTATATCTTATTCTTGAGGGTTGAGGGTTTTTTGGCGATGAGTTTTGGATTTTTTGGGGCATAGGGATTAATGATAATTGATTATGAGAATTTAGGATTTTTTGGGGTAGAGGTTTTAGTATTTTCTAGGTATGTGGGATTAATGTTTTTTTGGGGATGAGGGTTTATTTTTTTGGATGAGGGTTTATGGTTTCCTTGGCCTGAGGTTTAGCTAATTTTTGGATATTACTATTCATGGTATTTTGTGGTTTATGTTTATGGTTTTTTAGGGATGAGTTTTGGTGTTTATATAGGATGATGGTTCAGGGTTATTTTGGGAATAAGGGGTTGAAGATTCCTAGGCCTTATGGGTGAGGTTTTTCTAGGGATGATCATTAATTGTTTTTTGATGGAGAGAGTTTATGTGGTTCTAGGAATAAGGGGTTATGGTTTTCTGGTGTGGAGTTTTAATAGTTTTGGGGATTAGGGTTTACAGTTTTCATGGACTAACTATTTAGAGTTTACAGGGGTTGCGATTATTATGTTTTCTAGGGGTGAGAGTTCTGGTATTAAATGGATGAGGATTTAGGATTTTCTTAGGTTGATTATTTTTTATTATTGAGGATTTATGTTTCTCTAGGGATGATGGCTTAATGTTTCCTAAGGATGATTGTTTCATTTTTTATGGGGTTGAGTTTTTTGGATTTTTTCAGGGATGTGTGTTTATTGTTTTTTGGGATTTATGGATTTTTTTTCTTGGACAAATGGTTTTGGTTTCTATGCAGATGATGGATTTTAGATTTTAGGGGATATTGTTTTACGGTTTTCTAGGGCTAAGGGTTTAGATATTTTCAGGGATGAGGGTTTAGGTTTTACTATTTGTGGTGTTTAGGACATTCAAGTGTTGAGGTTTTAGGGTTTTGGGGGCTGAGGTTTTACAATACTCAATAAATTAAGGATTATGATTTTATAGTCCTACAGTTTTATTAGTCATATGGATTTATTTTTCTTCTTTTTGAGTGGTTTTGGTTCTATGGGGATGATTGTTTTTTGTTTTCTAGATAATGGATATTATGTTTTTGGGGATAAGTTTTTAGGGTTTTTCCAATGATGATGGTTTATGGTATTCTATGGGGTATGGTTCAAGATTTTCGGGGCATGGTGATTTATATATTTAATGTGATATGTTTATACTGTATTTTAGGGATTAGGGTTTGGTGTTTTTTGGGGCTGAGGGTTTGGGGTTATTTTATTTTGGAGTATTGATGGGTTTTTGGGGTTGTGGGTTTAGGTTTTTTTGGATGTGGGTTCATATGTTTTTGGGGATGATTGCATAGGTTATATTTTGGGAATTTTGTTTTATGGTATTTTGGGAATTTTGTATTATGGTTTTTTTGGAATGAGGGTTAATTATTTTTTAAGATAAGAGTTTTGTGTTTTGGGTGCCATAGGTTGATCATTTTTATCTATGAATTTTGTGTTTTTTGGGATGGGGGTTTAAGGTTTTTTAGGATGAGGGATTAGGGAGGTTTGGGGATGAAGGATTTGGGATTTTTGGTGGGAAGGGATTAGGATTTTTTGAAGATTAGGGTTTAGAGTTTTGTGTGGATAAGTTAATAGGTATTTTCAGGGGATGAGGGTGTAGTAAATTTTGAGAAATAGGATTTGTTGTTATTTTGGATGAGGCTATAGGGTTTTATAGTGCAGATGGTTAAAATATTTTTATGGATAACAAATAACTATTTTTTTTGTCTAAATGATATTTATTTGTTGGTTGAGTGATTAGGGTTTTTGTGTGATGTAGGTTTACAATTTTATGGCGATGAGTAATTAGGGTTTCCTAAAATAGTGGGATTACTGATTCATGAGGATGCGAGATTATGGATTTTTCAGGTAGAGGGTTTATGTTTTTTTTAAATTATAATTATGATTTTATGGGGATGATGGTATTGGGTATTGTGGGGCTTCAAATTTATGGTTTTTTAGGGATTTGAGTTTTGGTATGTTTTGGGGAAACTGGTTTAGGGTTTTTTGGGGATGGGGTTTGAGAGCTTTTTGGGTCTGAGGGTTTAGGTTTTTTTGGGATTATGTTTGGTGGTTTTTTTGGGGTTGGGGTTTAAGATTTTTTAAGGATGAGGGTCAATGGTTTCTTGGGGCTTTGGGTTTATGGATTCATAGAGTTGTGGGTTTATGATTTCTCTATGTTGGTGGTTAAGGGTTTCATGGTAATATGGTTTTTGTGATTCTAGGGGTGGAGGACTTAGGGGATTCTTGGGTATGAGGTTTTAGGGATTCATAGGTTAGAGTGTTTAGGGTTTCATGGTGTTGAGGTTATATGTTTAATTAAGGATTTTGTTGTGTCCTTTTTTGGTTCTATTGTTTGGGGTTTATTAGGGATGAGTGATGAAAGTTATTTATGGTTGGAGACTGATGGTGTTTTGGCATTGAGGGATGATGTTCTTTTGAAGATGAGGATTGAGTATTTTTTGGTATAAGGGTTTAGTTTTTCTTGGACCTGAGGGTTGATGTTTTATAGGGATTAGGGATGAGGGTTTTTTGGGGCTTATGGTTAAGAGTTTTTAATGTGGATTGTTGGTTTTTTTGGGATAGGGGTTGAATGTTTTATTTTCGGTGAGGGATGACTATTTTTTGGGGGTGAAGGTTGAGGGTTTTTGTTGCTGAAGTTGATGTTTGTTTGGGGTTGTTGGATGATAGATTATTTTAGATGAATTTTTTGGGTATTTAGGGTGAGGGAATTCTATTTGTTGTGTGGATAGTTAATTTTTTTATTACCATGGATGGACTATTTTTTATGGCTAAGGGTTTAGAGGTATTTTGGAATGAGGTTTTAGGGTAATTTAGTACTGAGATTGAGTTTTTTTAGGACTTATGGTATATATATATTTTGTGACGAGTGATGATGGTTTAATGGGTTGGAGGGTGTAGTGTTTTTTATGAATGTTGATGGTTTTTTGAGGATGAGGGATTTGTAATTTTTTCGGCTGAGTGTTGTGGAGTTTTTAGGACTTTGAGTTTAGGGTATTTTTGTGATTTGGGGTTAAGGGTTTTTTTGGGGATGAGTGTTGAGGGTTTTTTTTTGATGGGGGATTATGAAATATTGGGAATAGGGATTATGTATTTTGGGGATGAGGGAAATTATTAGTTTGGCACATAGGTATGGGGGTTTTCTATTGGTATGTTTTGATGGTTTTTTTGGATGAGATTTGTATATTTTCTACATCTCAAGGGTGATAGTTTTTTATGGAAGATGGATAATGGTATTATGGAATGTTGTTGGAGAATTGCAGGTGGATAAGGGTTGAGTGTGTTTTGGGGTAGTGGGATGAGGGATTTATGGAGTGGATGGTTGATGATTTTATGGGGGATTAGTGATGATGGTTTTTGGGGACTCTGTGATTAGATTTTTTGGGGATGAGTGATGTGAACTTTTTGGAGTTGAGGGATGATGGTTATTGGGGATGAGTGATGAGGGTTTTTGGGGGATGGTAATTTTGGGTTTTTTTGAGATTTGGATTTGGGTTTCCTTGGGATGAGAAATTATGGGTTTTTCTGGGAATAGGATTGAGTTTTTTTGGGGTGGAGGGAATTTTGTCTTCGTGGGTTGAGGGTGTAGAATTTATTGGGGATGGGGTTTTGGGTTTTTTTGTTCTGAGGGTTGAAGAATTTTTTGGACTGACTACTCACAGTTTTAAATTTATTACGGTTAAGGGATTTTTGGTTCTATGGGTTGAGGTAATTTGGTGATGAGGGTTTATGGATTTTTAATGGTGAGGAATAATTGGTTTTTGGGGATGAGGTAATAGGGGTTCTCAGGATGAAATTTTTTATTTGTTTATGGGATGAGGGTTTCAGTTATTTTAGGACTGGGGTTTTAGGTTATTTTCAGATATAGGTTTTGGGATATTTTGGGACTAGGGGTTTTGGTTTTTTTGTTCTAGTAGAGGGATTATGTTTTTTTGATGAGTGCATATAGTTTTTTGTGTCTAAGGATGTAGTGTTTTTTTGGGGATTATGTTTTATTTTTTTTATTAGTGAAGAGTATTCAGTATATTAGGGGATGGTGGATTAGGATTTTTTGGTTGAGGTTTTATGGTTTTTTCCCTACAAGATCATGGTTTTTTGGACATAGGGTTTTGGGGATAATGGTTTGGGGTATTTTTGGGGATAAAGGTTTATCATTTTTATGGATGAGTGATTTGATTTTTCTAGGCCAAAGGGTATTGGTTTCTCATGCGCTATGAGTTTAGGGTTTTTTGGGTATAAGGGATTAATGTGTGGGGGGATAATGTAATCTTGTTTCATTAAGATGATGTTTATTAGTTTTTTGCGTTTTAAGATTTAATGTTTTTAAGTGGATGAAGGTTTAAGGTTTTTTATGGATTGGGATTAAGAGGGTTTTAGGGATGATGGTTTTGGGAATTTTTATGGTTGAGGATGTAGGGTTTCTTGGGGATAATGGTTCAGGATTTTATGGGGATGAGGGTATAGAGATTTTAGGGGTTGATGGATTAGGGGTATTTGGGCCTTATGTTTTAGTGTTTTTTTAGCATTAGGTGAATAGACTTTTGGGGTGATGGTTCTATATTTTCTAGGGCAATGGGTAGTAGGTTTTTTGGTATATGATTTTATGTATATTTAGGGATAAGGGTTTAGGTTTTTGGGGATGATTTTTCAATGTTATTTTGAATGGAGTCTTGAGTTTCTATTTGTATAAGGGTGTAGGGTTGTTTTGTGTTTTTGTGTTTACGGATTTTGTGGGCCATGGGTATATGGTTTTATTGGGATTGAGTTTCATTTCTTTTAAATGGGAGTTTCTGTTTTTTTGGGCATATGTTTAGGTATTTTGGGGGTTGGGGTATAGGGTTTTTTGTTGCTAATTGATTAGTGTTTTCTAGGAATGATGTTTTATGATTTTTTAGGATGAGGTATGATTGTTTTTTCTAGTTGAGGTTTGAGGGATTTTAAAGTCATATAATTCAGGGTTTTCTATGGTTGATGCTTTAGGGGTTTCAATTATGAGGGTTAAGTGTTTTTTGGTATATGAGGATTTTGGGTATTTTAGGGTTACGCGTTAAGGATTTTTTTGTGGTTGAGGGTTAAGGATTCTCGGTGCTGAGGGTTTGGATTTTTTTGTGAGCAAGGTATATGATTTTTTGGGGTTGATAGATTATCATTTTTTGGGACAGTGGGTTGTGGGTTTTTTGGGGCTGAGGTTTTGGGTTTTTTGGGTGGAGGGATTAGGGTTTTTTGGGATTAAGGTTAGAGGGTATTGCGAAATGAGTGTTTATGATTTTTTGGAGGCGAGCGTATTGGGATCTTTTTGGGTTGAAGGGTCTGGGTTTGTATTGTTTTAGTGATTTTGTTTTTTTATGAGTGTGTAGAGTGTTTTTGGGATGAAAGGTTAGTGTATTTTGGGGATGAGGGTTGAGGGATTTTTGGTGATTAGGGTTACATTCTTCTGGATATTTGATGATATTTATTTGTCTCATTGTTTTGAGGGTTTTGGGATTTAATTGGTTGAGGTATTTTTTGGATAAATTTTGAATAATTTTTGGGGATATGTGTTTTGAGTTTTTTAGGGTTTAGGGTTGAGGGTTTTATACGGCTAAGGGTTATTGATTTTTTTTTATGAGTAATGAAGATTTTTAAGGGATGATGGTTTTTTTATTTTGATTCTAATGGTTTAGGGTTTTTTGGAGGATATTATTTAAGGGTTTTGGGGTAATATGGTTTATGGTTTCTTGGGGCTGATGGTTCAGAAATTTTGGCGGCGTAGTGTTCATGTTTTATGAGTATCATGGTTCTGATATTTTTGGGTCTCAAGGATCTAGGTCTTCTAGGGATAAGGTTTTAGTGTTTTTTGGGTTCGACGTTTTAGTTTTTTATGGGGAGGATTCTTTAGGGTTTTATGAGGATGAGGGTTTACAGTTTTTTAGGGGTGATGGTTTAGATTTTTGGGGGGATGAGGGTTCTAGGTTTATTAGGGAAATGGGTTAAGGTTTCCTGGGACAGATGATAGAGTGTTTTTGGGGGAAATAGAGGATGGTTGTTCGAAAATAGGGGTTTAGTTGTTTTTGTTCCTAAGGGTTTAGGATTTTTATGGGATGAAGGATGAAGGTTTTTTGTGGATGAGGATTGACGTTTTCATTGAGGATGAGAGTTGAGGGGTTTTTTTGGCCAGATGGTCGGAGTTTTTTTGTGCTGAGGGTTGATGGTTTACCTGGGTAGGGGATTTATGGGTTTTGGGGATAAGAGATTGTTGTTTTCTATTATTGAGTGTTTAGGTTTTGGGGGATTAAGGAATATGGTATTTTGGTTCTTAGTGTTGAGTGTTTTTTGGTGATTTGGATTGATAGGTTTTTGGTGTTAGTGGTTCTAGGTTTTTTGGGGATGAGGTTTGGGGTGTTTTACGGATGAGGGATGAAGATTTATTGTGGAATAAGGTCGATATTTTTTGGTATTGAGGGTTGAGGGATTTTAGGGCTGATTTTGAAGGGTTTTCGAGGTTAAAGGTTTAGTGTTTTTTGGTGATATTATTTTATGGTTTTTTGTGGATAAATTTTTATGGATTTTTGGGGATGAGGGTTGATGTTTTTTGGTAGTAATGGTTGATGGTGTTTTGGGGATGGGGTTTTAGGGTTTATTGGGGATGATGGGTCATTATTTTTTGTGACTAGGGGTTTACTATTTTTTTTGTTTTTAGGGATATGTGTTTTTTCAGGATGAGTGTTTAGGGTTTTCTAGTCTTATGGTTTGGTGTTTTTTGGGAATGAGGGATTTTGGTTTTTCTATATGAGGGTTGGGATTTTTTTGTTATGATTTTTTATTGTTTTTTTGTCTATGGGTTAAGGGTTTTTAGGGGATAAGACATTGGGGTTTTTGGAGTAGAGGGTGTGTTGTTTTAGGGGAAGAGGGTTTATTTGTGGGTGATGAAAGTTGAGTGTTCTTCGACGATACATGTTTAGAGTCAATTTTTTTGGTTGGTTCACGGTTTTTGGGAGAAAATGGGTAATGCATTTTTACTATAGAGGTAACACGGTATTTAGGGGATAAGGGTTACGAGTTTTATAGGTATGAGGGTTAATGTTTTTTGGAGGATTAAGGTAAATGTTTTTGGGTGATAATGGTTTAAAATTGGGGGGGTCATGTTTAAAAGTTTTTTTGGGCTGACGGATGCGTGTTTTTTATATTTGAGGGTTTAGTGATTTAGGGGTGGAGGGTTGAGGGTTTTTTGGGATAAAGTGTTTATAGTCATTAGTGGACGAGGGATTAGGGTTTTTTGAATGAGGATTTAGAGTGTTTTGAGGATAAGGGTTTATGTTTTTATTCATTCTATGTGTTTATGGGTTTTTGAGTTCCATGGATTAGGGTTTTTTGGTGTCTTAGAAGCATGATTATTTGGGGGTGAGGTTTCATGATTGAATGTTTCAAATGGAAGAGGGGTTTTAGGGATCACAATTTATATTTTTTGGGGATAAGGTTTAAGGGATTTCTGTGACTTATGGATTATAGTTTTTTTAGAGTTTTTTCTAGTTAGAGGATGAGGTTTTATTGTATTTTGTACTAAGGATTCAACGATTTTTATCGATGAGGGTTTAGTTTTATTTGTTAATAATGATTGAGGTTATTTTGATGAATATTTTTTAGGGTTTTTTAGGGATGAGGGTTGAGAATTTTTTCTGTGTAAGGGTTGACTGTTTTTTTGGATGAGTTTTGAGGAAATTTTTGGGAAATGGTTTTAGTGTTTTTTGGGGATGAGGGTTGATGGTTTTTTGGGCTGAAGGATTGAGGGTTTCTTTAGGATAATTGTTTTGGGTTTTTTGGGGGATGTAGGATTAGGGATTTTTACGGTTGAGGGTTTTTTGGGGCTAAGGGTTGATTTTTTTTCTTGGGATATGGGTTTAGGGTTTATAGGGGTTGGGATATGATGCTATTTTGGAGCTACGGTATAAGGGTTTTGGGTGATATGGGTTGAGTGTTTTTTGGAGTTGAGGGGTTTTTATTTTCTAGGTCTGAGGGTTCATTTTTTTGTGGATGGGAATTTAGGGGTTTTTGAAAATGAGGGTTGAGTGGATTTAGGGGATGATGGTTGGGGTTTTTTTGGGGAAGGGGATTTATTTATTTTTGTTAATGATGGATGGGGATTATTTGGGTTGATGGTTAAGTGGTATTTATTTATGTGGATTTAGGTTTTTTGTGCCTGATGGTTTAGGGTTTATTTTCACATGGAATTTTTTGTTTTTTGGTTCTATGGGTTGATGGGTTTTTGTGGGTGAGATCATATGGTTTTTGGGGTTGAGTATTGGGAGTTTTTTTGGGGATGAGGTTATAGGTATTTTTGTGCTGATAGTTTCAGATTTTATTCAAGCTCATGTATGGGGGTTCTTTGTTGGTGAGGGTTTAGTTTTTTTCATTTCTGAGGGTTTATGGTTTTTTGGTCCTGTGGGATTTTTTTTATTTTTGGATAATGGTTGATGGATTTGTGGGGCTAAGGGTTTAGGGAAACTTTTTTGAAGAGGTTTTAATATTTATTTCTAACAAGGGAAGAGTGATTTCTGGTGTAGAGAATTAGCAGGATTTTCGGGGATTAGGGTTTGGGATTTGGGGTTAGGGTTGATTGTTTTTTGGGAATGATGGTTTTTCGGGGGATGGTTGTGGGGTTTTGGGGAATGTGTGTTGAGTGTTTTTATAGATGAGGATCGATGTTTCTTCGAGGAAGAGGGTTTATGGGTTTTTAATGCCAAGGGTTTAGGGTATTATAGGGATGTGATTATAATATATATTGAGGTAGAGGGTTTTTTGGGGACAAGGGTTGAATGTGATTTTAGTATGATAGTTCAATGAATTTAGGGGATGAGGGTATAAGGATTTTTTGTTGATGAGGGATAAAAGATATTGGGGGATGAAGGTTTAGGCTTTTTTAGGATGTTGTATTACTATTTTGGGGGGATAATGGTTGACGACTATGGAGTTTTAAGTGAAGATAGTTAAATTTTTTCTAGGGTAATGGTTTGACTGTTTTCTAGGACATAGGGTTGATGTATTTTAGGTGGTTGGGGTTTATGATTCTTTGTCGATGAGGTTTGATGGTTTTGTGTGTATGATTTATGTGTTTTTTTGGGGTTGGAGTTTTAGGGTTTCTTGTGTGGGGGTTTACGTTTTTTAGCAAGTTGTTGAAGGTTTTCTAGGATGAGTGTTGTGTTTTTTTGGAAGCAGGGGTTGGGGGTTTTATTATGTTGAGGTTTAATTGTTTTTTTGTTGATTATGATCAATAGTATCTTGGATTATATGTTGATGTTTTTATGGTGATGATGTTTTTTTTTGTTTTTTGGGAAAATGGTTTATGTTTTTCTTGGGAGGAGGATGTAAGGATTTCTGGGGGTGAGGGTTTAAGCTTTTGGTGGGATGAGGGTTGAGGGTTGAGGGACATTTAGGGTTGAGGGTGAGGGTTTTTTGATGATGAGGCTTCCTTATTTTTTGGGATGAGTGTCTAGGTATTTTTTTGGTTCTAGGTTAATGTGTTTTTTTGGGATGTGGGATTCTGGTTTTTGGGGGGGGGGGTGAGGGTTTTGTCATTTTTTTGGGATACGGGTTGGGGATTATTTTTTTATTATATTTGAGGGGTTTATGGGGATATTGGATTAGGGTTCCTTGGTGTTTATGGTTGAGAGTTTTTTGGGCTATAGGATGAGGACCTTTGGGGGATAAGCGATTGGGATTCTTCTTGTAGGGTGATGTGGTTTTTTTGGGTTTGAGGGTTTAAGGATTATTTGGGACAAGAGATAATGGTTATTTGGGGATGAGGGTGGAGGGTTTATTTTGGGATGATAGATTAGTTTTTTTTGGGTTTTGGGTTATTTGGGTTACATGGGGATTGGGTTAGAATTCTATTTGCGGATAAGGGTGTTTTTCTTTTTTTTGGGTTTGGGTATAGGTTTTTTTGGGGATGAGGGCTGGGGATATTTGTGGTGAGGGTTGAATTGATTTGTAGATTGGGGTTTATGATTTATTAGGATCGTGGATTAGGGTTTATTTGGTGGTGGTGGTTGAGTGTTTTTTGGGATGGGGGTTTATTTTTATTCAATGATGAGCGTATAGGGTTTTTGGGGTGAGGTATTATGGTGTTTGGGGATGGGTGATGAGGCTTTCCTTGGATGATTATTGAGTGTTTTTTTAGGGAGGGAGTTAGGGGATTTTTGTAAATTGATGTGGGATTTTTTGTTTTCATGGTTTCGGTTTTTTGGGGGTTGAGTGATTATGATTTTTGGTGCCAAGTGTTGACTATTTTTGGGGGATAATGGTTGAAGATTTTTTGGGGTTTAGGGTATAAGGAAATTTTGGACGGAAGGTTTAGGAATATCATGAGGCCAAAGGATGAATTATTTTTTGGTATAATCATTGATGTATTTTTGATGATATGGTTGATTGTTTTTTAGAGCTAAGGGTTGATGGGTATTCAGGGTATATATATTTTTTTTTGGACCGAGGTTTTTTCTTTTATGGGAAGAGTGTTTTATGTTTTTCATTGATGATGGATTGGTGTTTTTTTAATGGTTTTATATTTTTGGATATGTGGTTTGAGGGTTTTCTAGAGATGAGGGTTCAATGTTTTTTGGGCTTTTGGGTTTTGGGGGGGTTAGGGTTTAGGGTTTTTTGGGGACTCAGTGTTGAGGGTTATTTGGGCTAGGATGAGCATTTTTTGGTATTGGGTAGTTGGTGTTTGTTTTTGGATGAGGGTTCAAGGTTTTTTGTAGGTAGGGTTTATAGGTTATTTAGGGAAGACGTTTTAGGGATTTTTGGCGCTGAGAATGAAGAATTTTTGGGGTGGATGTTAGAGGATTTTTTGGGAAAGAGGGTTATGGTTTTTTGGGGTTGAGAATTTATGGTTTTTTAGGGAATATAGTCTCATGTTTTTTGGGGGTGACTGTTTAATGTTTCATGGGGTGGATAGTTTATCATTTTATTAGGTTGCAAGTTAAGTGTTTTTTGGGAATTAGGTTGAGTGTTTTTTATTGATAAGGATTTATGGGTTTTAGAAGATGAAAGATGAGGATTTATTTTTCCAAGAGTTTAGGGTTTTTTTGAAGTGCATGTTTTAGTGTTTTTAGGTGTAGATGGTATATGGTTTTTAAGGATAAGGGTTGAGTGTTTTTTATGACAGAGAGTTTAGGTTATTTTTCAGCTTGGGGGATTATTTTTTGTGGATAATGGAATAGGGTTTTTTTCGAGATGAGGGTTGACAGTTTTTTGGGGTTTAGTGTTAAGTGAATTTTTTGGATGAGGGATGAAGTTTTTCTGGGAGTGAGGGTATAGGGTTTTTGGGTAGGAGTATTGGGTTTTTTTTCTAGTCTTACAGTTTCTAGTTTTTGGGACCAATGGTTGAGGTATCACTAATGGTGAGGGTTGAAGGCTTTTGGGGGTTGTGGGTCTGTGGTTTTGGGGCGCTGATGGTTTAGGGTATTTGGGGGTTGAGAGTTTAGGGTTGTTTAGGGCTCATGGTCTAGGTTTATAGGGGATAAGTGTTTATGTACTTTTGGGGATGATCATTTAGGGTGTATGGGGGTAATTTGTTTTGGGTAACATGGGGGTGAGGGTTTAGGGTTTTATGGCACTGAGGGTTTAGGGTCTTCTATGGCTATGAGTTTAGGGTTTTTAGGGAATTATGATTAATGGTTTGTTGTGGTGTAAGGTTGATGGTTTTAAATGAATGATTCTATAGCGTATTGGGGACTAAGCATTGTGTGTTCTTTGGGGATGTTGGTATTTGAATTTATTGGAATGATGTTTGATGGATTATTTGGGATGGGGGTGACGGTTTTTCGGTGCTGTGGATTGAAGTTTTTTTTATGTTGGAGGGTTTTCTGTTTTCTAGTGTGGAGGATTTGTTGTTTTCTAGTTCTGTTCATTTCGGGTATTTTGGGGAAATGAGTGCTGAAGTTTTATTTAGAATTAGGGTTTAGGGATTTTGTGGGAAATGGGATGAAGTTTTTTTTTCATGATTTTGGATGATAATTTTTTGGTCCGAGGGTTTAGGGATTTTGGGGCTGAG
Organism: Viscum album; assembly: GCA_963277665.1. Lineage (NCBI taxonomy): Eukaryota > Viridiplantae > Streptophyta > Magnoliopsida > Santalales > Viscaceae > Viscum > Viscum album. The sequence continues at coordinate 1,554,215,316 of OY728156.1, forward strand.
GTTGAGTGTTTTTTGTGGCAGATGGGTTACGGTTTATTGAGATATGGGTTTATGTTTATATGGAAATGGGGGTTAAATTTTTCTTGGGGACGAGGGTTTAGTTAATTTCTATGATGAGGGTTTAGGTTATTTGGTGATGATAGTTGAGGTATTGTTTAGTGTCAAGGGTTTATTATTTTATTAGGGATAAGTTTTGAGGGTTTTTTAGTTTTGTGAGTTAAGGATTTTCGTGGATTAGGGTTGATGGTTGTTCAGGGATGAGAATTATGTGTCTTTTTGGTTGGATGGTGGTGGGATTTTCTGGGGCCTTGTGGTTTATCGGTATTTGTTACTGAGGGTTTAGTGTATTTGAGGGTTTATAGTTTTAGGCTTTTGTGGTGGAGGGTTTTGGTGTTTTTGTCATGAGGGTTTAATGGGATTTGGGTTTGAGGGTTGTGGGTTTTTTGGGGATATGGGTAGAATTTTTTTGGTGTTGAGGTATTAGGGTTTTATGTAGATGAGATTTTATGTTTTATTAGGGCTGAGTGCTGAGTGTTTTTTAGAGATAATGTTTGAATGGGATTTTGGGGGTGAGGGTTGGGGGATTTTTCAATTAATAGTGGGAGAGTTTTGGGGATTAGATTTTTGGGTTTGGGGGGGATTTAGGTTTACAGTTTTTTGGGTTTTAGGGTTCATAGATTTTGGGCTCATAGGGTTTATGGTTTTTTGGGGTTAATGGTTGAGGGATTTTCAGGTTGAGGGTTTATGTTTTTTTTGGGGTAGGGGGATGATTGTTTTTTAGGGTGAAGAGTTGATAATATTTTAGGAATGAGGGTTGAAGGTTTTTTTGGGAACATGGTGGAGGGGTTTGTGGGAATTAGTGGTTATGGTTTTTTGGGACTAACAGTTGTGATTTTTTTGGGGATAATCATTTAAGGTAATTTGGGGATTGGATTTGATTATTTTTTGGGGTAGAGTGTTGGGTTTGTTTGGGGATGAGTGTTTAGATTTTTTGTGGATTAGGGATGATCATTTTTGGGGATGTGGTTTGAGGGTTTGAGGGATGAAATTATGGGTTTTTGGGGCGGAGGGTTGATATCATTTTCATTCTAAGGATTGAAAGAATTTTTTAGCTATGTGTTGATGGTTAGTTTGGGGATGAGGGATGAGGGTTTTATGTGGCTATGTTTTAAGGGTTTTCTGGGACTGAGGGTTTACGGATAGGGTGGATAAGAGTGGTGGGGTGTTTGGGAATGAGGGTTTAGGGTTTTATGGTGATGAGGGTTGTGGTTATTTTTGGGGATGATGGTTGAGTATTTTTAGGGCTGATGGATTCTGGTTTTTGGGGATGAGGGTTTTGGGTTTTCTGTTCTGAGGGTTTTTGGTTTTTTTGGGTTAAAAAATTAGTGAATTTTGGGGGTAAGGGTTTTGGAATTAATGTGGATAAGGGGTTGGGGGTTTTGAAACTATTTGTTGAGCATTTTAGGGGATGTATTTTTAGGTGTTTTGTGTTGTTGAAGAATTATTTATATTTTTGGACGAATGTTGCGGTGTTTTTTGGGACTGAGGGTTGAGAGATTTTTATTGATGATGGCTGGGGATTTTTTTTGTGGTGAGGTTTTAGGTTTTTTTGGGCTGAGGGGTTATGATATTATTTATGATGGTTTAGGTTTTTTATGATGGTTTATGGTTTTTTGGGGCTATGGTTTAGTGCTTTTAAGGATGATGATTTATGGTTTTTTGGAGAAGTGGATTTGGAATTTTTTGGGGATGAGGGTTTACAGTATTGGGGTCCATTGGGTTATGGGTTTTTGTGAATGACGGTTGAGGGTTTTTTGACGAAGGTTATTAATTATTTTGGGATAAGGGTTAAGGATTTTATGGGATGAGAGTTTAGTTATTTTGGGTTGAGTATTTTATGGTTTTAGTGGATGAGGATATAGGGGTTTTGGGGATGGTTGTTTAAGGATTTTTGGTGATGTTGGTTTATATTTTTTTTGGGCTTCATGTGTATGGTTTTTTAGAGATGATTGTTTATGGGTTTCTAGGGAATAGGGTTAATGGGTGTTTAGTTTGCAGGGTTTATTTTTTGGTGCTAATGGTTGAGGGTTTTTTGGGGCCCAATGATCAATATATTTTGCAGAAGAGGCTTATTGTTTTTTTTGGTGGAAAATTTATATATTTTTTGTCCTAAAAATATTGGTTTTTTTGGGCTGGGTTTTAGGGGTTTATTGGGCTAAGGTTTTATGTAATTATGGGGTTGAGGGTTTAGGTTTACCGACATAAAGGTATAGGGGTTTTGGGGATGAGGGTTTTCATTTTTTTCGGGACTGACGTGTTAACCATTTTGATAATAACTTTTTATTGCTTATGGGGATGAATGTTTTGTGTTTTTTGGGGGTTAGGTTTGTGGGGTTTTTGGGATGAAGTTTGTGGGTTTCTGGGGAATGATAGGTGAGGGTGTTTTCATGATTAGGTTAGAGGGTGTTATTAGGGGTGTAGGTATTGGGTTTTACTAGGATATGCATATATAGTTTTTTGGTAATGAGGGTTTAGGGTTTGTTAGGGCTGAGGGTTTATATTTATTTGGGGTTGTGGATTTTGGGTTTTCTGGGGATGACGATTTAGTGCTATTTGTGGTTAAGGGGTTACAGTTTTTCTAGTGCTGGTTGTAGAGTGTTTCTTAGGTCAGGGTGTTTAAGATTTTTTGGGATGATGGTCTCATTTTTTTTGGGCTGAGCGTCCCTGGTTTTTTTATGATGGTCCTGTGGTTCTTCAGAATAATCTATTAGGATATTCTCATGTGGATTTAGGGTTACATGGGTCTGAGGATTTTGGGTTCTTTTGTTGTGAGGGTTTACAATTTTATTGGGAGGAGGGTTAATGATTTTTTGGGATGAGGGTTTAGGGTTTTATGGGTTAGACGGTTTATGGTTTTTTGTGGATGAGTGTTTAGGGGTTATTTTCAATGTTGTTTAACGTTTTTTGAGTATGTTTGTTTAGGGATTTTTTTTGTGACGATGGTTTATGATTTTTAGTGTTGTGGTTTTTGGGTTTTTAGGTGATGCAGTATTAGGGTTTTTAGGGATATGGGTTTAGGTGTTTCTATGGTTGAATGTTTATGGATTTTTTGGAATGGGGTTTAGTGATTATTGGTTCTGGGGTTTTGTGGTTTTTGGGGTGATTTTTATTTTTATTTGGGGATTAGGTATAGGTTTATTTGGGAATGGGGGTTTTGTGTGTTTTAGTAATGAGGGAATATGGTCCTTTGTGAGTTGAGGGTTTAGTGTTTTGGTGGATAAGGGTTTAGGGTTTTATTAGGGTGAGTGTTTAGAGTTTTTTTGGTAGAGGGTTTAACGTTTTTTGGGGAATATGGATCAGTGTATTTTGTGATGAAGTTTTATAGTTTTTTCAGATTGAGTGTTCATGGGTTTTTGGGGGATCAATTTTATAGTCTTATGGGGATGTGGGATTATAGATTTTTTGGACATGGGTTTTTTGTTTATTGTTTTGGTTTGAGGATTTTGAGTTTTTCAAACTATGGGTTTATGGTTTTTTGGGATGTGGGATCAATATTTAAATAGGCTAACTAATTAGGGTTTCCTAAGGATGAGGTTTTTGGGTTATTTGGTGCCAATGTTTTAGCGGTTTTTTGGGGCCAATGGGTCAGGTTTTTTCGGTCCAAGGCATTATGATTTTTTGTGGCTGATGTTTAATTTTTTAGGATGTGTGTTTAGGGTTATTTGGTTTTTAGAGTACTGGGTTTTTGGGGAAAAGGGATTTGGGTTTGTTATGCCCAGAGTTTATGGTTTTCTAGCTTGGGGTTTATGGTTTTATGGGGTAATGGATTTGTGTTTTTTAGGGTGTTGACATAAGGTTTTTAGGGTAATAGGTTTTAGGGGGGTTTTCATGACATTTTCTGGTTCATTAGGGATGAGGGTTTAGGGATTTTTGGGAATTTGATTTTAGGGTTTTTTGGGACTCAGGGATTAAAATATTTCATGGTTGAGGGTTCTAAGTTTGTTGGGGATTAGGGTTTAGGTTTTTTTGAGGGTGGGGGTTTAGGATTTTTTCATAATTAAGGTTATACTTTTTTTGGGATAAGAGTTTAGGGGTTTTGAAGAATATGACATAAGATTTTTGTGGGGAATAGGGTTTAGGGTTTTTTTAGGAGGTTTTAGTGTTTTTTATGGAATTTGTTTTGTGGATTTTTTGAGGATGAGGGTTTATTTATTTTAGGGGGGGAAAGGATTTAGTGTATTGGTGATGAGGGAAAAGGTTTTAGGGTATTTGGTTTGAGAATTTAGGGTTTTTGGGTAGATGGGTTAGGGTTTTTTTGGGTTTGGGATTATGATTTTTTGGTGATGCGATTATGGAGTTTTATTGGGATGAGCGTTTCCTATTTATTTGGGATGAGGTTTTGGAGATTTTTTCTGTTGTGTGTTTAGTGTTATTTGGGTGTGTGGGTTTCATGTTTTTTGGGTTGAGGGTTATGTTATTTTAATTGATTAGATTTTAAGGTTCTTTGAGGATGTGGGTTTGGTGTATTTTTAATATGAGTGTCTAGGGAATTTTGTGGATGAGGGTTTAGTGTTATTTGGGACTATGGGTTTAGGGTTCTGTTGGGATAATGGTTTGGTGTTTTTTTGTCTAAGGTTATCAGGTATTATTCCATCTAAAGGTATGGGGTATCAGAAGGCTAGGGATTTGGAGTATTTTGGAGAGGGTTATTAATGTTTTTGGGGGTATATGTGTTTAGGTATTATGGGAATTAGGGTTTAGTGTTATTTGGGACATTAATATGGATGTTTTTTTGGATAGGTTTTAGGTTTTTTTCTGGATTATGGTTGAGTCTATTTTGAGGAAGATGTATTAGAGGTTTTTTTGGTAGAAATCTTAAGGGTTTTGGGTATGGGTTTAGTTTCTATTGGGGATGATAGTTTATGGTTGTTTTGTGCTAAGGGTATAGTGTGTTTTGGGGATGATGGTTTAGGGTTTTTTCGGGATAAGGGTTTAAAGTTTTTTGAGGATGATGTTTTATGGTTATTTAGTGTTGGGGTTTTGGTGTTTTTTTGGGTTCGTGGGTATAATTATTTTTGGAACTAAGGGTTTAGTGTTTTTTGAGGATGATGTTTTATGGTTTCTCGATGCAGAGGGTTTAGATTTTTAAGGGGATGAGGACTCTCATGTTTTTTGAGTTGATATTTAGTGGTTTTTCAGGGCAATTGGTTTGTTGTTTTTTTGGGTATGAGGGTTTGATTTCTTTGGGGTATTATGGAATTTAGTTTTTTGGTAACGAGGGTTGGGAGATTCGTTCGGAAGATGATTTTGGGTAATTTGGGGGCATATGTTTAGGTTTTATTGGGCTGGAGTTTTGGTTATTTTTGGATGAGGGTTTAGTTATTTTTGTGGATGTGGATTTGGGGTTCTTTTGGGTAGAGGGTTTAGTTTTTTTATGGGTAAGGTTATAGATGTTTTCTATTGACGAGTTTTAGTGGTTTTTTTGGGTGGAGGATTTGGTGTTTTTTTGTATTTGTGTTTTAGGTCTTTTTTGAGATGAGGGGTTACTGTTTTTTTTGGTGATAAGATTTTAGGTTTTTTTAAGATGAGGATTTAATTATTTATATTTATCTAAGAATAGGGATATTTTGTGGATAATGTTTGGTAAATTTTGGGGATGGTAGTTTCACATTATCTATGGCTTATGTTTTAGGGTTTTGATGGGTTTGAAGGTTTTGACATTTTGGGTGGAAGGTTTTGGTTTCTTTGGGTTTGAGGGTTTATGGTTTTTTTGGGGTTGAGTGTTAATGGTTTTTGTGGTTGAGGGTTTGTTCTTTCTAGTGGTTTAGGGTTGGGTGTTTTTATGTGGTGATGATTTAGTGGTTTTGGGGTTAATGTTTTATGTTTTATGTTTTATTGGGGAGTTGGGTTTAGGGATTTTTGGGGATAAGGTTTTAGTGTTTTTTAGGGCTGAATTTTTTTTTGTTTTTTAGGGCAGTAGGTTTAGTTTTTTTTACAATACAGGGTTTGGTGTTTTTTGGGATGAAATATTGTTGACTCTTTTGTGATGAAGGTTTTGAGTTATTTGGAGTTGAGTGTTTAAGGTTTTTTACAGAAGATGATTAAGGGTATTTAGAAATGAGGGTTTGGGTTTATTTGTGGTGAAGGTTTAGTGTTTTTTATGGATGAAGGTTTGTGATTTTTTTGGTACAAGGGTTTAGGTTATATTGGGGCTCATGGTTTAAGATATATGGTGTTAAGGGAGTATTGTTTTTTCAATGTGGGATTTAGTTTTTTGGGGATGAAAGATTATATTTTTTTGGTTGTGTGGTTTTTTTGGTTTTTCTGAGATGAGGGTTTAGAATTTTCGATGCTAAGGGTTTGGGGTTTTTTAGGTGAGGATTTAGGGTTTTTCTGGGAGTATAGGGTTTTCAATTTTTAAGGCATAGGGTATAGTGTTTTTGTGGATTAAAGTTTATGTATTTTTGAAGATTATGGATTAGTTTTTCCTGGGAAGAGTGTTTAGGGGTTTTGTGGATAAGGATTTAGGGGTTTTAAGGTTTTTTGGTTAAGTTTTTCTATGGATAAGGGTTCAGTATTTTTTAGAGATGAGTGTTTGGTATTTTTTGGTGATGAGGTACTGGGATTTTTTAGTGCTATGGGTTTGGTGGTTTTCAGGAAAGATGATTTTGAGTAGGTTGGGGAATAATGTTTATGGTTTTTTGGGCTATGAGTTTTGTGTTTTTTAGGGATAAGGGTATATGGTGTTTTGGGGTGGAGAATATGGGATTTTTTGGAGAAAATTGTTAGGGGATTTCCCGATGATAGATTTTTAGTTGAATATAGGGTTTTTTTGGGAATGAGGGTTTCGAGTTTGTTGTGGCTAACGGTTTGTAGTATTTTGGTGCTGAGTGTTTAGTGTTTTTTGGAGAGAGAATTTTGATTTTTTGTCAAATTGGGGTCTAGCGATTTTTGGGGATGATGGTGTAACATTTTTAGGGGACAGTGTTTCGGAACTTTTTGGGTGTGGGTTTTAGAGATTTTTTGGGAAGTGGGTTTAGAGTTTTTTTAGGGAGGAGTTTTTATTGTTTAATTGGGGTGAATGATTTTAGGTTTTTTTAGTTAATGGTTTATAGTTTCTTGGGGATAAATATTTATGTTTTTTTATGGGGGGGGGGGGGGGGTTGGGTTTTTCGGGGCAGTAGGTTTAGGGTTTGGGGGTTGAGAGTTTATGGATTGTCGTGTCTTCATGATTAGGGTTTGGGGGGGGGGAAAGGGTTTAGGGTGTTTTTAGGGTAAGGGAATATGGTGTTTTGGGTCTGAGGGAATACAGTATTCTAGTACTAATCGATTCGTAGTTTTAAGAATGTGGTTTTAGGGGTTTTGGATTTGGGGTTAGTGTTTTATGGGATATGTGTTTTTGGGTTTTGGGCGGCTAAGTGATTTTTTTTGGGATTGAAGGTCTAGTTTTTTTCCTTTAGGTATATGGTTATTTAGGGACATGGTTATAGTTTTTCTAGGTAATGAGGCATTAGGTTATTTTGGGTATGATTCTATAAGAATTTTTTGTGTTGAGGGTTTATGGTATTTTGGTGGAGATGGTTTAGGTTTTTTGGGGTTGAGGGTTTAGTATTTTGGGGACCGATGGATTAGGGTTTATATATTTGGAGGATTAGGGTTTATGAGGATATAGGTTTTATTTTTCATGGTGATGGTGGATTATACTTTTTTAGAGTTTAGGGTTTATAGTTTTTTAGTGTTGAAGGTATAAGTTGTTTTTGTGCTAAGATTTTAGGGGTTTTTAATGCTGTGAGTTTATGATTTTTTGGGGCATAGTGTTTAGGGTTTATTTTGGTGTTGTGTTTATGTTTCTTTGGGCATCATGTTTTTCTGGGGGGGATGAGGGTTTAGGGTTTTGAGGGTGAGGGTTTATATTCTTCTCGGGATGAGGATTTCATGTTTCTTTGGGGATATGGGTTTATTTATTTTTTGTAATGACGTTTTAAGGTTTTTATTTATGATTTTTTCTAGGGTATTTATAAGGATTATGATTTTGGATGTTTGGGGATGAGGGTTTTTTGGAATGAATGATTTGGATTTTTTCGGGCTGAAGGTTCCTCATTTTTTAAGGCTGAGGGTTTATGGTTTTTTTAGATTGAAGGTTTAAGGTTTTCTTGGAGATGATGGATTTAGATTCTTGGGGGATGATGATTTTTTGTTTTTTGGGGTTTTAAAATTTCATTTTACAGGGGATTATGATTTAATGTTTATTATAGATAAGGCTGTAGGTTTTAGTGGTTCTATTGTTTTTGATTTATTGGGGGCTGATGTCATAGGTAGTTTTATGGTTTAGGGTTTTTGTTTTTTTGAGGGCAAGGGTTCATTGTTTTTTCGGGATGAGGTTTTGAGGTTTTATAGGTCAAGACTTTAGAGGTTTTTCAAAACAACTTCTTAGGGTTTTTTATGGATGATGGTTTATGTGTTTTTATGGATGAGGGTTTACAATTAATTGTGTCTAAAAGTTCACAGTTTTTTTGGGCTGAGTATTTTTGGTTTTTTGGGCCTAGGGTTTAGAGTTTCTGGGGGATGATTATTTTGGGTGTTTTGGGTAAATGTTTTTAGGGGGTTTTCGTTATAGTATTTATGGTTTTTTGTGGCTGAGGGTTTGGTGTATATTAAGGATGAAGGCATTAGTTTTTCTCAGGTTGGGGGTTTCATGTTTTTCTGGTCTGGGGGTATATGGATTATCAGGGATGAGGCTTTAGTTTTCTATGGTATTGGAATTAAGGTTTTTTGTGAGGAGGGTTTATGATTTTTGAGTTGGGTGTTTAGGAATTTTTATGGGAAGAGTGTGTAGGGTTTTTTGGGATGATGTTATAGGGTTTTTTAGGAATAACAGATTATAATTTTTTGGGATGAGTGTTTATTATAATTTCCAGGGGATGAGAGTTTAGTGTATTTTGGTGATGAGGTTTTTTAATTTTTTGGGGAATCTGTTATAGGGATTTTGGGGGCATATCATTTAGTGTATTTAATGTAACACCCCACGATTTTATGAGATATATTATTTTTATTTTCTTTGATTATACACTACACCAAGATTATCTTGTACTATATGAAATACTTTATTAGCTTTCAGTATACACAACACTATTCTTGGCTCGTGTTACACACAATTTCACGTTCGTTTTGTGGAAATTATTCCACACAACATTAAGTATATATTTTGTTTAATGTTTAAATGAAATAAGTTTTGATTGTGTTATACGCAACAGCAAACAGGACATTCACTACACGCATCCTTGACTTGGCTTGCATTACATGCAATCAAGGCCTTCCTCTATAGCATGTGTTGTACGCAATATCGAGTTTCACTGAACAACGATATGTTATTAAAATATTATAAAAACTAGCCGTTATGAATATTCATACCCACTTTTTTAAAATTTATAAATTTTATCTATCAAAATGGACTTCATTTTTGGATTTGGAATATCAAAATTATCCTAGGGTGAATTTTTGGTATTTTTATGGAAACATTCAATTTTTGATTAATAGTGAAAACACTGGGATAGTATTTAAAAACCAACTTTTTATTTAAATAATGATTTCTTTTATTTAAATTTATATTAAGTAAAAATTGATACATAATAGAAATATAAGTTCAGTTTAATTAATTGAGTCATTTTATAAAACATTTACATATATAAAAGTTTTATTGAACTTTTCAACATCTTTTACCCACCTCCAAGGAGAATTTGAAAAATTACATAAAACATAATTTTACCGCTTCTGTGAGATGAATTTTGATAATTCAAAAGACACGGTTAATATCAAGGAGTAAAATGTGGTTCAATATGATAAAAATAATTTTTGGTGAACATTAACTTTTTAATTTTTTTTACTCCGTTTAAAAGTAAATATGGTAATTAAGGGTAATAAATGATATTATTATTCCCTTAACACATGTCCTAATTCTATTGGATAAGTGTAATTCGACCAAAAACCACCTTAGGAATAATATATTACCCTTTTGGTCCACTTGGATAAGATTAGGACCCTTGTAATTATTTTATTTAAAGAAGAGTTAAAAGTGTAAAAATCAATGTAAAATAACTATAAATTATTCAATATAGGGTAATACATAAGATAAATTCTACTATAACTATTCATTAGAAAGATAAAAATATTTCCTACCTAATCGTATTTTATTTATAATTTAATTTATTTATGACACAATGATGATGCAGTAATTACCTTAGTAATGAAATATTAACATAATTGATGTTATAAATACCCAAATAAATGTAATTTGAGACTTTTTATAAATTCTACAAAATTTTTATGTTAATATGACATGTTAGTATTGATTAAATTAACATTTTTCGAACTAATCATACTGTTATGAGTTTCACAAAAAATCAATTACAAAATAGTGTCAAAATTGACAAAAAATAGTTTTTAGAACAAATATTATATTATTAATTGTTATTCTATTCCTAAAAATATAAGGTTCTTCCAAATGACTTAGATACGGTTAAATATATTAATAATGAACATCTTGGGTTATTTTGGCTTGTTATAGTATGTTTATTAACCATATAGTGTAAGAAAACAAGAAGACAAGGTAAAAGTTAAATTATTTAACATAGAGGTAAATCTAAATGATAAGTTTAAAATAATAACATAAACTTGTACTAAACCTATTTTTTGAGATTATTTCGACCCATATCCAATTTAGCTTAGAAATTAATCAATTTTGATCTATTATAATCTGAATATGACTTTATTATAAAATAATATTTTAAGTTTTTTCTAAGGTGCCCCTCTCCTCCCTTATAAAAGGGCACCTCCTCCCTCTTCTATTTAAAAAATTTTTAGCCTTTAAGCTCGCCCAAACCCTGCCTATTTACCTTCTCAACTTCCCTAGAAACGTCATAGGGGTTTGGGTCTCATTAAAAGACCAACTCCAGTTCCTTAAGAGGATGTTAAGAAGAGGCGCATCAATGAAGAGGTAATATCCTTTAGCGATTCCTTCCAATTAATTTCTTCTTCTACTTATTCTTCTTTATTTGTTTCATCATAAATTAATAATATCAGTAACACTAATATACTTATATGTTTTTATAAATATGAAACAACCCTATTTTAGCTTCTATCCATCCTACGGAAAACGAAATCACCGCGCGTGCGTGTAACGCCTCGACCCTAGTTACACAGAGTCGGTGCATTATTACATAACATTGGCATGATCACAAGAAAGATCAAATCTCGAAAGACCGATTGGTTTAGTAGCCTTGGAAACACTAGATATATTCATAAGTTTTAGATTACATCATAAATTGAAAAACTACTACAACAACATAATGTCTCCACAGTCCACACTATTATCCCCTCATAATATCCCTGTAGGTCATTCATAACTTACTTCTTCACATCCTGAGAAAAATAAAACATAGAAAAGGGGTGAGCTCAAATGCCCAGTAAGGATAACAATATACCGGAAACTTTCATAAATAACAATAAACATTTAAGGCTATGTATAACTAAAACAAAAGCCTTTTAAACTTGAACTTCAACATAGTATGGCAAAAGTAAAATGAAATAATGCCATTTACTTGTTCACGTGGATATTCTACTAATCGAATAATCATATGAAATATCAATAACCACTTTCATAATGTTGGAATGCATAATGCCAGACTATCATAACCACATAGCCAAGGCCTCATGCCAAGACTAGAAATAAGATTTTGCCAAGGCCTTGTGCCAAGACACTAGTTTGTCTCATGAGACCAACCGATGCATCGAGGAGCTATAGCGGGCTCCACCCGTCACATATTAAGTCCAATGCATTCCCATATGAAAAGGTTTAAACATAACATAAATATTCGTATTAAAACTAGCATATGAAATTTCAATACTTTCACCATAAACCATGAATGGTATAAAAATAGCACATTCACAGTCAAACATATCACAAAACCATCAATACAATATAGAAGTTTTGTATCATATTAAATCAACTTCAAATAAGCGTAAAATCCATCAAAGGATGTTGACATAGATGAAATCAAAACACTTTTTGGAGAAATATCTCTTTCTATTTTTGAAAGCCTTTAAGAGCCATATAAAATAAAACATTTTATTGAAAATACTCCTATAAGCTTGTAAGGAAAGCATTGATGATTTTATAACGGCAGAAAATAACTGCACTCGCCGTATAAGTTAAAAAAAACATTCTTACCTTAATTCTGTCGAAAAGGTTAAAAAGGACCTTGTTTTGAAAACGACGGAAAGATTCCTCTTATAAAAAGTCAAACAAGCGTATAAATGACTTTAACCCATATTATTGTAAATAATAAAAATGTTTTGAAATACATTTTGAAGAAACATGGATGTGGATTATAAAGAGATCCCAGTAGATTATTACGTATAAACAACCTCGGATAATGAAGAGATTGTGAAATAACCCTTACCTTGTACTTTTCCTTGGTTGGGGTAGGTTAACCTCCTGTATAATGGTGAAATAATTGTTATTAAATTATACAAGAATCATATACATTAATATGATATCATATATGATCTTTTAATATTGATTTGATAACAATATCTTAGTATTATCGTTGTTTCGGGTGTTAACTTATTTGTTTTCTTTTATATGTTTTGTTACGTAAGACATGTTTGTAAAGGATAGGTTGTATATTATTCATATCCAGAATGATATAAAGTCCTTAAACATCATTTTTTAAATAATCAAATGATAATTATACTTGAATGGATACGATGGAGAATGAATCTCATCGCGTTCGTGGAGACGGTAGTCCGTACGTACGCACGAGGGACAATATCATTCTTTTGATATTAAAATTATATATAAATGTATGGTATATCAAATATAAAGAATCATTAACATGTTATATTTATTATTTACATGAGTTACATATCATTATTATACCCATCTAAATAATAATATATTGAATAAAAATTACACCACGACGTGGAGACGGTAAGCCGTACGTACGCACGTATGGTGACATGTTATTCAAAGGGTGGATAGAATACTGAATATGGTTGTACCATATTTATAATAACATCATAGTATATATATGATACTGGAGTTATTATTTTAGAATGTTAACAACAAAGGAAGAAGATGTGGAAGAAGAAATGAACTTGGAAAAGGGTGGTGAAATCATTACCTCTTCTTCGGGTTCTTCCTTTTGATTTGATCAAAAGGGCTCCTTAGGTTGGCTTTATGATCAAAATAAGGCCTCTAGGTTGTAGTGAGGGAAGTTGGGAGAGTATTTGGGAAGATTTTGGCCGAACCAAAAGGCTTTGAAGGTGTGAAGAAATGAGAAGGAGGAGTGCCCATTAATAAGAGGGGTGAGGGGCACCTTTGGAAAAGCTAGAGATATTAGTTTATAATAAATTCATATTCAGTTTAAAATGGATCCAAAGTTGAATATTCAATGGTTAAGGTGTGGATGGGTCGAAAACAACTCAACCAATAGAATTTAGACAGGTTTGGGTTCTTATATTAACCTCATCATTAAGTATTAACTCTAAGTTAATTAGATTCACTTTTACAATGTCTCTTTGTATTATTATATAATATGGTTAATAAACGTACTATATACATCCAAGAGACCCCCAAGTGGTCCATTAATGATGAAACTATCATGATATAAGTCTCTTGGCCGAACCTTAGATTTTTAGGAATTTAATATCAATTAATAATATAATATTTGTTTTAAGAACTCTTTTATGTCAATTTTGACATTATTCAACAGTTGATTTTTTGAAACTCATAAAAGATTGATTACTTCGAAAAAAGTAAATTAAATCAATAATAATATATCATATTATCCTAGAAAATTAGTTCAATTCATTAAAAGTTTAATATTATATTTATTTGGGTATTTATAATATCAATTAATTTAATTTTTCACTATTTTAGTAATTACTTCATCATCATTGTTTCATAAATAAAATAAATTATTTAATTTCTAAAAATTATAAATAAAATATCATTATGTAGTAAATATTTTTATCTTTCTAATGAATATTTATAATCTAAAATCCAACATATATAACCCTATGTAATAATTGTTTTTCTAAAAGCTATATGCTTGTGTCATTTTTGTATTCATTTTAACTTAATTAAAATAAAGTGTCCCTATCACCTACAAGTGGCACCATGGGGTCCCCAAATCGACCCAAAGATGCCTATGGTCGAACCTGTATCAACCAATAAGTCTAGGACACGTTTTAGGGTAATTTAGTATTATTATAATATTATTTTTTAACCCTTATTTACCAGATATACCCTTAACCATGGTAAATAAAATATTTACCACAGTAATTATTCAAAATGTCTAAAAATAAAAGATAAATATTTACACAATTTGGACATCCTAATTCCAAATATGGAATCCATTTTTCTAAATTCAAAACACATAAGTGGCAGAAATTAATTTAAAATTAATTACCGCTGTCAAAACAAAAAGCGTGTTTTTAAGAGATAATAACTATCAAAAGATTGACACTTGTTTATGTTTGGTTTAATTGTAAAATTATGTTCAATGACCAACATTATATTAAATGGTAAAAATATATTCTAAATATACTTTAAAACCACTCAAATTCATAATTTATCACTATTAATTATTTTGATTAAAAAAGTTGTTTTTAATTAAAATTTAGTAATTTTCACTATTCATCAAAATATTAAAGTTATCCGAAAAGTACCAAAATTTCACCTTAGGCTAAATTCGATATTCTGAATCCAGAAATGAAGTCCATTTTAAAATATAAAATATATATAATTTCGAAAAGTAGGTATTACTATTCATAACGGCTAGTTTGATTGGTTGTGGTGTGTGTTAAAACTCAAGGTTGCGTACAACACACGCTACTATATTATTCAAAGAAAGCGTACCGTGGAAGCATGGGATGTTTCATTTTAAATTTTTGATGTCCCCATTTAGTCAAAAAGTTTAAAATATTGATTTAAAAAGGGTTCACTATTAAAAATTTATAAAAGTGCAATACTGAAAATGAATTTGTTCTTGCATTATATCTAAGAAACTCATAATATGGATTCTAAAATTATAAGGATTATATAAAGTTTAAAATTTAGATAATACTATTCATAACCTCTTTTGAATGGATTTTTTTTTTCTAAGTCATGGTGTGATTGAACTCATTGTTGCGTGTAGTGAAAGTTATTGAATTATTTTGAAGAAATAACACACTATGAAATCTTGGGGTGTTACATTCTCCCCTCCTTCAATAAATTGCGTCCTCGCAATTGGAAATTGTTCTTCGAAAATAAATGGTTGAAAATAGAAAATATATTTGTGGGAAAACCCACATCGGAAATTGGCTTACTAAAATTTAGTCTTAATATGAGGAAAAGAGAAATGAAAGGGTCACCACCAAATTATGATCTCTATTAGGAGAACATTGGTGGCAATTAGAGACATATAATTGGAGGAAAAACATAAATATTTATAGGTAGTGATTGAGGTCATCAATCACAAACAAGTATAAAATTGAGGTCCTTAAATTCATCAATCTATGATGATTTGAAATACCATCGGTTCAACAAAACATAGGGTATTATGATAACACATTTTTGACGTTTCAAAATATCTTAGTTGAAATCCCACATCGAAAAATGAAATAATGAGGCCTCTATTTAAAATAAAGAGTCGAAAGTATGAAGATTACCGAAAATAACACATACTAGGGTTCCATGTAGGAAAATATGGATATGGAAGAAATATCTAACCATCAATTTTCTGATGGAGAGTGGTAGAGAACATGGATATGAAAAGGACAACAATCCCAAAGCCATATATTAGTGATGATTTAAGGTACCATCTAGGAAAATATTTTTTTTCTAAGTTGCTTTTCTTAATATTGAGGAATTTATTTATGAGATTGGCTAAGATCATATGGAGATATACTTACTTTATAATTAGATTTTTATCCATTAATAAATTTATACCACAAACTCATCTTTCACTCTAAAAGATAATAGAATGTAAAAAAATTCTATTTACACTATTCGTATAGGGTTCCAAAATAAACGAATTTATAATTCATCTACAAGATCTATTAATAAAAACTACATTATTTAATCCAGGACATCTCGTGGGCCAGTGGTAGGTGATACACCCTCGTCGCCCTTCGGTTGCTGGTTCAAGTCTCGCAGCCTTGCCGGACGCGACGGGTTGCCGCCCGACCTCCGGGTTGTCCTTTTATGGAAATCCAAAATAATCCAAACTAGAACTATCCAAAATACTTATGTCCAAACTCACAGTCCAACATTTATAAGGAAGGTAAACATAATATAGATCCTTTTTACCCTGTAATAGCATATGAATACCTTCATCATGTATTACCATATTCCTTATTGATTACATTCATGATCCCTTATTCCATATAGAATGCTGGATATACTTCATTAATCCAAAAATGTTTTAAACCCCAACAATGATGGAATAAACAAATCATTAATTAGTTCCAAGGTAGTCAAGAATATCCAATATAATTTATCCAAAACAATCACATATTATTCCAAAATCACTACCTCAGTATCATAACTATATTATGATTTATCATTCTCTCAACCATATATTTTCCAAAAATTTATCCTTCTATTGAGTCACTTTTCTTTGTTCCACACAATCTCAAGTCCTTAATGAAATAGTACTGCAGTACAATCCTTATATACTCCATAATTATTATAACAAGTACATTGTTGATACAACACTCAATTGAAATAATCAACATAAGAACTCTAATCATTCCTCTTCATCTGTGGTAGTATCATAACTTGATTATTATCCAATAACATCATTTGCGGCATAGTCTGATGACTGGGACATAGGTTCGCGTAGTGTCCAAACTCCTTGCAAATGAAGCATTGTACATTTAAAACCATTTTCTTACCCTTGCAGTCACATAATTTGTGCCCTTTTCCTCCACACTTATAACAAACTCCCATTCCTTTCAGGCAAGTTCCCGGG
This sequence comes from Viscum album, assembly GCA_963277665.1. Taxonomy (NCBI): domain Eukaryota; kingdom Viridiplantae; phylum Streptophyta; class Magnoliopsida; order Santalales; family Viscaceae; genus Viscum; species Viscum album. The sequence continues at coordinate 1,554,232,334 of OY728156.1, forward strand.
TGTTTCTTTCCACAGTTACCACATATGGGAAAATTCTTTTTTTCCCTCTTCCCTTTATCCATCTTTCTCTCTTCCATCCTTTTCTTCTCTTGCTTCCCTTCAAAGCCTTAGGACTCAGTCAACTCTTTACTTATCTTATCAACACATGATATTATTTCTTCATATGATGATAATACATGGGAGACTATTTCTCTTATAAATTCTAGCTTAAGACCATGAAAGATATGATCCTTCCTTCTCTTTGGATCATGTGCATTTCTGGAGTTCTCATTCCTTCTACTGGGCGCCATTTCTAAACAATGTCATTCACTAGATCAGTTTATGAATCAAAATACATAATCCCATACTTATAAAACATTTAACATAAATTGAACTATTTTTGGATATAATCCATAATCATAAAAATGTTTTCTTTGAGGAAGTATATACTCATAAACCCTTCATAATGATTTGTAAAGAAAATGAGAGTTATCCTAATCATATCCCCCGGGAGTGTCGTAACCAAGAGTGCAGTAAGGCCTGTTGTCATGCACCAGTTCCCGTTCGAGTCTAGCTCAAAGCGGTGTTTTCGGGTTTTACCCCTAGGTACATCTGTGCCAGAGCCGCCTCTACCTGCTTGTATCCAGACAGGGATGTATTGCTCGGAAAACTTACAAAATCTCTACAATACCAAAATTTTAGGATGTTCTTCTATACTAATCCTCAAAGTTCATCTTATGTCTACGTGATCTAATCAGAGTTTATCTAAATCTAGCTTCCATGGTATGTACTAAACTTCCTCTGATACCAACTGTAACGCCCCGACCCTAGTTACCAAGAGTCGGTGCATTATTACATAACATTGGCATGATCACAAGAAAGATCAAATATCGAAAGACCGATTGGTTTAGTATCCTTGGAAACACTAGATATATTCATAAGTTTTAGATTACATCATAAATTGAAAAACTACTACAACAACATAATGTCTCCATAGTCCACACTATTATCCCCTCATAATATCCCTGCAGGTCATTCATAACTTACTTCTTCACATCTTGGGAAAAATAAAACATAGAAAAGGGGTGAGCTCAAATGCCCAGAAAGGATAACAATATATCGGAAACTTTCATAAATAAGAATAAACATTTAAGGCTATGTATAACGAAAACAAAAGCCTTTTAAACTTGAACTTCAACATAATATGGCAAAAGTAAAATGAAATAATTCCATTTACTTGTTCACATGGATATTCTACTAATCGAATAATCATATGCAATATCAATAACCACTTTCATAATGTTGGAATGCATAATGCCAGACTATCATAACCACATAGCCAAGGCCTCGTGCCAAGACTACAAATAAGATTTTGCCAAGGCCTTGTGCCAAGACACTAGTTTGTCTCATGAGACCTACCGATGCATCGAGGAGCTATAGCGGGCTCCACCCGTCACATATTAAGTCCAATGCATTCCCATATGAAAAGGTTTAAACATAACATAAATATTCGTATTAAAACTAGCATACGAAATTTCAATACTTTCACCATAAACCATGAATGGTATAAAAACAGCACATCCACAGTCAAACATATCACAAAACCATCAATACAACATAGAAGTTTTGTATCATAATAAATCAACTTCAAATAAGCGCAAAATCCATCAAAGGATGTTGACATAGATGAAATCATAACACTTTTTGGAGAAATATCTCTTTCTATTTTTGAAAGCATTTAAGAGCCATATAAAATAAAAAAATTTCTTGAAAATACTCTTATAAGCTTGTAAGGAAAGCATTGAAGATTTTATAATGGCAGAAAATAACCGCACTCGCCGTATAAGTTAAAAAAAATTCTTACCTTAATTCTGTCGAAAAGGATAAAAAGGACCTTGTTTTGAAAACGATGGAAAGATTCCTCTTATAAAAAGTCAAACAAGGGTATAAATGACTTTAACCCATATTATTGTAAATAATAAAAATGTTTTGAAATACATTTTGAAGAAACATGGATGAGGATGATAAAGAGATCCCTGTAGATTATTAAGTATAAACAACCTCGGATAATGAAGAGATTGTGAAATAACCCTTACCTTGTACTTTTCCGTGGTTGGGGTAGGTTAACCTCTTGTATAATGGTGAAATAATTGTTATTAAATTATACAAGAATCATATACATTAATATGATATCATATATGATCTTTTAATATTTATTTGATAATAATATCTTAGTATTATCGTTGTTTCGAGTGTTAACTTACTTGTTTTCTTTTATATGTTTTGTTACGTAAGACATGTTCGTAAAGGATAGGTTGTATATTATTCATATCTAGAATGATATCAAGTCTTTAAACATCATTTTTTAAATAATCAAATGATAATTATACATGAATGGATACGATGGAGAATGAATCTCATCGCGTTCGTGGAGACGGTAGTCCGTACGTACGCACGAGCGACAATATCATTATTTTGATATTAAAATAATATATAAATGGATGGTATATCAAATATAATGAATCATTAAAATGTTATATTTATTATTTACATGAGTTACATGTCATTATTATACCCATCCAAATAATAATATATTGAATAACAATTACACCACGACGTGGAGACGGTAAGCCGTACGTACGCACGTATGGTGACATGTTATTCAAAGGGTGGATAGAATACTGAATATGGTTGTACCATATTTATAATAACATCATAGTATATATATGATACTGGAGTTATTATTTTAGAATGTTATCAACAAAGGAAGAAGAAGTGGAAGAAGAAATGAACTTGGAAAAGGGTGGTGAAATCATTACATCCTCTTCGGGTTCTTCCTTTTGATTTGATCAAAAGGGCTCCATAGGTTGGCTTTCTGATCAAACTAAGGCCTCTAGGTTGTAGTGAGGGAAGTTGGGAAAGTATTTGGGCAGAGTTTGGCCGAACCAAAAGGCTTTGAAGGTGTGAAGAAATGAGAAGGAGGAGTGCCCTTTTATAAGAGGGGTGAGGGGCACCTTTGGAAAAGCTAGAGATATTAGTTTATAATAAATTCATATTAGGTTTTCAAAGGCTCCAAAGTTGAATATTCAACGGTTAAGGTGGGGATGGGTCGAAAACAACTCAACCAATAGAATTTAGACAGGTTTGGGTACTTATATTAACCTTATCATTAAGTATTAACTCTAAGTTAATTAGTTTAACTTTTACAATGTCTCTTTGTATTTTTATATAATATGGTTAATAAACGTACTATATACATACAAGAGACCCACAAGTGGTCCATTAATGATGAAACTATCATGATATAAGTCTCTTGGCCGAACCTTAGATTTTTAGGAATTTTTATATCAATTAATAATATAATATTTGTTTTAAGAACTCTTTTATGTCAATTTTGACATTATTCAATAGTTGATTTTTTTGAAACTCATAACAGATTGATTACTTCGAAAAAAGTAAATTAAATCAATCCTAATATATCATATTATCCTAAAATATTAGTTTAATTCATTAAAAGTTTCATATTATATTTATTTGGGTATTTATAATATAAATTAATTTAATTTTTTACTATTTTAGTAATTACTTCATCATCATTGTATCATAAATAAAATAAATTATTTAATGTCTAAAAATTATAAATAAAATATCATTATGTAGGAAATCGTTTTATCTTTCTAATTAATATTTATAATCTAAAATCCAACATATATAACCCTATGTAATAATTGTTTTTCTAAAAGCTATATGCTTGTGTCATTTTTGTATTCATTTTAACTTAATTAAAGTAAAGTGTCCCTATCACCTACAAGTGGCACCATGGGGTCCCCAAATCGACCCAAAGATGCCTATGGACGAACCTGTATCAACCAATAAGTCTAGGACACGTTTTAGTGTAATTTATTTTTATTATAATATTATTTTTTAACCCTTATTTACCAGATTTACCCTTAACCATGGTAAATAAAATATTTACCACAGTAATTATTCAAAATGTCTAAAAATAAAAGTTAACTATTTACACAATTTGGACATCCTGATTCCAAATATGGAATCCATTTTTCTAAATTCAAAACACAGAAGTGGCATAAATTAATTTAAAATTAATTCCTGCTGTCAAAACAAAAAGCGTGTTTTTAAGAGATAATAACTATCAAAAGATTGACACTTGTTTATGTTCGGTTTAATTGTAAAATTATGTTCAATGACCAAAATTATATTAAATGGTAAAAATATATTCTAAATATACTTTAAAACCACTCAAATTCATAATTTATCACTATTAATTATTTTGATTAAAAAAGTTGTTTTTAATTAAAATTTAGTAATTTTCACTATTCATAAAAATATGAAAGTTATCCGAAAAGTACCAAAATTTCACCTTAGGCTAAATTCGATATTCCGAATCCAGAAATGAAGTCCATTTTAAAATATAAAATATATATAATTTCGAAAAGTAGGTATTACTATTCATAACGGCTAGTTTGATTGGTTGTGGTGTGTGTTAAAACTCAAGGTTGCGTACAACACATGCTACTGTATTATTCAAAGAAAGCGTACCGTGGAAGCTTGGGATGTTTCATTTTAAATTTTTGATGTCCCCATTTAGTCAAAAAGTTTAAAATATTGTATTAAAAAAGGGTTCACTATTAAATGTTGATAAAAGTGCAATACTGAAAATGAATTTGTTCTTGCATTATATCTAAGAAACTCATAATATGGATTCTAAAATTATAAGGATTATACAAAGTTTAAAATTTAGATAATAGTATTCATAACCTCTTTTGAATGGCTTTTTTTTCTAACTCATGGTGTGATTGAACTCGTTGTTGTGTGTAGTGCATGCTATTGGATTATTTTGAATAAATAACACACTATGAAATCTTGGGGTGTTACATTCTCCCCTCCTTCAATAAATTGCGTCCTCGCAATTTGAAATTGTTCTTCGAAAATAAAAGGTTGAAAATAGAAAATATATTTGTGGGAAAACCCACATCGGAAATTGGCTTACTAAAATTTAGTCTTAATATGAGGAAAAGAGAAATGAAAGGGTCACCACCAAATTATGATCTCGATTAGGAGAACATTGGTGGCAATTAGAGACATATAATTGGAGGAAAAACGTAAATATTTATAGGTAGTGATTGAGGTCATCAATCACAAACAAGTATAAAATTGAGGTCCTTAAATTCATCAATCTATGATGATTTGAAATACCATCGGTTCAACAAAACATAGGGTATTATGATAACACATTTTTAACGTTTCAAAATATCTTAGTTGAAATCCCACATCGAAAAATGAATTAATGAGGCCTCTATTTAAAATAAAGAGCCGAAAGTATGAAGATTACCGAAAATAACACATACTAGGGTTCCATGTAGGAAAATATGGATATGGAAGAAAAATATAACCATCAATTATCTGATGGAGAGTGGTAGAGAACATGGATATGAAAAGGACAACAATCCCAAAGCCATATATTAGTGATGATTTAAGGTACCATCTAGGAAAACATTTTTGTTCTATGTTGCTTTTCTTAATATTGAGGAATTTATTTATGAGATTGGCTAAGATAATTAGGAGATATACTTAATTTATAATTATATTTTTATCCATTAATAAATTTCTACCACAAACTCATCTTTCACTCTAAAAGATTATAGAATGTAAACAAAATTCTATTTACACTATTCGTATAGGGTTCCAAAATAAACGAATTTATAATTCATCTAAAAGATCTTTTAATAAAAACTACATTATTTAATCCAGGACATCACGTGGGCCAGTGGTAGGTGATACACCCTTGTCGCCCTTCGGTTGCGGGTTCAAGTCTCGCAGCCTTGCCGGATGCGACGGGTTGCCGCCCGACCTCCGGGTTGTCCTTTTATGGCAATCCAAAATAATCCAAACTAGAACTATCCAAAATACTTATTTCCAAACTCACAGTCCAACATTTATAAGGAAGGTAAACATAATATAGATCCTTTTTACCCTGTAATAGCATATGAATACCTTCATCATGTATTACCATATTCCTTATTGATTACATTCATGATCCCTTATTCCATATAGAATGCTGGATATACTTCATTAATCCAAAAATGTTTTAAACCCCAACAATGATGGAATATACAAATCATTAATTAGTTCCAAGGTAGTAAAGAATATCCAATATAATTTATCCAAAACAATCACATATTATTCCAAAATCACTACCTCAGTATCAGAACTATATTATGATTTATCATTCTCTCAACCATATATTTTCCAAAAAATTATCCTGCTATTGAGTCACATTTCTTTGTTCCACACAATCTCAAGTCCTTAAGGAAATAGTACTGTAGTACAATCCTTATATACTCCATAATTATTATAACAAGTACATTGTTGATACAACACTCAATTGACATAATCAACATAAGAACTCTAATCATTCCTCTTCATCTGTGGTAGTATCATAACTTGATTATTATCCAATAACATCATTTGCGGCATAGTCTGATGACTGGGACATAGGTTCGCGTAGTGTCCAAACTCTCTTCTAATGAAGCATTGTACATTTAAAACCATTTTCTTACCCTTGCAGTCACGTACTTTGTGCCCTTTTCCTCCACACTTATAAGAAACTCCCATTACTTTCAGGAAAGTTCCCGGGTGTTTCTTTCCATAGTTACCACATATGGGAAAATTCTTCTTTTCCCTCTTCCCTTTATCCATCTTTCTCTCTTCCATCCTTTTCTTCTCTTGCTTCCCTTCAAAGCCATAGGACTCAGTAAACTCTTTACTTATCTTATCAACACATGATATTATTTCTTCATATGATGATAATACATGGGAGACTATTTCTCCTATAAATTCTATCTTAAGACCATGAAAGATATGATCCTTCCTTCTCTTTGGATCATGTGCATTTATGGAGTTCTCATTCCTTCTACTGGGCGCCATTTCTAAACAATGGCATACACTAGATCAGTTTATGAACCAAAATACATAATCCCATACTTATAAAACATTTAACATAAATTGAACTATTTATGGATATAATCCATAATCATAAAAATGTTTTCTTTGAGGAAGTATATACTCATAAACCCTTTATAATGATTTGTAAAGAAAATGAGAGTTATCCTAAGCATATCCCCCGGGAGTTTCGTAACCAAGAGTGCAGCAAGGCCCGTTGTCGTGCACCAGTTCCCGTTCGAGTCTAGCTCAAAGCGGTGTTTTCGGGTTTTACCCCTAGGTACATCTGTGCCAGAGCCGCCTCTACCTGCTCGTATCCAGAAAGGGATGTATTGCTCGGAAAACTCACAAAATCACTACAATACAAAAATTCTAGGAAGTTCTTCTATACTAATCCTAAAAGTTCATCTTAGGTCTACGTGCTCTAATCAGAGTTTATCTAAATCTAGCTTCCAAGGTTTGTACTAAACTTCCTCTGATACCAACTGTAATGCCCCGACCCTAGTTACCAAGAGTCGGTGCATTATTACATAACATTGGCATGATCACAAGAAAGATCAAATCTCGAAAGACCGATTGGTTTAGTATCCTTGGAAACACTAGATATATTCATAAGCTTTAGATTACATCATAAATTGAAAAACTACTGCAACAACATAATGTCTCCACAGTCCACACTATTATCCCCTCATAATATCCCTGCAGGTCATTCATAACTTACTTCTTCACATCCTGGGAAAAATAAAACATAGAAAAGGGGTGAGCTCAAATGCCCAGTAAGGATAACAATATATCGGAAACTTTCATAAATAAGAATAAACATTTAAGGCTATGTATAACTAAAACAAAAGCCTTTTAAACTTGAACTTCAACATAGTATGGCAAAAGTAAAATGAAATAATGTCATTTACTTGTTCACATGGATATTCTACTAATCGAATAATCATATGCAATATCAATAACCACTTTCATAATGTTGGAATGCATAATGCCAGACTATCATAACCACATAGCCAAGTCCTCATGCCAAGACTACAAATAAGATTTTTCCAAGGCCTTGTGCCAAGACACTAGTTTGTCTCATGAGACCTACCGATGCATCGAGGAGCTATAGCGGGCTCCACCCGTCACATATTAAGTCCAATGCATTCCCATATGAAAAGATTTAAACATAACATAAATATTCGTATTAAAACTAGCATATGAAATTTCAATACTTTCCCCATAAACCATGAATGGTATAAAAATAGCACATCCACAGTCAAACATATCACAAAACCATCAATACAATATAGAAGTTTTGTATCATAATAAATCAACTTCAAATAAGGGTAAAATCCATCAAAGGATGTTGACATAGATGAAATCAAAACACTTTTTGGAGAAATATCTCTTTCTATTTTTGAAAACATTTAAGAGCCATATAAAATAAAAAATTTTCTTGAAAATACTATTATAAGCTTGTAAGGAAAGCATTGAAGATTTTATAACGGCAGAAAATAACCGCACTCGCCGTATAAGTTAAATAAACCATTCTTACCTTAATTCGTTTGAAAAGGTTAAAAAATAACTTGTTTTGAAAACGACGGAAAGATTCCTCTTATAAAAAGTCAAACAAGGGTATAAATGACTTTAACCCATATTATTGTAAATAATAAAAATGTTTTGAAATACATTTTGAAGAAACATGGATGTGGATGATAAAGAGATCCCAGTAGATTATTACGTATATACAACCTCGGATAATGAAGAGATTGTGAAATAACCCTTACCTTGTACTTTTCCTTGGTTACGGTAGGTTGACCTCCTGTATAATGGTGAAATAATTGTTATTAAATTATACAAGAATTATATACATTAATATGATATCATATATGATCTTTTAATATTGATTTGAAAATAATATCTTAGTATTATCGTTGTTTCGGGTGTTAACTTACTTGTTTTCTTTTATATGTTTTGTTACGTAAGACATGTTTGTAAAGGATAGGTTGTATATTATTCATATCCAGAATGATATCAAGTCCTTAAACATAATTTTTTAAATAATCAAATGGTAATTATACTTGAATGGATACGATGGAGAATGAATCTCATCGCGTTCGTGGAGACGGTAGTCCGTACGTACGCACGAGCGAGAATATCATTCTTTTGATATTAAAATAATATATAAATGGATGGTATATCAAATATAAAGAATCATTAACATGTTATATTTATTATTTACATGAGTTACATATCATTATTATACCAATCCAAATAATAATATATTGAATAACAATTACACCACGACGTGGAGACGGTAAGCCGTACGTACGCACGTATGGTGACATGTTATTCAAAGGGTGGATAGAATACTGAATATGGTTGTACCATATTTATAATAACATCACAGTATATATATGATACTGGAGTTATTATTTTAGAATGTTAACAACAAAGGAAGAAGAAGTGGAAGAAGAAATGAACTTGGAAAAGGGTGGTGAAATCATTATCTCTTCTTCGGGTTCTTCCTTTTGATTTGATCAAAAGGGCTCCTTAGGTTGAATTTATGATCAAAATAAGGCCTCTAGGTTGTAGTGAGGGAAGTTTTGAGAGTATTTGGGCAGAGTTTGGCCGAACCAAAAGACTTTGAAGGTGTGAAGAAATGAGAAGGAGGAGTGCCCTTTTATAAGAGGGGTGAGGGGCACCTTTGGAAAAGCTAGAGATATTAGTTTATAATAAATTCATAATCGGTTTAAAATGGCTCCAAAGTTGAATATTAAACGGTTAAGGTGGGGATGGGTCGAAAACAACTCAACCAATAGAATTTAGACAGGTTTGGGTACTTATATTAACCTTATCATTAAGTATTAACTCTAATTTAATTAGTTTCACTTTTACAATGTCTCTTTGTATTTTTATATAATAAGGTTAATAAACTTACTATATACATCCAAGAGACCCCCAAGTGGTCCATTAATGATGAAACTATCATGATATATGTCTCTTGGACGAACCTTAGATGTTTAGGAATTTAATATCAATTAATAATATAATATTTGTTTTAAGAACTCTTTTATGTCAATTTTGACATTATTCAATAGTTGATTTTTTTGAACTCATAACAGATTGATTACTTCGAAAAACGTAAATTAAAGCAATCCTAATATATCATATTATCCTAGAAAATTAGTTTATTTCATTAAAAGGTTCATATTATATTTATTTGGGTATTTATAATATCAATTAGTTTAATTTTTCACTATTTTAGTAATTACTTCATCATCATTGTGTCATAAATAAAATAAATTATTTAATGTCTAAAAATTGTAAATAAAATATCATTATGTAGGAAATCTTTTTATCTTTATAATGAATATTTATAATCTAAAATCCAACATATATAACCCTATGTAATAATTGTTTTTCTAAAAGCTATATGCTTGTGTCATTTTTGTATTCATTTTAACTTAATTAAAATAAAGTGTCCCTATCACCTACAAATGGCACCATGGGGTCCCCAAATCGACCCAAAGATGCCTATGGTAGAACCTTTATCAACCAATAAGTGTAGGACACGTTTTAGGGTAATTTAGTATTATTATAAAATTATTTTTTAACCCTTATTCACCAGATTTACCCTTAACCATGGTAAATAAAATATTTACCACAATAATTATTCAAAATGTCTAAAAATAAAAGTTAACTATTTACACAATTTGGACATCATGATTCCAAATATGGAATCCATTATTCTAAATTCAAAACACAGAAGTGGAAGAAATTAATTTAAAATTAATTCCCGCTGTCAAAACAAAAAGCGTGTTTTTAAGAGATAATAACTATCAAAAGATTGACACTTGTTTATGTTCGGTTTAATTGTAAAATTATGTTCAATGACCAACATTATATTAAATGGTAAAAATATATTCTAAATATACTTTAAAACCACTCAAATTCATAATTTATCACTATTAATTATTTTGATTAAAAAAAATTTTTTAATTAAAATTTAGTAATTTTCACTATTCATAAAAATATGAAAGTTATCCGAAAAGTACCAAAATTTCACCTTAGGATAAATTCGATATTCCGAATCCAGAAATGAAGTCTATTTTAAAATATAAAATATATATAATTTCGAAAAGTAGGTATTACTATTCATAACGGCTAGTTTGATTGGTTGTGGTGTGTGTTAAAACTCAAGGTTGCGTACAACACACGCTACTGTATTATTCAAAGAAAGCGTACCGTGGAAGCTTGGGATGTTTCATTTTTAATTTTTGATACTCCCATTTAGTCAAAAAGTTTAAAATATTGTATTTAAAATGTTTTCACTATTAAAAGTTGATAAAAGTGCAATACTGAAAATGAATTTGTTCTTGCATTATATCTAAGAAACTCATAATATGGATTCTAAAATTATAAGGATTATATAAAGTTTAAAATTTAGATAATACTATTCATAACCTCTTTTGAATGGATTTTTATTTTCTAAGTCATGGTGTGATTGAACTCGTTGTTGCGTGTAGTGCAAGTTATTGAATTATTTTGAAGAAATAACACACTATGAAATCTTGGGGTGTTACAGTGCGTAAGTATGGAATACCGTCTCCACGCCGTGGTGTAATCTGTTTTCCACCACCACCTTACTTGGATGGGTATAATAGTGTAAATAAATAACTATATATGATTATTTTAAAGTGATATTTATTATAAATTATTATACATACACTTAAATATAATTCCATGATCTTGGGAATGATATCATCGCTCGTGCGTACGTACGGACTACCGTCTCCACGAACACAAGGAGATTCATTTTACATGATTAACCATTCAAGTATGATTATAAAGTATATATTATACATAATCATGAAATATATTACAAAAAAATGATAATTTATTTATGTACATATATGTTTCATTGACTTAATTCCATTTAATTCAATAAGGAAACGAATGCAGCGTGCATGCGTACGTATGACCTACCGTCTCCATGAACGGTGTATTTCATTTCATTTATATTTCTATTATATATATATATATATACAGAATATATATGATAAATAAATCATGATTTAAATTCTGGAAATAATTAAATCATGATATAAGTAATAATAATATCAACATCAAGAATTCGAAACACGTACGATAAATAAAACAATTTTACCAAAAAAGCTTCATTTACATGGAATTCACAAAAGAACGGGTAATATAATGTCATAACTGAACCATATATGATATCGTAACAATGAATATGATTATGTATTAAGTCAATGACATTATTTAAATCATTATACATGAGGTTTAGATACATATTAAGCATATCGAACCTAAGTTAAGGGATAATTTTTCAATCTCATTTTTATCTGAGTTTTCTTATACTTAAGTATTTACTAGGGTTATATTTTTCATCCATGTCCATAAAAATGTTTTTAATAAAGTGTTTAATACTCTTATATGTATGTATAAAGTCATTTTTACCCCTTTTTGACTATTACATTGTGTTATTGGAAGGATATTTATTTTGTTTACCATATGAGGAACTTTTGATTTTTTTTGGAAAAAGTATGAGGAGAATGGTTTTTTAACATATACGGCATGAACACATTTTTACAGTTTCATAATGCCTTATTTTCATGAATATTACTATACAATATTTCAAGATTATTTTCAAAAAAAATCCTTTTCTTTTAAAATGGACTAGAATTTTGTGAAAAGAAAATGATTTTGAAGAAGAAAGGATATTCTCCTCAAGAACTCATTTCAAGTGTTTTATCAAAACCATTTTCCATTTAAGATGAAATTATTTCATATGTGTATGTTTCGGGTATAATGTCCATATGATTTACATGGTTTCACTTTTCTTATGATGATATGATATCCATTTGTTTTTATATGGATTATGTAATTATGGGATGATGTTTATGGAACCCATTTTATTTTTTGGGTTATGATGAATGATTTATGTTTTTGTTGTGTCACACATAAGAATGATTTAATTATGAGATGGGTTGGACATATATCTCCCTCCAATACATTGGGGATGGATTTATATCTCATGATATAGACATGGCTGGAACGGTAAGTTAATCTGGTTCGGTTATATAGGACTGGAACGAGAAGTGAACTTGATTCAGAAAGGGACTTTTTCAACTAAGATGGTCTTGGCCGCAATGCTTTGGCTACTATGGAAATCATCTCACATGCTTAATGTTTTTCCAAAATTACATGTTTTATTCCCATGCAATTTTATCATTATTGATGTTCCATTATGATCTATGCCTTATGTACTACCATGTTTTATGTCATTTCTCAAGATTTTGATACATAAACATTTTGGTCATGTTTTTGTTAAGTTGAAATGTATATGTTTTGTTTTATTATCTCCATTCATACCCTTACTGAGAATTTTCGCTCACCCTTTATATGTTTTATTTTCCCCAGGATATAAAGAATGGTTTTAGGTATGAAAAAAAGGGGAAGATATTTATGGTAGATGATGAACATGTTTCACCAAAATTAGAAGATTATATTCCGAGTTTCCAAAGTCACTAAAATATTACAGTCTTTTGTGTGTTTGTTTTTGTTATATATTATATATTCCACAAAAGTAATGTAATGTCCATGTATGTAAAGCTAGGGTTTCTACAGTTGGTATTAGAGGAAATGTTTAGTTATCCTTTGGAAACTAGGATGTGAATACATTAGTGATATCCCTATATATATTTCTAAGGTATGTCTAGGGATGTCCCTAAGGTTTAGTATAACTATCGGTTGCAGTCCTATAGTTATGTTGATGATCATGAATAACCTAGTGTGAACATAAGGTATCATGGATTAAATAATGTGTGATAAGTTAGACATCCCATAAGTGACTTTTAATTATTATGTGGTTCCTCGTTATTTTAATTGTTTATTACACTATGGTTTCTGGTTTCTGTTAATGGAGGAAATGGGAAGGAATTCAATTAACGTTGATTCTGACAGACAAATTTGTGAATGTGATCAAAAAAATCGTGTAATGCCTAGTGAGAAAGATATTGTGATTATGCCGAATTAGTCATCACAATATATGATTAACAAGGTGAACTTTTGTGGTATTACTAAGTCATCAAATAAGTGGAAGATGAAATTTTATAAATGTTCTCATGGATAATAATATAGAGGATGAAATATAAAGCTTCCTACAAATCAAGAAGACGGGAAGAAGAACCCTGAGGAATACCTCAAATAGAGGGAAAGATGTTATCTGTGTGGAGAAAAGGGTCATAGAGTGACAGACTGTAATGGAGTTCAATGTCTTATTTGTGGAGAACTTGGGCATTACCCAACTCAATTCCTTGACCAAAGAGGTTTCTTCTAAATCAATTAAGGACTTATTCCATGAAGTTTTTATGTATTTTTATTCATGAATAATGTTGTTGAGGTAGTTTTATGGTATATTGGAATATATTTGTATTAGACTATTGTGGTTTTGAAAAATTTTATGGTACTAGTAACCCTGAAAAGTGATTCAAATAGTTTTGGAAATTAGATGATATGAACAAAATGAAGCGATATAGAGAAAATGAAATGATTGATAGTATTCATGAGCTTATGACTAGTATAAGGACAAAGTGATATCATGGTTTGAGTAAATAGAAATTTTGGGACTCTGGTATGTGGAAAGAGTTAACTTTGGACAACATTAATGATTTCACTAAGGTTCAATGGGTATTCCTTTATCAAGAGAATACACGATTAAGGTATTCACTGGTTTGGAATGTGACCACCAAGATATATCGTATGATATATGGGGGATAAATGATGGTATTCCAGTGCTTGTTTTGTGAAATTTCAAGTAATTATTTTCTTTATACTATGATCCTGGACAGAAGTATTTTGGATAAGCCTAAAGATTGGAATGAATTAAGTTAGACATAAGATAGTATTGTTTAAGGCTAGAACTTTTTTTGATGTTATTGCAGGAATGTTATAATAATGTAGTTATAGAAAAAGGGGTAACTCGTAGGATGGGCGACAACCCATTGCATCAGACAAGGGTGTGGGAATCGAACCCACAACTAAAGTGTGACAGGCCAATATCGCATATGAATGGCCTACAGGAAGTCCCTGGTTAGTAGAACTAGTTTTATTTTATTAACCGCTATTATATATGAAGTATAAGTCCATTTTGGTAACCATATACAATTAATCTCAATATTGATGGACTTATGTATATTTAATAACTTTTTCTAACCTTTTGGTTGAGAAAAAAGGAATGACCTATCATTCTATCGTATGATCTGCTAACACTACATGGAAGACAAATTCAACTTCATTTCTTTAAGATTTGAAGTGGAAATTGTGCATGGCACAAACAACAGTTATATGGTCCTAAAATCATGTAAGTATTTCTTCTAATTCAATATTTTCATCTTTAGGGAAATGAAATTGAAAACCAAAAAAAAATTTGTCCTAGTGCTCTTATATCTGATGAATCAGATGGTACCGTAGATCATAAAAAATTAATGGCTTTGTGATTGTTGTCTTTTTCATAGTCATGTTCTCTACCACTCTCCATTAGAACTTGATGGTTATATTTCTCTTCTATATCTGTATTTTCACATATGTTCTCATATGTGGAAAACCTGTGATTAGTTAATTTGGGTAACCATTACGTTTCATAATTTAGTTTTTAATGTTCAGTTTTGGTATTCATTTTTACGATGTGGGATTCTATGAAAGAAACATTCAAGTAGAAAACCATTTATAACCCTGATGAATTTCGAGGGAAAAATTCATTTTATGGGGGTAGAATGAAAGACCCCAAGATTTTAGGAGATATATTATTTTTAATTTATTTTATGTCTTCTATTATACACTACACCAAGATTATCTTGTACTATACACAACACCGTATTAGCTTTCAGTATACACAACACTATTCTTGGCTCGTGTTACAGACAATTTCATGTTCGTTTTGTAGAAATTAATCTACACAACAGTAAGTATATATTTTGTTTAATGTTTAAATGAAATAAGTTTTGATTATGTTATACACAACACCAAACGGGTCTTATATGCAACACCAAATGGTTCTTTCACTGCACACATTCTTGACTTGTCTTTCTTTACATGCAATCAAGACCTTCCATGATAGCATGTGTTGTACGCAATACTGAGTTTCACTAAACAACGATATGTTATTAAAATATTAAAAAATTTATCCATTATGAATATCAATACCCACTTTTTGAAATTTTATAAATTTTATCTTTCAAAATGTACTTCATTTATGGATTCGGAATATCGAAATTAGCATAGGGTGACTTTTTGGTATTTTTCTGGAAAATTTCAATTATTGATGAATAGTGAAAACACTCAGTTACTATTTAAAGACATAATTCATACATAATACCTATATAATTTCAATGTAATTAATTTTAGTCCTTTTATAATAATTTTAGATATATAAAAATTGTATCGAACATTTCAGCGTCTTTTACCCACCTCCTAGGAGAATTTGAAAATTTACATAAAACATAATTTTACCGCTTCTGTGAGCTGAATTTTGAAAATCTGAGAGACATTCTTAATATCAAATAGTAATATCTGGTTCAATAAGATAATTTTTTTTGGTGAAGAGTATCTTTTTACTTTTATTTACCACGGTTAAATGTAAATAGGGAAATTAAGGGTAAAAATGATATTATTATTATCTTAAGACTTGTCCTAATTTTATTGGATAAGTGAAATTTGACCAAAAACAACCTTAGGAATAATATATTACTCTTTAGGTCAACTTGGATTAGATTAGAACACTTATTATTATTTTATTTAAATATGAGTTAAGAGAGTTAAAATCAATGATTAATAACTATGAATTTTTTAATATTGGGTTATACACAAGATAAATTCTACTATAAATATTCATTATAAATATAAAAATATTTCCTACATAATGGTATTTTATTTATAATTTTTAGATATTAAATAATTTAATTTATTTATAACATAATGATGATGCAATGATTACCTTATTAATGAAATATTAACATAATTGATGTTATAAATACCCAAAGAAATGTAATTTGAGACTTTTAATAAATTCAACTAATTTTTTAATTTTTATATGAAATTTTAGTATTGATTCAATTAACTTTGTTTTAACTAATCATACTGTTGTGATTTTCACAAAAAATAAATTACAAAATAGTTTCAAAATTGACATAAAATAGTTTTTAAAACAAATATTATATTATTAATTGTTATTCAATTCCTAAAAATAAAAGGATCCACCAAATGACTTAGATAAGGTTATATATATTAATAAAGAACAACCTTGGTTTGTTTGTCTTGATATAGTATGTTTATTAACCATATAGTGTAAGAAAACAAGAAACACAGTAAAAGTTAGATTATTTAACTTAGAGTTAAATACAAATGGTAAGGTTAAAATAGTAACCTAAACTTGTCTAAAACCTATTTTTTGAGATGATTTCAAAAAATCCCCACTTTATCTTCGAAATAAATTTATTTTTATCTATTATAAACCGAATATGACATTATTATAAAATAATATTTTATGTTTTTCTTATGGTGCCCCTCTCCTCTCTAATAAAAGGGCACCTCCTCCCTCTTATCATTACACAATTTTGAGCCTTCAAGAACTACCAACCCATGCCCATTTACATTCTAAACTCCCTTAGAAACATTATAGAGGTTCTGGTATCCTCAAAAGACCAACTCTAGTGCCTTAAGTGGAGGATAGGAAGAGGAGAATCGAAGAAGAGGTAATATCCTTTATCGATTCTTTCCCATTTATTTATTCTTCTACTACTTCTTCTTTATTTTTTTCATAATAAATTAATAACATCAGTGTCACTAATATATTGATATATTATTTTAAATATGAAACAAACCTATTTCATCTTCTATCCGTCCTATGGAAAATGAAATCTTTGCACGTGCATACGTATGGAATACCGTCTCCACGTCGTGGTGTAATATGTTTTCTACCACCACCTTACATGGATGGGAAAAATGGTGAAAATAAATAACTATATATGATTATTTTAAAGTGATATAGATTCTGAAGTATTATACATACACTTCAATTAAATTCCACGATAATGGGAATGATATCATCGCTCGTGCGTACGTACGGACTACCTTCTCCACAAACGTGATGAGATTCATTTTCCATGATTAACCATTCAAGTATGATTTTAAAGTATATATTATAAATAATAATGAAATATATTGCATAATAATTATACTGGATTTATGTACATATATGTTTTATTTACTTAATTCCATTAAATTGAATAAGGAAACGAAAACAACGTTCATGCGTACGTACTGCCTACCGTCACCATGAACGGTGTATTTCATATCATTTATCTTTCTATTATATATATATATATACTGAATATATATGATATATAAATCATGATTTACATTCTGGAATTAAGTAAATCATGATATAAGTAATAATAATAACAAGAACAATAATTCCAAACACGTACGATAAATAAAACGATTTAACCCAAAACGCTGCTTTAACATGGAATTTACAAAAGAACAGGTAATATAAAGTCATAAGTGAACCATATATGATATTGTAACAATGAATATGATTCTTTCATAAGTCAATGACATTATTTAAATCATTATATAGGACGTTTAGATATGTACGGTGCATATCAGACCTAAGGTAAGGGATAATTTTGCAATCTCATTTTTATCAGAGATTGCTTATACCTAAGTATTTACTGGGGTTATATTTTTTATCCATGTCCATAGAAATATTTTTAATAAAATTTTTAATATTCTTCCATGTATTTATAAAGTCATTTTTACCCCCTTTTCCCTTTTACATTGTGTTATGGAAGGAATCTTTCTTTTGTTTACCATACGAGGATATTTTGATTTTTTCTGGCAAAAGTATAAGGAGAATGTTTTTTAACATATACGACATGAACAAATTTTTACAATTTTATAACGCCTTATTTTCATGAATCTTACTATACAATATTTCAAGATTATTTTAAAAAAATCGTTTTATTTTAAAATACCATAGGATTGGGTGAAAAGAAAATCATTTTTAAGAAGAAATGATATTTTCCTAAAAATCTCATTTCAAGTGTTTTATCAAAAACATTTTCCATTTAAGATGACATTATTTCATATGTGTATGTTTCAGGTATAACACCTCTATGATTTACATGGATTCAATTTTATTATGATGAAATTATAACCATTTTTATTTATATGGATTATGTTATGATGGGATGATGTTTATGAAACCCATTTTATTCCTTGGGTTTTGATGAATGATTTATGTTTATGTTGTGGAATATGTAAGAATGATTTATTTATGAGATTTATGGGACCTATATCTCCCTAAAATTCATTTGGTAAAGATTTATATATCATGATATAGACATGGCTGGAACGATATGTTAATCAGGTTCAGTGATACATGACTGGAATGAGGAGTGAACTCGATTCAGAAAGGGACTTTATCCACTAAGATGATCTTGGCAGCAATGCCTTGGCTACTATAGAAATCATACCTTGTGATTAATGTTTTTCCACAATTACATGTTTTATTCCCAAGCTATTTTATCATGATTTATGTTCCATTATGATTTATTCATTATATACTGCCATGTTTTATGTCATTGATCAATATTTTGATTTTTAAACATTATGGTCATGTTTTTTTAAGTTCAAATATATATGGTTAGTTTTATTATCTCCATGCTTACCCTAACTGAGCATTTGAGCTCACCCTTTATATGTTTTCTTTTCCACAGGATATAAAGAACGGTTTTAGGTAAGATAAAAAGTTGAAGATCATTATGGGGGATGTTGAACATCTTTCACCATGATTAGAAGATTATATTATGAGTTTCCAAAGACGCTAAACTATTACGGTTCTTGTGTTTTTATTTTTTTTATGTATTAGATAATCTGAAAAATTAATGTAATGTCCATCTATGTCAAGCTTGAGTCTCTACATTTAATGGATAATGGTTAGGGTTTTTTGGGATGATTGGTTTGGGTTTTTTTGGATAAGGGTATAGTGTTTTTGGGCTGACGGTTTTATGTTTTTTCTAGATAATGCCCTATGATTTTTTGGGAAGAGGATTTTAGGGATGGTGTATTATGTATTTTGAGGAATAAAGATTAAAATTTTATGTGGATAAGGTTGTTTTCGGTGGTTTAGGGTTTAGGATTGTTTGGGATGAGGGTTTATGGTTCATTGGGGATGGGAGTTTAGTGATTCTTGGGGATGATGGTTTATGTTTGTTTGTTTCTGAGGTAATATGGTTTTATATTGCAGAGTGAATTTGGTTTTTTGGGAAGTTGTTTTATGGTTTTATGGTTCTTAGGTTGTGATAATTTTAGGGATGATGTTTTAGGGTTTTTGTGAGGAGAGGGTTTTTGTTTCTTGGGGTGAGGGTTTATGGATTTTTAGGGTTGAGAATTTATGGTTTTTTGGGCATGAGGGTTTATGGTTTTTTTGGGAAGTGGGTTGAGGGTTTCTCAGGGAAATGGGTTTAGGGTTTTTGGGGGACGAGGGTTTTGGGTTTATTAGAGATGAATCTTAGGATTTCTAGGGGATAAGGGTTTAAATTTTATTGTAACTAATGGTTAATGGTTTATTGGGACTGAAAGTTTAAGGTTTTTTGTGGAAAAGAGTTAAGGGTTGTTGGGTAGAAGTGTTTTCATTTTATTTTCGGTTGATTGTTTTTTATTTTTGAGGATATGGGTGTATTATATTTAGGGGATGATGGTTTTGGGATTCTTAGGGATGATGGTTTTGGGTTTTTGGGGTTTGAGTGTTTATAGTTTTTTATGAGTGTTTTGGGTTTTTGGGGATTACTGGATTAGAGATATTAGGGATGAGGGTTTTTGGAATATTTGGCCTTAGGGATTATTGTTTTTTTTGAATGACAGTTTTGGGTTTTTTGGGTTGATGGTTTAGGGGTATCAGGAATGATGTTTTTGGGTTTTTTCGTTTGAGGATTTACATATTTTTGGGGTTGAGGGTTCATGTGTTTTTATTTATAAGGGTTATTATTTTTCTGGATGAGTATTTGGGGTTTTGGAAGATGAGTGTGTTGGGTTTTTTGAGGTTTGGGTTCAGGGTTTTATAGGGTTTGGTGTTTTGGGATTCATTGGGTTGAGCATTCACGGTGTACTAGGGATGGAGGTTTACATTTTTCTGGGGCTGAGGGTTTTGGGTTTTATGAGTCTAAGTGTTTATGGATTTTTCAGAATGATGTTTTTTTGTTTCCTGTGGATAAGGGTTTAGGGTTTTAAAGGGGTGAGGGTTTCATGTTTTTTTGAACTTGGAGAATATGGTTTACAGTGGATGCAGTTTTAGAAGTACATGGGTCTAGGGATTGGGATTTTTGGGTGGAGGTTATATTGTTTTTTGGGGTTGAGGGTTTTTTTTGGTCCAAGGGATTTGGGTTTTTTGGTTCCATGGATTTGTTTCTTTTGGTGCTGGGGGTTTAGACGTTTTTGGGATTATGGTTTGGTGTTTTTTTGGTGTGGAGGGTTTAGCGGATTTAAACCCATACAATAATTTTTTTGTGGATGAATTTTTAGGGTTTTCTGGTGTTGAGAGTTTTGAGAAACGATTGGATGAGGGTTTAGTGTTTTTTTTGAATGAGGTGATATTTTTTCAAGGTTTAGGTTTTAGGTTTTTTTGGGAAGTAGGTTTATTGTTTTTTGGGTCTAAATTTTCATTTTTTAGGAAGACGGTTTCATGTTGTTCAAGGATAAGGGTACGATGTTTTTTGTGGCTGATGGTTCGATTAGTTTTGGGGTTGTGGGGTTTGTGTTTTTTTGGGATTAAGGGTTACATTTTTTATGGTATTATAGTTTTTGGTTATTTTGAGATGATGTTTTATGGTTTTTTTGGGCATGAGGTTTTTGGTTATTAAATGTTTATTGTTTACTTTATTTGGGAGATTTAGGGATTATGGTTTTTTGGGACTAATGTTTTAGGATTTTTTTTCTAGGATT
Source organism: Viscum album (assembly GCA_963277665.1). NCBI lineage: Eukaryota > Viridiplantae > Streptophyta > Magnoliopsida > Santalales > Viscaceae > Viscum > Viscum album. Next base: position 1,554,254,291 of record OY728156.1, read on the forward strand.
GAGGTTTAGATTTGGTTGGAGGCTAATGGATTATATTACATTGGGTGTGGGTTGAGAGTATTTTTGGGATTAGGATTTATGGTTCTTTGGTGATGAGTATTTTGGGTTTTTTTGGAGATGTGAGATTAACATTTGGGGGATGCAGTTTTAGGGTTTTCGGAGATGAGGATTTTTCGTTTTTTTTATTTTGGTTTACATTTTTAGGGATTACTGATTAGAATATTCTAGGGAAATTTGTTTATGGTGTTTTGTGACTGTGGGTTTATCATTTCTTGGGGTGATGGTTTTTTGGTTTTATTTGGCTAATGGGTTAGTATTTTTGGGGGATGAGGGTTTAGGTATTTTCGGGATGAGGGTTCATGGTGTTTTCTACATGAGAGATTAGTGTTTTTTTGATTAAGGGTTGTTTTTTTTATGGATAAGGGTTTACGTTTTTTTGGGGATGTGGCATTGGGGATTTTTTGATGAATGTTGGTGGTTTTTTTAGATGAGGGATTAGAGATTTTGGGGATGTGGGTTTTGGGTTTTTTGGTGCATCATGTTTGGGGATTTTTTTGGGGCTGATGTTCTTCGGTGTTTGGGTGGGAGAGTTTTTTATTTTTTTTTGGGCAGAGGGATTTTGGTTTCTGGGGATGAGCCTTTTTGTTTTTTAGGTTTTAGAGTTCGGGTTTTTTTGGGGGGAAGTGGTTTTAGGTTTTTTGGGATGATGGTTTATGGTTTTTTGTTGATTAGTTTTTGTGGTATTTTGTGGATGCGTGTTTAAGTGATTTTAGGGAGTAGGGTTTGTGGGTTTTCAGATTTGAGGGTCTATGGATTATTGGGATAGAGGGTTGTGGATATTTTTTGGATGATGTTTTAGGGTTTTTTCAGGCTGAGGTTTTATGGGTTTTTAGGGATGTGTGATTAATGAATTTTTAGTGTTGGGGGATTTGGGTATTTTTTGGTGTTGAGGGTTTAGATTTTTTGGGAGTAAGGGTTATTTTTTTGGGATAATAGTATCGTGTTATGTGGCTCAAGTTTTAGGGTTTTTGGGGATTGAGGGTTTGGGGTTTGTGGTTTTTAGAGGTTGTGTGTTTTTGGTTTTTGTGGACGAGGCTTATGGTTTTTGTGGCAGAGATAATAGGGTTTCATAGGTTTATGATTCAAGGATTTTAGGACTGAGGTTTTATGATTTTTGTGGATGAGGATTTAGTATTTTTGTGTTTGATGGTTTAGGGTTTCTTGGGGGTGAGTGTTTATGTTTTTTTGTTGATGTTCTAGTTTTTTGGGTGATGTGGGTCTAGGGCTTCATTCATTTAACAGTTTTGGTATTTTGGGACCGGGATTTAGGGTTTTCTAGGGCTATCAGTTTAGGGTTTTCCTAATGAAAAGTGTTAAGAGTTTTTTAGGGATGAGGGTTCATGGTTTTTTTGGGATGAGGGTTCTAGGTTTATTAGGTAGCATGTTTTGGTGCTTTGGGGGGGGGTGAGGATTTGAGGTTTTTTGGAAAATGATTTAAGTATGTTTTGGGGATACTGATTTAGGGTTTTATAGGTTGAGGGTTTAGGGAATTTTGTGGATGATTATTTAATTATCTTTTGTGGATATGGTATTGTGGTTTATTGGGGACAAAGTTATAGGGTATTGGGTGGATGAGGGTTTATGGTATTTTTTGGTCGTGGTTTCATGTAATTTGGGCATGGGTTTAGGATTTTTGTGGGTGAGCGCTTAGTGTTCTTTTGGCCTTAGATATTACGTTTTTTTGGGAGGAGGGTTTTTGTGTTTTTTGGGGATGGAGTTTTTTATTTGTTTTATAGGGCAAATAGAATAGGGAATTTGGGGTAGAGAGTATTGGGTTTTTTTTGTCTAAGAGTTTTGTGTTTTTTTGGTGTTGAGGTTTTACAGTTGTTTGGGTTTGGGGGTTTTGTAAAGACCTCATGTTTTATCAATGAAAATTACCTTATTATAATTATTTCAAATAATAACATGAAATCACTACACAATGTACTACTATATACAATGAGACCTTTAATAATAATATTGTTACTTTTGTGATTTGAATTTTGAAAAGGTGATATACACTGTTGCGATTAGTATGATTTTTGGAGTATGATAAGATAAACCAATTTTTTTTAATAGTAACATACCCTTATGAAAAGTAACCTTCCCTTATGAATAGTAATACAACACTTATGAATATTAAATCGTCCAAAATAATTGTATCCCCACCTTGAATGTATTATTTAACTTTAGGCATCCTATAAATGATAATATGACCATATTAAAAGTATTAGTACTATTGTAAGTCATAAATAATTAATTAAAATCAATTATTTACTTTTAGATCAAATTTATTATCCTAAAATGAATTAATAAATTAACAATTTTATGTTATCTGGTATTAATTCAATTTTATAAGACTTTATGTAATTTTTTAAAGCATTATAAAATCAGTTATAGTTTTAAAATAAGTAATTTTCAAGTAAATTTTGATTTTAATTAAAAATTAAATTAACCATATTTATAAAATTATTTTTGAAAAATGGATTTCATTTTTGGATTCTAAATATTGAAAAATTATAGGGGTCAATATTTGGTATTTTTCTAAAAAACATGAATTTTTAGGAATTGTTCAATATACTAATTAAAAATAAATGATAAAACCTAAATTTATTCATCAAGATTCAGTCATGGATAATGTAAATAGACATATGTTGGAACTAAAAGTGATGCTTTACTATTTTTGGACTCAAGATTAAATACTATTTCTTGCCTTATGGAAAAAATAAAAATCTAATGATTAAAATATTAAAAAAACCCACCTCCCCTCCACAATAAAAACCACCCACACTCCCCTCTTCTCTTCACTATTCTCAAGCCCTCTTTTATCCCAAAATTCTACACAAATCTCCCCCCATGATCCCCCCATTTTCATAATTAAATAAAGCGGTAAATTCCACTGTTCTTTTCATTCATTTTCTTTTCTTGTTACGTTGTTATCCTTTATTTCCTAACCTCTACTCATCCTAATGGTATGAAAAACCCAATACCGGACATGTGATGGAATTTTTTATGATAATGGGATAATTCATATTCATCTCTCCTTTCCCATCATTTTATACGAAATAAATTAAAACTCCATCTGAGATGTGTTAATTTATCACCTTCTAGGATGACAGGTTATCAATTTTTATTTCCATCTTCTATTACAATCATGAAACCCTTTTTATAGTTTAAAATGACTAGTAAAATTTTATTTTATCTTATTTTAGGATATTGAATCCATTTTCACACATGATGTAAAAATAATAATACAAAACATGTTCATTATGTGAAAAAAGTGTAAAATTAATTCAAGAGTTTATCATTAATGTTTTATATAATGATTCACCTTCAATCCAAATAACCAATTTATATTTTATGACCATGTAAAATTATATATGTTCACTAATTTCATATTATTTCAATTCTTCAAAACCATTCTCACCATACATGTTTATCCTTTCATGAATATAAGTGAACTGACCATTAAAACCAATGAAGAAAACACTCCCAAACAATGAAATTGAACCACTTAACTCCAAAGAAGGACATGGATAAACATAATAAGGCTATAACAAATCAAAAAAAAATTATCATATGATCTATAATTGTTAATTAATTAACCTAATTTGATGATTAAGGTCAATAAGATTATGAAATGAACACCACCATACATAAGGTAAGGGATCCTCTCTTTCTCACTCTTATTCAAGATTGTCCACTATGTTATGAAATTTTATGTGTAATTCAAAATGATGGGGTATGATTTTTCCCCTCTACCATACTTCCCTCATGAGTTTTAAAATATAATAAACCCCTTTATCTCTCATTAATCACTATTAAGGAAATTGGATTCCATGTCGATATTCCAAACAAGATTCTACCTGAACGTCCTATATTCATTTGGGATTCTCTATTTCTATTTTTACCCAACTGAAGTTGTCTTTTACTTTTATGTAAAACTTCTAAATTCTGTGTATATACTCCAAACTCATGTTTCACGATCCATCCATCATTCTATTTTAAGGATATACATGCTTTCAAATGATTCACTTCTCAATCATTTTTGGTAAGAAAACTCCTGGGAACTTTCCAAATTCTTACACGTCATCTTGTACACTATATAATATTCTTTCAAGACACCATTTTAATTTTAAAACCAACATTTTTATAATGAAATATTTCCCAGTTCACTTCTGATTTTATATAAATTATCTTGGCCTTTTATGTTTAATATTGACTTTTATATTTTCATTTACCCACACAAAAATGTTTAAATTATATAGTTTCTGAAAAACTCATTTTGTTTTTTATTACATAAGGATGACATGGATTATAATGATTTATAACTATTATACCCTGTTATAGTCCATGAATTATTTTATTCCTTTCCATCATGGAAAATTTTATGAAACGTTCATTAGTTATGCCTTATTTCAGGATTATAATTTCCAATTCCTTCTCTAGGTAACCATTATGTTTATGTATGTTTGATTATGTATGATAATTTTTTTTGGAAATAATATTCATTAACATGTTAAGATGGGTGTTCCCAGATAGAACATCAATGAATTAGGTAAATTTGACTCTCACGATACTTTATGTGCAATGGTCTTGGTAGTTAGCCTTGTAATGTGATAGCATGTGCAATGGTCATTTGTGGTAAACCAGGACTTGTGATCCTCTATGTGAAAAGAGACTTGTCCCATTATAAAGTCATGATTAATGTTGCTTTCACATTTATATGATAAAATTTTTACCCGATCCCATTTTTATATTCTCTGATTCTATATTCCATTTTATATAATTATGTCATATTCTCTAACCCATGGGCTAAAGACTTATTCTTATTTTTATTCCCATATAAATATTTTAGCACATCCCTTCATTCATGTGATCCCTAGAGAATCCTATGCATTTTTAAGGTCTCAATGGTTGTTGGGATCTATTTATGAAGATTAAATAAAGATGTTTTTTTAGTCCCATGATTTATTTTTTATGTACCTAGTCTTCTAAGACACTAGAATCTATGATCATTTTCATGTAAAACTATGTTTTATTATTTTTAAAACCTTGTACAGTTATGTGTCAAAGGATAGGGTTTTCTATTTTTGGTACTAGAGGATGGTCTACATATTTTTGGAGATTAGGAATAAAGATCTTTAGTAAGAGCCTTATGGATGAAACTATGTATAATAATACACCCCTAAATTTTTTCATGTATAGAGTGAGTAGTTTATCAAGAAAATAAATCCATGTCTAGAAACAAACAGTTAGATGCAACTCTGGCACAAATATATCTAGAGATAAATCCCAAAAACACCACATTGTGCTAGATCAAACATGACCTAGTAGATGAAAATAGGACTTGCAGCACTATTGGTTTGACAGTCTTAGAAGATATTCTTTGGTAAAAACAAATAATTATCATGGGACTAAAAGAATCCCATATGAATATAAGTTAAGAAATAGATTGGGGATTACCAAGATATAATCCAAGGGATTCACAAGTTTGGATATAATTCTCCATTACTAGTTTTTCCTTATATGTTAAATGATTTTTTATTCGTAAAATCTATGTATTCATAACCTCTAAGTGTATGTTCTTTTCAATGTTAATGATGGTAAATAAAATAACTTGTACCAAAAATAAATGTGATAGGGAATGTGATTATTTACCCAATTATATAGATAATTTGAGGATAATGGGTGATCATATTTTCATGATAGTACTTTCTCAGCTAGATGATGTTCTGAATAATAAATTGAATCAATTTGAAACACTGTTATCTTCCAAGGAAAGAGAAAGTTTCCAATGTAGAAAATTCATCCCATGTTGTGTGGATCTTCTTATCCCCTCCTAGAAAAATAGTGGACTAACTCCATTGAAAAAATATTATCTATCATCCAGTGCTCAGGAGAATAGAAAGTTATGCTTGTGATCAGTCATTTTTATGGAGAAGATGACTAGTTGTAGATAATGATCAAGAATATGAATCCACAAGAGGAAATTAATTCCATGAATTGGGAGGAATTCAAGATAATTTTTTTTAATATATATTTTCCAAGAACACTCTTACTCAAGATGGAAAGGGAGTTCCTCAAACTCAAGTAGAAGGAAGGTGAGTCAATTGGGGCGTACAAAAAATTTTTATATGGCTTGCAAGATATAGCACTTGATTTTTCGTTAACTCTAAAACCATGTTGGATATCTTCTTTAGCAGAATAAAGAGTAGTCAATGAAAACTATTGGTGATTGGATACTTTTAAAACTATGGGGAGATTTTCCATTTTGCCTTTAAGGATAAATGGTGATCAGAGACTCTCATTGGTATTGTGGGACCAACGGAAAAAATAGGAAAATGGAATCTAATTTGGGCGGTTCCATAAATAAATTCCTTCGTGGAATGAATCTATACCATCCCAAATGTAAAAATTGTGGGAAGAAGCATCATGGGAACTATCTAAAGTGAACCAGAAATTACTTCAACTGTGGAAAGATGGTACATTAGGCTTAAAAATTCCAATGAGATATGAATAATCCTTATAATGATGAAGAAGAAAGAAGGTTTAGATAAATTCTCAACTAGTGGTGCAACATTACAACTACAAGGAACATGGGAACTGTTCAAACACTTTCCCTAAGCCAAGGGTTTCTGAAGGAAATCAATAACAACATCCAATGAAATATAGAAGTGTATAGGATATCACTACTGCTGAGGTGTAGTTGGAAAATGATGTGATTAGTGGTATACTAGTTATTCATTAAATAATATAGAACATTCTATTTTATTATAGTTCTATAAATTCATTAATATTTTTCATGTTTAGTAGGACTATTCAAACACCACCTCAAAATTTATAGAATATATTATCTATGAGATAAATGAATGGGGAAATTATTTCATCCAAGGTTTATAACACCTCCCCGATAAATTCATGGGGATGGAACCTCCCACAAAAAATTATCATACTTCATTTTCTGGAGATTAGTGTTATCTTGGTCATGGATTGGATATCTTTATACAAAGATAACATTACCTTTTAGGAGAGGGAGGTCATACATCACATTCCAAAGCATTCTACAATTTTATAAAAGTGTTAGGGGAAATATGAATCTCTTTTAGAATCCTTTTCTCATGTGTGGATATTAATTCGTTATATTAAATCACTTATAGATCAAATGATTGAGATAAAGGAGAGAATCTCACTTGAAAATATGCACATTGTGTGGGATTACACAATTTTATTTCATGAGAAGATTCCTGGTCTTCCTCCTAATCGAGAGGTTCAGTTCTCAATTGAACTTATTCGTAGATCTCTGCTTATATCTAAAAAACCTTGTAGAATGGCCACTATATAACTGGAAGAGATGACCACGTAGTTACAAGATAACATAGATAAGAGTTTTATACACCCAAGTGCATCACAATGGGGAGTGCCAATCCTCTTGGTCAAGAAGATGGATGGTTCAATGCACCTCTGTGTTGATTATCATGAGATCACTAAAATCATGATAAAGAAAAAGTATCATATTCCACGAATAGATGACGGGTTCTATCCATTTTGTTGGGCCATTTATTTCTCTACGGTGGACTTTCAATTAGGATATGGCCAATTAATGGTGTAGAATGAAGATATTCCCAACAATTCCATTAAAATGAGGTATATGAACTTTGAATTCCTAGTGATTCCATTTGGACTCACTAATTCTCTCGTCATTTTCCCAGAGATAATGAATAGAGTCTTTATTGATTACCTCGAAAAATATGCGGTAGTCTTTATCGATGATATTTTGATATACTCTAATGGAACAGAGGAACATGAGGAGTATTTGAATACTATTTTAAAGACATTGTAAATGGAGATGAAATATGAATAGTTCAGTAAATGGGAGTTTTGGATGGAGGAATTATCATTCATGGGGAATGTTATCACCAGCAAAGGGATATCTGTACACTCTTCCAACATAATGGAAATTAAAGAGTAGCCCAAGAAAATATATGTAATAAAGATCCATATATTCCTTAGCCTAGCTAGGTATTATAGATGATTTCTTAAGAACATATCATAGTTTTCAAACCCAATGACCATGATGACAAGAAAGGGAGTGATGTTTTTATAGAATCAAGAATATAAAGACTGGTTTAAAGGGTTGAAAAAGAGGCTTACCACTACACCAATACACACAATCCCAATGAGTGGGGAACTCTTTTTGGGGTATAGTGAGGTTTCAATGAATGGATTAGGTTGTGTGATTATGTAAAATAATATAGTGATATCCTATGCCTCAAGGTAGTTGAAAATACAGAGGCAACACTATCCTATGCAAGATCTGTAGTCAGAGGCTATGATTTTTGTGTTAAAATCTAGTGGCATTATCTCAATGGGGAGAAGTGAGAGAGATATATTGATCACAAGAGACCAAAATGTATATTCACATAAAATGAACATAATATGAGTTAGAGATTATGGATAGAGATCATCAAGGATTATGTCTGGTCAATCCACTTCCATCATGGTAATGAAAACAAGGTGGCATATTCTCTGAGTAGAAACAATCCTAAATATTTATCAATGATAAGAATTTAAAAGGATCCATTATTCTTATATTTTTTATGGATGTATGTTCTAATAATTAAGGAATGAAAATTATCAATCCTTTCTCAAATTATTTCTCAAACATACCTCATGATGAAAATAAATTATGCTCAAAAGAAAGATGTGAAAATTTAGAAAACAGTGGAATCCATTTGAAATGGAAAATCCTTTGAGTTTATGATTGATGAGGAAGTAGTCATAAGATTTGGGTCATAATTTTGTGTACCATCCTATCCAGAGATAATTTAGGATCATTTTGATGATGCACATTACATATCCTTTTATATTCACCTTGGGAACACAAAGATGTATGAAGATCTCTAATAGATCTTTTGGTGGGACAATATGAAGAAGTTGATTTTTGAGTATACATAAAAGTTACTAGTATTTCCACAAGTGATGTTTGAATGAAATATGTCTAAGGGGATGATGAATCCACTTCCCATGTCAACATGGAAGTGGGAGAATATCTCCAATGACTTTATCACTGTACTTCCAAAGACATCTAGAGGAAACAATGCTATATGGGTCAGTGTGGGTTGTCTTACAATGAAATATCACATTTTCATGGTTCAAGAAGACTTATCATTGGATCAACTCGAACATATATATATATATATATCAATGAAGTAGTAAGGATGCATAGAGTACCTCTATACATTGTATCTTATAGTGATACAATATTCTCATCGAAATTCTAGAAAAGTCTTCAACATGCTCTAAGAACTGAACTGATCATTAGTACGACCTATCATCCTCAAACTGATGGGAAATATGAGTGAACTAATTAGACACATGATGGAATATTGAGATCAATTTCTATGAACATAAATGGATGATGGGACCAACACCTTCCTCTGGTCAAATTCTCATACAACAATAGTTTCCACTCAAGAATCAGAAGGGCACCATACAAAGCACTTTATGGGAAAAGCTGCTGAACACTAGAATGTTGAGATGATGTTTGTGAGAGTAAGAAGCCAGGAGTTGAAATGGCAGATGTAATGGTGGAGAAGGAAAAAAAATTCAGAATCACATCATGTCAGACCAAATAAGAAAAAATATTTATGTTGACAATCATCGATGATACGATGAGATAAATGTTTGAGACATGGTATTACTAAAAATTCATTTAAAGAAGAAGGTCATGATGCTTGGGAACACTGGAATGCCAAGTCACTGGTACATTTGCCCCATCGATATTCTTGATAATTTCAGGGACGTGGCCTATCAAATAGCCCATCAACCAATAATGGCCAGAGTACATGATGCATTTCATGTATCAATCCTATGGAAGTACACACCTGACCATTCACATGTACTCTCTTTTGAGGTGGTACAATTGGGGAATGATCATTTATATAAGGACGTGAAGTTCATGGATTGTAGAGATAATGTTCAACGTAACATTGTTACACACTTTGTCAAAGTACTGTGGAAAACCCACAAGTACAAAGTGGAGATATTGGAGCTATAGGATGCAATAAATGAAAAGTACACACACCAATTTATGGATTAGAATGTAAAATGAAATTTAAAGGGACAAATTTCGTAAGGGGGGAATAATGTAATGACCAAATTTTTTATCAATGGAAATTAACTTCTTATAATTATTTCATAAAATCACATGAAATCACCACATAATTAACTACTATGTACTATGAGACCATTAATCATAATATTGTCACTACTATGGTGTGAATTTTGAAAATCTGTCATAGACTATTGTGGTCAGTAAGATGTTTGGAGTCTGATAAGATAATCATTTTTTAGTGAATAGTAACCTAACCATATGAATAGTATCCTACCCTTATGAATAATAATATGACCGTTATGAATAGTAAATTTTCCAGAATAACAGCGGCCTCACCATTGAATGTATAAATAAAATTTATGCAATCTATATGTTATAATATGACCATAGTAAAAGTATTGGTATTTTTGTAAGTCATAAATAAATAATTATAATTAATAAATTAACTTATAAGAAAATTTATTTTCCTAAAAGGTATTCATAAATAATTTTTTATCACTTAATTTTTAATAGAATTTTATAAGTACTTTTTTAATTTTTGAAAGCATTGTAAAATCAATTATAGTTTTAAATTCTGTAATTTTCAGGTAAATATCGATTTCAATTAAAAACTAAAGTAATTATATTTAGAAAATTATATTTGTTGAATTTAATTTTTTGGATTCTTAATGTTGTAATGTTTTTGGGGTGATTTTTTTTGGATTTTTATAAAATACATTATTTTTATTGAATAGTAAATCACAATACTTCCCAATAAATGCTAAATAATGAATTTCTGCATCATTCCTGAGTAATAGATGATGTAAATGAAGATTGGATATAACTAACACTCACTCTTTACTATTTTGGGAATAAAAATCATTCATATAGCTTGTATTATGGATGAAAATAATAAACTAATGATTAAATATTATGAAAACCCTCCTCCCCTCCACTATAAAAACCACCCACACTCCCCTCTTCTCATCAATTCTATTAAGCCTTGTGACATCCCTAAACTCTACCCAAATATCTCCCAAATATACTCCCCCACATCAAAAAATTACATGGTCTCCTCAAAAGGAAAAATTATCTCCCCTCATGAGGCTCTTAAGGAGGATATAATCAAGAAGTAAATTCCTTTTTTCTTTTCTATCATTTTATTTTCATGTTCCTTTCTTCTCCTTTATTTAAAAACCTTTCCTAATCTAAATGGTATGAAAAATAGATTAACGTACATATAATATAATGTTGTTATGCTAATTTGATAATTCATTATCATCTCTCCTTTCCCCATCTTTTATATGAATTAAATAAAAACACCATCTGAGATGTGTTAATTTATCACATTCAAGGACGACGACTTATAAATTTCTATTAGCATATTCAATTCTAGTAATGAAACCATTTTTATGGTTGAAAAAAAATATTAAATATTAATTTTACCTTATGTGGTGTTCTAGAATTTCTTTTAAAACATGATGTAAAATAATAATACAAAACACATTAATTATGAGAAAAATTACCAAATAAATATTGTGTTTATCATTAATGTAATATATAGTGATTCACCTTCACTACAAATATCCTAATGAAACATTATAATTATGGAATATTATATATGTTAACTAATTTTATATAAATTCAATTCTGTAAAACCATTACCATCACACATTTTTATTCAAACATAAATATAAGATAAATGATCATTAAAACCAAGGAAGAAAACACTCCCAAACAATGAAAGTGAACCTATAAAATCATCAAAAAGGATATAGATGAACTTATTATGGTTATACTAAATCAATAACATGTAGTTTATTTTCTATAATTATTAATTAATAAATCTAATTTTATTAATCTGGTTAATAATATCAAGCGAAGAACACTATCGTTCTTAAGATAATGGTTCCTCTCTATCTCCCTCTTATTCATGTATGCCCTCTATGCTAGGCCAATTTTTGTGTAATTCCTAATGATGGGGTATGATTTTTCACCACCCCCCATAATTCCCTCATGATGTATAATAGATGATAAACTCATTTATCTCTCATTAATCACTCATAATTAAACCTAATACTATGCTGATATTTCGTAAGAAATTTTTCCTGAACCTCCTATACTCTTTCGGGTTGCTCTATCTTTTATATACCAATATGATGTTGTCTTTTCATTTTTTTAAAACTTATTCATACTGTGTATATTCTCCAAACACATGTTTCATGATCCATCAGTCATTCTCTTTTGAGAATATACATGTTTTTAAATGATTCCTTCCCCCAAACATTTCAATAAGCAAACCCATTTTATGGAATAATTTTGAATTATTACCCATCCCCATGTACTCTATATAATATTTTTTAAGCCACCATATTATTTATAAAACCAAATTTTTGTTATGAAATCCTTTTTGGTTCACTTCAGGTTTAATATAAATGATCATTCCCTTTAGTCTTTTAATTGACCTATGATATTTTTCTTTAATAGCAAAAAAAATCAAATTATAAAGATTCCCCAAAACTCATTTTGCATGTTATTATTAAATTTTTACATTACTTGTCATTATTTTTCATATTGTAACATATGATAGTCCATTAATTCTCTAATTCCTTTCATTCATGGACACTATTATGAAACAATAATTTTTATGCCTTATGTCATGATTATGATACCCAAATATTTCTCTAGGTTACCCTTATGTTTATGTATGTTTAATATGGATGATTTTGTTTTGTGGAAAGAATATTCATGAAAAAGTTAATATGGTTGAACCTATATAGTGCTACAATGTATTGGGTAATTTTGTGTCTGAAGAGATGGTATGTGAAATGGTCTTTGTGGTTAGCATTGGCTTGTGCTACCATGTGCAACAGTCTTGGTGGTAAACATTGACTTGTGGTCCTCTTTGTGCAATGATCCATGAATCATGATAATTTCATGATTTATGTTTCTTCTAAACTTCTATGACTCAATATCTATATGATCCCATGTTTATATGTCAAGATTTAATATTCCATTGTATATCATTAGGTAATAATTTGTAACCAATGTGTTAATGCATTATTCATATGTTTATTCCCTTATTGGGTTTTCAACTCATCAGTTTGTTCATGTGATCCCCGTTGTACCATATTCAAATGTAAGGGCTCAAAGGAAGTTCATATCTCTTTATTAATAATAAATAAAGATTTGTTTTTTAGTCCCATGTTTTAAGTTTCATGTAACTAGTCTTCATAGACACCCAACTTTTTGATCCATGGTTTGTAATATGTGGTTTTTTCATTTCTAAAACCAAGTATTAAAATGTGTAAAAGGCTTTTTTTTATATAGTTTTAGTGTATTTTTGTGCCATGGTTTTATGTTTTGTTTGTGGTAGAGGATTTAGCATTTTACTACTATTTTTTGTGGTTTTGGGATGAGGTTTAGGTGTTTTATGGGACTGATGTTTTATGTGTTTTTGGGACCGAGGGTTTTAGGTGTTTCATGGTGGATGATTTTAGTTTTTTTTCTTAGTGTTTATGGTTTTTAGGGATGGTGGGTTAGGTATTTTTCAGAAATAGGATTAAGAGTTTTTTGGGAGGAGGGTTTTGGTTTTTATGGAGAATAGGGATTAGGGTGTCTTGTGAGTGGAGTGTTTAGAGTTTATTGTGGATATTTTTAGGTGCTTTTTTTGGGGATGATTGTTTGTGGTTTTTTTGGGGTGGGGGTATTAGGTTATTTTAGAAGGTGTTTTTTTAGTTTTTTCTTCCCTGGTGTATATGGGTTCTTTTTTTATTGGGGGTATAGGGTTTTCTAGGGTGAGGGAATTTGGTTTATGGGGTTGGGGCTTTAGGTTTTATTAGAATGTATAGATTTGGATTTTATTAGGATGAGGTTTTAGGTTTTTCTAGGACTGGGGATTTTTGGGTTTTGTGGTGGAGGGTTTTGGGGTTTTTAGGCTATGTGCTTAGGGGTTTTATGAGGGATTAGGGTTCTTTGGTGCAATGGGTTTAGGTTTTTTATGGTGTAGAGTTGTTATCGGTTTGTATGGAAGAATATTTATGTATTTTCGGGGACTTGTGTTTTTATGTTTTTAGGTTTGAGGGTTTTAGTGTTTTCTATAGAGGTTTTATTTATTTCTTGGATTCAAAGATATAGGGTTTTTTGGTCCATGGTTTTCGGGTTTTTAAGGGATGAGGGTTTGGGTATTTTATTGTGGATAAGGTTTTAAGGATTTTTATGGATGGGGTTTTTGTGATTTTTGTGAACGAGGGTTTATATTATTCTATGGATTTGGTTTAATGGATTTCTATGGAGAAGGTTTTAGTGATATTTTGGATTTTTGGGTTTAGGGTTTTATGTGGCTAATGATATAGGATTTTATAGGTCTATGAGATTTCTATATTTTAGGGTTTCAGATTTAGGGTTTTTGGGGCTATAATTTTAGGGTTATATAGGGTTTAGGGTTTAATACGGATGAGAGTGTTAGGTTTTTTAGGGATGCCAATTTGGGGTTTTCTAAGGCTAATGGATTAGTTTTTTCTAGGGATTTGGGTTTATGGTTTTATTAGGATACATGTCTAGGGTTTTTTATTGCTAAGCATTTATGTTTTTTTAGTTATGAAGGTTTATGATTTTCTAGTGAAGTGGGACTTGTGTTTTATACGTTTGATGCTTTAGTGGTTTTTTGGGATGAATGATTATGGATTTCTAGTGCAGAGGGTTTTCGGTTTCTTGACATATAGATCTAATGTATTATGTGGCTATGGTTTTAGAGGTTTATGGGGGTAACAATTTAAGATATTATAGGTATGTGGCTTTAGGGTTTAAGGGGTTTAGGGTTTTTTGATTATTTAGGATTAGGTATTAGTGTTTTGTATAGATGGTGGTTTGATGTTTTAGATGGTTCTTGGGTTGGAGTTTTCTAGGGGTAAGGGTTTCATTTTTCTAAGCATGTTGGTATTGGGTTCTCTAGGGTTGATGGTTTAGTGATTTCTATGGATGAGAGTTTTGGATTTCTAGGGATCCGAGTTTAGTGTATTTAGTGGATGTGGGATTTGATTTTTCGGGGGTATTATGTTTATGGTTTTTTTGGGATGATGGTTTAGAGATTTATGGGGTTGAGGGTTTTGGTTTTTCTATGAATGGGGGTTTTGGGTTTTTTGGGGATTAGAGTTTTTGGATTTATAGGGTTGGTGGATTGTGGAATTATATAGATAAGGATTCAGGTTTTCTAGGATTGAGTGATTCTATTTTTTTTAGGATGAGTATTTATGGTATTCTATGTATTGGGGATAAGGTATTATTATGGATGAGGGTTTAGGGTTTTTTGGGATCTGGTTTTAGAATATTATGGGGATGAAGGTTTCCAGTTTTCTAGGGTATAGGGTTTATGGTTTCCTGAGTATGAGGGTTTACATTTTTCTACATTTGAGGATTAAATTATTTATAGGGTTTAGGGATTAGGTATAACTACTGATGAGTTTTTATGTTTTTATAGGAATGATTTTTTATGGTTTTCAAGGGCGTGGGTTTGGGTTTTAATGTATATGAGGGTTTATGGTTTTATTAGACTGAGGTTTATTGTTTTATGGAGATGTTGTTATAGGGTTTTATGGTATTGAGGGTTTAGGGTTTTTTAGTGATAAGGTTTTGGGATTTATTAGGTTGAGGGATTAAATTTTTCTTGTTTTGAGGGATTATGGAGTTTTGAGGATGAGAGTAGATTGTTTTCCGGGGCTGAGGAATTTTTTTTCTAGAACCAGGGGTTTATTTATTTCAATGGATCTTGTTTGAGGGTTTTCTGGTGATTAGGGTTTTGGGTTCAATAGGGCCATGGGTTTCTGGATTTCTAGGGGGTGAGTATTTGTTATTTCTTTGGCCTTCATGTTTTAAATTTTTTTACACTTGGTGGTTTTTTCTGGTGTTAGGGCTTTTAAAGATTTCTATGGCCAAGTGTATATAGTTTTCTCGGACCAAGGTTTTGGGGTTTTTTGGGACTGGGGGATTGCAGTTTTCTACAGATAAGGGTTCGAGGATTTCTAATGATGAGTATTTTGGGTTTTCTCCGGACGAGTGATTGGTAATTTTTGGGATGATTCTTTAGGGTTTTATAGGGCCAAGGTTTTAGGGTTTTATAGGGATAAGGGATTGGGTTTTTCTATGATATAAGGTTTCAAGATTTAATGGGATGAGTCGTTAGGGGTTTCTAGGGCTGATGTATTACGGTTTCCTAGGGATAAGTCTTTATGTATTTCATGGGATATGGGTTTAGATTTTTTTTTGACTGAGGGTTTAGTATATTCTAATATATATGTTTTATGGTTTTGGGGGATTAGTTTTTGTGGATTTTGGGGGCTCAGGGTTTGGGATTTTTTAGGATAGAGGGTTTCAAGTTTTCAATGGATGGGTGTTTGGCGTTTCCATGGGCGTAGGACTTATGGTTTTCTGGGGATGAATGTTAAGGGTGTACTGGGGATATGCATTTTGTCTTTTCGAGGTTTGGGGGATTAGTGTTTTTTATGGATGAGGTGTTACGATTTTATAGGGGTTAGGGTTTATCTTTTTTGGGATTATTATTTTGGTTTTTATGGGGATACAAGTTTAGGGTTTTCTTTAGTGATGGTTTAGGTGGTTCTATGGTGGGTAATTTACAATTTTTTAGGGATGAGGTTTTAGAGTATATTATGGTTAAGGTATTAGGGTTTTCTTGGGTCGACTATTTAAGATTTTTTTGGTATGGGAGTTTAGTGTTTTATGGGGATGAGGGTATATGGTTTTCTAGGCTAGAGGGTTCTGGGTTTTCAAGGGCTGATGATTTAGGGATTTCTTATGGTGAGGGTATATGTTCTTCAAAGGATAAAAGGTTTATGGTATTCTAGGGATGGGGGTCTAGGGTTAGGTGGGGCATGGGGTTTATCATTTTTTAGGGATGTGGGTTGTGGGTTTTGTGGGTTAGAGAGTATTGGTAGTATTTGGGGCTGGGGGTTTAGCGTTTTTTGTATTTTAGTGATTTTTGTTTTTTGAGGATGCGGGTTTTGGGATTTTTGGAGTTGAGTGGATTATGGGTTTTTGGGGTAGAGGGTTTATAAGTTTTTTGCGATGTTGGTATTGGGGTTTTGGGGATGTGAGTTTAGGGTTCCTTGTGGATGAGAGTTTTGGGTTTTTATGGGCTTAGAGTTTAGTGTTTTTCAGATCTGAGGGATTAGATTATTTTTGGATCGAGGGTTTAGTGTTTTTTTGGTTTATAGGGTCTGTGATTTTTTTTTGCTAGGGGTTTAGGTTTTTTCTGTGATGATATTTTCTAGTTTTTTTGGGTTGTGTTTTTTTATTTTTTGGTGTAAGTGATTTAGTATTTTTTGGTGATGGGGTTTTAGGGTATTTCAGGTCTTGTGGTTTTTTAATTTTAGGGGTGGGGGATTATGGGTTTTTAGGGCTATCGTTTGAGGGTTTATGTGGCTAATTGTTTACTGTTTTGGGGGGATAATTGATAAGGGTTTATTGGTGTTGAATATTTTAAGTATTTTTCAAAAGAGGGTATGGGATTTGGGGACTGATGGTTGATGGTTTTTTATGGATATGAATTTAGGGATTTTTGGGGCACATGTGTAATTAGTTTTTTGGGGGTGAGAGTTTATGATTTTTTTAAGATCAGAGTTTTGGGTTTTTAGTGCTAACGGTCAAGTTATTTTCATGGACGTGGGTTCTGGGATTATTCGTACCAAGGGTTTAGGGGTTATTTATGGTGATGGTTAGTTGTTTTTTCGGGTATAATGGTTGAGAGTTATTTTAGTGTTGAGGGTTAATAATTTTTTTGTACCAAGTGTTCATGTTTTTTTGAGGAAGAGGATTCAAGGTGATTTCGGGATAACAAATCAATTTTTTTTGGGGATGATGGTGGATTATTCTTTGCTCAGAGATTCGGGGTTTTTTCGGATGATGGTTTGGGATTTTTTAAAGCTAAGGGTTAAGGATTTATTGTGGATGAAGCTTCTGTGTTCTTGAATTTGAGTGTTTAGGGTGATTTGGGACAATGGTTTAGGGTTTCTTATGGATGATGGATTAATAAATTTCTGGGTTGATGGTTTAGAATTTCTGAGGCAATTGATTTATTTATTTTGGGTATTATGGTTTAGGGTTCTCAGGGCTTGGAAATTTGGGGTTATTTTATTCTGAGAGATTAGGTTTTTTTAGCATGAGGGATTTTTATTTTTTGGGATAGGGTTTATGGTTTTTGGGGCTATGAGTATATGTTTATTTTGGGTTTATTTTTATGTTTTTTTCTGACTAATTTTTTAGGGGTTTTAGGGGATGTCGCCTTCGGTTTTTTGGGGCTGAGGGTTTAGAGTTTTTTTGGATGTGCGTTTTTTGTTTTTGGGATTAGGGTTTAGTGTTTTTTTGGTAAGGATTTAATATTTTTTAAGACTGATTATTTTTTTTAGAATGAGGGTTTTTGGGTTTTTGGGACTTTATGTTAAGGGTTATTTGGGGATGTGGGATTAGATTTCTTTCAGATGTTGGATTACGGTTGTCTGTGATTGTGGGTTTTAGGTTTTGGGGCAGAGGGTTTAATGTTCTGTGGGGCTATGGGTTTAGTTTATTTTAGATCTCGGTTCAGTTTTTATTGGTCTAGAGGGTATATGGATTTTTTATTTTATGGGTTTAGTGTTTTTTAGGTTTGAGGGTTTAGTGTTTTTTCCGGTATAGGTTTTTGGTTTTTGGGTCTTAATATTTTTGGTTTTTTATGGATGTTGGTTTAGGATTTTTTGGTGCTATTTTTTGACGGTTTTTTGGGCTACGTGTTGATGGAATTTTTTATATGTGGGTTCAAAATTTCAATGGGGTATGCCTTTAGGGTTTATATGGGTTTGGAGGTTTATATATTTTGGTGGGCTAGGTGTTCAAGATTTTTTTTGGTGTAGGTGGTTTAACGATTTTTTGTGGGTGATTGTTCATTTTTTTGGTACTGCATGTTTTGAGATTTTTGGGGTTCGAGATCGGGTTTTTTTTCAGATGAGGGTTTATGTTTTCTAGGTGTGAGGGTTTAAGGGTTTTTTATATGAATTTTTATTTTCTTTTGTGTATGAGTTCTGATTTATTTAGGGATGATGTTTGATTATTTTTTTGGGGATGGGGTTGAGGTTTGTTTGGGGGATGAGGGTTGGGGGTGTTTTGTGGGACAACAGTTGAATTTTTAAGGGGATGAGTGTTTTGTGTTTTTTGGGGATGATGGTTCTATGTTTATTTGGGACGAGGATTCATGTTTTTTTGGGTTTGTTTTTCATGGATTTTTTGTGTTTATGGTTCATGGTTTTTTGGTGTGAAGAGATGTAGGTATTTTTGGCCTCAATCTTTGAGGGTTTTTTCATTAAAGGGGTCATGGTTTTTTTGGAATGAGATAGTAGGGGTTTTTGGGGATGTGGGATGAGGTTTATATTAATCTAGGGGTTTTAGGTTTTATGGAAAATTGTTTTGAGTTATTTGGGAAAGATGGTTTAGTCTTTTGGTGATAAGATTTTTGGATTTTTTGGTGATCGAGCTTAGGGTCTTTTGGGGATGAGGGTGTATTGTTTTTTAGAGTTGACAGTTTATGGTTTTTTGGGCTTAAGAATTTATTGGATTTTGGGTCTGAGGTGTCAGGGTTATTTGGGCTTGAGGGTTTAATGGTTTTTCATAGGGATTAATTTTTTTAGGAGTAAATTTCGAGGTTTTTTTAGGGCATTGGGTTCAGGGTTTTTTGGGGATGAGGATTCTGTGTTCTTTAAGTATGTGGGTTAACTGTTTTTATGAGGTTTTTTTTGGGGTTGATATTTTCAAGGGATTTGGGGGTGCTAAGGTTTCATTATTTTTTGGGGATGATGGTTCATGTTTTTTCAATGGGTGTTTAGTGTTTTTATGGAATATGGATGATGGGTTTTTGGGGCTGAGGGTTTAGGATTTTAGAGGACAAAGGGTTTGATGTTTTCTTGGACTGAGGTTTTAGTTGATTTTTAGGGTTGAGAGGTAAGAGTTGTTGTGGGTTGAGGGATCATGGTTTTTTGGTTTCGAGGGTTCGGGGATGTTTGGTGATGAGGGTTATTAGATTTTTGGTCTATGGATTCAATTTTATTTAGGTTTAAGGGTTTAATGTTATTTGAGATTGAGGGATCATGGGTTTTTTGGTTGATGGTTCTAGTTTTTTTTGGATACATGGGTAGATGGTTATTTGGGGTTAATGGATCAATATATTTTCATGCTGTGGGTTTAGTGTTTTTAAGGATAAGGGTATAGGGTTGTTTATGGTTCAGTTTTCAAGATTTTGGAGG
Source organism: Viscum album (assembly GCA_963277665.1). Taxonomy (NCBI): domain Eukaryota; kingdom Viridiplantae; phylum Streptophyta; class Magnoliopsida; order Santalales; family Viscaceae; genus Viscum; species Viscum album. The sequence continues at coordinate 1,554,274,709 of OY728156.1, forward strand.
GTTGATGTTTTGTTGGGAACGAGGGTTCTTGGTTTTTTATTACTGGGAGTGTAAGGTTTTAGGCATGAAGATTTTGATGTTTTTTAGTCAATGGGATCAAGGTTTCTTGGGGATTAGGGTTTAGGGTGTATTTGAAACATAGGGTTCTAGGTATCATGGGGATGAGGATTCATTGATTTTTATAGATGAGGGTTGTGGATTTTGGGTATTTGGGGTTCAAGAATCACTGTTTTTGGCAAATGATTGTTCATGGTGTTTTCTGGTGATTAGGGTTAATTTTTTTTGGCTGAGGGTCCAGGGATTTAATGGGATAAGGTTTAATGGTTTTTTGGGGCAGAGGGTTTTGGTTTTTTTGGGGAATAAGGTTCATATTTATTTTATGTTTGAGGATTTCAGTTTTTTTGGGATAAGGTTTTCGAATTTTTGGGGTAGGCGGTTCAACCTTTTTGGGTGAGGAAGATTCTTATTTTTTAGGGATAAGGTTTCATGGTTATTTTGGAATGTGGGATTAGTGTATTCTTAAAAGGTTTTAGAGATATTTGTCACATTTCATTTAGGTTTATTTGTGGTATATGGTCTAGGGATATTTTGGGAGATGAGGATTCAATGTTTTTGGTTACTGAGGGTTTTGGGGTTTTGGGGATGAATGATTAGTGTGTTTTGAAGATGAGGGTGGATGAATTTTTGGGTTGAGGGTTCTGGATTTTTTTGGGCAGATGGATCTGGGATTTTAGGGGTTTACGGGTGAGGATTTTAATGTATGAGTGTTCACTGTTTTTTGGGGGATAGTTTTTAGGGTGTTTCGGTGTCGAGGGTCCATGGGTTTTTTTGGTTCGATGGGTTTGTTTTATATTATGACTAAGTGTTTATGGTTTTCTATGGGGGTGGATTTATGATTTCGTGGGGTTGAGGGTTCCAGGTATGGTGGGGCTAAGGGTTTGGGATTTTTTGGGATTATGTATCAATGTTTTTTAAATGATTTAAGGGTTTTTTGGGGGTTGATGGTTTTTGGTTTTTTTACTAGGGATTTAGTGTTTTTTATTGTGGAGGGATTAAGGGTTCTTCAGGAATGAGAGGTCATGTTTTTTGGGGATTAAGGATTTAGTTATTTAGGGGCTGAGGGTTTAGGTTTTTTTAGCTCTAAGGGATGAAGAATTTTTGATTATGATGGATTAGAGTTTTTTGGAGTTGATTATAAGTGTTTTTTCATTTGGGTTTAGGGTCTTTTTAGGATGACGATTCTAATATTTTCTTTTCTAATGGTCTGGGGGGTTTTGGATTGATGTTTTCAAGTTTTTTGGGGGATATGGGTTGAGGGTTATTTGGGGATGATGATGTAATTATTATTGGGGATGCACGTTTAGGGTTTTATTAGTGTTAGCTTTGTGGGGGTTTTTTAGGAATGACAGTTTATGGATTTTCAGGGATGAGTGTTCCAGATTTTTGGGGACTGAGGGTTTGATGTTTTCTGGGGAAGAGAGATCATAGTTTTTGGGATTGAGTTATTTTTTTTTGAATTATGGCAGAGTTTTTTTTAGTGATAAAAGTTCACTATTTTTTGGGCATGTGGTTAAGGATATATTGGTAATGAGTGATTACAGTTTTATGAGGGTAAGTAGATATGGTATTTGAAACTGAGTGTTCAATGTGATTTGGGCTGAGGTTTATGGGTTTTTATAATAATAGGATTCATTGTTTTTTGGGTCTAGGGGTAGGAATTTTTCCAGATAAGGGTTAGGGTATTTTATAGGTTAAGTGTTTAGGGTTTTCTATAATGGAGGTTCATGATTTTTTGGGTTGGGTGTTCATGGTTTTTTGATGTTTTGGTATCATATTTTTTTGGGGATGAAGGTTCACGTTTTTTTGGGGATAAGTGTTTAGGTTATTTTATAGTTGATTGTTTGGAGATATTTGGGGATGGAAGTTTTAGTATTTTTGGTGATGAATGTTTAGGGTTTGTTAGGATGAGTTTTATTGGTTTTTTTTCTTGGTTCCATGGTTTTATTCGATGTAGATACAAGGTTTTTTTGGGTATAATTGTTTACGGTTGGTTGAGGATGAGGGATCGATGTTTTTTGAGGGTGAGGGTTGAGGGAATTTTGATGATGATGGAGATGCACTCCAGTCATAAGGCATAGAAAAACAATTTTTTATATTTATTAAGTGTAGTCTAGGGATTAATCCTCTGAAGTCTCCCAAAGAGGAGTGTACACAAAATTAGTTTGTCACTTTTAAACGAGTTAAAAATTCGTTTGTTTTTAGAATAAATTAATTAGAAAATTATTGAGAGTTAATTTTAAATTCAAACGATTGAAAAACTAAGATATTAAATGGGTGATTAGATTGGGGATGGTTTCCCAATTTTAATTCTATCCGTATTCAATTTAATTGAAACCTCTTCTTCTTAGTTGATTAAAGTGAGTTTCCACAATCGTTTCCTCTCACTTCCTTGGTGAAATTATGATGGTGGGAGAAATCCTTACAAAGATATCAGTTTGGTCAACCCCCCTTCCATGTGAAAAAGGCGGTATTGAATACCCTCAATTGACATGGTCAATACCTGATCAGGTCTTGTTTATCCCAAAAAATCAAGAATATTCGCTACTCCTTTTACTCATACTGATGATCAACGAGTACTTCACCACTAATCCCTGGTCTATTCCATCGAATAGAAACCAGAAATTTGTGGTGGGAGATAATGATTTTTAACCAAGGGAAAAATAAATAACATAATTAAAAATCAAGAACAATCAAACTTGATAATAAAATCCAATATATGAAATTTTAAACAACTTTGATGAAGAATGAAATTTCATTCAATTTCATCCAAGAACTTGAGCATTACAAAATAGAAAACCAACCCTTCCCCAATCACTCAAAATGTTTACCCCACAATTGAAAGGGTAATCTAGATGAATTTGGAAGAAGAAGTAATTAAAAATATATAATAAAGAAAATAAATAAAATAGAAAGCCCAAAAGTTCTCCTTTTCGGTGTCCCCAAAAGAATGGGGTGGAATGAGAGATTCATTGAGAGGGAGGAGCTCTCCTCTTTTTATAGCCATATTTTCCCCAAATGTTGATGCATTTTAGCCCCATTAAATGACAACTTCACGCATTTCACCCTTCTTTCATATTGTTCATAATTATCATGGACGTTTCCCCAAAAACTCTCAGCGGATTTGAAAAAGTATTACGATAGTTATGCCTGTTTTACACTGACCATTCATTTTCTCCATCCCTGCTCTTCAAATCGCAAATCTCATGATTAGGGTGCTTTAATTAACCCTTAAAAGGCCAATTCATTCTTCATTTTATTCATGAAACATGTTCCCAATCTTCTTTCTCTTCCATCCACCGAATTTTAGAACAATTGGGCCCACAATGAATGATTTATGGACCTCACACCAAAACATGGAAAAACAAAAAATTGTTTTCTTGAGCCAAATTGTTAGATTCTTTTGAGCATCCTTATGGTCGATTTAGCTTTTGTTCTAGAAGGAATAAATGAATCCCAGGATATTTAAAATCTAGAAAAGAAATATATGTTCAATTTGGATTAGTGTAGAAAATCTTATGTCCAAACTACTTAAATAATTTAAAACAGTAACAAATCTGAAATGGGCCATTTTTACTATTCAGCTAAAAATATCACCAATATAATAAAAAGGAATCAATTTATCTTAGAGTATCACTTTTTTGGGTTTATAACAACGAAATTCAATGTATACTTAATTGAAAATATTTTCTCTATCAATTCCCCCACACTCAGCACTTGAACTCCTGGAAAAATAAACATCAAAATCATATCAAATAAAATCCAAAACACATACCAATGAGATCAAGAAAATCAATACTAAGAAAATAAAATATATCATGAAAAAAACAATAAAAATTATTTCAAGATCTCCATTTTAAATTATATAATATATTTCCACTTCTTTTCTTATCCAATGCACAAAAAACACCTACTTCACATGAATTTTCTCTCATCTCCCAAATTTAAATATTCAACAAGGATTTTCTCTTAAAAACTCACACAAGAGTCATCATTGGTTGGATAACATCCTACTTCTCCACCTGATGTTACTCAAGGACATGTGTTTATCATGAGGACTTTTCAGGGTTGTTATTTGGCTTTCGGTTGGTAGGATTTACATGTTAAAAAGTCTACTGCTGAAAAAGGAGGGCTTGTCTCTTTATGAAGAAAAATTGCAAGATTATAATTTCCACTCATGTATGGTATCCTTCTCTTCCCCTATGTAGAAAATATGATTCATTATAATTAGAACTCATGGAATTTTCACTCCATTTAGCATTTCACTAGAAAAAATTTCTTCTCAAATCTATCTTTTTTTCATGAAATCTCTAGATAGGCACAACTTTCCTTCTACTTTGGAAGCTCCAGAAAGGAAAAAATTCTATTATCATGATATCTCTAGAAAGGAACAACATTTAAAAAAATTAAAATTTTAGAAGAAACATCATCTCTTCAACATTTTATATTCCACCAAAAGTATCACCAAATAAATTAGTACACAACAAGACACATTCCCCCACATTTTAGTTCAAATAGATCATGCAATTTCACTTCAAGAGCTTGTTAGATAGGGAAAATTGGCTTATAACAAGGCTAACCTAACTAGATATTCATGGATTATATGACCTACAATGATTAATATATAAGTTAGGCCACAATTAAAAGGATTATTTTGAAATAGGGTCTTAAACAAAATAAATTCCTAAATCATTTAAAACACAAGTACCTCAAACCCTCATGTTTTGAAAGGAAAAAGTCAAATTATTTTTAAAGAAAGCATGGTCTGGTTCTCTCAAGAAATGAGGTGAATTTAAATAATATGAAAACAATGGTAAAGAACACTCAAAATAATGTGATTTCAAAAATAAAGTCATTCGCATGTGGCATGGGATTTAAAAATCAGAGTACTTTTCATGAAATTACAAAATATTAGAACTTTATAAAAAGTCATTTCAGCATTCATTTTATCTTAAATTCATGGAATAGATTTTATCACTCATGTAAATTGGTTTCAAAAATATAAATTATAATCATTTCATTTCAAATGTTTCAAAAACACACAAAAACTAAAAATACAAACACATAAATATCTGAAAAATAAACCAAATACTATTTTTTATGTAAACCAAATATCAAATCAAAATATTGAAATAAAAAGGCTACCTCCCCCAGAAATAATTTATGTAGTGTTCTTAGTGAATTCAAATGGATGAAACATGTAAAGAAGATTTTTGATTAATTCATAACAAATAATTAAGTATAAAAGAGAGGTATGACCTGATTTATTTGAAGTGCACCATTGAGTTAAGCTCCTATGTGTTTCACTCTAAATACCTTCCAATAAAATAAAAATAGAAAACATAATATATTCATTGAAATAAAAAAATTTGAAATATGATGAGAATAGATGGGTTAGACATGGTTTAATACCCACAGTCAGCCATAGGTTTTGACTGCCTCCAGAGGGGCAGTTAAAATCGGTTATCCCCAATATGATGGTGGGTGAAGTTTCCTTCTCATGAACCAACAAAAACATTTCATTCTAGGATGAACTTTTTCCTTTTTCATGAGGACTCCGTCAATATAGTATAACAAGTCCACCCCCATTGTAAGGAGATACAACATGCATGGAGGGCTTAGGAAAATGAATTAGTCATCCTCTTTCATGGGTTCCGCGTGAACAAAATCTTATTTTTTCTCCAGTGGTTTCTGAATTTATGATACATCAGTGGAAAAATAAAAGGGAATGACAACGTTTAATTATATTTGAAGAAAATTTAAGCATGAAGAATCAATATCAAATTCTTCCCTTTCAATGTATATAACCTTTGTCTCATTTTTGTCAAGAAAATCCACTATGATATTCTCATTTACTACCGCCACTAAATTTTCAACAGGTTTAAGAAGATCCAGAGGTTCCTCATCAAATGCATATTCTGCCTCAGAGGAAATACAAGTTTTGGGTAAATCTGAAAAATTAAAACAATGGGATGTAATACTCAATTCAGTTTAAATAAAATCAAAAGATAACTAGTTCATAAAAAGATTATCTCCCATGGGTTTTCACTTTCAATTTCTTCTTGAATAGGAGGTTTAAATGGTAGTTGAATTTCCCTATATTGAGGTAGGCAGTCAAACTACTCTATCTTCACTTTAAATTCCACTACTAGGGTGGTTTCATCCTTAAATGTTTCTGAATCTTCTACATTACGAGGAATAGATGGATCAAGTAGTTCCTCACACTCATTACAGAAGTTATCTAGATCATTTTTATCTCCCATTTGTATTTCAATTGCTCAATATTCTTCATCAATATCCTCCATCATTGATTGAGCTGGCCACAATGGATCATCATTTAATTTCATCAACTCATCTATGGGGTATTCAACTTGAATGATAAGTGGGGATACTTCTTCAACCGATTTTTCTTTTTTTGGTTCTTGTTTTGGTTTCAGTTGTCGATCCTAGGAGGTATGTACTTATTAATCTATCCTTTCTATTGTGGTCTCTAGGTTTTGAACTTTTTGGTTAATTCGTTCAAATTGGGCTTCCATATCCTTATGTAATTTTTATTTTATGTGTTGCACCTGTGAAATCTTATTTTGTACCACAAAAATTTCTTGATAAATTTTAGTGAAAATATTTCTAGAGCTTAATTAATTTTATGACCAAACCCTCCATCACTTCATATTAGATTTTCTCTTTAAAGTTTTGAATGAGATTTTTTAAATCATCCTCCTTAATGATTTGGATTTGAGCTCCCCGAATTTGTTTAGCCAAAGAAGAAACTATATACTCTATAGAACAATTTTATTCAATAATTTGTTCTGTCACTTGTGGATAATTGATCCATTAATTAATGAAATAATCATTTGAAAACATCATGGTAAATGATTTTTGTTATTTTTTTAAATTAGGAAAAAGTCAAATATATACAAATAAATTGTGGCACTACCGCCACGACAATGGTGCCATGTTTGAAGCATGCCTGTCATAGGGTATGGAAAAACAGTTTATTATATTTTATAAGTGTAGTCTAAGGATTATCCCTAGGAAGTATCCTGATGAGGAGTGCACACAAAATTAGTTTGTCACATTCAAGAGAGTGTAAAAATGGAGGGCTTTTAGAATAAATTAATGAGAAAATTATTTTAATGAAAATTTAAATTCAATTGATTTAAAAACTATGATATTTATTGGGTAATAAGATCGGGGTTGGGTTCCCAATTATTACTCAATCCTTGTTCAATTTAATTCAAATATATTTTTCTTAGTTGATAAAAGTGAGTTTCCATAATTGTGTCCTCTCACTTCGTTGGTGAAATTAATATGGTGAGAGAAAACCTTTCCATGATCTCAGTTTGGTCAACTCTCATTCCATGTGCAAAATAATTGTTCTGAATATCCTCAATTTACAGGGTCAATACCCAATTGAGTATTGTTTATCCCAAAAAATCCTGAACATTCAGTACTAATTTTACATGTTCTAACGATCGTTGAGTACTTAAACACAAATCCATGGTCTATTCCATCGTATATAAACAAGAAATCATTGGAGGGAGATAATGATTTTTTTACCAAGGAAAAAATCTATAACGGAATTAAAATTCAAGAACAATCACACTTGATAATAATATCCGCTATATGAAATTGAAACCATCTTTGAAGAAGAAAGAAATTTAATTCAATTTCATCCATGAACTCCATCATTAAAAAATAGAAAACCAACCCCTCCCCAACCACTCAAAATGTTTACCCTACTATGGTAAGGTTAATCTAGATGAATAGGGAAGAATAAGTCATTAAAAATATATGAAAAATAAAAGAAATAAAAGATAAAGCTGAAATGTTCTCCTTCTTGGTGTCCCTAAATGAAGGGCGTGGAATTAGAGATCCTTGAGAGGGTGGAGCACTCTTCTATTTATAGCCAGAATTTGTCCCCCGAATGATGACAAGTTTTATCCCCTTCAAATGGCATCTTCACACATTTCCCTCTTTTTGAATGCTGTTCATAATCATCTTGGGAATTTCCCCTCAACATCTTTGCAGATTTGGACAAGAATTCAGAGAGTTATTCACGTTTTAGTTTGACTATTTTTTTTCCATACAGACTATCCAAATCACAATCCTCCAGATAGGATTCGTTAATGAAACAATAAAAGGATAATTCACTCATACTTTCTTTCATGAACGATGTTCCCAAAATCCTTGAGTGTCCATCCAATGAATTTAACATCAATTGGGCCTACCAAGAATGATTTGTGGGCCCCAAACAAAAACTTGGCAGAACTGAAAAGAGTTTTCTTAAGAAAACTTGTGAGCTTCTTTTGAACTTCCATATGGTCGATTCTGCTATAAAAGAAATAATTTTTCAATTTGGATTTGTGTAGAAAATTTTATGAGCAAACTACTAAAATAATTTAAAATAGCTAAAAATCTAAAATGGGCCATTTTTTCTGTTCAGCTAAAAAAACAACCATATCATAAAAATGCATGAATTCATCTTATAGTAACATTTTTTTGGGTTTTAAAAAAATAAATTAAATTTTAATTTAATTGAAAATATTTTCTCTATCAAATCCCCACACGTATACTTGGACTACAGAACATGTAAACATAAAAATCAAATCAAATCAAATTACAAACACATACCAATGAGATCAACCAAATCTATATTAATAAACAAATAGATATCATGACTCATCAAAAACAATTATTACATGTTCTCTATTTTAGATTATATAATATATTTCACTACCTTTATTATACCATTCCCACAAAATACCTACCTCAGATTAATTTTCTCTCATATAACAAATATAATTATTCAACAGGGCTTTTCTCATGAAAACTCACAAAAGACTCACCAGAGGCTTGATAAATTCCTAAATCTCCACCTGATGAGAGTCAAGGACATTTTTTCTCAGGAGGAATTTTTAGGGTTGTTCTGTCGCATTCAATTGGTTGGATTTATATGTTAAAATTTCTGAGGTTGAAAAAGGAGGGCTCACCTCTGTATGAAGAAAAATTGCAACATTATAATTTTCATTCAAGAATGCTATCATTCTCTTCCCATATGTAGAAAATAAGATCTATTATCATTGGAAATCAAGGAAATTTCATGAAACTTGGCATTTCACCATCAAAAATTTCATTTCAAACATATATTTTTTCATTAAAGCTCTAGATAGGCATACCTTTATTTATTCTTTTGAAAATAAACAAATGCACAACTTCATTTATTATGAATTCTCTAGAAAGGCACACCTTTTAAAAAAATTAAAACTTCAGTAGAAAAATCAGCTATTAAACATTTTATATTCCACCAAAATTATCACCAAATGAGGCAGTACACAATAAGACATCTTACCGCACACTTATGTTCAAGTAGATTATGAAATTTCACACCAAGAGCAGGTTGGATAAGGAAAATGGGCACGTAATGTGCCTAACCTAACAGGTTGTTCATGACTTCTAGGGTATATAATTATTAATATATAAGTTAGGCCATAATGAAAAGGATTATTTTTAAAAGATGGATTAAAACAAAATAAATTCCTTGATCAGTTAAAACACAAGTACCTCAAACCCTCATGTTTTGAAAGGAATAAATCAAATTCTAGTAAATGAAATCATGGTATGGTTATCTCGAGAAATTAGGTGAATGTAAAAAATATTAAAACAATATTAAAAAATCCTCAAAATAATGTTATTTCAAAAATAAAGAAAGTGAGATGTGGCATCAGATTTAAAAAGCAGAGTACTTTTCATGAAAGACCTAATGATTCGAACTTGAAACAATGTCATTTCAGAATTAATTTAAGATTAGTTTCTTGGAATATATTTCTTCACTCATTGACATGGGTTTCAAAAATATAAATTATAATCATTTCAGTTCAAATGTTTCAAAAACACACAAAAAAACACACAGAAAATTCTGAAAAAAAACAAAATACTATTCTTTTTAAAGTAAACTAAATATTGAATGAAAATCCTAAACAACAAAATTTCCCTCCCCCACACTTAATTTATATAGTTTCCTTAGTGAGCTCAAATGGATTAAACATGTATGAAGATTTTTTTTGATTTGTAACAAATAATTAAGTATAAATGAGAGGTTCAACCTAACATATTTGTAGTGCACCATTGAGTTAAGAATCTAAGTGTTGCACTCTGAAAATCTACAATTAAAATAAAAAAGAGAAAATAATATATTTATTTAAAGAAAAAAAGTATAATTATGATGATAATATAAGGATACGACCTGGTTTAATCCCTAGAGTGGGACATGGGTTTTGACTGCCTCCAGAGGGGCTGTTCTGTGGGGTTTGGAAAATGAATGAGTCCTCTTCTTTCTTGTGTTCTATGTGAATAACATCATCTTTATTCTCAAGTGGTTGCTGAATGTATGATACATCAGTAGAAAAATAAAATGGAATGGAAGAGTTTAATTCTATTTGAAGAAAATTTAAGCATGATGAATCTATATAAAATTCTTCCCTTTCAATATAAGTAACTTGGGTCTCAATTTCATCAAGAAAATCCACTTTGATCGACTCATTTACTTCTTACATTAAATTTTCAATAAGTTCAAGGAGATACAGAGGTTCCTCATCAGATTCATATTCTCCCTCCAAAGAAATAAAAGTGTTGGGTAAATTTGAAAAATTAAAACAATGCGATTTAATACTAAAATTTGATTCAAAAATATCAAAACATAATGAGTTTATGAAAATATTATCTCCCTGGGTTTGTTCACCTTTAATTTCTTCTTCAATATGTGGTTCCACTTGTTGATTAATTTCCCTAAATTGGGGTAGGTAGTCAGACTCCTCCATCTTCTCTTCTAATTCCAGTGCAAGGGTGGTTTCTTCCTTCAATGTTTTTTAATCTTCAACATTATGAGGAATAGTTGGATCAAGTTGTTTCTCACACTCATTCCAGAAGTTATATAGATCTTTTTTATCTCACATATGTATTTTAATAGCTAATTCTTTTTCATCAATCTCCTACAACATTGATTGAGGTAGGCATACTGGATCATAATTTAATTTCATCAATGCCTCTATTGTTTCTTTAATGTGAAAGATATGTGGGGATGATTCTTCCACCAAATTTTCTGTTTTTAGTTCTTGTTTTGGTTCCAGTTGTTGATCCTGGTTGGAATGTACTTATTCCATTATCCACTCAATTATGGTCTCCATGTTTTGAAATGTTTGTCTAATTCATTAAAATTGGGATTAAAGATCCTTATGTAATTTTTCTTTTTGGTGTTGCACCTGTGAAATCTCAATTTATACCTCAAACATATCTTGATAAATTTCTGGAAAATACTCTTGGATTTAAATTAATTCTATGGCCAAAACCTGCAACATTTGGTATTCGAGGTTCTCTTTTTGGGTTTGAATGATATCATTGAATTCATCCTCCTTGATGATTTGGATTCAATCTCCCAGAATTTGTTTATATAAGGAAGAAACATTGTACTCTATAGAAAATGGTGATTCAATTATTTTTTCTTTCACTTGGGGGTAACTGTTCCATGAATTAATGAAATAATAATATTAAAACATTATGGTAAAAGAGTTTTTTAATTTTTTTTTAATTTGGAAAAGTAAAATATTTACCAAAAAATTGATGCACTACATCCCCTAAAATGGTGCCCTGTTTGACACACTTCTATTGCTGGGCATGGAAAAACACTTTTTATAATTTCCTATGTGTAGTGTAGTGATTAACCCTAGGAATTCTTTTGAAGAGGAGTAAAAAAAATAAGTTTTTCACTTTTAAACGAGTGTTAAAGTGGTTTTTTTTAGTATAAATTAATTAGAAAATGATTTAAAGGAAATGTAAAATTCAAATGACGGAGAAAATATGATACTAAATGATTATTAGATCGGGGTTAGCTTCCCTATTTCAATTCTATCCTTGTTCAATTTAATTCAAAAAACTTATTCATAGTTTATTAAAGTAAGTTTCGACAATCATTTCTTCTCACTTCATTGGTGAAATTATGTTGGTGAGAGAAAATCTTACCAATATATCGGTTTGGTCAACTATCCCTCCATGTGCTAAATAGTTGCATTGAATATCATCAATTGACATGGTCAATTCCTGACTGGGTCTTGTTTATCCCAAACAATCAACAACGTTCACTACTCCATTTACAAGTATTATCGATCATTGAGTACTTCACCACTAATCTATGGTCTATTCCATCATATATAAACCAGAAATCTATGGAGGGAGATAATGATTATTTTACCATGGTAAAAAATCAATAATAGAATTAAAAATCAAGAAAAATTACAAATTATAATAAAATCTGATATATGAAATTGAAAACAACATTGATGAATAAATAAATTTCATTAAATTTTGTCCAAGAACTCAAGCATTACAAAATAAAAAACCAACCCTTCCCCAATCACTCAAAATCTTACCCCACCATGGAAATGGTAATCGTGATTAATGGGGAAGAATAACACATTACTAATCTATTAAAAATAAAATAAATACAATTGAGAGCCTACAATTTCTCCTTCATGGTGTCCCAGAATGAATTGGGTGGAATGAGAGATTCTTTGAGAGGGTGGATCTCTCATAAATTTATAGATAAAATTTGTCCCCATAATTTTGATGCTTTTTAGACCCATTAAATTAAATATTCACACGTTTAATACTTCATTAATTTGGTTCATAATTATCTTGGGAATTTCCCCTAAAAATCTGAGTGGATTTGTACAAGCATTCTGAGAGGAATGACTGTTTTACTCTGAATAGTTATTTTGTCCGGTCAGACTCTTCAAATTGCAAACCTCCAAAGTAGGATTTCTAAATGATAGCATAAATAGCTAATTAATGCATCCTTTCATCAATAAAATACGTTCTTGAACGCCTTGCACGTCCATCCACCGTATTTAACAATAATTGGTCCCACCAAGAATGAGTTATAGACCCCACACCAAAACTCAATAGATCATAATGCAGTTTTATTTAGCCAATTTGTGAGATTCTTTTGAGCTTACATATGTTATATTCTAGTTTTGGTCTAGAAGGATTAAATTAATCCCTATATTTTTAGAATCTGGAAAAGATAGGATTTTTAAATTTGAACTAGTGTTGAAGATGTTATGGACAAACTACTGAAATACTTTAAAATAGATAAAAATATAAAATCGGCCATTATTACTGTTAAGCTCAAAATAACACTAATATGAAAAAAATACAGCAATACATCTTGGAGCAAAACATTTGTGGGTCTAAAAAAAGGAAATTAAATGTAAATTTAACTAAAAATAATTTCTCTATCATATGGTTCATGTATTTTTGGGGATGAAGGTTCAATATTTAATAGGGCTGTAGATTCGTGTTTTTTTAGGGTGATGGTTTAAGGTTTGGGGTTGAGGGTTTAAAGGTTTTAGGATTTATGGTTCGATTTATTTGTGGGATGTGGGTTCGGGTATTTTTGTGATGAGGGTACATGGTTTTATGGAGTGGAGAGTTAATGTTTTTTGGGGTTAAGGGTATAGATTTTGGGTGACTGAGCTATTTTTGTGGATAAAAATCATATGTATTTTTGAGGAAGAGTGTATGGGAGTTATGTGGGCAGGGGGGTTTATAGTTTTTGGGGAAAATTGTTTATAGTGTTTTTTAGTAGAATGTTTTGGGTTATTTGTTTCTGAGTTTTTGGTTTTTTTGGGGGATCAAAAATGATGTTTTTTGGGGTTAGGGTTTTAGAGTTTATTTGGTGCTGAAGGTTTAATATCTTTTGAGAAAGAGGGAAGAGGGGTTTTTGGGAAGAGTGTTATAGGTTTTTTTGCTGAAGATTGTTCATGGTTATGGGGGGATGAGGATTCATGGTTTTTTAGATCCAAGTATTTAGGGTTTTTTCAGCTGAGGGTTTAGTTTTTTTGGGGATGAGGGTTCAGGTTTTTTGTGAGAGAGGGATATTTTTTTGGGGGGATTCTGAGTTTAGTGACCATTGTTGTTGATTGTTTAGGGGTTTTTGGGATATAGGTGTAAGGGTCTTGAGGGGATGATGGTTGAAGGATTTTTTTTGCTGAGGGTTTAGGGTTCTTGTGGAATATATTTTAGGAGTTTCTGGTGATGATGGTTAGGGAATATTTGGGTTTAGGGTTGAATTTTTTTTGGGGATGAGGGTTTATTTTTTGGGTATGTGTTCAGAATTTTTGGGTGCTAAGGGATCAGGGTTTTATGGGTTTTCTGGATTTGTGTTATTCGTGTGAGGGTTATGAGTTTTTTAGTTAATAGGGGTTTATGTGTTTTCTGTGGATAGTTGTTCAGGGATTTTTGGGGATGAGGGTAAATGGAATTTTGGGGTTGATGTTTTTGGTTTTTGGGTGCGCTGAGGGTAGAGGTTTTCTGGGGCTGAGGGTTTATGTTATCATGAGGTTGAGGGTTTTAGGTTTTTAAGAGATGAGGGTTTTGTTGGTTTTGGGACTGAGGGTTAAGATTTTTTTGTTTTTATGGTTCTTGATATTTTGGGGAATGGATGTTCATTGTTTTTTGGGAATTAGGTATCTAGGTTTTTTGTAGATGAGGTTTATTGATTTTTTAGGGATGATGGTTAAGAGTTTTTTAGGTTCTGAGGGTTTAATATTTTTTCTGAATCAGAAGGAATCATATTTAGGTGTTATGCGATCATGGTTTTAAGGTATGAGGTTTCATGGGATTTTTGTCTATATTAAAAGTTTTTTTTTGCGGGAGAAGATTATGTGTTTTCTGGGGTTTAGTGTTTTGTGTTTTTCAGGGATGAAGATTCCGGGTTTTATGGGGATGATGGTTAATAGTTGTATGGGGCTAAGGGTACAATGATTCTTGTGTATAAGGGTTTATAGGATTTGGGGATAGTGGTTCGAGTCTTTCATTGGATGGGGGTTAAGGTTTTTGGTATTGATAGTTCATTTTTTTGGGGATAATGGTGCGTTGATTTTAGGGATAGAGGGTTCAACATTATTTTGGGCTTAGGGGTTAATGTATATTGGGGATTACGGTATGTAATTTTTTTGAATGAGGGTTTAGTGATTTTTTGGGACCATGGTTCATGGTTTTTTGGGGCTGTTGGTTTATGAAATATTTGGTTATACGGTTCAAGGGTTTTTGGGGTAGTGGGTTCAATGATTTTTTTTGGGATGGGGGATTAGTGTTTTTGGGGAAGAGATTTTAGTTGTTTTTAGTGACGAGAGTTTTGCGTTTTATTTGGATAATTGCATATATTAATGGGGGGATTAGGGTTTAGGGTATTTTGGGGCTGAGGGTTGAGGATTTATTATGGATGCAGGTTGGTGTTTATTGAGTATTAGAGATTATGGTTTTCTATGGATAGGGATGTACTAGTTTTTGGTGATTAGTTTAATTGGTTTATGGAAAAGAAGGGTAAATATTTTATGTGATCATCATTTCAGGGTTATCTAGGATAAGGGTTTCAAGGATTTATGAGATTGAGGGTTTAGGATTTTTTATGGAAGGTGGTTGATGGTTTTTTTGGATTGCGATTTTATGGTTTATTAAGGATGAAATTTTAGTTTTTTGGGGATAATGTTTTAGATTTATTTGTTTCTAAGGGTTTAGTAATTATTAGGGTTGAGTGTTTATATTATTCATGGTGGTAAGGATTTAGGTTTTATTGGTGGTGTGAGAATAGTGTTTCTTTGGGTCTAAAGGTGGAAGATTTTTATGGATGAGGGTTCTGGTTCTTTTTGGGGGGAGAGATTAGGTTTTTCTTGGGATGATAATTTGAGGTATTTATAAATGATGGCTGATGTTTTTTGTGGGTTAGATTTCGTGGTTTTTTATAGGTTTAAGATCTTTTGGGGATATGGGATTATGGTTTTTTTCTGTCGAGGGTTAATGTTTTTTGTAGTCGAAGGTCAGAGGTTTTGGGGGATTATGGTGTAGGGTCTTTTATAATGAGGGTTTAATTTTTTTGGGGATATGGGTTTGGGTTTTTTTGGGATGAGGATCAAATGGTATTAGAGCAGAGGGATGAGGGTTCATGGTTATTTGAGGTTGAGGTTTTAGGGTTATGGTTTTTTTATTATTTTGTGTTGAGGGTTATTTGTTGATGAGGTTTGAGGGTCTTATGGGTAAGAGGGTTGATGTTTATTTGGGACTCGGGGTTGAGGGTTTTTTACAACTGAGGGTAGTGGTTTTTTTGGTTCAGGGATTTATAAGAATGAGGTATGAGGGTTTTTTATTTAGAATTTTGGTTTTGATTGGACTGAGGGTTTGTGGCTTTTTGGGGCTAATGGTTAAGGGTTTTGCGGCTTATGGTTTATGGTTATTTTGGTATGAGGGATTAGGTTTTTTGGGTATGAGGGTTGACACTATTTTTAGGTCAATGGATTTGGGTTATTCGGGATGATGGTTTATTGGTTTTTGGGGACGAGTGTTTTCGAGTATTGTGGATGATTCATTAAGGATTTTGTGCTCATATTTTAGGGTTTTTTGGTGTTGAGGGTGGAAGGTTTTTTGAGGATATGTATTTATGATTTTTTTGGGCAGAGGGTTTTGGGTTTTTTTTGGACTTAGAGGTTATGTATTTTTGGGTTGAGGGTTTAGAGACTTTTATGGCTGAGGATTGGGAATATTTTGGGGTTCTGGTTTAGGATTTTTTGGGGATGAAGGCTTAGGTTTTTTTGGGGATGATGATTAGGGGTTTTTCTATGTTAAATTTTTATGGTTTTTTTGTGATTTAGTTTTGAGGGTTCCTGGGGGCTAGGGGTTGAGGCTTTTAGGGAATTAGGGTTGATGATTTTTTGGGGTTATCGGGTTGAGTTTTTTTAAGGATGATAATTTAAGGATTCTTTTGTGTTGAGGGATGATGGTTTTATGGGTGTGGTGGTTTAATGGTTTTAGGGATACAAGATAATGTTTTTTAGGTTTGTCTGTTGAGTTTTTTTTGGGGTTGAGGGTCTAGGGTAATTTTAAGCTAAGGGTTTTGGGTTTTTCGGATGAGGGTTTAGTGTATTTGGGGCTGTGGGTTACTTTTTTTGGTAATGTTGGTTTATGGATTTTTTGGGAGGAAGAAGTAAGGTATTTTATGGAATATGAATATGGGTTTCAAGGGATTAGGGTATACTATTTTTTGTGTTGAGGGTTTAGGGTTTTTTTCGGGATGATTTTTAGGGTTTTTTAGGCATAGGGGTTTATGGATTTTTTTTTCGAATGGGGGTCGAAGGATTTTTGTGGATAAGGGATTATGGTTTTTCATATAATAGTGTTTTGGGTTTTTTGGTGAATGAGTTTAGGTATTTGGGGGAATAACAGTTTAGGTATTTTTTGTTTGTGATGGGGGTTTAGGGTTTTCTAGGGTTATGGTTATATTGATTTTTTTTTGGGAAAATGGTTTAGGTTTTAATGGGGATGAGGGTTTGGTGTTTTTTGTAGAGGGTTTTGAGTTTTTTGGGGTAGACTATTTATGTTTTTTTGGGTATTCGGTTTTATGTATTCATGTGGATGAGGGTTTTGAATTTTTTCAGGAGGAAGGTTGGGGGGTTTTTTGGTATGGAAGTTTTGGTATTTTAGGTTGTTGGGGTTGATGTTTTTTTGTTGCTGAATCATTTTGGGTCTCTGTATGTGGGTTCATATTTTTTAGGGGTGTGGTTTGAGGTTAATTTTTCTAATATTGGTAGAGATATTTTTTGGGTTAAGGGTTGGGGGTTCTTTTAGTGTATGTGTTGTTGGGTTTTTTGGGATGAGGTTTTGGAGTTTTTTAGGGAAGGGGGATTATATTTTTTAGGTCTTAAAGTTTATATTTTTCTTGGATATGAGGATTGAGGACTTTTGGGGATGCATATTTAGATATTGCGGGGTAAGAGGGTTGAAGTAATTGGGATGAGGGGTTTGATTTTTTTTTAGTTTGGGGATGTATGTTTTTTTTAGGGTTGAAGGACATAATATTTTTTGGTATAGGATTCTGGGTTTTGGGGTGAGAGGGATGTGGTTTTTTTGTGGCTGGTGGTTGAGGTTTTTCTTGGGTTTGAGGGATGAATTTTATTACAGAGGTTCAATGGTCTTTTATGGATATTGGATAAGGGGTTTTTTGGGATGAGGATTTAAACTTTTTGGGCCATAGGTTTTAAAATATTTTGGGACTAAGGTTATAGTGTTTTTAGGGACATATGCTTCGGTGTGTTTTGGGGTTGAGGGCATAAGGTTTTTTGGTGATGAGGGTTGAGGGTTGTTCAGGGATGCAGGTTGAGGGTTTTTTGAGTTGATGGATGATTTTATTTTGGGGTTGAGGGTTATGTGATATTTGTGGTTGTGGAAAAAATAATTTTGAGACCTAAGGTTGAGGGATTTTTCAGATTGAGGGTTTTGATTTGTGGGGGAAATCAGATTAAGGTTTTTGTGTATAGGTGTTGATGTTTCTTGGGGGGATAATAGCTCAGTGTCCTTTAGAACATATGGTTTAGTTTATTTGGGGATTGAAGAATTTTTTTTTTGGGATAATGGTTTAAGATCTTTTAAGATGTGGGTTTGGAATTTTTAGGGTAGATGGGTTGATGGGATTCTGGTGCTCTGGGTTGACGGTTTTTTAGTGATAGGGGTTTCATATTTTCTAGAGAAAAGGGTTCTTTTTTTGGTGGGGTGATAGTATAGGGTTTTTTATTACTAGTGGTTGAGGTTTTTTTGAGTCAAAGGGTTGATGATTTTCATGGATAATGGATTAGGGTTTTAGGATTAATGGTTTTGGGTTTTTATGGGGCTAAGGGATGAGGGCTTGATTGGGAAGTTGGTTGGTGGTATTTCGATGTTGATGGATGTAGGTTTTTTAGGATGAAGGATTATGTTTCCTCACGAATTATTATTTATTTATTTATTGTTGGGGGATTAGTTTTTTTATCAGAGATCATGGTTTTTTATGGATGAGGGATTATAGTTTTTCATGGAATAATGCCAATGTTTTTTTTGTCTAATTTTTTAGGTTTTTTATTCTATGTGTTTAGAATTTTTATGGGGGTTGTGGTTTTAGGTTTTTATGTAGATGGGGGTTTTTTGGGGGTACAGATTGAAGGTATTTATTATTATTAGGATGAATAGGTTCTTAAAGATGAGGGTTTTGTTTATTTAGGGATGAGGTTTAGGGTGATTTGGATAGGAGTTTATGTTTTTTTGGTCTATGTATTGATGTTTTTTTTTGGATGAAAGATTAGGATTTTTTGGAAAATGGTTTACGATTTTTGGGGGATAAGGGTTGAATGTTTTTTAGGCCATAGTATTTCAGTTCTTTCGAAATGAGGGTTGAGGGGTTTTGAGGCATACTAGTTGAATTTTTTAAAATGGATAGGGTTGATGATTTTATGGGGATAAGGGTTGAGTTTTTTTGCAGATGAGGTTCTATGTTTTTTGGAGCTTCATGTTGAGGGTTTGATGAATCTATGGGTGTATGGGTTTTTTGTGTTGAGTTATTATGTTATATAGGGATAAGTGGTGATTATATTTGGGGATTTTCGTTGAGGGTTCATTGGGAATGAGTGTTTAGGTTTCTTGTTATATGGGTTTGGGTTTTTTTAGGAATGAGGTTTGATGGGTTTTAGGGGATGAGGGTTTTCAGATTTTTTGTGATATGGTAATATAATTTTTTGCGGCAAAAGATTTTATAGTTTTTATGGACGATGGACTAGGGTTATTGGGGAAGTGGTTTGGGGTTTTTTGTGCCAAGGACTTCAGTTTTTTGGGCTGGCGTTTTAGAGTGATTTGGGGATGAGGATTTAATGTTTTTAGGGGAAGACGATTTAGGGATTTTTGGGTATGAGGGTTTTAGGTTTTCTAGGGTTGGGGTTTTAGTGATTTTAGGGTATAAGGGTTCAGATTTTTTGGGGATTTGGTTTTATGGGTTTTTGGGGTTGAGGGTTTAATGGTTTTGGGGGCCGATGGATTATGTTCTTGGAAATGAGAGTTTTAGTTTTTCTGGGGATGATGATTTTGGGTTTCTAAGGACAATGTATTTAGGGATATTTGGGACTGATATTATAGTGTCTTTTGGGGGTGAGGGACTATGGTTTTGGGGTATGAGGGTTTTTTGTTTTTTGAGTCTTCATATTTAGGGTTTCTTAGTGTTGATGGTTGATGAATAGTTTGGCTAAGCATTGATGATTTTTCTATCAAAGGGTTTAGGGTTTTGGGTGGTGCAGGGTGAGGGTGGTTGTGGTTTGTTGTTGAGGATTTTTCAGGGAAAAGTGGTGAGGGTTTTCTGGTACCAATTGTTGAAGGGTTTTTTGGAGTTGGGTGTTTAGTTTTCTGGGGGATGATGGTTTAAAGATTTTTGGGGATGAGTGTTTATGGTTTTTTTGGGGATGAGGGTTTAGTGTTTTCGAGGGATGCATGTTTTTGTGTTCTATGTATGAGGTTTGATGGTGATTTGGGTGCGATGGATCAGGATTTTGTACAGTTCATGGTTGATGTTTTTTATTTAAGAATAATGAATTTTTTGGTTAAGGGTTGAGGAATTTCTTGGGATGATGGTTCAGGGTTTTTTGTGGCTGAGTGTTGACTGTTTTTTGGGGTTGTGGGTTGTGGGTTTTATAGGTTTTATTGTTGAAGATGTTTTAGGGATGAGGTTTATTAGTTTTTTGGGGTTGACGGTTTATGGTTTTTTGGACTTATGGTTTACATTTTTTTGGGGTTGATGGATTTGGGTTTCTAGAAACTCTCTATTTTGTGTTTTTGGATCTAAGGGTGCAGGGTTTTTGGGGGATGATGTTTTAGGATTCTTTTGGAGATGTAGGTTCTGTGATTTTTATGGAATAGTGTTAAGGGTTTCGTTGGAGGTGAGGGATTATGGGTTTTGGGGTTGAGATTTTTTTTTGGTCTAGGGTTTATTTATAATTAGAGAAGATGGTTAAGGGTATTTCTATGCTAAGGGTTGAGAGTTTTTTTTGATATAATGGATTCCAATTTTTTAGGGGCCAGTGTTGATGTTTTTTGTGGATTAAGGTTTAGGTTTTTATGTGATAAGTGTTTAGGGTTTTTTGGGATGAAGGGTGAGTATTTTTTTAGAAATTGCGTTTTTTGCTCTGGTTTGTGGGTTTTTTTCGGTGGTGTGGTGATGTATTTTTAGATATTTGGTTTGATGGTTTTATTAGGGTGATGGTTGTATTTTTTAGGGAATCGAGTTTTCATTTTTGGGGGGTTAAAATTTTAGAGTTTCTCGGGGTTCATGGTTGAGGTAATTTTGGGAAATTCTGTTGATGGTTTTCACAAATGATGGATACAAGTTTTTTGGGATGTGGGTTGAAGGTATTTTAGTGTTGGGGGTTGG
Organism: Viscum album; assembly: GCA_963277665.1. Classification (NCBI taxonomy): domain Eukaryota; kingdom Viridiplantae; phylum Streptophyta; class Magnoliopsida; order Santalales; family Viscaceae; genus Viscum; species Viscum album. The sequence goes on from OY728156.1 coordinate 1,554,296,037, forward strand.
GGATTTATTAGTGGATGAGAGTTTAGGGACTTCATTGGATGAGGTTTGTGGGTTTTTTGGTTGTAAGAGTGGAGGGTTTTTTAGGGTATTGGGATGGTGGTGATTTTTGTATTAGGGTTTGTGGTGTTTTCGGTTTGATGTTTGAGGGTATTGTGGGGAAAAGGGATTATGGTTTTTGGGGGTACTGGGATGGTGGTGTTTTATGTATTTGGGTTTGTGGTGTTTTGGGTTTGATGTCTGAGGGTATTGTAGGGAAAATGGATTATGGTTTTTTGGGGACAACGGTATAGGATTTTTTGGGGCAATGTGCTAATGTTTTTTATGGCTGAGTGTTTATATATTTTTTACAGATAATGGTTTAGGCTATTTTTATTTTTAAGGTTTTATATTTTTTGGCCTAGGGGTCATGGTTTTTTCTGGGATGAGGGTTTAGAGTATTTATGGTGAAGTGGGTTTAGCATTTTTTACTGTTAAGGGTTGTGGGTTATTTGGGGCTATCTATCTATGATTATTTGGGGTTCGGTGTTTTTAATAATATTGGAATGTGGTTTTATAACGATTTGAAGTGGAGGGATTATGATTTTTGGGGCATGAGGTTGTAGTTATTTTATGCGATAGAGTTTTAGGGTTTTTGGCTAATGTTTTAGGGTTTTGGGGGGTTAAGTGAATAGTGTTTTTGTGGATGATTTTTTTGGATATTATTAATGTGGGAGTTTATAATACTTTGGGTGTAAGATTTTAGGTTTTTTTAATAATAGTTGAAGATTTTTTATGGATGTTTGATGGTTTTTAGGTATGAGATTTGTGGGATTTTTGAGGCTGAGAGTTTAAGATTTTTTATGTTAGAGGATTGAATGTTTTTGGGGGATGAAGAAAATATTGTTTTTTATGACTATTGGATAATGATTTTTTAGGGATGTTGGTATTATAGGGTTTATTGTATAGGGGTTTTTGGGGATAAAGGTTGATGAAATTTGTGATTCAGGGTTCAGGGGATTTCTGAGATGAATGATGGGGGGTTTCTCAGGACTTTTGGTTTGGAGTTTTCTGGGGTTGATGAATTATTAGTTTTTAGGGATAAGGGTTTTATTTTTTTCTATGAATGAAGTTATAATGATTTTTGGGGTTGATGGTGAAGTATTTTATAGGGCTTAGGGTTTAGGGTTTTTTGGGGCTAAGTGTTTTGGTATTTTTTGGTAGATTGTTGAGGGGTCTTTGAGGTTGATGGTTTAGGGTTTTTTGGGGTAACCTTTTGGGTTTTTTGGGGCTTAGGTATTATGTTTATTTTAGGTTTGTGGGTTTATGGTTTATTAGGGTTTAGTGTTTAGGGATTTTACAAACATTATATGAAATTTTGGGTATGAGGGTTCAGGATTTTTATGGGATGATGGATTATAGTTTTTTGGGTCGTAGGGTTTATGGTTTTTTAGCACTAAGGGTTGAGAGATTTTTTGGTACGAGGGTTTTTGGTGAGGATTGGTTGGGTTTTTTGGGACTGAGAGTTTAAGGAATTGGGATAAGGTTTGAGGGTTTTAGATGTGGAGGTTTTAAAATTTTTTGGGGATGAGTTTGAGTATTTTTTTGGGGCTGAGGGTTTTGGGTATATTAGAGATGAGAATAGTGGAATTTTCTTAGGGTTGCATGTTTTTGGTTATAATGGATAATGGTTTAGGATTTTTTGGATAAGGTTTAGTGTTTTTATGGACTGAGGGTTTAGGGTTTTTAGGGTCAAGTTCATAGGGGTTTTGGGGAGGAGGGTTGAGGATTGATTAGGGACAAGTGTTTATGTTTTTTGGGGCTGATGTTTTGGGGTTTTAGGGACTGAGATGTTAAGGTTTGTGAGGGATGAGTGTTGAGGGTTAACTGGTGTGATGGTTTTATGGTTTTTCATGGTTGCTGTATTAGTGTTTTGTTTTGGTTTGACAGTTTAGATTTTTTTGGAGGAGTATTTGGGTTTTTATTGGTTCTAGGGGGTTATGGTTTTCTAGAGCCAAGGATTTAAGGATTTTGGGTCTTGGTGTGTAGGGTTTTTAGGGATTATGGATAAGGGTTTTTTAGGGATAAAGATTTTTGGTTTTTTGGAGATGATGGTTTTTCATTTTTTAAGTATATGGGTTTATGGTTTTTTTCAGTTGAGTGTTTTGGGTTATTTGGTGATGGTGATATACATTTTTGGGGGGATTAAGGTTTCCAAATATTTGGGACTAAGGATTATGGGTTTTAGGGGGTAGCTGGATGATGTTATTTTTTGGTTTTAGTGTTTTTTGGTATTATGGTTGATAATATTTTCATGGTGTTGGATTAGATTATTTTTGGCACGAGGGTTGGTGGTTATTTTGGTATTAGGGTTGAGTATTATTATGGGGTTGAGGGTTCTTTGGGGATCAGGATTGAGGGTGTTTTATGGTTGATGATTGAGAGTTTATGGTGGATGAGGGTTGATGGGTTTTTGCATTTGGGGGTTGTGGGTTTCTTAGGGATGATGTATGAAGATTTTTGGGGCTGTGGGTTGAGGTAATTCAGGGGATAAGGGTTTGATGGTTTTTTTGATATGGGATTAGGGTTTTGGGTTAATTGTTTGGGGTTTTTTGGGGGATGAAGTTTTAGGTTTTTTTAGTACTGAGGGATTAGAGTTTTTGTGTTAGGTAGTTTTTGGGTTTTTTGGGACTTTGGGTTGAGATATTTTTCTGGTTCAGTGTTGAGGGTTTTTTGGGGTTGAGGTTTATGAGTTTTCAGGCATTATGTTTGATTATTTTTTGGGGTGTATAGTTAGTGTTTTTATTTTAAATTAAGGATGACTGTTTTTGGGTATTTTTTTTGGTTTTGGGTGTTTAGTGTTTATGGTTAATTGAGGAAGAGTGTTGGTGGAATTTATAGGATGACGATCTTGGGGTTTTTGGGACTAGGGTTTTGGGTTTTTTGGTGCTGATAATTGAAGTTTTTTTGGATGGGGGTTTAAGGTTTATTAGGATGTGTGTTGATAGTTTATTTGGAGGTTGTGGTTTAGGGTTCTTTTGAAACTGAGGGTTGATGTTTTTCGGAGATGGGGGTTTTGGCGATTTTAAAATAGATTATATAGAATTTTATTGTTGCGAGGTTGGAGTTTTTTTGAGGCTAGTGTTTTCAGGTTTTTTTGGTTGAGGGTTGAGTTTTTTTCAAGGATGATGGATTAGGGTTTTCTGGGGCTAAGTTTTGAGGGTTTGTTTTGGGTTGATGGTGGAATTTTATTTGGATTGAGGGTTTAGGGTTTCAATGTTATGATGGTTTTCTTTTTTTTGTGCTGAAAATTGAGTGTTTTTTAGGAAAGAGGGTTGAGGTTTTTTTGGGATTAGGATTTAGTGTTTTATTTTTTTCTATTGATTGATTCTTTTTTGGGGATGAGGGTTCCTATTCGTTTGTGATGAGTTTTTGGTGTTTTAGTAGTAGAAGGTAGACAATAATTTTGGAACAGAGGGTTTGGGATTTTTTGGGGATAGAGGTTTTGGGTTTATTGTCTGAGGGTTTTTGGTATTTTTGGGGATGTTGGATTATATTTTTTTTGGTTGAAGGTTTAGGTATTTTTGGGGATAAGGGTATAGGATTTTTTAGGGTTTAGGGTGTTGTTATTTTATTGATTATAGTTTAGGTTTTTGTGCGGCTATGGGTTGAGTTTTTTTCTTCTATTGTTCTTAGGGTTTTTTGGGACTAAGGGTTGAGGGTTTTTTTGGGTCTAAGGGTTTAGAGCGTTTGGGGATGTGTGTTTATGGTTTTTTTATAATGTTTTATGGTTTTTTGGATTATGTTTTGGTGTTTTTTGTGGATGGTGTATAATATTTTCAAATGTTGAGTGTTGAGGGGTTTTGGGGCTTATGGTTTTTATTTTTTTTATTGTAAAGGGGACTTACGGTTTTTGGGGCTAAAGTATAAGGGTTTGTTGGGGTAATAAATTATTAATTTTTCATGGATGAGGGATTAATGTGTTTTGGTGGATAAGGGTTTTGGGGATATTTTTATGTATGAGGCCATATTTTTTATGGTGGATAAGGTTTTATAGGTTTTGGGGGCTGAGGGTTTATGGTTTTTCTAGGTAAGGGTTGAGACTTTCTGGGGATGATGGATTAAATTTTATAGATAAGGGTTTTTAATTATATTTTTGGCCATGAGAATATTTTTTTGGATGAAGGTTCATGTATTTGGAGAGATGAGGCATGGGGGTATTTTAGGGATGATAATTCAGTGATTTTTGGGGGTGAGGTTTTAGGGTTTTCTTGCGGGATGATGGGTTATATTTTTATAGAGATGAAGTTTTATTTTTTTATTGATGAGGGTTTATATTTTTTTTCTAATGAGGGTTTATTCTTTTTTGGTGAATATGATTTATGGTTTTGGGGATGAGGATATAGTGGTTTTTTGGATGAGGGTTGGAGGTTTTTTTTGGGATCTGGGTTGAGGGTTTTTTTGGGATGTGGTTTTAGTGTTTTTTTTGGATTGAGGGTTTCGAATTTTATTGGAATATATTATATTTATTTAGGGGTGTGGTTTTATGGTTTTTAGATTTTTATGGTTTATGGTTTTTGAGGCAATGGGTTGAATGTTTTTTTGGTGGTGATTGTTGAGTGTTGAGTGTTTTTAAACAATGAGGTTTTACGGTTCTCGAGGCTGATTTTTTAGGGATCTATGAGGTTATATATTGATGGTTTTATTATGGATGAGGGTTAAGGGATTCTTGAGCTAAGGCCTTACATTTTTGGGGCTGACGGTTTTCGGTTTTTTGGATTGTGGTTTTTGATTTTTTTGATAAGGTTTTAGGTTTTTTGGGGATGAGGGTTTAGATGTTTTGGGGTTTTAGGTTCATGATTTATTTTGTTCTGAGGGTTTATATTTTCTATGGATTTTTATTTAGTGGGTTTTTAGGGATGAGGGGTCTGGGTTTTTTGGGGTGATAGTTTATGATTTTTTGTGCAATGGGATAATGGTCATTTAAGGATAGTGGTTTTGGGTTTTTTTGGGAATGAGGTTTTAGTATTTTTTGGGAATGGGGGTTTATGGTTTTTTTGGCCTAAGATTTTAGGTTTTTCTAGGAATGTGGGTTCAGGTTTTTTTCGGATAGCGAGTATACTTTTTCATTGGGATGACTATTTAGGGTTTTTCTGGGGATGAGGGTTTAGTGTTTCTTGGTGCTAATGATTTAGTGGTTTTGGGTCTTGGGGTTTTGGGTATTTTGGTGATGTGATTTTTTGTTTTTTTGGTGATAATTGTTTTGATTTTTTGTGGATGAGGGTTTAGGAGTATTTAGGATTATGGTTTTGGGATTTTTGTAGATTAGATTTTATAAATTTTTGGGGTTGAGGGTTTAGGTTTTCTTATGCTAGGGATTTAGGTATTTAGGGGGTTTAGGGTTTAGTATTTTCTAGGGTTGAGTGTTTAATGAGTTTTCATGATGAGCGATTATAGTTTTTTAGTGGTTAGGGTTTCAGTTTTTAGAGATTATTTTTTAGTGTTTGTTGGCATTGAGGTTTGGCGGTTTTGTTGAGGATGAGGGTATCGAGAATTTTTGGGATGAGGGTTTAGTTCTATTTGGGGGTGAGGGTTTATGGGTTTTGTGGGATGTGGGTGGTGGGTTATTTGGGTCATATCGTAGTGGGTTTTAGGTGGGTATGGGTTAATGGTATTTTGTAGTCAAGGATTTAGGGTTTTTAGTTATGTGGATTTAGGGTTTTTATGGGCATTGGGTTGAGGATTTTATGGGGATGAGGTTGGAAGGTTTTTTGGGGACACGTGAGGACGGTTATTCAGGGTTAAGGTATGAATTATTTTTGGGAAGAGGGTTTAGGATTTTTTGGGGATGAGGTCCTACAGTTTTTGGGGATGAGGACATATGGTTTATTGGGATGAGTGTTTTGGGGGGGTTATAGTGTATATTGTTTTGGGGATTAAGGTTATGAGTTATTTGAGGCTGCGGATTGAGGGTTTTTTAGTGACAATAGTTCATGTTTTTTTAGGATTGAAGGTTGAGTGTTTTTTGGGATAGTGGTAGAGGTTTTTTTGGGCCTGAGGGTTGATGGTTTTTTTGGGCTAATGGATGAGGGTGTTTTTTGGATGAGGTTTGATGGTTTTTTGGGGACAATGGTTCAGTATTTTTTTATCTATGTGTTGTGTTTTTTTTGGATTTTATTGTGGAGTGCAATTTTTGGTTGACAATTTAGAGTTTTTGTTGCAGATTTCTTAGTCTTTTAGGGCTATAGATTTAGGGTTTATGGGTATGAGAATTTAGGTGTTCTTAAGGAAGAGGGTTCAGGTTTTTTTGGGTGTTGATCGTTTTAGGATTTTAGGGGATAAGGTATTTGGGATTATTGGGATGAGATTTTATGATGTTTTTGGTAATGTGGTTTTTTTCCAGGGTTTAGGGTTTAGGGTTTTTTAGGGAAAAGGGATTAGTGTGTTTTTGCGATAAGGGTTTAAATTTTTTAGGGGCTTACTGTTTAGGGATTTTTGGTTATGCTGGTTTAGGGATTTTTGGGGTTGAGGGTTTTGGGGTTTTTGGGGATGATGGTATATGGTTTCTCAGGGAAGTGGGTATTTGGTTTTTGGAGCTGTGGGTTTAAGGGTTTTTGGGTCTTGGGTTTATAGTTTTCTAGGGGATGATGGATTGTGGTTTTCAGGTGATAAGGTTTTATTTTTTTTGGTGAGGGTTTAGTGTTTTTAGGGCACAAGGGTGTGGGGTTCTCTTTGGTGGATGGTTTAGTTTTTTTTCTAGGGATGTGGGATTATGGTTTTTACTATAAGGATTAGGGTTTCTTAGGGCTGTGGGTTAAGGTTTTTTTAGGTCTACGGATTTTGGGGTCTTTTGGGCTTAGGGTTTTTGTTTTTTTTGGGTTTGAGGGTATAAATATTTTTAGGGTTTAGGGTTATGTGTTTTTTATTAGTGTTGAAAATTTATGGTCCTACGGGATTATACATTTCTAGGGATGATGGTTCATGGTTTATTTTTGATGAGGGTTGAATGTTGATGGGTTTTTAGGGATAAGGTACGTGGGGTGTTCGAGGTAGTGGTGTTGGATTTTTATGGTGATTGGGATGAGTGATTATTGTGGTTGTACAATTTGTGGTGGTGTGGGTTGATGGTTGTTTTGGTATAATATTTTGTGTTTTTTTATGTTGAGGGATGCTGGATTTTTGGTGGTACATGTTAATGTTTATTTTCTGAAGGTTGGGGGATTTCTGGGGCTCAGGGTTGATGGATTTTTTGGGATTAGGTTATAGGTTTTTTTGGGAAGAGGGATGAGGGTTTTTTAGGGCTGAGTGTTTCAAGGTTTTTAGGGCTTAGGGTTTTTTGGGAATGGGGTTTTAGGATTCATTGGGGAAGAGGGTTTCATGTTTTGGGGCGATGTGGGTTTATGGATTTTTTAGCTGGGGGTTTTGGTTTTATTAGAGATGAGGGTTTAGTGTTTTTGGGGATGGCGGTTGAATGTTTTTTAGGGATTAGGGGTGAGGGTTTTTTTTGGCATTTAGTGTTTAGGATTTTTTTGGAGAAAAGGGTTTATGATATTTTAGGATGAGGTTTGAGAGTTTTGGGGGGATGAAGATTTATTTTTTGGGGGTTTAATGATTTAGAATTTATTGTAGATCAGGGTTGTGGGTTTTTTGTAGATGAGAGTTCATGATTATTTGTGGGTGAGGGTTGATTTTTTTATTGATTTGTGTATTGGGATTATGTGGCTAGAGATTTAGTGTTATTTTGTGTATAAGTTTTTGGGGTGTTTTGGGTATGCTGGATTATGTGTTTCTATGTTTATGGTTTGGGGTTTTGTTTTGGGATTGACTGTTAAGGGTTTTTGATGGTGTGAATAAAGGATTTCATGGTGCTGAGGGTTGAGAGTTTTGTTTTCGGCTGATGGTATTGGGTTTTGAGGTTTGAGGGTTTAAGGTTTATTTTGGATGAGGGTTTAGGGTTATTTATGGAAATGTGTTTAGGGATTTTAGGGTTCATAGTGTAATGGTTTTTAGGGATAAATGTTTAATGATTTTTGAGGATGAGTGTTGATTGTATTTTCGGCCTGAGGGTTGATGGTTTTTGGAGGATAAGGGTTGAGGATTTTTTGGGGGTTGATGGTTGAGGTCTTTCTTGGGGATGAGAGTTAATAATTTTTTGGGGATATGGGTTTAGTGATTCAGGGATTATTATAGTGGGTTTTTTTGTGCTAGTGATTGACGTTTTTTTGGAAATACATGTTGAGATATTTTTAGGGGTGAGGGATGAAGGTTATTTGGGGTAATTGTTTAAGATTTTTGGGGGCTTTGAATTTAAGGTTTTCCATGGCTGAGGGTTTTTAGTTTTGGGGGATTATGAATAATGGTTTTCAGGGTTTGAGGGTTTTGGGTTTTTTAGGGATGAGTTCTTTGGGTTATTAGGGGATAAGGGTTTAGGGATTTATTTTAATGAGTGTTTAAGGGTTTGGTTTTTTTAGTGTTTAGGGTTTTTTGGTGCTGGGGGTTTTGGATTTTTTTAGATATTAGGTTTTGGGTTTCATGTGTTGAGTTTTGTGGGTTTTATGGATAAGGGATGTGGGGTTTTTGGATTTATAGTTGAGTGTATTTGGAGGTGGAAGATGGTCGAGGAATTTTTGGTGCTGCGGGATGAAAGAATTTTTTTTGTAGGGGTTAATAGTTTTTTACCATTGAGGGTAGAATGTTTATAGGTGATGAGGTTTGATGGATTTTTGTGGATCATGGTTTAGGATTTTTGGGGATCAGGGTTTAGGATTTTTGGGGTTGAATATTTATATTTTTGGTGTCTTATTATTTATAATTTTTTTACAGTTGAGTGTTAATGTTTTTTATGGTTTATGATTTTCTAGGGTTTAGGTTTGGGGTTTTTTGGGGATAATGTTTGAGGTTTTTTGGGGAATAATAGTTGAAGGTTCTTTGGGGATGAGGGTTGATAGTTTTTCATATAGGGGTTGACTATTGTTTTGGGAAATGGTTGGGGGTTTTTTTAGGTCTAAGTGTTAAGGGGGTTATGTGGCTGAGGGTATACACTTTTTTGGCCAATGATTGAGTTTTATTTGGGGTTGAGGGTTTATGTTTTTTTCAGGATAAGGGCTGAGGAATTTAAGGGGTTGAGGGTTTCTTGGGGGTGAGGGAGTAGGCTATTTTTGGGTAGATGGATGAGGGATATTTGGGGATGGGATTTTATTGTTTTTTAGGGATAAGGGTGGAGGGTTATTGGGTATGAGGGTTTATTGTTTTTTTTGGGAATGCTGGTTGATTTTTTTTGGTTGAGTGTGATGGTATTTTTTGTCATGAGGGTTGATGTTTTTTGTGGATGAGGGAAATTTTTTGGGGGGGGGATGAGGGTTAATTGTTATTTTGGGGTTAAGGGTTGTTGGTTTTTGGGGTATGAGGGTAGATGATTTTTTATAAATTATGGAATAACATGTTTTGAGACCAAGGGTTTATCGTTTTGGTGGGATAAGGGTTGAGGGTGTTCTGGACCTGAGGGTTGAGGGTTTTTTGGGTGTGAAGGATTGGGGATTTTTCAGGCTAATGGTAGAGTTTTTTTTGGAAGAATGAGTTGAAGGAACTTTGGGCTTGATTGATTAATAATTTTTTCATGTTTTTTCTAATCCATTTTTTAATATTTTAAACAGTATTCTAAAATATATTATCATCCAAAGTTACATCCCAATGAGAATTCCGTTTATGGTTTTTCTGTCATGAAATTCATTATTTTATAGTTTTAAATTTTTTTAATTTCTTTTATAGATGAATAATGATGTAAATTAAATTATTCTCATTTCTAAGCTCAATTAACTTTTAACAGTTATGTAAGAAAAAAAATAAATCATGTAATGAAGAATTGAAACAATAAAAGAATGAAACATCCTAACTATTAATTCTTATAGACAAGCCTTCCTTCATCATTTAAGTAGATTTCATTACTATAACTTTATCAATTGAATGATTCAAATATCTACTCATAAATCGGATTAAATTTATTAATTTGATGTCAAAAAACAATATCTTGGAAATTAATAATCCTTTTGTATGTGTTGATCAATGATCTCAACAATCTCCATGAATAATGATATGGTTGACAATTGTTGTACTCACAATCTTGGATCAAGGACTGTAGAATATAAATTGGGGGAATCTACTTCAAACTCCAACAAGAATTTAATTAAATAACTACATATAGAATTAATCATACTCTATTGAAAACATGACATACCATGAATGGAATAATATTAATAAAAAATGAAAAACATTATTAAACATCAATAAATGATAGTAATTCAAATATCAATATTATAGATATTATTACATATGAAATATAATATAATGTTGAAATAATAGAATTATTTAACCATGAGAAACCACTATGTTTTTATATTTAAATATCTCTGGACATCTACATGGTTAACTATCATGTTTCGGTCTACAACTGCACAAAATTAAAGGTATATACAACCCTCTAGAATATCTCATTTGTATTTTCCACTCACATTTCATGTGAAAATATCTGTTAGTTACAATGTTTTCCATATCGAAAGAGAATCATACCTATATTACTAAAATAAATAATTTCATTATTTTCCAGCATGGTGACAATCACTGTACACAGGTACCATTACATGAAATCCAAATAAGAGACTTAATCATATGTCCTCCATTCATTGTCACCAATAACATAGAAATTCTCCAAAATAACCTGATGAATACATTTTTATTGGGATTCAATGTAGTTTTATCTAGGAAATAACCAAAATTTTCAAAATATCATCATCCTCCAAAAATAATCACTAGAGAAAAAAATATAAATATGAGTATCAACACCCTGGTTTTCCACTGATTATGTAGAATTTCATTGTATTTGTAAACTCTAGGTTACCCCCACCATCAATCTTACTCTTAAAAAAATCACAACCTAAAAACCCAAAACAACTTCATATATTGGGGAGGATTCAAGGAATGGTCTAATATTCTTTAATTATAAACAAAAATAAATCACCATCATTTGGTACCCCATTGACTCGGGTCCTCTTCATTATTGACTCAATATATTATTATGAAATTTATACAATAAAAATAATCAAAAGTGTCATTGTATATGAAATACCTAGTTACTAATGTCATGGTTTTCCTCATTTGAGTGAAACAATATCTATAATTGAGTTTTCGTCATTATTTTATCCAATGTGATCTGTTGAAAATTGGTTTTTTATGGTTGACATTTTTCTTCAATACGCATCGAGTGGAACAAATTTCATTGTGGTGGATTTGTGTGTGAGTTTATCTTATTTGAATAAAATCAATCTTATTCATAAATAAAACTAATCATAACCAAATATATCATTCCTATATGATTAACATTTTTATAGTATTGAAATCATTTTTAATGTCCCCGCAACAAGATTTATTCATATTTTCTCCATATATGTGGAGTTATGTAGGCACCAAGTTCATCGTGGTTCAATGGATTCATAATCTTGGTTGGATTTTGAGTCTATAGTCCTCAAACTCAACCATATATTATTTTTAGTGTCTATATTCCAAATCAAGAGGCCTTTGATGTTCTTCCCAATTGATTGATTATAACCAACTAATCAAGACATAAAACATGAATTTCTTCCGGCACAATGGAAATAAGTTTTACCACTATCCTTGAATAGAGGCTCATATCAGGTTTCACTTGTGGTCTCGGGTGGTGAAAGTGTCTAGCATTCTCAGGAAACATTGGTTTCATTTCAGTAAATAAAAAATGATATTTTAAAAAATCACTCCGTAAGATAAATTAACTTACATAGATACTATTATTCCCAGACCATCTTTTTATTTTCACACATCCTCACAACCTCCTCTCATAATTATCTAATCAACTGAGAAATTGTGTAAATTTAATTATTCTGATTTGTATTATTTAGATTATATAATAGATCTGATGTAACTCATCTCACATCAATGAAAAACTATGTTATGGTAATGTGTGATTAATAAAAAAAATTTAATTAGTTTAGGCACGTCCATTTTCCAATTTATCTTATGATAATGGTTGAGATTCATCTTGCATGGACGCATCACATCATAAAATTACCTTTATTACCTCACCAAAAATAATAATTATGGATTTTAAAATTCTAAAAATATATAAATAAATTTATATAAATGAAATTTCATTAATTCAGGAAATTCATATACCAAGAACATTTATAATTAAATATATTTACATTTTAATTTTAATAAAATTTGTAAAAATCTTATATCAGAATAATGATCGTAAATAATAATTAAATAATTACAGAATATATTTAATAAATTATTTATGTATCTATATAATCATTAAAAATTGACATATAAAATAAAAAATAAAAACAAAATCACAAAATATTCCCAATAAATAATTTGCATCTAATTGATAAATAGTTCAATGATTCATTAATTTATCACCAAAATAAACAAAAAATAATAATAATTTAAAATTTATAATGATTATTCAATATAATTTTAAATTTAGGAAAAAAATTAAAAATTACTAAAAATAATTATTTTTGAGCATATTTCACTATACGAACAAATAAATTAACAATAATTGATATAAAAATGTATCAAAAAAAATTAAATTCCCCAACACTAAGGTTTTAATTACCCTCATGGAAAAATTTAATCATGTTTATTTGAGGAAATGAACTCAAACTTGAAATTCAATATTTCCACACAAAAAATAGTTTCAAACATGATTTTTCACCAAGGATCCACATCCATAAGATAAATTATTTAACATTATTAAATTATTTATTTATTATGAGAAAACAATTATTCTTTAACATAGATTAATAACCTTAAAATTTTGAATTCATATTAAACCAAAATAAATTTTCATTTTCCTAAAATCAGAAACATATCATTACCTATGTGATAATATATTCACATAATTAGAAATATAATAATTTAGACACATTTTTTTCAATTAAAAAACTTATTAATTAAATGTAATAATAAATAATTCATAGAATATAATAGAAATTAAAAGAATTAATCCATCCTGGATTAGAATTTTCCATTCATAATTCAATTGAATTCATTGGTTATTGTTTTTAATAAAAATTTAACAATTAATGTGAAATTGTTATTATATAAAAAATCATATAATAAAGTCATATTTCATTCAAGTGGGAAATGAAAAATTAGTTACCAGACTTAATATAAGGGGAATTAGAGAATTGAACTCTTTAATGTGTCTACACATGAATAAACAATTATTAAATTATAAAACCACAGAAAATGATTCATTGAAAATTAAAAAATAATTAACATTTTTAGTTTTAGGTTTTTTTGATGGGAACACACTGTGATATTTTCTAGCACATTTAACAACCATCTCCCCATCAATAAATCTCAAAATTTTCCTAAATGTTGAATCAATGATGGATAAACATATAAATTCATTTTGATGTTCAAAAATATTTAGCAATTCAAGAAGATTAAAAACATATATGAAGCGTAACAGCGAAACTCAAAAAAAATTCCCACACAACACAAATAATTTAGACAATACATGGCATGAAAAAAATTTGAATACTATTTTCCAATTCAAAATTTAATTTCCAGTAATAAAATGCATAAACTTCTTCATGTTCAAAGAGATGTACATACAAATTCGTATTAAGGAAGTAATTATTTAGCAGTAACAGAAAATAAAAAATAACCATTTAATAGTAGTATAAGGAATTTTTCAGAACTCAATTTACCAGGAAAATATTTCAAAATATAAATATCTAAAAAAATTATCTTCAATGCGTAAATAACTAGAAATAATGTATTAACTGATGAAAAATGTGAGTATTTTTAAAAAAGAAATTCCATTAATAAGAAGTTATATTCAATTTCACATATATTAAAACACACCACTTATGTACATTGAAAATTCAAAATTATTATTGAAATTTAATACCATAATAATGTAAAAGGGTTAAAATTATATTTCAAATATATCAAATCAATTAAAATAGTACATGATATTAAAAATTTATGGTTCTCTAAGAGATTCCTCAAGTTATAGCTTCTTTTAATATATATATATTATAAAAATTATTCTCAATAAGGTGGTGAGCATCCCTATGAGGCTATTTCATAGTGTATATACACAATATAGTCAATGTAAATTAATACTATGAAATAAAAAAGAAAACCCAATAACTAAATAATTATAGTAACTTCCCCACACTTGTTCTAAAAAACAACCAGGCATGGAACAACATAAATAATTCATTGGTATTCATCTTCCATCAGAATGAACATTCCCCCAGGTGTTCCCTATAACTATATTAAAAATGTTTCATTAGATGTCCATTTATATTGAAAGGAAATTCAATTCCATGATCTCAAATATCTAAAACACCAAAAGAGAAATCATGATTAACAAAAAATTACCGTCCCACATAAAGAACGTTCCTTAGAAGTGTTTCAACATAATGTTGTACATCATCATATTATCTGTAATTAGGAACACTTTATTCAAAAATTTAATGTAATTAATTAACATATTATTTCATTAATATTAATTATTTTCCCCAACATATTTTCCATATTTATTCCAACAATTAGAAATAAATTTTCATTTCTTGTCCAGCGTAAAAATTATTCAAAATAAATGATTGTTAACCCCAAACTCATTATTATCTTCCTCTACAGGTAAAATATAATATCCTAAAAATCAAACCTATAAGATGAAATATATATTAGAGTCTTATGGGACGTCCTCTACACCAAAATATAATCCTAAATTCTAAAGTTCCAATCATTATTGTTCAAATAAATTGTTATCTCTAGAATAGATTTGATATATTTCTTTGAAACATCATCCACTCTATTCATTTGGGATTATAGTGTGTAGTAACATTCAGAAACATCCAATATATTAATTGAAAATTCTTCATGGTTCTATTATATAAATGACTACCTTAGCCTTTGAGAATAAATATTATCATCCCAAATATATAAAATAGATTGTATTTTAAAAATGTTGACACCACTTTAGCATTATCCATTCATGTTATAATATTTTCAATCCCCATTGATAAAATTTCAACTATAAGATGGTTCTATTGATTTAAAAACGAATATTCAAAATGGACCCTAACAACCATTACCCAAACATCAATGAAATAATTAAATACAATTTTTTTTTCAAATTACATGTTTTTATGATTTTCCTTTTATAATCTACAATAATTACATTTCCTTGAAAACTCATGAGAATATTAAAATTTAGTATGAAAAATTATGTTTGAGTTTAGCACTTTTTCTATACCCCTGTAGATCCCACATTGGATTCTAAATATAAATCGAGTTAAAAAATTTAAAGAGTAGAAATTTTTTATAATTTGGGATACATATCATAAATATTTGATCACATTATCTGCTCTATATTAGAGGATCAACCCTAAAAAATATCCTTAACTAAATAATTAATTTATAAACCTATTTATTTAATAACTAGTGGGGAAAATTTTCAGAAGGTAATTAGTTCACAATGTTTAAAATCCAATTTCAATTTTCAATAGAAGAATAATATAATTTATCCTGTCGGAAAAACTCATACATATGATTAAAATATGATTTGTTTATTTAAAAAAATACCATAGGTATTGAACTCAAATGATCATCCATGGTGTTCTCATTTCCATTCCCATCTTTAATCCCTATTCCGAATTATCATAGTAAAAAAATAAATCTATACAGACATGGTTTTGATTAATTATTTTTTAAGAGGTATAAAATATCATAATTATTAGTGATAACCACATATTTAGATCCCAAAACATAGCTTCGAAACATATCATGGAAAAATACAACAGTACTGAATTCTTTCTCAGTTGTGGGGTAATAGGATTAGGATGCATCTAAACTCCTATAAGAATTGTTAATGAAATTTGATCTTGTCTCTAAACTCATACAAAAAAATCCTAGATATAAATATGAAGCATCTATCATCATCAAAAAGTAATGTCTTAGTCATGTTTTTTAAATATTTGTGTTGAAAAATATTATGTTTGAGATCTCTAAATAATTCATCAGACTTTTCATTAAACAGAAAAGGAATATATTCATAATGTAATCTTGTAATGGGAAAATAAGTTTTGTTAATTTATTTAATTACACTATAACAAAATACCACAAGGATTAGAAAAGATTCATACACTCTATAGTCTTATTAAAAATTAATGAATATATAATGTCAACCTGGGACTTGTCTACTCGATTTCCATTCCTAAAACTCCATTATAAAGAAAAATTATACTTTCAACCATAAATAGAATTTATAATAATTCATAATAAGTTTATCCTTGATGAACTATCAAGGATTACCTCATAAACTGCTCATAATACACTCAAAATATAGATCTTATACATTAAATTATTCTATAGTCACCTCAATCAAATCTTATGAAATTCAAAAAAAATCATAAGGAAGAATGTTTGGAAGGAGGAGAGTGCATTACATAGTCTAAATGGAATTATTCATTATGAAAAGATAACATAAGGTTTTGTAAATGTTGCATTATCCTTAACTTATAGATCTAATTGAATATGGAAGTATCTAGAGAAAAACAGATAACATAATGTAATGAGATATATTAACTAACCACATAAGTATTAGATCAAGAAAATACATGGATATTTTTTCATTTTTGTAACTTTGTTCAACCACCTATAATCTATGAAAGCCCTCTAATTGTTGGGAATCTAGGAAGGAACTTACTCTCTAAATTCAATTATGTCAACTGGGAGTCTACCTTTTTAGTAACAATATTAAATGGAATTAGCCATAAACTATCTGAAATGAGGTGAATTATACTCGCACTCAATAAAATAGTTACTTATTTATTAATTGCATCAATAGTGGTAGGATTCCATCTCCTTTGAAATTATCTAACAAGTTTGGAATTGACTTATAACAGATATCTTATGCATGAACATGGATAAACTAGTTCTAGTTAAATAATCTATGAACCTGCATATAAAATTTCTATTTCTTATACATACCTATTTTATGTGGATTTAATATTCATTGGACATCCAACATGTAACTATAATAGGGTTTTTGGTTGTCTTCTATGAATGAATATTTCAAATTTGCAAGGAATAGGTTTATCCTCATGTGTGGGTGGGATGACCATTTTTTACATAATTGTTTCTTTGGATTCATTAACTTGAATTCTATCCTTTATATGATCAGAAAGAATATATGATTTATTAAAACATATATTAGTATTAAAATGATCATTTAGAGGTGAAAATGTACCACCATAAAAAGAAATTTCATATTTAGTTTCAAAAAAGCAATTTTTCGTTGCCAAAGTATTATGAGTAAAACTTAATTTAATTTTATCCATATAAGGTTAAATTTACTATAAATATTTATAATTTTTGACAGAATTATATTTTTCAAAAAAATATAAAAAAAATATCATATCTTGGAATATCATTTTCCACAAAACATCATTTATTTGTTTTTTAGAAATTCTAATATAGCGAGCAATCATTCCAAATAATGTGATTTATTTTAAGACTCATCACTGTAGAAGAAATCATTATTTTTAATTATAGCATATATATTTTATTGTAGAAATATCATTTTCCAATGAATCTAGAGGTTGGTTAACTTGAGTAAAATATGTAAAAAAATCTAAAAAAACTAGTTAATCGTATAAAATATGTGTGCAAAATGGTCTTCCAAAGGGTGTTTAGTTTAATTAATGTTATTAAAATTAAACACATTTCTAAAAAACATTAAAGAGTGGGTTACTTTATGATAATTTATTAGATATTTAACAGATTTAAAAATATATATTCGTAGATTCAAATGTTTTTGTGACCTAAATTTACCATCCTCCATATATAACCTATAAAAATGTATAGGGATTTTAACCTTACTAAATCATCGTCAATTACTCCAAATAGTTTAGCTATGATCATGTTACCAAGATAGATGAAAATAAAAATTTTCTTAACCTATCCAATGTGCCTTTATAATAAATAGAATAACTAATACCTATAAATTTTCTCATAAATCAAACATGGAATCCTAAAATTAGTGATTACCAATGAAACTATGAATACAAAACCAACCAGGATCATTTCTTCTATTATGGAAGGAATTTGGTATAATTGGGGAATCATTTCCACCAAAATTATATTTCCCTCATCCCATGAACAACCTATTGTGAGTGCACATCTCTTTATGAAATTTATTTTTAATGATGGACCTATTTTACAACATTTAATCAATTGATAGTTACCATGATTTTTGAAAATATTTATAGATTTTTTTTTCATTTTAGTCGTGTCATTGTTTTATAAGAGGTCTTTCAAAAGGATGAAGTTGCAGCTCTATATAAATTTAAAATCATTAATTATATTTTATATTCCCTTTTTAACAGAGTATAAAATTTATAAAATCCAAATATGTTATTTTGATTTATATTTTCTTATTTTTATATGGATTTTATTGTTTTATATGTATGTTGATACGAGGTTAATCAAAAATTTTAGAAGGTTTTTAAATAGGTTCAGTAAAATTTGTTTTTTAGGTTATAACATAGTAATGATATGTGGTCTTGACACTTTTTCTGTTGAATTTATAAATATTTAATAGTTAGATCGGTACTTCCCATGTTCTTTTTCAGTATGTTCTACTTGATCTTTTTTAATATAGTTCCCACTACAAAAAAAATCTTTCATTTTATATTCTCTATTCCTATCAGGTATAATTTAGATTAAAATGTTAAATTACAACATACTTGATTCTTAAAACAACTAATTCCTATTTTTATAAAATCCATTTTGTTTCACATGTTTTGAAGAAACACATGTTGTTGACAAGAAATATCATGTTTCTTTTTATCTAATTCTTCGAGGAGTGAATCAATTATTTGATTATTTTGATTTCAATAATTTTAATGATTCTATAATATGTATTAATTATATCTATCTTGATTTCCCAATTGATTTAAATTTTACCTAGGTTTTTTATAAAAATTGTTGTGTTGGAAATTCCCAGTTTGGATGATCATTAAGTATAATGAAATTTTTCTATTATTATTCCATCATTGGAATAATTTATTAATATATTAAGAAGTTCTAAAATGGAATGCTTGTTTTGGGATTTGGATATTCAGGTTGTTCAAGAATGATCATTTATGAAAGTTATAATTATATGATTCAAACAAAACTTTAAATTCAGGGAGTTGATCATTAAAATATCCAAAAGTAGAAAAAATTACACAATGCATCTGAATGGGATAGATCTATTAAATTTGGGATAGGTAAATGGAATAGATTTATAGCTTCCTTTGTAACAATCAAGAATATTCACTGTGATAGCTCTAAATTAGTATATTGAGATAATTATAAGTAGAAACTTCAATAGAAAAATTAAAATGGGTAATGCATCAAGGGAAATTTTAGTGAATACTGGACCATATTTAGAATGAGATTCATTGCATCTACAATTGTCCTATTAAATAATTACCCTCTATTTATGACACCAATCATTCTTCTATCAAAAAATACAAATAATTCCTAAAAACATTGGATAAAGATATAGTCTGAATTATAGTGGTATTGATAACTATTGGATAATTTTTTAACTCTCATATTACTCATGTAATGTTTCCCATTATTTATTCTTAAGGACAAAAGTACCCATTTTCTATTCGTAAGTCCCAGTGGAGGGGAAAATTTATCTAAAATGTTCTCTTTCAGTTGATTCCAACACTCTATTGTAGTTGATTTGGAGTAGTAAATACACACTTTGGACCATCGATCTAAAGAAAACAATAAGACACAAATTTTAAATTCACCATCACATACTATTTGGAGATACATGGTGATACACACCTTGTGGAATTATTTATAGGGATTCTGAGAAGCTTTAGATATCAGACCATTAAACTTCGGTAAATTTTGAATTAGAGTTTATCTAGAATAAAAAATTGGATAAATATTCATGTATCTCATATTTTTTTTCTTGGTTTTTAACATCTAGACAAGCGATCTTCTTTAGTGTTCAACTTGAATCACATACAAACAAAAAATAATCATCTTATGCTATCATATGGTCTCGGTTCTTCTCCATATCCAAATTCATGTGAATTTATGGAATTTATTCAATGCAACACTTCAAAAACCATCTTTTCCATAAACACACCAAATAACTAATGTCATGGTTCATCTCATTCAAGTGAAACTATATTAAAAATAACATATTAATTCAGGTTAGAAACTATATATTGAAGTTTAAAATGTTCTTCTTGGATGTTTTTTTATTCTTCTAAAATAATTGAGTGGATCGGGTTTAATGTTGGTGGATTGAGGTGTGAGTTTATCTTCTCAAAATCAAATGAAACTGGTTCATAAACAAAATTAGTAAAGGCTATGTTTTCATCCTGAAATGATTTGCATATCCTTAGTCTTCAAATCAAACTCAATACTTCTCCAACATGTTTTACCAGTCTTTATTCTAGATCTGTAGAGTTTAGTAAAAAAAGGGTTGATGAATTTTCAATGGGTTTTTAGGATTAGATGGATCCCCGATAATTGGTCTTCAAACTCAGAACGATCTTTTTTAGTGATCCACTCTTAGAACTTGAGTGTCATTTGGGGCTATTTCTCTTCAATTAATGATACCCAATGGATAAAGTCATCAAACTCAAATTTATTTCACCTCAAAAAATAAGGATTACCATCAACCTAAAATAGCTTCTTGGATCTAGTTTCACAGATTGCCTTAATTAGTGGCATTATAATACTTCAACATGAAGCATTGGTCTCATTTAGATAATAATAGAATTCATTTTTTTCATATATAACTACATAAGAAATCAATTCACAGTTATTCTATTGCCTAGAAAATCATCAAAGGATCTTATTGGATCATAATCCCCAACTAGAATTTTTTCTGACCTCAAAAATGGTGTACATCTACTTTTTATTCTTATTATTTTTTCATTTTTATGGAGATAGTACAATTAATAATACTAAAAAGATAAAATATATTTCTCTAATGGTGTTATGGTCAACAAAATTTAATTTTTTTACATGCACCTCCATAAAAAATTATCATATCATTATGATGGGATTATCTTAGGAAGTTGTATCATGTCAAAAAATTACCTTCTTCCCTTCACTGCAGTAAAAAATTATAGAATTTAATATTCTAAAAATAAATAATTATATAAAGGAAACAACCATGAATTAAGACTCAATTTTAACACAAATAATGATATATTACTGAAAAAATTGAAACATAAATTAAAATAAAATTTTATAAAATTGATGAAACAAGATGATCATAAATCAAAATTAAGAAATTTCCAAATATTATTTTTAAATTATCTATTTATATTTTATAACAATAAAAAATATATTAAAAAAACATATCATAGAAATAAACTATAAAAAAGTTCAAATAATAATTATACATCTACTTAATGAAGAATTCTAATATTCATTTATTTATCAAAAAAATAAACTAAAATTTCAAAACATAATTTAAAATTTTCAATTTTTATTTGATAAAATTACAAATTTAAATATCAAATTCCTAAATTACATAAAATTATATTTTATGAGAACATTTCACTATAATAAATTTTAGTTAACCAAAATTATTCACGAGGAAATGTATCAAATAATAACTCATCGCCACAGGTTATGGTTTTTTGGGGATAAGGGTTGGTGGTTTTTTGGGGCTATGGATTTTTTGGGGATGATGGTTTAATGTTTTCTGGGATAAGGGATTAAGTATTTATGGGGCAAAGGATTGAGTGATATTGGGGGAAAATGGTGGATTGTTTTTTGGGTTGAGGGTTTTGGGTTATGGGGGGATAAGGGTTTAGGTTATTTTGGGTGTGAGGGTTTCAAAGATTTCGGGGATGAGTGTTTGAGGATATTCAAGGATATGGGTTTAAGGTCTTTTAGGGATAAGAGATGATGGGTTTTTGGGGTCGAATGTTAAAGATTATTTAGGATGAGGGTTATGGTTGTTTTTCGCATCTGGGATGATGGGTTTTTGTGTCTATGGGTTGACATGTTTTTGGGGATGAGGGTTTAGGTTTTGGGGAGTTTAGGTAGATGGTATTTTATATTTGAAGGGGGGGTATATTTTGTGGATATGGTTAACAATTTTTAGGGATGGGGGTTGAGGGTTTATTGGGGATGAGTGTTGTGTGTTTTTTCAAGGCCGAGGGATGAGTATTTTTTAGGGATTAGGGTTTATGGTTTTATGGGGATGATAGTTGATGGATTTTTTGGGCTATGGGATTATAATTTTTTGGGGATGGGGGTATAGACTTTTTTCAAGATAAGGGATGATTGTTTTTTGGGTGGTTATAGATTACTGTTTTATTTGGGATAAGGGTTGATGATTTTTTATGGATGAGGTTTTTGGTCCTTTTGGGGATGAGGGTGGAGGGTTTTTTTGGGTTCAGGGTTGATTGTTTTTTGGGCCATAAGGTTGAGGTTTTTTAATTCGTATACTTTTTTACATTATTGGGATGTGGGTTTCTGGTTGTCTCTTGGATGATGTAAGAGGGTTTTTTTAGGATGTGGATTTAGCTTTTATTTTGGCTAAGGGTTAGGGGTTTTTCTGAGACACTCAGTTTAGGGTTTTTTGGGATGAGGGTTGATTTTTTTTAGGTGAGGATTAATGTTTTCATAGGGAAAAGGGTTTATGTAATTTTTTATGTTGAGATATTTGGTTATCTCTATGGGGGATGGTATAGAGTTTTTTTGGAATGTTGTTTTATTGTTTTTTAGAGATTATGTATTTTTTGGGGGCTATGAATTTATGGATTTTGGGGTTGATTGTTGAGAATATTTTGGTATTAAGGGTTTAGGGGTTTTAGGAGAAATATGTTTAAGGTTTTTTGGGATAGAGAGTACAAGAATTTTTGGGGAATTGGGATTAGTGTATTCTAGGTAAGAGGGACTATAGTTAATTGTGGCTGAGTGTATGGGTTTTCTGGGGAAATGTTTTGATGATATTTTAGGGATTAGGTTTTAGGTTTTTTAAGATAAGGGCAATGGGTTTTTAGTACGAAGGGTTGAGTGATTTTTGAGACTGTTGGTTGCAATGTTTTTACTGCTGAGGGTTTCGAGTTTTTGTGGATGGAGACATAGGTTTTTTTGGTGTTTAGGGTTTATGGTTATTTGGGGATGGGGGTTTAAAAATTTATTGGATGAGGGTTTAGGTATTTTTTGGTTTCAAGCTTCTGGGTTTTTTGTGTTTAAATATTTTGGGTTATTTGGGGACAAGGGCTGGTGATTTTTAGCAATGTGGGTTGTTGGGTTCCAATGGTTAAGGGATTTTTGGGGACGAGGGTTGAGTGTTCATTAGGGATAAGGGTTAACATGTTTATGGTTTTGAGGGTTTATCTAGGGAATGATTTATAGGTTTTTTGGAGATGAGGGTTGAGGGGTATAGTGGTTTAGGCTTGAAGGGGTTCATGACTAAGTGTTGTGGATTTTTTTACAGATGTGTGTTGTGGATTTTTGGATGATGAGTGTCGAGGGTTTTTGGGGGATGATGGTTGAGGGTTTTGGGGGATTAGGGTTGATAGTTTTTGGGGTGTGTGTATTATAGGTTTTTATGTATGAGGGTTGATAGTTTTTATCAGATGACAGTTTTGGATTGTTAGGGTTGAGTGAATATGGTTTTTTGGGAAGATAGTAGAGGTGTTTTATGGGGTAATGGTTTAGAGTTTTTTGGGGAAGAGTGATGTGTATTTTTGTGGATGAGGGTTGAGAGTTTCTTGGTGTTCAATATTCGGGATTTTGGGGGAATAATGGATGAGGGTGTATTGGGTGTCAGCATTTTTTTTTTTGGGTTAAAATTTTGAATTTTTTAGCATGAGGGTATAATGGTTTTGGGGAATGGGGGTTGAGAGTTTTTTTGAGGATTTATTTTTCTTTGGCGATTATGGTTAATTTTTTTAAGATTGAGTATTTAGGTTTCTTTCTATATCATGATTTACGTTTTTGTGAGGATGATGTTTTATGGTTTTGGGTGATGAGTTTTGATGTTTTGTGTGTTTGACGGTTTAGGGATTCAGTGTGATTAGCATTTAGGATTTTTTGGGGATGAAGGATTAGGTTTTTTGGGGTTGAGGGTATAGGGTTTTACGATAGATGGTTTATGGATTTTTCTTGTCTGCGAGTTTATAATTTTTTTGGAGATGATCGTTTAATGTTTTTTGTTGATGCGGGGTTAGGTTTTTTTGATATGAGGGTTTTTTTATTGGGTGCATGTTTTATTATTTTTTGTGGGATAGGGTTTTGGTTTTTTAGGGGATGGGAGTTCACAACTTTTTTTCTTAGCGTTTATGATTTTTAGGGGTTTAAAACATAGTTTTTTGGATGAATGTTTAGGATTTTTTGTATGATGTTTTAGTGATTTTGGGGGCAAATGGTTTATGGTTTTCTGGGGATGGGGGTCCTGGATTCTAGGAAATTAGATATTACTATTTTGAGGGGATGTTTCATGGTTATTTTTGGTCATCGGTTTAGGTTTTTTCAGTTCTAGGGATATATATGTTTTTATATATGGGGGTTTATGGTTTGTTTGGGATGATTTTGTAGGGTGTTTTGGATTATTGTATTGTGTTTTTTATTTTTTTTATTTTTTATGGTTTTTTGGTGGTGAGGGATGAGAATTTTTTAGTGTTTAGGATTCAGGGTTTAACAGTGTTAAGAGTTCTGAGTTTTTTGGGGGATGAAGTTTAATGATTATTTTGGGATTATTGTATTAATAAATTTTGGGGTTGAGTGTTTTTGTTTTTTTGGGAAAATCGGGTTGAGGTATTATTATGGATTAGGGTGGATGTATTTTTAGGATATATTTCTAATGGTATATTGGATGAGGCGTTATTAAAATTTTGGGTTGATTGTTGAGGGTATTTTGGGATTGAGGGTTGAGGGTTGTTTGGGATAAGGGATTAGTGTTTTTTTGGATGACAGTTTAGGGTTTCTGGGGATATTGGTTTATGGAATATTAGGGTTTAGGGTTTATGGTTAATTGGGTTGAGGTTTTATGGTTTTATGGGTATAACCATTTTGTTTTTATTATGACTGAGGTATTATATATATATTGGGTTTACGGATTAAGGATCATTGGGGCTGGGGTTGTGGGTTTTGTATGCCTGAGGTGTTAGGATTTTTGGGGGTTGATGGTTTTGGGTTTTGGGGGTTTTTTATTTAGAGTCAGTAGAGTATGAGGGATGGATATTATTAGGGGTGTTTGTTGGAAGATTTTTACAGCTAAGGGTTGATTGATTTTGTGGCTGAGCTTGGTGGATTTGTTATTGCTATGAATTTGGGGATTTTTTGGGATGATGGTTGAGGGTTTCTGGGATGACGTTGTTGGGGTTTTTTGGCTCTGGGTTGAAGGGTTTTTGGGGATGAATTTCTGGAGTTTTTGGGGATGATGGTTTTCGGTGTTTTGGGGTGAGGGTTTATGTACATTGGGGTTGAGGGTAGAAGGATTGTGGGGTTTGGGATCAGTTTTTTTTAGGGATGGTGGTTTAGAAATATGTGGGGCTGAAGGTTCATGGTTTTTTGGGGATGATTGATTAGGGATTTTGGGGGATTAGGGTTATTTGTTTTATGGGGTTGAGGGTTTTGGGTTTTTTTGGGATGAGGGTGAATAGATTTTTGGGTGGTGGTTCTAGAGTTTTATGTGGAGGAGGGGGTAGGGTTTTTGGGGATGTGTTTTTTTGTGCTTTTTTTAGATTGATTTGGGTTTTATTTGGGGAGAGTGATTGTTGTTTTTTGCGGCTGAGGTTTTAGGATATATTGGGGTGATCGTTTTTTGTAATTTTTAGTGAGGTTATATGAATTTATGTGGAAATGGGTTTATGAATTTTTTTTATTGAGGGTTTCATGTTTATTGGGGTTGAGGTTTCAATATTTTTTTGGAGTTGAGGGTTTAGTGTTTTTTTGGGGTAAGGGTATAGTTCTTCTTGATACTAATGTTATAGGGATTTTTTGGGGAATATGTTATATTTTTTATAGGTATCAGTGTTTAGTGTTTTTGGATGAGGGATTATTGTATGTTGAGGGTTGGGTTTTAGGTTTTATTTTGGTTTTCTGTCATATGGTTTTAGGTTCTGAGTGTTGAGGGTTTTTTAGGCTGAGAGTGAATGATTTTTTTGACTGAGTGTTTTGGGTTTCATGTTGCCTGGGGTTGAAGATTTTTTAGGTATATGAGTTTATGTTTATTCTGGGATGAATTTTTATCATTCAATGGGATGTGGATTTATAGTATTTCAGGGCTGTGGGTTCAGGGGATTTGGTGGTGAGTGTTGAGGCTTATTTGGGGAATGTGGTTGATCCTTTTTTGGGGATGAGTGTTTAGGAATTTTTGGTGTAGAGTGTTGAGTGATTTTGGGAGATGATGTTTGGGGGTGGGAGTGTTTAGGGTTTATTATGATTGATGGTTGAGGGTATTTAGGTATGTGGATTTAGATTTTTTGTGAGGAGAGTTTGCAGTTTCTCAGTGAAATGTTTTAGGATTTTTAGTGCAATTTGTTGGGGTTTTTTATGGTTGGGGGTTAATAGTTTTTTTGGATGAGGATTGATGTTATTTTTCTATGTTTGGATGGATTTTGGGTCTAAGGATCAAGGGTTTTTTTGGGGATGATGGTTGAGGATTTTTTTTGGGTTGATGGTTGATTATTTTTCTGGGATGAGGGATGATGGTTTTTGTGAGAAGTGGTTTGTTAGTTTTTTGGTAGTTATGACTATGGTTTGAAGGTTATTCGGGGATGTGGGTAAAAATAATTTATTGGTTTTGGGGTCATGGTTTTTTGGAAGTTGAGGGTTTTGGGTTCTGGGTTCTGAGTTTATTGGGTTTTCAGGGGTTTAGGATTGTATGATATTTTGGGGAAACGAGTTTTGGTATTTTGGATATCAATGGATACGGGGTTTTTTCGGATCAGGGATCAGGGCTTTTGCAGATCAGGGTATAGTTTTTATGTATTGGAATTTAATGTTTATTTGGATGGTATTTTAGTGTATTTTAAGTCAATGGATTGATGATGTTTTTTTGGATAATAATTGAGGGTATTCTATTATGAGGGTTTTAGTGTTTTTTGGTGAATATGGTTTAAGATTTATTTTTTCTGAGTAATGAGGGTTCTTTGTGACTCGGGGTTCATAGTTTTGTGAGGATAATTGTTCATAATTTTTAGGGACGACTGTTGTGTAATTCTTGAGGCTTAAATGTAGGATATTTTGAGCCTATGGGTGGAGGGTCTTTTTGGGGCTATTGGTTTTGAGTTTTTCAGGATAAGGGTTTGGGGTTATTTGGGGATGAGTGTTTTGGGAATTTTTAGGGTGATTGTTTAAGGGTTTTCTGTGGATTGGTGTTTATGGTTTTTTAGTGTAGAGGTTTGAGGGTATTGGTGACTGGGGGTTGAATTAATTTTGTGGCAGAGTGTTTAATGATTTATGGGTCGATGTGTTTTGGGGTTTTTTGGGGATTAGGGATTAAGTTTTTTTTGGGTTATGCATGTAGTTTTTTTTGGGATGCTGTTTTTTGATTTTTAGGGTTGAGGGTTTTTGGTTTCATTTTTGTATTAGAGTGTATTGTTTTTTTGGATTAGAGTTGATATTTCATTGCGATTAAGGGTTGAAGGTTTTTTCAGTCTCAGTGTTGGGATTTTTTTTGGGTAGATGTTTTAAGGTTTTTTGGGGATGAGTGTTCGTGGATTTTTCGGAAAAATATTTTATGGTTAGATGTTGATGAAGGATTTTTTGGGTGGGAGATTTATGATTTCTGGGATAATTTTGTGGTGATTTTAGGGTTGAGTATTTAGGGATATTTGGGGTTAAGGGTTGATTTTGTTTGGTATGAGGGTTTAAAATTAGTTTTGGATGAGTTCAGGGGTTTTGGGTGCTGTGGTTAAAATGTTTTTAGAACTAATGGATTAAGATTTTTTGCATATAAGAATTGAGTTTATTGGGGCTCGGGTTGATGGTTTTTTCGGTTGTGGTTTTTAGGTGTTTTGGAGTGGGGATATGTGGTTTGATGAGAATATGGTTGAGGATTTTTTGGATGATAATTTAGGGTACTTTTTTGATGAGGATTGAGGGGTTTTAGGGGCTAAGGATTGGTTGATAAATTGGGCTAATGGTTGAGGAGTTTTTGGGATTTTTGGGTTTTGGGTTCTGGGATTCCTCGGGCTACGGTTTTAGCATTTTTTGGTGATGTTTTATTAGGGTTTTTTGGTATATGGGTTTAAGGATTTTTTGTATCAAGTATATATGGTAGTTTATGAGTTTTGATGGTTTCTTTTAGGTAGAACGTATTTTATTTTATGGGACTAAGTGTCTTTCATTTTTGGGGCTTATGGTGTAGGGTTTTTGGGGTTTGGTGTTATAGGGTTTTGGGGGATTAGGGTTTTCGGGTTTTTTGGGGGATAAGGAATTATTGAATTCATGACTGTGGGTTTAGGGTTTTATATGAGAGTTAATGGATTTTTTGGTCGATTTTTTGGGCATTTTGAGGATTAGGGTTTATATTTTTTCTATAGAGGATCTATGGTTTTTTGGGGATAATGTTCTCAATATTGATAGGGTTTTTGTTATAGGGGTTTCTTGGGAAGATATTCTAGTGTTATTAAGGGATGAAGGTCTAGGTATTTGTGGAGTTTAGGGTTCATTATTTTTTGGGGTGAGGGTTCAGGGTTTTTTGGGTTGTGGGTTTAGGGTTTTTTGAGGATGAGGGTTTTGGGTTCAGGGTTTTTTGGGGGTAGGAGGGATTGGGGTTTTATGGGTTCATGGTTCAATGTTTTTTGATGATGATGGTTTAGGGTTTTGGGGATAAAGGTTCATGGTTTTTTATGTGATGAGGTCTATGGGTTATTTAGGTATTTGGGTTTTTTAGGGATAAAGGTACAATTCTTTATTGGGTGGGGGTTTATATTTTTGGGTGCTAAGGGTATAAGGTTTTTTGGTGATGATGGTTTAATATTTTTCGGGTAATGGGTATTTAGGATAGAGGGATCATATTTTTTAAGACTAAGTGTTAAGGGGTTTCTTCTAAGGGTTCAGTTTTTTTATCCATGGGTTTGAGGTTTGGTAGTTCTAAACTTTTAGGGTTTTTTTGGGCTGATGGTTCCAGATTTTTTTGTCGGAGGGTTTGGGGATTATTGGAGATGAGGTTTTGGGGTCGTTTAAGGATGAGGGTTTCTATTTTCAGGGGGTGAGGGTCCATATTTCTCCAAGGATGAGGATACTAATTGTTATTGTGGTTGAGGGTATTTTTTTATTTTGTATTGAGGGTTCAAGGTTTTTTTACTTCATAGGGTTTCACGATTTTTTGGTATTTAGGGATTTGGGATTTATGGAGAGTAGGGTTCAAGGTTTTATGCAGATAAATGGATATTATCTTTTTAGGGATTAGGTTTTAGCGTTTTTGGAGACATTGTGTTAAGGGTTTTTTCGTAGAGGGATTAGGTTTCTTTATGATGTCGGTGTAGTGTATTCTAGGGTTGATGGATTATAGATTTTTTTTGGGATGAGTGTTTCAGGTTTTTTAGGTATATTGATTTAGGGTTTTTCGGGGGTAAGGGGATTTGGGTTTTTGGTATTGAGGTCTTAGTTTTCTTAGGCAATATGGTTTAGAGTTTATCAGGGATGAGGGTTTAGGGATTCTTTGGGATGAAAGTTTATTGTTTCATGGGGTGAGGGTTTTGGGATTCATGGATTTTAGGGTTGAGGTGTTTCGGGGGTAAGGTTTGAGGGTTTTTAGGTTTCATGTTTTATAGTTTTTAGGGACTGATGTTTTTATGTTTTCTGGAGATGAGAGTGTAGGGTTTTCTGTGTCTGAAGTATTACTGTTTTTGAGGGCTCAAGGTTGATTGTATTTGGGAAAAGGTTTCAGGGTTTTTTAGGATGATAATTTAGGGGTTTCTAGGATGATCCTATAGTGTTTTTGGGTATGAGGGTTAAGGGATATATTTTTGTTTGTTTAGGGGTTTTTATAGGTTTAGGGTTTAGAATTTATCGAGGTTTTGGAGTATTATATTTTGGGGATGAGTGTTTAGGGATTTTTGTAATGAAGGTTTTGGTTTTCATGGTGCCAAGTGGTGATGGTTTTTGGGGGATGGGGGTTAGGGATTTTTTAGGATGAGGGTCAAAGTATTAATGGGGTTGAGGTTTTTTGGTTATTTGCGGTTGTGTGTTTAGGTATTTCTAGGGATGAGGGTGGAGGGCATTGGGGGTAGGGTTCTTAGGGTGGTTTACGGTGTTTTGGGGAATATGGTTGATTTTGTTTACGGGTTGATGATATGTAGTTTTTTTAGTATGAGATTGTAACACCCCAAGATTTCATAGTGTGTTATTTTCTTCAAAATAATTCAATAACTTTCACTACATGCAACACCAAGTTCAAGCACACCATGACTTACCAAACAAGCCGTTCAAAAGAGGTTATGAATAGTATTAGATAAATTTTAATGTTTATATAATCCTTATAATTTTAGAATCCATATTATGAGTTTCTTAGATATAATGCAAGAACAAATTCATTTTCAGTATTGCACTTTTATGAACTTTAATAGTAAACCCTTTTTAAATACTATATTTTAAACTTTTTGACTAAATGGGGACATCAAAAATTTAAAATGAAACATCCCAAGCTTCTACGGTACGCTTCTCTTTGAATAATGTGATAGCGTGTGTTGTACGCAACACCGAGTTCTAACAACCAATTAAACTAGCCGTTATGAATAGTAATAACTACTTTTTGAAATTATATATATTTTATATTTCAAAATGGACTTCATTTTTGGATTCAGAATATCAAAATTAGCCTAGGGTGAAATTTTGGTACTTTTCGGATAACTTTTATATTTTGATGAATAGTGAAAATTACTAAATTTTAATTAAAAACAACTTTTTTAATCAAAATAATTAATATTGATAAATTATGAATTTGAGTGGTTTTAAAATATATTTAGAATATATTTTTACCATTTAATATAATGTTGGTTGTTGGACATAATTTTACAATTAAACCGAACATAAACATGTGTCAATCTTTTGATAGTTATTATCTCTTAAAAACACGCTTTTTGTTTTGACAGCGGGAATTAATTTTAAATTAATTTCTGCCACTTCTGTGTTTTGAATTTAGGAAAATGGATTCCATATTTGGAATCAGGATGTTCAAATTGTGTAAATAGGTAACTTTTATTTTTAGACATTTTGAATAATTACTGCGGTAAATATTTTATTTACCATGGTTAAGGGTAAATCCGGTAAATAAGTGTTAAAAAATAATATTATAATAATACTAAATTACCCGAAAACGTGTCTTAACCCTATTGGTTGATACATGGTCGACCATGGGCATCTTTGTGTCAATATTGGGACCCCATGGATCCACTTGTAAGTGATAATGACACTTTATTTTAATTAAGTTAAAATGAATACAAAAATGACACAAGCATATATCTTTTAGCAAACCAATTGTTACATAGGGCTATATATGTTGGAGTTTAGATTATAAATATTAATTAGAAAGATAAAAAGATTTCCTACATAATGATATTTTATTTATAATTTGTATACATTAAATAATTTATTTTATTTATGACACAATGATGATGCAGTAATTACTATAATAGTGAAAAATTGAAATAATTGATATTATAAATACCCAAATAAATATAATATGAAACTTTTAATGAATTAAACTAATTTTATATGATAATATGATATATTAGGATTTATTTAATTGACTTTGTTCGAAGTAATCAATCTGTTATGAGTTTCACAAAAATCAACTATTGAATAGTGTCAAAATTGACATAAAAGAGTTCTTAAAACAAATATTATATTATTAATCGATATTAAATTCCTAAAAATCTAAGGATCGGCCAAGAGACTTATATCATGATAGGTGCATCATTAATTGACCACTTGGGGGTCGCTTGTATGTATATGGTAAGTTTATTAAGCATATAATATAAAAATACAAAGAGACATTGTAAAAGTGAAACTAATTAACTTAGAGTTAATACTTAAAGATAAGGTTAATATAAGTACCCAAACCTGTCTAAATTCTATTGGTTTAGTTGTTTTCGACCCATCCCCACCTTAACCTTTGAATAGTCAACTTTGGAGCCATTGGAAACCGAATATGAATTTATTATAAACTAATATTTCTAGCTTTTCCAAAGGTGCCCCTCACCCCTCTTATAAAAGGGCACTCCTCCTTCTCATTTCTTCACACCTTCAAAGCCTTTTGGTTCGGCCAAACTCTGCCCAAATACTCTCCCAACATCCCTCACTACATCCTAGGGGCCTTAGTTTGATCAGAAAGCCAATCTAAGGAGCCCTTTTGATCAAATCAAAAGGAAGAACCCGAAGAAGAGGTAATGATTTCACCACCCTTTTCTAAGTTCCTTTCTTCTTCCACTTCTTCTTACTTTGTTCATACCATTCTAAAATAATAACTCCAGTATCTCACATATACTGTGATGTTATTATAAATATGGTACAACCATATTCAGTATTCTATCCACCCTTTGAATAACTTGTCACCATATGTGCGTACGTACGGCTTACCGTCTCCACGTCGTGGTGTAATTGTTATTCAATATATTATTATTTGTATGGGTATAATAATGATGTGTAACTCATGTAAATAATAAATATAATATGTTAATGATTCTGTATATATGATATACCATCCATTTATATATTATTTTAATATCAAAAGAATGATATCGTCGCTCGTGCGTACGTACGGACTACCGTCTCCACGAATGCGATGAGATTCATTCTCCATCGTATCCATTCAAGTATAATTATCATTTGATGATTTAAAAATGATGTTTAAGGACTTGATATCATTCTGGATATGAATAAGATACAACAAACATGGCTTATGTAACAAAACATATAAAAGAAAATGAGTAAGTTAACACCCGAAACGACGATAATTCTAAGATATTATTAACAAATCAATGTTAAAACTTCATATATGATATCATATTAATATATATGATTCTTGTATAATTTAATAACAATTATTTCACCATTATACAGGAGGTTAACCTACCCCAACCAAAGAAAATTACAAGGTAAGGGATTTTCTTATCTCACATTCAATTCCGTGAGATTTCCATTATTCGCCACTAAATTATTGAAAGTGGTGTATTGTGTACTGGAATTTGATATATATTATCATGATTATCTTTATATTCATGTTATTATGTAAATAATTTGGTGGTTATTAACTTTTGGCCATACGACTCAGTTGATTAACATGGTAAGGGGTTTTCATCTCACTCCTTATTTCCGTGAGATTCATGCCATATTGCCACCATCACCTTTTGTGTGGTGTATGTACTGCCCATAATTATATTCTTTATGTAATACACTCTAATTTATGTGTATTTACATATTCATTGTATGATACCTATTTCATGGGTTTTATGTTTCATAAGTTACCAAATTGGTAAGGGTTATTTCACAATCTCTTCATTATCCGAGGTTGTTTATACGTAATAATCTACTGGGATCTCTTTATCATCCACATCCATGTTTCTTACTAATGTATTTCAAAAAATTTTTACTATTTACAAGAATATGAGTTAAAGTCATTGATACCCTTATGTGTTTCGAAAGTAATCTTTCCGTCGTTTTCCAAACAAGGCACTTTTAACCTTTTCGACAAATTTAAGGTAAGAATTTTTTTTTAACTTATACGGCGGGTGTGGCTATTTACTGCCGTTATAAAATCGTCAAAGCTTCCCTTACAAGCTTATAAGATTATTTTCAAATTGAATGTATTATTTTATAATTATGTTACTTTTAAAATGATTTCAAAAAAAAGATATTTCTATAAAATAGTTTTGATTTCATCTATGTCAACATCCTTTGATGGATTTTAAGCTTATTTGAAGTTGATTTATTATGATGCAAAACATCCATATTTTATTGAAGGTTTTGTGATATTTTTGACTCTGGATAAGTTATTATTATGTCACTCATAGTTTTTGTTTAGAGTATTGAAATTTCATAAGTTATTTGTAATCCGAATGTTTATGTTATATTTCAACCTTTCATTCAGATGAATGTGTTAGACAAGTATGTTCCGGGTTGGGGACCGGTAAAAGTAATCCCTCCGGTTTGGTCTCCGGTTATTAGAGGAACTCCGGTTTGGTCTCCGGTTATTAGAGGAACTCCGGTTTGGTCTCCGGTTATTAGAAGGACTCCGGGTTGGTGTCCGGTTATTAGAGGCAATCCGGGTTGGTGTCCGGTTATTAGAGGCACTCCGGGTTGGGTTCCGGTTACAGTTAGCCCCAAGGTCTTGGGACGAGGCCTTGAAAAGAAATTAAAGTTTAGCATTATGCATTCCAACATTATGAAAGTGGTTATTGATTTTTGCATGTGATTATTCGATTAGTAGAATATCCATGTGAATAAGTAAATGGCATTACTTCATTTTATTTATTCCATACTATATTAAATGTTCAAGTTTAAAAGGCTTTTTTTTAGTTATACATTGCCTTAAAATGTTTATTCTTATTTATGAAAGTTTCCGCTATATTGTTATCCTTACTGGGCATTTGAGCTCACCCCTTTTCTATGTTTTATTTTTTCTAGGATGTGAAGATGTAAGTTATGAATGACCTTCAGGGATATTATGAGGGGATTATAGTGTGGACTGTGGAAACATTATGTTGTTGTAGTAGTTTTTCATTTTATGATGTAATGTAAAACTTATAAATATATCTAGTGTTTCCAAGGCTACTAAACCAATCGGTCTTTCGAGATTTGATCTTTCTCGTGATCATGCCAATGTTATGTAATAATGCACCGACTCTGGGTAACTGGGGTCGGGGCGTTACAGTTGGTATCAGAGGAAGTTTAGTACAAACCTTGGAATCTAGATTTAGATAAACTCTGATTAGAGCACGTAGACCTAAGATGAACGCTGAGGATTAGTATAGAAGAACTTCCTAGAATTTTGGTATTGTAGAGATTTTGTAAGTTTTCCGAGCAATACATCCTTGTCTGGATACGAGCAGGTAGAGGCGGCTCTGGCACAGATGTACCTAGGGTTAAAACCCGAAAACACCGCTTTGAGCTAGACTCGAATGGGAACTGGTGCACGACAACGGGCCTTGCTGCACTCTTGGTTACAACACTCCCGGGGGATATGCTTAGGATAATTCTCATTTTCTTTACAAACCATTATGAAGGGTTTATGAGTATATACATCCTCAAATGAGACATTTTTATGATTATGGATTATATCCATAAATAGTTCAATTTATGTTAAGTGTTTTATAAGTATGGGATTATGTGTTTTGATTCATAAACTGATCTAGTGTATTCCATTGTTTAGAAATGGCACCCAGTAGAAGGAATGAGAACTCCAGAAATGCACATGACCCAAAGATAAGGAAGGATCATATCTTTCATGGTCTTAAGCTAGAATTTATAAGAGAAATAGTCTCCCATGTATTATCATCATATGAAGAAATAATATCATGTGTTGATAAGATAAGTAAAGAGTTTACTGAGTCCTATGGCTTTGAAGGGAAGCAAGAGAAGAAAAGGATAGAAGAGAGAAAGATGGATAAAGGGAAGAGGGAAAAGAATAATTTTCCCATATGTGGTAACTGTGGAAAGAAACACCCTGGAACTTGCCTGAAAGGAATGAGAGTTTGTTATAAGTGTGGAGGAAAAGGGCACAAAGTACATGACTGCAAGGGTAAGAAAATGGTTTCAAATGTACAATGCTTAATTTGCAAGGAGTTTGGACACTACGCGAACCTACGTCCCAGTCATCAGACTATGCCGCAAATGATGCTATTGGATAATAATCAAGTTATGATACTACCACAGATTAAGAGGAATGATTAGAGTTATTATGTTGATTATATCAATTGAGTGTTGTATCAACAATGTACTTGTTATAATAATTATGGATTATATAAGGATTGTACTACAGTACTATTTCATTAAGGACTTGAGATGGTGTGGAACAAAGAAAAGTGACTCAGTAGCATGTTAAATGTTTGGAAAATATATGGTTGAGAGAAAGATAAACCATAATATGGTTCAGATACCGAGGTGGTGATTTTAGAATAATACATGATTGATTTGGATAAATTATATTGGATATTATTGACTACCTTGAAGCTGATTAATGATTTGTATATTCCATCATTGTTGGGGTTTAAAACATTTTTCGATTAATGAAGTATATCCAGCATTCTATACGGAATAAGGGAACATGAATGTAATCAATAAGGAATATGGTAATGCTATTACGGGGTAAAAAGGATCTATATTATGTTTACCTTCCTTATAAATGTTGGACTGTGAGTTTGGATAGAAGTGTTTTGGATAGTTCTAGTTTGGATTATTTTGGATTTCCATAAAAGGACAACCCGGAGGTCGGGCGGCAACCCGTCGCGTCCGGCAAGGCTGCGAGACTTGAACCCGCAACCGAAGGGCGACAAGGGTGTATCACCTACCACTGGCCCATGAGATGTCCTGGATTAAATAATGTAGTTTTTATTAAAAGATCATGTAGATGAATTATAAATTCGTTTATTTTGGAAACCTATACGAATAGTGTAAATAGAGTTTTTTTTACATTCTATTATCTTTTAGAGTGAAAGATGAGTTTGTGGTAGAAATTTATTAATGGATAAAACTCTAATTATAAAGTAAGTATATCTCCATATGATCTTAGCCAATCTCATAAAAAATTCCTCAATATTATGAAAAGCAAATTAGAACAAAAATGTTTTCCTAGAGGGTACCTTAAATCATCACTAATTTATGGCTTTGGGATTGTTGGCCTTTTCATAGCCATGTTCTCTACCACTCTCCATCAGGTAATTGATGGTTAGATTTTTCTTCCATATCCATATTTTACTACATGGAACCCTAGTATGTGTTATTTTCGGTAATCTTCATACTTTCGACTCTTTATTTTAAATAGAGGCCTCATTAATTCATTTTTCGATGTGGGATTTCAACTAAGATATTTTGAAACATCAAAAATGTGTTATCCTAATACCCTATGTTTTGTTGAACCGATGGTATTTAAAATCATCATAGATTGATGAATTTAAGGACCTCAATTTTATACGTGTTTGTGATTGATGACCTCAATCACTACCTATAAATATTTACGTTTTTCCTCCAATTATATGTCCCAAATTGCCACCAATGTTCTCCTAATCGTGATCATAATTTGGTGGTGACCCTTTCATTTCTCTTTTCCTCATATTAAGACTAAATTTTAGTAACCCAATTTCCGATGTGGGTTTTCCCACAAATATATTATCTATTTTCAACCTTTTATTTTCGAAGAACAATTTCAAATTGCGAGGACGCAATTTATTGAAGGAGGGGAGAATGTAACACCCCAAGATTTCATAGTGTGTAATTTCTTCAAAATAATTCAATAACTTTCACTACATGCAACACCAAGTTCAAGCAAACCATGACTTACCAAACAAGCCGTTCAAAAGAGGTTATGAATAGTATTAGATAAATTTTAATGTTTATATAATCCTTATAATTTTAGAATCCATATTATGAGTTTCTTAGATATAATGCAAGAACAAATTCATTTTCAGTATTGCACTTTTATCAACTTTAATAGTGAACCCTTTTTAAATACTATATTTTAAACTTTATGACTAAATGGGGACATCAAAATTTTAAAATGAAACATCCCAAGCTTCTACGGTACGCTTCTCTTTGAATAATGTGATTGCGTGTGTTGTACGCAACACCGAGTTCTAACAACCAATTAAACTAGCCGTTATGAATAGTAATAACAACTTTTTGAAATTATATATATTTTATAGTTCAAAATGGACTTCATTTTTGGATTCAGAATATCAAAATTAGCCTAGGGTGAAATTTTGGTACTTTTCGGATTACTTTTATATTTTGATGAATAGTGAAAATTACTAAATTTTAATTAAAAACAACTTTTTTAATCAAAATAATTAATATATATAAATTATGAATTTGAGTGGTTTTAAAATATATTTAGAATATATTTTTACCATTTAATATAATGTTGGTCGTTGGACATAATTTTACAATTAAACCGAACATAAACAAGTGTCAATCTTTTGATAGTTATTATCTCTTAAAAACACGCTTTTTGTTTTGACAGCGGGAATTAATTTTAAATTAATTTCTGCCACTTCTGTGTTTTGAATTTAGGAAAATGGATTCCATATTTGGAATCAGGATGTTCAAATTGTGTAAATAGGTAACTTTTATTTTTAGACATTTTGAATAATTACTGCGGTAAATATTTTATTTACCATGGTTAAGGGTAAATCCAATAAATAAGGGTTAAAAAATAATATTATAATAATACTAAATTACCCTAAAACGTGTCTTAACCCTATTGGTTGATACATGGTCGACCATGGGCATCTTTGTGTCAATTTTGGGACCCCATGGATCCACTTGTAAGTGATAATGACACTATTTTAATTAAGTTAAAATGAATACAAAAATGACACAAGCATATATCTTTTAGCAAAACAATTGTTACATAGAGCTATATATGTTGGAGATTAGATTATAAATATTCATTAGAAAGATAAAAATATTTCCTACATAATGATATTTTATTTATAATTTTTATACATTAAATAATTTATTTTATTTATGACACAATGATGATGCATTAATTATTATAATAGTGCAAAATTGAAATAATTGATATTACAAATACACAAATAAATATAATATGAAACTTTTAATGAATTAAACTAATTTTCTATGATAATATGATATATTAGGATTTATTTAATTTACTTTTTTCGAAGTAATAAATCTGTTATGAGTTTCACAAAAATCAACTATTGAATAGTGTCAAAATTGACATAAAAGAGTTCTTAAAACAAATATTATATTATTAATTTATATTAAATTCCTAAAAATATAAGGTTCGGCCAAGAGACTTATATCATGATAGGTTCATCATTAATGGACCACTTGGGGGTCTCTTGTATGTATATGGTAAGTTTATTAGCATATAATATACAAATACAAAGAGACATTGTAAAAGTGAAACTAATTAACTTAGAGTTAATACTTAAAGATAAGGTTAATATAAGTACCCAAACCTGTCTAAATTCTATTGGTTGAGTTGTTTTCGACCCATCCCCACCTTAACCTTTGAATAGTCAACTTTGGAGCCATTGGAAACCGAATATGAATTTATTATAAACTAATATTTCTAGCTTTTCCAAAGGTGCCCCTCACACCTCTTATAAAAGGGCACTCCTCCTTCTCATTTCTTCACACCTTAAAAGCCTTTTGGTTCGGCCAAACTCTGCCCAAATACTCTCCCAACTTCCCTCACTACAACCTAGGGGCCGTAGTTTGATCAGAAAGCCAACCTAAGGAGCCCTTTTGATCAAATAAAAAGGAAGAACCCGAAGAAGAGGTAATGATTTCACCACCCTTTTCTAAGTTCCTTTCTTCTTCCACTTCTTCTTACTTTGTTCTTACCATTCTAAAATAATAACTCCAGCATCTCACATATACTGTGATGTTATTATAAATATGGTACAACCATATTCAGTATTCTATCCACCCTTTGAATAACATGTCACCATACGTGCGTACGTACGGCTTACCGTCTCCACGTCGTGGTGTAATTGTTATTCAATATATTATTATTTGGATGGGTATAATAATGATGTTTAACTCATGTAAATAATAAATATAATATGTTAATGATTCTGTATATATGATATACCATCCATTTATATATTATTTTAATATCAAAAGAATGATATCGTCGCTCGTGCGTACGTACGGACTACCGTCTCCACGAACGCGATGAGATTCATTCTCCATCGTATCCATTCAAGTATAATTATCATTTTATGATTTAAAAATGATGTTTAAGGACTTGATATCATTCTGGATATGAATAAGATTTAACAAACATGGCTTATGTAACAAAACATATAAAAGAAAATGAGTAAGTTAACACCCGAAACGACGATAATTCTAAGATATTATTAACAAATCAATGTTAAAAGATCATATATGATATCATATTAATATATATGATTCTTGTATAATTTAATAACAATTATTTCACCATTATACAGGACGTTAACCTACCCCAGCCAAAGAAAAGTACAAGGTAAGGGATTTTCTTATCTCACATTCAATTCCGTGAGATTTCCATTATTCGCCACTAAATTATTGAAAGTGGTGTATTGTGTACTGGAATTTGATATATATTATCATGATTATCTTTATATTCATGTTATTATGTATATAATTTGGTGGTTATTAACTTTTGGCCATACGACTCAGTTGATTAACATGGTAACGGGTTTTCATCTCACTCCTTATTTCCGTGAGATTCATGCCATATTGCCACCATCACCTTTTGTGTGGTGTATGTACTGCCCATAATTATATTCTTTGTGTAATACACTCTAATTTATGTGTATTTACATATTCATTGTATGATACCTATTTCATGGGTTTTATGTTTCATAAGTTACCAAATTGGTAAGGGTTATTTCACAATCTCTTCATTATCCGAGGTTGTTTATACGTAATAATCTACTGGGATCTCTTTATCATCCACATCCATGTTTCTTACTAATGTATTTCAAAACATTTTTACTATTTACAAGAATATGAGTTAAAGTCATTGATACCCTTATGTGTTTCGAAAGGAATCTTTCCGTCGTTTTCCAAACAAGGCACTTTTAACCTTTTCGACAAATTTAAGGTAAGAATTTTTTTTAACTTATACGGCGGGTGTGGCTATTTACTGCCGTTATAAAATCGTCAAAGCATCCCTTACAAGCTTATAAGATTATTTTCAAATTGAATGTATTATTTTATAATTATGTTACTTTTAAAATGATTTCAAAAAAAATATATTTCTATAAAATAGTTTTGATTTCATCTATGTCAACATCCTTTGATGGATTTTAAGCTTATTTGAAGTTGATTTATTATGATGCAAAACATCCATATTTTATTGAAGGTTTTGTGATATTTTTGACTCTGGATAAGTTATTCTTATGTCACTCATGGTTTTTGTTTAGAGTATTGACATTTCATAAGTTATTTGTAATCCGAATGTTTATGTTATATTTCAACCTTTCATTCAGATGAATGTGTTAGACAAGTATGTTCCGGGTTGGGGACCGGTAAAAGTAAGCCCTCCGGTTTGGTCTCCGGTTATTAGAGGAACTCCGGTTTGGTCTCTGGTTATTAGAGGAACTCCGGTTTGGTCTCCGGTTATTAGAAGGACTCCGGTTTGGTGTCCGGTTATTAGAGGCACTCCGGGTTGTTGTCCGGTTATTAGAGGCACTCCGGGTTGGGTTCCGGTTACAGTTAGCCCCAAGGCCTTGGGACGAGGCCTTGAAAAGAAATTAAAGTTTAGCATTATGCATTCCAACATTATGAAAGTGGTTATTGATTTTTGCATGTGATTATTCGATTAGTAGAATATCCATGTGAATAAGTAAATGGCATTACTTCATTTTATTTATTCCATACTATATTAAATGTTCAAGTTTAAAAGGCTTTTTTTAGTTATACATTGCCTTAAAATGTTTATTCTTATTTATGAATGTTTCCGCTATATTTTTATCCTTACTGGACATTTGAGCTCACCCCTTTTCTATGTTTTATTTTTCCCAGGATGTGAAGATGTAATTTATGAATGACCTTCAGGGATATTATGAGGGGATTATAGTGTGGACTGTGGAAACATTATGTTGTTGTAGTAGTTTTTCATTTTATGATGTAATGTAAAACTTATAAATATATCTAGTGTTTCCAAGGCTACTAAACCAATCGGTCTTTCGAGATTTGATCTTTCTCGTGATCATGCCAATGTTATGTAATAATGCACCGACTCTCGGTAACTGGGGTCGGGGCGTTACAGAGATTTTATGTTTTTTTGGTGTTGAATTTTTTTATATGGTTTGAGGGTTTTTTGGGAGCTAAAAGTAGTGGGCTTTTGGGTTTGAGGGGAGAATCTTTTCTGGGGATTAGGGTTGAGGGTTTTTTTGGAATGGGGGTTTGGTATTTTTTTATTCTATGGGATTAGGGGTTTTTTTTGGGATATGTGTTGAGGGTTTTTTGGGTCTTAGTGTTTTTTGGGGGTTTAGGGTTGACGGTTTTTTGGGGATAAGAGTTGGGACAATTTTTGGGTGAGGCTTTATTGCTTTTTAGGATAAGGGTTTAATGTTTTTTGGGATTTGTGTATATGGTTTTAAGGGGCTATGGGTTTATGAATTCTAGGGATAATAGTGTAGGTTTTTATAGGGATGAGGCTTTAGGGTATTGGGGGGATGACGGTTGATGGGATTTTTTGAATGGGGGTATTGTATTTTTTGGGGGATGATGGTTTAGTGTTTTTTACAGATGTGGGTAGATGTGTTTTTGAGGGATGAGGGTTCAGGTTGTCTTGGGTATTAGTTTTATTGGTTTTTACGGGACGAGGGGTTAGTTTTTTTTGGGGATGAGTGGTGTGGGTTTTTGTGGGATTAGGGTTAAGGGTTCATTAAGAGTGAGGGTTTAGGGGTTTATTAGTATTTGGGTAATTGATTATGTTATTTTAAT
Organism: Viscum album; assembly: GCA_963277665.1. Classification (NCBI taxonomy): domain Eukaryota; kingdom Viridiplantae; phylum Streptophyta; class Magnoliopsida; order Santalales; family Viscaceae; genus Viscum; species Viscum album. The sequence goes on from OY728156.1 coordinate 1,554,338,703, forward strand.
ATATAGGGTTCAATGATTTTGGAGAATGGGGGTTAAAGGTTCATTCAGTGCTGAGGGGTTAAGGGTTTTGGAGGGTGAGGGTTGGGGTTTTTGCAGAAGAAAGTGGATGAATTGTGAGGTTGGTGTTTTATAAGGCCACAAATGACATTGTGGTCAATTCGATAATTGTTTTTTCCAATAAATATTTTACATATCACATGTGTATTGATTGTAGATATATCATAAATATTACAATAACATATAATATCAAATTAAATGGATTGATGATGTGGATGATAAATTAAATGGATTATAAATTGTTTCCAAGGTTGATCTTTGGATTGGATACCACAAAATTCAAAATAATGAACTGGATGGGTGAAAGTCATCATTCAAAAAAATGGTGTATTGTTTGAGTGTTTGGACATTCCATTTAGCCTCCCACATGGTCCTAGTTCATTCCTGTGACTCATGAATTTTGGTTAGAAACCATCTATTTCTAATTTTTGTAATAAATATGATATTTTGATTTATATCAAGTATTTAGATATCCATGTGGATATTCTTTGATAGGTATTTGTCATCTAGGGAAACTAAAGTTTTATGCAATAATGGAAAAGTGATATTTATTTTCAGCACAAGTGTTGTTTTTAGTATATATGGTATCCAAAAAATAATAATCATGGTGGATAAATCAAAGGTGGAAGAATTCATATCTTGGACTCCATCATAATCCATTATAGTTTTAAGGATTTATCATGGTTTGACATCATTTTACCATCTTTTTTTTTTCTAATTTCAACACAATCATGTGACACATCACTGAATACATATATAAAGGTAAATATGAGTGGTTAACGAAAATAAATGAGTAATTTAAAATAACTTTTTAAGGTTATTTGATATACATTTTTTGGAAATACCAAATTTTTTTCATGCCTTTTATTTGGAGGGTGATGGAGGTGGATTTTGGATTAGTTTTATTCTCATTTGAAACAAACATCCAATTTCATATTTCATTGAAAATTTAAAATATCCATGGGGGAATTATCATACCTATGAAAAGTAATTTTATGTGATTATGAGTTCCCTAGATAATTGTTATAATTTTTTGAGAATAAAAGAAATTTTACCTTTATTCTAACCATTTTAACTTTAGATTTATCAATGGTTACGTAAGCTATGTACGAGACATGAATTGTTGTTTAAATTATTTCTATCATTCTCATTTGTGTTAAAATACATGGACAATGAGATAACCTGTTGGGAGATTATTATATCAAATATATTCATTACATACCAATCTAGATATTTGAATTTTTTGAATTCTAAATATGAAAAAACATTTTAAACTTGATGTATAGTGAAATTAGATTTTCATCCATTGTCAAATTGTATTTTAAGGGACTATTTTGATCGTGATGGGGTTCTCCCCTATAGAAACAATCTATGTTCTCAAAAATGAAATTATAGGTAATTTTTAATCTATAAGACTTGTTAATGAGTAATTTCATTTCATTTTAACTTCTAAAAAACAATGGTGGCACAAAATTAAAATTTCAACCATGAAAAGTAGAAATCGGATTTCCATGAACTTATTTCAATATACAAGAATACCAAACAAAAAAGGTATATCTCAAGGATCATTTATGTAATCTATCTCCAATTACAGAGTATCCACTGGATAATAACATAATGTAGTTCTTTATTTCTATTCCAAATAATTTTTGTAAATTGTTTTTAAAATAGTTTTTTTTGTTTAAGGCATTCCTCATAACATTGTTTTATATAGAGACATTACATTTTCTACTATTTGTTTGAATACATTATATGTGGATTTGGTATAATTATTTATTTCATGAAATCTCATCACCATCAAATGGATTGAAAATATATGTTACCAATCATATGTTGGGAAATATTTTGAGAACATTGTAAGAAAAAAATATTAAATATTTGAATTGACATATTTCACAAGTAAAAATTTCTTACAATAGATCTCCATGTACTACAACTCAACATTATCTATTATATTTATTTTATATAATGAATACAAGAAATATTATTTAATCTTGTTTCACATATCCTTATTTTTAAGTGAATATAGATATAGAGTATAATGAAATGAAGATGCAAGAGTTTCAAGGATATATTCAGGATCCAATAGAAAAGTATAATGTATAATATAAGAGGTTATCTAATAAGAATTGGAAGTAGGGTATTTTCCAACCTGAAGACAATGTGTGGATTCATATTCATAAGGAGAGACTGACATCCCAAAGGAAGATAATGATGTCTCCATGAGTTTATGTTCCATTTATGGCACATGAAGGAGTTGGAAACAATCCCTGTAAGATGTATTTACCTGTTTTACTATTGTTTAGATTATGAAACATTAAACATTAATGACTTATATAATAATATTTATGAAGATTATTAAATGTAATTTAGTGGATATCCTTCATTAACATGGAGGTAATGGTATGTTCAAGATTGATCCCTAGGAGAATACATTAGGAATACATCAGAATTTTAATCCAATTTTTTATTTCAATTGGGACAACGTGAACATCTTCATCCAACACAATGGGGAAAAACAAACATATTTGGGGACAAAAATTTATTATCCACATGAAAAATGAAGGAAATTCGTAGTTTCACATTAAATAGGACTGAGAACATTGATAAAACTATCATGAAGAACAAATCCTGCTATATTTGTTAGTGAGGTTATTAAATGACATGGAAATGTTTTTTTGGACTTTTTGTGACAGATTTTTTACCCCATGCCTTTTAATTTTATTTAGGCCATCTCACATACTTTATTTTGAATTTATAAATTATTTCCCCTCATTTGCAAAGGATACATTAAAATAAAATTTCTTTTAAAGTCAGTCGTTAAAATTCCATACATTATTATCTTTCCTTTTCGCCGAATAAGGGGTGAATATCCATTGTTGGTTACTAAAAAATTATTCCTTGAGATTATCTAGTGAAAATAATTAACATTAATCATGGTACATTAGGATACACTTCATTTCCCCATATTCACATACTTTATTTTTTCATCCGTCAATTCATTAGGGGGTTTCGGGTTTTTAGGAGCTGATGGTGTAGGGTTGTGTTGGTGCTGAGAGTTTATGTTTTTGGGGTATATGGGCTTATGGTTTTTTGGGACAAGGATTTATCATAATACAGGAATGAGGGTTTATAGTTTTTTTGGGTTCTGAGTGTTTTTGTTTTTTTTTTGTGGATAAAAATGTTAGTATTTTTGGGGAATATGGTACAGGGTTTAGGGGGGATGAGGGTTGAGGGTTGAGTTTTTTTTGGGATGAGGGATTCTTTTATTTTAGTGATGAAGGATTAATAAAATTTGGGATGTATGTTTCTAGGATTTAAAGGGCTAGGGGATTAGAGTTTTTCAAGAGCAATGGATTTTGGGATTTTGGTGACGATGGTTTTTAATTTTTGGGGATGACTGTTTGGTGATTCTTTGGGTTGATCTTTTTTGGATTGTTTTAGTATTGATGTGTTGGAGTATTTTTTGTCCATGGTTATTAGTGTTTTTTGGTTATAAGTGTTTGGTGGGTTTTTTGTGTTGATGGTTTGGGTTTTTTGGGGCTTTGGAATTCAAGGTTTTATAAGTGTTGTTTTGGGATTTTTGAGGGATTTAAGGGAATTATGAAATGGGGATTCATGTGTATGAGGTTATGTTATTTTTTGGGAATGAGGTTTTTGGTTTTTTGGGGGATGAGTGTTTTGGTTTTCCAAGGGATGAGGCTCTATTTGATATTTGGGGTTGAGGGTTTTGTTTTTTTGGACTATCTATTTGTGGTTATTTGGGGATGAGGTTTTAGGGTTTTACTGGATGCTGGTTATTAGTGCTATGAATTTGGGGTTCTTTGTGTGTGTGTTTAGGGTTTTTAGGGGATGAGGGATTGGAAAATTTTGAGGAATACGGTTTGGGGTTATTGGGGATGACGGTTTGTGGTATTTTGGGGATGAGTGTTTGGGTGTTTTCAAAGTATGAGGGTATAATGTTATGGGGGGATGAGGGTTTAATGTTTTTAGGGATGAATGTTTGTGGATTTTTGATTTGGGGGTCTAAGATATTTTGGGTTTAAGGGTTACATGTTTTGTGGGGATGTGGGTGTGTGTTTTATGGGGATGAGTTTTTGGTATTTATTTGGGATGGGGATTTGTGGTTTTCAGGGGCTAAGGGTTTGGATTTGGTTAGACTTTGTGATTGGGGATATTTGGGTCTAGTGGATTGGGTTTTTTTGGATTGATTTTTTGGGGTTTTTTTGGGATGAGGTTGTAGGGATTCTTATGGATGAGGGTTTTTGAGTTTTTAGGGTTTAACATTTTGGTTTTTTGGGTTGAGAAATTTGGATTTTTTTTGGGGATGAGGGTTTCAATTCTTTAGGGGCTGAGGGTTTAGTGGTACATATGGCTAAATGATTACAGTATTTTGGCCGTGAGGATTTAGGATTTTGAGGATGGGTGTTTTGGGTTTTATCGAGCTAGGTGTTTGGGGTATTTTGAGTCGGGGTATTTGGGTATTTCTGGGATGAGTGTTTGGTGTTTCTGTGAGATGAGGGTTTGGAATTTTTTTTGGTTGAGGGTTTTAGTTTTATAGGGGTGAGGTTTTGGTGTATTTTGGGGATTTGGGGCTACTGTTTTTGGTGGATGAGTGTTTAGGGTTATTTAGAGCATGGGGTTTTGGGTTTTCTTGGATGAGTGTTTAAGAATGTTTTGAATGAGTTTTAGGGTTTTTATGTATGAGGGTTTAGGGATTTTGTGTATAATTTGTTTGGGTTTTTTAGTCTGAGGGTATATGTTTATTTGTGGTAGTGTATTTTGAGTATTTTTGGCTTGATGAATTTTTATATTATAGGTTGAGGGATTATTAGGGGTTTTTAAGACGATTTAGTGTTTTTTAGGGTGGAGGGTTTCTATTTTTTGGGGGATGACGGCTTAGGATTTTTTTGGAAGAGATCTTAGGGTTTCTTATGGATAATGGTTTGGGTTTTTATTGTTTAGGGCTTAATTTTTTTTTGTGAGTACACTTTTAGGGATTTTTGGGGTTGATGTGTCGATTTTTTTTGGGTTAAGGGTTTATGTTTTTTTGTGGATGTGGGTTTTTTTATTTTGGGGATGAGGATTGGTGTTTTTGGGGTTTTTTGTAGGTTTTTTTGGGTTTTTGATTTTATGGTTTAATGGGGATAAACGAATAAGTTTTTTTGGGGATGAGGTTTTATTGTTTTTTAGTCTGATATTTTCTTCTTTGCTTTTTGATGATGGTTTATTTATTTTCTGGTTCTTATTTTTTGGAGATTTTTGGGGAATTGTGTTTTTTATTTTTATTTTTTCAGGATGGTCTAGTGTTTTTAGGGTTTAGGTTTTATGGTTAATTGGGGATATTATTTTAGGGTCCTTTGGGGCTAAGGGTACGGGTTTTTTTGGTATTGATGTTTTTGAGTTTTTTGGGGAAAAGGGTTTGGGGTTTTTTGGGTTGGGGATTTATGATTTATTATGGATGAGGGTTTGTTTTTTTAGAGATAGGTGTTTATGGTATTTTATTTCTGCGGTTTTAATTTTTATTGAGGATAAGGTTTTCAGGTTTTGGGGTTGAGGGTTTTTTAATTTTTATAGATGCAGTTTTAGAGTTTTCTAGGGCTGAGTGTAAGGAATTTTTTGGTGCTAATGGTTAGGGCGTTTTGGGCTGGAGGTTAGGTGTTTTTTGGGGATAAGGGTTTCAGGTTTGTTGTGGATGAAGGTTTTTAGTTTTCCATAAATAGGGTTTAGGTTTTATGTAGTTATGAGTGTTTGGAGTTTTTCATGGTATGTTTATTTGGTGTTTTTAGGGCAGTGGTTTTTGGGGTTTTCAGGGCCAAGGGACTAGATTTTTTTTGTGTTAGAGGGTGTGGTGTTTTTAAAGTACAATGGTTTAGGTTTTCATAATCTTATTGGTTGAGGGTTCTTTTGAGCAATGTTTTTATGGTTTTATGTGTTTCAGGGTGTTGGTTTTTTAGCGGTAGAGTTTTTTATGTTTTTTGGGGATGGTCATTTGTGGTTTTTATTGGGTTGAGGGATTTGGGTTTTTCGGGGATGATGCTTTGGGGTTTTTTTAATCGATTGGTAATTTATATTTTTTGGGGATTATGTTTTATTGATTTTATGCATTAGGGTTTTGGGTTATTTTGGGATGAGGTTTGGGTATATATTGGGTCTTAGGGAGTAGGGATTAATCAGGATAAGGTTTTAGGGATTTTTTTAGTATGAGGGTATAGTTATTTTTTGTGATGAGGGTTTAGGGTTTTTGGGGGATGATGGTTTAGAGTATTTTAGGAATTAGGGTCTAATGTTATTTTGGTTAAGTGATTGGGATTTTTAGGTTATATGTCTCTGGTTTTTTTGAATGAGTGTTTATGGTTTTTTGGGGATGAGTGGTTGGGGTTTTTTGGGTCTAATGGTTTGGGTTTTTGAGAATGTTATATTTCATTATTTTGGGGTTGTGGGTTAGTGGTTTTTTTGGACTGAGGTTTTAGAGTTTTGTGGGTTGTGGATTTCGTGTTTTTTGGATGAGGGTTTAGGGTATTTTATGGAATGATAGTTTATGGTTTTTGGGATTAGTGTTTAATGTTTTTTGGGGCTGAGAGTGTGGATGTTTTAGAGATGAGTATTTCATGTTTTTTATTGATATGTTATTGGTTTTTGGGTTTGTGGGATTGGGGTTTTTTGGGCACACAGTTAGTGGAATTTAGGGGTTGAGGGTTTTATGTTTTTTTGCCTTGTAGGTTTGGGATTTTGGAGTTTAGGTGTTGGGTTTTTTTTGTGGTGGGGGGTTTAGGGATTTTTTTGGGATGAGAGTTTAGGGCTTTTTGGGGATGCTGATTTGGGATTTTCTTGGGGTGCGGGTATCGAGGTTTTGGGAGCATAAGTTTTTGGTGTTTTCTTGGATGAGGGTAATTATTTTTAACGGATACAAGATTTTGTTTTTTTAGAGCTGTGGGTTTTGTGTTTTTTTGGAAATTTTATGTTTAGTTTTTTATGGAGCTCAGGTATTAGGGTTTTTTGGGAGAAATGTTTACAGTTTTTAGGGGTTGGTTTTGGGGGATGAGGGTTTAACATTTTTTCATGCTAAAGGTTTTTTGTTGTTTTTTTTCGAATGATGGTTTAGTATTTTTTGGGGCTAAGTGTTTAAATTTTTTGGGGGATTAGGGTTTATGGTTTTTTACACTAAGGGTTTATGAATTTTTTTTGTTCAGGGTTTAGGATTTTTTGGGATGATATTTTAGATTTTTTTGGTGTTGTGCTTTTATTACCTTTTGTCAATGAGGGTATGGATTTTTTTATGGCTGACTGTTTGGGGGGGGGGTTTTGATGTGGGTATGGAGTTTTTTTGGTCTCAGGGTTCTTGGTTATTTTGGTGTTATTTTTTTATGGTTTTAAGGGGTTATGAGTTTAGGTTTCGTGTTTGGCTTAGTCTTTAGGGTTTTTTTCGGGCTGAGGGTTTGGGGTTTCTATGGATAGGGGTATGATTATTTTAGGTGCTGTGGGATTATAGAATTCTGGGTAGCAGTTTGAGGCTTCATAGGTAGAGGGTTTAGGGTTTGGGTGTTGAGGTTTTAGGCTTTAAGGTATTGGGTTTTGGATTTTTTTGGTCTCAGGGTTTGGGATTTTTTAGGGATGAGGGATTATGGAGTTTTCCAACTATGGGATTCAAGTTTATTTGTGTTGTGGATTTAGGATTTTTGGGATGAGGTTTTGAGGTTTTTTTGAAAGATAGATAAATATTTTTAGTAGTGATGGTTAATAGTTTTTTGGTGGAGGGGGTATATGGTTTTTGGGGCTGTGGTTGTAGGTCTTTTTTTGGGTAAACATTTATGATTTTTGGGGTTGTTGTTTAGAGTTTTTTGGGATTATAGTTTAGGAATTATAGAATATATGATTTGGAATTTGCAAAATTGCGGACTTCCAATTTATTGAGGTGTAGGATTTTGGTTTTTTGGTAATGAGGGTTTAGAGTTTTATAGGCTAAAGCTTAAGGATTTTCATGACTAAGGTTTTAGTTTTTTGGATGATTTTTCAAAGATTTTTAGGACTATGTGTTTAGGATATTTTAGGGCAGTGGTTTTCGAATTTTGGGCTGGGGGTTTATGTTTTATTCTCTCTATGGTTTTTTGATTTTTCATGGATGAGGGTTTAAAGTATTTTATGGAAATTATTTAGGGTTATTTATGGAAGAGTGTTTGGGCTTTAGTGGGGTTGATATTTTAATATATTTTATTGGGCTTATATTATATGGTTTTTGGGGGGAGAGGGTTTAGTGTTTTTTCAGCGAAGGGTATTGGGTTATTGGTGGTTGAGGGTTTGGGGTATTTTGGGCTGGGGGTTTTCAGTTTTTTGGGCCAAGTGTTTTGGATTTTTTTAGGATTCAAGGGTTTAATTTTTTTTCAGCTAGAACTGTGGTGTTTTAGAGTTGAGGATTAAGGTATATTTTGGGTAGAGGGTTTTTTTTTTCAGTGCCACAGTTTTAGTGTTTTTTTGGGGTATGAGGGTTTATGGATTTTTGGAGTTCCATATGATTGATGTGTTATGCGGATGATGGTCTACTTTATTTTAGGGGTGAGTGTTTGGTGTTCACTGGGGTGAGGGTTAAGAATTTTTTAGGGTTGAGGAATTTAGTTTTAGTGGTGCTAAAGAGTTAGGGTTTTTTGGGGATTTTGGTATTGCATATTTTGATTTTGAGGATTTGGGGTAGTTTTGGATAAGGCATTATGGTTTTTTGGAGACATGGGTTTAGTGTTTTTTGGGGTTGGAGGATTATGTTTCATTGAGGCCCAGTGTGTAGGGTTTTTGGGGGCCGAGGTTTTACTATTTTCTGGGGATAATGGTTCAGAATTTAAAGGGATGAAGGCTTAGGATTTTTGGGTCACATTTTTTTTGTTTTTTGAGTCATAGGGTTTTATGGCTTTTGTGTGATTATGGTTCAGGGTTGTATGGGGTTGAGGATTAATGGTTTTTGGGACTAAGATATTATGGATTTTTTTTAGATGAGGGTTTGGGGTTTTGGGGGATTTGGATTTATGGCCTTATTGGGGTGATGTTTTAGATTTTATTGGGATAAGGTGTTGGAGTATTTTGGGGAAGTGGGATTATAGTTTTTGTAGCCGACTTTTTATGGTTTTTTGGGGTTTGCTTTTTGGGTTTTATAGGGTTATGTGGTTGGTTTTTTATTTTTTATGGTATAAGAAATTTTTCCACCATGTATTTGAGGGTTTTGGTGATGAGGGTTTCTTATTTTTGGTTCTAATGGTTTAGGATAGTTTTAGCACCCAGTGTATATGAGAATTAGTGCTGAGGGATTGGGGATTTTTGTGCTAGGGGTTTAGGGTTTTTTTTGGGAATTGGAATTTTTGGAGGAGGATTATGGTGTTTTGGGATGATGGTGTAGGGTATTTCTGGGAACATGATTTGGGTTTTTTGGTGGTAGAGCGGTTAGGTTTTTCAATGGATGAGGGTGGGGGATATTTTCAGGTTAAGTGTTTAGTTTTCTACTGATGATCATTTAGGGTTTCATAGGAATCATTTATTGAAACTTCTTTAGGATAAGGGTTTTGGGATTTTTGTTGCTTTGTGTCTGGGTTTTTCTTGGGGTTTAGGGTTCATGATTGTTTTGGGGATAATGGTATATGTGTTTACGGTGTTGAGGGATTAGGGTTTCTTGTGGCTGACGGTTTTGTGTTTTTCTAGGTTGATGGTTTCAGGATTTCATCTGATGATTGTTCATGGTTTATTGGGGCTTCATGGTTCACATGTTTTCGGAATGATCGTTTAGGGTTTTAAGGGGATGAGTGTTTTTTTATTTTTTGGGAAGAGGGGTTATTTTTATGGAGGATGAGGGTTTAAGTTATTAGGGGTAATGTATTTTGGATATGATTGGGATGAGGGTTTATGATTTTCTCAGGTTGAGGGATTGGGATTTATTATCTATAAGGGTTTTGGGATTTATGGTGCTAATTGGTTGGGATTTTATGGTTTTGATGATTTAGTATTTTTTGGGCATGAGTGTCCTTATTTTTTTGGGGGCTAATGGTTTCGGGTTTTTTGGGGCTATGGGATTGGAGTTTCATAGGGCTCATGGTTTTGGGATTTCGTGGGCTGAGGGTATATTTAACACCTTGATATTTTATGAGATTGATTTTAAACAAAAATATTTGATGTCTTGTGTTGTAAGCTACACCAAGATTATATTGCGTTATATGCAACATTGTACTAGATTTCAGTATACACAACACTATTCATGTTCTTTTTGTAGAATTCAACAATGGGTATAGATTTTGTTCAATTTAAAAATGAACTAATTTTGGATAATGAAATTCAAAACGCCAACGGAATAATTCAATACACACATACCTGATTTGGCATGGGTTTCACGCAAGAGTTACCTTTCTCAACAGCTTGCATTGTACAAAATATCGAATTTCATTAAAGAATAATATATTATTAAAATATTATTATTAAATAGGATGTAAATTAGATTTTATTAATAGTATTAAACACATTTTTAATTTTATATAACATTTTAATTCTTATTACTCATTTTCTCGAACATGATATCTGAACAAAACCAATTTTTCAAATTAAAGACGTATTTTTCAAAAAAAATGCATTTTTTTCACATTTATACGGAATACCCCTTTTAAATTTGGTTTTTGACACCATTGTAAGTTAAATTTCACAAAATAATCTTATTCTTTGTATTTGAGACATAAAAATTTACATTTTATTTAATTTTTGCTATTTTTCTGATAAAATTGAAATTTTAATGAATAGTGAAAAATACTACATTTTAATTCATAACTACCTTTTCATATAATTTATTTATATAGTTAGATTAACTTTTAATGTGTTTTAATATTTAATTGGGTTATATTTTTATCATTTAATACAATTATTCTCATTTGAAGTAATTTAACTTTTAAATTCGACATAAACACTTTTCAATCCATTGACAGTTTTTTGTTTTTAAAGAGCCTGCTTTTTTATTTTTACAACGTGAATTATTTTTAAATTAATTACTGAAAATTCTATGTTTTACTTTGGAATAATTGGTTTCATATGTTTCATCATATGGTTAATATTTTATTATAGGTATGTTTAATATTTAGACATTATTAACAGTAACTTAAGTAGTTATTTTATTTACCATGGTTAAAGGGTAAATCTGGTAAATAAGGGTAATTAATAAAATAATAATAATATTAAACTACCCTAAAACATGTCATTATTTTATTAGATGACATATTTCGTACCATGGTAATACTCGAGTCTATTTTGGGACCCCATGGATTCACGTGGATTTGAAAATAACATTTTATAAGAATTAATTTGAAGTAAAGATAATTACAACATAAAAAAATATCTTTTACTAAATAAAATTTTATATGGGGTTATATAACTGATCTATTCAACTATAAATATTCATTATAAAGATAAAAATATTTATTACATAATTTCATTTTATTTATAATTTTTAGAGATTTGATAAATATATTTAATTATGACACAATTATGACGTATTGATTACCTCATTAATGAAAGATTCAAATAGATGAATTTTTAAATTTCAAAATATATTTAATTTCAACATTTCGATGTCATAGATAAATTTTCTAGAATTTAGTAAATTTTTTGGTATTATTTAATTCCTTATGTTCGAAGTAATAATGTTTTTATGACTTTATCAAAAATCAATTACTAAATAGTGTCAAAATTGAAATAAATGTTTTTAAAAAAAATACTATTTTATTAAATGATATAAAAATCATTGAAATATATAGTTCATACAAATAACTTTTATAGTGATAAAATTTTTATAAATGATCCATTTTAGGTTCTCTTGTATTTTTGTAGTAATTATATCAACAATTTAGTATAAAATTCAAGAGGACCTGGTAAGCGTTAACTTATTTTAAAAAGTTTTAAATCTAAACGGTAAGGTTACTTTATGACTTAAACATATCTAAATAATTTTAGTTGAGAGTAAATTAACCCATACACATATTATCATATAAATAAATAAAATATTAGTTATTTTAAACTGAAAATTGTCTTATAATAAATTAATATTTCATGATCATTCTAAAGTGCCCCTCACCCCTCTTATAAAAGGGAACATACCTTCCTCTTTAACTCACAACACTAAAGCCTTTTGGATCGAAAGAAACCCACCCATTTCTCCTTAAAATATATATCACTTTATCCTATTGTCATAAAATTGTGTATATATCCATCCTAAAGAGCCCTTTTGTTCAAATCAATAGTAACCACCCGAAGAAGATGTAATCGTTTTATCTCTTCTTTCAAAGTTCTTTTGTTATTATACTTCCCCCTTCAATGTTGATTCCATAATAAAGTAATAAATAAAATATATTATACATCATGATATGTTATTATAATTATGTTACAACATTATACCTCCTTTTATTGATCCTATGAATTACAATATCACCATACGTGTGTACGTACGGCTTACTGTTTCCACATCGTGGTGAAATTTCTTATTCAAAAATACAATATTAGGATGGGTATAATGATGAGTATTATGGGTTTAAATAATTAATATAACATTATATTTATTCTTTATAATTAATATACCATCCAATTACAATCCATTTAACCATCTAAATAATTATATCCCCACTTGTGTGTACGAAAGACCTATCTTCTCCACAACGCGATGTGATTAATTCTCCACTTTAACCATCCAAGAATGATTATAAAACAATTATATATATATATATATAATTCATAATTATTAAATATAGGACATAATATTTCTACTTTAATTATATATATATATATATTTACAAATATTTCATTCACTTACTTCCATTTAATATGACAATTTAACGGGAACAACGTTCTTGCATACGTAGGACCTACCGACTCCATTAATGGTGTATTACATTTTATATATCAATATATTATATATATTTATATTATTAAAATATACGATATATAAATAATCTAATATAGTCTAGAATTTATTAAATCATGATCTAACTAATATTATCAAGAACAACTAGACAGAACATGTACAATAAACAAAGCGATATTACCCCAAATGTAGAATTAATTTGGAATAGTTAATAAACAGGTAAAATAAAGTCATAAAAGAATCACATATGATATCATAAAAATTATTATGATTTTGATATAATTTAATAATATGTTTAAAAATATTCGACATGATTTTTTGACTCGTATGGAGAGTATTGGGCCTAAGGTAAGGGATACTTTTTGCAAATCACATTTTTTTTACCGAGATTATCTATTCATAAATATTTAATAGGGATTTATTTGTCATAAATGTAAATTGTTTATCAATATTTTTTTCTTATATATATATATTCATTTTTACCCATTTTTATCTTTTATTACATGGTATAGAAGGAATGTTTTTTTTGTTTATTATTTGAGGTACTTATGATTTTTTTGGTAAAAGTACAAGGAGAATGTTATTTAACTTATACAGCATGAATATATTTTTAATGTTTCATGATGCCTTATTTCCATAAAGCACCCTCTACAATTTTTCATTTTTATTTTCAACTAAAATCATTTATTTTATAATTTCACATTATTTCAAGAAAAGAAAACGTTTTTTAAGAAGAAAGGATAATTTTTCTCATGAACTTAGTTCAAGTATTTATTCAAAATTATTTTCCATTGAAGATGATTCTCTAAAATATAGTTATGTTTCTATACCAGTTAATACTAATATATGACATCGTTAATTATGGAATGATATTTTATATGGATTATTTAATGATTAAATTATATTTAAGAGAAACATTTTATTTCATGGGTTATGCACTGATGAATGTTTTTTGTGGAAGATGTAAGATTGATTTCATTATGAGATGGGTGAGACCTATATCTCCCGCCAATTCATTGGGTAAAGATTTATATCTCATGAGATATACATGACAGGAAAAAAAAGTAAATCTGGTTGAGTAATACATGGATGGAATGGAATGTAAACATGATTCAGTAAAGGACATTGTCCATTATGATGATCTTGGAAGAAATGTCTTGACTACTATCGAAATCATATTATGTGCTTATCAGTTTTCAAAAAGTACATGTTTTATTCCAATAATATTCAATAATGAATAATGTTGCATTATGATCTATTTCTTATGTACTTCCGTTATTTATTTCATGACTCAATATTTTGATGTTTACACTTTATGTTCATGTTTTTACATTAAAATGTATGTGGTTTGTTTTATGTTTTAAATGTTTAACCTTACTGAGAATTTGATCTCAACATTTTTATGTTTTCTTTTACATAGGATATAATGAATGGTTTTAGGTAGGAAAACAAAAGGGTAAGATCTTTGTGAGATATATTGAAGATATTTCATTATGATTAGAATATTGGGTTCTGAGTTTCCAAAGACAGTAAAATAATATGATATTTTGGTATTTGTTTATGTGATGTATTATGTATTCTGAAAAAAATGTAATGTCCATATACGTCAATATTGGGTATCTATAGTTGGTATCAAAGTGAAGGTTTAGTCGACCTTTGGAATCTAGGATGTGAAAAAAATAGGGAGATCCCTATATATACTTATATAGTATGTCAAGGTATGTCTATAAGGATAAATATATGTAAAGGTTACAATCATAGAATTTTGATAACACTCTTGTATAACAATGGACTAAAATTATGATGTTAGATATTGAAGTTACTCCCATGTGATAATGTTTTTTCCTAGTATGATTTTTTCCTTTGAAATAGTTCTTTTAGGGTTTTAGACAATGGATGGAACCCAGAGGTACCATGTTATTGTTTAATGCACTGGGAAATCCAATTATCGACCTCCCGACCCACGAAATGTTATGGTAGATGGAATGGAAAATCTTATTTTTATACTTACACTAGCTTTGAATCTTATTGGACATCTAAATGAGAAGATAAGTGAACAAACATTTATTGAGTCCTTCATGAGTAAACTACCACCTTCTTTCAGTGGGTCTTCTGATCCACATGTTACTGAACAATGGATCAGTGTCATTGAAAAGATATTTTCAATAATTCCCTATATAGAACATGAAAAGTTCATTTTGGCTGTTTATCATTTAGGGGGTGAAGTTGAACCTTGGTTGACTCTAATTAGGAATACAAGTCAGCAAGAAGAAATTGAATCCATGGAATGTAACGAGTTCAAGATATTTTTTTAATAAGTAATTCCATCGTGTTCTTCAAATAAATATGGAAAATGGAGTACCATGATCTTATGCCAAAGGATGATCAATCTGTTGGTACCTAAGAGGTGAATCTTATAATTAATTCAAGGTATGATTCTGACTTTATCATCTAAACCTAAAGTAATGTTGTTTGATTCATCTGTGTCTTAAAACCATGTCTTTGAATGGAATTAGCTATAAGAGACTTCAGTAGAATTAAAGATATTTTGCATTGTGATATCAGAATAGAACTAGAATTTGTTATTACATATCCATCTCATGGTTTTAACAATAAAATAAAGATGGAGTTGAAGGAAACATCTCAAATCATTGGTGAAAAGAGGATGAATGTTTTCTTATTCTCAATGTGTGGAAAAAAATCATGGTGGAGACTGTCTTAAAATGACTTGAAAATGTTTCAAGTGTTCAAAATAATTTCATCGATAACTTCAGTGGTGATGTAATGGGAAAAAAGTATCCAATTGTGTGAATAAAGGAAAGACTATAGATTACGCACCACTAACACTGTAATGATACTAGTGAAAGGAATTGGGTGATTATGCTAACCAATTCCCTGATCCAAGGGTTAATGGTGATCGATGTCAGCAACCTCATAATGAAAAAGTCAAAGGGAAGTCACATGTGATCACTATTGGTGATGTTGATTATTAAAATAATTATTTGGATGATTAAGTGTTTATGTAATTGGATTCCAAAATAGTTTTGTGGAATCTCATTAACGGAATTATGGAATATTGTAATATCTATGTGTTGGTTTATTGTGGTTTTCCATAATTATATGGTATCAGTAACTATGAAATGTGATTTAAATAATTTTGGAAGTCACATGATATGAGAATAATGAAGGGATAAGGAGATAATGACTCATTTTGTAATATTATTGATCTCATGACTTATAAAAGACAATGTGATATCATGGATTGTGTATATAGAAGTTATGGGATTTGTTGAATGTGAGAAGAGATAATTTTGACTGAATGCATGTTTTCACTAAGGTACGTTGGTAATTAATGTAATTTTCATGTTTCAAGACAATACATGAATAAGGTGTTCACATGATTGGATTGTGTCAACAATTAATTAACAAATGTGATATGGGTGGCTAATGATTAGTTGGTTTAGTCCATGTATCTCTAAAGATTTATATTATTAGTTTATAAAGTATTATAATGTTATAAATTTTGGATAGTATAAGTTATATTATGGTTTAAGTTTTTTATATTAATGTTTTATCTCACAATAAGGTGGACTTATTCAAAATTGATAACATATTATTACATTTTTGTTGAGATAGATGGAATGACCTATCATTCTATCACATGATCTTCTAACACTTCATGAATGAAAAATTCAACTTCATTTCATTAAAAAATAGATGAAGTGGAAATTTTTCATGGAATGATAAATGGTTCACAAATCAAGTAAATAATTCTTCCCATGAAAAAATTCATCAACTTTAGGAAAAATAATCTTGAAAACCAAAAAAAGTTATCCTATTTACTTTTTATTTGATGAATCAGATGGTCCCTTAAATCGTCAAAAATTTATGTCTTTCGAGTAGTTAACTTTCTCCAAACCTTATTCTCTATCACTATCTATCATAACAAGATGGTTAGATTTCTCTTCCATATTCATGTTTTCACATCCCACCTTTTCTCTCTTATGTGAAAACCAAAAGATGAGTTAATTTTGGATACTTTTTTTTGTTTTTAAAATTCCTTTTAAAAATTAGTTTTTAGTATTCCTTTTTACAATGTGGGTTTCTATGAAAGCATATTTCATGTAGTAAACCATTTATAACCCTGATGAATTTAAAGGGATAAATTTAGTTATAAGGGGGGGTGAAATGTAACACCCCTGGATTTTATGATATATATTACTTTAAATTTCATTGATTTATTGTGTTGTACACTACACAATGATTAGATTTTTCTTTACACAATGTTGTATTATCTTACAGTATATGGAACACTGTTCGGGGTTTGTGTTGCACAAAATTTCAAGTTCTTTTTATATAATTCAACACTGAGTATAGATTTTTCTCAATTTAAAAATTTACTATTTTTGGATTATGTTATACTCAACACCAATGGATGCTTTCACTACACAAAACACTTACATGGCTTTTTTTAGACGCAAGAGAGAGTATCCACAATATCTTGCACTGCACGGAATACAAAGTTTCACTATACAATGATATTTTATTAAAACATTATTAATTAATGGTATATAATCTAGCCATTATAAATATTATTAACTATATTATGAATTTTATATAACATTATCATTCATCTTACATATTTTGTAGAACATGATAAGGAACAAAATCAAATTTTTGGGTAAAAGAATTATTTTTCAAAAACTGTAGTTTTACCGCATTTTGATTGAGCAGAAATTTTATATCTATAAGTTTACACTTTTAATAGTTAATTATTATAAAAAAAATCATCTGAATAAGATTATAAAAATATCTTTTTTTTTGAAATTTTTTTATTTTTTTGATAAAATTGAAATTTTAATGAATTGTGAAAAATACTGCATTTTAAATCCATTCTTCTTTATCATATAATTTATTTATAAATATAGATTGATTTTTTAATTGGTTTTTAAGTTTAATTGTATTATATTTTTATCATTTAATCCAACGTTGTTCATTATAAGTAATTTCAATTTTAAATTGGACATAAACACATGTCATTCTTTTGATAGTTATTACTTTTTAAAAAACCTGGTTTCTGGTTTTGACAGTAGAAATTAATATTAAATTGATTACTGCATCTTCTATGAATAGAATTTGAAAAAATGGATTCTATATTTGAAAACATATGGTAAAAATTTTGTAAATAGTTACGTTTTATTTTTTAGACATTAGGAATAGTATCTTAAGTAATTATTTTCATTACCATGGTTAAAGGGTAAATATGGTAAAAAAGGGTAAAAAATAGATTTATAATAATATTAAAATACCCTAACACATGTCATAATCCCATTAGATGAGATATTTCGAACCATGGGAATATTTGGGTGGATTTTGGGACCCCATGGATTCACTTGGATTTGAAAATGACATTTTGTTAGATTTAACTTAAAGTTACCCTAATTAAAACATAAAGATATATCTTTTACTAAATAGATTTTTATAAGGGGTTATATTACTGATATATTGAACTATAAATAGTAATTATAAAGTTATAATTATTTCCTAAATCATGGTATTTTATTTATAATTTTTAGACATTATATAAATATATTTATTTATGAAACAATTATTTTGTAGTGATTACCTAATTAATGAAAGATTCAAATAGATGAATTTAAAGATATTAACAGAAATTTTTTTAACTTTATTATTTCATAAAAGAATTATATATATGACATTTACATATTAGGTATAATTTAATGACATTGTTTTGGAGGAATAATGTTTTTATTACAGTAACAAAAAACAATTAGAAAATAGTGTCAAAATTGACATAAATGTGTTTTAAAACAAATACAATATTATTAAATGATATAAAAATCCTAAAAAACATAAGATCAGAAATATAAATTTTATAGTGATACACATTTCTTAAATTATCCACTTTAGGTTTTCTTGTAATTTTATAGTAAATATATCAACCATGTAGCATAAAAATACAAGAGGTCGTGATAAGAGTTAACTTATTTTACAAAGTGTTAAATCTACAAGATAAGGTTACTTTTATGTACTAAAAATGTCTAAAAATAATTTTATGAGAGGATTTAGACCCATAATCATCTTATCCTACAACTAAATTAATTTGGAGCTGTAAAGAACCGAAAATAATTTTTTAATAAATTAATATTTCATGCTTTTTCTAAATTGCCCCTATCCCCTCTTATAAAAGGGCACCTCCCTTCCTCTTTTACTCACACCTATAAATCCTTTTTGTTATAAAAAACCCTCCATATTTCTGAACCCACCCTCCCTAAATTTACCCTAGAAGACTACCATTTTGTATTGATCCATCCTATGGATCCATTTTTTTCAAATCAATAGGGAACACTCCAAGAAGAGGTAATCATTTTATCTCTTCTTTCAAAGTTCTTTTCTTATTATAATTCTTTTTTCTATATTGATTCCATACTATAGTAATAAATTCAGTATATTATTTGTGTTTATATGTAATTATAATTATTTCCCCACCTTATACCTTCTTTTATTCATCATACGAATAATAATATCACCATACATTTGTACGTACGGCTTATAGTCTCCACACCTGGGTAAAATTTCTTATTCAAAATTACCTTATTAGGATGGGTATAATGATGAGTATAATGGGATTAAATAATGAATAAAACATGATAATTATTCTCTATAATTAATATAAAATCAAATTACATACCATTTGACCATCAATAGAATGATATCATTGTTGTTGCGTACATAAGACCTACCATCTCTACGACGCGATGAGATTCATTCTCCACTTTATTCATCCATGAATGATTATAATATATATATATATATATATTATTCATAATTAGTAAATATATGAAATAAATATTCTACATGAATTATATATATATGCATGTGTCTTTGTTTATATATATGTCATTCACTTACTTCATTTCAATACGACAAGAGAACAAAAACAAAGTTCATGCGTACGTACGTCCTACCATGTCCTTGAACAGTGTATTACATTATATATAAACATATATTATATTTATATTATGAATATATATGATATATAAACCATATTATACATTCATTAATTAATTAAATCATGATTTGAGTAATATGACCAAAAATAACATGTCAAAACACGTACGATAAACCATGCTATTTTACAAAAAATGTTGCATTATGTTGGAATTGTTAACAAACATGTAAAATAAAGACATAAAATAATCCAATATAATATCATAAATATTATTATAATTCTTTAATAAGTTAATAATATGTTTTAAAACATTATACAATAGTTTTGGACTCGTACAGAGAGTATCAGACCAAAGGTATGGGATAATTTGGCAATCTCATATTTTTATCCGAGTTTGTTTCTACTTAAGTATTTACTGGGGATATATTTATCATCTAGGTTTATATTTTATCTAATTGTTTTTCTTATATTTATAAATTTATTTTTCCCATTTTTTACATTTACTATAGGGTGTGGAGGAATCTTTCTTTTGTTTAATATGCGAGGTAATTTTGGAATTTTCTGGTAAAAGTACAAGGAGAAAGCTTTTTAACTTATACTAAATGAATTTATTTTTATAGTTTTTTGAAGAATTATTTCCATGAATCTTCCTATAAATTATTTCATGTTATTTTCCAACTAAATTCTTTTCTTTTAAAATTCCGCAGCATTTTGAGAAAAGAAAATGTTTTTTATGAAGGAATTATTTATTTTCTCAAGAACTAAGTTCAAGTGTTTTACCAAAATGATTTTCAATCTATGATAATGCTATTAAATAGAGTTATCATTCTATACCTATTATTAAAATGATATGATTTTGTTAATGATGGAATGATTTTTTATGTTGATTATGTTATGATGGAATGATATTTAATATAACCATTTATTTCTTGGGATATGCTATGATGAATGATTTATGTTTTGTGGCACATGTAAGAATGATTTTTTATGATATTGGTGGGACCTATATAACCCACCAATTCATTGGGTAATGATTTATATATCAGGATATAGACATGAAGGGAATGGAATGTAAATCTAGTTTAGTAATACATGGATTGAATGATAAGTAAACTGAGTTCAGTAATAGACATTGTCCACTACGATGGTCTTAGGAGAAATATCTTGGCTACTATTTAAATCATATTATGTGATTATTCATTTTCTACAATGAAATGGTTTATTCCAATAATATTTTATCATGTTTAATGCTCATTTATGATCTATTCCTTATTTATTACCATTAATTATTTCATGACTCAAGATTCTGATGATTAAACCTTTTGTTCATCTTTTTACGTTCAAATGTATATGGTTTGTTTTATGTCCACCATTTTTACCCTTATTGAAAATTTGATCTATCCCTTTTTATGTTATATTTTTCCTATGATATAAATAACGGGTTTACGTATGAATAAAATGGTATGATATTTATGTGATATGTTGAAAATATTTTAACATGATTATAAGATTACATTCTTTGTTTCCAAACACACTAAACTAATAATGTCTTTGGGAATCTATTTGTGTAATTTTTTAAGTATTATTCCAATGAAATGTATTGTACATGTATTAAAATCATGGGTTACTACAGTTTAGGGATTTTTTAGGATGTGGGTTTAGGTAATTTTTTGGATGAGTGGTTATTGTTTTTTGGGGAACACATTTTAGGGTCTTTTTCGAGCTAAGGATTTAGGGTTTTCGATCAATAGGTTTTATGTATTTTTGGGTGTGATGTATTAGGATTTTTGTGGCTGAGGATATATGGTTTTGGGGTATGATGGATTAGTGTTTTTGGTGAAAAGGGATAATTGTTTTCGGGTACTAGGGGATTGGGGTTTTTTGGGGATGTTTTATTATGGATTATTATGGTTGAGGGGTTACAACTTTCTGTAGTTGAGTGTATCGGTTTTGGGGGTGTGGAGTGTTGTGGGTGTTTTGAGAATAAGGGATTATATTTTTTGGGGACTGATGGTTTAAAAATTCTTTGGGTGGATGGATTATGATAATATGGGGATGCATGTTTCGTGTTTTTTTTATATGGTTTGAGGGTGTTTTGGTGTTTTTGGATTGGGATATTTTTTGGGCTGAGAGAATTTAGTTTTATAGAAAATAGGGTTTAGGTAATTTCAAGATGAGGCTTTAGTGTTTTTTAGGGGTTTGGATTTTATGGGAAGGATAGTTTATGGTTTTATTTTGAACAACGTTTATGTTTTTTTGGGTCATAGTGTTTAGGATATTTTGGGTTGAGTTTTTTCAGATGTAATTGGAAATTTGTTTTAGTGTTTCAAAGGAATGATTGTTTATTGTTTTTTTCCAATAAATGTTAAAGTTTTTTGTGACTATGAGTTTCGGGTTTTGGGGGAAATAATATATAGATTTTTATGGATGGGGTTGGATTTTTTGGTGCTGGTGGATTACTACTATTTGAGGTGAGTGTATACAGTTTGTTGGGGCTCATGGTTTAGTAATGTTTGGAATGAGTTCTTCGAGTTCCATCATTATGGGGGACTTGAATATTTTCGGTCTGTGATATTTGGTGTTTTTTAGTGTTGGGTTAATTGGTTTTTTAATGGATGATGGATTTTCATTTTTTATGGATGAAGCTTTCATGTTTTTGGGATATAAGGGTTTCAGTTTTTCACGGGTTGAGGTACATGTGTTTTTGGGGTTGATTGTTTTCTATTTTCATGGGATAATTGTTTCGGGATTTTTAGAGATGATGGTTAAATGTTTTTTTGGGAATAATATTTCAGTTCTTTGGGGATATGGGTTTGTAGAATTTGGGCTTGAGGGTTTAGGGTATTTGTTGTAGATAAATTAGTTTTTTTGTGATATGGGTTTACATTTTATTTAGGATGTTGGATTAAAGTATTTTGAGGCTAAGGGTTTAAGTATTTATTGGGGGTAGAGGGTTTATGTTTTAATTGTGTTGATGGTTTATGATTTTCAATGGATAACAGATTAAAATTTTATAGGGAAAATGGTTAAGGCTTTTTAGGGGAAAGGGTTTATTGTTTTTGGGTCTGAGGGTTTATGGTTAGTTGGGGAATATAGTATATCATTTATTTGGTCATGGGATTTATGGTTTTTTGGGGGAAGGGGTTGATAGTTTTTTGGGGCTGACCATCTTGTATTTATTGGGGTAGAGGGATGAGAATTTTTTTTGGGAATGAGGCTCCAAGATTTTTTTGGCCTAGGGTATAAGGTTTTTGGGGGTGATATTTTTGTTTTTATTTGGGATGTGTGTTATGTCATTTTTGGGGGATGAGGATTTTATATTATTTGGGGATGTAGGATTAGGGAATTTGGGGGTTGAGTATTTAGGGTTTTTTTGGACTTAGATTTTTGTTTTTTGTTGAAGAAGTGGGATTATTAATTTATGGTGGAGAGGCTTTAGGGTATTTTGGGGGTTGAGGGTTTACGGTTTTTTATGATGGTTTAGATTTTTTTTCAGTTGAGGGTTTAGGATTTTTGGGATAAAATTTTAGGTTTTTTGGGTAGTGGATTTGGGGTTTCATAGGGTTTAGTGTTTGTGATTATTTGGGTTTGAGTGTTTAGGGTTTTTGGGTTTGAAGGATTATGGTTTTTTAGTGCTGAGGTTTTAAGGTTGCCTGTGGCTGATGGTTTATGGTTTTCTAGGGATGTGGTATTAGGGTTTTTTGGGTCTGAGGGTTGAGGGTATTTTCAGAAGATAGTTTTTTTTTGGATGGAGGGTTTAGGATTTTTTGGGATGATATTTTAGGGTTTTTTGTGGATTAGGGTTTTTGGTTTTTTTATGGATGAGTGTTTAGGGATTTTGGGGGATGAATGATAAGTGTTTTTTAAGAATGTTTTAGGGTTATTTTGGGCATAGGATTTTGGGATTCTTATATTAGAGTGTTTAGGACATCTTGAGGATGGTGGTTTAGGGATTCTAGGGGATGTGGGTTCATATTTGCATTGGGTTGAGGGATTATAGGTTCATGGATATAAGGTTTTAGGGTTTTTTAGTACTGAGGGTTTTGGGTTTTTAGGGATGAGTATTTTGTGCATTTTTATTTCTTTTTCTATAGGTTTTTTGGTTCCGATAATTTATTGTCTGGGAACAATGGTATAATTATATTTTGGTGTAGATGGTTATGTGATTTTTAGGAATGAGGGTTTAGGTTTTTTTGGGTAGGGGGATAAAGGTTTTGGGAATTTTTGGGATGATGGATTAGGGTTTTTGGTGGTTTCTAGTTTAGGTAATATTAGGGACGAATTTTTAAGGGTCTTCTGGTTCAGGTAATTGGTTTATTTAGGGTCATATATTTTGGACTTTTTTGGATTTAAGATTTTGATATAGTTTGTATGAGGTTCTATGGTTTTATTGATGAGAGTTTTGGGTGTTTTATTTTAGAATGTTTTGGGTTATTTTGGGACTAGTTTTTAGGGTACATTTTTTTGTGATGGTTTTGGGGTTTTTATTGATGATGTTTTAGTTAATTATCGGGATGAGGATTTATCGTTATTCGGGGATTTTGGTTTATGGTATTTCAGAATGATGGATTTTTGTTATTTGAGATTGAGGGTTGAGGGTTGATAGTTTTTGAGGTAGAGGGTTTATTTGTTTTGGAAAAGAGTGTTTAGGGTTTATTGGAATGGGGATAGAGTTTTTTTGTGGCCCAAGGTATACTAAATGTTTTTTATGAGGGTTTAGGGTTTTTTAGTGACGAGGTATTATGAAATTGTTGGGATGTGTTTTTAGTGTTTTTACGGCTCGGTGTTTTTGGTTAATTGTGGCATTGGGATTTGGTTTTTTTTCTAAGGCGTTTTGGATTTTTTGGGGCTACTATTTTATGATGTTTTGGGTATAAGGGTTTAGTTTTTTGGCGGCTAATGTTTTTTTAAATGAGGTATTAGGTTTATTTGTAGTTTTTTGGTTTGATAGTTTCATGAATATTTTGTATGAGGTATTAGGGTTTTATGGGGGTGAGGCTATCAGGTTTTTTTGGGATGAGTGGTTAGGGGTATTTAAGGATGTGGATTTATGGTTTAATGAGGTTGAAGGTTATAAGTTTTGGGGATGTGGGTTAACAGTTTGTAGGGATGAGATTTAAGACTTTTAGAGATTATGTTTTATGTTTTTTTAGCATGACAGTGTAGGGTTTCTTCAGGATTGTGGTTCACGGTTTTTTGGGTTTTTGGGTTTAGTGGTTTTTGGGATAAGGGGTTATGATTTTTGTGGATTCGGGTTTAGTGTCTTTTATGTTTTATAGTTTAGGGATTATTGGGGTAGAGTGTTTATGTTTTTAGGGATGAGGGTTTAGTGCTTTTTGGGATGAAGATATATTGTTTTTTGGTGATGATGGTTTAGGATATTTTTGGGGATGATGGTTAAGTGTTTTTTTCGGATGAGGTTTTGGGGATTTTTGGGGATGGGTTTATGGTTTTTTGGGATGGGGGATTATATTTTTTTGTGGAATAGGGGTTGGTATTTTTCGGGGTAAGGGATTAGGGGGTTTTTTGATGTTAAGTGTTGAGGTTTTTGGCCTAAGAGATTAATTATTTCTAGGGATGAGCTGTTCATATTTTTTAGGGTTGGGGTTTTACTATTTTTTGGGTCTTAGGGTATTCTATTTTATGTGGTTGTTGGATTTTGGAGTTTTAGGGATGAGCGTTTAAATTTTTTTTCATGATTATGGTTTAGAGATTTTTGGTGCTAAGGGACTATTGTTATTTTTATCATGGCATAATGATTCATTATGCTCAAGGATTTGGGTTTTATGGGGTTGAGGGTTTAGAGTTTTTTGGCATTAGAGATTTGGGTTTGGTGTGCATAATTTTTTTAATTTTTTTTGTGTTTGGGTGTTGATTATTTTTAGTGGGTGATGGTTTATAATTTCTTTCGATGGTGTTTTATGGTTTTTTTGGAATGAGGGTTTTGGGTTTTTTGTGTCAGGAAATTAAAGTTTTCTGGGGTTAAATGAATTTTTTTTGGGTTGAGGGTTTTTGGTTTTTTAGGGATGAATGTTTACAATTTTTTGTGGTTGAGGGTCTATGTATTTTTTGTGGATATGATTTTTGGGTTTTATGGGGAAGAGGGTTTTGTGTTTTTTGGGGTTTAGGGTGTAAGGAATTTTAGGGTTGACAATTTATTGATTTTTAAGACTTATGATGTTGTGTCATTTTGTGATTAGGGCATAGGGGTTTTTTGAGGGATGGGGGTTTAGGGTTTTTTGGGGATGTGGTTTTGTGGTTTTTGTGGGGTGAGGGTTTAGGGTTTTTGGGGAAATGTGTTTTAGTTTTTTTTTGCGGCAATGGGTTTACAGAATTTTGTGGTTTATTGCTTGGGAAGTTTTTTATCCATACGGTTTGGGGTTTTCTGGTGAT
Organism: Viscum album; assembly: GCA_963277665.1. Lineage (NCBI taxonomy): Eukaryota > Viridiplantae > Streptophyta > Magnoliopsida > Santalales > Viscaceae > Viscum > Viscum album. The sequence goes on from OY728156.1 coordinate 1,554,364,997, forward strand.
GAACAATTATGGTTTTTATAGGATGAGGGTTTCATGTTTTTATGTGATGAGGGTTTATGGTTTTTTGGGGATAAAGATATAGTGTTTTCTGGAGTCGAGGGTTTATGGTTCATTGCGGTCAATATTTTTTGTATTTCAAGAGGTAGATCGTTTATTATTTTTTGGGTCTATGGGATAATAGTTTTTGGGGATGAGTTTTTATGTATTCTTAGGAATGGTGTTTTATGGTTGATTTGGGATTGAGGGACTATGGTTTTTTGGGGTATTAGGGTTTTGGGTTTTTTTTGGATGTGGGTTTTGTTGTTTTTGGGTTGATGGTTTATTGCTTTTTGGGCTAAGGGTTTAGTTATTTTTAGTGTTGAGGGTTTATGAGTATTTTAATACTATGGGATTATGGATATTTGGGATGCTGGTTAAGGGTTTTGGTACTGAGGGTTTAGGGTATTTTGGGGATTTGGTTTTGGGGTTTTTGGTGATATGGGTTGATTGTTTTTTTGGGATGATAGTATAGGGTTTTTTATAGATGATGTTATATGGTTTACAGGCATGAGGTTTTAGGACATTCATGGTAGAGGATTTAGGGATCTAGATATTAGGGTTTCTGGTTTTTTTATTAGGATTTAGGGGTTCTGGGGGATGATTGTTTGGGGGTTTTTGTGTGGAGGGTTCAAGGGTTTTGGGGAAGGCGCTTCATGGTTTTTTTGGGATAACGATTTATTCTGTTTTGGGTATATGGGTATATGGTTATTTGGTATGTGGGGTTTGATGTATTGGACATGAGGGTTTAGGGTTTTCTGGGAATCAAATTTTTATTGTTTATTTAGGGGTGGGGGTTTATATTAATTGGGGGATAAGAGTTTGTGATTTTTTGGGGCTAAGGGTTGTTCGATCTTTGATTTCGAGGATTAAGGTTTTTTGGGGGGAAGAATATGTTATGATTTTTGGGTGTTAGAGTTTAGGAATTTCTGGGGGTCAGGGTATAGTGGTTTTTGAGTATGAGGGTTTAATGGTGTATTTGGATGAGGGATTAGTGTTTTTTAGTGATAAGGGTATAGGGTATTTTTAAGATAATAGATTAGGGTTTTTTAGGGATGAGGATTTATTGTTTTTTGGGGTTTCGGGTTTTGGGTTTTCTCAAGATGAGGGTATAGGGGTTTTTTGTGAATTATGTTTTAGGTGTTCTCTAAGGTTGATGGATTAGTGATTTTTTGGGCATATATTTTTTGGATTTTTTTGGGTCCGATGGTTTTGGGGTTTTTGGGGATGTGGGTGAATTAGTTTTTTTAGGGATGAGAGTTTAGTGGTTTTGGGGTCGAGCATTTAGAGTTTTGTGGATAAGGTTTTTAGGATGTTTTTGGATGAGCTAATAGTGTTTTTTTGGGATGGTGGTGCAGGATTGTTGGGGTGAAGGGTTTTGGGGTTTCTTTAGATATGGGAATAGGGTTTTTTGGTCTTAAGCATTTTCGTTCATTTGAGGTTGTTGGTTTATGTATTTTTGGGGATATGTGTTATGTTTTTTGTGGATAATGGTTTATTGTTTCAAAGAAATGAGGTTTTTCAGTTTTCAAAGGAGGAGAGTTTAGGGTTTTTTGGGGATGAGGGTTTAAGGGGTTTGGGGGAATGGGTTTAGGGTTTTAGGTGCTTAAGAGTTTATAGTATCTACGTGCTAATGGTTTAATTAATTTATTGTCTTAGGTTTTACTATTTTTTGTGGATTAGGGTTTAGGGGTTTTTTAGGATAAGGGTTTAGGGAAATCAAGGGATCAGGGTTTTGTTTTTTTGAGAATGAGGGTTTATTGTATTTTGGACATATGGTTTATGGTTTTTTTGTGCTGTTGGATTAGGGTTTTTGGGAATGAGGGTTTTCAATATTTTGGGGTTTTAGAAATATGGCTTTTTATAATGATTTAGTATATTGGGGATAAGGGTTTAGGGTTTTCATGGGCATGGTTGATTAGTGCTTTATGGATGAGGGTTTAGGTTTTTTATGGCTTAGGGTTTACAGTTTTTTAGGGTCAGAGTTATATGATATTTTGGGGTTGATGGTTTAGGGTTTCTATTGTTGATATTTCATATATTTATGGGGATTAGGGATTATGGTTTTTTGGGTTGAGGGTTTTCTAATTTTGGGATTGAGGGTTTTTTATTTGACTGAGGGTTATGGGTTTTTAGGAATGACTGTTTATGTTTTTCGAGGACTGAGGGTTTTGCGTTTTACATTTTTTTGATGAAGAGGGCTTACTGTTTTTTCATGTTGATGTTTTTTTTATTTTTTTGGTTAAATTGTTTGGAGTTATTTTGGGTTCTAGGGTTTATAGTATTTTTCGGATGAGGGTTAAGGGTTTTGGGGGCTTAGGGTTTTGTAGTTTGGGGCATGAGAGTTTACGGTTTTATGGGACTGGGGTTTTAGGGTTTTTCTCGAAGGCGGTTTACTGTTTTGTTGGGGTGAGGATTTAGGGTTTTTTGTGGAATATGGGTTTGTGTTATTTGGGTCCATGGGGATAGGTTTCTTTGGGGGAGTGAGTTAACTATTTTTTGGGGTTAGGTTTTATATTTTTTGGGGCTGAGGGTTTAGTGTTTTTTCTTGCTGAGGGTATAGGGTTTTTGAGGATATGGGTTTTTGGTTTTTTGGGGATGAGGGTTATATGTTTCTAGGAAAGAGGGTAAATGGAATTTTGGGAATCCGGGTTTTATGTTTTTTTGTGGATTAGGGTCTAGGGTTTTTTACGGCTTATGGTACATGGTTTTTTGTGGAAGATGTATTGGGTTAATTTATTAGGGTTTTTGTGTTTTGGGGGGATATGGATTTTTTATGGATGAGGGTTTTGGATAGTTTATAGGTTATGGATTAGAGTTTTTTTTGGTTGATAGTTTCATCATTTTTTATGGATAAGGGTTTTGGGTTTTCTGGGATGAGGGTTTAGTGATTCGGGGGAAGAGGGAATATATAATTTTAGAGATGAGCATTTAGGTGTTTTTTGGAACCATGGTTTGTGGTTTTGTGGGATTAGAGTTTAAGGGTTTCTATAGGTGTGGGTTTAGTGTTTTTTTTTGGCAGATGGTTTGGGTTTTTTTGGGATAGTGGGTTTAGGGGTTTTTTGGGGCAAAATATATTTTTTAGGATGATATTTAGAAAAATTTTGGGATGAGGGTTTTTATTTTTTATGTGTTTGGTTTCTAGGTTTTTGGGGGTGATGTTTTTGTGTTTTTGTTGCGGAGGGTTTGGAGTGTTTTTTATGATTAGTGATTAGGGTTTTATAGGGATTTGAGTTGACAGTTTTTTGGGTATAAGGTTATAGGATTTTTTGGGGATTAGGGTTTTTATTGTTCTGATGGTTTATTGTTTTTTGGTGATGGGGATATAGATTTTTTAGGGTGTGAATTTGTGGTTTTTTTGGGCTAAGGTTTGAGGGTTTTTTGGAATTCTGTTTTAGGGTTTTTAGGGATGTGGATTGCAGGTTTTTTGGAGAAGTAGGTTTTGGGTTTTAATGGATAATTGATTAGGGTTTTATGGTGGGTGATGGTATAGGGTTTTTTTGGGAATGTGGGATTAGGGTTTTTTGAGGATGATGTTTTAATATTTTTTGGAGATGGGAATTCAGTCTTTATTTGGACTGAGGGATTTGGTTTTTGTGTTGCTGATTATTTAAGAATTTTTATCACTATGTGTTTTGGGTTTTTGGGGATGAGTGTTTAGGTTTTTGGGGCACAACATATATGGGTTTTTACTAATAAAAATTTGGAATTTTTTGGATGGGGTTTTTGTGTTTTTAAAGTGATGATTGTTTAGGGTATTTTGGAGTTGAGTGTTTAGTGTTTTTTAAAATGTAGGCTTTGGGGGGTTTTTTTTATAGGGGTTTGGGGATTTTTTGTTTGGATAACGATTTTGGGTTTTTTGAGGATGAGGTTTTTTTGGGATGATGGTATTGGTTTAGTAAGGTCTATGGTTTCTAGGTTTCATAGGACAATGGGATTATGGTTTTTTGGGGTAGATGGGTTTCTGTTTTTTGGGGATGAGGGCTTGTTATTTAATGGGACTTTTGGTTTAGGTTTGCTAGGGGATGAGGGTTTTTTCCTTTATGGAAGTTGGATTGGGGTTTTAAGGTTTATTATTTCATATTCCTTTGGATATGGGTTTTGTGTTTTTCGGATTGAAGCTTTAGGGTGTTTTGAGGTGGTGTTTTTTGTGTTTTTTGTTGATGGTTTTTAATGGTTTCTAGGGATGATGTTTTTTTTATTCTTTGGAATTGGGGTTTTGGGTTTTGGTGGTACAAGGATTTGAGGTTTTTTAGGGCTTAGGGTTTTCATTAATGCAGGTTTAGTGGTTTCAGGATGAGGTTTTATAAATTTTTGGTAGAGGATTTAGTATTTTTTGAGATGAGGTTTTACTTTTTAGTGGGATTACTGTTTAGGCTTTTTTGGGAAGCGGTATTATGGTTTTAGGGGAAAATGGTACTTTGTATTTGGGGATGAGGGTTTATTGGTTTCGGGTTAGAGGTTTTATAGTATTTTGGAGATGATGGTTTGTGGTTTTTTGGGGATGAGGGATTGGGGATTTTCAACGATGTGGGTGCTGGTTTTTTATAAATATGGTTTTTGGTTTTTCTGTAACTGATGGTTTATGGTTTTCTTCCCTTATGGTTTGGGATATTTGGGAATATAAGGTTTATTGTTTTTTGTATATAAGTGATTAGGGTTTTTTGGGGCTTAGGGATTATGGTTTTGGGGGGATTATGGTTTAGCGTTCGGGGGGATTATCTTTTGGGGGTGTTGGGGAGAGTGATTTTGCATATTCTAGGTGAATGGGTTTAGTGTTTTTTGGGGATGATTGTTTAAGGTTTTCATGGGTTGGGGGATTGGGGGTTTTGGGGATTAGGTTTTAGTGTTTTGGGGGGCTCATTTATTAGGTTTATATGGATCATGGTTTTGGGTTTTTAGTACTCAGTATTTATGAATTTTTGGGGGTTAAGGGTTTAGGGTTTTTTTGGGATAGGATTTTAGGATTTTTGTTGGGGATAAGGGTTTAGCGAATTTTGCGGATGAGGTTTTATTGTTTTTTTGGATGACGGATTAGTCTAATTGGGGATAATAATTTAAGGAGGTTTGAGGATCAGAGTTTTTTTATGAGTGTTTCGTGATTTGTGGGATGAGGGTTTAGGGTTCTTTGGTGTTGAAGGTTTTGTGTTTTGGGATGATAAGGGTTTATGCATCTTCACTGTTTAGGGTTTTGGGTGATTTGGGGTTTAGGGTTTTTCTATTTCTAGGGTTTATGGTTTAGGGATACTTGGGGATTCTGGTGTTGGTGATTTGGTGTTGGTGTTTTTATGTGTTTGAGGGTTTAATGGTATTTGGGCATTAGTTTGTATGGATTTTCTAGGTCGGAGGGTATAACGACCCATACTTTACATACATTGTTATTACTTCAGAATTGAATCACACTTATTACAACATATAACAAAACCATGAATGGACCGTATAGGTATAGTGTCTTTAGAAACTGGGAATCATAAACAACTGGTTCATAAAGCATCTACTTTGCCTCCAATTTATTTCATCATATCTAGAGTCCCTTTTTGGCATATTCAACTTAATAACCTTCTTCCTTACCTGGGGAAATAAAACATACAAATGGGTGAGCTCAAATGATCAGTAAGGGTAAACAAAAGAAATATCAATCACATCATATTCATAAGAACATAACATTTTGGAAATCTTAACCTGCAAAAGAGAGCATAATTTCATAACATGGGATAAATCATAGTAGTGAAATGAAATCCCAATAATCATAACTTAAAACATGAAGCTTTATGGCATACAAACATAATCATAGAGAATCATTTCTTATTAGTCAAGACTCATTGACAAGACTATCTTAGTGGACAAAGTCCTTTTCTGAACCGAGTCACCCTCGTTTCAGTCCTGTTTCACTGAACCGGTATAACCTACCGTTCCAGCCATATCTATCTCATGAGATATAAAATCTTTACCCAATGAATTGGAGGGAGATATAGGTCCCACCCATATCATAATGATACCATTATTATGTGTGCCACAAAATCATAAATCATACATCATTGCATAACCCATGTAGTAAAAATGGGATTCTTAAACAACATGACATCATAAAAAAATTTATATAAGATAAAGGAATTCATAAAAATATTTCCATCATAACATAATCAAATCCATGTAATAATAGGGATGGAAACAGAACCCTATATTATCTTAGATGGAAAATAATTTTGATAAAACACTTGAACTCTTTTCTTGAGGAAAATATCCTTTCTGCTTCAAAAACACTTTTCCTTTCTTAACATGTCGTAAAATTCTAAACTAAAAGAAATTGATTAAAAATAAACATTAAAACTTGTAAAGGAAGCTTCTTGGAAATAATGTTTTAAAAATTCATTCATGCCGTATAAGTTAAAAAAACATTCTTCGAGTACTTTTGTAGGAAAAGTCAAAAAGTACCACGTACGAAAAACGAAAAAAGATTCCTTTCATATCTTTTACTAAAAACTCACCGAAGGGTAAAATAGGATTTAAACAATTGTAGGTGAATGGAAATAATATTACATATTGAGTAAACATGGATGTGGATGATAAAATACACCCCAGTAAATGCCAAAGTATAAACAATCTCAGATAAAAATGAGATTGTGATATTTTTCCTTACCTTAGGTCCGACTTTCTTTGTAAGTGTCCGAACCTCCTGTATAATGATTTAAATATTGTTATTGAATTATTCCCGAATAATACTTATTTTTATGATATCATATATGGTCATATTCTTAGCTTCCTAGTAGTAATATTTCATTGCTACTTGTTATTCGGGTGTTTATAACTTTTTGTTCTTATGCATGTTTTGTCGAATAAATTCTTATTCTTCTCTTTAGGTTATAGATACCTAATTTCCAGAATGGTATTAGTGTAATATATATCATATTCATTCATTCATTTCATTTATATAATCATTATTAAATGAAGATCATGTAGAATGAGTCGCATCACATCGTGGAGATAGTATTCCGTACGTACGCACGAGTGATGATATCGTTCCTATGATCGTGGAATTGTATTGGAGTGTATGTATACGATTTCAGAATCAGTATCACTTTATAATAGTAATATATAGTCATTATTTACACCATTATACCCATCCAAGTAAGGTGGTGGTGGAAAATAGATTACACCACGGCGTGGAGATGGTATTCCGTACGTACGCACGCGTGGTGATTTATTTTTCCGTAGGGTGGATAGATGGTGAAATAGGATTGTTTCATACTTATAATAACATTTTAGTATATTAGTGATACTGATGTTATTACTTCATAATGAAATAACTAATGAAGAAAAAGTGGGAGAAAAAATAATGATGAAAGAATCGGTAACGGACATTACCTCTTCTTTGAAGTGCTTCTTTGAAACCTCCTTTTAGGGCACTAAAATGGGTCTTTGAAGAAGAACAGAACATCTAGGATGTTTCTAGGGAAGTGGAGGGAATATATTGTCTGGTTTTGGCCGATATTGAAGGCTCAAAGTGGTGTGAGGAATAGAGGGAGGAGGTTCCCTTTTATAAGGGAGGAGAGGGGCACCTTTGGAATAACTAAAAATATTATTTTATTATAAAGTCAAGTTCGATTTTAAATAGCTCCAAATTGATTTATTTCGAGTCTAAGGTGGGGATGGGTCGAAATCCTCTCATCCAATATAATTTAGACAAGTTTAGGTTCCTATTTTAAACTTATCATTTAGATTTAACATTAAGTTAAATAATTTTACTTTTACCATGTCTTCTTGTGTTCTTATACTATAAGGTTAATAAACATACTATATCCAGCCAAACGAACCCCAAGTTATTTATTATTAATATATATAACCTTATCTATGTCATGTGGCCAAACAATAGATTTTTAGGAATAAAATAACAATTAATAATATAATATTTGTTTTAAAAACTATTTTATGTCAATTTTGACACTATTTAGTAATTGATTTTTGTGAAAATCATAACAGAATGATAGGTTCGAAAAAGGTTAATTAAATCAATACTAACATGTCATATTGACCTTGAAAATTAGTGGAATTCATAAAAAGTCTCAAATTATATTTATTTAGGTATTCATAACATCAATTATGTCAATATTTCATTAATAAGATAATTACGGCATCATCGTTGTGTCATTAATAAATTAAATTATTTAATGTCTAAAAATTACAAATAAAATACCATTATGTAGGAAATATTTTTAGCTTTATAATTAATATTTATAGTCGAATTTATCTTATTTATATCCCCATATTATAAATGATTTAGTTATTAAACATTGATTTTAACTATTTTAACCCTTCTTTAAATAAATTAATAATAAATGTCCTCATCTAATCCAAGTGGGCCTAAATGGTCATATTTTATTCCTAAGGTTGTTTTTGGTCGAATTACACTTGTACAATAGAATTAAGACATGTGTTAGGTTAATAATAATATCATTTTTACCCTTAATTACCCTATTTACTTTTAACCATAGTAAAAAAAAGTAAAAAGTAACTATTCACCAAAAAATTATTTTCATCTCATTGAACCAAATTTTACTTACTGACATCAACCGTGTCCCTCAGATTTTTAAAATTCCACTGACAGAAGCGGTAAAATTATGTTTTATGAAAATTTCAGTTTTTTTAATAGCCACTTAGTAGTTTCACTATTCATCAAAAATTGAATGTTTTCAGAAAAATACCAAAATTTCACCTTAGGCTAATTTCGATATTCCGAGTTCAAAAATAAAGTCCATTTTGAAAAATAAAATTTATAAAATTTCAAAAATTGGTTATTACTATTCATAACGGCTAGTTTTAATAATATTTTAATAGCATATCATTGTTTAGTGAAACTCGGTATTGCGTATGACGCAAGCTATCGAGGAAACTCGCGATTTCGTGTAAAGCAAGCCAAGAAAGTGTTGTGTGTAAAAAAAATATTCCTTTGATTATTTATATAACATAAAAGTCTCGGGTGTTACATTCTACCCCCCTTAAAATGAATTTCTCCCTCGAAATTCATCACTTTGTAACAAATAGATGAGGATACCTATCCCTCATCATATCCTAAAGCTCCCATGTAGCTTCTTCTAATTGGTGGTTCCTCCATAAAACTTTCACCAATCAAGTGGTCTTGTTTCGTACGACTTTTTCACTAGGATCTAGAATCTCTATCGGTTGTTCTTCGTAAGATAGATGTTGCTTCAGCGGTACAACTTCTGAGCTTAGTACATGTGAAGGATCAGGTATGTACTTTCGTAGGAGATATACATGGAACACATCGTGAAATTGAGAGAGATTCAGTGGAAGCGCCAATCGGTAAGCTACCTTCCCAACACGATCTAGTATTTCAAAAGGACTGATATATCTAGGGCTCAACTTCCCCTTCTTTCCAAATCTCATGACTCTCTTCCAGGGAGATATCCATAAGAACACTTTATCGCCCACTTCAAACTCTAGGTCTTTTCTTCGGCTGTCAGCATAACTTTTTTGTCGACTCTGAGCTGCTCTTATGTGTTGTTGAATAGATCTGACCTTTTCTTCCATTTCATCAACGAGATCAGGTCCTAATAGCTTTCTTTCCCCAACTTCAACCCAGCAAGTTGGAGTCCTGCATTTCTTTCCATAGAGAGCTTCATAAGGAGCCATTTGAATACTGGTGTGAAAGCTATTATTATAAGTAAATTCCACCAAAGGTAGGTGTTGATCCCAACCACCTTGGAAATCCATAGATCAAGCTCTCAACATATCTTCTAGAGTTTGAATTGTTCTCTCAGACTGACCGTCTGTCTGAGGATGATAAGTAGTGCTGAAACTGAACTCTGTATCCAGAGTATGCTGAAGACTTCACCAGAACATTGAGGTAAATCTCGGATCCCGATCAGATATAATAGAAAGTGGTACTCCATGAAATCTTACCACTTCCTTTACATATATCCTGGAAAGCTGATCCAGAGAGAAATCCTCTCCAATAGCAATGAAGTGTGCAGACTTTGTAAGACGATCAACTATGACCCAGATAGCATTATTGCCTTTGGATGTTTCAGGAAGTCCTATGACAAAGTCCATAGTGATGTTTTCTCATTTCCATTCGGGTATGGGTAATGGTTGTAAAATCCCATTAGACTTCTATCTCTCAGCTTTAACTTGCTGACAAACCAAGCATCGAGATACATATTCAGCAACATCTCTTTTCATGCCATCCCACCAGAAGTACTCTTTCAGGTCCCTATACATCTTCATGCTTCCAGGATGAATAGAGAATGAAGAACTATGAGCCTCATCCAACAACTCCTTCTTTAATTCGGGGACGGGAGGAACACAAACCTGATTCGTGAACTTTATTATCCCATCACAATCAAGGTTGAATTCAGGAACATTTCTCACCTTCTTTTGTAACTTGACATCTTCTTTCTGTGCCTCTTTTATATTCACATGTATAGATGGTTGAACATTCATTTGAGAAATATACGATTTTCCCCTTCCATTATAATTCCAAGATCCATCCTTTGTAAATCCATAAATATTGGATCTTTTGTGATCCTCATCATCGATAAACTAGCATGGTCTTGTCGACTTAATGCATCTGCCACCTTGTTTGCTTTCCCAGGGTGGTAATGGATTGAGCAGTCATAATCCTTAATCAGCTCCAACCATCTTCTTTGGCACATATTCACCTCCTTTTGTGTGAAAATATACTTTAAGATTTTATGATCAGTATAAATATCACACCTTTCACCATAAAGGTAATGCCTCCAAATCTTTAATGCAAAGATTACCGCAGCTAACTCCAAATCATGAGTTGGGTAATTTTTCTCATGTATTTTCAACTTTCGTGAGGCATAAGATATCACCATATAATTTTGCATAAGAACACACCCCAATAACTTCTTGGATGCATCACTATAGATCACAAACCTTTCTCCACTACAAGGCAGTGTGAGCACAGGTGCACTGGATAACCTTCTTTTCAACTCCTTGAAATTCTCTTCACATTCCACCGTCCAAACAAACTTAACTCCTTTCCGAGTCAACTTGGTGAGTGGATTAGATAATCGTGAAAAATATTTCACAAAACATCGATAATATCCAGCCAAACTAAGAAATCTTCGGATCTCAGTCACTTTTGTTGGTCTCGACCATCCTTCGATAACCTTTGTTTTTTATGGATCCACAGATATCCCCACTTTTGAGATTATGTGACCCAAAAATGAAACTTTTTGAAGCAAAAATTCACACTTGGTAAATTTGTCATAAAGCTTCTCCTTTCTCAGGGTCTTCAATATAATTCTCAAGTGATCTTCATGTTCTTCCTTGCTCTTTGAGTAGACAAGAATATCGTCTATAAAGACTACCACAAACTGATCAAGATAGTCTCTAAAGACTCTATTCATCAGATCCATGAAGATAGCTGGGGAAATAGTAAGACCAAATGACATCACTATAAATTCATAGTGTCCATACCTTGTACGGAAAGCCGTCTTTGGTATATCCTCCCTTTTGACCCTTAATTGATGATACCCTGAACGAAGATCAATCTTGGAAAAGTATTGAGCTCCACGTAGTTGGTCAAATAGGTCATCAATGCGTGGGAGAGGATATTTGTTCTTGATAGTGATCTTGTTAAGTTCTCGATAATCAATGCAGAGTCTCACTGATCCATCTTTCTTCTTAACAAAAAGAACAAGTGCTCCCCAAGGTGACACACTAGGGCGTATGAACCCCTTATCAAGATTCTCTTGGAGTTGCTTGTTCAATTCCCGAAACTCAATTGGGGCCATTCTATAAGGTGTCTTTGAAATAGGCAAAGCACCCGGTACGAGTTCTATTGAAAACTCAACTTCACAATTTGGTGGAAAACCCGGTAATTCCTCCGGAAAGACATCATCAAACTCCCATACAATGGGCATATTCTTAATCGTGAGTTTCTCACCAACTATTTGAGATAAATAACCTTCATTTAGTGGAATCAATACCCTTAAAATGGATGAAATTTCCACTGGAAGGTTATGTTCATCCTTGCCTCGATAGACGATCATAGATTGATCTGGAATATGAAATGCGACTTCCCTTCTTTGGAAATTGATATAAGCTCCATGTAGAGAAATACAATCCATGCCAAGAATCACATCAAATTCTACTATAGGAAAGATCACAAGATTTGTAGGAAGCACTTTCCCACAAACCTCAATTGGAGAAGAATTATAAACTTTTGATGCGACTATTGTGCCATTAGGGGTTGTCACAGCTAACTCAACATCTAACTGTTGAGGTAATAAGGTGATATCCTTAGAAAATTCTTCAGAAATAAAGGAGTGGGTGGATCCAGAATCAAATAATACATTTCCTACTTTAGAGTGGATGGTAAGTGTACCTTTCCCCACATCTTTATCGTACTCCACATCGCTGATAGAAATTGCATGTGAATTTCCTTTGTCTTTAGCCTTAAGAGTTTGTTGACGTCGACCATCATCATTAACCCTTAGATTAGGGCATTTATTGGAATAATGTCCCATCTCCTTGCACGTGAAACATTGAAGTGTAGTAGGTTCATTCTGTGTATCCCTTCCTTTATTTGCATCATTAGACACCTTCTTCCCATCATCGTGGCATTGAAATGCCCGATGAACTTCCTTTCCACATTTGAAACATTTACTTGTCCCATTAAGACAACTCCCTCCATGTTTCTTTCCACACATTGTGCATAAGGGAAAGCCCATCTTCTTTTCATTGTGCTCTTTAGATTTTCCTTTGAATTCCATTTTCCTCTTCTTATCAAACCCATATGACTGATGGGTTACTCCAATCTCCATCTCAACTTTGAGAGCACATCGAACAATTTCCTCGTAGCTATTGAAGTCCCTTATGGCTAAGGCCCTTCGAAGACTTGGTTTTAATCCACTAAAGAATCGATCGATCTTACTCCCAGGTTGGATAATAATACCAGAACCGTACCTTGCAAGTCTTGTAAAATTTTCTTCATAGGTACCAACAGATTCATCATCCTTTTGCTTCAGTTCAAGAAACTCTTTCTCCATCTTTGTTCAGAGAATACGAGGGAAGTACTTATTGAAAAATAAGTTCTGGAACTTGTACCATTCCATGGACTCAATTTCATCCCTTTGCCTCGTATTCTTAATAATATTCCACCATTGATCAGCATCACCCTCCAAACCATACACTGCTAGGATGGCTTTATCATGATCAGAACATTGAAGAACTGAAAATATCTTTTCAGTAGTACAAATCCATTGTTCATCAACTAATGGATCAGTAGACCCGCTGAATGAAGGTGGACGCTGTCTCATGAAGGATTCAATAGAATGTTGCTCCTTCCTTTGCTCGTTTGGAAGTCCTGCATGATTCATAGCTTGAGAAAGTTGTGTGAGCATGGATACAAGATTTTGCATTCCAGCTCCCATAACGTTTGGTTGCTCAGGGGGACAATCATTGCATTTCCCATCGCATTGCGCATTAACACGGTTCCTTCGGTTTCCAGCCATTAACAAAAACCAAGAAGAATAGTGTGAGCAACACTAATTATAATAGGAAAACCACATAATCAAGAATGAAATGTCACACTTAAGGTCTTATCCTAGGTTATTCATGGCCATTTCTAAAACACTAAGATTGTGTTCTATTCTTAGACTTCTCCTTAGGGTTCTTACTAAGGCTTTTACATCCTAGTTTCCAAAGGATGACTATACCTTAACTCTGATACCAACTATAATGACCCATACATTACATACATTGTTATTACTTTAGAATTGGATCACACTTATTACAACATATAAAAAAACCAATAAAGGACCGTATAGGTATAGTGTCTTTAGAAACTGGGAAACATAAACAACTGGTTCATAAAGCATCTACTTTGCCTTCCATTTATTTCATCATATCTAGAGTCCCTTTTTGGCATATTCTACTTAATAACCTTCATCCTGACCTGGGGAAATAAAACATACAAAAGGGTGATCTCAAATGCTCAGTAAGGGTAAACAAAAGAAATATCAATCACATCATATTTATAAGAACATAACATTTTGGAAATCTTAACCTGCAAAAGGGAGCATAATTTCATAACATGGGATAAATCATAATAGTGAAATGAAATCCCAATAATCATAACTTAAAACAAGAAAATTTATTGCATACACACATAATCATAGAGAATCATTTCTTATTAGTAAAGACTCATTGCCAAGACTATCTTAGTGGACAAAGTCCCTTTCTGAACCGAGTCACCCTCATTTCAGTCCTGTTTCACTGAACCAGTATAACCTACCGTTCCAGCCATGTCTATCTCATGAGATATAAAATCTTTACCCAATGCATTGTAGGGGGATATAGGTCCCACCAATCTCATAAGGATACCATTCTTATGTGTGCCACAAAATCATAAATCATACATCATTGCATAACCCTTGTAGTAAAAATGGGATTCTTAAACAACATGACATCATAAAACAATTCATATAAGATAAAGAAATTCATAAAAATATTTCCATCATAACCTAATCAAATCCATGTAATAATATGGATAGAAACAGAACCCTATATTATCTTAGAAGGAAAATAATTTTGATAAAACACTTGAACTCCTTTCTTGAGGAAAATATCATTTCTGCTTCAAAAACACTTTTCCTTTCATAACATGTCGAACAATTATAAAATAAAAGAAGTTGATTAAAAATAAACATTAAAACATGTAAAGGAAGATTCTTGGAAATAATGTTTTAAAAATCCATTCATGCCGTATAAGTTAAAAAAAACATTCTTCTCGTACTTTTGTCGGAAAAGTCAAAAAGTACCTCGTACGAAAAATGACAAAAGATTCCTTTAATATCTTTTATTAAAAACTCACCGAAGGGTAAAATAGTATTTAAACAATTGTAGGTGAATGGAAATAATATTACATATTGAGGAAACATGGATGTGGATGATAAAATACACCCCAGTAAATGCCAAAGTATAAACAATCTCGGATAAAAATGAGATTGTGATATTTTCCCTTACCTTAAGTCCGACTTGCTTTGTAAGTGTCCGAACCTTCTGTATAATGATTTAAATAATGATATTGACTTATTCCAGAATCATACATATTTTTATGATATCATATATGGTCATATTCTTAGCTTCTTAGTAGTAATATTTCATTGCTACTTGTTATTCGGGTGTTTATAACTTTTTGTTCTTATCTGTGTTTTGTTGAATAAATTCTTATTATTATCTTTAGGTTATAGATACCTAATTTACATAATGGTATTAGTGTAATATATATCATATTCATTCATTCAATTCATTTATATAATCATTATGAAATGAAGATCATGTAGAACGAGTCGCATCACATCGTGGAGACAGTATTCCGTACGTATGCACGAGTGATGATATCATTCCTATGATCGTGGAATTTTATTGGAGTGTATGTATACTATTTCAGAATCAGTATCACTTTATAATAGTCATATATAGTCATTATTTGGACCATTATACCCATCCAAGTAAGGTGGTGGTGGAAAATAGATTACATCACGGCGTGGAGACGGTATTCCGTACATACGCACGCGCGGTGATTTCTTTTTCCGTACGGTGGATAGATGGTGAAATAGGGTTGTTTCATGCATATAATAACATATCAGTATATGAGTGATACTGATGTTATTACTTCATAATGAAACACCTAAGGAAGATAACGTGTAAGAAGATATAAAGTTGAAAGAATCGGTAACAGACATTACCTCTTCTTTGAAGTGCTTCTTTGAGACCTCCTTTTAGGGCACTAAAATGGGTCATTGAAGAAGACCAGAACCTCTAGGATGTTTCTAGGGAAGTGAAGAGAATAAATTGGCATGGTTTGGCCGAGATTGAAGGCTCAAAGTGGTGTGAGGAAGAGAGGGAGGAGGTGCCCTTTTATAAGGGAGGAGAGGGGCACCTTTGGAATAACTAAACATATTCTTTTATTATAAAGTCATGTTCGGTTTTAAATAGATCAAAATTGATTCATTTAGAGGCTAAGGTGGGGATGGGTCTAAATCCTCTCATCCAATATAATTTAGAAAAGTTTAGGTTCCAATTTTAACCTTATCATTTAGATTTAACATTAAGTTAAATAATTTTACTTTTACCATGTCTTCTTGTGTTCTTATACTATAAGATTTATAAACTTACTATATCAAGACAGACGAACCCCAAGTTGTTTATTATTAATATATATAACCTTATCTAAGTCATTTGGCAGAACCTTAGATTTTTAGGAATAAAATAACAATTAATAATATAATATTTTTTTTAAAAACTATTTTATGTCAATTTTGACACTATTTAGTAATTGATTTTTGTGAAAATCATAACAGAATTATAAGTTAAAAAAAGTTAATTAAATCAATACTAACATGTCATATTAACCTATAAAATTTGTGTAATTCATAAAAAGTCTCAAATTATATTTATTTGGGTATTTATAACATCAATTATGTCAATATTTCATTAATAAGATAATTACTGCATCATCGTTGTGTCATAAATAAATTAAATTATTTAATGTCTAAAAATTACAAATAAAATAACATTATGTATGAAATTATTTGATCTTTATAATGAATATTTATAGTCTAATTTATCTTATGTATAACCCCATATTAAAAATGATTTAGTTATTAAACTTTGATTTTAACTATTTTAACCCTTCTTTAAGTAAATTAATAATAAACGTCCTAATCTAATACAAGTGGGCCTAAATGGTCATATATTATTCATAAGGTTGTTTTTGGTCGAATTAAACTTGTCCAATAGAATTATAAAATGTTTTAGGGTAATAATAATATCATTTTTAGCCCTTAATTACCATATTTACTTTTAACCGTAGTAAAAAAAAGTAAAAAGTTACTATTCACCAAAAAAATTATTTTTCATCTCATTGAACCACAATTTACTTACTAACATCAACCATGTCTTTCGGATTTTTGAAATTCCACTCACAAAAGCGGTAAAATTAAGTTTTATGAAAAATTCGGTTTTTTTTAACAGCCACTTAGTAGTTTCACTATTCATCAAAAATTGATAGTTTTCAGAAAAATACCAAAATTTCACTCTAGGCTAATTTCGATATTCCGAGTTCAAAAATGAAGTCCATTTTGAAAAATAAAATTTATAAAATTTCAAAAATTGATTATTACTATTCATAACGGCTAGTTTTAATAATATTTTAATAGCATATCATTGTTTAGTGAAACTCGGTATTGCGTACGACGCAAGCTATCGAGGAAACTCGCGATTTCGTGTAAATAAAGCCAAGAAGGTGTTGTGTGTAGAAAAATATTCCTTTGATGATTTATATAACATAAACGTCTCGGGTGTTACAGAGGGTATATCGGTTATTTAATATGAGGGTTTATTTTTATAATTTTTTTTAGGATTAGGGTTTTTTATTTTTTTTATGGATTATTGTTTAGGGTTTTTGGGGATTAATGTTTTTATTTTTTTGTGGTTTATGTTATTGGGTTTTTTTACTAGTTCTTCAGGGTTTTTTAGGGATGAGGGTTTAGGGTTTTCAGAGGTTCTGGGTTTAGGTTCATTTGGTCCTAGCCTTTTTTTTTGCATTTTGGGGATATAGATTATTTCGTCTCTGTGTTGAGGGGTTTTTTTATATGATGGTTTATGGTTGTTCAGGGAAAACATTTTATGTTTTTCTTTGATGAGTGTTTAGGGTTTTTTAGGGGTGAGGGTTTACGATTTTATGGGGATTAGGGTTTTGGGTTTTGGGGGGATGAAATTTTTTCTGAGTTTTTTGGTTGAGGAGTTAAGTTTTTTTGGGGCTAAAGGTTTATGTTTTTTGGGATAAGGTTTTTTGGTATATTTTGGACTAGTGTATAGGTTTATTCTGCTATGAATTTAGGGTTATTTAGGGATGAGGGTTTAGGGTTGTTTGGGCTGAGGGCTTAGGGTTTTTTTTCGATAAGTGTTTCGGGATTTTTGATGTTGAGTGTTTAGTTTTTTTCTGGGGGTTTAGGGTTTTGGGTGGCTTAGGTTTTTTGTTTTTTTGTTGATGAGGTAGATTTTTTAGGGGTCAATGGGTTGTGGTTTTTTTAGCTGATGATTTAGGGTTTTTATTACCGAGTGATAGGGTTTTTTTCACTGAGGGTTTAAGTTTTATTTATGTTTATGTATTTTGATTTTCTGGGTAGTAAGGATATTGTTTTTTTAGAAATAAGGGTTTTGGTTTTTTTGGGATGATGGTTTATAGTTTTTTGGGATAAAGGGTTTAGGGTTTTTTGGATTTTTTGTCTAAGGGTTTATGGATTTTTAGTGATGATATTTTATGGTTTGATGTAGAAAATAGTCTAATTTTTTTGAGGATAAAGGGTTTCTGTTTTTTGGGGATGAAGGTTATGGTTTTTTTTTGAGATTGAGGGTTTTGGTATTTTTCTTGATAAGGGTTTTGTGTTATTTGGGATGAGGTTTTATGGATTATTAATGTGGCTACTTAGTCATTTTTTGGACATTAGGATTTAGGGTCTTTTTTCGGCCAAAGGGTTAATTATTTTTTGGGGTTAGGGTTTAGGGTTTTATGAGGCTGAGTGTATAGGGTGTTTTGTAGATAACAATTAATGGTTTCTAGAGATGAGGGTTAGATAATTTAGGAATAATGTTTTAAGGTTTTTTAGGGATAAGTGTCTATGGGTTATTGGGGATATGGTTTTTGGTGTTTTGGGGATTTGAGTTGTGGGGATTAGGGTTTTGGGTTTAATATTTTTATAGAAGAGGGTTTATTTATTTTTTTTCAATAGAATTTAGATTTTTTTATGTGGGAATTAGATTATTTTAGGATGATGGTTCAGTGTTTTTTGGGGTTATGGGTTTTGGGTTTTGGGGGATAGGGTTTAAGCATTTTATTTGTGATCAGGGGTTAGTGTTTTGGGGGCTGAGGGTTTAGCGTAATTTTGGGGTGTAGGTTTAGTTTTTTTGGGACTAAGTGTTTGAGTTTATTTGGGGCTGAGGGTTTCAGTGTAATTAGGGTTGAGTGATTAGGGACTTTTGTGTCGGAGGGTTGTGGGTTTTTTTTGGGCCGATGGATTACATTTAATTAAATTTTTGTGTATGGTTTCTTGGGCATAAGTGTTTGGGATTTTTTTGGGCTGAGTGATTTTTATTTTTTGGGGTTGACGGTTTTACCTTTTGTGGTTGACTGTATATATTTTGTGGGTTTGTGGGTTTACAATTTTATGGGGATTAGGGTTTAACTTTATGGATTATGTTTTTCTAGAGATGGGGATTAGGAATTTCTCAGATGAGGATTTGGGTTCGTGTGGATAATGGTTTGGGGTTTTTTTTCTAGATGAGGTTTTATTCTATTTAGGGATGAGTGTTTTTGGTTTTTTTTTGGTGATGGTTTAGAGTTTTTTATGTGGTTTTTGGGGTTTTTGGGTAGTCTGTTTATTGTTTTTTGGGACTAGGGGTTTATAATTTATTTGTGGTGAAGGGATTATGTTTTTTTGGAGCCGAGGGTTTTGGGTTTTTGCGGCTAGGTATTTGGGGTTTTTTTGGAATGAGTTATTAGTATTTTTTGGGATTTGAGGGTCTTTTTATTT
This sequence comes from Viscum album, assembly GCA_963277665.1. NCBI lineage: Eukaryota > Viridiplantae > Streptophyta > Magnoliopsida > Santalales > Viscaceae > Viscum > Viscum album. The sequence goes on from OY728156.1 coordinate 1,554,384,625, forward strand.
TTATGTATATGTTTTTATTTTTTCATAGAGATTCGGCATTAGGTTTTTTAGTGTGTTGCTTTAGTTTTGTTTGTGGATGAGTTTTTAGGTTTTTTAGGACAAATTGTACTGGGTTTTATCGGTATGAGGGAATAGTGTTATTATGGGGTTAGGGTTTAGGGTTTTTTGGAGATGTTGACTTTCGTTTTTGGGGGCACATGGATTAGGGTTTGGGGGATAAGGGTTTTGAGTTTTTTGGGGCTGAGGGTTTAGGGAGTTTGGTGCTTATAGATTGTGTTTTTTATGATGATTTGGAGTTTTTTGGGGAAGAGGGTTTAGGGTTTTGTGTTACAATTGGTTTCAGGTTTTTTGGGGGGTTTGGAATTAGGGTTTTTTGGGGATGAGGATTTATAGTTTTTGGGGATTAGTGTTTACGGTTTTATGGTCAAGGGTTTAATTTTTTCTGAGGCTGGTATTTTCGGGTTTTTTGGGGATGTGGTTTTATTATTTCTTGTGTGATGTGTTTAAGGATTCATGGAAATAGGGGTTTGGGGTTTTATTCGTGGAATTGGGTCCAAGAATTTTTGTTATGATGGTTTAGGTTTTTTTCACATATGGATATAGTGGTTTGGGGATGCTGGTTTAATGTTTTATCGAGAAGAGGGTTCAATGATTTTTGTGGTGGGGGGTTTTAGGGTTTTGTAGGTATGAGGGATTATATTTTATAGGGATAATGGTTTAGGATTTTCTTGAAACAGAGGGTATTTAGTTTTTTTAGGATGCGGTTTTAGGGGTTTTCTTTTGATGTGTGTATTGGTTTTTTTTCATTTCAACATCTTTAGAGAATCTAGGGAATGATGATTAGGGTTTTATTGGATATGAGGGTTTAAGGTTTTTGTGGGATGATGGTATATGGTATATTATAGCTGAAGGGTTTTAGTTTTTTGGAATGATGTTTTAGGGTTTTTTACTGTAGAGGGTTTAGAGTTTTTTGCATATAAAGGTTTAGGGTTATATTGAAGCATAGTTTTTAGGGTTTCTTCTGGCATAGTGTTTAGAGTTTTTTGTGCATGAAGGGTTCTGTTTTTGTTGGGGCTTGGGGTTTTGGGTTTTTTTTCTATAGATTTAGGTTGTTTTTTGGTTGAGGGATTATGGTTCTTTAGGGATGGGGGTTTTAGGGGTTTTAGGACTCAGTGTTTAGGAATTTTTTAGGGATGTGGGATTATGGTTTTTTTTGGAGATAATGGTGTAATACTTTATCAGTGTAAGGGATTTATGGTTTTTAGCTGGATAGATTTGGTCTTTTTGGGATGAGAATTATATGTTTTTTGTTGTTTTTTGTTTATGGGTTTTTTGAGATGATGGTTTAGTGGGTTCATTAATATATTTAAATCAAATTTTTGGATGGTGGTTTAGTGTTATTGGGGTGGTGATTTTCAGAATTTTGGGGATATTGGTTATGATTTTTGGGAGATGAGGGTAAAGTGTTTTATGAAGATTTTTTGTTAGGTTTTTCTAATGATAATGGTTTCGAAGTTTTTATGTATGAGGTTTTACATTGTTTATATTGTTGGCATGTTTTTATTTTTGGGGGAATACAATTTAGGGGTTTTCTAGGGTGGAGGTTTTAGGGTTTTTTTGTGGAGGTTTATTAATTATTGTTGATGAGTGTTTTTTATTTATTTTGGGATATATAATTTAGGGTTTTTTGTGGATGAGTATTTAGAGTTATAGGGGTTGATTAATTAGGGTTTTTTTGTGTGAGTGGTATAGTGTTTTTTGGGTTAAAAGTTTTAGGTGTACTGATTTTGAAGGTTATGGGTTTTTTGGGCTTTGGCGTTTTGGGTATTTTGAATTTATGGGTTTATGGTTTTTAGGGGATAATTTTTTATGTTTTTTGGTGGTTGAGGGTTTTTTATTTATTAGTGGTTAGGGTTTATGTATTTTTTTTTATGAGGATTTAGTGTTTTTTAGACTTACGTGTTTAGAATTTTTTGGTGCTGAGGGGTTAGGGTTATTTTGGGATTAGTGTATGGGGTTTATTGTGGCTTAGGGATTATGGTTTATTTCGGATTAATGTTTAGATTTTTGAGGGGTTTAGGGTATAGGTTTTTTTGGGGCTATGGGTTTAGGGTTTTTTTGGTGTTACATGTTTAGGTATTTTGAGGGATGAGGTTTTTGGGTTTTATGGGATGAGGGTTTAGGTTTTTTGGGCTGTGGGTTTATTTTTTATTATGGAAGAGTGTTTAGAATTAATGGGGGATGAGTATTTAGGGTATTTTGGGATAATTTTTTATCTTTTTTTGGGGCTAATGGTTTATGGTTTTTTGTGATGAGGTTATAGGGGTATTAGGGTGGAAGGATTATATTTATTTGGAATAGATGGTTAAGTGATTTTGGGGCCTATGGATGTAGGGTTTATTTGGGGTGATGGTTTAAGGTTAACAGTGTTGAGGGTTTTGATTTTTTTAGTGTGGAAGATTTAGGTTTTTTAGGGTCGATAGTTTTTGATTATTATGTCCTTGGGATTTATGGTTGTAAGAAAAAGAGGGTTATTGGTTATTTGTGGTTGATAGTTAGGTTTCTTCTTAGACTAGGGGTAAGGGGACTTTGTGGTCTAGGAATGATGGTTTTATCATGATGAGGTTTTTGGGATATGTGGGGCTATGGGTTATGAGTTTTGGGTATGGGGTTTTAATGTTTTTTTGGGACGAGGTATTAGGTTTTTTTGGGGATGATGGTTTTTGTATTTTTGGGGATAGAGGGATTAATGATTTTTTGGGCGAAGGGTATAGGGTTTTGGGATAGAGGGTATAGTTTTTTTTGGCTGATGCATTTGGGTCTTTTTTGGGATGAGGGTTTATTGTTATTTGTGGATAAGTGTTTTGGGTTTTTTGGGATCAGAATTAATGGTTTTTTGGGTGCCGAGGGTTTATGGATTATTGGGGATGTGAGTTTAAGATTTTTAGAAGCTATGGGTTTAGGGTTTTCTAGGTCTGATAGTTAATGGTATATTGGTCTAAGGGTTTAATTATTTTGGGTTGTGTGGTTTTAAGGATTTTTGGGGATGATGTTCTATGTTTTATCGGAATGATAGACTAGGGTTTTTTGGTGTCCCTGATATAATGTTTTTGGGAATGTGCATTTAGGTTTTCATATTGAAGAGTGTATACATTTTTTTGGGGGATAATCATTTTTCTGGTTTTCCACAGCTGAGGGTTTAGTTTTTATTTGAAGGATGAGGGTTTATGGTTATTTTGGGTTGTGGGATTATGGTTCTTTGGGGCTAGGCGGTTAGGGTTTTTTATGAGGTTTTTGGTTTTTTTTGTTCTAAGGGTTTATGATATTTTATGGATGAGGGTTTTTGGTTTTTTTGGGGCTCAATGTTTGGTGCTTTTTGGGGTTGAGTTTTTAGTGTAATTAGGGGCCATGGGATTATAGTTTTTTTGTGGCTGAGGGTTTTGGTTTTTTTGGGACCATGAGATTGGGTTTTTTTGGTGAATATTGTTTAACATTTTTTGGAATTTATTGACTGGTTTTTTTGGAGATGAGTGATTAATATTTTTTGGAGTTTATGTCTCACAACTTTTGGGTCATAGGGTTTTGGTTTTTTTGTGGTGGAGGGTTTAGTGTTATTTTGGTATAAAGGGTTTAGGTTTTTGGGGGGATGTGGGTTTCTATTTCTGGGGATGAGGGATTACGTTTTTTTATAATATGGTTTAGGATATTTGGGGGATAAGGATTTGGGGTTTTGGGTAAGGGCTTCGGGATTTTAGGGATTACAGTTTAGCATTCTATGGGGTAGATGGTTTTGGTATTTTTATGGATGAGTTTATAAGTGTTTTTGGGGTGATAGTTTAGTTTCGTTTGGGATGTGGGTTTCTAGTTTTTTTAGGGATGAGGGTTTATAGTTCCTTTTTTGGGAGTTTAGGTTTTTTGGGGGTGGGGGATTTGGTCTTTTGGGGATAGTTGTTTAGTGTTTTTTGGGGACCATGATTTACTGTTTTTTAGGCTTAGTGCTTGGGGATTTCTGCGTTCAGGGGTCTATGGTTTTTTATGGTAGAAAATTTCAGTTTTATTGGGGATAAGGGTATGGGGTTCTTAGGGATAAGAGTTTAGGTTATTATAATGATTACTTTTTAGGGTTTTTTGGTTTGAGGTTTTACAGATATTTATGGATGAGTATTTTGGGGTTTTGGGGGATGATTTTGTAGGGATTTTGGTGATTTGGTTTTTGGATATTTATTGGGTTTAGGGTTTAAGGTTTTTATAGAGAAGGGTTTTGGGTTTTTTTGGGATTATGGTTTAGTTTTTTTCAGGGATGAGGGATTAGGGTTTGGGGGATATGGATTTGGGTTTTTTTGGGGATGAGGGTTTAAGGTATTTTTATGTCGGAAGGTTTCAATTTTTTGGTTTTGAATGTTTGGGAATTTAGAGGGATGTGGATTTAGGGTTTTATGGGGACTAAGGATTTAGAGTTTTTCGAGGTGAGGTTTAGGGTTTTTAAAAGATTTGGGTTTGTGAATTTTGTGGCATATGGTAATGGTTTAGGGGTATGGGTGTTCAAGTATTCTTGGGTATGAGGTTTAATTGTTTTTTGGGGTAGAGGGTCTAGGGTTTTTTGGGATGAGGGGTTACAAATTTTTGACGCTATAAATTTATTGGATATGGGGATGTGGTTTTATGGATTTTGGATAGGAAATATTATTGTTTTTGGGGGCAATGTGTTTAGGGGTTTTGGAGGGTAAGGTTTTACATTTTTTGGGGATGAAGGATTTTGTTTTTTTGGGATGAGAATTTAGGGTTTCTTAGTGTAGTGGGTCTAGTGGATTTTTTGGCTAAATGTTTATGTTTTTTTGTGTTTAAGGTGTAAGGTATTTTGGGGATGTGGGTGGTGGGTTTTTTTGGGGGGATGATGGTTTATGATTGTTTTAGGTATGAGGAAATATGGTATTTATAGCTCATGGATTATGGTTTTTGGAGCTCTGGGTTTAGGGTTTTATGGGGAAAATTGTTTCCAGTTTTTTGGACAAGGGGGTTTATGGTATTTTTGTGTCTCTAGGTTTAGGGTTTTTACGGATTGAGGGTTTAGGGTTTTTTGGGTTTGATGGTTTATGGGGTTTGGGGGATGTTGGTTTTTGTTATCTTGGGATAATAATTTAGTGCTTTTTGGTGACTAGGATTATTGGTTCACGGAGCTATGTTTTTTGCAGTTTGGGGATGTGGGTTTGGGGTTTTGGGGATTAGGGTTTTGGGTATGGGGGTATAGGGTTTATGATTACTATGGTTGAAGGGATTATGGTTGTTTTGTGTGGAGGTTTTAGGGTTTTTTATGGATGAGGTTTTTAGGTTTTTGGTGTATAGAATTTAGTTTGTTTTATATATAAGGGTTTAGTGGTATTTTGGGGTTAGGGTTATCGGATTTTTTGGAGTGGGGTTTTGTGATTTTTAGGGTTCAGAGTTTCGGTTTTTTATGTATTAGGGTTCACATTTTTTTTAGAGCTTAGGGTTTATGGATTTCATGGATTGAGGGTTTAATATTTTCTAGGGCTGATAGATAATGGGTTTCTAGGAATGGGGGTTCAGGTTTTTTCTATGGTTAAGGGATTAATTTATTTTATCCATGAGTGTTCTGGGATTTTCTAGGTTGGATGGTTTTGGAGTTTCTGGTGCTAAGGGTTAATTATTTATTTTGGATTGGGGTTTAGGGTAAATTGTGTCCGAGGGTTTTGGAATTTTTGGGGATGATGGTTTAGGGATTATGTTAGTTACGGTTTTATTATTTTTTGAATCTAAGCATTTAAGTTTTTTGTGGCCAGGGTTTATGGTTTTTTAGGGCTTATGTTTTTGATTTTTTGAGGTCATGGTTTTATGGTTTTTTTGGGGCCTATGGATTTCAGGTTTTGGGGAATATATTTTAATTTTTATAGTGATTATGGTCTTGTGTTTTCTAGGGTGAAGATTTGTGGTTTTTTTGGATGAGGGTTTAGCATTTGTAGGGGATAATGGTTTAAACCTCTTTGCGGTCAAGTGATTATGATTTTTCAGGTATGAGGGTATATTTTTTAGGAACAGGGCTATAGGGTTTTTTAGTGCTAAGGGTTTATGGTTTATTTATGGAAATGGGATAATTTTTGGGGGATAATCATTTTGGGGAGTTTGTGGAAAATTTATTAGTATTTTTTTAAGGTGATAATTAGGATTTATTGGGGAAGAGGGTTTATTCTATTAGGGGATAAGGTGTTAGTTTTTTGGGTGCAAGGGGATTAGGGTTTTTTTGGGTATTAATGTTTAGGATTTATTATGGGTGATGGTTTAGGTTTTTTGGTGATGTGGGTTTAAGTTAATTTGGATTCAAGGGAATATTTTTTTAGATCTAGGGGTTTATGTTTTTTTGGGTTTAGAGGTTCAGGGGTTTTTCAGTAATATGATTAAGGAAATTTTGGAATTAAGCTATATATATTTTTGGTCCAAGGTTCAAGGAGTTTTCGTGTAAATATATTAGCGATTTTTGGGAGTTGGGTTTATGATTTATGGGGGATATGTGTTTAGGGATTTATCTACTATGGTTTTATCATTTTTTTGGGATCTGGGATTTAGTTATTTTTGGGTTATGGGGTTTTTAGGCATCTATTTATTTATTTTTGGGTCCTTGGTTTTAGGGGTTTCTGGGGATGAGGGACTATGATTTCACTGGTTCCATGGGTTTCTAATCACTTTGGTTGTGGGTTTAGGATTTTTTTTGCGCTGGGGTTTTAGAGTTATTTGGGTCAATGGAATATATTTTATTGTTTTTATGTATTTAAGGTTTTAGGGGAAGTTAGTTTAGAATTTTTTTTAGATATGGTTATACTATTTTTAAGGGCTTTAATATTAGGTTTTTTTAAGCCATGGGGTATTGGGTTTTACATGATTGATGCATTAGAGTTTTTTAGGGTTGATTATTATGGATATTTTGGGAATGCTGTTTATGGTTTATTTTGGTCGACTGTTTATGTTTTTTTGGGATTAAAGTATAGTGTTTTTTTTCATGGATGAGGGTTTATGTGTTTTTTGGGAAGATGATTTAGGGTTTTATAAAGATTATGTTTTTTTTGGATGAGGGTTTAGAATTATTTTCTACTAAGTATTTATTCTTTATTAGGGTATAGTTTTTAGAGTTTTTTGGGGATTAGTCTTCAGTGTTTTTATCCTATGTGATAATATTTTTCTAGTTAAGGGTTTATATTTTTTTTTGGATGAGGATCTAGGGTATTTTTGGATCTGGGGGTTTAGTAAATTTTCGGTTTTGAGGGTTTTGAGTTATTGTGCGCTGATGTTTTTGTGCGTCTTCGGGGTCAAGGTTTATGAATTTTTGTGGCTAAAATTAAATGGGTTTTTAAGACTATGTGTTTAGAATTATTATGGGATGTGAGTTTCGAGGTTTTGGGATGATGTTTTTGGGTTTTGTTTTGGTTTTGGGGTTATGGTTTTGGGGATTGAGGTTATGGGTTTTTTATTGAGGGGGGTTTTTGGATTTTTGGGGGTGAGTGTTTTTGGTCTATTTTTTATGAGGGTTTGGGGTTTTTTTGGAGATGGGGTTTCTTTTTTTGTGGGTGTAGCATTTGGGGGTTATTTGGGATGACCATTTGGGATTTTTTTTCTTCCTTTTTGGGGTATTTTTGGGTTAACGTTTTTTCAGTTTTTTTTTCTGATGTGGATTTTTGATTTTTAGGGATATGTATTTGAGGTTTAATGTCGATGTGGTTTTGAGTTTTTTTTTGGAAATTCTTGTTTGTAGATATTTTGTGCTCTAGGATCTGGGTTATTTATTGATTGATGTTTGTGGATATTTGGGGATAATGGTTTTGAGTTTTTGGGGTTGAGGTTTTGGAGTTTATTAATAATGAGGTTATGGGTTTTTATTATGTTTATTTTGTGTTTTCAGTATAATGAACTGGGGTTTTTTTGCTTATGGTGTCAGGTTATTTAGGGTTGATGGGTTGGAGTACATTTTGATTCTGTTTTGGGCTTTATGGTAATTAGTGTTTGTTTTTTTTGTGGATGAGGGCATGGGGTTTTGTGGGTATTATGGTTTGGACTATTTTGGTGTCGATGGATTTTGTTTTTTGGTGATGTGTGTGGAATTTTAATTGGGCTATTTGATTTTGTTTTATTTGTAAAAGTTTTCAATTATTATTAGGGATAAAACTTTCTTGTTTTTGGGGATATTGGTTTTTGGGTATTTTTGGATGAGGGATTAGGTGTTTTTTGATGAGGGATTCTGGTTTTCTGTGCTATGGGAATAGGATTTTTTTGGAGGATTCTGGTTTTTGATTTTTGGAGTAGTGTGTCTTGGGATTTGGGGTTCTAGATTGAGGTGTTTTTAGGGATGAGGTTTTGGTACATTGTGTAGAAGGAGTTTTAGGGTTTTGGGGCTCTGGGTTTTGAGTTTTTATATAGCTGAGGGTTTAGATTTTTTGGGGGCTCAGGGTTTCGGTTTATTTTGGATAATGTATGAATTTCGTTTGGGGCTGAGTGTTTATGAGTTTTTGTGTATAAGGGTTTAGTTTTATTTAGTAATGAGTTTTTAGGTTTTTTTGTGAGGGTTTATGGTTTCTTGGGAGTAAGTGTTTATTGTTTTTTGGGACTGATTGTTTATGATTTTTTTTCGATGATAGTTTTGGGTTTCTAGGGATAAAGGTTATAGGTATTTTAGGTTGTCTGCTTAGTGTCCTCAAGGTATATGTGTCTAGGTTTTTGTTGGGGTGGGGCATTAGGTACTTTTTTAAGAAGAGAGGTTAGATTTTTTTTGGGAAAAGGGGTTCTGGATTTATTGTTTATGAGGATTAAGGATATTTTGTGGTTGATAATTTAGATTTTCTTGGCTAGATTATTTGGGGGTTTTGGGGTAGTGGTTCAGATATTGTTTTGGAGACATGTGTTTGGGGTTTATTGTGGATGCATCATTTCTGTTTTTATGTTATGAGGGGTTAATATTTTGGTACCTATGAGATTTAATATAATTATGGGATGAGAGTTTACGGTTTATTAAGATGATGGTATAGTGTTTCTTTGGGTCTTGTGATTAGAGAATTTTAGAGCTATGGCTTAAGATTTATTGGGGTATGAGGGTTTAGGGTTATTGGGGATGTTGGTTTATAGTTTTTTAGTGCATTAATGTAAGGGTTTTTCAGGATAAGGGTTTAGTGTTCTTTGGGAATGTTGGTTTAGGTTTTTTTGGGGGGATGATGGATTATGGTTTTGGTGGGATGAAGGATTAGGGTGTTTTTGGAACCGAGGGATTATGTTTTTTGGGGTTTATGGGTTTTGAATTTTTTATGGTTGATGGTTTGGTGTTTTGGGGGTTTAGGGGTTTAGGATTTTTGGGAAAGAGGGTATTGTTTTTCTTGGGAGATTCTTTTTGAATATTTTGGGTGTAATTGTTTACAATTTTTTGGGATTGAGGTTTATTGGTATTTGGAACTGATTGTATAAGGTATTTTGGGACTGATGTTTTCGGTATATGGGGTTTTTGGGACAAGCGTTTATTGTTTTTTCATGCTAATATTTTAGTGTTTGTTTGTAACAATAATTTAATATTTTTTATAGGGTTTAGTGTTTTTTGGGGAAAATAGTTATGGGTTTTTGGGGAGAGGGGTTTATGGTATATGGGGGGACAAGGTTTTATGTTTTTTTGAAATTTGTGGTTTGGGGATTGGGGGATGACTGTTTAGGTTTCATTTGGGATGATGGGTTAGGGTTATTAGGGTTGAGGGATATGGGTTTTTGTGGGTGTAAGGGTTATTGATTTTATGCGTGTGAGGATTAGCCATCTTTTGGGGATGAGGATTTTGGATTTTTTGATTTCTATAGTTTCAAATTACTTGTGATGTTATTTCTATGTTTTTTGGATAAGATTTTAGGGTTATTTGTTGATGATGGTTTAGGGTTTTTTTGGGTTTGACACTCTTGGGTTTGTTTGGGATGAGGGTTTTGGGTTATTTATGGATAAGGGTTTCAGGTGTTTTAGGGATGAGGTTGTATGTTTTTTTCAAAGGGATTACTTTTTTTGGGTTTAGGGTTTATGTGGGATCAAGATTTTAGGGTTTTTTGGGGGTCCATAGATATGGGATTTTTATGAATGTGCTTAGGATTTTTGGGAGCCAAGGTTTTAGGGTTTTGTTGGGGTGGTGGGTTTAGTCTTATTTGGGTATAATGGTTAATGATTATTTGGTTCTAAGGGATTATTATTTATTTGGGTTAGAGTGTTTAGTTTTTTTGTGTTAGGGGTGTATGGTTTTTGGGTTTTTGGATTTTTGTTTTTTAGAAGCTAGGGAATTACTGTTTTTTGGGCCTATGTTTTTATGACTTTTTGGTGTCGTGTATCAGGGTTATTTTGGATGATGGTTTGAGTTTTTTGTGTTTATGGTTTAGGGTTTTTTTGGGGTGACGGTTTAGTGTTTATTGGTGTTGTAGGATTCAGGTGTTTTGGGGCCAATGGTTCATTGTTTTGGGGATAGAGGATTAGGGTTTTTTTGGACTAAGGGATTAAGTTTTTTTGGGGTTGAGGGTTTGGAGTTTTGTGGGTTTGTGTTTTGATTATTTTTTACTTCACTCATAAGGTTTTATATTGTTTATTTTTTATGATTTGTTGGTGTCAACTAAATAAAAATGTTCTGGGGTAGGGGATTAGTTTTTTTCACAATGTTTTAGGGTTTTTTTGGGTCTGGGGGTTTGGGGATTTTCTGGATAAGGTTTTAGTTTATTTTTCAGTAAGGGTTTATTTTTTGGAGTATAGGGTTTATTTATTTTGTTGGGATGAAATTTTAGGGTTTTTGGGGCTCAGGATTTATGGTTTTATTAAGGATGGGGGTTTGTGGTAGTTCATGAGTGTTGATTTTGGGTTTTAAGGGAAAATTGTTGGTGGTGTTGGGGGGTAGGTTTTTTTGGGGCCAAGTGTTTATATTTTTTTTGTTAAGTGTCTCAGGTTTTATTCGATTAGGGTTGAGGGATTTTAGGGATAAAAGTTTAGGGTTTTTTGACGATCAAGATTAAGTGTTTTCGAAGCTGAGGGTTTTGTGTTTTTTGGTACCTTTGATTTAGGGATTTTTGGGATGAGGGTTTAATGATTTTTTAAGATAATGGTATAGGGTTTTCTGAGATTAGGGTATTTGGAATTTCAGGTTAAGGTTTTATGTTTTTTAGGGAATGAGGGTCTATGGTGCTTTTGGTTCCGAGGGTTTGCATTTTTCTTATGCTATGTGTTTGGGTTTGATTAGGGTTTACTGTTAAGTGTTTCTCTGGACTCAAGATTTATAGTTTTCTGAGGCTTCAATTTTATAGTTTTTTTGGTTAAGTGATCAGGTTTTTTTATGTAGATTTTTTAGATTTTGTTAAGTATGGGGGTTTGGTTTTTTTGGGTTATGGGTTTGTGCTTTTTTTAGACTTAGGGTTAATTTTTTCTAGTGTATAAGGTTTCTGGGTTTTTGGTGTTAATGGTTCAGGAATTTTTCGGTATGTGGGTTTTTTATTATTTGGGATTACGGTTTTGGATTTTTTGTGTCAATGTTATTTTGGTTTTTTTGGTGCTTTGGGTTTTGATTTTATTAGGGATTAGGGTCTTGGTTTCTGGGGATAATATATTGGGGTATTTTTGGGATTAGCATTTGGGATTTTTTCAGGATCGGGGTTTAGGGTGTTTTGGTGTGTAGGGTTTGGGGTTTCATATTGATTTGGAATGGCGGGATTTATCCCAACTAATTTTCGGTTTTGGGGGATTTTGGTTTGGGGTATTTTGGGCCTTTGGGTATGGAGATATTATAGGCTATTGGTTTCTAATATTGGGTAGAAGGATTGAGGATTTTTAGGGCTGGGGGTTTGGTGTTTTTGGGATAAAAGAAATGGGTTTTTATATGGATTTTTAGTGTTTTTTGGGTGTGGGTTTCAATTTATTGGGCTTAGGGTTTGGGGTTTTCTAGGGTTTGGGGTTTTTATTTTTTTGGTGTTGAGGATATGCGATTTTGGGTATTAGGGATTGAATTTTTGAGGGGTTCATAGATTTTATGTTTTATTTTGTAGAGAGTCAAAAAAAATTGTTTATGAGGATCTGATGTTTTTTTTGGTTGAGGGTATTGTGTTTTTAGCGAAGATGGTTTGATATATTTTGGGATCAGTATTTTGGTTTATTGGGGATGAGTGTTTTGGTTTTTTTGGGCTGAGAGGATATGGTTATTTGGGATTATGGTTCAGTTTATTTAAGGAGTATGGTTTGATTTTTTGGGTGATGAGAGTTTATGTTCTTATGGTGAGTGTTTGAGGTTTTTTGGGGATGATGTTTCAGGGTTTATTGGGGCTATAGGTTTTGGAATTTTTGGGGTTTTGGGTTTCATGTATTTGGGGATGAGGGATGGGTGTTTTTAGGTTGTGAGGAATTAGGGTATATTTGGGAAAAGGTTTTATGGTTTTTTATATGAAGGTTTAGAGTTTTTGGTGTGAAATTTTTTTTTGGTGATTAGGGTTTAGGTTTTTTTGTGTATTGGGATTTTTTGTTTTTTTGGGCAGAAAGTTTAGAGTCATTTTGTGGTAGATGTTTTAGTGTTTTAATTTTTATATGAGAAATTGTTATTTGGGATGTGGGTATATGGTTTTTTATAGAGAGTTTAGGATTTTTTTGGGGCTAATTATTTAAGGATTTTTTGGTCTGAGGGTTTAGTGTTCTTAGAGTTTTGGGTTTTGAGTTTTTTTGGATGAGGGTATAGGGTTTCATGGGGATAAAGGTTTAAGTTTTTTTGGGACTGATTGTTTATAAATACTTGTTGATAAGGATTTATTTTTTTCAGGGATGCGGGTTATATGTTTAATGAGGTTAGATGTTTTGTGGTTTTTGGTTCTATAGGTTTGGGGTTTTATATGGGAATTGGGTTTAGGGGTTTTTTAGAGAAGCGTTATTAGGGTTTTGGGGGGAAGGGTTCGGGGTTTCTTTATGAATAATGGTTATGTGTATTTTGGGGTTGAGGGTTTAAGGTTTTTTTTGGGATGAGGGTTTGGGTTTTTTGCTAGATGGTTTGTGGTTATTTAGGGAAAAGTGTTTTGGTTTATTTGGGGATGCATCTTTTTGGTTTTTTCGGATGAGGGTTTGGAGTTTTTTGGGGAAGTTTGTTTGGGGTTTTTTAGGGATGGTGGTTTCTGGTTTTTTTGGTTATAAGGGTTTCATATTTTTGTGGATGAGGGATTTATGTATTTTTATGTTAATGGTTTGGGAATTTTTGGGGCTGAATGATAGGTTTTTGGGGGGTGAGGGATAGGGTTTTTGTAGGGAAGAGAGATAGGTGATTTGGGGGGTTGAGGGTCTTGTGATTTGTGAGGTTTGGTGTTTGAGTTTTTTTGGGGATATGGGTTTGGTGTCTTTTTGGGTGGAAGGTGTCAGGTTTTTTGGGGATGAGGGTTAAGGGTGTTTTGGATTTATGGATTTTTGGTTTCTTAGGGTTGAGGGTTTGGGGTTTTTGCGGGAAAAGTGGTTGAGGTATTTCATGGATGAAAAGTTTGGTTTTTTAAGGAATTGGTCATGAGGATTTCTTTGGATGAAAGGTTTGGGATTTTTTGGGCCAAGGGTTTTGGGGTTTTTGGGGGTTGTGGGTTTGGAGTTTTTTTGGTGGTGAGGGATTGGAGTTTTTTGGTTCTACAGGTTAGGGTTTTTCGTAGCTGAGGTATTGGGTATTCTGGTTTTGAGGGTCTTTTATTATGGGGAATGACTATTTGGGAATATGTGTGTTATGTGTTTCTGGTATTTTGGGACTATATGTTTTGATTTTTTTTGGGCTAGTGGTTTTAGTTTTATTTTACCTAAGGTTTCAGGTTATTTGGGATAGGGTTTTATGTATTTTTTTGAGGTTTTATGGTTTTCTAGAGATGAGGGTTTTTGTTTTTTTTGGTTATGAGGGATTTGGGTTTTTGTGTATGATTTTTATGGTATTTTGGGGATGACAGTTTAAGGTTTTATGTAGAGGAGGATTTATGGTGTTTTGGGAATAGGGTTTAGGGTTTTTGGAGCTGAGTATTCAGGATATTTTAGTGGAGAGGGTTTAAATATATTTTGGGAAAATTTATTTATGGTTTTGGGACTAAGTATTTATTGTTTTATGGTGTAAGGGTTTACTATTTTTGGGTTGATGGATTCTGGTTTTTTGGGGATAGGGATTTAATACATTTTGTGGATGATGGTTCTGGATGACATGCAGATGAGTATTTAGAATGTTTTGGGTATTATGGGTTGAGGGATTAGGATTATTGGGGACATAGGGTTTAGGGGTTTTATAGTAAGGGTTTTTGGGTTTTGGGGGTTTTGGGATTTAGGTTTTTCCTGGATAAGGGTTTGGTGATTTTCATCGCTGAGAGTTTATGGATTTTTGATGCAGCATGTTTGTGATATTTTCATCATGAAGAATATGAGTGTTTTGGTTTAAGGGTTTTATTTTTTTATGTATAAGGGTTTGTTTTTTTAGGTATGAGTGTTTTTGTTTTTTAGGGATGATGGTTTGGGGTTTTTTTAACTTGGGATTTGTAGTTTACTAGTGATAAGTTTTTAGGGTTTTTTTTGGATAATGGGTTGGGTTGTTTTAGAGATGAGGGTTTGGGTTTTTATTGATGAGTTTTTTAGGTTTTGGTTCTAAGGATTGGTTTTTTTGTGTGGAAGAGGGGTTGAATTTTTTTGAGCTGTGGTATTGGTTTTTCCTGTGGAAAAGGGTTTGGTGTTCTTTTAAAGTTGAGGGTTTTAGGTTTTTTGGGACATAAGGTATGGGTTTCTTTTGGACTAGGTGTTTGGGGTACTATGTGGGTAAGGGTTTGGTGGTTTCTAGGGATTTTTAATTTGGTTTATTTGTGGATGAGATTTTGGGGTTTGTTTGTGATGCCTGTTTGGGGTTATTTGGGTATAATGGTTTATAATGTTTTGGGATGAGGAGTTTGTGTTTTTTTGGATGAGGGTTTCGGGTTTTTAGGGACAAGTGCTTTAATATTTTTTGGGAAATTGTTTTTGTTTTTTGGGGTTGATGGTTTGGTATTTTTAGGAGATTGTTTATTGTTTTTTGGATGGTGGTTTGGTGTTTTTTTAGGATGAGGGTATAGGGTTTTTTTCAGAGGAGGGGTTAGGTTTTTTTTCAGAGGAGGGGTTGGGTTTTTTGTGTAGAAAAGTAAGTATTTTTTTGTGTTGATGGTTGGGGTTTTTTGGGATATGGGTTTTGGGTTTTCTAGGGTTGATTTTATGATTATTATTAGGATGAGGATTTGGGTACTTAGTTGATGAGGGTTTGGGTGGTTTTTGTGGTTGTGAATTTTTTGGGGTTTTGAGGCTTTTGATTTTGGGGTTTTTTGGATGACAGTTCCATGTTTTTTGGTACTGAGAGTTTATTATTTTTCTTTGGGTGGGGGTATATTTATTTTTGGGGTTGAGGGTTTTAGACGTTCTAGGATATGGGGTTTAGTTCTTTTTTCGGGACTAAGGGTGTAGGGTTATTTAGGTAAGAGGTTCGAATATTTTTATTGGATGATTTTTTTTATTTTATTTTGGTGATTATTTTTCATTTTTTGGGGATGAGTTTTTATAGTTATTATTGGGATGATGGATGCCAAAATTTTTAGAATGAGGGATTAGTTTTTTTGGGGGTTGAGGGTTTAGGATTTTTTTGGGAAATTTGGCTTATGGTTTAATGGGGATGAGGTTTTTGGTTTTTTTATTGGTGAGGGATTAGGGTATCATGGTGGGGGGTTTTTCATTTTTATGGTTCATATTTTATGTTTTTTGGGGTCTTTGGATTACCTTATTTTGTGATCACGTTTTAGGGTTTGGGGGGGGGGGAGAATGGTTATGGGTTTTGAAGATGAGGATTTGGGGTTTTTGTGCCAGATGTTACTAGGTATTTTTTGTTAAGGGATTTTTGTTTTTGAGGGATGATAGATAATGGGGTTTTGTGGTTTTGGGTTTTTGTTATTACTGATTTTTAGGGTATTTTTTGTTTTGTGTGTTTATGGTTATGTGGTTTAGGGTTTGGGGGTTGATGGGTAATTTTTTTTTGGGATAATGGATTACACTTTTCTGGGTGGAGGGTTCGGTGTTTCATTAGGATGGGAGTTTGGGGTTTATTGGGGCTAAGCCTTTTGGATTTTTTGTGATTGAGTGTTTGGGTTTTTTTGTACAAATATTTGGCATGTTTTGTGGCTAGGGGATTGGGGGTTATTTTGACTGCTGTTTTGGGTCTGAGGTTTTGGGGTCATCATGTGCTAACACTTTAAGGGTTTGGGGGATTTATTTTTTGGTAGTTTTTATGATTCCCCAAAAAACTAAAGTAAGTTCCCTATATTTTATTGTGTGTATGACATGCAGCAACAAGCACCTAAGGTAATATAATATCCATATACTTTTTAATATATTTATTATTTAAAATATATTCTATTTATTTCACTGCCTAAAACATCGAGTTGGATTTCAATTCAAATGACACTGAGTTAGATTACATCATATGCCACAATGACCATTCTCGATTTCTTGTGTTACACGCCAAAGCAACTTTCTTTGATAGCATTCTCTATACAAAATATTGAGTCTTAGGTGGAAACATTCTATAACTAAAAAATTATTATTTAATATAATAATATATAAACTAGCCATTGTGATGAAAATTAACTAACATATAAAAATATATGTTTTAAAAAACTATATAATTATTTACAAATAAATTATAAATTAATATAAGAACCAATTTAATACTAAAAGTATATTTTTATATAGAACTACTTTTATGCTAACAAACCTGTTTTACCCTAATGTATTAAATTAATTAAAACTATTATGTGATATTAATTTCCTAAATATGTTACACATTCAATCAATTATTATTTATATTCATACAATAGATTTTGTAAGGATAAGTTAAGAGAAACCCCAATATTGCACATAAGAACGTATATTTTTATGAAGGTATTTATCACATATTAATAGTGAAACTATCTTAAATATTTAATTTGACACTTTTATTAATTTAATTTGATAAAATAAACCTAATTTTTTAATTAATAATGAAAATATTAGCTTATGATTAATTTTTTGGATTGTTCCAAGAACCATCATTTTTGTGTGAATAATGTAAAATAATGTATTTTAGTTAAGATATGGTTTTCCATTTAAATAATTATTAATGATAAATTATATTATAAATACTTCTATTGTAAATTTGGTTGAATTATATAGTGATTAATACAATTTTGTTAATTGGAATCAATTTACTGATATAAATGTAATATAAAAAATAACGATCTTTTGAACATGTTTCTACTAAAACCTGTTAATCTGTCTGCCTGAGAGATTTTCATTAATCCTAATTTTTCCATTTCTATGATTTGAAATTTTAAAATCATAAATAAAAAATTGTAATCAAGTTATTATTTCCCATCTAATAATATAAACATATTTTTTGCAAACATGTTTAGTGAATGTGATTAAAATTAATTAGAGTAATTAAAGTGTGATTAGTCTTAAAAATGTTCTAAAACCCTATGTATAATGGCCCAAATGACCAAAAAACAAGTCCATCAATCATTGTATCGAAATATTTAAACCATTAAACTTAAATTAATTAGTTTTATTTTTTTAATGTCATTTTTTAGGTAATAACATGTGAAAATCTAACTTTATTCAATGAATTCCAAGTGAGTCATTTTCCTTCCCTATAAAAGGTCACCACCTATAAACATTCCTCACACCTCTCCAACCTCTTTAGTTCATCCAATATATACCCAAATTGACTTCCTACATCAATAAAATCGACCTAGAAGTATCCCTTTGGTAATAATACCTTCCATGGATGCCTTTTGGTTAAACCAAATTAAGTTACCCGATTAAATTGTAATATCTATTCTCAATCTACCTAGATTAATTTCCATTATCTAAACCCTAAAATATTATAATTCTATTCTCGTGTAATAAAAATAGTATCCCAAATTTAAAATTATTTTTTATTCAGAAATTTAAAACTAAACTTACAGTCATCAACATCTAATCTGTAACGAACATAATGTTTTTTGGTACAATGAACTACTACCTCAAGAAACGATGATTGTTTGATTTTTCCCTACTGCCATTCATGGTGGCCACTATGATAGAAAATATTTTTATATATGATATATCTTTTATTTATTATGTATTATTATTTGGTAATTATTATTTATTATAGACCTTTATGCATACCATGTTGTTCAAATACGATAATACATTTTAAGCGAGGACTACAAACCCCTCAAAATGATATGATTTGTTCATGACACACATGGAACATATATAATATTTTTTTAATAAACCCATATAACATATATAACAGAGATTTGTTATTGTAATTATGATATAAATATGTAGAATTTAGTTTAAATTATTTTAATACAATAAATGAATGAATGTTTTTTTCATGCGTACGTACGACATACAGTCTCCATAAATGGTGCACTTCATGTCTAATATCCAAATATTATGAACTAATTTAAATACAGACATAATTTATATATAATATATTATCTTCCTGGTTATTATTAGGGAGATTTTATATAAAGAACCCTATTCCCATAGTTTACCAACAATTGTTTTCTTAACACATAATCTGAATTTGGTCCAAAATACCGGATTTAAAAATAATTGTTTGAGTATTTGCACGCAACATGGTTACAAGTGAAATAAAAGTAATAATAAACATGAATTTTTTTTAAGAAGCGGTAAAATTGAAATATGTTTATTATATTGGAATATAAATTACTTTAACCCAAACTTAAATGCAATTTAAGTGATTCATGTCACATTTTCTTTCCGCGAGGCATAATAAGTTGATGTACACCTAATTTCATAAATATGGTGTACATTATGACAAATTGACTTATAATATCATTAAATTTATTATATTTATGGTATTTATAATTTTAATTTAATTATTAATACCTTTGTGTTTTCCAATTCATTTGTTACCACATATGTAAGGTATTTTCAACTCAATTTACTTTCCTCTGAGGCTTAATTTTTGTTATGCATCTAGTTTCATTTACATGGTTTGTGTACTGATCTTTACATGATATATCATGAATCCCCTTAATCTAATTATATTTTAAACATTAATATATTTTATTAAATCATTAGTGTTGTGTTTTAATATATTTCAACATGGAATGGGACACTTTGGGATGAATAAGGATTATTTTCCCCAAAAATAACATTTATAATATTTAAATGGTATTTTCATTTGAGGAAATTACAAAACCATTGTTCGATATATAACTGTAATGACCTGAAAAATAACGAATAAAATTATTTTTCTTTTATTTAATGGAATTTATTATGGATATTGAAAAAACATGGATTTTATAATCCTATTGGTTTTAATTACTAGTTAAGTATCATTACTGTTGATAATATAGTGGTTAAATTATGATCACATGACTTCTATAAATTTAAGCGGTTTTTTGACAAAGACAAAGGAGAGTAAGACCTCATCTAGTAGACTCAATATGTACGAATCTCATTCGTTGGAGCTCGTAATGAAGGTGTCGTTACTAGGATTCACTCTTGACCACACCCAAGATGAACTTCCACATGTTAATATTGAACGGAATAGCCTATGGGGCAAGTGGAAGTAAATAGAGATTACCACTCGAGCGATGTTATCCGAGCATCCCCAAGAGTCTTTCACCATCGCGCAACTTACCCTTATGTCTTATGAAGATGTAACAATGGGTTATGTAATAAAGGATTAGTAACTTATTTTTTAATCCCTTATTATAAATAAATGTCTTATTCCATCAATTCTATTATGAGAATATTTATCCATAAAGATATAATGAATTAGATAAATAGACTTTTTTAGTAAAATGGTAGTTTTCAGAAATATATAAATTAACAGATTAACCTTTTTTTTAATAATTTTATTGTAATATTTTTATAATAAAAATCCTTTTAATTATAAATGATTTTTATATTTATTGTTTTTTCTTCATAGAAGATTAAGTATTCAGTTTGATAAGAATTATAAATTAATTAGATAAAATAGAAATTGTATTTTTAATTAAAGAATTTATTTTGACGAATTAATTAATTTTCTATGTTATTAATATTTTAATAAAATATTATTATAAAATTAATTATAAAGAATAATAAATGAGTATTTAATTTTTATAATGTCAAATTTAATTTTTATTAAGGTAAAAAACTATTTTTTTTAAAACCCATCAATTTTTAGTAAATGTTTGTTTTTATATTAAAATTGAAAATTCATGTGTTTAAAAAATTATTTAGATAAAGAAAATATTATATTTGGAATCAGGATGTTGAAATTATCAAATGGTGAATTTTTCATAATTTTTCAAGATAATCGTATTTTTGATTAAAAATTAAATACCAAATTAATATATAATATGTTTTATGACAACATAATGACCGAATTGTGATGTGATAAAATACAATAAAAGGTTTATTCATCCAAAATATTTTTTTCCTTTAATATGTTGCAATTTTATATTTGTTTGATTAATTTTATAATGCTTGAGTGGACCCTCCAAGACTTATAAAATATTTTAACATCTTAAAATGATTTACATGAGAGTGTTACTCACCTCCACATAAGAAAGACTATTATTTTAATATGTTTATTATTTGCATTATAAAATATTGTATTCCACTTCCCTTCTCCAGAAACCATAGGAAAAATCATGGGATGGTTTTTTATTATGAATAGTTCAATGTGTAGTGTCCAAACACTAAATAATAAATAATTCACTCCTTTTTCCTATAAAAACACTTACATCCTATCATTACCATTCACTCAGATCATTTGGATCCAAAATCGACTCTTCCCCATACTCCCTAGAGTCCACCAAAGGCTCCCATAGTCTCCCAATAATCCCCTCCAAATCCTTTGGGGTCACACTTCAAAGTAAGGGATCCACACATTTCTCTCCTCCTTTCAAATTCATGCATTTTATTTGAAAGTAGTTCTAGTAATTTCAAATGGTTATAATGTGATTTTTATATAATAATTATATTAAATTAAATTAGATTTTACATTAATGGGTGATTATTTATCCACCTTCATTTTTACACTTACCTAAGCCATTATTATGCCAAATATTCGTAAGCGATTTCACTCTTCTCATTTCCATTCAAGCTACTCTTTTACATTACGCTTCTTAAGATCAATATTTATAAGTTGGGTAATGATGTTACATGATCCCCAAACTATCCATTTGATGTATATATGATAATAAATTCTTTTCAATCTCATCAAACCCCCTAAGATTCTTTACAAACACCCGTTACCATGCTGAAATTCCAGAAGGGATCTTCCACCCTCTTTCTTTGTCAAGCCTTATTTTCTTGTCATGTCATTGAATTTATTTTATTATTATGTTGGGATATTTTATTATATATCCTACTCACATCCCAAATGATTTATAAATTATTATATCTACTTTCACTCTCATTTATCCCTCTTATGATCCTTTATTAATACTCAATACCATCCTGGAATTTCATACGAGATTTCTCCATTTTTTATTTATACCCATGTTTCTTCACAATGTTATAACCTTTTATTTTCAATTAAAAATGTTGGGGTTTGATTTCAATCCTCCCCCATAATTCTATACTTATTTTTGAATGATGAGATACCACTTTTTCCATCATTAATGCCTTCCATGTACACCTGTTACCATGCATAAATTCTGTAAGAGATTTCGCTCTTTTTATCCCCCAAACATATGAATGTCCATATGAAGCCTTCAGACTCTCGAAATTGTACTACAATTTTCCAAGCCAAAATCCTCGTGCAGTGAATACAATACCCATTTATATATTAAGGGTATTATAATTTATGAACATATACTATTTTAATGGTACTTTCATGTATGTATTCTACATTCAATAATCATTAAATAACTTATGATGTTGAATAATTCCATGTTATATGATCTATGTGGCACACTTATTCAAGAAATCAAAATGTTTATAAAGGGTATTCCCAGGTAGAAATATAATGAGTTGGTAATTTTTTTCATCAAGATAAACCATTTGAAATGAGTGTTTACTCATGATAATTCATGTGTAATGAGGGTTTACTCATTCTAATCCAAGTTCAATGAGGGTTTACACTTGCCAATTCATTTGTGATGGGGATTTAATCATGCTAATACATGTTCAATGAGGTTTTACTCATGCTAATTCATTTGAAATAAGGGTCTACTCATGATAATACATGTTCAAGGATCCTTGTATCATGATAATATAAAGTTGCATATTGTTGTTACATTTCCATGTAATGATAATCATGTTATATCATTCATTTATGTTCATTTTTTTTTCTTATTCTCCATTGATATTCCCATTTCCTACATGTATTTAATTATTCATGTTATGCCTCATTTACTCCCTTACTAGGATTTATAGACCACCCTTTTATCATGTATGGCCCCAGTTTATCCAATGCAATTCTAGGTATGAAGTAATATTGTTGTTGTGTAAAAGATGTTTTCAATAAATTTGTTGTTTGTTTATTTCTTAAAGTTCCATGTAATGTTCATGATTTACCTAGATACAAGACCTCTCGTTACACAGATCTATATTATGTGAATTTTTATTTAATAAAGCATGTTTAAAGATGATATAAAGACTATTTTTTAATAATAACATTCCATATTATCTGTTTATTCAGGATGATTCTAAAGTATTAATACTATTCATTCAATCATTGGTACTCAATTTTTTAAAAAATATTCTTTACAAAACCCAACATTACATCTCTGTTATATTGGAGAGCGGGTTTTATTATAAAAATCATGTTATATTAAAAGATTTTAAAAAGTGATTCCAAAATTATTTTGTTAAGACATTTTTACCATTTTTGTTTATTACCAATATTTAAATGGAATATTTGTTTCCCCATCCAAATCAGACATTTTCTATCATTTTGTAGTACAAATGGAATATTCTTTTTACATCATAACACATGTATGGATTCATCCACTGTCATTTATTCGAAGCATTATTTTCAAAAGTATTATTTCAAAAGGAAAAATATTTTCAAAATGTTTTTCAAAAGAAAAGTATATTTTACTCAAGAATATTTTTAAATTATTTTTTTTAATTTCATCAATGACAACAAACCAGTATTTTTATCCCACATGGTATTTTCTATATTCATACAACCCTTAATATTTATACGGATGGTTTTTGATTTATTTATGCAAGGATAGTATTCACAATCACTTCCATGACTTATTTATTATTACCTTTTAAATATTCAATCTCTTATGATCATTAAACATTTAATTCCTCTAAAATTGTACATTTCATTTATCATGTATATTATTATTCCCTAAAACATACACCATTTTACATACTATCTATACTTTGATAGTTATTTTCCATTCTTGGTTTATATTGATAAATTGGTATCTCTAACTCCATATGTATATTTGATAAGGCATGTTGTTAAATTAATTATTTGATAGATGAGGAATGTTTGGGACATGTAAACGATGGGAGGGGGCCTATTTATAGATAAACCCTTGAAATATCAGTAGTCTCATGGGATGAGTCCTTTGGTTACCTGCCTTAGATATGGAATATTACAGTTTACTATCTTTCCATATTGATATTTCCTTATCTAGTTATTTTAGTGGGATGTGTGTGTATTTATTACCATTACAAATTTATTATGCACTTTCATTCGGTTTATTAATTACCTGGAATGTGTATTTAGTTTTTTAACATTCCATATTCAATATTCACATTGATTCATTATTTATTCCCATATATATTACCCTTACGGAGAATTTGATCTATCAATTATTATGTTAATTTCTTGAGTAATCCAATAACATTTCTATGAATGATACGAGTGGAATTACTAGATGTATTATAGTTATCCTTTGAGTTACTTATTTTGAAATAAGATGAAAAAATTATGTCATAATAAATGTATTCATTTGTAATACAATACTCATTTATCTATCTGGTTTACCATGAATACTAAACTAAGCAGTCCTTGGGGATTGATTACATGTAATCATTTCACCTTATTACGTATAATAAACCTTATCTGGGCTATCTGGTGATGGTTTACTAATTTTTTAAAGGTGAGGGATTGGGGGTTTTTGGTTTTTAGTTTATGGGGTTTTTTCAACACAGGTTTTGGGGTTTGGGGAAAAGGTTTTTTGGGTTTTTAGGATTTTGTGATTTTTATTTTGAGGAAAATGGTTTGGGGTTTTTATGGGCTTAGGGTTTGTGATTTTTTAGAGAAGGGACTATGTGGTTTTTGGGAAGGATGGTTTTGTTTTTTTAACAATGTGACTTTTTTGTTTTTTTGGGATAAGTGTTTAGTATTTTCTATGGCTAAGGGTTTGGGGATATTTGTGGTATATGGTATCAGCATTTTTTTTGGGGGATGATGGTTATTGATTCATTTAGGCTACGTGTTCAGTGTTTTTTGTGTGTGAGGTTTTTTGGATTTTTGGGGTTGAGGGTTTGGGTTTTTCGGGATGAGGCGTCTGTGTTGCTTTGGGCAGAGGATCTAATGTTTTTATGGATGATGGTTTCAAGTTATTTGGGGCAGAGAGATTATTGTTTTTTGGGATTTGGTTATAGGGGTTTTAGGGGATAAGGGGTTTAGGATTTTCTTCTAGGATGAGGTTTTAGAATTTTTTTCGTGTTGAGGTTTTTGGTATTATTGGGGAATGGGTTTTAGTATTTTTTTATGGAAGAGGGTTTAGTGTATTAATTGGGTTTAGGGATTGGGGTTTTTTGGTTCTGAAGATTTAAGGTTTTTTTATGAGGGTTTATGGTTTTATGGGGATAAGGGTTTGAAGTATTCATGGGGATGATATTTTAGTGTTTTTAGGATATTTTTTATGGTTCTATTGGGATAAGGGATTATAATTTTCATAGGGTGAGGGTTTTGGTATTTTTATGGATGAGGGATTGGATTTTTTTGGGATTAGTTTTTATTGGTTTTTTAGGGATGAGGTCTTATGGTGTTTTGGGGATAATGGATTGATGTTTTATTGGAATTAGGGTTTGAGGTTTTTGGAGGATGAGGTTTTGGAGTTTTTAGAGGATAAGGATTTTGGGTTTTCAGGGCGATAAGTGTATGGGGGATTTTTAGGGATGAGGGTTATGGGTTTTTTTGTTAAGGGATTCAGGTTTTATGCGGAAAAGAGATTGTAATTTGTCATGTATGAGGGTAAAAGATATTCTGGGGACAAGGGTTTGGGTTTTTTTGGGGATGAGTGTTTGGGGGTTCTTTCGTACTGAGGGTTTTGTGTTTTTTGGGGCTGACAGTTTGGTGTTATTATGGATAAGGAATTGTCGATTTTGGTGTACGAGTGATTGTGGTTTTCCTAGGAATAAGGGAATGATGTTTTAATGCTAATGTTTTTTTTATTTTTTGGATGAAGGTATAGGTTTTTTTCGATGATGTTTTAGGTTTTTGGGGATGAGGGATTGGGTTTCTAGGGGATGAGGTTATGGTTTTTTTGGGGGTTGATAGTTTTGGATTTTTTGGCTATTAGTTTCGGTTTCGGGTATCGTATGGGAGTGTATTTAGGGATTTTTGGGTGGAGGGATTGAGGATTTGGGGATGATATTCTTAGGTTTTTTTGGGATGACTGTTTATATTTTTATGAGGATGAGAGTATAAGTTTTTTAGGGATGCATGTTTAGACTTTTTTTGGATAAGGGGTTATGTTTTTATATGGATGAGGGATTGAGGTTATTTTGGGATGTGGATTTTGGATTTTTGTTTTATTATTTAGGGGTCTTTATCAATGGTTTTATGGATTTTTAGGTGAATAAGGTTTATGGTTTATTGGGGATGATGGTTTGTAATTTTTTTGGATTGAGGGTTTAGGTTTTCTGGATACAAGGTGTTTAGGGTTTTTGGGGGATTACGATTTATTGATTTCTAGGCCTCAGTGAATGGGGTTCTTCAGGGATGAGGTTTTAGGGATTTTTTGGGAGTAGTATTTAGGGTTTTTTGCTGACGTGGGATAGGATATCTATGGATTACAGTTTATCGTTTTCTTGGAATGGGTTTTTATGGGTTTTTTTGTGTTGAGGAATTAATGTTTTCTATGGCCAAGTGATTACAGTTTTCTAGGGATGAGGATTTAGTGGTTTCTCGGGATGATGGTATAGGGCTTTGGGGGGTGAGACATTAGTGAATTATAGGTATTTGGGATTAAGGATCTCTGTAAATGAGAGATGGGGTTTTTTTGGGGGATGAGGGTTTAGGGTTTCCATGGATGAGGGTTTAGGTTTTTACGTGGATATAGGATTTGATTTCTCTATGAAAGTGGGTTTATTTTTTTTTGGGCACTGGGTTTAAGGTTTCATATGGATGTGGTTTTAGGTTTTATTGTGGATGGGGGTTTATTGTTTCATTGTGATGAGTGATTAGGGTCTCATAGAGGTTAGGGTTTAATGTTTTTTGGGGCTAAGGGATTATGTTATCACGGTGATGAGGGTTTGTGTTATTAGGGGCTATGGGTTTAATGATTTTCGGGATGAGGGTATAGAATTTTTTGCGAATTTTTATCATCACATTTTTTGGGATGAGGTTTTTTGTTTTTTGGGGTTTAGATATTTTAGTATTTTGGTGATGAGGGTTTTAGGTTTTTTTTGAGATGAGGGTTTAGGTTTTTTATGATGTTTGTGGGTTATATGAGGCACATTATTTTGGTTTTTTTATATATGAGAGTTCATGTTTGTTGTGGAAGTGGGTTTTTCGTTTTTGGGGTTGAAGGGTTTATGGATTTCAAAGGAAGAGGATTTATATTTCTTTGGGGATATAGTTTTAGGGTTTTTTCGCATTAAGGGATTATGGATTTTTAGGGATGGGGGGGTTTGGTTTTTTACTATGGATTTGGTTTTTTAGGGAAGAGGGTTTATTGGGTTTTCAGGTTTAGGAGTTTTTTGTTTTTGGTGTAGGGGGTTCTAGGTTTTATGGGGATGAGGGTTTCTGGTATTTATAGGGTGGATGGTTTAGAGTTTGTTTTAAAGAGTTAGTTTTTTAGTGTTGAGGGTTTATGGATTTTTGGGGTTGAGGGTTTGATTATTTTTGGGATGAGGTTTTTAGGCTATTGGTGAAGAGGGTGAAGGGTTTATTTGGGGATAATTATTTAAGGGTTTTGGGGATAATGTTTTGGAATTCTAAGGATGATGGTTTATGGATTTTGAGTGATGTAGTTTTATGTTTTTTTGGTTTGAGTGTTTAGGGTTTTTTATGTACATACTGTTTGGAGTTTTCATATGGAAGAGGGGTTAGATAGTTCTGGTGATGAGGATTAGGGGATGTGTGGTTGAGGGTTATCAGGTTGAGGGTTTAGTGATTTTTGGAACTGAGTGTTTTTAAGATAAGAATTATAGATTTTGGGATGAGATTTTTGGGTTTTTTGGGGCTGATCCTTTAGAGTGTTGGAAGATGAGGGTTTTAGGTTTTTTTGAATAAGGTTTAGTGGTTTTTCAAGCTGATGGTTTCATAATTTCATGGTATGAATTTTTAGGGGGTTTTTTGCTGACATATTATGTGTTTTGGTACTGTGGTTTTAATGAATTTTTTGTATTTTGGATTAGGGATTTTTGGGGCTAAGAGTTTATAGTTTTTAAGGATGCAGGTCTATGGTTTTTAGGGATTTTGGTTTCAAGGATTTCTCTGATTAATGGTTAAAGGTATTTGGGGATTAGGGTTTACTATTTTTTGTGGATGAGGGTTAATGAATTTATGGGGATGAAGGTTTATGTTATATTTGGGATGTGGTGTAGGTGAAGGGGGGATGAATGTTTATTGTTTTTGGGGGTTGAGGATTTTTTGTTTTGTGGGGATGAGGGTTTTGGATTTTTCCAATGATGAGGGTTTGAGTTTTTTATGGTTGAAGGTATTCGGTTTTTTTCATATGAGGGATTTGGCGTTTCTGGGGATGTGGGATTGGGGGACATTGGGTGTTAGGCTTTGGGGTTTTTATGGATGAGGGTTTTGTGTTTTGGGGATTACGGTTTGGGGTTTGTTGGGGCTGAGATATTGGGTTATTTTTTTCGTGAGGGAATGGGATTTTTTTAGGGATAAGAGTTATGACTTTTCATTGGCTGTGGGTTTGGAATTTTTTGGTGTAGGGGGTTTCAGGTATTTTAAAGATGTTTATTTGGGGATATTTGGGGTGAGGATTTTGGATTTTTTTGTTATGGTTCTTGGGATATTTCGGGCTGAGGGGTAATGGTTCTGTTAAATTTAAGGTCTCAGGTTTTTAATGTATGGGTAATACGGATTTTATATTGGGGTTGAGGGTTTAAGGTTTTTTGGAGATGAGGATTTAGGGTTTAATGGATATTAGGGTTAGTGTTTTTTGGGAATCATATTTATCGATATTAGGGTTACATGTTTAGGGGTTTTCCATGAAAATGGTATATGATTCTATGTAGAGTATGGTTTCATTATATTTTTTGGTTGATGGATTTGGATTTTGGGCGGTTGAGTGATTAGGATTTTATAGAGATGAGGCTTTATGGTTTTATTGGGATTATGGTATTGGATTTCTTTGGGGATGAGGGTTTAGGGTTATATGGGGTGGAGTGTCTAGGGTTTTATTTGGACGAGGGATTAAGATTATCAAGATATATTGGTTTAGGTTTTTTAGGGATTTAGGTTTTAGGGTTTTCTAGTGCAGAGGGTTTACAATTTTCTAGGAATGAGGATTTTGGATTTTTTTGTCTAAGGATTATGGGTTTTCAGAGTAATAGGGTTTAATGTTTTACGGGTTTTAGGGTTTCTAGATTTCCAGGGTTGTGGTTTTGGGTTTTCTGGGGATGTGGGGTTAATATTTTTTAGGACACATTTTTAGGGTTTTTTGGGGATGAAGGATTTGGGTTTTCAATGGATGTAGGATTACTGTGTTATGGGGAAGATGGTTTAGATTTTTCTAGGTATATGGTTTTAGGGATTCAGGGGGATGATGGATAGGGTTTCATTATGGTTAGGGTTTATAGTTACTTTAGTATGAGAGTTTTGGGGTTCTTGGGGATGAGGTTTGGATGAGGGTTTTGGGAATATTGGTGATTTTTTTTAGTTTTATTAGGTGTTGATGGTTTAAAAATTCATTGGATCGAGGGTTTCTGATTATTTGGCGAAGAGGTTCCATTATTTTTTTGGGATGAGGGTTTTGGGTTTTTATTGGTTGAGAGATTAGGGATTTTTTATTCTATGTTTTTTGGATTTTTTGGTACTGAGGGTTTATGGGTTTTATATTGCTGAAGGTTTAGGGTTTTTAGGGACCTGAGTTTTAGGATTTTTTTGGATATGAGGAAATATGGTTTTTTTCAGATTGAGGGGTTTAGGTTTTTTGGGGATGAGGTTTTTTTTGGTAAGGGTTTATGGTATTTTGGGGCTGATAGATTTTGGTTTTTTTGGTAGGGGCTTAGGTTTTTTTATGGTTCAAAGTTATGAGTATTTTGGGTTTGAGGATTACGGTTTCTTAATATCAGTTTTGAGTTTTTTTTGGGCTTGAGGGTTTTTGTGTTTTTTGGGATGACAGTTTAGGGGTTTTTAAGGATGAGGTTTGAGGTTTCCTCAATGGTTGAGGTTTATTTGGGGGGGTAAGGGTTAGGGTATTGTGGATGAGGGTTTTGGGGTTTGGGGGGATGAGGGATTTGGGTATTTTCGGGATGAGGGTTTTGGGGATGAGGGTTTAGGCATTTTTTCAATGGTTTTTCCATTTGGAGTAAAATGTTAACATGTATACGGAATGAGGGTTTATGGGTTCTTAGGTAGGGGTTTATGGTTTTTGAGGGTAGACAGTTGGGGGTT
This sequence comes from Viscum album, assembly GCA_963277665.1. NCBI lineage: Eukaryota > Viridiplantae > Streptophyta > Magnoliopsida > Santalales > Viscaceae > Viscum > Viscum album. Next base: position 1,554,414,459 of record OY728156.1, read on the forward strand.
TGTGGTTTTTAGGGACTGGGGGTTTAGGGTTTTTTCGGTATGAGTGTTTATGCATTTTTTGGAATGATGTTTTTTAGGGTTGTTCTTTTTGGGGATTTTGGTTTGATGGATTAGGTTTTTTTGTGCTGATGTATATGGGATTTTTGAGCTATGGGTTGGTGATTTTTGGGATGTGGGTTTTTTTCTTGGTCGGAGGTTTTAGGTTTTTTTGGATAATGTTTTATGGAGTCTTGGGGTTGAGGAATTGTTTATTCTATTGGATGAGGGTTTTCGGGTTTTCAGGATGAATGTTTAGGGTTTTTTTATTTTGACGTATTAGGGGTTTTGGGGACAATAGTTTAGGGGTTTTATGGATGAGTATTCATATTTTTTTGGGGATAATGTTTTATTATTTTTCTTTTGGAGGGTTTTGGGTTTGATTAGCTCATTGTTTTTTTAAGGATTACAGATTAAGGGTATTTGGAGATGATGGATGAGGGATTTTTTGGGATGAGGATTTAGTTTTCATTGGAGGTTTTGGTATATGTTTTTTGCTTCATAGGGTAGGAATTATTTAGGCATAGTAGTTTTAGGGTTTTTTGTGGATGAGGGATTAATATTTAGTGGGGTTTATGATTTTGGGTTTTTGGGGTCGAGTGTTTAGTATTTTTTAGGGTTTTTGTTTTTTTGTTTTTTAGATTTTGTTGGTTCAGGGTTTTTGGGGATGATGTTTTTTCATATTATAAGGTTGAGTTTTTTAGTTTTTTGGGGTTCAGGTTAATGGTTTTTTTGGTGTTGAGTAATTAGGATTTTTTTTGGATGATGTTATATAGTTCTGTGGGGGTGAGTGTTTAGGCTACTATAGGGTAGTGAGAATAGGGTTGATTAGGGATCATGGTGTAGTGATTTTTTAGGCCATCTATATACTGTTTTTTTGGGGGAAGAGGGTATAGGGATTTTTTGGATGTGGGATTAGTTATTTTTTTAGTTGATTTTTTAGGTTTTTTTGGGAGCTACATGTTTAGTTTCTTTTAGGGATAATGGTTTAGGGATTTGTTTGTTGGAAATTTTAGGTTCTTTTTTATTAAGGGTTTCAATTTTTATGGAACTAAGGTTGTAGGGTTTTATAGAACATTTGGTTTCGGGTTATCTGGGGATGAGGGTTCAATGTATTGTGGGATATGGGTTTAGGGTTTTCTAGGGCAATGGGTTAAGGGATTTAATGGTATGGGGGTTTATGTTTTTTTATAAACGTGGTTTTATGTTTTTTTTGGGGATGATGGTTTAGGGATTTCTAGGGTTTATGGTTTATGTTTTTCTAGGGATGAGGGTTTAGATTCCAAAAATATACCTCAACCTCCTTCCCTTAAAAACCATCAATCCTCACAACCATCATCTCTAAAACCCCATATATCCTTATCCCCAAAAAATCCAAAAACCTCATACATAAAATACCACAAACGTTTATCACAAAAAACCCTAAACCTTCATACCTATTGAACCAAAAACCCTTGGACCAAAAAAACCACAAACACTTAGACCTATAAAATAAAAAAACCACTCCACCCAAACCCTAAATACTCATCCCTAAAAACCCATAACCCTTATACAAAAAAATCCTTGACACTCTGCCCAAAAAACCCTAAACCCTCATCTCCAAAAAAACACTTAACACACATCCCCCAATACCCTAAGCCGTGAGCTCCAAAAAACACTAAACCCACTATCCCAAAATACCCTCAATCCTCATCCCCAAAAAACCCCAAAACCCTTATCCCAAAATACTCTAAATACTATTCTTCAAAAATCCCAAACCACCATCCCCAAAAAAACATAAACACTAATGTCCAAAAAACCCTAAACCATCAACCCCAACAACCCATAAAACCTAAGCCCACAAAAAACCCCAACGTTCATCTCTAAAAATACCTCACCCCTTAACCCAATGATAACTTAGCCATCATCCCATCAAACCCCAACTATCATACCACAAAAACCATAAATACTAATCCAAGATAAACCAAAACACCAGTGAAAAATAATTATAAACCCTCATCCCAAAAACAATTAGAACCCACATACCAAAAAATACAATAAACTCATACATTAAAACCATAAAACATAAACACCAAAACCCTAAACCTAGATCCCTATAAAAAAACTAAATCCTCAGCCAAAAAAATTCCGAACCTGTAGCACCAAAAAATCCACCACCTGAAGCCGAAAAAATATATTGTTTAATTCCAAAAAAAAGTTAAATCTCACACCCAAAAAATATGAAACACTCATCCAAAAAATCCCCTCAACCCTCATCCTGAATGAAATTGAAACCCTCATCCCCATAAAACACACAACCCACATCCCCAAAAACCCATAAGCCTCTTGCACCAAAAAAACCTAATCCCTCACAAAAAACAATTAATCCCTAAAACCCAAAAAATCATAAACTCTAATTCCCACAAAAACCTAAACCCTTAGACTGCAAAAACAATTATTCTAATACCTCAAAATACATGAAAACCTCAGTACCAAAAACAAAAAACTCCAACCCCAAAATACCTGAAACCCTGAACACAAATAACCATAAACCCTCAGCCCGAAAAAACACAAAAAATTCATCCTAAAAAACCCTTAACCATCATACTGAAACAGTCAAATTACATCCATAAATAATCGTGAATTCTCTTCCCACATTAACTATGAACACTAATCACCAAAAAAATTCAAAGACTGCAGCCCTAAAAACCCTAAACCATTATCCCCTGAAAACCCCAACACCCTCACTACTAGAAAAACCCAATCCATCATCAACAAAAAAATGATAATTGTTTTGCAAAAAAATCCTTAACACCCCCCTGAAGTCCAAAATCCTAAAGCCTAACAAAACCACCATCAAATAGTCTGGAAAACCCCAAACCCTCATCCTCAAAAAGTCACCAACACTCATTAATGAAATACACTAATCCATCATCCCCCAAATAACCATAAAATCTCAGCTCCAAAACCCATATATAATTCATTCAAAAAAATAACTCAACCCTCAAGCACAAAAATCCCAAAACTATGATCCCAAAAAATCACTAAACCAACATAACCAAAACACACAAAAACCTCATACTACCAAAAAAAATCCATAGCCCAAAAAACCTAGACACCCATCCTAGAAAAACCACAAACACTCATTAAAAAACCTAAACCATAATTCTTAAAAGAACACTCAACCCTCATCCCAAAATAATCCTTAACCCTCATCCCAAAAAATCTCTGAACCCCCTACCCAAAAAACAATCAACCCCCAGTTAAAAAACCTTTAACCCTCATCCCTAAGAAACCCTCAACCCATATCCCCTAAATAAATGTAAACCCTCATCCTCAAAAGACCATGAAAAGTAATCCCAAAAAACCCTAAAACCTCATCCCCAAGAAAACCCTCACCTGCAACCCCAAAAATCCATCACTCTTATCCCAAAGAATCCCTAAACCCTTAACCCTAAAAAACACTCAAAAATTAGCCACAAAAAACCTAAATCTTCATCCCCACAAATCCCTCAAAACTGAACACCAAAAAAATCAACCATAAGACCCAAAATAACATCTTCTATTAACCTCAAAAAACACTCAGCACTCATCCTCCAAAAAACATAAAACAAATACCAAAAAACATAAGAAATGATACTGAGAAAACCATAATTACTTAGTGAAAAATATTCCTAAACCCTTTAAACTAAAGAAACCTAAACACTCATCCCCCAAAAATATATATCCTCATCCAAAAAACACTCCACCATTAGAAATAATAAACTATAAACACATGGATTAAAAAAATACACAACCCTCACCACAAAAAACACTCAACCCTCAACCCCAAAAAACATTCAATATTCAGCCCCCATAACCCCTAACCACTTATCACCAAAAAACCTAATCACTCAGCCACAAAAAACCCACAATAGTCACCCCCAAAAAATTCTAAACCCCCCACACCCCATAAAATTTAAACCCTCTTCCCCGAAGGACTATAAAACATCATCCCACAAAATTGATAAACTAACAACCCCACAAAAACAATCCACCATTATCCCCAAAAACCAATCAAACATCATCCACAATGAATCCCTAATACATCCTTAAAAAATACCTCAACCTACATCTTCAAAAAATCATAAACCCTCATCTAAAAAACCATATACCCTCAGTACCAAAAATCACTAAACCTACATCACTAAAAAAACCTAAACCATCATCCCCACAACACCATAAATAGTCATCCCCAAAAAACCACCAAACTACTACTCCAAAAAACCACTAGCACCAAAAAAACCCTACAGCCTTAGCTTGAAAAAACCCCCAACACTCATCCTGAAAAACCCTAAAACCAAAACCCCAAAATATCCTCAACCCTTATCCCCAAAAATATCTCAACCCAATTGAATCATAATCCCTAAAAAATCATACCAAATAGAACCTAAACCCTGAACTCTTATACACCATCAACCACTAAAATATCTAAGCCATCATCCCTAAAAACCACTTCCACATATGCCCCAAAATACCTACACCATCATCCCCAAAAACCATAAATATTTACCATTGAAAAAATTGTACCTTCATCCCCATAAAACCCCATAAAACTTCATCCTTAAAAAACTCTCCACCATTAGTTTACATCACCCACATTCATCATCCTTAAAACACCCTAAACCCACATACCCAATAAAAACCTCAATTCTCATCTCCAAAAAAACAATAAACCCTTTTCCCCATTAAACCCTGTAAACATATCCCAAAAAATATCACAACCATGAGAACCAATATAACCTCAACCCTCATCCCCAAAAAACATTAATCCCACACCACCAAAAAACCCTCAACCTACATCCCCTAAAAACCCTAAACCATAGGCCCCACAAAAAATAGACCCTATATCAAAATATAACACAACCTGCATCCATAATATACTCAAACCCTCATTACAAAAAACCTTGAACCCTAAAAAAGAACAATTAACCCTCACCCACAAAAATCCATAAAACCTCAGCCCTAAATACCCCTCAATCTCTAGAATCAAAAAACCCAAAATCTTCAACCCCAAATAACCCAAAACCATCCATCTCTTACCAAAAAACCCAAAACCCTCATCCCCAAAATCTATATACATTAATACCCTATAAACTCTAATCTATGTTCCCCAAAAAACATTACATCATCATACCTTAAAATCCATTAACTCAAAACCACTACAAAACCCAAAACCCTAAGACCAAAAAACACAAAACCCTTTCCTGCAAAAACCCTCAATGCTCAGACCCAAAAATAAAATAACCCTCAACCCTAAAATCAATCAGCCATCATCCCTAAAAATCCCCTTGAATTCAATCCCAAAATACCCTCATCCCAAATCAATAAAAAATGGTCTACTCTAAAAACCTAAAACCATAAACCATTATCACCCAAAATCTCTTAACCCTCATTCCTAAAAACTAGCAACCCACTTCCTGAAAAAACATTAAATCCTCAACACCAAAAATCCCTAAATCATTTTAAAAAAATAACCATAATACCTCTACCCCATAAAATCCAATCCACTAATCTTTAGATAGACTCTAAAAACACATTCCCAAAAAACCCTAATCACTCATCCCCAAAAAACACTCATCCCATATCCCCTAATAACCCTCATAATTCTACCACAAAAAACCCAAAACCCTAAAAAAAACTGAATACAACCATACAAAAAAACCAAAATCATGAAGATCGATAAAAACCCTAAACCCTCAGCCCAAAAAAACCATGCAACCTCATCCCAAAATTCCTAAAGACTCGGTCCCAAAAAAAATCTAAACACACATCCACAATAATACCAAATCAATAAATTTTGAAAATCCCTAAACCCACATCTCCCCAAAACCCTGAACACTCATTCCCCAAAATTCATGAACCCATTACTCCAAAAACCCTAAACAATTGGCTGAAAAAAAAATTGAACTTTTATCTCTAATAAGCCGTCAATAGTTATCCCCAAAATAACCTAAACCCCTACCCTAAAAAATCATAAACCCTTTTCCCCCCAAAACATATAACCATAAACCCAAAAACACCGTCACCCATCAACTCGAAATAACCATAATCTCTTGTCCCCATAAAACCCTGAAGAAAAAACCCCATAAATTCCTAAACCCCCAGCTGTACTAAATAATAAACTATCAGCTGTAGATAACCCGAAAACCCACATCCTCAAACACCCTAAACCCTCAATCCAAAAAAGAAAAAATAATTAGCCCAAAAAACCTCATCCCTATTCTAAATAAAAAACCTAATAGTTGTTCCCTATAAAACCCTCAATCCTTTGTCCCAAAATACACTAAACCCGCAACACCAAAAACCACTAAACCCTCAGCTACAAAAAAACCATAAACCCACATCCCGTAAAATCCCTTAACACTCATACCCAATAAAACATAATCCCTGAGATCATAAAATCACTAAATCATCATCCCGAAAAAATCCCTAAACCCACTTCCCCAAAATCCATCAACCCATAGCCTTAAAAGAATGTCAACCCTCAGCCCCAAAATCCCTAAAACCCCATTTCCAAAAAACCCTAAACCATCAACCACCAAATTACATGACCCATATCCCCCAAATACCATCCACCCTCAGGAGACTAAAATGCTCAACCCTCTTGACAAGAAATCCATCAAACCTAATCCCCAAATAACACTCAACACTTCTTCCTAAAAAATACCTCAAGACTCATACCCAGTAAAATCCCGATCCCATAGCAACAAAAAAAACCACAATCTTCGAAACCCACTGAACCCTCATCCAAAATATACCCCAAATCCTCATCCCTAAAGATCTATAAAACCATATCCCCAAAAAACCCCAAACCCATAGAAACAAAATACCCTCAACCCACATACCCATAAATCACTAAGCCCTCATCACAAATAAACCCTCAACTATTACATTCAAAAAACCTCTACCATCAACCCCCCACCGCAAATCATACAACATACCAAAAAAACCTAAACATTCATCCAATAAAATCCGTAAAACATAATCACCAAAAAACCATCAACCCTCATCCCCAAAATACGTAAACACACAATCCCAAAAATCCGAAAACCTCACCTTTGAATCCTATAAACCCTCATCAGTAAAAACCACACAACTATTATCCACAAAAAACCCTTAACCCTGGCCCCAAAAAACCCTCAACCATTTTCCATAAAAAACACTCCACCCTTAGGAAAAAAACTTAAACCCTCACAAAAAAAAACAATCCATTATCCCCAAAAAACTACAAATACTTAGGCCAAAAAACACTCTTTCTTAGCCCCAAAACCACTCTATACTCAACACAAATGACCTCTAAAACCTGAACCCAAAAAACAGATAACCCTCATCTTGAAAAAACCTTCATCCCTCAATCTCAAAAAATCATAAATACTCCTCCCAAAAAACCATAAAAATCCATCCTAAAAAACCATCAAACATGAGCCCATGAATACCCTAAAACCCAAACCCCAAAATACTCTAAAACCATGTACCGAATAATCCATAAATTGTCCATAAAAAACACTCACCCCTCAGCCCCAAAAAACCTTCATGCCGTAGCCCCCAAACCCTAAAACCTCATCCCCTGTTTTAACAAAACCCTCATCCCAAAAAAACCCGGAACCCACAGCCACAAAAAACCTCACCCCACAGCTTCAAAAACCATCAACCATGTGCATCAAAAAACCTCAACACCCAACTCCAAAAATCATTCAACCCTAACACCAAAAACCATTAACCACTAAGCTACAAAATATCCTCAACCCCAAAAAATCTCAAAACCTCATACCATGGATACCCTAAACTATCAACCCTTATAAAACCCTAATACCTCATCCCAAATAAATCCTAAAACCATATCCCCCCATAAAACCCTAAACCACAATAATGAAAACACCATTAATGCTCAACACTAATAAAACCTAAACCCACAATCCCAATCACACCTAAACCCTCATACACTAAAACCATCAACCCTCATATCTTAGAAACACTAAACCCACAACCCTAGAACCCTACACCATCATTCTCAAAAACAATCAACCCTTATCCCAACGAATACCTAATAACTCAAACATAAAAACCGCAACCCTATTCCCCAAAATATTCTATACCCTCTTTTCCAAGAAACCCACAACCCTCATCCATAAAAAAATCCAAATCCCCAAACCCCAAATACCTATAAACCATAAGCCCTAAAAAAGTGAAACACGCATCCCAAAAAAATACATAAAACCTAATACTTATAAATCCTAAACCCTCACCACAAAAATAATTAAACCCTCACCACCTAAATAAACCCATATAAAAAAATTGTAAACCCTAAGAACCAAAACACTATAAAACCTCATCCCCAAAACACTCAACTCAAAGCCTAGAAAAACACTTGACCAATATATTCAAAAAATTATAAATACTCATCCCCAAATAAACTCAACTCTCATCCCAAAAACCCTAAACCCTCATAAAAAACCAAAATAATTATACCTGAAACCCCGAAACACAAATTACATAAAACCCAAATAAATAAATCCAGAATAAACACATAAATCGACAACCCAAAAAAAATCCATTAAACCCTTAACATCAAAAAACATAAATCCTCCATCCCAAAAAAATTGCTAAAACCTCATCCCCAAAAAGCCAAAAATCAATGGCCCAGGAAACCCTAAATAATACATCCCAATAACCCCTAAATTATCATCCCCAAAACCTCTAAACCCTCTACCCCAAAAAATCACTCAAACCCCATACCCGAAAAAACAACAACCCTTTGCCCCAAAACAACCTCAACAATATGACCTAATAAATATTAACCCTCAACCCCCCAAAAAAATAAAACCTCATGCCTAGAAAACCTAAATTCTTAGATATAAACCCCACAATAATCTTCCAAAAAAATCTTAAACCCATAGACCCAAACAACCCTAAACCCTCATCCACAATAAATATTCAACCCTCATCATTAAAAAACCTATAACCTGAACCCATAAAATCCCTAAAACAACATCCCAAAAACACATGTACTCATAGGCACAATAAAACCCTAATCTCAATCCCCCAAAACCCTAACCAAGCCCAAAAATATCTGAACCCTTAGTCCCAAAATTCCATCAATACACTAACCCAAAAATCATAAACCCTAATCCCCAAAACCCAAAACCCATCGCCCTAAAAAATCTTCAATCTTATTCCCAATAAAACCCAAAACTCTTTCCACCAAAACAACTAAACCCTCTATCCAACAAAACCCTAAAACCACACTCACAAAAATTGTTAAGCCCCCATCCTTGAAACATTTTAAACCCTCATCCCCAAATAAATAATAATCCACTACCCAAATAAACCTAATCCCTTAGCCTAAAAAAATATCTATTCATCATCTGAAAAAACCATAAAGCCCCATCCACCAAAAACCCAAAAACTAACCAATAAGACACCCTAAACCATTTTCCCCAATAATCCTAAACCATATTCAACAAAAAACCCTAATCCCTAATCCCCCCAAACTCTAAACCATCAACCCCCTAATTCCTAAACCCACATCCAGAAAAAATATTTAATCCTCAGTCAAAAAAACCTCAAACCATCATCCCAAAAAATCTAAACCTTGGGCTTAAAGACCCCATAACATTAGATACAACAGAACCCTATACGATCATACATAAAAACCACAAAACCGTCATCCCCAAAAAACCTAAACCCTCATACCTGCTATCCCAAAAACCTCTGTATAAAATACACTAAACCACCAACTCCCAAATTCCAAAAACCACATCCACAAAAACCATAACCATGCATCCCCCAAAACCCTTGACACATGGACCAAAATAATCTTAAACCAACATCTTCCAAAAAACCTAAATCATCGTTTCCAAAAAACCCTAAACCAACAACAACAGTAAACCCTGAACACACATCCCCACATATCCTAAACCCCCAGCCGCAAAAATACACAGAACACTGATCCCCAAAAAACCTTAACCATACTCCCTATAAAACAATAAACCATCATTAAAAAAATCCCTAAATACAGACGACCAAATTAACCTAAACCCTCAACCCAAAAAAAATAATAAAACCTCAACCCCAAATAAATGTAAACACTCATAACAAAAAAACCCTAATTTGTTAGCATAATAAACCCAAAACCATCATCCCTAGATAACCCTTAACCCTAAACTCCAATGACACCCTAAAAACCATCCTCAAAACTCTAAACCCCTAGATCTGAGACTTCATATACCAATAGACCCAAAATAATCCAAAACCCTCATTCTCATTTTACCCTCAACCCCCAGCCGAAAAAATACCCGAAAATCCCTCATTCCAAATAAACCCTCATCACTTATCCCCACAAAACCATCAACCATTATCCCCCAAAAACCCAAAACCCTCATACTTGAGAAATCCATAATCTCTCATCACTTAAAAACATTGAAACTATTTTATAAAACGCTATAAAACCACATCCATACAAAATAATAAACCCTTAGCCCAGAAAAATAAACCTCTTCCCTAAAACACCTTAAACCAAAGAAACCCAATATATTAAGCATAAAAAAGACTCAAAACCATCATCCACAAAAAATAAAAAACCATTATCTCTAAAATCACCTAAACCATCAGTCCCAAAAAACCCACAACTCTGAGAACCATAAAATCATTATCCCTTAACCACATAATAACCTTGAACCTCATCTCTATAAAATTGTACACCCTAACTCCCAAAACAAACCTCAACTCACAGCTTCAGAGAACCCTACACCTTCTACCCCCAAATAATTATACCATCACCCTAAACAAACCAAAAACCCTTAACCTAAAAAAACTAAACATTGAGGCCTAATAAACACTAACTGATTATACCCAAAAAAATTAAATCCTCATCACCAAAACACCGTAGACCAAAATCTCAAAAATAATCGACTCCATTAACCACAAAATTCCCAAAACCCACATCCTTAGAAAATATGAAACAATCAACCCCAAAATCCCTCACCAACCATCCCCAGAAGATCCACAACCATATTCCATAAAAAATGAAAATGTCTTACAATTTATAAAACCCTATACTCTCATCCTAAAAAAACCTAAACCCTAAAACTCAATAAAACCTCAATCCCCATACCAAAAAAAACTAAACCCTCATTCCTAAAACCCGTATAACCGTAGGCCAAAAAATTGAAACCCTCATCCACTGAAAAACCTAAACCCTCTTCTAAAAAAGACTCTAAATACTTATTCCCAAAAAACCATGACCCTCAGAACCAAAAAACCATCATCCCTCATCCAAAAAAACTCCTCATCTCAAAGCTCCAAAAGAATCCTAAATCATATTCCCCAAAAACCATAAACCATTATCACAAAAAAATGTCAATAGTCAAACCACCAATATCCCAAAACCTCATCCCAAAAAATTAATCAAACGTTATATGGAAATAAACCCTAAAACCTCATCCCAAAAATTGTTCATCCCACTTCCATGACAAACAATAAACAATAATCCCCCCAAAAATCCTAACCCATCAGCCTTAAAAAATCCTCACTTTTGAACCGCAAAAATAAATAAACCCATACCCCAAAAAAACCCACAACCATTGGTCCCAAAAAAACCTCAACCCTTCAAACAAAAATTGATAAACCCTAAACCACAAAAAACATGTTAACCCTCATCCCCAAAACAACATGAACCCTAAACCCCAAAAAATACCCAACCACAACCCCAATAATCCCTTATCCCTAGTCCATAAAACCCCTAATCCTTCATCACCCAAAAAACTATTGACCATCATCCAGAGAAAAACCTCATCCCTCATCCCTAAAAAATTTCTAACCCTCAACCCTAAATAACCATCAAAACTAAGCCCCCAAAACCCACAACCCTCATCCAAAAAATCCCTCAAACCAAATACCCTCAAAATATTATCCTCATCCAACCAATAAATAAATACTATTACCCAAAAATATAGAATCCATCATCCTAAATAAATCCTAAAAACTCATACTAAAAAACTCTCAACCCCAAAAATAGTCATCACTCATTCCAAAGAATCACTAAAAAATAAAAACCAAAATCCTTATACCCTAAACCATAGAAAACCCAAAACCCTCTGTCCCTTATAGTCCCTCAACACTCATCCCGAAGGACTTCCAACCCTCAGCCCTAAAAACCCCAAAACTCAAAACCTTTAGCCTCAAAAAACCCACAACCCTAACACCAAAAAATATATAAACCCTTATCCCCAAAATAAACTATTAATCAACATCCACTTAAAACCATCGAATTTCAAACTAAAAAATTCCTTACCCTCATTACCATGATACCCTATACCCACAACATTAATTAAAAAAAACCCAAATCCCTATAAAATCATCAAACCTCTCCCCCCTAAAAAACTAAACCCATAGCCCCAAAAAACTATAAACCAAAAAAATCATGAACCATAAACCCCAAAAAATTATAAACCCTTAGCCCAAATAAAATCCTTAACAATAATCACTAGAAAACCATCAACCCTCACTTCCAAAACCCATTACCACTCAAACCAAAGAAATATGTACCTTGAGTTCCAAGAATCCCCCCACCCTTATCCCCCAAAATACTAAAACCTACCACCCAAAAAAATATAAATTCTCAGACAACAAAACTCATATCCATGAGCTGAAAAAATCACTAAACTATATCCCTAAAAGAAACCCTCATCTCAAAAAAAATCCCGATCTCTCAACACAAAAAAACTCTAATCCCTCAGCCCCTAAATATCTTAAACCCTCATCCCCAAAAACCCTCACTCCAAATCCCCAAAATCCCTAAACCACCATCCCCAAAAAACATTATACAATCAACTCCAAAAAACCATCTAACTTATGCCCGAAACAAACATGTAATCATAAACACCAAAAAAACCTAAACCATAATTCCTAAAAAACCATAAACCCTATTCCCCACCATACCCTAAACCCAATTTCATAAAAATAACATGGAATATAAAACCACCAACCCATATCCCAAAAAAACGCAACCCTCAACCCCAATAAAAAATCAACCCTTCTCCCCATAAAAACCTAATCACTGATCCCTAAAAACGCAATAAGGAGTGTGAGGATCCTGAATCAATCAAATCACATGCAATAGTACTAAAGAGACTGATCATACCTTGAAAATGGATTCAGCGGCTGCCCCTAAAGAACGCGCCCCACGCGCCTGGGAAATTTCAAATTTTCCCACCGTTGGCATCCCGCCGGCAGCCTCGCTGGCTGCGGCTTCTCCCGTCTCGGGTCCTGCTCTCCCCGGGGATGACCCGCCGCCCCCTTGGGGCTCCCCCTCCGGCTTCAAGGCTCACAGTCCGGCGTTATCTTTCAAAGAGGCTCTCTGCGGTCCTCCCGGCGTCTCCTGCCCTCCTTGCTTCCCGGTGACCCGCCCGGTCCATCCTTCGGTGTCGCGTGAGGGTTCTAGGGTTTCGCTGGAGGTTAGTGCTTCGGCCTTCGTGGAAGCCTCGGCGGAGCTCCGGTGGACGCTGGTAGCTCGTTTCGGCGCTTCGCTTCCTCCCCTACCCCTTTTCAAGCGTTTTGTCGACTCCTGGGGTCTCCAGGAACCGGCCCGTATATCCATTCTTCATAGAAACTCGTTCTGCCTGGTTCTCGCATCGGACGCGGATCTCGTCTTGGCATGGTGCAAGGCCCCTCGCAGCTGGGGGCGCTGGAGGTTTAGCTTGTCCCGATGGTCCATGGAGGTTCACAGGGGCAAGGAGCACTCGCATGCCGCGGTCTGGATTTGTCTGCCGGGCCTCCCCCTGCCCTTCCAGAACGGCGCCTTCCTCAAGGCGATAGGGGATTCTCTCGGTGGCTTTCTATGTACTGATGATCGCACAAGCCGGGGAGATGAGACTGCGGTGGCCAAGATATGTGTGGAGCTGGATCTATCGCTTCCCATTCTGGAGAAACTATCCCTAAAGGTGAAAGATTCGTTCGTCTGGAACCAGGACGTCGTCTACCCAGTGTTTCCCAGGTATTGCTCTGCCTGTCAACTCCAGGGGCATTCTTTTCAACTCTGCAGGAATAGGCGCTTTGGTCCCCGGCATCCTGCACCCGGAGGTCCCCCGGCTGGTGAGGTTTCCCCGCCCAGAGGGCATGGCCCTGTGTATGGCCGCAGGGTGCCAGGGATTGCACTCCCTCCTTCTGAGGGGAATGGCCTGGATCCGGGGGACACAGAGGACCCCCTCTCTCCCTCGAGCTTTCGGGAACAGGTTCATAGCCTGGCAATGATACCGTCCAACACGCATGCCCCCCCTGCGGTCACTGATTATCTACCTCCTTTATGCACCCCCTCCCAGTGGCTTCAGAATGGAGTTCTCCCAGGCTGCTTCCTGATGTTTGGCCCTCTGTCGCTCCCCAACTTCTTGGCACCTGATACTGAAACTACACATACGCCCCTCGATGCTCCTTGGATCCTGGCTGGGAGTGGCCACGGGTCTCTTGTTTTCGCATTTCGGAAGGTGGCTCGGGGCAGTGGGCGGTATAGCATATGCCTAGAGGCAAAGCCGGGTCACCCAGATGATCGGCTAACTGAAATTCCTGGGCCTTTGGCTCGGTCTCCGGCGAGCGGGGGGAAGGGGATATCCGTCAAACACTCACCACGTCCACAACGGGCATCCCCAGAACCGGGTGCGCAGAGCCCGGGGATGTGTACAAGGCTCCGTTTGAAGCAAAAACAGATACAGGAATGCGCAATTTCCCTATGCAAAGAGACCATGTCGCCTGGGGCCAAAGCCGGGCTTCCCTTTCCCAAATGATTCCCATTTTCATATGGAACTCCCGTGGCATCGGGGCACGGGTTAAAACAGACTTCATCGTATCGGAATCCAGGAAACACAGGGCCAATATAGTCGCTATCCTAGAACACAAACAGCAACCCGGGAAGATCAAGGAGTTTGCTCGCAAAACCAGGATGAAAGGCTCACTGCATGCAGACCCTGTCAACAAACACATTTGGGTGTTCTGGAACAGGGATACTCAGGTTACTCTCATCCAGGCAGGCACGCAACATATTACAACCAGCGTAACCCATGGCACGGAGACTATCCTGGTGACCTTCGTCTATGGCAGCTGTGATGCGCAAAGGAGGGAGAGCCTGTGGCAGGAACTCAGCGGTTTCGACCCAGCGGACCTGCCTTGGATCATCGGGGGTGACTTCAACGTAGTAACAGAACCAGTGGAGAGGAAAGGGAGAGGAGGCTTCCCCAGAAAGCCGAGCATGGATTTCGTCCAGTTCATGGCTAGCAATGGGTTAATGGATATGGGGTATGTGGGCGACCCTTTCACCTGGTGTAACAACCAACGCGGGAATAGCCGCTGCTGGAGCAGGCTGGACCGATGCCTTGCTAACATCCACGCTCTGTCCATATTTCCAAAGGCCAAGGTCAGCCACCTCGTTCGAGGTATATCCGATCACTCGCCGCTTCTTCTTTCTCTGTCTCCAGCACAGGCCACGAGCGATTGTTTCAGATTTAGCAGTCGGTGGAACGATAACCCGGGCTACCAACAAGTGGTCAGGGAGGTGTGGAGAGGACCGACTCAGGGTCACTCATGGACAGCCATTCACAACAAGTTGAGGAAGCTGAAGCAAAGGCTACAAGCGTGGGCTAGGGATCTTCCTCCTGTCGATCAGAATATGGAAGAGATCAGGAGGGATGTGGAACGCTTGGAGACCGAACTGGAAGAGGACTGGGACGATGTGGTGTTTGAGGAGCTTCTTGGTAAAAAAAACTGTCTGGCTGAACTGGTTCTGGCCCAGGAATGTCGGGCAAGGGAGGACTCGAAGATTAAATGGCTCCGTGAGGGTGACAAAAACACGGGTTTCTTTAATGCCTGCATCAAGGAGAGGAGAAGGCCAATCAAACCCAACATACTTCTGGATGATGGCACGTACACTGATGACAACAATGTGGTAGGGGACATGGCCCATAGTTATTTCAGAAACCTCCTGGCAGGCCCCAATTCCACAATGCTTAATGGATATCCGGAAGGGGGTGAGGAGTTTTGGGGGGAGGTTCCTAGCCTCGTCTCTGGCCATGAGAGTGTTTCTATTGAGCGAGTCCCTGCGGAGGAAGAGATCTGTGAGGCCATGCTGAGGCTCAACCCCGAGAGTGCACCCGGCCCTGACCACTTCCCAGGTACGTTCTACAGGGGCTCTTGGGAGGTGGTTAAAGATGATATCTCTGCTGCAATACAAGACTTCTTCCGAGGCGGTTCCCTTCCTCGTGTGGCTTGTGCTACGACCCTCGTACTCATCCCAAAGACCAAGGATCCCTCCTCCCTCCTCCACTATCGACCGGTAAGCATGTGCAATTTCCCGTACAAGATTCTGGCCAGCATTCTCAACGCGCGACTATCTCCTCTTCTCCCACGGTGGATCGCACCTGAACAGCATGGCTTCGTTAAGGGGCGCTCGATCCAAGAAGCCATAGCCATGTCACAAGAAATGGTGAGGGACCTGAATATCAGAACGCATGGCTCCAACATAGCTATCAAGGTGGATATGAATAAGGCTTATGACCGTATGGAATGGGGATACATCAACAGGGTATTGGCGAGACTCGGCTTCTCGTCTTGGGCATGCGACCTCCTGTTCAGGTGTTACAGCTCATCCTGGTTGGCTGTCACTTTCATGGGGCGAAGCTGGGGTTTTTTCAAGGCAACCCGGGGCCTTCGTCAAGGTGACCCCTTATCACCCAGCATTTTCATCATCGCTCAGGATATTCTCAGCCGGATGATCAACAGAGAGATCTCCAATGGTGCCATCCAACCTTATCGCAGGAAAGGGAATCTTCCCTCGGTTTCCCATATGATGTTCGCCGACGACACTTTCATCTTCATAAATGCGGGCAAGAAGTCGATTCGGGGGATCACCCGGATCCTTGAGGCATACAGCCACTGGAGTGGACAATCTATTAACAAGGATAAAAGCCGCTTCTATATTTCAAGTAGCTGTAACAACAGGAGGGCTGCGCATCTGAGTAGCAGGCTGGGCATGCAACGGGGCGCCTTCCCCATGGAATACCTCGGCACACCAATATCCTCCGGCAGGACGCGGATTCGAGACTTCGACCAGGTGGTAAGCAGAATTGCGGGACGGGTGCTCAACTGGAAAAACTGTTTCCTCTCCTTTGGAGGTCGGATTGCGCTCATCAACAGTGTCCTATCCGCGATACCTGTCCATGCTCTGGCAGCCTCCAATGTACCTAAAGGG
This sequence comes from Viscum album, assembly GCA_963277665.1. Classification (NCBI taxonomy): domain Eukaryota; kingdom Viridiplantae; phylum Streptophyta; class Magnoliopsida; order Santalales; family Viscaceae; genus Viscum; species Viscum album. The sequence continues at coordinate 1,554,431,749 of OY728156.1, forward strand.
GTCATTAAGAGTATTGATAACATGCTCTCTAAATTCATCTGGGATGCCGCTTCGGAAGGTAAGAGACGCTGGGTCGCTTGGGAGCGGATGGCAACCCCTATCCACGACGGAGGTATTGGCGTGAAGAGTCTGGCAGTTACCATCCACAGCATGCATGCAAAACTGGCGTGGGCCGTGATCGAGGAGCGCACGTTGTGGGGAAAGACCATGTCGAGCAGCCTCGGCGGGAGCACGGACAACGCATCCCCTCTCCCCGGCTCCCCCCTCTGGTCCTCAGTTAGCAGCCTCATCCCAACCCTCCGCCAGAACTCCCAATGGATCGTTGGAGAGGGAAACATCCGGTTCTGGCATGATAATTGGGCCGGCGACGTGATCGGCTTCCCCCGCTGCCCCGCTCCCAACATCAGCTTCAAGGAGGCGAGCCTCCACCCTCGTTTCATCAGGCTGGTTCTGGATAAAAAGCAACAAGAGGCCTATGATATGATCATCCTCAACTCGGAGGCGGACAGGTGCGTGTTCACCCCTTCATCTTCGGGCCGCTTCACCTTGAAGGATTTCAGACGGTTTTCCGCCCCCCAGCTCCAGGTCGATAGGTGGCATGAGGTTGTATGGTGTACGAAAATACCCATGAAATACGGATTCCTAATATGGAGGATCAGGAACCAAGCCATCCCGTCGGATGACAGCATTAAAAAACTGGGGATCAAGATGGCCTCAAGATGCCATTGCTGCAGCAACAGCCACGAGGAAACCACACATCACCTGTTCTTCAATGGCGGATGGGCTCACGAACTGTGGAGTTTTTTCGGGGGCTTCACGGCGTACCAGGATTGGGACCTTCATGATGAATCCTTTGTTGAGTACTGGTACAGGGGAGCGGACAGTGCAGGACCGGAAAGAACGGCGAGAACCATCATTCTCAATGCAGGATGCTGGAGTTTATGGCAGGCCAGGAACCGTGCAAGATACGAGGGGTCTAGGTCTACTGGAAGATCTATCATTGTGCGCACAAGGAACCTGATAGCTGATTGGGTAACCCATATCAGCAGCTGGAGAGACGCACCCTCTCTCCGGCTCATGCACGGTGTTTCGCCTGCCCCTCACCCCATGCAGCAGGGCCATTGGGTATGCTGGATACCCCCAACGAATGGGCTCAAGTTGAATATTGACGGCTCCTGCTCCTCGGGTATCATACGAGGAGGTGGGGTAGTGAGGGACTACACGGGAAGTACGTTTCTGGCCTTCATGGCACACTACGGGAGGGGAAATTCTTTACAAGCAGAGGCCAATGCAGTCCTAACCGGACTCAATCTTTGCATGCAAAAGCAGATTCGCCTCGCTCAGGTGGAGACCGACTCATTGATCATTCACGATGCCTTGCTTGGAAGAGGACCCACACCTTGGTCGATAGCTTACACCATTAGGCGGTGCAAGACGCTCATTTCCAACAATATTAAAGTAACCCATACCTGGCGAGAGGGGAACAAAGTAGCAGACCATCTTGCTTCTCAGGCGGGACAAACGTTTGAGGTCACATGTCTCCATAACATCTCTTGTTTTAAACCTGAAGGGGTGAACCTGATTAGAGGGGATTCCCTCGGCCTGCATTACTTTAGACCCCCTTAGATCCAGCCGCCCTTTCTTGGGCTTTGGCTTTTTTTCCGAAAATAAAATATACAATGATGATGATGATGATCCCTAAAAATCCCTACACCATTAGAACCAAAAATCCCAAAACCCCCTGCACAAAGAATCAATAAACCAATTTCCCTAAAATACAATGAACAATAATCCATAGAAAACCCAAAACCATCATCCCCACAAATCCAAAAACCCTTTTCTTAAAAACATTAAACATTCATACACAAAAAACAATCAACACATAGTCCCAAATAAACCTAACACTTTAGACCAAATACACCCTCAACCCTCAGCCCCCAAAATCCATAAAACTTTGTCCAAGAAAAACTAAACCATCATCCCTAAAAACAATAAACCCTAAACCCCAAAAACCCTAAAAAATACACTCCGACAAACCATAATCATTAAACCCACAAAAACCTAAACTCTCACCCACAAAAAAACATCAACCCCCATCCCTAAAAAACCCTCATGCATCATCCCCAAAAAATACTCAACCACCAACTATAATAAAACCTCAATGATCAATATTAAAAAAAAATCAACCTCTTCCCAAAACAAATCTTCTCCCATGAGCCACAAAAAATCATAAACCCTCATCCCCATGAATCTATAAATCATCATCCCCAAATAACTTGATACTATCATCACCAAAATTAAACACACCACCCTCAACCCCAAAATATCACTAAACCCTTAGCCCTAAAAAATACTAAACACTCGACCAAAAAAACCAAAAACATCATCCCTCCAAAAAACCTAAACTCTCATAACCATGAAACACTAAAACCTCAACCCCCAAAAAACCACAACACTTAGCCCAAAATACATGCTCCAAACTCATCCCATGAAAATCTATAAATCATATCCACAATAAAACCTTAAACATTAATTCCCAAAAATCCATCAAACTGCATCCCAGAAAAACCAGTTCCCTGCAATAAAAAATCCATAATTCCTCATCCTTGAAAACACCTAAAAACTTTATCACCAAAAAAATTGAGCTATAGAAGACCATAATGTTTCTTCCACAAAAAACCCCAAATACTTAACCCCATAAAACACTAAACACAAATCCCTTTAAAACTATAAACCATCAGCACCACGAAACCCTAAAACCTCATCCATGTAAAAACCTGATCCCTTATCCACCAGAAACCCTATACCATCTTCCCCACAAAACACTCAACCCTCTTCCCAAAAAAACATTCTAAACTCATCCCCCCAAAATACCTAAACCCTCGGCCTAAACACCCAATTTTTTCATCCCCAAAAAAACCCTAAATAATGAACCAAAAAAATTAATTAAACCTTAATCCCCCCCAAAACATATAAAACTAGCCCCCAAAAACATAAACTCCCCACCCCATAATACCTTATATCATCAGTCCTGAGAAAACCCAAAACACACATCCCAAAGACCGTGAAACTTCATCGCCAAAAAACCCTAAACCCCCTCCCCAAAAAATAATCAACACTCATCTCCAAAAAAACTCCAAAACTCAACCATAAAAACAATAAACCCTCATACCAAAAAAACCTCTAAACTGTCATCAAAAAAATAATCACCCCTCTTTAAAAAAAACAATAAACCATTATCCCCAAAAACTGGGAAACCCTCATCCCCAAACAACCCTCAGTCCCATAATACGGTCAAATATTTTCAAAAAATAACACAAAACATCAATAAAAAACCCTATAACCTTATCCCCTTAAAACCCTAAACCCTCACTCCCAAAAAACCCTAAACCCTCAGCCCAAAAAACCCCAACCCTCAGCCCCGAAAATCTATCAACTGTCAGACCCAAAAAACACCTAAACCCACATCCAAAAATAAACATAACATGTCAGCACTAAAAAACAATATACCCTCCACCCTAAAAACCCATAACTAATCCAAAAAAAACCTCTTACCTCTGCATCAAAAATATCTCAACCATGAGATCCAAAAATACCCCATCAACCTTCCTCCCCAAAAATGCTCAACCATATACCCCAAAAGTAGTCAACCCTTTTTCCCAAAAAAATTTGATCCCTCAGCCTCAAGAAACTATAAACAGTAACACCAAAAAACTATAAACACTCAACCCAAAAATTTCCTAAACCCTCAAATCCCAAATTCATTCAACCCTTATCCATAAAAATGACAAACCCTCTGCACCAAAAAATCCTCAATCCTCGTAACCAATAAACCCAAACCCCTTATAAAAAAACACCCAACCACCAACCCTGAAGAACACACAACCCCCCCCCCCCAAACACCCCAAAACATCATCCCCAATAAATCCTAAACCTTCCTCCAGAAAAAAATGAATAATCATCATCATAAAAAAACCAACAACCTTTATCTCCAAAAACCCATCAGCCTCGATCTATGAAAAATAAAATCCTTTATCCAAAAGAAACAGTATACCCTCAGCCACAAAAAACCTCCACCCTCATCCAAAAAAAACTACCATCAGCCTAAAAAAACCTCAACCCTCAAACTGAAAAAAATGTCAACACTCGGAACTAAATAATTGTAAATCATCATCCACAAAAAATAAATAATACCACATCCAAAACAAACTTCCAACTTTCATCACTAAAATACAATCAACACTATTGTCCAAAAACCCGCAGTCCTCATACCCAAAAACCCAAAAATACTAAGCTTCAAATTTACCTCAACCCACAAACAAAAAACCCTCAACCGCCAAAAAAAGTCATCATCGTTTTACCCCAAAAATCATTCAAAACCCATCACCAAATAACCCTTAATCCTTTATCACCAAAAAACCCTAGACCCTCATCACCAAAATACCCTCATAACTCAACCCCAAAAAACCCTCAACACTCACCCCCAGTAACCATCAACCCAAAACCTCATTAAATATTCAATCCACAGCACCAAAATCCTTCAACTCTTATCCCGAAACAAAATTAGACACACTACCCTGAAAACAATCAACCCTCAGCCCCAAAAAACTCGAACCCCCATCACTATGGAACCCAAAAATGTCATCACCCAAAAAAATAAAACTTAAATCCTTAAAAAATATTAGACCTCAATGGTTAGCCACAAAAAACAATAAACCTTTAGCCCAAAAAAATCATCAACACTCACCACAAAAAAACCCTCCACCATCAACCCCAAAAAATCCTCAACCATCATCACCAAAAACCCCTACAATATGATCTCCAAAGAACCATCTACCCTAAAATCGAAAAAACCCTACACCCTCAACCAAAAAACCATCATTCCTCTTTCCAAAAAACCCTTTAACACTCACCCCTAAAAAAATCCAAATCCTTCATCCTCATGAATCCCCAAACACTCATCACAAAAAAAAACCATCAACCCTTAGCCTAAAAACCCCCTCAACCATCACCTAGAAAAAATCATCAACACTCATCGCCAAAAATCTATAAACCCTCATCCTGAAAAAACCATTAACCCTCACCCCCAAAACCCACATACCTAATACCTAAAAACCCAGATCCATTCACACTAAAAATCCCTCAACCCTCATCCCTAAAAAACCCGATACCCTAAACTCAAAAAAAAAATTAATACCAAAACCCAAAAAACCCTCCACCCTCATCACCAAAAAACAGTCAGCCCTCATCCCCAAAAAACCAATAACACTCATCCCAAAAAACCATCAACCATCATTTTATGAAATCCTGCATCTCTAAACCCCAATAATCCCTAAAACCTAATCTCTAAAAAACCTAAACTCTCACCACAAAAAACCCTCTACCCACTTCCCCAAAAAACTGTCAACAATTATCTCCAAAATAACCAAAACCCTCAATACCCACAAAATTAAAACCTCATCTCCATTAACCATAAATTTCGAGCACCCAAAAAGCATAAACCCTCAACACCCAAAAACCATGAAATCATTGCCCCACAAAAACACAAATCCATAGTCACTAAAATTTAATCAACTTTCATCCCCAAAAAACACCCACCATCCACCATAAAAAACAATAAACCCCCAGCCCCAAATAACCATAAACCCTTAACCCCAAAAAACCCTAAACCCTTATCCCCACAAACCATACACACTCAGCCCTAAAAACCACTCAATGAACAAAAAAATATATATATATACTCAAATCCAAAAAACTATCAACAATCAGTACCAAAAAACACTAAACCCTCATTCCAAAAAAACACTTAACCTTCTCCCCCAAACATCCATGAAAAATTACCCCCAAAACCCCAAAACTCCAAAAACCCATCCCCAAAAAACCCTAAACCAGTTTTCATAAAAAAACCCTACTCTAATTTCCCACAAAACACCTCAACTCACATAAAAAAACCTCTTCCTCCATCCCCATAAATCATTCCACATTTAGCCCAAAAAAACCCTCAAACCTCATCTCTAAAATATTTTCAACCCTAAGAACCAAAACAAGCAAAACTATTATCCAAAAAAACTAAACAACCAGAACCAAAGTGTCTTCAACCCCATCTAGAAAAATCCAAAAACCTCATTCTAAAATTTCATTAAACCCTCAACCCCAAAAAACACTAACCATCAGTCCCAATAAACTCCCAAACCCACATTCCCAACATAAAATAATCAATATTCCCAAACTCCACACTAAACCCGGATTCCAAAAAAACCCAAACCCCCAACCTAAATATAACATCAACTCTAAATTCTAAAAAACTCTAAATCATCATATCTAGACAACCTATATCTTCAGCACTATAATTCTATAAGCACTCACCCACCAAAACTGTAAACTCTCATCTCAAAAAAAACCTTAAACCCACAGCCCCAAAAAAACATAAACCATTAGTCCCATATAGCCACAAAGCCTCAGCACCAAAACACCCTAAACACTCATCCCTGAAGAACCCAAAAAAGTCCCAAAAAACATCAAAACCTTTCCCCAAAATCACTAAACACTCAAATTAACATATCCTTAAATTTTGACCCCATGAGACCATGATCACTCATACCATAAAACCCTAATCCCTCATCCCAAAAAAGTAAGATCTCTAATACCTAAAAAGTAGAAACTCTCCGCCTAAAATAGACATAATCCATTAGTTCCTAAAAAAACAAAAAAATTTACTCCAAAAAACACTATTCCATCATATATAAAACCCCATAAAACACATACCAATAAAAACCTAAAACATAATCCCCCCAAAAAGAAAAACCCTCCACCCAAAATACCCAAAACCCCCTTCGTATAAAACCTTTAACCTTCTTCCCCAAAAATTCATAAACTATTATTCACAAAACAACAAACCTCACAAAAAATAAATAGTTAACAATCATCGATAAAAAACCCTCAACATTAAGCCCCAAAAACCCTAAACCCCTTGACATAAAAAACCTTAAACCATATTCCCCAATACTAGAAACACTGATCCCAAAAATACCCTTTATCCAAATAAAAAAATGTACCCTTTCACTAAAAATCTCTAAAACCTCATCCCCCAAAACATGAAACCCTCAGCTGAAAAAAACACTCAATCCTCAACCACAATAAATCCTTAACCCACTTCACCAAATATCCCTATACATTCGTAACCAAAAAATATATAATAAATTTTTCCAAAGGAACCCCAAACCCGAAACCCCAAAAAAATCCTCCACCCCAGACCACAAAAACTCACAACACACTAACCCTAAATAACACTCTACCCTCAACCCAAAAAAACACTCTTCCCATTAATCCAAAAACCCTCATCCTTAAAAAAACTCAACACTCACCCCAGAAAATAACCTACCCCAAGTCACAAAAAAGTCTCTACCAGTACCATGAGATATAGCATAACCCCCATCCCTATAAAATAATAAACCATCAACAATAAAAAAAAATTAAAACCCTCATCAACCAAAACCCTTAACCCTTGACCATCATCCCCAGAAACACTAAACCCTTAGCATAAAAAAACAATCAACCCCCAGCTCTGAAAACACATGGAATTATCAAACACGAAAACCATGAAATCCTATTCTGTAGAAACCCTCAATCTATATACCCTAAAACCTCAAAACCATCATCTCACAATACCCTAAAACCTCATCCCCAAAACCCCGAATACCTCAACCCCCAAAACCCCTAAACAATTAGCCAGAAATAACACTAAAACCTCATCCCTAGAAATTCATGATCACTATAACCCACAAAATCATCAACCCTCAACCAAAAAAAAAGAACCCTCAGCCCTAAAATACCTAATACATCAACCCCAAAAAACTCTAAAAAATGATCCCAAGTAAACATTAAAATCTAATCCCCAAATAATGTGAACACTCAGTCCAGAAAATCCTAAACAATAATCCACAAAAAACTAGAAATTGACAACCACTAAACACCCTCAAACATCAACCACCAGAAATATTAAACCCTCAAGACCCAAAAAATACGAAATCCTCAAACACAAAAAATCCAAAACCCTCAACCCTTATACCCCCAAAACCCTCAACCATTTTCATCAAAAAACATAAAACCCACATACCCCAAAAAAACATCAACCTTTCATCCCTAAAAAACATAGACCCTTAGCCCCAAAAATAGTTAACCATCATCTTCTAAAAATTGTAAAAACTCATACCTATAAAACTCTAAACCATCAACCCCAAAGTACACCCAATCCTCATCCCAAAAAAACACTAAAAAACACATAAAAAATCCCTAATCCTTACACCAAAAATAACCCTTAACTCATAGCTAGAATGTACCAAAACATATCATCCCTAAAAAACCTAAAACCTCATACCAAAACAACCCTAAGCCCAAATGAACCACAAAATCATAAACCAGTAGCCCTAGAAAAACCCTAAACTTGAATCCCTATAAATTGTAAAGCCTCATCCTCAAAAATCACTAAACCCTAAAACCAAAACAATTCTCAACAATAAGACCCAAAATAATCTCAAAAATCATCCCCAAAGAAAACTAAACCCTCATCCCATATAATGTTAAACTCTCAGCCACAAAACCTCTCACCCTGAGAAACAAAAAACCATAAATCTTCATCTCCAAAAAATCTGAAACTATTCCCCAAAAAATCCAAAATCATCATCCCAATAAACACTCTAACCACATCCCAAAAAACCCTTTAACCATTAACCCAAAACAACACAACAACATCCTAATATACTAAACAACATACCCTAAGAGACCATAATCTACTAGCCCTAGGAAACACCCATCCCTCTTCCACAAAAACACTCAACACATGTCCCAAAAAAACGCAAAAACCTAATCCCCAATATACCCACAACCATTAGACATAAAAAAAATATACATTCGTCCCTAAAAACCTCCAAACCTTGGCCCCAAAAATAACCTCATCATAGATTCTGGAATGACCATGAACCCCAATCGGCCCAAAAAATTATACTCTCAACCCAAAAAACACCCACCCTCATCCCCTAAAAGATTGCAACCCTCTTACCAGAAAAATACCTAAACCCAAATCCCCATTAAACCCTCAACCATCAATCTAAAAATACTATCAACACTCATCCCCAAAAAAACCTCAACACTGCACTAGAAAAATTATACCCTCAAACCCAAAAAACCCTTCAACCTCTACCTTAATAAACCCTCAAACCGTAGACATTAATAACACTAAACTGTTAGTCCCATAAAAAACATCTAACCTCATCACTAATAATCCCTCAACCATTGGCCCAAAAAATTAGAAACCCTATTCCCAAAAAAACCAACAACCCTCATCCCAAAAATACCCTGGAACCTCATCCCCAAAACCCATAAACTCGTGACCCATTAACCACTAATAAATCATCATCAAACAACCATAAACCCCCTATAAAAATAACCCATAAACCTTAAGCACCAAAAAACCATGTACCCTTGTCAAAAAGAAACATAAATCCTTTTCAACCGAAAAAAATCCTCCCTCAGCCCCTAAAAACAATAAACCATCATCCAAGAAAATCCGACAACCATTAGACCTAAAAAACTCTACCATCATCCCAAAAAAACCATCAATCCTCAGCCCAAAATATCTCTAAACACACAACTCAAAAAATCATCACTCCCATCCCAAATAAACACTCAGACCACATGCCCCAAAACACTCAACCCATATACCCAAAGGACCATAAACCCAAAGCGCTTAAGAAATAATCAATCATCATCCCATAATACATACACACTCATCCACAAAAAACCATTAACCTTTAACTGAAAAAATCCCTTAACCCTCACTATGAAAATTCCCAAACCACTAATCTCCAAAACACACACAAAAATCATCCAAAGAACACCCTCAATTTTGATACCCAATAAAACCACATACCTAATCCCAAAATAACCATCAACCTTCATCCCAAGAAACCCCATGACCAATAACCCAAAAAAACCCTCAACCCACAACCCAAAAAAACCATAAACCCTCATCCCTAAAAACATTCAACGCTAATCCATAAAAAAACCCTCATCCCACTTACCTAAATATACAAAAATAATAATACCCCAATAAAACATAATCACACAACCCAAAAAACCCATAGCCATCGAACAACAACCCCAAAAATCCAAATCCCTCATCCATATAGAACCCTCAACTATGAACCCCAAAACCCTATTACCCACGAAAAACTCCCATCCCTCGTCATAAAAAAACCCTCAACCAAAATTCCCAAAAACACTATACCTTCTTAAAGAAAAAAACCATCATCCCTTAGCAAACACCCCCCCGCCCTAATACCTCATCCTCGAAACACACAAAACCTTCAGAACCAAGAAACTCAACCCTCATAAAAAACATTCATTTAAAAAACAAAACATTATACCTAAAAAATCATAAACCCTTATAAAAAAACACCCAACACCAACCACAAAAGACCTCCAACCTTCACCACCAAATATACCACAACCCTCATCCGCAGATATCCCTAAATCCCCAATATTAGAAAAACCCAAAACCATTATCCCCAAAACACACAATACTCATCCCCAAAAAAATTTGACATTTTTCTCCAAAAAACCATCAAACATTATCCTAAAAAAACCCTCAACATCAAAAAAATACCATTCCTTATCCAAAAAAGAACCTAAATAATCAGCAAAAAAACCAAAAACTATTATCCCCAAAAATACTGAACCCTCAGGGCCAAAACCACAGACCCTCAAGCACAAAAAAACCTAAACCCTCATCGAAACAAAATCTAAAGCAAGAAAGACAAAAAACATTAAACCCTCAGCCCCATATAAACCATAAACCATATGTACTAGAAATCCTTAAACCCACAACAATAAAAAAACCTAAAAGATAAGCTCCCAAAAACCTAATACCTCACCCCAATATTCCATTAACCCAAAATTCCAAAAGAACCATCAACCTGCATCCTAATAAATCCAAACACCCTCAACACCAAAAAAACCAACAACAATTATCCCAAAAAAACACTCAACCTTGATCTCCAAAAAACCATTAAACCATTTCCAAATAAACTCAAAATCCACTACCCTTAAAAAAACCTCAACCATCTTCCACAAAACACACTCAAACCATAACCCCCAAACCCCTAAAACCTCCGTGTAAAAACACACACATCACTAATCCCAAAGAAACCCTTCAACATTTTCAATAGAAAACCCTTGACCCTCAACCCCCAAAAACACTAAATCCTCATACTAAAATACCAAAAAACCATTTTCCCAAAACAAATATTAAACCTCATCATCAAATAGTTTTATCACATTTCCCCAAAATATCATGAAATCCATTCACCCCAAAAAAAACCCTTAATAAAAAAACTCCTCAAACCATCACACCCAAAATACATAAACCCTTATTCAAGAAATTCATTAAACTGTCACAACCAAGACAATGTAAACCCTCATCCTCAAAAAACAAAAAAACATCATCCCTAAAAATATCTAATCCTATAGACACACAAAATCAAAATCATCAATCTCTCAAAATACCTAAACCCTCATCCTAAAAACACACTCATCCATCAATGCTAAAAAATCATAAAAAAACACACCCCAAAAATCATATTCCCTCATACAAAAAATCCCTAATCCCACATCCCCCCCCCCAAAATTAAACCGTCAACTCCAAAAAAACCATAAACCTATAGTTCCAAAAAACACTAAACCCTTAGTCCAATAAAACCCTAAAACCTCATATCCAATAAATCATAAACATTATTCCCTAAAAACCCCTCAACAGTCACACCAAAAAAACTCAACCCTTGGCCCCACAAAAACCATGACAAATCAATTACTAATTTCTCTGAACTCTCATCCCCCTGTGAACCCTGAAACCTAAAAAAAATGCTCAACCCTCTGTCCCTAAAAACCTGCAACCCTCAAGCATAATAAACCCTAAACCCTCATCCCAAAAAAAAACCACGTACCCTCATCTCCAAAAAACACTAGTCCTCCAAACCCTGAAATCCCACGTACCCACATCCCCATAAACCTCTAAAACCTCAACACCCAAACCCTAAAAATTCATACAAAAAAACCCAACAATTAGACCATAAAAACCCAAAATCCTTATCCATTAGAAACCAAATAACATCATCCCGCCATAAACCTCATCCCACATCCCTGGAAAAATCATAAACAAACATCCCCAAAATTACCTAAACCCTTATCCCCATAAAAAACACTAAACCAACATCACTAATGAACCATAAACCCATACCTAAAAGTCAATAAACTAGGATCTACCATTACCCCATAAGCCACATCAAGAAAAAAATATTGAACCCTATTCCTTAAAAACCCTAGGCCACTCTGCCTAATAATATACTACACCTTCATCCCTAAAAAACCCTAAACCCTCATCACCAGAAATACCATCAACCCTCAGCCCCAATAATCACTAAAACCTCATCTGATAAAAAAATCAATACTTTTATCCCAGGAAATCCAGAAACCCTAATCCCTAAAAACACATCAACCTTCATTCCCCAAAAAATCAAAACCCATACCCCTGAACCCTAAAATCACAACCCCAAAAAATCCTTATACCAAAAAAACACAATCCTTCAGCCCTAGAATAACTTCAACCCTCACACACAAAAAACAAACCCCTACACCCCAATAAACCCCATACCCACATCACAAAAAATCCTTAATCCCTCATCATCAAAAATCCATAAACCATCTTATTAGAAAAACCCTAAACTATCATCCCTTAACCCGAAAAACTCAAACCTTGTCCCTGAAAAACATTTAACCCTTAGCCCCAAAAAAATTCTCAACCCTATGCCCCCAAAAAATTAATCACTGAGTGAAAAAAACCCAATGCATGAAACCTATAATACCATAATTCCTAATAACATAAAAACTATCAACTCTCATCCCCTCAAAACCGTCATCCCAAAGCCCAAAAAACCCCCTCAAATCTCATCCCCAAAAATTGTTACACCATAATCCCCATAAAAAGTAAATGACCTTCCCCAATAAACCCTCAATTTTATTTCCTAAAAAACATTGTACCTCATCTTGAAAAATCCTATAATAGTCATCTATAAATTACCTTCACCCCTCAAGCTCAAAAAACCCTAAACCCTATGCCCTAGAAAACCCCAAACACACATCCCCCAAAATCCTTGATCCTCGAGACAAAAAAACCCCTGAGTACTCTTCCCTAAAAAAGTTAAATTATTCAAAAATAACCATAAACCATCAGCCCCCAAAACCCTCAAACATTGGCCCCCAAAAAATAATGAACCCTCAACACTAAATTACTAAAAACCAAAACCCTAATCACCAAAACACCCTCAACTATTTTACCCAATAAACCCTCAACCATCATCCCCAGAAAAATGAAAACCCTTTCCCCTAGAGAGCTTGTCCTCATCCCCAAAAAACCCTAAACCCTATGCCCTAAAAAACTCTAAAACATAATCCCTTAAATAAACTAAAACCTCATCCCCAAAAAAACCATCAACCTTAATCCCCAAAAACCTAAACCCTTTACAACGAAAATTCCCTCAACCTTCATCACCGAAACTTCCAAAACCCTTATCCAATGAAAAATCCCTAAAAACTAAACAGCAAAAACCATCAATCCACAACACAAAAAATCCCTCAACCCTGAGAGAAACACATCCTCAACCCTCAACCCTCACACCCATAAAACCCTCAAACCATAGTTCTAAAACCCTTAAATCATCATCCAAAATAAATAGTAAATCTCCAACCCCCGAACCCCTATTCTCAAAAATTCATAAATCACATCCAAAAAAATAGTTAAACACCTAGCACCAAAATAAACCTAATCCCTATCCCACATAAACCCATATCCCTCAACCACAAAAATCATTCAACAATTACCCCAATAGGACTTCAAAACTCAACTACAATTAACCCTCAAACCCTCAACCTCAAAAAACCATGAACCCTCAACCCCCAAAATAACCACGAACCCATATGACAAAAAAAGCCAAAACCCCCACCCCCAAATATACATAAACCCATAGTACAAAAAAACCTGAACCATAAGTGCTAAAATGCACTGATATATTTAACCAAAGCACTGTAAACCCATATACCTAAAAAAATCCTTAGCACTCAGCCCCTAAAAAAACTCAACACTCATCCCCCCATAACCATACAACCACATCCCCAAAAAACTAATACCCTTTTCCCTATGAAATCCTAAATATTCATCCCCCAAAACCCTAAACGCTTTGTGAAAAAAATACATAAAGAATTTTCTTTACAGAAACATATACCCATAGGCTTAATGAACCCTAAACTATCATCCCCAAAAACTCTAAACCTCCATACCCAAAAAATAAAAACCCTTATCCCGAAAAAACATGAAACCCTCAGAACCAATAACACTACACCTTCAACCCAAATAAAACACCAAAACCTAATCCCTAACAAATAGTTTATCCTATGACCAAAAAAACCTAAGGCCTAGGATTGAAAAAACCCTAAATAATCAGCCTCCATAAATCCAAAACCCCCATCCCCAAAAAACAATAAAACTGCAGCAACAAAAATCTCTAAAACATTCTCCATAAAAAAATACCCTCTACTCCAAAAAACCCAAAACACTCATCCCAAAAAAACCCAAACCCTCAGCCCTAAAAAAACCTAAACCCTTATCCACAAAATACCTTATACCCTGAACCCCAAAACCCTATAATATCATAATAATAAAAACCCTGAAACCTTATCTCATAAAAAATAGTATAAAAAAAACATAAGCCCTCAACCCACAAAACCATAAAACGTCATCACTAAAATCAATAAACCCTCATCCCAAAAAGTAATCATCACAAAAAAAAACAATAATCACATTACCATTATCCCAAATAACCACAAAACCCTCATTCCCCACTCCCTCAACCCTCAATCCCAAAAAACCCTCAACACACATCCCCTTAAGAACTCCACCCGCATCTACAAAAAACCCTCAACCCCGAAAAACCATTAAACCCTAGCTCCAAAAACAATCAAAAATCTTACCCAAATTACCCTCAACATCCATCCCACCAAAACACTAACACCTCAACACCAAAAAACACATAAACCCTCATCCAAAAAACACCCCATCCCTCATCCCCAAAAAATACACATCCATCATCTCTAAAAAAACCCTTGACCCATTACCCCAAAAAAACCAAAAACTGTAAGAATAAAAAACAATGAAAAATAGAGAATAAAAACCATAGACCCTAAACTCAGAAAACCCTAAAAAATCAGCCTCAAATAAACCCTCATTACACAACCCCAAAAAACCTAAGGCTTTATAACTATAGAACCGTTAACCACTATCACAAAAAAACCATAAAACCTCAACCCCAAAAAAACCCTCTAGCTTCATCCCCATAAATAATTCAATAGTAACCCCCCAAAACAATCATCCCACAGCCCCTACAACTATCAATAATATGCCTCAAACACCATGAAATGCATATCCCTAAAAATGGTCCAATCTCTATAGTAGAAAACCCTAAACCCTTAGACCAAAAAAAATTCATACCTTTAGTTAAAAAACCCAAAAACCTTATCTCCAAAAATCATTATACCCTCAATCTCAAAATCATAACAACACATGGCCCAAAAATACTATAACCCCTCATCCCCAAAAAAATAAACCCAAACAAAAAAAAATCAATACTCAACAAAAAAATTTCATATCCCTACAACCAAAAAAACCACAAAACCATCATCCATAAAATAACCTAAACCCTAAACCCCAAAGAATCATATACCCTCATCACCAAAAAAATCTAATCCCTCATCCCCCAAAAGATACTAAACCCTCCACCCACTCAAATAACCGCAAAAACCTCATTCCTAAGAAACCCTAAACCCTCTTCCAAAATTATCCCTCATCCTTTAGCCTCAAAAATTCCATAAAAACTCAGCCTAGAAAAAAAACTTCCACCTTTATCCCCACAAAAAACCTAAACTTCCATCCAAAAAAATGTAATTGTCATGCTAAAAATACCCTCACACCTCATCACAAAAAAAACCATAGACAACCATGTAAAAGACACCCTAACTATAATCCTTAAAATATAATCAACCCCATCTCCAAAAAATCATCAATCATCATCACCATGAAACAGTAATCCCTATACCCAAAATAAATTCTCAAGCCTTGATTCAAAAATCCCCAACTCTCAACCCCTAAAAAACAACAATCTCCATTCATAAAACACCCTCAACTCTCATCCCCAAAAAATCCTATATCGTCATCCCGTGAAAACCATAATACCTCACCCCCAAAATTCCTTATTCCCTCTTTATCAAATAACACAAACCTTCATCCCCAAAAAACACATAACCCATATCCTAATAAATAATAAATCACATCCTTATGTACCCTAAACCATAATCCCAAATAAACCATAGATCCTTTTCACCATGAAACCCAAAACCATGATCCCCAAGAAACCATAATCTCATAGACCCAAGAAACATCACACCCTCAGACCCTATAAATGATAAAACCTTATCCCAAATAATCTCTAAACCATCTGACTGAATATATCCTCAAACATCATCCAAAAGGAACCATATACACTCATCCATAAGAAATCTTAACACCAAATACCAAAATAAACACTAAACACTTATTTGAAAAAATACTTCAATCCTTACACCCAAAAAAATATGTACCATCATACCATAACCCCAATATTCCCAAATACATCATCCCCGATGGAATAGAAACCACCTTCCCTAAAAACCATATACATCCAACCCCAAAAAACCCTAAACCCTCAGCCAAAAAAATGAGAAACCCTCATCCAAAAATAATACTTAACCCTCTCCCCCCAAAACACTAAACCCTCATCCCCCATAAATAGATAACCATGAACCATATAAATAAAAAACCGTTATCACCAATAATATCCTAAAACCTCATCACCAAAAAAACCCAAATCCCTAGCCCCAAAAATCACTAGACATATGTCCTAAAAAACTAAAAACATATCCCCAAAAATCATATAGCCTCTGACCCAAAAAACCATGAACCCTCAACTGAAAAAAAACACAATACCGTCATCCCCAAAAAACTATTATCACTAGGTCCTAGAAAGCTCTAAAACCTCATCCATGAAGAAAAATTCTAATCCTCAAACAACCTTCAACCAAAAATCAAAAAAAATCATGAACCGTCATCACCAAAAAATTATAAACCCACTACCTAAAAAACCTATGAATCATCATCCCAAAAAACACTATGAACCTTTATGTCCAAAAAACCATGATCCCTCAACGATAAAAATACCTAAAACCTCCTAACCAAAAAACCATCATCCCTCATCCATAAAAAACATTGATCCCACACCCCCAAAAAGCATAGAACCCTCATCCCATGAAAATTGTAAATCCACAGCACAAAAACAACGAAAACCCTTAGTCCTTGAAAACCCTAAACCCACATCCCCCCAAAACACTAAACCCACCACCCTAGATAACACTAATTTACAATCCCAAGAAAACCCTAATCTCTCAGGTGATGAAAATATTAAACCCCCATCACCAGAAAACTCTAAACCCCCTCCATAGGAAATCGAAAACCCTTAGCTTAAGAAAATCCTAAGACCATAGCCCCTAAAAATCCTAAAACCTCATCCATAGAAAACCCTAAACCGTCAGTCCTAGAGAACCCTAAACCCACACCCCCTGAAAACCATAAATCTTTATCCCACAGAAATATAAACCCTCATCACCAAAAATCCTCTATCCATAGAAAACCATTTTTCTTTAGCCCCCCAAAAAACCCCTAAACTGTTATCCCTTGAAAATCATCATGCCCACAAAACTATAAACCCTCAACCCTAGAAAATGTTAAACTCTTAGCCCCATAAGTTGCTAACCCCTAATCCCCATAAAAACCTAATACCTAAAACATAGAAAAAACTAAACCATCATAACAAGAAAAATTAAATTGAAATCCTAAATATTAATAAACCCCATCTTGGGAAAACACTAAACTCTCATTCATAGAATTCCATGAACATTGTGTCCAAGAATACAATAATCCCATAGCTCTGGAAATTATTAAATCCATTTTACTAGAAAACCAAAAGCCCCAAACCCCATAAAACTTAAAACCCTCGCACTTAGAAAAAAATAAACCATATGAACTGAGAATCCATTAACCTCGTCACTAGAAAACCCAAAACCATCAACTCTGGAAAATCGTAATCCCATCACCATGGAAGACCCTAAACCATCAACTCTTAAAAAAACTGGACACTCATCCCCTGATAACCATAAAACCTCCTCCATAATAAGACCACCCTACACTAGAATCCATACAATATCATCCATAAATAACCCCATAACCTCATCTGAAAAAAAACTCTAAACCCTCAGCCTTAGATAAGTCCTAATTGATTTCCCTTGGAAACCTAAAACCATTTACCCCAAAAAAACCCAAATCCCTATTCCTAGAACACATGAAACACTTGTCCCCATGAAATACCAAAACAATCATCCCTATAAAATCATTAACCAACATCCCCAGATAAAAAAAACCCCATCCCTAGAAAACCCTAAACTATCATCCCTAGAAAACCCTGATCCCTCATCCCAAAAAACCCTAAACCCTCATCCCAAAAAATCCTAAACCCTATGCCAAAGAAAACCCTAAGATCTCATTCCTAGAAATCATAAACCCATAGTCTATGAAAAACCTAAACACTTATACCCCATGAAACCAAAAATCACTCTCCTACAAAACACTAAACCCAAATCCAGAGAAACCCCTAAACCCCCCTCCCCCATAAAACAGAAACCATCATCCTTAGAAATACAAGAACCCTACACCTCATAAACCCCAAACACACAGCCCTGGAAAACCATAAACCCTCGTCCCCAGAAGTCCCCAAACACATTTCCCTAGAAATCCAAAGCTGCCCACCCCAGATCACCCCATAACCTATTCCCTATAAAACCAAAAATCCGTATCCCCAGAAAACAATAAACACTCATCCCATGAAATCCCTAAACCCCCATCCATAGAAAAACCCAAAACCATTAACCATAGAAAATCCTAAACTATTCGCTCCAAAAATCCCCAAACCATCCTCCTCAGAAAACATGAAATCCTAATCTCTAGAAAACCCCAATCACATAGCCCCCAAAATACCAACACTCAGAAGACCTATAACCCTTGGCCCTAGAAAACACTAAACACTAAGCCCAATAAAACCCTGTACACTTAGTCCCAGAGATCCCTAAACACTTATCCTCTGAAAATCTGGAAATTTTCTCCATGTAAAACCCTAAACCCTCATCACAGAATAATTATAAACTCTATAACCAATAAAACACACACTCATCAACCCAATAAAACACTAAACCATGTCTATAAAAGACTCTAAAACCTCATCCCATAAAAACTGAATCCATAATCCCTAAGAAATACCTAAAACATCATTGCTAGAAAACCCTAGACCATCATCTATAGAAATCACTAAACCACCACCCCTTATAATATAAAACTCCCATCAATATAAAAACTGAAAACCGCATAAAAAATGAAAAAATCCAAACCTAGTTAAACTCAGCCCTCACCCATATAAATCCCAAAAAACTATGTCCCAAAAAACCACAAACCCTATGAACTATAAATCTTTAAAACCTCATCCCATGAAAAAAATATTCCCTTATCCCTAGAAAACCTAAAAACCAAAGCCCCAGAATGCCCTAAAACCCCAATCCTAGAGAACCCTAAACCCTCAACCTAAGAAAATCATAAACAAGCATCTCTAAAAATACATAAATACTATTCCATTATTAATTCTACACCCTTACCCCTAGGAAATGATAAACCCACATCCCTATGAATCTTTAAATATGTATTCCTAGAAAAAATAAATTCTCATCCACAAAAAAACCCTAAATCCTTTGGTGTAGAATAAGTGAAACCATGCACCCAAGAAAACCCCATACCCTCATCTCTGAAAAATACTCAACACGTAGCTCCCAAAAACCCAAAAACCCATATCCTCAAAAAACCATAACCACTTATCTCCAATAATCATTTAACCCTCATCGCCAAAAAAGATTGATTCCTAAGAAACAAATAACCCTAAAACAGTCATTCCCAAAAAAAACTAATGCTTCTAAACAAAAAATCACTAAACCATCACCACAAAAACCCCTAAAACTCAAACATAAGAAAACTTATCCCATAGCTTAAAAAACCCTAAATCCTAATCCAAAAAACCCTATTCATTCATCCCTAAAATCCCAAGTCCCTCATCCCCAAAAAAGATATAACCTTATTCCAAAAAATAATAAACACTCGGCCCCAAAAAACACTAAACCCCTAGTCCATGAAAATGTAAACCCTTATCTCTAAAAAACGTAAACATTCATCCATAAAAAACATCAAACAGTCATTCCCAAAATACACTCAACCCATATCCCAAAAAAACATTAAATAGTAAAATGTTAAAAACCCTAGAACCCTCATCGATAAGAAACACAGAACCCTTGTCCAAAAAATCCTCCACACTCATACCCCAAAACATTGAAACCTCTATCCTAATTTTCCCTCATTACTCTACAATAAAATCAATAAACCATACGTCCAAGAAAAACATTTAACCATTAGCTCTGAAAAAACATACTCCCATTGAAATAAGAAAACCATAAACCCACAACCCCATAACACCATAAACCCCCAACCCTAATGAACATTAAACCCTCTGCCCCAAAAAATAATAAACCTCATCCCTTAAAAACCCCAATCCCAATGACCCAAAAACACCAATATATCATTCACTATAAAACCCTAACTTCAGATCAAAAAATATAAAAAAATCACCCTCAAAATACCTTTAACCCTCAGCCCCTAAGGAACATCAATCATTTTCCCAAAAAACATTGAATCCAAATCGTAACAACACGAAAACCCTCTATCCCAATGAACATTGTCCCACACCATTAAAGAACCATGTACCCTTATCTCTAAATAAACCTGAGACCTCATCCCAAAAATACCATAAACACTAAACCCTAAAGAACCACAACCTTCAGCCCAAACAACCCTCAAACAATGGACCAAAAAATACATAAACCCTAAATCCCCAAAACCCTAAACATTTTTCCCTAAAAAGACCTAGAACCTCCAACCCAAAAACCACTACGCCAATTTCACCAAAAAAAATATAAATCGTCATCCATGAAAAACCCTCAACCCTCGTCCCAAAGAAAATATACACCCAAAAAATACCCTAAACCCTTTGTCTGAACAATCACTCAACCACACCCAAAAAAACCCACAAACCTCATCCCTAAATAATTCATACCCTCAACATCATAAATTCCTTATCCATCATCCTATAGAAACCAAAAATCATTAGCTCTAAAAACACTAATCCTTTAACTAAAATAAATGGGGACCCTAGGCCAAAAATCCCTCAACCCTTATCCCCAAAAACCCTGAAACCTTATCCCAAAACCCTCAACTTTTTCTTGAATAAAACCCAGAAAACTAATCCTAAGAACCCCCCAAAAATCATCACTAGAATATACACAACCCATTTTCCCAAAATAAACTCACCCCTTATCCCCAAAAGACCACAAACCCTCATAAAAACCCAAAACCACAAGCATAAGAAAACCGTCAAAATTATACACTAAAAAACATTGAACCCAATGTAATATAAAACCTTGAACCCAATACCTCAAAGAAACCTCAACTCTAAAAACCCTAGAACCCATAGCCCAAAAAATCCTAAACACTCAACCCCAAAAAAACCTGAACCATGATCCCTAAAAACCCCGATACCCCAAGCCTAAAAAAACACAATACAATCTACCCTAATAAAACAATAATAATAATCCCCCAAAAAAGTAAACACTAAACACCCCCAAACCATCAACTATCATCCCTATAAACCATGAACCCTAAGAACAAAAAAACCAATAACCCTAAGCTAAAAAAATCCAAAATCCTCATCCCAAAAAACCAACAACCCGTAGACCCACAAAACCGTCAACCCTGCTCCCCAACATATGAATAAACCTTATAACCACCAAATTTTCACCCTTCATCCCCTAAAAGAACTAACCCTCATCCCCAAAAAACCCTCAACCTCACCAGTAAACACACTCAATCATCAAATTCAAAAAACACTTATCCCTTAGCCAAAAAATACATCAACCATTGGACCCCAAAAAACTAACCTATCATCCCAAAAAATAAACCATAACCACTTAGTCCCAAATAACCTTAAACCCACGGCCCAAATTTTCCCAAAACCCTCATCCATAGAAAACCCAAAACCAGGAGTCAAAAAAAAATGAACACCATATCCCAAATTAACCCTAGGAACTCGGCCCCAAGAATCTCACAACCCTCTTCCGTAAAAAACCCTCATCCCTCCTCTCAAAAAACCCTAAACCCTTAGCCCCAAAAAATAATCAACTCAAAAGACCTTCAACCCTAATCTCCAAATACCATAAAACCTATTAAAAAAATGTAAACACTCATCCCAATAAACCCCAATACCCTCTTCCTCAAAAAAACCCTCTACCTACTTCACAAAAAATTATCAACCCTTAGACAACCCCCCTCCCCCTATGTTCTTAAACACCCTGTACTGTCATCCCAAAAATAACCTTCATCCTCAGCCCCAAAAAACCCTCACCCTCAACCAATAAAATACCTCAACCCTCATCCCCAAATACCCATCTTCTTAAAACCAAAAACCCCCAACATTCAACCTCCAAAAAACCATAAACCCTTATTCTCAATATGCCATAATCATCCATCCACAAAAAACAATAAACCCCTATACCAAAAAAACCCCAAACCATGTCCCCAAAAAAGTTAAATCCCCAGCCACAAAAAACCCTAAACCCAATGTCCAGAAAAACCATACACCGTCATCCACAAAAAAACTCAAAACTCATCCATAAAAAAACCCTGAACCCTCATCCCCAAAATAACATTATCCATCATCTCTAAAAACCCTTGAACCCTCAACCCAATAATCATTAATAGAGAGCCCCACAAAACCATGAAACCACACCCCAAATAAACCATTAACCCTCTACCCAAAAAACAATGATCCATAAGAACCAAAAGACCCTGATCTCCCAAACAATATAATACCGCAAAACCTATTCCCCCAAATACTCGATGACATCATCCCCAAGAACCACTATAGCATTATCACAAAAAAACCCTAAATAGTCATACCCAAATAACCCTAAACCATCTGTCCACAAAAATACCTAAACATTAATCCCTATGAATCTCTATTCGGTCATTCATAATAATATCTAAACCATCATCCCAAAAAAACCCTAATACCCAACCCCAAAAAACCCAAAACCCTCAACCTAGGAAAACCATAATTCATCTACCATAATCACCCTAAACACTCACCACCCCCCAGACCCAAACCATCAGCCTGAAAAAATAATTAAACATATGAACCAAGAACCCCAAATCCATAAATCAAAAAATACTAATACCTTAAAACCAAAAAACACTAAACCCTCATCCAAAAAAAACGTTAAAACCAAATCTCCAAAAAAACCCAAATCCCGTATACCCAAAAAACTATAATCACTTAGTTGTAAAAAAACCTAAACTATCCATACATAAAAAATCTCAAAACCCCAATCTCCCAATTGTTCCTCAACTCTATTACAATAATAAATATTAATCCCTCAACCCCAAAAATCCTAAACCCTCAAAACCAGAAAACCATAAACCCATATCACAAAAAAAACCAAGACACACATCCTTAGAAAAACCTAATCCCTCAGTCCAACAAATGACATAACTATCTTCCCCTAAAATCACTAATCCCTATGATGAAATATCCCTCAATCCTAAGTAACTGAAATTACTTAACCTTCATCCAAAAAACCCCTAACCCCTCATCCCCAAAACCATCAACCCTTATACCCAAAAAAACCCTCAACCCTCACCCCCAATAAACACTCCACCATCATTTAATGATATATCAATGGTCACCCACAAAAACACCTAAACTGTCAAAACTAGAAATCATAAAACCACTTCTACAAATAACCCTCAACCATCATCCCCATTTAACCCAAAACACTGCTCCCCAAATAATCTTAATCTATCTTCCCAAAAACCCCATATCCCTATGAAAAAAAACCCACATTTCTCTATCCAAAAAAACCTCAACACATATCCCCAAAAAACCACTAACAATCAAACCAAATAAAACTCTAAACCCGTAGGATAGAAAACCCAATAAAACGCCACCCCCAACCCCTTAAATAACAAACCATATAAATCCTCAACCCTCATCCTCAAAAAACCCTACATCCTCATCCCCAAAAAACATTCAATCCTCAACCAAAAAAAACATAAATCTACGAACCAAAAAAATCCTTAGCCATCAGTTCCAATATATAGTCAACATTAAGCCCCCAAAAACCATCTGCCCTCATCCCCAAAAAATTATCAACCCTCGGCCTCAAAAAACACAAAAAATTCATCCCAAAAAAACATTCACATGTAGTCATAGAGAGTCCTCAATCCTAAGTCCCAAAGAACCAACAACCCTTAGTCCAAAAACTAAACTCTTTCCCCAAAAAGAAATACACCCTCTACCACAGAACCCTTTAACCCATATCCCCAAAATAAAATTTTACCCCTCAATACCCCCAAAAAAACTAAACCCATAGCCTCAAAAAGACCATCAACACTCGGTCCAAAAAATCTCAAAACCCTCAGCCTTAAAAAACCCAAAACGCCCATCCATAAATAACCCTAAACCCTCAGGCCCAAATAATTGTAATCCATGATCCCCAAATAACCCTAATCCCACAGACCCTATAAAACCCTCTATAATGATCAAAAAAACCTCAACCCTCTGTCCTAAAAATCACTAAAACCTCATCCCCCCAAACCCCCATCCCTCTCACTATATAACATTAAACCCTCATCCCAAAAAAATCATCAACCGTAAAATCCAAAAACCCAAAACTGTCAGCCCCAAAGAATCGTATACCCTCATCAACAAAATGACCCAGCCCTCAATGTAAAATACCATAAACCCTTTTCTTGGAAGAACCATCAATCCTTAACCCAAAAAATTCCTAAACCATCGTCCCTAAAAAATATTCAACCAACAATAACAAAAAACCCATTAGCACTATTGACCAAAAAACACTAAACCCTCAGCCCCAAATAAGGATCAACAATGAGCCCCAAAACTGTAATCCCTCTCCCCAAAAAAAGACTCAACCCTCATCCTCAAAATACCTCAACCCTCAGGCCCAATAAAACCATCAATCCTCAGTCCTAGAAAACCCAAAACTCTCATTCAAAAATTTCTTCTACCATCATATTTTAATAACCATAAACCCTCATCCCCAATAACACTCAACCTATTTCCCTTAAATCCTCAATAAACCTCATCATCAACATACACTAAACCCTCAGACCTGAAAAATAATAAACTCCATCCCCAAGAATATCTTACCCCTATGTACCATGTTACCCTAAAACCTCATCCATAAAAAAACAAAAACCATCATCCACATGAAACGATATACCCTCATACCAATGAATCCCTAAATAAGTATCCCATATAAATCCTTTATTGTTATCCCAAAGAAACCCTAAACCATCATTCCAATGATAGCATAATAGTCAAACCCAAGATACCCTAATCCATCAGCACTACGAAAACCTAACCACTCATCGCTAAAAAACCAAAAACCCTTATACCAAGAAATACTTCTTTCCTAACCCAAAAAAACCATAAATCCTTGTTACCGAAAAACTCTCAACCCTCAACCCAAAAAACCCTATCCCATCATCGTTAAAAAATATAAACCCCCAACCCTAAAAAACATAAAATTTTAGCACCAAAATATCAATAACAATAATCCCTAAATGATCCAAGACCCTCATCTCCAAAAAAACCAAAACCAAAACCCCCAAAAAAGTAAACCCTCATTAAAAAACCCATGATCCCTCATATACAAAAACACTAATAATTTATCCCAAAAAAAACTCCTAAACCATCATCCCCTAAAAACACAATCCCCTCATCCCTAAAAAAAACTAAAAATTTGTCACCAAGAAACATATACCCTCATCACAAAAAAAAATCCGTATTCAAAAAAATCATTAGTCACTAATTCCCCAAAAAACGAAAAACGGTTCCCCAAAAAACCCTAAACCCTATGGCTATAAATAATTAAACCCACCGCTCCTAAAATCGTAACTCCCCTGTCTTGAAAAACACTAATCAAATAGCAATAGAAAAACCTAAACCCCTATCCCCATAACCCCATAAAATTTCTTCCAAATATTCCTTCAACCCTCAACACCCAAAAACCCTAAACCCTGATCACAAAAAAAACTCAACCCACTTCCAAAAAAAACCCTATACCCTCAACACTAAAAAACCATGAATCCTTATGCCCCAAAAAACCTAAACCCTCAACCATTGCTACCATGAACCCATATCCATAAAAACTATAAACACTTAACAGAAAAAATTCCTAAACCCTAATCACCAATAAACCAAGAACCCTCTTCCCAAAATACCCTAATCACTTATCACATGGATACCCTAATCCTCTATACGCAAAAAATCCTATGCCATTATCCCCATAAAACCCTAAACCCTCCACCCCAAAAAACACTAAAAAATTAGCAACAACAAACCCTAACCCCAAAATTTTAAAAATACTAAACCATCATACCTAGATATTAATAAACCCTCATCCAAAAAGAACCTAAAACCTCAACTCCAGAAAATTCCAATCCCAATACCCTAGAAAATGATCAACCCTAAACTGGAGAAAAAACTAAACACTATACCCTAAATCCCATAAACCCCCACCCCCATTAACACTATAATACATTATCCCTAGTAAAACGTAATCCCACAGCCCTAGAAAACCATAATCCCTTAGCACCAGAATATACTAAACCCTCAACCACTAAAAACCATTAGAAAATAGGCCATAGACACCATAATCCATCATCCCAAAATACCATAAACCCTCATACCCATAAAACACTAAAACCTAAAATCTAGAAAACAACAAAACCTCAACCCTAGAAGACAATAAACACCTTCCCAAAAAAAATATAATCCATCAACTCCTTAACAACCGAAACACGAAGTTATAGAAAACACTAAACCCTAATCCCATTAAAACACTATACCCCCAACCCCGAAAATACTAATACCCATCCCTAGAAACCCCTAAAAACCTGTCCCCAAAAAACCATAAAACCATATCGTAGGAGAACAATATAAATTTTCCACAGATATGTTAACCCACTTTCTTATAAAACCCTTACCACTCAATCCCAGAAAACCAAAAATCCTCAATATTATAATAAAAATCCTCGCCAAAGAAAACCCATAACCCTCATCCCAAGAAAACCATAAAGAATCACCCCTGGAAAACACTAAACCCTTCAACCATGAAAACCCTAAACCCTCATCTCTATATAACAATAGACCCTAATCACCAACAAACCCAATCCCCCAGTCAAAAACCCCCAAAATGACTACTCTAAAATCCCCAAAAACCATCATCTATAGAAAAAAACCAATCCCGTCCCCATAAAATCTCAAAAAATGGGCTAATAGATCCCCAAACCCTCAACCCTAGGAAACAGAAAACCCTCAAACCTAGAAAATCCAAAACCATCAGTGCTAAAAAAATCCCAACAATCAGTCCCAAAAAACATAAACCACACATCCCCATAAAAACCATAAAACTTTATCCCTATAAAACCATAAACCCTAAACCCTATAAAATCCTCTTACCTCATCCCTAAAAAACCGTAAACAAAAATCCCCCCCAAAAAATATCTTTTATCCTAGAAAACACAAAATCCTGACCCCCATGAAATCTTAAGCCTTTATAAAAAGAAACCCTAAACCATCAGTCCTAGAAAAAATTGAACCCCACGAAACTAAAAAACTAATCCCCAGTCCCAAAAATCCAAAAAACCCTCAACCCTTGAAAACCCTAAACCCACATCCATTGAATAATTGAAACCTTAATCCCTAGGAAAACTAGAAACCCTCATCCCAAATAATATATAAATCCAGAACCCTAGACAACCACTAACCCTCATACCCATAAGACCCTAAAACCTCAATCAAAGGAAACCCTAAACCCTAAGTCTTATATATCCAATTACACTCATCCCCATGAAACCCTAACCCCTCAAAATATAAATCCTTAATCTCTCAACCCTATAAAACTCTAAACACTCAGACCCTGAAAACCTGAAACCCTATTCCATAGTAAACCCTAAACTCTCAACCCCATGAAACCATAAACCATCATCCCTAGAAAACTAAAAACCATTTACCATAGAAAACCATAATAAATTTCACATAATTCCTTAGACCCTCATCGCTAGAAAACCCTAAAACAATATCCCTTGAATCCCCCAAAACCACATCCTCCAAAAACCACAATCCCACACCCCAAAAAACCCATAATCTCACATCAAAAAAATGTAATCCCTTAGCCCCTAAAAAAGTAGTCCAACAGTTCTAGAAAATGATTATGAATCAGCCCCCCAAAACCCATAGCCCTTATGCTAGAAAACCCCAAACTGTATTCCCTAGATAACTTTTAACCGTCATCCCTAGAAAACTAAAAACTTTCAACCCTAGAAAACACTAAACTCTCATCCCTAGAATACCCTAAAAAATAAACCCATAAAACCATAAATCCACCACCCTGGAGAATCATAAACCCTTGATAGATGAAAAATATATTCCCTAATCACTAAAAAACAGTTGATCCTCATCCATATATAACCCTAAACCTTCATTTCCATAAAATACCAAACCCTCATCTTGAGAAAAATGTAAATCGAAATCCCCGAAAAACCATATACCCTAAGAACTAGAAAATACAAACTCTCATCCCCAGAAAGATAAAAATCCTCATAGTAGGAAAACCCCAAACCCCCTGTCCAAGAACTCCCTAAACCCTCATACCTATGAAATCATAAACCATCCACCTTATAAAACTATAAATCGTGAGACCTAGAAAACCATAAACCCCATCCCCAGAAAACAATAAACATTCATCCCTACAAAATCCTAAACCCTTAACCCCAGAAAACCCAATCACTCATCCATTATAATACCTAGACAATCATCCTACAAAAATCATAAACGCTCAAACCCATAAAACCCAGAACTCGTGTTTATAGAAAACCCTAAACCCTAAACTCTCAACCATAGAAAACCTAAAACCTTCAGCCACAAAAACCCCCATAACCAGTACCCAAGAATACTCTAAACCGTCAACCCTAGAAGAACCAAAATCCTCATCATTTAAAAACCCAAAACCATCCACCCTAGATAACCCAAAACCCTCACCAATAGAATACCCTAATACATATTCTGTAAAATATCCTAAACCCTAATTTCAAGAAAACTGGACACCCTCAACCCTAAAAAACTCATAACTCTAATCCACATTAAAACCTAAACTCTTCTCCCTAAACATTCCTAAATAATCATACAATGAAAATCATAATCCTTCAGCACCCAAAAAAACTATACCCTCATCTATAGAAAACCCAAAACCCTCATCCCCAAAAAACCATTCTATAGTTGTATAAATCAATGAACCCTCATCCCTATAAAACCCCAAACCCACAGTCCCATAAAAATAAAAACCATATACCAAAAAATCTATAAATTCTAATATCTAGAAAGATCTAAATACTCACTACTTAAAAAATCATAAACACTTATCCCCGGGAAATCATAAACCCTCAGCCCCAAAAAATCATAAACACGTAGCCCCAGAAAAATCTACACACTAAGCCCCTGAAAACCCTAAAACCCCATCCAAAAATACCCATAACCATCATCCCTATAGAACAATATGAATTATGATGTAGAATACTATAAAAAAATATCCATAGTAAACCTTATTCCCTTCGCCCAAGAAAACGTTAAACCCCCATCCCATAAAAAATATAAAAACACATCCCCATAAAACCATAAACATTCCAGGACAGAATAACTTATTTCCAAATCCCCATACAACCCTAAACCATCACAAATAGAGGACCATAAACCCTTATCCCCAAAAAATGTAACACCATGTCCCAAAAAATATATATAACCTCATTACGAAAAAACCCAAAACCCTCAGAAAAATAAAACCATAACCCTTTACCCTAGAATACACTAATACCTTATCCCCATAATATCTGAAACCATCATCTCATGAAAACAAGAAAACCAACATCCCAAGAAAAACTTAAACCATCATCCCCAGAAATCCATAAACCTCTTATCCCTAAAAAACCTTAAACTATCATTCAAAAAACCCCTAAAACCACATCCTTAAAAGAAACTAATCCCTAAAGCATATAAAATAATATACCCTAAACCCAAAAAAGCACAAAATCATCATTCCAAACAATCCTAAAACCTCATCCTAAGAAAATCATAAACCCCCATACATAGAAACTAATAAAAACACTTCACCAGGAAACCCAAAATCCCCATACCTCAAAAACCCAAAATCTATATCCACATAATGCCCTATACCCTCAGCCCTATAAATATAGAATCCCTTATTCCCCAAAAACCTAACCACTCATTCCTAGAAAAACCTAAATTCTAAGGAAAAAAATAACCATAAAACTCTTCCCCAAAAAACCAAAAACCATCAACAATAAAAGCCTCTAAACTCTCTACCAAAAAAACAATAAAATCTATGATCAAAATAATTATATGCCACCAACACCAAAAAAACTAATCCCAAAAAAACCTAAACACTCTCTCTAAATAATCCCTAAACCCAGTGGTCCAATACACTATGAACCATCGTCCCAAAAAATTCTAAAAACTCATCCCCAAAAAACCATAACCACACATCCCCAAAAAATTAAAAGCACTCTACCCAAGAAACCCATAAACCCTTAGCCCATAAAATTGAAATAGATCAAAAAAACCCATAAAACCTCTGACAATAAAAATATTAATCCCCCATCCCCAAAACAATATTCAACCATCATCCCTAAAAAACCATAATCACATAGCCCAATAAAACATAACCCCATATCCCTAAAAACCGAATACCTCATCCCTAAAAAACAAAAATCATCGAGCCCCAACAAACCCTAAAACATAATCCTCAAAAATTTAAACTCTCAACCCCCAAAACCACACAACAATGACACACAAAAACCCTAATCCAACAATTGTGAATGAGTCTTAACCATTATCCGCTAAAAACCCTGAACACCCAGGCCACAGAAAACCAAAACCCTAAGCCCCATAAAAACTTTTACTCTAATACCAAAAGAACCATGAACTCTTAGGCTCAAAAAGAACTTCAAACTTCATCCAAAAAAACCATGAATCATCAGAACTAAAAAATCTATAACCCACATTTTCTAAAAACCATCACCCCTCATCCCCAAAATACACTTAACCATTATCCCCTGACAATTATAGTCCCCCAGCCCTAGAAAGCCCTTAATCATCATCCCTAGATAATAATAAACGAAGATCCCCTGAAAACCCTCATTTCCTAAAGACAATAAACCGTTGACCCTAGATAGACCTAAATACTCATCTATAGAAATACTTAAACCCTCATCCCAAAAATTCCCTAAAATCTTGCATCCATGAAACCCAAAACCCTCAAACCAAAAAACCCAAAAAACCTCATCACATGAAATACTAAAACAATGTGTCCTAGGAAACCATAATCCCTCATCCATATAAAATATGAAACCCCATCCTCTAAAACACTAAATCCTCATCACCTAGAAAAACATAAACGCTCATCCCTAGAAAAAATGAAAACCCTCAGTATTATAAACCCAAAAGATTCATCCCCTGCAAACACTAAACCCTAAACCATAGAAAGCCTTAAAACCACATCACATCAACCCCTAGACCCTCATCCCCTAAAAACCCTAAACCTTAAAACCTATAAAACACTAAACCCTCACCATATGAAAACACTAAATTGTGATCTTCAAAAAATCCAAAACCATTATCCATGGAAAACATTACATAATACCTATATGAAAACCCTAAACCCTAATCCTAGGAAAACACTAATCCCTCACCCTTAAAAAACCGTAGACCCGTATCCCTAAAAAAACATAAAACCCATGTTCAATAAAACTACAATCCCTTATCCCTTGAAAACCTCAAACCCCCATCCCGAGAAAACACTAATTCCTCATCCCCATTAAAATCTAAAACATAATCCCATGAAAAACAAGAAACCCTCAGCCATAGAAAACCCCAATCGGTCATCCCTAGAAAACCCAAAACCATCATCCCTAGAAACACCAATCATTTAGACTGATAAAACCCCAAAACCCAACCTCTATAAAATTGCACACCCTCATTCCTAAAAACCAAAAACTTATTCCCCAAAAAATCCCAAACCATCTACTACATAAAAACACAAACCGTCATCCTTAGTAGTCACAAAACCCTCAAGCCCAGAAAAACCAAATCCATGAACTCAAAAAACCATAAAAAATTAGCCTCATAAATACATAGACCATCATTCCCAAATATCTAATTCCTCAGTCATAGATAACCCAAAACACTCAAAAATAGAAAAACAAAACACTAGAACCAAGAAAAAATGAATACCTCATCATTAAAAAACCCTAAACCCTCATCCCTATAAAAATATTAACCCTTATCCCTAAAAACCCCAAACCCCACATCCACCAAAAATCCTATTCACTCTGCTTTATAAGACCCCCAACCCCCATCTTCATTAAATGAAAAACAATTAGCCCAGAAAAACCAAAACCATAATCCCTAGAAATACCTAAACCCTCAACCCTAGAAAAACATAATACATCATCCCCATAATTCTATAATTCTTCACCATAGATAACCCTAAACTCATACCCCAATAAACATGCAACCTATATCTCCATAAAATCATAAACCATATATATAAGATTCCACAAATATTTCGAGTCTGAATTCCCAAAACCTCATCCTCAAAAAATATCAAACCCTCATCTATGAAAAATATGCACCAACTTCCACAGAAACCCTAAATCCTCATCTTTGGAAAACCATAAAACATCAGCAAAATAAAACCATAAACCCTCATCCTCCCAAAACCCATAACCATTATCAATAGAAACATCAAAACCCTCATCCATATAAATACCTAGTTTATCAACCCTAGGTAACCCTAATCACCCATCCCTTGAAAATCCTAAAGCCTCTATCAATGATAAACATAAAACCATATCCCTAGAAAACCCTAAACTATAAACCCGATGAAAACCTGAACCCTAAACCCTTAAAACACATAAAAATTTAGTCCCAAAAAACACCAATCCTTCAGCCCTAAAAACCCAAATCCTTATGAAATGGAAAACCTCGAACCCTCACCCTTGAAAAAACAAAGAACTCAGTCAAAGAAAACCCCAAACATGCATACATTAAAATCCCAAAACCCTTATCCCTAGAAAACGCAAAACCCATTGTACATGAAAACCCTAATCCCTCATTTACATAAAAACCAAAATCCTAAAAACAAGAAAACCACAATCCCTTAACCCTATAAAACACTAAACACATAAATCATGAAAACCCTAAACCCTCTACCACTAAAAACCATAAAGCCTCATCCACATAAAATAGTAAAACCTCATAAAAAAATAAAAACTTATCCCTACAAAACCATAAATCC
The DNA here is from genome assembly GCA_963277665.1 of Viscum album. Taxonomy (NCBI): domain Eukaryota; kingdom Viridiplantae; phylum Streptophyta; class Magnoliopsida; order Santalales; family Viscaceae; genus Viscum; species Viscum album. The sequence goes on from OY728156.1 coordinate 1,554,465,541, forward strand.
TCAGTCCATGATAATACTACACCCTTATCCTTGGGAAACCCAAAACCCACAACCCTATGAAACCTGAAACCCTTAGTCATGGAAGACCCGAAATAATTAATTTTCGAAAACCATAATCCATTAGTCCTAAAAAACACAGAAACCTTTTCCCCATAAACCATAGACCATGATCTCTAAAATATTTTAAAAAACTCATCCCAATAAGAACTCAACCCTCATCCCCAAAAAACAATAAACTCCAAGCGCCAAAAAACAAAAAACACTCAGATGTAGGAAACACTCATCCCTCAACCCAAGAAACACATAAACCCTCATCCCTAGAAAACCCAAATTTGTTATCCATATAAAAACATAATATATCATCCATAGAATAAATAAAACACAAATCTTAAAAAACACTAAACCTCTATTCATGGGAAAATCTAAACTGTAATCCGTAATAATCACTAAACCATTAGACAATAATATCCCAAACCATTGTCCCACAAAATCCAAAACACTCAACCCAAGAAAACCCCAAACCGTCATCCCATGAAAATGAAAATTCATCATCCTCATATAATCATAAACCAACATTCCATGAAAACCATAAATAATTGTCTCTAGATATCCATAATCCCTCAGTCCCATTAATCTCTAAACTGTAATCCTTAGAAAAACCATAACCATTATCCCAAGAAAAACCTATACCCTAATCCCAAAAAATCCTAAACCATATCCCTAGATAATATTAATGTTTCAGCCCCAAAAAAACTATAACCCCTCATCCATATAAATCCCAAAAAACTCAACACCCAAAAATCCTACACCCTTTTCCACTAAAAACCCCAATCCTTCCACCCTAGAAAAGACTACGCTCTATGAAATAAAAAATCCACAACCATCTCCTCAGAAAACCATAAACACTCAGCCAAATAAACCCCCAACATTCATCTATAAAAACCCTTGAACCCTCATCCCTAGAAATCTTCAAACCCGTAGTCATATAAACCAATAATCCCTCATTTGATGAAAACCCAAAATCCACTTCCCATGAAAACCATCAACCCTTATCCCTAGAGAAATGTAAACCTATAGTCCAAGAAAACCATACGAACTCTTCCACTAAAAACATTATTCCTTCATCAACAAAAAATCATAAACCCTCATCCACAAAAAATATAAAACCTCATCCCTAGAAATCCCAAAGTCAATAGTCCAAGAAAAACAAGAACCCTTAGCCTTGGGACACCCAAATTCCTCACTCTCATGAAACCTGAATCTCTCAGCCTAGGACAAACCCAAAACCTCAGCCTAGGAAGGCCAAAAACTCTTAGTCCCAGAAAACCCAAAACCCTTATAAACATAAAACCCAAAACCCTCATCCCTAGAATATCCCAAAAAATAATCCCCATGGGACCATATATGATCATCCCAAAAAATAAACAAACCTCGAGCCCAAGATAACCTAAAAACCATATCCCTATGAAACCCAAATCTCTCACCCCTAGAAAACCCTAAACCCTCATCCCTACAAAACCAAAATCTATAAGAATAAAAAACCATAAGCTGTTAGCCCTAGAAAACACCAATAAAGTCAATTAAAAACACTAAACCCTCTTCCCCAAAAGACCCTAAACCCTAATCCCCATGAATCCCAAAACCCTCATCCATAAAAAACGCCAAACCCTCAGACATTAAAAACCCCAAACACTCATACAAAAAAATACTAAACCCCCCATCCCTAGAAAACCCTAAACACTAATCCCTTGAAAAACATAATCCATCTGCCCATGAAATCTATAAACCATAAGCACAAGAAAACCATTTACCCTTTTCCCTAGAAAAACATAAACCCTCTCCCCCAAGAAACCCAAAACCCAGAATATAAGAAAACCTGAATCCACCAACCCTTGAAAAAATAAGCCCATATCCCTAGAAATCCCAAACAAAACAGCCCAAAATAACCCATAACCACCATTCCAAGAAAATGATAAACATCACCCTTAGATAAATAGAAAACCATTAACCCTTGAAAAACATAAACCCTCATCCCTAGAAAACCCAAAACCCTTAGTCCGATAAAAACATATTCACTCATCCCCAAATAAAACATAAACCCAAATCCATAGATATCCCTAAACCGCTAGAATCAAAAAAATACTAAAACATTATCCCTAAAAAATCATAAACCCTCACCCCCAGAAAACCCGACACCTTGATCCCCACATAATAAAAGACCCACATCCTAATAATACCATAAAACATACCCATTGAAAACCTTGTACCATCATCCCAAGAAAACCCTAAACACTAAAATCTAGAGAAACCTAACCCCACATCCTGGGAAAACCATAAACCATCATCCCCACAAGACCCTAAATCTTCATCCACTGAAATCCCTAAACCAACATCCCCATAAAACTGAAAATACTCATCCCCAAAAAAGGATATACCCTCATCCGTTTAAAACCATAAATACTCATGAACATAATCCGTAAAAACACATCCCTATAAAACCCTAGATCTTCTACCACAAAAATCCATAAACCCATACCACTAGAACACCCTATATCGTTATCCTAAAAAACCTAAATCCTCAGCCCGAAAAAAACCTATAATATAGAAAACCCAGAACCCTTCACCACATAAAATATTAATCATTCTGTCCACTGTAACTCTAAGCCCTCATCCATAGAAACCCCACAACCCTCATCCCCAAATAAACTAAAAACCTCAGATCTAGAATACCCTAATCCCTTATCCCCACAAAAAACATAAAAATCACCTCTAGAAAACCCTAAACCCTCAGCACAAGAAAACCATACACCCTCATCCACAAAAGACCCTATAATATCATACTTAAAAAACTATTTTCACCAAAAAAACAATAACCCCTTAACCCTAGAAAACCTTAATCCCTCGGCCCTAGAAATCCATAAAACCTCATCCCTATAAAAATATAAACCCTCTCCCATAGAAATCCATAATCACTAAACCCTTGATATTCCTAATCCACTAACCCAATAAAATCCAAAACCCTCAGTCTATGGATACCCGAAATACTCCTTCCCAAGAAATCCTGAACCGTCTATTCTAAAAAACCCTATACCATTATTAATAATTACACAAACCCTCATAAAAAAACGATATAAATATATCCTAGAAAAATATAAAACCCTCATCCCCAAAAAACCCTAAATCCCTCACCACTGAAAAACCAAAAAAATAATTATCCTCAAAAACTCTAAAACCTATGTATGAAAAAACAATAATCCCTCATCACAAAAATACCCTAATCCCTCAGTCCCAAATAAACCCTTGACCCTCAGCCCCATGAAACGCTAATCAATCATCATGTAGAATCCATAATACCTCATTATTAAAAAATCATATAGGTTAAACCTAATAAATCTTAAAACATTAGACCAAAATATACTAAGACCATTGTCCCAAAAACTCCAAAACCCACAGCCCTAAAAAATATAATCCATTAGCCAAAAAAGTCCCCAAACCCCTAGCCCCAAAAAACTAAATACCTTCATCTCTAAAAAACCAAAATACCTAATCCAAAAAACACCTAAACCATAATCCACAAAAATCAATAAAATATTCTCCCCAATAAACACATAATCCTATTCCCAAAAACCCCAAAACCCTTAGCCACAAAAAAACCCTCAACCATTCCCCAAATAAACATTGATTCCTCAAACCCAATGAAATTAAACCCTAGAAAATAAGATTTTGAACCGTCATCACTAAAAACCATGATCCCTCATCCATAGGAAACCCACAACACTCAAAAATAAAAAATCACGAAACCTCAGAAAAAAATATATACTACAGCCACAAAACTCCCATCCCACTGCAATAAAATACCCTAAACTCTTATCCTAATAAAAAACAATTAACCCAACACTTAAAAAACCAAAACCCTCAACCCTATAATAACCTAAATAAAAAAACAATGAAAACACTAAACCCTCATCCCTAGATAACCCTAACCCCTACCCTAGAAAGCCTTATGCCCTCATGCCATGAAAAACCTAAAGCCATATCCCTAGAAACTTATAAAACCTCATACACAGAAAAACCTATACCCTTGGTCCCAGTAAACACTAAACCCTCATCAATATATTATACATTCCCCTAAGGCACATAAAATCCTAAAACCTCATCCCCTAAAAACCCTCACCCCTCAAACCTAGAAAAAATGAAATGCTCAGTCATAAAAAATCATGAAGATGCATCCCCTGAAAACCCAAATCCCACATCCCTAGAAAAAAATAAACCCTTAGTCCCAAAAAAACCACAGTCCATCTTCGCATAAATAAACATAAACCATGAACCCCAGAAAACCCTAAATCAGAAGCCCCATTAAACACTAAACGATCATCCCAAACAAACCCAAAACATTGGGCCCAAGAAAATGATAAACCCTGCCATGATAAAAAAATAAAAAAAATTATTAGAAAGACCAAAATCCTAACACCTGGAAAAAACAAAACCCTCAACTATGGAAAAACATAAACCCTTGGCTAAAAAAAACCTCCAATCCCTAAGCAATAAAAAACCTAACCCTTTCTCCCAGAATCCCACAAACCCAGATCCCAATAAAAATATAAACACTCAACCCCAGAACACCCCAGACCCTCGGTCCCATAAAACCCCAAACCCTCATCCCCAAAAAACCTTAAACCCTCAACCCCATAAAACCCCAAATTGTATGATCTTGAAAAAACACAAACCCTAAGCTCTATAAAAGACCAAATCCTCTGCAAAAAAAAAACATTAACATTAACACTAGAAAACTGAAAAATAACAGCACCAGAAGACCCCAAAACCTCATATGCACAAATCCATAAACCCTGATTCTATGAAAAACCAAATCCCTCAACTGAATATAACCTAATTCCTTATCCCTAGAAAACCCTAAACCATCATCCCCATAAGAAATCCAACACTCGACCTTAGGTAACCCTAAACCCTCCGTCGTAGAGAACCCTGAACACTCCGCCAAAGAAAACCATTAACTGTCATCCTCATAAACCCTTAAAACCTCATCCATAGAAAACACTAAACAAATTGATTCAGAAAACTGTAAACCATCTCCCTAAAAAACAAAAAACCCTCAACACCAGAAAACAATAACCCCCCAATACTAGAAAACCCCAAACCCTAATCCCAAGAAAACCATATACCTTAAACACTAGATTCTTATCTCCCTGGCCCAAGAACTCTTAACCCTTATACCTATCAAACACTAATTCCACAACATAGAATACCACAAACCCCATCCCCTAAAAAACTGAAACCCCTATATTCAAAAAACATAAAACACAAAGCTCTAGAAATCCCCAAACATTAATCCCGAAAATTCCCCAAACCCTCATGCACAAGAAAACCGAACAAACTCAACCCCATAAAACACAAAACCAATCCCTGATAAAATTTTCAACATCCATCCTTAGAAAAATATAATCCTTAATCCCTTGAAAACCCTAAATATTAATCCATTGAGAACATCAAAACCATTTACAAAAAAAACCTAAATCCTCATCCTTAAAAATCCTTAAATCTTCATCGCTAGAAAACCCTAAACCCCTACCCATAAAAATTAATAAATCTAAAATCATTGAAAAACCTAAATCCTCAGCTCAAAAAATCCCAAATCCCTCATCACTACAAATCAATAAACTCTTATCCCTCAAAATCACAAAAACACCCATTCCCATAAAACACAAAACACAAATCCGTAAAAAACTCAAAACCATCAGTCCAATAAAACCCTGAAACCCCTTCCCATGAAACCCCCATATACTCAAACCCATAAATAAAAAAACACTAGGACCTAGAAAAAGACAATCAACCCTAGAAAACCCTAAACCCATATACGAAAAAACCCTAAACCTTGATCCCTAGAAAACCACAAACACCTAGCCTGAAAAACCCAAAAACCCTATCCCCAGAAAAACACAAACCCTCATCCCTTGACCACCCTAAACCCTATTCCATTGAAAAACCTAAATCAACAGCTCTAGAAAAACCTATAAAAAATTTCATAGAAAACCAGAAACACTCACCCAAAGATAACATTAAATCCCCACCTATGAAAATGATAATCCCTTAGACATAGAAAACCCAATAATCACATCCATGGAAAACATAAAACTATCCACTATAGAAAACTCCATACCCATACCTCTGGAAAACCATAAACCATAATCCATGGGAAACCCCAATACCTCATCCATAAAAAACCCCAAACCATCATCTATAGAAAACCCCAAACTGTCACCCCTATAAAACCCTAAAACATTATCCCTAGAAAACCCTAAACCCCCATCCCTATAAAACTCAATATCATTTTCCATAGAAAACACTAAACCCTCACTCCTAGAAAACCTGAATCCCACTTACCTTGAAAACCCTAATCTCTCAACCATAGAATCCCCTAAACCATCATCCCTAGAATACTCGAAAACCGTAGAAATTGAAATCCCAAAATAATCATCCAAAAAAACCCTAATATGACATCCACATAATACCCTAAGATCTTATATGTAGAATACCTTATTTATGATACATATAAGGCCCATGTAACCACATTCCAAGAAAACTCTAAATCCTAAACCCTAAAAAACTAAAAAACCTCAAACTAGAAAACCTTAATCCCTTATCCCCTAAAAACCCAAAAACATTATCCAAAGAAATACATAGACACACAGACCCCGAAAATCATAAAACCAGAGCCTCAAAACCATAAAAAAACACCACCAAAAAAACTAAACCAAGAACCATAAAAAAAATCCTCATTCCTAAAAAACCGCGAACCCTTAAAAACAAATAACCAAAAGCCCACAGTCTCAAAAGAAGCATAAAGCCTCGTCCCAAATAACCCCTAAATCATCTTCCAAAAACCATAAACGCTTGGCCCCAAAGCAATAAAACACGTTTCTAATGAACCCTAAAACCATAGTCCCAAAAACCCATAATCCTTCAAGACCAATAAACTATAGACACTCATCTAAAAACACTAAAACCTCTATCCAAAAAAACCCTAAACCCTCATTCAATAAAATTAAAAACCCTCATCCCCAAAATATACTAATCCATCATCTCTAAATAACCCTAAACCCTTATCCCCAAAACCCTTAAATCATCAGTATCAATAAAATCATAAACAATAATCACCAGAAAAACTAAACCCTCAACCCCCAAAACCCTAATCCGTTATCCAAATCAACACAAAATCTCCAAACCTAAAAAAACTAAACCCTCAGAACCAAAATACCCTAAACCATATCCCCAAAAAATATTAATCCCTTATTTCCAAAAAACCACAAACCCTTATCTCAAAAAAACCTTAAACCTACATCCATTAAGTCACTAAAACCTCACCGCAAAAAACCCTATACCCAAATCCCTAAAAAACATATACCCACCACCCCCATAAAATTATAATACCTCTTCAACAAAGAAACGCAAATCCTTTGCCTCAAAAACAATATACCCTCATCCAAAAAATCCCTAAACCCTTAGCCTAAATAAAACACTAAATCAAAAACACCAAAAATCCTTAAACCCTTAGTCTTAAAAAAATTCACAAATAATCCAAAACCCTTCACACAAAAAATTCCTAATCAATCAGTTATAAATATACCAATTACTATATCCTTAAATAGAAAAATCATTTCCCCCCAATCCAAAAAAACACTCATCCCCAAAATACCCTATACCCTCATCCCCAATAACCCTAAACATTCATCCCCAAAATTAACTAAACCCTCATTCCGTAAAATCTAAAATCCCTCATCACCAAAAATCCCTCACCCTTCTTCCCTAAAAAACCATAAACCCTCATCCCAAAAAAACTCAAAACCCAAAACCCCAAAAAATCTAAAACTCTCATCCAAAAAAACCCTAGACCACCAAACCAATATATCAAAAAACCCTCAACCCCAAAAAACCAAATATTCACATCATCGGAAACACTAAACGCTTTACCCTAAAATATCCTAAATCATAAGCCCCAAAAAACCATAAACCAACAAACACAAAAAAAACTATACCCCCATCCCTAAAATTTCCTAAAACCTCATATTCATAGAACAATAAACCCTTTGCTGCAAAAAACCCTAAATGATTTTCCAAAAATAACCCAAAACCCTTAGCCCCAAAAAACCCCAAAACACACAACCACAAAAAAAAAATCTTCCCATCAAAAAACCCTAACAACAACATCCCCTAAAAACCATAAAAGCTCATCAAAAAATATTCACAAAATCTATGCCCCAAAAAACCTAAAATAACTAACTAGAAAACATATATGTCATCCGTAAAAACCCCAATCCATAGTCCCCAAAACTCAAAACGCTCATTCCAAAAATATATAAAATCCTTATCACCGAAAAAACCTAAAACCTCGACCAAAAAAAATAATCCATCGACCATATTGAATGATAAATTATTAGACCCAAAAAACCATAAGGCCACATCCTGAATAAATTACAATCCCAAAACCCCTACATATCCTAAACCCTTGTGCCTTAAAAAACCTAAACTTTCACCCCTAAATAACTCAACCCTAGAAAAAAATAACCCCACTTCCAAAAAAACAGTAAATAATATAACCTAATGAATTAATCCCTTGACCCCATAAAACAGTAGAACATTATCCTAAAACCCCTAAACATTCATCCCCAACAATTATTATACCCTTGTCCCTAAAAAAACCTAAACCTATATCCCCAAAAAATCCAAAAACCTCATTCTAAAAAAATCCAATAACCTCGGGACTAGAAAATCCTGAATCCTTGTCCTGAAAAATACAAAAAACCACTATCCCCAGAAAACCACAAACCTTCATCCGCAAAAAATATTTATTTTCTCGCACCAAAAACCCTTAAACAATCTACACAAAATATCCCTAAACCCTATGACCCAAAAACCCAAAAACCAATTTCCCCAAGAACCCCAAGTCGCCAGCCATTAAAAAAATAAACCATAAGCCCTGGAAAATATAAATCCCTCAGTCTTAAATAATCCCATACCATTTACCATAATTCTACCAACCATATGCCCCCAAAAATAGAAAAAACTTCTACCAAAAACAAAATACACCCTCGTCCCAAAAAAACCCTTAACTCCTCAGCCCAAAAATCCCTTAGCCACAAAAAACTCGGAACCCAAATCACTAGAAAAACCCAAACCATCAAAACTATAACACCCTAAACCCACATTCCCAAAAAACTATAGACCCTCATCATAGAAAAACCCTAAATACTCATCCCTAGAAAACTCTAAAACCTTATCCTTAAAATATAATATACACTCAAAAACAAAAAAGCTAAAACCTCATTCCCAACCCCCCCCCCCCCCAAAACCCAAAAACATAGACTACAAAAACCTAAACACTCTTCCCAAAAATCCCAAACCCTAAAAACCAAATCACTTAGTAAAAAAGAAACAATACCATGAATACACCCAATCCCCTGACAAAAATCCCTATATCATAGGAAATTGAAAACCATAAACCATCATCCCCCCAAAACTCTAAATAATCATCTCTAAAAAATGTAAACCCTCATCCTCAAGAACCACACCCCATTAGGATAGAAAAACCTAAGCCCCCATTCCCAATAAATTATAATCCCATAGCACCAAAAAAATCAAAACGATCAACCATAGATATCTCAAAACTACTATACTAAAAAATCACAAAAACATAGACCAAAAAAACCAAAATAGTCGACACCAAAAAACATGAAATCTCATGCCAAAAAACCTTACACCCTATCCCCCAGAAATCCTAAAACCTAGACCTGAAACATGATTAACCATAATCCACACAAACCTAATTACCCAACATAAAAACCATAAAACCCTCGTCCCCTAATACTCCAAGACCACTGCCCCAAATAAACCCAAAACCCTCATCCCAAAAAAATCCCAGACACTGTCCCATAAGAAAAATCCAAAACCACATACCAAAAATACTCAAAACCAACATCCTTAAAAACCAAAAACCCTAACACCAAAAATCCATAAAACCCCCTGCACCAAAACACACTAAAACCTCATCCAAAAAACACCCTACACCTTTTATCCCCAATAAATCATAAACCTGTAGACCGTATAAACCCAAGACCCTCATCCCAAAAAAACCTTATAACATCAGGTCTAAATAACCCAAAAACTCAGTCTAGATAAACATAAACCTTCATCCCCAATAAAACATAAACCTTCATCCCAAAAACTAAAAGACTCAGAAAAATGAAACACTAAAACCCCATCCCCAAAAAACAAGAAACCCTCAAACCAAAAAAAACCCTATACCATTATCCCTTGATAACCCTAAGAACTCATCACAAAAATCCCAAAACCATCATCTGAATAATCCCTTAACACTCAAAAAAATAGAAAATATTTATCCCTATATAACCTTAGAACCACATCCTCCCATAACTTTATACCCATCTCCCAATAAAATAACAATCGCTGAAGAAAAAAAATAAACCCATAGGTCCAAAAAACCCTAAAATATCATCCTCAAAAAATACTAATCCCACCTCCACAAAAAATCATGAACCCTCATCCCCCTAAAACCCTAAACCCTCTGCAACAAAATATACTAAACCCTCAACACCAAACCCTAAACTCTCACACCAAAAATCATAATCTCTCAAAACTAAAAAAATAAAAAATTATAATACCAAAAACCAAAAATGTAGGCAAAAAACCCTTAGCCCTAAAAAACCATTAACCCTCATCCCCAAACAAGCTCATACCATCCAAATGAAAATACCAAAAACACACATCCCAAAGAATACCTATACCCTCAGACCTAAAAAACCCCAAACCCAAATCCCCCAAAACCCCAAAATCCTTGACACCAATAAGATGGAAACCCTCATCCCCCAAACACCCAAAATACTCATCCTCAAAAAACTCAAAACACTTTTCCCCAAAAATACAAAAACATTATTCCCCCAAAATCCCTAAAACCAAATCCACACAAAATACCAAACCATTTTCCCAAAAAAACTAAATCCTTTAGCAAACAGAAACCCAAACCATTAGCCCCATTAAACCAAAAACCCTAATCCATAAAAAAACCAAATACTCATCCCCTGAAAATCAAAACCATCTTCCCCAAAATACATTGATCCCATAGTCTCAAATGAATCCTAAACCATATCCCAATAAAAACCTATACCCACAAACCCAATAAATCCTAAATACATGGCCCCAAAAAATTCAAAACCTTCATATCCAAAAAAACCTAAAATCCATAGCCATAAAAAAAACCTTAAACCATCATACCAAAAAAACTCATACCAATAGCCCTAACAAAACCCTATACCCTCATCCATAAGCAACTGAAATATATCATCACCAAAAATACATGAACCCACATCCTTGAAAACCCTCAAACCCAGATTCCTCAAAACCCCAACCCTCAGTACCAAGGATCCCCAAACAATATACCAAAAAACCATAATCAATAATCCTAAAAAATTTCATACCCTTAAACAGAATATAATAAAACCTTTTGTGACAAAAAATCCTAAAACTGTATCCCCAAAATACCCAAAACCTTAATAACAAAAAAACCATAAACACTAATTCCCAAAAACAAGAAACCCTTATCCCCAAATAACACTAAATCCTAATCCAAAATAAAATATAATCTTTGATACGTAAGAATCTGGAAACCCTTATTACAAAAAAAAATCAGAAACCCTCAGCCTCAAAAAACCAAAAACACTCAAGACAAAACTCCCCAGACCCACAAAACCAAGAAAAGACAAATCCTCAACCAAAAAAAATTACCAAACACTAAGCACCAAAAATACCAAAAAACACTCTGCCTCCAAATACCATATACCCTTCCTCTCTGTTTCCCCAAACCAATGGCTACAGAAGACCCCAAACCTTCAACCCTAAAACCCTAAACCATTGACAATATAAAATTTCAAAACCTCATCCACAAAAAAACCAAAATAGTAAGAAAAATAAAATAACCATAAACCATTTCCATAAATATACATAATACATTGGTAGCAAAAAACCCAAACCCTCATCATCTAAAAACTATAAACCCTCCTGAAAAAATCTCGAAAAACTCACCCAAAAAAATATAATCCATCAGACCCAAAAAATCTCTATAGCCTTAGCCTCCCAAAACCCTAATCCCTCAAACCCAAAAAAATACCTAAAAAATATCCCTATTAATCCATAAAACCTCACCACCCAAAGATACTAAACCAATTACTAAAAAACCCCCAGATAGTCATCTGTAAAAATCATAAATCCTCCACCCCAAAATACCATAAACCGTCTTCCCTAAAACCCCTGAAACCATGTTGTAGAATCCCTAAACCCTTATTCCAAAAATAAATAAACCCATTTACCCCCAAAAAAATATTAACTGTTATTCCCAAATAAACTCCAAACCCCTAAAACCTAAAAATCACAAACTATTATCTGATGGTTTAGTGTTTTTAGGGATTAGGGCCTAGGGTTTTAGTTCCTGAGGTTTTGAGGTTTTTTGGGAAAAGGAATTATTAATTTTTGGGGTTTATTGTTTGGGGTTCTATGAAGATTATTGTTTATGGTTTTTTGGATGAGGTTTTAGGGTTTTTAGAAATAAGGGTTTGGGTTTTTTGGATCCTTATCATCTTAGGTTGTTTTGGAGCTATGGTTTCAATGTAATTTGTGGAAGAACATTTTGTGTTTTTTTGATAAAGATGAATCCCCACCCCACCCCAAAACCCAAGCGATCAACCCCAAAAAAATTCCAAACCCCCATCACTAAAAACCCTCAAACACTGAGTATCATAAAACCTAAAACCCCCATTCCAAAAATCCCAAACTCTCAAGACAAAAAATTCCAGACCCATAATCCTTAAAAAAACTAAATCCCTATGTAAAAAACTCTCCCATACATTTATCATCATAAGATCCCAAACCCTAATCACCCAATAACCCTATACATTCATCCCCATAAAATAAAATTTCTTATGGATAAAAATTAAAAATTCCTTATCCCCTAAAAAATACCATACCTTCAGTCCCATAAAACTCTAAAACAACATACATAAAAAACCTTAACCCACATCCCAAATAATACCTCATCAATCGGCCATAAAAACAACAATTACTCCACAACAAAAAAACAAAGACAATAACCCCAAAACACAAAACCACATCCCCCCAAAACCCCCAAACACTCAGTACAAACAAACCTAATTCATCATCCCTGTGAAATGATAATCATGAAGCCCTAGAAAACACGAAACCCTATTCCCCATATATTTACAAACCCTTGGCCTCAAAAAACTGTAAACCCTCTAGCCTAGAAAACCCTAAACCCCCAGCTCCAAAATCATGTTACCCCTATCCTCCAAAAATGAAATCCCTCATCCAAATAAATTCTAAATCATTGTGACCCATAAAACCATGCACCCTCATCCACAAAAAAGCACAAAACCACATCCCCTAAAAATCTAATTTTCTCATCCAAAAAATACCAAACCATCATACACAAATAAAAACAAACCCTATCACCCAAAAAATCATAAACACAAATCCAGAAAAAAACCTTAACCCATAAACCCTATCAATCCCCAAACACTTATGATCAAGAAACCCCAATATCTCATCGCAATAAACCCAAACCTTTATCCCCGAAACCCCTAAATCTTCTACCACAAAAATAATTTAAACCATCATCCCCAAAAACCACTAAATCCTCTTCCCTAAAAAACCCTAAACCATTATCCGAAAAAAACCTTCAACCCCAGAAAATAAACTCTTCTCCCTAAAATATCGTAAACCCTCAGCCCCAAAAAATCAAAAACTATCATCCCAAAAAAACATAAATCTTCATCACCATAAAATTTTATAGTCTTAGAACCAAAAAAACCCTTAACACTCTATAGAAAAGAACCACCTTCCCTCATCCCCAAAAATCCCTAAATCCCCAACCCAAAAAACCCTAATCCCTCATCCATAAAAAATATTAATCCCTCATCCCAGAAAAAACATTATCCATGTGCTCCAAATAAACCCTAACCCCTCTGTTAAAAATACTATAATCCCTCATCCCCCAAAAAATCATAAACCCTCAGTCTCAAAAAACCCTAAACCATCAACCCTCATACTAAATAAATCTGTTTAAAAAAACCTTTAAACCATCAAAACAAAATAATATGAACGCTGTAACCACAAAAAACCCTAAACCCTTATCCACAAAAAACCCTAATCCTTTGTCCAAAAAAACACTTAACCGTCATCCCTAAATTACCCTAATCCCTTATCCCAAAAAACATTTAAACAATCATCCACCAGAATTGTAAAGCACTAGACACAAAATCCTTAAACCAACAATCCCAGAATACCTAAAAACATTGACATCGAAAATCACACAACCCTCATCCCTAAAAAATAATTAATCCTCAACCACAAAAATACAACAACCTTTACCCCAAAAAAACTATCATCCCTTACCCCCCATAAACTTCTGAACCATCATCTACAAAAAAATCAACAACCCTCACCCCAAAAAATTCCACAAACTCCATCACCATAAAAACCTCAACCCTTCGAAACAAAAAAAAACACATCAACCCTCACCACCAAAAACCCAAAACAGTCATCCTGACAAACCCTCAACCATCATCTCCAAAAAACCATAGACCCTTTCCCCCTAAAAACACTCAACCTTCATCCCCAAAAAATAACATGCATAATTCCAAAAAAAATGATCAATCTGTTGCCTTCAAATACACTAAACACTCTCCACAAAAAAACTCTACACTAAAACATGATAAAAAAATAAATCCTCATCCCTAAAAAATCATAAACCCTCATCCAAAATAATTGTAAACCTCTCAACCCCTAAAATACCCCAACCCTCATCCAAAAAAATACATTAAAAACCATTATAAAAAACCCTAAACCCTTAGGCCTAAGAAACCCTAATCTCTCAACCCCAGAAACACCAAACCCATATCTCTATGAAACCCTAAACCCTCATACTAAAGAAACTGGATACCATCATCCCCTAAAATTCATAAACCTTCATCAACATTAATCACTAAAACCTCATACCAAAGAATTATTAAACCCTTATCCCCATGAAATGGAACACCCTCATCTCCAATAATCTATTAACCCTCAACCCTAAAAACCCAAATACCTCACCATAAAAAACCCTAAACACTTGCCCCCAAAAATTCATCAATACACATCCTATTGAGCCCTCTGGAAGATTGTTGAATTATTCCTATGATTTCTGTTTTAATAATCACAAATCATCAATTACTTAATCCAGTTGGATTTCTCATAATCCCAATCTCTTAATGAATCTGTGTATATTGTTTGGATCCTGTTTTTATCTCTTTGTTATTGAATTACATGTATTTTGGAAGTCCTCTGGATCAAAGGACAACGGTCACACTAATCCATATCAAAGGACAACGGTCACACCGATCCATATCAAAGGACAACGGTCGCACCGATCCATATCAAAGGACAACGGTCACACCGATGCTGATCGAATGAGTCACCGAAGATGTCTCACCGATACTGATCAAATGAGTCACCGAAGATGTCTCACCCATGGTGATCGAATGAGTCACCGAAGATGTCTCACCGATGCTGATCGAATGAGTCACTGAAGATGTCTCACCGATGCTGATCGAATGAGTCACCGAAGATGTCTCACCGATGCTGATCGAATGAGTCACCGAAGATGTCTCACCGATGCTGATCAAATGAGTCACTAATGATGTCTCACCGATGCTGATCGAATGAGTCACCGAAGATGTCTCACCGATGCTGATCGAATGAGTCACCGAAGATGTCTCACCAATGCTAATAGAATGAGTCAACGAAGATGTCTCACCGATGCTGATCGAATGAGTCACCGAAGATGTCTCACCGATGCTAATGACCCACTGATCACTTGACACACTAATAGTCATAAACAGCTGTTTGAATTTCTTTATCTTTATTTAATCTAACCAATGGTCATATTAGGAATATTTTAAATGCTCTGTCATTTATTTAATGTGTGTTGTTGGATGTCAGGGAACCGTACCTCATACCTGTAGAAAGAAATCATTTCCTTTGCCGAAGCAAATGATTTAAATAGAGGAAGGATGTTCTACTGCAAAGAAGAGAAAAATACAAGAATAAGCTAGACATACATAGAAAAATAGATAGACCACAAGGTGTGCTGAAAGAAAAACCAGGTGTGAATACAAAGAGACGACCGAACTTACATGAGGAATGTTTTCATCAATGCAAACCAGTGAAGAGCTGAGAACGAGATCATAAAACAAGAACTTCATCAACTACTTATTATCTATCTCTGAACCTGGAATTCAAGGAAACAGATGAAACTCTGTTTTCTAGACAAAAACCAGAAGAGGACTCAAAGAAAATTCTGATCAATCAAAGGAGTCCAAAACTGCACGACAAATCACTAGAGCTATTTCTAAACTCTAACTATTTGCTCTATGATTTATCCTTTCACATATGGAGCAGTGTGTGTTATCTGTTCTGTTTTACACACACACTGTCTCCTGTACTCTAACTGGAGGATTTGTAAATCCTCACTCAATATTCTTACATCTTTTATTTCCCACTGGGATAGTGGTAGAGGTCGTGTGACCAGGACAACTAGCTGCTGTTGGGTTTGTTCCCATGAATAATTGTGGTAGAGGTCTTGGACCTGGACATCTGGTTACTATTGTTATCCCCGATCCAGGGTGTGGATCATCTTTTTATAAAATCTTTTGAGAGGACTAAGTCTCGGCTTGAGACTGAACCTCTTGGTTATATCTGCTATGTTATATCTTTCAGAGTTATTCTTTTATTCCGCTGCTAATATCTTTAAAACAAAAACTATTTTTAAGCCACTTTGGTAATTAAATTTTCAAGTGTTTAAATCAGCTGTAAATCAGTAAGTTAGTTTCAAAAGATAATCAACCTTTCTATTTTTATTAACTGGGAAATAATCAATCCCTTGAGAACCCAACCGAACCCTTACATTGATATAAATTCACTACAGTTTAATTCAGTATTTTATTTGGGGGGTTTTAAGACAAAGTTTTTAAAACAGAAATTTTAATTGAAACTCAATTCACCCCCCTCATGAGTATCCACTCCAACCAACAATTGTAATTAGAGGGATATTTTAATTATATTCTAAAGTACTCTGTTTTTCAACTGTGATTTTAGTTGTATCTTAAATTTCATAAAATTTCTGTTATTTCTAAATTGTTATCTATTTAAAATCTTTGCCTTAAGTAAGCTATCATGGATAATAGATTTGAAGGTGTTTCAACCAATATAACACCATTTTTCAATGGCACTAACTATGCTCAGTGGAAAATGAAGATGAAAATTCATTTAGAAGCATGGGTTTTGATATTTGGACTGCTATAGAATCTGAATATAAAATTCCTACTACTGTTAGAACTACTTGGAATGAAGCTACTAAGACATCCTACAATAATAATTGTAAAGCTATGAATGCTTTATACTGTGCTCTAGGAGATGGGGAATTTAATAGAAAATCTGCCTGTAAAACTTCATATGAGATTTGGGATACCTTAGTTGTTTCTCATGAAGGAACAACTAATGTTAAGGAGATGAGATTGAACACATATACTATTAAGTATTATAATTTTAAGATGAAGCCTGATGAACCCATTTCTGATATGTATCTCAGGTTCAATGAAATTTTCAACACAATGACTTCTTTGGGAAAGGATGTTCCAGCAAAGGAACAAATCATGAGAATTTTGAGATGTCTACCTGAAAGATGGAGAGGAACCTCTGTCTCCATTAGAGAATCATGTGACATTGTGAACTACCAGTCAAGGAACTAATTGGAAAGTTGATGATGTATGAAGAATAAATCAATGTGAACAAAGAAGAAGATGATGAACCTAGAAGGAAGTCAGTTGCCTTCAAAACTACAACCTTAAAGAATAAGGATAAGGAAAAGCTTCAAGCTATCAATGAAAGTTCAAGCTGTGAAGATAGTGAGAGTGACTCTGACAATGATTCTGAGATGGCTCACATTGCTAGAAGGTTTAAGAAATTTTACAGGAAGAAGAAGTTTTTCAGAAAGAAAAACTAGAAAGGTATGTATGACAACAAGGGGCATTGGAAAAAGGATTGGAAGAAATCTGAAAAATCAGATGAAGTTGTCTGTTATGAGTGCAAAAGGAAGGGTCACATAAAATCAGACTGTCCAAAGATGAAATACAAGAAGAAGTATGAATACAAGGATAAAAAGTATAAGAAATCCATGAAGGCTACTTGGAGTGATTCTGAGGACAGTTCTACTGAATCTGAGGTTTCTGAAACTGAACACAGAAACAAGGAAAACATGTTTTTTATGACAAACGCTTCTGAGGTAACTTCAGAAACTCCTGCTTCTAATTCATATTATTCTGGAGATGATTCTGATTGTGATAACTTGTCTATATCTGAACTGTTTGAATATTGTGATATGTTAGAAGAAAGTTGTAATGAGCTCAAAGACAAATACAAAGGTTTAAAGAAACAGTATGCCTTAACTGTTAAACATAAATCTGATCTTGATATTGAAATGGAAAATAATGTTCAGTTGCGTAAAGAGAACACTGAACTAAAATTATCCAATGAGCAAATCAAGAATGACTTAGAGAAATTTACAAATGGTAATGATACTCTTACTCAGATTCTAGGTAAGAAAATAGCACCTAGATACACTACTGGTATAGGATACCAACCTGGACAAAGGAAGATTACCAGAACTAGATTCATTCCTAAATCTGGACAGAATGTAGCTAGATCTGGAACTTTATATGCTTCAATGAGTTATATTCATAGTTATGGATCTAATAAGATTTATCTTTCCAAATCTGTTGATTCTATAAATTCTATGAGATCCATTAGACAAATCTGGGTATTATTGGCTAACCTGTCTGGACCCAAGAAGATCTGGGTACCAAAATCATTTCCTATCTAAATTTGTTTTGTAGGGAACCTGCTTAAAGAGCTCCTGTAAAAAGACCTGGTACTTGGACAGTGGATGTTCAAGACATATGTCAGGTGACTTCTCATGCTTTAAAAGCTTAGTCAGAGTTGATGGAGGTTTTTTCACCTTTGGTGATAATTATAAAGGGAGAATCATCGGCTTATGCCAGATTGGAAACACTGACTCAGTACTAATTTCTAAATTTTTATTTGTTGATGGACTTAAATACAATTTTTTATGTATTTCTCAGTTATGTGATGATGGTTTTTATGTTAAATATGAAAATTATTCTTGCAAAGTTTTTAACTCTAAAAATCATTTAGTGTTTTCTTCTTTAAGAAGTGAAAACATTCATGCTATCGATTTAAATTCTTTAGATAAGAAAAATATTACTTGTTTAAATGATTTTCATAAAGAGTCTTGGCTTTGGCACAGAAGATTAGGACACTGCAATGTGCAATCACTTAGAAAACTTTCTAGGAATAACTTAGTTAGAGACCTACCCAAACATGAATTTCTATCAGACAAAGTTTGTAATCCCTGTCAAAAGGAAATGCAACATAAAGTTTCTTTTAAATCAACGAAAGAAGTGTCAACTTCTCAACCTCTCGAGTTGGTTCACAAGGATTTATTTGGACCTTCTAGAGTTTCTAGTTTAAATGGGAAGCATTATGTCTATGTTCTTGTAGATGACTTTTCTAGATATACTTGGGTATACTTTCTAGCCCACAAAAGTGAAGCTTGTTCTTACTTTGTTAAATATTTCAAGTCTGTAGAGATCTTTAGTGGACTTAAGATTAAAACCCTATGAAAGGATCATGGTCTTGAGTTTGAAAATCATGAGTTTGAATCTTACTGCTCACACAGTGGCTATAGTCACAATTTCTCTGCCCCTAGGACACCTCAACAAAATGGTGTAATAGAAAGGCGAAATAGAACCCTGCAAGAAATTGCTAGAACTATGCTTAATGAGTATGACCTACCCGTTTACTTTTGGGCTGAAGCTATAAATTCAGCTTGTTATGTTATTAATAGAGTCTTGATCAGACCTGTTCTTAAGAGGACCCCTTATGAGTTATGGAACCATAGGAAATCTAAGGTTAACTACTTCAAAGTTTTTGGCTGCAAAGTCTTTATTCTTAACACTAAAGATAATCTTTATATGTTTGCATCCAAGTGTGATGAGGGAATTTTTCTAGGATACTCAACTTCCAGTAAAACCTATAGTGTTTTCAATAAGAGAACCAAATGTGTGGAAGAATATGTTCACATAAAATTTGATGAAACTGATCCACATGAACCTAAGACCCCTCATGAAAATCTTGAAGATGATCTCTCTGGTTTGAACCTCAATGATAAAAACAGTGGACCTGTAGTTAAAACATCCAGTTCTGGAAATTTTCCAGACCCTGCTTCTATTAAACCTCAACCTGTAGATGAACCTGAAATCTCGATCCCTACCTTTTCTAGACCAACTAGAATTCTTAAGAATCATCCTTTAGATTCTATTGTAGGAAATCTTGATAGAGGGACACGGATTAGAGCTTCTCTTAGAAATCAGGTTGAACATCAAGCCTTCTTGTCACAGCTAGAACCTAAAAATATCTATGATGCTATCAATGATGAATTTTGGGTAATGGCTATTCAAGAAGAACTAAATCAATTTGAAAGAAACAAAGTCTGGAAATTAGTAGAAATACTTAAGGACACTATAACCATAGGCACAAAATGGGTGTTTAGAAACAAAGTTGATGAATTTGGAAACATCATTAGAAACAAACCTAGGCTAGTTGCCCAAGGTTACAATCAAGAAGAAGGAATTGACTATGAGGAAACCTTTTCACTTGTAGCTAGATTAAAAGATATTAGGATCTTACTTGCTTATGCATCACATCTGAATTTCAAGTTATATCAAATGGATGTGAAAAGTGCTTTTCTAAATGGTTTTATTGTTGAAGATGTTTTTGTAGAAAAACCACCTGGTTTTTCAAATCTTCATTTTCAAAATCATGTTTTTAAACTTTCAAATGCTTTATATGGTTTAAAACAATCTCCAAGATCTTGGTATGAAAGACTTTCAAACATTCTTATTTCAAAAGGATTTACAAAAGGAATAGCTGATCCCACTCTTTTATATAAAAAGGATTTCAAAAGATGTGTTAATAGTACAAATCTATGTTGATGATATTATTTTTGGATCTTCTAAAAATTCTTTATGTACTGAATTTTCCCAGGTTATGCAAAATGAGTTTGAAATGAGCTTAATGGGAGAGCTTATGTATTTAATTGGTTTTCAATTTTTTCGAACTAAAGATGGAATTATTCTAAATCAAAGTAAATATACTAAGGATTTATTAAAACGTTTTGGTTTGGATAGTATTAAGGAGAATGATATACCTATGAGTACCACCTGTAAATTGGATATAGATGAAACTGGTAAACCAGTAGATCAAACTAATTATAGAGGTATGATTGGGAGTTTACTTTATCTTCCTTCTAGTTGACCTGATATTATGTTTACTGTGTGTGTGTGCTAGATTTCAAGATAATCCTAAAGAATCACACTTACTGGCTGTTAAAAGGATTTTTAAATATCTTAAGTATACCGTGAATTTAAGTTTGTGTTATCCAAAAAGACAATCATTTGACCTAACTATTTATTCATATACTGACTTTGCTGGATGTAATTTAGATAGGAAAAGAACATCTGGAACATGTCATTTACTTGGAAAATTGCTAGTATCATGGTGTAGTAAGAAACAGAACTCAGTTGCATTGTCTACTATTGAAGCAGAATACATCGCTGCTGGTAGTTGTTGTGCACAGATTCTGTGGATGAAACACACCTTTTTGGACTATGGATTTGGTTTTAAAAAAGTTTCAATTAACTGCGACAATACTAGTGCAATCAACATATCTAAGAACCATTTGTCTCACTCTAGGACTAAGCACATTGATATCAGACATCACTTTCTAAGAGATCATTATCAAAAAAGTTGATATTTCTCTAAAATTTTTTAGTTTTGAACATCAATTAGCTGATATTTTTACAAATCCTTTATGATCTGAAAGAATGAATTTTATTAAACAAGAATTGTGTATGAGTGATCTGTGAAACTGATCTGTGAAATCGATCTGTGAAACTGATCTGTGAAACTGATCTGTGAAACTAATCTGTGAAACCGATCTGTGAAACCGATCTCTGAAACGGATATGTGAAACTGATCTGTGAAACCGATCTGTGAAACCGATCTGTGAAACTGATCTGTGAAACTGATCTGTGAAACCGATCTGTGAAACCGATATGTGAAACTGATCTGTGAAACCGATCTGTGAAACCGATCTGTGAAACCGATCTGTGAAACTGATCTGTGAAACTGATATGTGAAACCGATCTGTGAAACTGATCTGTGAAACTGATCTGTGAAACTGATCTGTGAAACCGATCTGTGAAACTGATCTGTGAAACCGAACTGTGAAACCGATCTGTGAAACCAATCTTTCTATATATTACTTTTTATTTTGTGATTAATTAACTACATTTATCTTTATTATGGGAACCCTAAATGATGAAATAAATGATATGCGACTATTCCTATTCCCCAAACCGTCGACCATTCATTTCTTTCCTACCAAACCTTATTTTCTCTCTTCTCCTCCACTTCAAACCATCACACTCCTTCTTTCCCCAGAATCATCAAATGGCTAAGCAGAAGAGACCGAGAAAAGGATCAGAAAGTCCTGAACCTTCAAAGCATGCTCGAGGCGAGTCGAGTAGTACCACTCAAATATTAGTAAATCCGAACCTGGAAACTCGGATTGTTGCTGTAGAAAAGGAAGTCACCTCCGCCTGGGTTTTGACAAGTAGGTCTCTATTGTTACAAGTTTTAGATTCGCATGGATGGAAAGCCTGGTTCTCAGACAACACTCGTGTATACTACCCAAATCTAGTGCATGAGTTTTATACAAATTTTCAATTTACTTTATATGGTGTCGAGGCTGCCAGAATGTCTTCAGTAGTGAAAGGATAAAAAATATCTTTTTCGTCAAAACAATGGGCTGAATGTTTGAATGTACCCCACGAGGGTCGGTATGAGGATTATGCTAGAAACATTCCTCCAACCACTGAGTATTTATCTTATGATTTAGCATTAGAGCTTTTGACAGGAAACAGAGAGTCACAGAGAATCATAGCATCAGAGATGGATGGTGAATGTAGACTTCTCTTTAAGTTTATTCAGCACCAAATTTGCTCCAGGAAAAGATATTTTGCTGCTGTAAGATACCAGGATGTGTTTCTGTTGTTTTTACTAAATACCCATTAGAAGATCAATTTGTGTAGATATCTAATGGTGTACATAGCTGAAATGGTGAAACCTTCTAAGAAATCCACTACCCTGTTCTATCCCAAAATGATCTCTGCTACGTTAAAAAGTCTGGAATGTGTTGATGAAGCTGATGAGATAGATGAATCTGATAGTGCTTTTTGTATTACCAAAGAAATTTGTAAACGGACGAAAATAAACTGGAACCCATGGAAAAAATGTTGGGTTGCTGATGAGGACAAGTTGTATGAATCCTACAATCCCACTGATCATGGAAGGAGGCCGAAGGGTTTGAGAGACCCTGGTTTGAAATCGGATGAGGAACCAATTTATTCTGATGACGAAGAAGAAGTAAATGTTGAAAGGAATAAAGACACTGAAGAGTCTGGTAAACAAGGGATGGAAGATGCTGAAACAGAAGAAGGAAGTATGTCACCTCCTGATTATAGGAGTGATCTTGATACTGTGAGTCCTAAGAGACAAATAGACTTTGGACCTGCCAGTCCACCTTTACCCTTACCTGAATCAGAACCAGTTCTTGGTGATGAAGAAGCTAGTGACACTAAAGTATCTGACATTGACGTTTCTGTGAAGAATGGAAATGAGAATGGAGATGATGATGATGATGATAATGATGATGATGGTGATAACCGACCGGTGGATGGTCTTGTTGTACCTCCAACGGAAACACAACAAACTGTACCAGAAATAGATGCCAATGGCAAGAGAGAATCCCATAAAAATAGTGTAAAAGAAAGTTATGATAAACCGAAATATAATATGTGTGATGTTGTCTGTGATGATTACCCTGGTTTTGCTGTTTTGGGTTTAGAGTATTCTGAGGAAGAAGAGGAAGAATCAGAATCTACTACGGTTATGATGGAAAGACAACCAGTTGGGGAAAGGTCTGCTCATGGTGTTGATGCTGCTGGTGCTCATCTACCTAGTTCTACTATCTCTCAGTCTGATTTTGACATGTTAAAAAGGGAGTTGCTTACTGCTGTGAGAGACACAGTCAGAGAAGAAATTTCAAAGGCTACTACACCAGACCTGGCCAATACTGGTGAGTTTATTGGCAGACACATAGCCTCTCTAAATCATATTCTAAAGGATCTACAATCTGGGTTAGTTTCTTTATCCAACGAATTTAGATCCACCATCTCTGGTATGATGGAAGTGTTGCGAAATCTGATTGAACATCTTAAGATGTCTGATCTGAGAAATTTGAAGGCTGAGATAACTCAGATAGTTGCTCAAGCCAGTACAACCAAAGAAACCAAGATCAATACTCATGAGCTAGAGGCTCTGAAGTAGTTTGTGCATGATGAATTGGCCGCCATTAGGCATGTTCTTGATTTGGACTCGTTGAGGAAGTTGAAGGAGCACAGTGATCACATTCATAAGATGGTAACAGTATATTTAGCAGATGCCACTAAAGATCAGAGAGAAATCAAGGAAAAGGTTGATCAATACTTTTCAAAAATCTATACCAAGCATGAGATGACCGTGAATTTCAAAGTGCTAGCTGAAAATCTGAGACTACCTCTAGTCACTCAAGCTTTCAAAACTCAAGTTCGACAGTTGAAAGATTTTACTCCAACCTTGGAATGGTTCATGGAAAATAAGGATGACTTTGAGAAGGCTATGCAGTATGGTGCAGAAGTTATTCAGAATTTCATAAATATTTTAAAGCCTTATCTGAATGCACAAGCCACTGCCATTGTGCTTCCTACTGCTGACCCTCTCGGTGCCTCTGATATTGCTCCAAATCAGATCTCTGTTGCTCAAGATCTCTCTCATCTTCGACCAGTTCCTCAACAATCTTCTCAACCAGCTCCTACAACTCCATAGAAAATTCTGGTGGTATCCTCTCCTCCAACCTCCAGAGTCGTTTTACCACTGTTTTAAATTCTCCCATTTCAACCTTCCTCCAGGCCTTCCAACTTACCCACCATTGATCCGTCCGACAAGTGTAAAGCCCCTTTACACCCCCAGTAATAGTTGTGCGTTATTGTTGATAGGGTGAACCCTGTTGTGATTGTACTATGATGTCTTATGTACTTTATTCTCTTTTCTTTTTATTCTCACTACTGCCGTCTTTTAATCTCTTCTTTATCTGTTTTCCCTCCTTTTTGATTATTCCAAAGGGGGAGAAACGTGTATATCTATGGATCCATGGGAGATATGGGGGAGATTTATATATTTGTATGGCAATGCTTGCATAAGTATTTAACAGGCCTAATTTCAGGGGGAGATTTAAATGTCATTATTTTTTTTCTAATTATGCCTTATTATTGATGATATCTTATATTTATTAATGGATAAGCTTTGTGATTGGCTAAGAGTTGTCATTATCAAAAAGGGGGAGATTTTTGAGCCCTCTGGAAGATTGTTGAATTCTTCCCATGATTGTTGTTTTAATAATCACAAATCATCAATTACTTAATCCAGTTGGATTTCTCATAATCACAATCTCTTAATGAATCTGTTTATATTGGTTGGATCAAGTTTTTATCTCTTTGTTATTGATTTACAAGTATTCTGGAAGTCCTCTGGATTAAAGGAAAACGGTCGCACCGATCCATATCAAAGGACAACGGTCACACCGATCCATATCAAAGGACAATGGTCGCACCGATGCTGATCGAATGAGTCACCGAAGATGTGTCACCGATGCTGATCAGATGAGTCACCGAAGATGTCTCACCGATGCTGATCGAATGAGTCATCGAAGATGTCTCACCGATGCTGATCGAATGAGTCACCGAAGATGTCTCACCGATGCTGATCGAATGAGTCACGGAAGATGTCTCACCGATGATGATCGGATGAGTCACCGAAGATGTCTCACCGATGCTGATCGAATGAGTCACCGAAGATGTCTCACCGATGCTGATCGAATGAGTCACCGAAGATGTCTCACCGATGCTGATCGAATGAGTCACTGAAGATGTCTCACCGTTGCTCATCGAATGAGTCACTGAAGATGTCTCACCGATACTGATCGAATGAGTCTCCGAAGATGTCTCACCGATGCTAATGACCCACCGATCACTTGACACACTGATAGTCATAAATATTTGTTTGAATTTATTTATATTTATTTAATCTAACCAACGGTCATATTAGGAATATTTTAAATGCTCTGTCATTTTTTTAATGTGTTTTGTTGGATGTCAGGGAACCGTACATCATACCTGCAAAAAGAAATCATTTCCTTTGTCGGAGCACGTGCTTTAAATAGAGGAAGGATGTGCTACTGCAAAGAAGAGAAGAAATACAAGAAGAAGCGAGACATACATAGAAAAATAGACAGACCACAAGGTGGTACGAAAGAACAACCGGGTGTGAATACAAAGAGACGACTGAACTTACATGGGGAACTTTTTCATCAATGCAAACCAGTGAAGAGCTGAGAACGAGATCATAAAACAAGAACTTCATTGACTACTTCTTCTCTATATCTGAACCTGGAAGTCAAGGAAACAGACGATACTCTGTTTTCTAGAAAAAAACCAGAAGAGGACTCAAAGCGAATTTTGATCAATCAAAGGAGTCCAGAACTACACGACAAATCACTAGAGCCATTTCTAAACTCTAACTATTTGCTCTGTGATTTATCCTTTTACATATTGAGTAGTGTGTGTTATCTGTTCTGTTTTACACACACATTGTCTCCTGTACTCTAACTGGAGGATTTGTAAATCCTCACCCAATACACTTACATCTTTTATTTCTCACTGGGATAGTGGTAGAGGTCGTGTGACCGGGACAGCTAGCTGCTGTTGTGTTTGTTCCCACGAATAACTATGGTAGAGGTCTTGGACTTGGACAGCTGGTTGATATTGTTATCCCCGATCCAGGGTGTGGATCATCCTTTTATAAAATCTTTTGAGAGGACTAAGTCTCGACTTGAAACTGAACCTCTTTGTTATATCTGTCTTGTTATATCTTTCAAAGTTTTTCTGTTATTCTGCTGCTAATCTCTTTAAAACCAAAACTGTTTTAAAGTCACATTGATAATTAAATTCGCAAGTGTTTATATCATCTGTAAATCAGTAAGATAGTTTCAAAAATTAATCAACCTTTCTGTTTTGATTAACTGGGAAATAATCAATCCCTCGAGAACCCAACCGAACCCTTACATTGATATAAATTCACTACAGTTTAATTTAGTATTTTATTTGGGGGTTTTAAGACAAAGTTTTTAAAACAGAAATTTTAATTGGAACTCAATTCACCCCCCTCTTGAGTATCCACTCCGACCAACACAACCCAAATAAACACTCAAACCTAATCCCCAAAACACACTAAAACCTCATCCCTAAAAAACCATAAACCATCATCCCCCAAAAACCATGATCCTCCATCCCAAAAAAATCCCTAAGCCCTATTCCCCCCAAAACACAAAACCCACAGCACTAGAATACCCTAAACTTGTAGCCCCCAAAGAACTGTAAACCCTCATCCTGAAAAAACCAGTTTTCCCCCAAAATACTAATCCCTTTTTAGTAAAAAAACGAAACGCTCATCCCAAAAAAATCCTAAACCCTCATCCCCAAAATTCCCATACAAATATCCCTAAAAACACGACCCATTCCCAGAAAAGAAGATAAATCATTATCTCCAAAAAACCATAATCCTCACTCTCATAAAAACCTAAACCTTCATCCCCAAAATACTCTAAAACCTGATCCCAATTGAAACCAAATCATTCAATCCCATGAAAACCAAAACCCCCACCCCCGAAAAAACCCAATATGATTATCCATAAAAACCCCACAACCCTCAACCCCCAAAAACCACAACCCTCATACCTAAAAATCATTCAAACTTGTGACATGATGACCTTATGATGCAAGCCCCATAAAACTAGGAACCCTTTTCCCAAGAAAACCCCCATAACTCAACAATAAAAACCTATAATCCATAATCCCCAAAAAAATTGTCAACATTAATCTGTAAAAAAATACTAAACCTTAATCCTCAAAAAAACTATAACCCTAAACCTAAAAAATTGTAAACCCACATCCACGCAATATCCAAAAAACCATATCTATAGAAAACACTAAACCATCATACCCAAAAGACATAAACACTCCACCCCAAGAAACTGTAATCCCTCAACCCCATAAAACCCTAAACCCGTAGTCCTAAAAAACACAATAACATTCATCCTAGAAAACTCTAAATACTAAGACCCACAAAACCATACTCCCTCAATCACCAAATTCCCTCATTCCTCAGAGCTAGAAAAACCAAAACACTTAGCACTAGAAGAGTGTACAAACTTGTCACCGAATAACCAAAAACCCACATCCTCAAAAACTATACTACCACATCCCAAGAAAACCATAAACCCTCATCCCATGAGAACACTAAAACCTCATACATAGAAAAACAGAAACCATAAGCCCATGAAAACCATAAATATACATCCATATAAAATGCTAAACTCTTAGCTCTTATAAACAAAAAGAATTCATCCCCCAAATTAACACTCAACCCGTGTCCCATAAAATTCCCAAACCATCATCCCTATAAAACCACTAACAGTCATCTTTATAAAATAAAAAAACATAATACCAAAAAATTGAAAAACCACATCCTTAGAGAATCCTAATCCCTTGTCCACAAAAAAACCTAAAACCAATTCCTCATAAAACAAAAAATGAATTGCCTCTAAAAATCCTAAATCCAAATCCCCCAAAAAACATAAATACTCATACTCAAAAAAATATTAAATTTCAAGACCAAAAAACCCTAAACCCTTAGCCCCAAAAAATCCCAAACCCTCAGCCGCATACAAACTAAAACCAACAGCCCCAAAAAACCAAAACCATAACACCAATAAAACCTTAAACCATCACCCATAGAAAAACATACTCCTTCATCTCTAGAAATCATTAAACCCAAAACACCATAAATCCACAAACCCTCCACTCAATAAAACCCTATACCCTCATCCACGAAATTCAATGACCCCATATCCCTAGACATTCCAAAAAACTAAACCCTAGAAAACCCTAATCCCTAATCCCTAAAAACCATAAAACATTATCCCCCAAAACCCTCAAAAAAATAATCCATAGACACACCAAATCCCCCAGCACCAGCAACCCATAATTCCTCAGCCTAAAAAAATCCTTGCACACTCAAACCCAAAAAACGACAAAACCATTAGCCAATGAAAACCCCAATCAATCTACCTAAAAAAACCCAATCCTTTATACCCATAATATCTGAACCATCATCACCAAAAAAACCCCACACCCCTAGCCCTAGAAAACTCAAAACACCGATCACCAAAAAACCATAAACCTCATCTCTAGAAAACTATAAACTCTAATCCTTAGGAAACACATATTCTTTTCCCTAGAAAACCCTAAACAATAATACATAAAAAACCTAAAAATTCATCCCCATGAACCCTAAACCCTCATCCACAGAAATTCCTAAACCCCACTCCCTGTAAAACAGTAAACCCTTATTTATATAAAACATTATACCGTCATAAAAAAATTCATAAACCCTCATCCCTTTAAAACCCTAACCCTTCCTCCCCAAAAATCCTTATTACCTCATCCTTAGAAAATCATAATTATAATTCCCTCATAAAAACGTTCATCTTCAGAATCCCTAAAACCCTATTCTCTAAAAAAATACCCTTAGCTCTGAATAAACCCAAATCCTTAGGACCGAAAACCCATAAACACCAAGCCCTTGAATATTATATTCCCTTATCCTGAGAAAACACTTACCCATTTGCTAGAGATCGCCTAAAAACACTATTCCCCTGAACACACAAAAACCTCACCACAAAAATCCCCAAACCCTCAACAACAAAAAATCTAAAACACTTAGCCTAAGATAACCCCTAAACCTCACCCCCGAGAACACCAATCTATGAGCCCCAAAAAACCCAAATCTGTCATCCAAAGAAAACCCTATTGCCATATCCCCAAAAAAACCCGAAACCATTATCCTCAAAATACCCTAATACCTCAGCCTAGGAAATACATACAACACTACCCCTAGATGACCATAAAATATCATCCCTAGAAAAACGTAAACCTCCATTCATTTAAAACCCAAAACGCTCATCCTTAGAGAACATCAAATATTCAGCCCCAGAAACACAAAAACCATCATCCCTAGAAAACCCTAACCATGCTTCCTTGATAAACTAAAAACCATCATCAATTGAAAATCATAAACCTTAAAAACTACAACATCCAAAACCCCATCCCCCAAAATCCATACACCCTCAAAAACAAGAAACACTAAACCCCCATGACTTTAAAACCATAATCCTAATGATCTGGAAGATCCTATACCCAGGCCCTAGAAATCCTTAATTTCTCACCCCGGTGAAAACCCTAAACCCTCACCCATAAGAAAACATAAACCCATAAGCCTAGAAAACCAAAATCCCTGAGCCTAAAGAAATCATAAACCCTTATCCCTAGAGATCTGAAAACCATAACCTTTAGAAAAATCCAAAACCAGAGCCTCAGAAAACTCATAACCCATAGCCCTATAAAACTCCATTGCCTCATCAACAGAATACGCTGAACCCTAAACCAAAATAAACACTATAACATCATCCCTAGAGGATCCAAAACAATTATCACTATAAAAACCTAATCCTATATCCTAGAAAACTCTAAATACTCATCCATAGAAAACCCTAGTCCCTTAGTCCTAGAAAACACAAAACATTCATCCCTATAAATCAATAAACCATAAATCCCAGAAAACTAAAAACCTTCTACCATACAAATACATAAACCCCTAGCCCTAGAATACCCCCAAACCTTATACCAAGAAAACCCTGAACACTCACCTCTAGAAAACACTAGACATTTAACCCCAGAAAACCCCAAAAAATCATACAAAAAAACCTATGACCTGAAACCTCATCCTAAGAAAACCTTAATACCTAAGTTCTACAAAATTAAAAAATATCAAAAAAAAAATTAACCCTTATTCTAAGGAAACTATAAACACTTATCCCCAAAATTCACTAAACACTCATCCCTAGAAAACCATAATCATTCGGCCCCATAAATCCTTAAACCTCATCCCAAAAAAACCATTATCTCCAAAAATACACTTAATAATTATCCATAAAAAATCTGTAAACATGAACCGTATAAAACATTACACCCTCATCTACAAAACACCATAAGCCTATAGCCCTTGAAAACAAAAAACCATCATCTATATAAAACTATAAAACAACAAATAAATAAAAAACTAAAAACATAGCCCCAAGAAACCCAATAACCTCACCCCCATAAAACCATAAACCCTCACATCAATAAAAACCTTTACCCTCATCCAAAAAAACTAAAAAATCATCCCAAAAGATCTTAAATCTCCTCACCTAGAAAATCCTAAAACTAAGTCACAAAACCCCAAAAACCTTATCTATAGAAATATATACACCTTCACCCCTAGATACCCCCAAACACTGATCCCCGATAACTCAAACCCCCCATCCTCACAAAATCCTTAACCCTCATCTCAAGAACACCATGTTCAATAATCCCTAATAAACCCTCAACCCTCAACCTCAAAAATATGTAAAACATCACCCCAGATAACCCTAAACCGTTATGGTTAGATAACCATAACCTGAAAGCCTCACAAGACCCAAAAAACTCTTCACCATAAAACCTAATTCCTCATTCCCCCAAAATCCAAATCTCTAATCCCCAAAAAACCCTATACCATCATACCTAAAAAATAAAAATACATAATCCTCTTAAAATTATAACTCTTTTTCCTAGATAGCCCTAAAACCTCATTCATAAAAAACCCAAAAACCATGTACTAGAAATCCCTAAACCCTCATCCAAAAAATCCCTAAACACTCATCAATAGATATAACAAATCCCTCATCCCTAGAAAACCCAAAAACCCCAACCCCATAATTTCCTAAACCGTCAGCCCCAAAAAATTGTAAACCCTCATCCAAATAATCCCGAAACCCTCAAAACAAAAAAATAATAATCCTACATCTAAAAAAATCATAAACACACAATATGTAAATACCCTAAAATCACTTCCTCAAAATCAATAAACAATATTCCCCCAAAAAAATTAGAACCTAATCCCTAAAAAATACTAAACACTCATTACCCCAAAACCCTGAACACAAATCCCCAAAAACCCTAAAAAATCATCCCCAAATTACCAAAAAACCTCACCCCAAAAAAACCCAAAACAATTATCCCAAAAAACCGTAAACCTTAATCCTAATAAAACCCTAAACCCTCATCCCAAATAAAACCATTCATCCTCATCACTAGAAAACTCTAAAACCTTTTCCACCCAAACAATAAAATGTTATCTCCAAAAAAAACTAAACTCCACCCCCAAGAAAACAGTATACACCCCACACCAATAAATTCCTATTCCATTATCCCCAGAAATCCTAAACCATCCTCCCCAGAAAATCCCAACCAATCAACCCCAAGAAACCTCAACCATTAGACCTAAAAAATTCTACCATCAGCCCTAAAATCCTTCAAGCCGCATCCCAAAACCCCTGAATTGTTATCCAAACAAAAATTGAACCTCAATCCAATAACAAATGTGAACTCTAACCCAAAACAAACCAAAACAATTGGACCTCATTCCCCCTCAAACTTTAGAGGAATGAAACTGTAAACACACATGACAAAAATACACAGAACCCTCATCCCCAAAATCTCTCATCCCTAATCCAAAAACTACCTTAATAATTATTCATAGATAACCATAAACCCTCATCCCTAGAAAACCCTAACCCTTCAACCATAGAAAACATTAAACCCTTAACCTAAAAAACACAAAAACTATACAGCCTAGAAAAAGATAATCCCTAAGCATAAGAATATCCTAATCCCTTATACCCAAAACCAAATCCCACAACCCTATAAAACCTTAAACCCTATAACCTAGAAATACCTAAACAATAAAGACAATGAAATCCTAAACCCTAAGATTCATTATACCTACATTGTTTATCCCAAACAACCCTAAACAGTCATACATAGAAAAAACAATACCATCAGCTCCATAGAACACTAAAACCACAACCCTATAAATCCCTAAATCTTATGTCCTTGAAAAACCTAATACCACATTCCTAGAAAAACGTATCGCCTCTACCCCAAAAACTCCTAAACCCCCATATATAGAAAATCTAAACCCTTATCCCAATGATACCCAAAAACTTTAACACACAAAAACCCTAAACCATCAACCCCATAAAACACTAAACCCTCATCCCACAAAAACATTGAATCCTCAGACCCAAGAAAACCAAATCCCCCATTACCATAAAACCCAAAACACTTATACTCATAAAACTATAATACATTGACCCTAAAACCCCATAATCCCTCACACCGAGAAAACACTAAAATACCAACCAACAAACTACACTAAACCCTCATATATAGAAAACTATAAATCCCCCATACCTATAAAATAATAATCTATCAGGACCAACAAACCCTAAAACCCCCATCCTCCAAAAATTTAAACCCTCATCCTTAGAACTCCCTAAACACTCATGACCAAAAAACCTGAAACCCTCATCAAAAAAATGTCACAAACCCCCATCTCTATAAAACTATAGACACTAAGACACAATATGTCCCTAACCCACCATCACTAGAAAACCCAATCCCTTATCTTGGGAAAACAAAAAACCCACAACCCTAGAAATCCCTAGAAACTTATCCCCAGAAAACTGCAATCTCGTAGATTGTGAAGGCCCTAGTTAATCATTCCCCGAATAAATAAATCCCATATTCCTAGAAAATTATAATCTCCCAAACCATAAAACCCTAAACCTCAACACCAAAAAAATCCCAAACCATCATCTTAAAAAGATCGTGAATCCTAATTCCTGGAAAAACATAAACCATCAACCCCAAAAAATCCTAAACCCTAATTATTGTAAAAACCAAAACCCTCATTTCTAGAAATATCTATACCCTCATTCCTAGAAAACATAATACCCTCATCCACAAAAAACACTAAACCCTAGCCCTTTATTAACCAAATCTCAGTGCCCCAGAACAGAAAAAAAAATTTCCCTAAAAAACATGAATCAATATTCTCTAGAAAACCCTAATCCTAAAACACCTGAAAACCCCAAGCCCTCATTCCCAGATACCATAAACCTTCCTACCTATAAAACTGTTAACCCTCATCTATATAAAACCTAAAACCATTGTCCATAAAAAACCTTAAATCCTTATACATAGAAAAATATAAACCCTCATCCCAAGAAATAACCAAATCCTCAACCCCATAATTCCCCAAACCCTCACCTTGGAATTCCCAAAATGATAATTCCTTAAAGACTCCAAACCGTCATCTATAGAAAAATATAAACCCTCAACCCATGAAAACCCAAAACTATTAGCCAAAAATATCCAATACAATCAATTTTGAAAAACAATAAACCCTTAGGCAAAAAAAACAAAACCCTTATATCAAGAAAAACCTACACTGTCATCCCCAGATACCATAATCAACCAACCTAGGAAAACCATAATTAATTACAATATGAAATACATAAACCCTTAGCCTTAGAAAACTCTTAATCATCAGACCCATATAACCAATAAACCATCATCAATAAAAATCCCTAAACCCTTAGACGTGGAAAATTCTAAATCATCAGACCCATTAAACCTATAAACCATCATCCATAAAAATCCCTAAACCCTCATCCCCATGAAATCCAAATACATTGGAACTAGAAAACCACTAACCCCTATCCATAGAAAAACCTAAACCCACAACCCCGTATAATCATAAACC
The DNA here is from genome assembly GCA_963277665.1 of Viscum album. Lineage (NCBI taxonomy): Eukaryota > Viridiplantae > Streptophyta > Magnoliopsida > Santalales > Viscaceae > Viscum > Viscum album. The sequence goes on from OY728156.1 coordinate 1,554,500,719, forward strand.
CTCATAACTAGAAACCCAAACCTGCATCCTCGGAAACACCTAAACCCTCATCTCAATAAAACCCCAAACCCTCAAACCCAAATCTGTAATACTTTATCCATTGAAAAACCTATACCATCATCACTAGAATACAATAATCCATTGGTCCTAGAAAACTGTAATCCACCAACCATCCAAATCCCTAAACCCTCACCCTTAGAAAACCAAAAAAATTATGCCTCGAAAAAAATTTAAATCCACATTACCATAACATACTAAACTCTAATACAAAGAAAACCATAAACCTTATAAATGATAAACATTAAAACCTCCATCCTATAAATCCATATACACTCATCCCCAAAAAACTATAATCCTATAGTCCTAGAAAAACTAAAACCCTCAGTCATTGAAAAACCCAAACCCTTAACATATGATAAGTAAATAACCTTATCCCCAAAAAATCATAAACCATTAAATCTAGAAAACACTATACCCACAGACTATAAATCCTCAAACCCTAATAACTAAAAAACCCTAAAACATCATCCCTAGAAAAACATGATTCCTCAACCCAATAAAACCCTAACACATAGGCCCTAGAAATACATAAACCCACATTCCTATAAAAACCTAAACAATCATCCCAAGAAAATATTAAACCCCTAATCCCCAAAAACCATATACCCAAACCCCTAGATAAACCTACACCATATTCACTAGAAAAATATAAACCATTTGAACCTGAAAACCCAAAATCATCTTCCTTTGAAAATCCCAAACACTGATCTATTGAGAACCTTAAACACTAAATCCAAAAAAACACTCGTCCCTAGAAGACCATAATCACTCAACCATAGAAAACTATATACCCTCATCCATAGAAAACCCTTATACCATAGCCAAAAAAAGTAAAACCATTATCCCCATTAAACACTAAACCCATATTCCTAGAATTACACAAAGACTCAGCTCCAATATTCAAAAAACCCTCAAACATAGAATACCCAAAACCCTCAAACATGGAAGACACCAAACCCTCAGCCCTAGAAAAACCAAAAACCTCATAACCAGAAAACCCTAATCCCTCAGTCCAGGAAACTCTAAACACACAGTAATCAAAAACACTAGATCATTATTACCAATAAACGTTAATACATAATCCCTAGAAAATAATAAATCATCAGCTTAGAATCCTTAAACCCTCATCCCATGAAAACCCTAAACCCTCATTCCAAGAGATACCAAAACCAAAACCATAGAAAACTAAAAAAATGAAACCCCAAAAAAATATAAACCCTCATTGAAAGAAAATAATATACCCTCATCCCCAATAATGTGAAACCCTCAAAACAAAAAAATCCCAAAACCTATGCCCTAGAAAACCATAAACCCTAATCCCTATAATAACAAAAACCACAATCCCCAAAAATATCAGAACTCTCATCCCGATAAAACTATAACACCTCATCCCCGTAATTATTAGAAACATATCCATAGAAAACCCTAAACAATAATCCATATAAATTCATAATCTTATTTCCCTAGAATACCCTAAACCACCGTCCTAGAAAACCCCTAAAGGCCATCTCTAGAAAGCCATGAACCCCTTAAAAAACCTGAAACACTCATCCCCAAAAAAACCTAAACCATGAGACCCATAAAAAATAAACCCTCATCACAAATAAACATTATACCCTTAGTGATATAATTACATAAAACTCCATCCCTAGAAAAAAACCCTATACCCTAGAAAAAATATAATTGTTAGTCCCAGAAAACCCTAAACCCCTTGTCCCAAAGAAAAACCTAAAACCTCATCCCTAGAAAACTCCAAACCATCATACATAGAATACACTAAACCTTAATCCATTAAAAATACCCAATCCCAAACCAAAAAAATAATACACCCCATCCCTAGAAAAACCCTAATCCTTTTGGCCAGAATACCAGAAATCATCAGCCCTAGAAAACCCTAAAAACAATGCCCAAGAAGACCTAAAAATGCCATCTTTAGAAAACCCTAAACACTTAAACCCAAAAAAACAATAACCCTCATCCCCACAAAAACCTAAACCAATAGAACACAACCCATAAAACCCTCATCCCTAGAAGTCTGTAATCCCTGATCTCAGGAAGACCCCAAACCCCCAACACTAGAAAACCAAAAACCCACATCCCTAAAAAACACCAACACCTCATCATTAGAAACACCTATAACATTATCCTTATAAATCCATTAACAATTATACCCAAATATCTTAAATTCCCCTCCCTAAAAAACTCTAAAACCTAAGCACCAAAAAGTAAAATGCACACTACCCTATACCACACATTACAATCATCGCCAAAAAACACTAAGCCCTTATCCCCAAAACTCCCTAAAACTACAACCCTAGAAAACTCTGATCCCCTATTTTAGAAAATTCTAAAACCTCGTCCCTCTAAACCTTAAATCCCAAAACCCAAAAAACCATAAACACTCAACCAACTAAAGTCAAAATCCTCACGCTTTGAAAACTGTAAACACTTTTCCCATGAAAAACCTAAACCCACATCTCTAGAAAATCCTAAACACTATGCATGTGAAAAACATATAAACTAAATGATATAATACCTTAAACCATATACCCTAGATATACCTAAAAACTCATACCCAAATAACCATATTACTTCAGACCCATACATCCTTAAACCCCCATCCCTAGAAAACCATATGCCAAACAATACCCTAAACTATAATCCCACAAAAACCCTAAACACACCCCCCCATAAAACCCCTTACCCATGTCCCTAGATAACCCTAAACACTCCACCCTAGGAAACGATAAACCTGCATTCGTAGAAACCCATAAACACTCAAACCAAAAACCAACTAAACACTCCTCCCTAGAAAACCCAAAAAACGAAACCCTTAAAAACCCTAAACCCACATCCCTAAAAAATACTAAACCCTTATCCCTAGAAAACCGTGAAATCACATTCCCAGAACACTCTAAACCTTTATCCCTTGAAAAACCTAAATCTTCATGTCCATAAATCCCTAAAACAATATCCTTATACAATAATAAACCTTCTAACCTTTAAATTTTTAATGATCCATCCTAGAATACCCTAATGCCTCATCAAAAAATACCCTACACCATCTTCCCCTAAAATACATCATAAGTCATCTCTAGAATCTCTAAACACTCATCCCCAAAAAATTATAAACCCTCACCACCAAATAAACACTAAAACATCATCCACAAAAACCCTGAACCCTCATCCCCAAAAACTATAAACCCCCAGCCCAAAAAATCCTAAACCATCTTCACAAAAAAACCCAAAACTCCAAAATTCAAAAAATCTGTACACCATCATCACTAAAAAATTATTAACCCATATCCCCAAAAACCATAATATATAAGCCCCAATGATCCCTAAAACCTCATTTGAAAAAAACCTACACCCACATCCCCAAAAAACCATAAACAACCATTTCCAAAAAACCCTAAACCCTAAAACCAAAAAAATCCTTAACCTTCAGCCCCGAAAAACTATAGACCCTCGTCCTAATAAATCATAAACCCTAATCACCAAAGTATCCTATACCCATAACATGAAGAAAACATAATCCATAAATCCCAAAAATCCATAAACCCTCAGCCCCCAATAACCCTAAAAATATCATCCCCAAAAAAACATAAATTAGTAACGCCAATAAACCCTAGAAAATCAGCTCCCAAGAACCCTAATAACTCATCCAAAAAAATCCATAATCCCTCATTCCACAAAAAATACTACACCCATTTCCCAAAAAAACCACAATACCCCAGCTCCAGAAATCCTTAAAAAGTGTTCTGTAAAACCCTAACCCCACAGTTAAAAACAGTATACCATCATTAATAAAAAAACCCTAAAAACATCATCCAAAAATTGTTTAAACCTCCACCCAAGAAAAGAAAAATATATCTTACCTAGATAACAATTTCCCATTGGTCTATCTAATCACTATACCCTAATCCAAAAAATTACTAAAAACCCCTCATACCAAAAAAACCAAATCCCTCAACACCCAAAAACCTTAAACCCTCATCCCCAAAAAACACTAAAACTTTATCCCCAAAATAACAGTAAAACCTTAGCCACAATAAAACCAAATCCATTAGTACTAATAAACTATAAACCCAAAACCCAAAATAACCCTAAACCCTGGGGCCCAAATAACACTAATCTCTCATCCCTAAATAATCCGGACCCATTAGCCCCAAAAATTACTATTACAATGAAAAAATACCCTAAAAACTCTTAAAAAAACTATAAAACCTCATCACTAAAAAGCATAAACCCTATTCAAAATAATACTATAAAACCTCTTCCAAAAAAATGGAAGCCCTCATCCCCCAAAAAAAACCAAAACCCTCAGTCCCAAAAATCACTAAAAACATATCCTTAAAATTTCACACACTTTTCTTCAAAAAATTACCAATATCTTAATCCCAAATAATGGTAAATAATAGGCCCTAAAGAATCCCAAATCCCTAATCCACATAAAACCCTAAACCTCCAACCAGAAAAAAAACCTTTACACTTACCCCACAGAAATTGAAACCACAGCCCATAAAAACACCCCACCATCATCACCCCAAAACACTCAACCATTAACCCCAAAAAATAGAAAACACTGAAACCCTCATCCATAAAATACCCAAATCATCGTCCAAAAAACCATAAAACCTCATACCCAAATAACTTAAAGCCCTTAGACAAAAATACCCCCAAACCCTAATCCTCCATAAAAATATACCATCAGTACACAGAAACACTAAAATATCGGTCCCAAAAAACCCTAAAAACATATCCCCAAAAAACCCTAAAACATTATCCCCCAAAATATATAAACACCCATCCAGAAGAAACCATAAACACTCAACCCCATAAAAACCTAACCCTCAATTCCATGAAAACTAGATAACATCACACCCAAAAAACTCTAAACCTTTAAACCCAAAAAACCTATAACATCATCCATGTAAAACATAAACATTATTCCCCAAAAATACATAAATACACAAACCCAGTAAAACCTATACCCTCATCACATAAATAAATTAAAACCTAATTCCAAAAATATAGTAAATCTTAACCCCAAAAATATCATAAACCCTCAAAACAAAAAAAACCCTTAACATGCATCCCCCAAAAAACCTAAACCCTCAGTCATAAAAAAGCATACATCCTTAGCCCCAAAAAACCATAAATCCTCAACAACAAAAAACTATAATTCCTCATCCATAAAAAAACCTAAAACCTAATTCCCAAAACACAAAAAACCCTCACACCAAATAATACAAATCCATCAACCCTAAAAACCAAAAACCCACAATGAATAAAATCCTAAAAACCTCATCCCTTAACGACCCCAACCCCTCATGCCATAAAAATATTGAAACCCTGAGGCCCAAAGAACCCAAAACCCTCCACTGCAAAATATTCAACCCCTTTAGTGGAAATAAACCATCAACAACAGTCCCTTAAACACCCAAAGCAAACATCCCTAAAAACCCAGAATCTCCATGTACGAAAAAACCCAAAACCATCTACACTAAAAATGAAAAGACTTATCCATAAAAAAACCTCATCCCATCGTCGCTAAAAAACCCAATTCCACCATCCACAAAAAAATTTCAAACCCTCCGCACCAAAAAACACTGAAACCTAATCCCTAAAAACCCTAATTCCATATCCCAAAAAATACTTAAACCATCTTCCCTAAAAAACCTTATGCTACTAAACCCCTTAAAATTCATCAATAAAAACCCTATAATGTAATCCCCTAAAAACCAAAGACCCTCACCCACAAAATAAACTAAACCACCATCCATAAAAAACCATAAAACGCGAGCCACAAAATACCCAAAATCCTTATCCCAAAAATCCATAAATTCTTTCCTTCAAAAAACCTGAATCCCTCATCACAAAAAATAAAAAATATTCACACCAAAAAAACTCATACCCTCATCAAAAAACACCACTACAGACAAAAAAACCTATATCCAATCATCCCCAAAGAACCCTAAACATCTATACTCAAGAAACTATAAACACTCATACCATAAAAAACGAGAACCCTCTTCCCCAAAAAACCCTAAAAGTTCAAACCCAAAAAAGCATAATTCGTTAGCCTAAAAACCCAAAACCCAATTTCTAAAAACCAAAAACCATCAACCCAAAAAATACATAAAACCATATCTCAAAAAACCCTAAACCATTTTCTAAAAACCCCCATACCATTTTCCCATAAAAACTCTAAACCATCAGCCTAAAAATTCCCAAACCCTTATCCTCAAAAAACCAGAAATCCACAGACCCAAAAAACTGAAAACCATCATTCCTAAAAATCCACAAACACTTGGAACCAAAAATAAACAAAATCTCATTTTGAAAGTAACCCTAAACTATTATCCCAAAAAAACACTAAACACTCTTCCAAAACCCAAAAAACAATGCCCCCAAACAACCCTAAACCCTTATCCCTAAAGAACCATAAATCCATATCCCCTAAACCCAAAACCCTCAACCAAAGAACCAAAAAACCATAATCCCAAAAAAACATAGACTGTCATCCCTATAAAATTATATACCCTCCTCTCTAGAAAACATCAATACCTCAACCAACCAAATCCATAAACCCTCATCCCCAAAACACCCATAATCCTCAATATCAAAAAAATCGTAAACCGTCATCCTCAAACAACACTATATGATCAACCACAAAGCACTAAACCCTTGTCCCACAAAACCAAAACCCATCAACCCCAAAAATCCGAAAAACCATAGTAAAAACAACTGAAATAGAGTAAGATTAGAATCAATAAAATCAGATCCATAAAAAACCATAAATCCTTAGCCCTAAAAAAATCAAAAACCATTGATAAAAATAACCAAAACCCAAATCCGAAAATACCCTTAATTCATAGCCCTAAAAAATCATAACCCTTTTGATCAAAAAACCCAATACGTAAAGCCCCAAATAATGTGTAAAACCTCATCCTCATAAAAATATAAACCCTCATAACCATGAAACTCTATTTCCCCAGCTTTTAAAAACACATCAATCCTCATCCCTAAAAAACGATGAACACTCTACACTAAAAAAACTAATTCCTCATCCAAATATCATTAGTTACCCAAGAACAATAAATCCCTAAGAATAAATAAAAAACCATTATCCCAAATCCCCAAAAAACCCAAACTCATCTACCACAAAATAACCTAAATCCAGATCCCTCGAGAAACACTATTCTCATCTCTCTAAAAAGTCTAAACCCTCAGTCCCTAAAATGATAAACCCTCATCCAAAAAACCATAAATCCTTTGCATGGAAAACCATATATCCTCATCCCCAAAAATCCATAATCCTTCAACCCTTGTAATCCCTAAACACTCAGACCAAAAAACCCTATACCCAAATCCCCAAAACACCTAAACCATGAGCCCCCAGAAACCTGAAACCCTTATCCCAAAACACCCTAGACCCTCATCCCTAAAAATCAATAAAACCTAATCCCCCAAAAAAACATAAATCCTTTACCCAAAAAAACACAATACCATCATCCAAAATGTAACCATAACTATTAACCCTAAAAAATCCTATACCCATAGCCCTAAAATGCACCAAAACCACCTTCCAAAAGGCTGTAAGCCCTGAACCCCAAAAATCTAAAATCCCAATGTCCCAAAATTCCCTAAACCTTCGGATCATAAAAATTCTAAACCCACATCACTAAAAACCACTAATCTCTCAGCCGCCAAAAAATCCTAAATTCCTATGCAAAAAACCCAATCCAAATGACCCTAAAAATATTAAATCCTCAGCCTCGAAAAATGTTTATACATTATCACTAAAAACTATAATCCTTAATCCAAAAAGAAACAATAAAAACTGAACCTCAAAAACTAATAAATAGTCACCCGAAATAATTCCAAAACACACCATACAAATAAATACTGAACCTGAAATCCCTAAAAACCCTAAAACATTAGTAGGAAAAAATATAAACGTTAAACTCTAAAAAACCATAAAGCCTTAGAACCAAAAAAAATAACCACTCCGACCAGAAAATACTAAAATATCATCCCAAAAAAACGGAAACCATATTTCTAAAAAAACCCTAAACATCCGACCTGAAAAACTATAATCCTAGATCCCCAAACACCCCAATATAGTCAAAAAAACCCTAAACCCTCCTCGGACCCAAAATAACATTAACACGTAGCAAAAAAAATTTAAATCCGTATCCAAAAAACCCAAAAACCATCCCAAATCCCTAATACCTCAAGAAAAAAACCATAAACCCTCAGCCACAAAAAATCCTAAACCCCCATAACCAAAAACCCCAAAACCCTTAGTCCGATATAACCACATATCCTCATCTAAAAAAAACTGTAAAATTTCATCCCTAAATAACCCTAAACACTAACCGAAAAAAAAACTAGAACCCTCACCCCAAAGAAAACCATAATCCTTCATCCCCAAAACTAACCAAATACTCATAAAAAAACCATGAATACTCCTCCCCAAAAAACACTTAACCCTCAGCCACAAAAATCCCTAAACCCTCATTCAAAAAAAACACCATCACCTTAGCTAAAAATACAATAAACCCTCATCCCAAAAACCACTAAACCATAAAATCAAATGAAAACACTGAAAACACATCAAAAAAAATAAAAACAATCATCCTTAAAGAATTTTAAAAAATCATCCACATAGACATTATACCCTCTACGCCAAAATACCCTAAATTGCCTTCCCTAAAAAACCCTGAATCGTTAGCCCCCCCAAAAAAACCCAAACCCTAAGTAAACAAAATCCATAAACCCTAATTCCCATAAAACCATAAACCCTTGTTCCCCAAAACCTGGAACTATGTATACCAAAATAACCAATACCCTCAGAACCAAAGCAATCATAAACCATCCTCCCAAAAAAACCACAAACCCTTAGCCACAAAAAAACACCAGACCCTTATCACTAGAAAAACCAAAACCCCTAACCTTGGTAAAACCAAATATTGAATGCCAAAAAAACCCTAAAACCTCATATCTATAAACTTTTAGTCCCTCAACCCAAAATAGCCCAATCCCTGATACCTAAAAAAATCTTATACCCATAAAACCCTAAACCCCTAACACCAAAAACCCCCAAACACACTACCCATAAAGAACTTTATCCCAATACACACACAAAATAACACCACATTAAGAAATAACCAAAAATATCTTCCCCAATAAAAACCAAACCATCATCTCAAAAAAATCATAAAAATTCAAATAGAAAAAAACACAGAACCCTCATCCCCAATAATTCTCAATTCCATAACCCAAAAAACCCTAGACTCTTTTCCCCAGGACACCTCAAATGAAATACCATAAAAAACCATAAAACCTCTTAACCAAAAAAAATTATAAACCCTAATCCATCAAAAACCATAAATCCTCACCACAAATAATCATAGATACTAATCCTTATAAAATACAAAACCCTAAGCCCAAAAGTCTCCCAAACCCCAAACCCCCCAAATCCCTAATTCTGAAGTACTAGAAAATGTCAAACCAAAATCCAAAATATCATTATATAGTTAGGAAAAAAATATAAACCATTTTATACAAAAATACCTATATCCTCTTCACCAAAAAAATTGTAATATCTCATCTCAAAGAAAACTATAATACATCATACCACCAAAAAAAAAATCATGACCCCAAAAAACATTAATGCCTTAGCCCTAAAAATACCAAACCTGGAGCCTCAAAAAAGTATTAAAAATTCATCAAAAAAATCTAAAAACAAACTTCCAAAAAACCCCAGTCCCTTAGGCCCAAAAAATTTCAAACCATTTTGCCCAAAATAATCGCAAAACATTCACTCCAAGAAACCCCAGTCCCTCCGCACTAGATAACCAAAATCTTTTATCCCTGAAAACACAATAAACTATCGGTCCTAGAAAAACAAAAACCCTAATCATCAAAAAATCCAAAACTATATGCCCAAAAAAATTATCACCCACAAAAACCATAAACCCCATCCCAAAAAAACTAAACCATCAGCCACATAAAACACTAATTCCTCTACCCCGAAAAACCCAAATCCCTAGTACCAAAACCCCATAAACCATCATCATGAAATCAATCTAGAAACTCTTATCCCAATACATGTTAAAAACTTACCCCAAAAAAACCACAATCCATCATCTCAAAGAATCCTGAAACCCTCAACCCCAAATAACCTGAATCCCTCAAAACAAAAAAAACCCAAAAACATATTCATAGAAAAACCTAAATCCTCATCAATAAAGAAACCTAATCACTAAAACCTAATATATTCCAATTATCATTCAAAAAATACTCTAAACTCTCATACCTTGAAATAGTAATCCCTCAGAACAAACAATCCTTAAACCCTACACCCAAAAGATACTAAACCCTTATCACCAAATAACCCCAAACCATCATCCATAATAAACCCAAAACCCTCATTTGAAAAAAAAACCAAAACCTTCATCCCCAAAAAAGTATAAATCCTCATCCCCAGAAAACCTAAAAAACATGACCCCGTTAAAACTCAAACCCATGGACAAAAAACTGAAATACACAACCCAAAATACCATAAAAATTCTTCCCATAAAACCCCAAAACCTAAACCCTAAAAAACCCAAATCATTAATCCCCAAAATTCACCATACGCTTACCCAAAAATAATAAATCCTCCTCCCAAAAAACTCTAAATCCTCTACGCAAAAATCCCAACCCCATAGCACTAGACTACTCTAACCCAAAATCCAAAAGACGTTACAAACCTTCTACAACATAATCCTTAATCACTCGACACAAAATAACCCTAAACCCTATTCCACAAAAAACAAATACACTCGTCCCTAGACTACTCTAAAACCTTAGAACCCCCCCCCCCACACACACACACTTGGTCCCAAAATTCTTAAAAATGTCATCTTGAAAACCACAAACCCCCATCCCCAAAAAAAATTCAGACCCCACGTCACAAAAGAAAACCCAAACCCACAACCCATGAAATACCAACCATTTTCCCCAGAAAATCCAAAACACAAATCAGGAAAATCCCAAGCCCTTATCTAAAAAGAACATAAACCTTCATTCCCGAAAAACCCTAAACCCTGATCACCAAAAAATAATAAACTCATATCCCTAATAAACCCAAAACCCACAACCCCAAAAAATTATAAACCCTCATAGAAAAAATATCAAAACACTAAGACCAAATTAACCCACATCCCGAAGAAACACAAAACCTCATCCTAGAAAAACCCAATACACGTATTCCAAAAATACCCACACCTCAATCGCAAAAATAATTCTGACCCCAAATCCCTATAAAACCCCAATCCATAAGCCCCAAAGAACCCCATCCCATAAACCCCCAAAACCCAAAAACCCATATCCTCAGGAAACTTAAAAAACATCCCAAAACCCCCAGAGACACTAATCCATATGAAACCCTAAACCCTAAGCCTCAAAAAACCATAAAACTTCATCCCCATAAAACTGTAACCCCAAATCTATTAAAAATGATAAACCATAAAAATTAATAAACAAAATACAATTTTAAAAAAAAACTTCAAATACATAGCCCCATATTTATTTAAACTTTCATCCATGAAAAAAACATAAAAAATCATCCAAAACAAAACCAAAACCCTCTACACCAAAAAAATGGTATACCCTCATACCCAAAAATACACTCAATCCTCATCACCAAAAAAAAACATGATCTATCATCCCCAAGAAATGTAATACCTAAATATAAATAAGGCCAAATACTTCAGCCCCAAAAATAGTAACCCCTAAACCTCAATAAACCATAAACCCTAAACCCCAAAAAACCCATTCCCATTTTTCTTAAAAAATCATAATCCCTAATACCCTAAATAACCCCAAATTACCATCCCCAAAAAACATTAACACTATGTTCCAAAAATAACAATAACCTCATCAACCAAACCCCAAAACCCTCAACCCCAAAAACTATTTAAACCTAAAACTCCATAAATCCCTAAACCCTGATCCCCTAAAAACCCTAATCCCTTAGCCCCAAAAATACCCAAAACATGTTTACCCAATAAACCGTAAAACCTTATCCCCATAAAACCCAACACCCTGATATCCATCAATCCAAAAACACTCATATGTAAAAAAACCATAAAACCTCAACCCAAAAATACTTAATTTTTCATCACCATAATATATATATATATCCTCATCCCCAAAAAACCTGAAGACCTGATACCCAAAAAACCAAAGACCAACTATCCAAGAAAAACTGAAAGCCTCTTAAAAAATATCCCAGAAACATCATCCCCAAGAAGACCCAAAACACTCTTCCCTGTGAATCCCTAAACCATTATCCCCAAAAACTATAAACCCTCATCCCCAAAAAACTCTAAATACAAAAGCCAAAAAAACCCACAAACCAAAACCCAAAAAATCCATATTTCTTTATTCCCAAAAAAGTCTAATCCCTCTACGCCAAAAATCCATAAACCATAATCTGAAGAAAAAAACCATAACCCTTCATCCCCTGAAAACCATACACCTTTTGCTACACAAATCCTTAAATCCTCATCCCCAAAAAATTGAACACACTCATCCATTGAGTACCCTAAAATATCATCCAAAATAACCCTAAACCATAATCACTAAAAGGCCAAAAAATCATAACCATATAACCCAAAACACGGATCCCTATGAATTCCAAATAACATTTTCCTAAATAACCCTATACCCTCGACCACAATAAATCATAAATCCTCTTACACAAAACCATAAACCCTTAGAAACAAAAAACCCTAAACCCTCACATAAAAATATTTTAAACAATCAACCCCCAATACCCAAAAAACATAGCCCCCTAAACCACAATCAATAATCACAAAAACCCATAATAAAAAATGCCACAAAATCCCAAAACCCTTATCCCCAATAAACCGTAAACTCCAAACCCAAATACAAATAAAAACCTATTACCAAAAAACCCATAAACCTCATCATCAAATTACCAGAAACACTAGAACAAAAGAAACAAAAACCCCATAGCCATAAAAATCCCTAAACCCTCATCCCCCCAGAAACAGAAAACATCATTCCCAAAAAAACCAAATACCCTAATCCTCAAAAAACAAAAAACACTTATCCCCAAAAAAACCTTATCCATAAAAAACCCTAAACACCCAGCCTTAAAAACCAAATACCTCACCTAGAAAACCTTAATCCAAGACCCAAAAAATACCATAAACTCTCTTCACCTAAAACTCTAAACCCCCATCCAATTGAACTCTATACCATCAACACAAAAAAAACATCCCCCCTTAGGGAAAAATAACGATACATAATCACAGAAAAAATCAAATTGCTCAGCTAGAAAATACCCTAATCCCTAATCTCTAGAAATATGTAAATAATCAACCCTATAAAACCCTTACCACTTAGACCTAGAATATTACAAACCCTTTCCCCAAAAAACCCTAAACCTTCAGCCATGGAATACCCTAAACCCTCAATCTGTGAAAACCCTACTCACCTATCCCTTGAAGAACCTAATCCCGCTTCCAAGGAAAATTCTCAAACCTTAGATCCATAAAACCCTAAATACTCAACCATAAAAAAACCTCATGTATTATTCCTAGAGAAACAAAAACACTCATTTTATGAAAACCCGAAACCCCCAACCCCAGAAAAACCTAAAACCTTAACCCTAAATAACCATAAACCCGTAGCCATAAAAAATACCAAACCCTCAACCCCTAAAAATACTATTCCCATAGTCCTAGAAAACCATAAATCCCTAAAACTAGGAAACCCTAAACTGTCATTATAAAAAAACTCTACATCCCCATCCCCACATAACCCTAAAACATCAACCCCTAAAAACCCTAATCCTCTATTCCCAGAAATCCCTAAAACCTCCACCATTATTAAAACTGACCCTCATCCCAAAGAATCCCAAAAAATCAGCACTTGAAAACCCTAATCTCTCATCCATAGAAAATAATAATCCCTTATACCTAGGAAAATCTAAAAAATATTCCCCAAAAAACCTTAAACCCTTTGCTCCAAAACCATAAAACCTTACTTCTTGAAAACCCAAAACACTCATTTACAGAAAACACTAATCTTGTTTCCCTAGAAAACCCAAAAACCACAGCCACTAAAGACCCCAAACAATCAGTCCTAGAAAACCCTAATCCACCAGCATAAGAAATCTATAAACCCTCATCCCCCAAAACAGAAAAAGGAATTTCATTATAAAAATCTAAACAATCAACTTCATAAAATCCCATACCCTCAACCTTAAAAACCCCTGAACCCCCATCTCATGAAAAACTGAAACCCTCAATAACCAAAAAAACCTAAAACGTCATCCCTAGAAAACCCCAAACCATTTTCTCAGAAAATCCATAATTCATCATCCTGAGAATATCCAAATACCAAGAACCCTGAAAACCCTAATCCCTTAGTCCTAGAAAACTATAAAACATATCCTGTTAACACCCTGAAAAATCATTCCCAGAAAACCATAATCCCAAATCCCTAGAAATAAATAAATCCTCACCCCTAGATAACCCTCAAAGATTGACCCCCAAAAATCCTAAACACTCATCCAACGAAAACAAAAAAACTCAGTCCAATAAAACCTTATAAGATCATCCCTAAAAAACCCTAATCCCTCAGCCCCATAAGACTCTAAACACTCATACCTAGAAAACACTAAATTCTTAGCCCCAAAAAACCCTCAACCCTCAGACCCTGGAAAACAAAAACCAAAATCCCAAAAAATATGAATCCCTCATCCATAGAAATATTTAACCCCTCAACCCCAGAATACCCAAACCATAGGCCTCAGATTTCCTCAAAACCTCAAAAAAGAAAACCCAAAACAAGGGCCCCCAAAAACCCAAATCCCTCTACAACATAAAATCCAATATCGTCATCACAAGAAAACCCAAAACATGTATCCACAAAAATCCAAAATCTATAGCCTTAGAGAAACATAAACTCTCGATCCATGATAACCATAAAAAATCAGCCCCCTAAAACACTAAACCATTTTCATTAACAAAACCCAAAACCCTCAGTCCCAGAAAACCATAATCCCACATCCTTATAAAACACTAAAAATATACCTGAATAATTCTAAGCCCTCAAACCCAGAAAACCTTATACCCTATTATATGAAAAACCTAAAACCCTCATACTAAGAAACCCTCAAACCCTCACCAGTAGAATACCCTAAACCCTCAGACCAAGAAACCACTAAATCCTCAACCCATGAAATCACCAAACCCTCATCCCAAGAAAACAATGAAACCTCTTGAAATATTCAAACCCCCACATCTAAAAAATATTAAACCCACATCCCCTAAAAACTATAAACTATCAATATCAGAAAACCATAAATCATCACCCCTATAAAACCCTAAACTCCCAACCCCATAAATCCCTAAACTATAATCCCCAAAATTCCCTAATGATATAGACAAAGAAAACCCTAAATCGTCAACCATAGAAACCCATAAACCCTGAACCATAGAAACCCATAAGCCACTGTTCCTAGAAAACCATAAACCCTTATACGCAAAAAATCATAAACCATCACCCCCATAAAACAAAAAAACCCAAAGCCTCATAAAACATTAAGCTCGATCCCCAGAAACAACATACCCTCATTATCAAAAAACACTGAACCCTCATAACCAAAACACCACAAACACAAATCCCTTGAAAACTCGAAACCCTCATCCCCATAAAACACTAAACTCTCATCCATAGATAAATCTAAACACTAATCCCTAGAAAAAACGTAAAATTTTTCCATAGAAAACAAGAATCAATAATACCTACACATATCTAAACCATTAACCATAAAAACTATTAACCATGTGCCCTTGAAAACAATAAACACTCATCAAAAGTAAATCCTAAAATTGCATTCCAAGATAACACTATGCTCAAAAAAACCAAAGAGCATTATACATAAAAAACACAAATCCTTCATCCCCCAAAATTCCCAAAACCATAGCACTAGTAAACAAAAATCCCTCAGCCTATAAAACCCCACAACTTGAGTTCCTATAAACTAAATAGATCAACCCCAAATACCCTAAAACCTTTTCCCCATAAAACTCTATGAACATAGCCTAAGAAAACCCTAAATACTCATATACATAAAACCCTACTCTCTCATACCTACAAAATCACAATCCTTAATCTACAGAAAAATATAAATCCTCATTCTTTGAAACCTAAATCCTTCATCCACAAAATAATATGTAACCATCAACCCCACAAAACTTATAACCATCAAACCTAAAAACACCCTAAACCCTCATCCCAAGAGGACCACAAAACCTTAATCCATTAAAACTATACAACCTAAATGGTAGAATACATTAAACTCCCAACTATAGAAAATATAAGAAGCTAATTCCCATGAAACACTAAAAACTCAATCCTAAAAAATCATAAACCCTCATCATTGAAATACCAAAAACCCCACTGCTAAAAAAATTGAAACCATCATCCCAAGAAAACCATACACTATAGGATATATAAAAACCTAAACTCTCTTCCCCAAAAAATCTTAAACACTCATACCTAGACAACACTAAACCTTCGGCCTGAGAAAATGCAAATACCTCATCCCAGGAAATCCCCAATCACTCGGCCCTAGAATACACTAAACCCTCAACCCCAAAAAACACTGAAACCTCCATTAAAAAATCCTAAACCCTTATCCCCAAGAAATTTGAAACACTCATCTATAAAAAATATTAAAAAATCAGCCAAAGAAAACCCTAAGGAATCATTACTTGAAAATTATATACCCTCTTCCTAAAAAGACCCATAACCATCATCCCTAGAAAACCCTAAACCCTCATCCCTATAAAAACCTAAACCCCGAGCCCAAGAAAATCCAAAACCATTAACCTCAAAAAACCCATAAAACTAAATCCTTAGAAAACCCGAAACCATAATCCCCATAAAATCCGGAAACATCTTTTCTAGATAAGTCTCCACCCTAAGACAATGAAATCCCTAAACCCTCATCCCTATAAGGTACTAGTCCATCATCCCCAGAAATCACTAAACACTCTACACTAGAGTGTCATAAACAGTCATCCCCCAAAACCATAAAATCTCTTCCCAAAAATCCCTAACCCTTTAATACCAAAAAAACAAATTCCCTCATTCAAAAAAACCAAACACCCTTATCCCAAAAAAAACCCTATAATCTGATCCAAAAAACCAATAAAAATTTATCCCCCAAAAAATAATAAGACCGAAACCCCCATCCCTAGTAAAACAAAAACACTATGCCCAAAAACCCCAAAACCCTCATTACCAAAAAAATCCTAATAATCATACCCAAATACCCAAAACACTCATCCATGTGAAACAATAAACCATGACCCCCCAAAAACCATAAACCATAATCCCTAGGATAGGATAATCCATCGGACTAAAAAAACGATTAATCCTCCACCCCAAAAAATTTAACCATCATCCCCTAAAACTAGAAAACCCTTACCCAAAAAACACAAAACTCATCCTATAGAACCCTATACCCTCATACCTAAAAAAAGATCAACCCAGAACCCCAAAATATTATAAAAAATTATCCTTAGAAACCTCAACGTTCACCCCAAAAATATCCTAAAACCACATCCCCATAAAACACTACACCCTCATCTTTAAAATAACCCCCAAACCTCAGCCAGAGAACCCTAAACTCTAATCCCCAAAACACTAAAAAACCTCATTAGCAAAAAACCCCTATCCCTCAACCAAAAAATACCCTAATCCATTATCAATTGAAACCCTTTAACAATCACCCCAGAAACCCTAACACCTTTACACAAGAAAAATATAATCCCTTATCCAAAGAAAACCATAAATTCTTATCCCCATAAAATCTTATAACCTCATCCACGAAAAATAGTTATCCATCATCCCTAGAAAACCCTAAGCGCACAAAAAATAGATAACCCTAATCCCTTAGATAGAGAAAACATTATGCCCTCATCTCTAGAAATCCATAAATCTGATGCCCTAGAAACCCCTAAACCCTCATCCTAGAAAACCCGGAACACCATTCCATGTAAAAAAAGTATACCCTCATCCCTTGATAACACTAAACCCACAACCATAGAACAACCTAAATCCTCAAATCCTAAAAAACATAATCCCTCAGTCCTATAAAACCCAAAATCCTCTACTTCAAGAATCCCTAAATGCCCATTCATAAAAATAACTAAACTCTCAACCCCGAAATTCCCTCAAACCTAAACCCCTACAAAATCTAAACCATCAACCCCAAAAATCATAAAACCCTCTTTCTCTATAAACACTAAACCATCAGGACTTGGAAACCTTAAACACTCATCCAAAGGAAAACATAATCGCTCGGCATCAAAAATTCCTAATCTCTCATCCCACGAAAATAAAAATCCCCCTACTCCACAAAACAATAAACCATTTTCCCCAAAACCCCAAAACCTATGATCCAAAAATCCAAAAATATGCATCGCTTAAAATCCCAAAAACTAAAACCACAAAAAACTGTTAAAACCAAATCCCCAGAAAATCCCAAACCCTAATTCTAAGAAACTTGTAAACCCTCATCCATAGAAAAACCAAAAACCTTATCCTATGAAAACCAAAATCCTGCATCCCCAAAATACCCAAAACCCTTAACCTAGAAAATCCAAATCCCTCATCCCATGAAAAACCAAAACCCGCATACCTTGAAAACCCTAATCCATATGACCCCGAACAACTTAATCCATAAGACCTACAAAACCATAAACCCTCATCCCCCCAAAAATCATCAAACCACATCCCTTGAAAATCATATACCCACAACCATAGATAATCCAAAAACCACAAGCCTATAAAAAATTAAACCCTCAGCCCTATAAAACCCCAAACCTGAATACGCAAAACACTAATCCATTGAAAACCCCCAAACCCTCATAATCGGACATCCATAATCCCTCCACCCTAGATAACCTTAAATCCACATCCCCATAAATCCTAAAAGACTTGTCCCTAAAAAACCCTAACTCTTATACTATGAAAACCCCTAAACTATTAGTTGTAGAAAGACCCAATCTAACATCCATGGAAATACCTAAACCCATATCCCGAAAAAACTATAAAAGAAAATCAATATAAAACACTAAACCCGCATCCCCAAAAAACCCTTAACTGTAAACCCAAAAATCCCAAAAATCATATTCGTGGAGAACACCAAACCCTCAACCCTAGGAATCCCCAAACCATTTCCCTAAAAAACAATGATCTCTCATCCCTATAAAACTGTTATCCCTTAGCCGCAGAAATACATAAACCCTCAATCCCAGAAAACCCCAACCAACCAATCCCAAAAAAAACCTATACGCTAATTCCCATTAAAATATAAACCATCATAACCGGACAACCCTAAAACCACATCCTCATAATACCATACATCATTATGCTCAGAAAACAGAAAACCATCAGCTCCAAAAAACCCTAACCCCTCATCCTCAAAAAACCCCCAACCCACATCACCACGAATACCCAAAACCCATATCCCTAAAAAACATTAAACCCTCTACCCTAGAAATACTTAAATAATATTAGATTTTAAAATAACCCTCACCTATATAATACCATTATCACTCACCCTTAGAAAACACTAACCCCTCATCCCATGAAAATAAAAAAAACCCATAGACCTAGAAAACCCTAATCCCTTTGCTAGAAAAAACCATATACCCGCATCCCCTTTATACCATAAACTATTTTTTCTTGATGATAGTAAAATCACATTTCCAAAAACCCAAAACCCTCCTCCATATTATGTCTTAAAAGCTAATACCTTAAAACCCTAGACCCAAAAAACCATAAATCCTCATCACACGAAAAACTTATCCACTACACCCCAGAAAAACCTAAACCCTCAACCCTAGAAAACACTAAACCCTACTCTCCGAAAAACCATAAACCCTCAAAACCAATATAATGTAAAACCACATAAAATAGACTAACCCCTAGTCCTTAAAAAAAATCCAAATACCTCTTCCCCTAAAAAAAATAAACATTTTGTTCCAAAAACACAAAATCCTCTACCTTAGAAAGCCCTAAAACATCATCCTCATAAAACTATAAACACTCATCCCCTAAAACTGTAATTCCTCATCCCCAAAAATTTCTAAAATATCTTCCCTAGAAAATACTAAACACTCAACCCTACAAATCCCAAAATCCTTATCCTAAAAATCCGTAATCCATTATCCCAAAAAACCTATAACCCATAACCCAAAAAACCATAAACCCTTATCCCTAAAAAACCATAAACCCTCAACATAGAAAATTTTAAACCCTCACCACTAAAAAAACATAAACACTCATCCATAAAAATCCAAAAACATGCAGTCCTAAAATAACATAAATCCTCATCCACAAAAAAACTATAAACCTTACTCCCAAAAAACCCTAAATCGTCATCTTTTAAAAACCAGAAACCCTTCGTCAACAAAAACATAAATGGTTAGCTCAAATGAACACTAAACCCTCAGCCCAAAAAAATACACAAAATCTCAACTCCATGAAACCATAAACCCTTATATTAAAATAACACTAAATCCTCAGAAAAAAAACTGTACCCATAGCCCTAAAAAACCATATACCCCCATCACAAATATAACATAAACCCTTTGCTCTAATATACCCCAAACGCTTATCTACCCAAAACGCTCTACCCTCAGTCCCAATAAATCGTCTACCCTGATCCCAAAAATCCCTCAACCATCATCCCTCAAAATGCTAAAAATTAACCCCAATAAAACATTCACCCGTATCCACAAAAATCTGAAAACCCTCTACCCCATAAAATCCTATTAATTTGTACCCAAAATACCCAAAACCATATTTTTAGAAAACTCCAAAACCTCATCTCCAAAAAACCCCTAAACCTATATCCCTATTAAAATGAAACCCCATCTCCCAAAAACCATATAAATTCAACAAAACCTTAAACTATCCTCCTAAAAAATAGATAAACACTCTACCGCAAGTATCCCAAAATGAATGGCCCAAAAAAACATAGAACGTTGTCCCCAAAATAATCTAAATCATCCTCCCCAAAAATCAAAATCATCTCCCAAAAATAACCTAGATCCTTGGCACAAAAATTACCTAAACAGTAATAAAAAAAACAATCTGCTCCAAATAACCCTAAACCCTTGATTCCAAAAAAAACAAAAAAATCGGTTCTAGAAAACCCTTATCCCTGGTCTCTAAAAACCCTTATGGCCTTGGAAAAAAATAAATGCACCCTCTATCCCCAATTACACTAAACCCATAGACCCAAAACTACTCTAATCCCCTCAACCCAAAAAATTCCCAAACCAACTTTAATAAAAAACACTAAACCATTATCGTAAAAAATACATAAACATGAGTCTTAAAAACCCCCAAAAAACCAAAATCCTTCACCATAAAAAAGTAAAAATCATCCGGACTAAAATAATTTATACCCTTTGCATAAAAAACCAAACCCTCGGTCTAAAAAACCCCCAAACCCTAAACCCCATAATAACCTAAATCCACTACATCAAAGAAAACCCAAAACTCTAATCCCACAAAAACACTAATCCCTCATGCCCAAGAAACCGAAAACCATCAACGATAAAAATATCCATAAAAAAACATACCTAAGATAACCATTTTGTATAATACACAATAGGCATAACCCAAAATTACAATAAACCCAAATCCCAAAAAAACCATTATCCCTTATCCCAAAGAATCCTAATGCCAATGCCCCAAAAAATTGTAATCCATAAGACTCAAAAAATCCTTATTCTCTTATTCATATAAAAACCATAATCCATTAGAACAAAAAATCTCAAACACCTTTTCCCCATAAAAAATAATCCCTCAGCCACTAAGAAACTCAATACCCTTAACCATAAAAAAACACTATTCCCTCAGTCCCAAAATCAATAAACCCACATCTCCAAAACAACTAAATTATAAACCGCCAAACCCCTAAAATCTCAACCCCAAAATATCATACTCCCTTATCCATAAAAAACCATAACCTCTCATCCCCAAAGAACCCAAAACCCCTCTTCCATAACCATAAACCCTTATCCAAAAAAACACAAAAATCATAACCCCAAAAAACTAAGAACCCTAACCCCGTAAAGCATTAAACACTCATCCCTAGAAAGCATTGAACCCTCATTCCCAAAAACAACAAAGCCTCAACCCAAGAAACCCCAAACCCTTTTCCCTAAAAATCCCAAAACACATAGCCCCAAACAAACCAAAACAATCAATCCCAAAAAAACCTCATCCTAAAAAAACCCAATCCCTCAATAACAATAAAATCCCCCAGACCAAAAAAAACATAAGCCCTCATCAACAAAAAACCTTAGACCCTCAACACCAAAAAACACTAAGTCCTCATCCAATAAAAAACCATCAACCCTTAGCCCCAAAAAACAAACCCACATGACCTTAAAAAAACTAAACTCTCAGAAAAAAATACCCTACACTCTCATCCCCAAAAAAAAAACTCAACTCTCATCCCCCAACAGTCCCTAAATCCTTGACCCCAAAGAACCCTACAAATTTGGCCCCATATAACCCTAAACCCACCTCATCAAGAAACACTAAACCCTCCTCCCAAAACCCAAAACACTCATCCCCAAAAACACAAAACACAAAACCTTAAATACAATAGACCCTTGGCTCCCTAAAACATAAAAAATCATTATTTAATCCCATAAACACTCATCACTAAAAAACCCAAAACCATCATACCTATAAAACCCAAAAACATCATCCCAAAAAGCCTAAACCTAGAGCCCTAAAAACCCTAAACACTAATACAAAAAAAACCATAAAACCTTCACCCCAAAATACCATAAACCTACATCCCCAATAAACCATAATTTTTCATCCCCAAAAAACATACAATACTCATCACGAAAAACCATAACCGTCTACACCTAAAAAACCAAAAACCCTTGTCACAAAAAACCATAAACAATCATCCCTGAAAACCCCAAAATTATTAGCACAAAAAGGCTATATATGTTCAGCCATAGAAATCCAAAACTCTATAGCATTATAAATCTGTAATCCCTCATCCCCAATTAAACACAAAGCCTCTGCCCCAAAAATCTCAAAACCTATATCCTCAAAAAATCCTAAAACCTCATTGTCAAAAAAACTCAAACCCTTAGACCCAAAAACACTATAGGTTTATCCCACAAAAACCATAAAACCTCTTCCCAATATACCATAAATCCTCATCCCATGAAAACAGTAAAAAGCCTTTCTCAAAAAACACTAATCCCTCAGCCCAAAAAAACTCTATTCCTTCAACTTAGATTAACTCCAATCCATCACCTGTAAAAGTCCATAAACCCTTTTTCCACAATAATCCTAAACCATCATCCCCAAAAAACCTATAAATCCTTATCCCCAAAAAATCCAAATCCCTAAACCAAAAAAAACACAATCACTCAGCCCAAAAAACCCTAAACCCTCATCCCCAATAAACCCCAAATGCTTGGTCCAAAAAAACCATATACCCTCAACAATAATAAATCATATGCCTCCATCACCAAAAAACATGATACACTTTTCCACAAAATATCCCAACACCATTGACACCCATCCCTAAAACTCCAAAACATCATGCATAAACCCAAAACCCTCATCCCCAAAAATGCCTAAAACCATAGCCCAAACAAACCCAAATAGTCATCCCCACAAAACATGAAACCCTTATAAAAACTAAATCCCACATCCCAAATAAATATTCATTAATTCACCCTGAAAATTTCACAATCCCTTGGCACAAATAACCCTAAACCAGCATTAAGAAATATCAAAAAACCCTCTACACCAAAAACACCAAACCCTCCAACCCAAAAATTCATAAACAACCAAACCAAATAAAAAAATCCATTATCCATGAAAAAACCAACCCCTCATCACAAAAATCTCTATTGACTTATCTAAAAGACACATTAAATGATCAAAAAACCAAAAACCTCAAACCCATTAAACCTTAATGCCTCATCTTAAATAACAGAATCCTCACCCCAAAAAACCTAAATCCCTCACCCCAAAAAACCTAAAACCCCCCCCAACTCTAAATAACCATAAAACATCAATTCCAAAAAAACCCTAATCCCTCATACCTAAAAACATTGAACGATAAGTCCCAAAAAATTGAAACATTTGGCCCCAAAAAAACTTAACTATATAGCCCCAAATAATACTAAACCCACAACTACCAAATCCCTAATATCCTTATCCCAAAAAACCATAAACCCTTCTCCCCAAATTACCATAAACCTTCATCCCCAAAAAAATCCTTAAACCCTCCTACCTAAAAAACCCCAAACCCTCATCCCAAAATAACCCTAAACACTCAGACCTAAAAAACCATGAAACCCTAATCCCCCAACACCTCTCAACTCTCGTCCTCAAAATACCAGAAACACTTAGCGGAGAAAACCCCTAACCCACAACCATAGAAACCACAAACACTAAACCCCAAATCTATAAATACTCATAAAAGTAAATCCCAAACACTTAACAAAACCCTAAACCCGTCAGCCCCAGAAACACCAATCCCTCCTCCCCAGAAAACCCCAAATCCTAAAATGTCATAAAACTCCAAACCTAAAGTCCAATAAAAACCCAAACACTCACCCCCAAAAAAACCCAAAACCCTTCATCCCTCCAAAATGACAAACTATATGCCCCCAAAAATCTTAAACACTTAACCCCAAAAAATCCCAAACCCTCATTCCTAAATACACGAAACTGTCATAATCAAAAAACAGCAAACCCTAAATCCCAAAAAACCACAAAACCTCAACCCCCCTAAAAATCAAAAATTCATCATCCCCAAAAAACCAAAAACCCTTCTCCCAAAAAAACCCAAACCCCAATTCCAAAAAACTGAATCCCTCAATACCACAAAGGAAAAAAGCCATCAACCCCAAAAAACCCAAAATCCATAATCCCCATAAATCTAAATCTGTCAACCAAAAAAAACTCAAAAACTGCATCCAAAAATAGCACCAAACCATTATCCCCCCCAAAAACAAAATCCTCTTCCCTAAAAAACACCAAACCCACATACCAAAATACTCGAAACTTGTATCTTTAAGAATACCTTGACCATCAATTGTAAAATATGATAAAACCATAAAACCAAATTACCCTAAATCCTCAGCTAAAAAACATGAACCATCATCCAAAAAAAATTAAATAGTCATCCAAAAAAACATATTCACTCATTACAAAAAACATAGAACACCAATCAAAACAACCATAAAATCCTTCAACCCAAAAAAACCAATACCCTTTGTATTAAAAACCCTAATCCCTCATCCCAAAAAACAAAAAACCATCATCCCAAAAAATTATGAACCTTGAGACTAATGAAAACCTAAGACCATAGACTCATCAAACCCTAAAACCACATAACCAAAACCACATAAACCATGAGACCCCAAAACCCAAATATTTTCTCCACCAAAAATCCAAAAATCATCATCACCGAAGAAACCCTAAACACTCATACCCCAAAAACTAAAAATCGTTATGCCCAAAAAAACACAAAACCATCAACATAAAAAATTATTGAAACCCATGCCCTGAAAACCTTAAACCCTTATGCACTAAACACAGAAACCCTCATCCCAAAAAAACTAGAACAATTTCCAAAAAAAAACATAAACCCTCAGCCTTTAAATTCTTCTAAACCCACATACTTAAAAACCATAAACCCTTACCCCCTCCCAAATCACAGGGATCTCTTCAACCAAAACCCATAAACCCAGATTACACAAAATCCATAAACCATTATCCCGAAAATACCCTAAACACTCAAACATAAAAAACCCTAAACCCTCATCCAAGAAAATCCATAAAACTCGATCCCCTAAAAATAATAAACCATTAGCCACCAAAACTCTAAACCCCCAGGCACGAGGAACCACAAATCATCATCCCCAAAAAACACTTTATCCCTAGTCACAAATACCGTAAATAATTATCCCTAAATACTCTAAAACCTCATCCTCAAAAAAACTAAACAATTACACCCAAAATCCACTAAACCCTCACCCATAAGAAACCCTAAACCCTTATCCCAAAAAACATAATGACTAATAACAAAAAACCCTTAATGTGTCCACCCAAAAAAACTAAACCCTCACTACCAAATTTAGGAAAACCTAATCCCCAAAAAAATTAGTTCTGAGCACCTAAAAACTCTCAAACATCATACCCAAAAAACATCGCTAACCCTTATCCCTAAAACCTGAAACTACATCCCCCCAAACACTAAACCATCAGTCCAAAAAAATCTAAACCCTCAACCCACAAAAACTATAAAACCATATCCCCAAAAAACCCTAAACCATCTACCCCAATAATCCATAACTCCTTGTGGAAAAAATATTCAAAATCCCATAGGTTAACAAAACCCTAAATTCACAGCACTATAAAATCATAAACCTTCAATATAAGAAAACCCTAAACATTCATCATTAAGAAAACATAAATCATTATCGCATGAAAACACTTGACCCCCAGCCCCAAATAAACCAAAACCTTCATCCAAAAAATAATAATCCCTCAGATAAAAATTACATAAACCAACATCCCGAAAAATACCTAAAACCTAATCCCCAAATACCATAATCCCACAGGCCCAAAAATCCCAAACCCCTAATACAAAATAAACACTAAACCCACAACCTCCAAATAACCTTAACCCCTATCCCCAATAAACCCAAAGCCCTCATCCAAATAAAACCTAAAAACCCATTCCCAAATAACCCTACATTGATATCCCCAAAAATCCTTAAACCATTACCCCCCACAAATCCTTTAATGTTCATCCACAAAAAAACATAAACTCGTAGAAAATTATAATTAACATCAATCCCCGAACAACCATAATCCCTCATCGACAGGAATTCCATATCCCAAGACCCCCAAAAAACCTAAACCCATATCCCCAAAAACCCAAAAAAATAAGTCACAAAAAACCCTAAACCCTCCCCAGTATGAAAACCTGAAACCTTAGAAACAAACAGCCATAAACCCTTATCCCCCAAAACCAATAAATTATCTTCCAAAAAAATATAAATCCTCATACATTGGAAATTCTAAACCCTAATTCCCTTTAAAATGACAAAAAATTCATCCAAAAAAACTATACTCTTAATGCCAAAATACATTAATATGTCATCCAAAAATTATCATATACCCTCAACCCTAAAAAGTCCCTAAACCCAGTGCCTTAAATATCGAAAAACATCACCCTTAAAAAATGGAATACTGTCAAACCCAAAAAACCCTAAACCATTAGCCCCCAAAAAACATTAAACTACCATCCCCCAAAAAACCAAAACCCATATCCCTTAAAAATCATAAAACCTCATCCCCATTAAATCCTAAGCAATGATAACCAATGTACCTTAAATCAAAATCCCAAAAAGCCCCAAAAGCCCCAAAACCCGAATAACTCATCCCAAAACAACACTAAACCCTCATCAATGAAGAAAAAATTACACCAAATCCATAAAATACCCTAAACGATGTAACTAAAAAAAACCATCATCCGCAAAATATCATAAATCGTTATGCCCAAAAAACCCTAAACCCTCATCCCTAAAGAAATCCAATCCCTCTTCCCCCGAAAACCTTAAACCTTCATCCAGAATAATAGTAACCCTCATCCCTAAAAAACCCTAAACTCATAGTATGAAAAATCCAAAAACATCATCCCCAATAATCCCTAAAATTTCGTCCCCAAAAAACCAAAAATCCTAAACCGAAAACCCCAAAATCCTGAGCTACAAAAACCCTTAACCCTTTGAAAAAAATAATCCCACCCCCACAAGAAAAACTAGAAGTATCATTAAAAAAAACCTTAATCCCCAAAAAACCCTAAACCAACATCCCCAAAAAAACAATAAACCATAATCCCAAAAACCCCTAAATCTTTAGCCCCAAAAGGCCGTAAACCCTAAACACCAAATCCACAAAAACCCTCTTCAAGATTATGTCTTAAAACCTCATCCCTAAAACCAAAAACCCTCATCCCCATAAAACCCTCGACCCCACAAAACCACAAACCCATATCCCCAAGGAAACTGAAAACCCTCATGACAAAATTACACTTAACCTTCATCTAAAAACCCTAATCCCTCATTCCTAAAAACCCCTGAACCATCATACCCCCAAAACCCTAGAAGATCATCCCAAAAAACCATAAACATTAAATTCAAATAATCCTAAACACACATAAAAAATCTATATACCCTTGAAACCTAAAATACACAATCCAAAACCCCCAAAAGTGAAAAACCTTCAACCATAGAAAACACTAATGACTCAGCCCCAAAAAAAACTCTATTCCTAGAGACCTAGAAAACCCTAATCCTACAGAACTAGAGAAATATAATCCCTCAACCCCAAAAAACCATAAAACATTACCCCAAAAATACCCTATACCCTTTTCCCAAAAAACAATAAAACATATTCCCCAAAAAAACCCTAAACCCTCATCCCAAATAACAATAACCCTCTTCCGCAAAAAAACCCAAATCCATTGCACAAAAACGCCCTAAACCATCATAAAAAACATATTCGATCATCACCAAACAAAACCCTAAACCCTCAACCCCAACAAATCCAAACCCTAGAGCCCCAAAAAATAGTAAACATCCATTCCCAAAAAACATTAAATCCTAAGCATAAAAAAACATAGACACTCATCTATAAAAAACATTAAAACCTCATCAACAAAAACAATAATACCAAATACCTAAATCCCCTAAAAATTCAGGTCCAAAAATGGTAAACCATCATATATATTTAACATTAAACCCTCAACCATATTTAAACCTTACACATTTCCCAAATAAACAAATAACTCTCATCCCACAAAAAACTTAAACCGTCATCCCCAAAAAACCCTAAACCCTCATATCCAAAATATCCAAAATCCCTCATGGCCAAAAAAAATTAAACACTAAACCCTAAAATACCCAAAACTATCATTTCAAAAAACCTTAAAACTCATCCATATAAAACAAAAAAACTATAAAACCTCATTCCTTGAAACCCATAAACCTGTATCCAAAAGACACTAAAGCCTATTCCCCAGTAAATCATATACCCTAATCCATGAAAAACTATAAATACTCACACCAAAAAAAGCTAATCACTCATCCCTAGAAAATCCTAAACACTATGTTCTAAAAAAACCTAATCCCTCGACCCAATGCATCATAAAACCATTGACCGAAAAAAAACACTAATCGTTGTTCCCCAAAAAACCCGAAACAATCGACCCCATAGTACCTAAAATTCACATTCCCAAATAATCATAAACCAACAACCCAATAAAACACTAAATCATCATCCCAAAAAATCATAAACCTCCATCCATAAAAAACCATAAACCTTTAACCCTAGAAAATAATAAAAAATCCTCCCGAAAAAACACTATATATGAATCCCCAAAAATACTAATCCTTTATCCCTAGTTAACAGTAAACCCTAATCCCAAAAATACCATATACCATTTTACCCTAATAAATCCAATATACTGAATCCCAGAAAACATTAATCCATCATCCCCCAAAACCGTAAACCCTAAACCCAAAAACAACCCAAAAACCTCAATTAGCCCCAAAAATGATTCCCTCATCCCAAAAAATCCAAAAAACTCATCCAAAAAAATCCTTGAACCTGCATCCCCAAAAACCCAATACCCACATCCCCAGGAAACCCTAATCCCATATCCCCTAAGAACCACCACCACATCTCCAAAATAAACCTAAAACCTTATCCCCCATAATTCCAAAACCCCCATTCCCAATAAACACTACACCCTCATCTAAAAAAACCCTACACCATTAGCACCAAAACACTAAACCCTAATCCCTAACAAAACACCAATCTCTTAGCCCCAAAAATATCCTAATCCCTCATCCCCAATAAAAATTAAAGCCTTTTCCAAAAAAAATTATACCCTAATTCAAAAAACCCTTAAACCCTCTTCCCCAAAATACCTAAATACTCATCTCAAAAACTCCTAAAACCTCATCCCAAAAAAGCCCAAGACCCTCCACTTAGAAAATACCAAAACAATCTACCATAGAAAACCAAAAACTCTTAGCCTAAAAGAATCATAAACCAACTACAACAAAAAAACCATAACCTATAATCCCCACAATCAAAAAACCCATTTCCCTAAAAACCCTTGACCATAATCCCAACAAAACAATAAAACCTCAATTCTAACAATACCTAAACCCTTTTCAATATAACCCCCTATAACCTCATCATAGAAACAATAAACACTAATCCCCAAAAAATTAAGACAACATTCACCAAAAATGGTAAAACCTAGTCCCCAGAAAACCCAAAACCCTTATTTCCCGAGTACCTAAGTCATAAAATGAAGAAAACACTAAATCTGTATCCCTATAAAATACCTTCATCAACTGTAACAAAAACACCCTCAGCCTGAAAAATCAATAAATCCCCAGACCCCAAAAACCCAAAACCATCACAATAATGAAACCTAATTCATTATAGATAAAAAATACATATATCATAAACACAAAAAACCATAAACCCTTGTCACCAAAAGAAACTAAACACTCATTCCCCGAAACCCATATACACGTATCCCTTAAAACACTAAAAAATCACCCCTAAAACCCAAAAACCATTGAAAAAATTCACTAGGATCCATAGCCCTAATAAAATATAATCCCTTCTTCCAAAAAAAACCATAAACCATTAACCCGAAAAAACCCTATACCCTCAGCCAAAAAATCCATATTCCATCATCCTAAGAAACCCCAAACCCCCCTCCCTTAAAAACTCTAACACATAATACAAAAAAAACTGTTACCCATAACCAGAAATTCCTTAAAACTATTATCCATAAAAAAAATAAACCCTTGTCCCCAAAAAACCATAAACCAAAAAGTCCAAAAAAACACTAACCCCACATCCCTTTGAAAACCAAAAACTCTCAGCCCCATGGAACCGTAAACACTTATCCACAAGATACCCTACATTATTAGCCCCAAGGGATTCTAACCCCTTATCCCAAGATACCCTAAAACCACAACCCCATGATACCCTAAACCATTGGCCCCAATAAACCCTAATATCTAATCCCCAAGGAATTATAATACCTCATACTTATGAATACTTACTCCCTCATCCACAATAAACCCACATCCATCATCCCCTCAAAGACCCAACATTATAATCCCCAAACAATACTAACCCTCGTCCACAAACAACCCTAATCACTTAGTCCCAAACAACATTAAACTGTAATCTATAGTAAACCCTAAACCTTAAAAAAAGTAACCCCTAGTGCCAAAATAAAAAAATCCCTTCTCCCAGAAAAAGAACAATCCTCCTTGAAAACACCCAATCCCCCGACCCCAAATATCCCAAATTCCTCAGTATGATGAAACCCATTACTCTAAGACAACAAAAATCATCATCCACCAAAACCCCCAAACCATCATCACCAAAAAAATATTAGATACGTAGCCCCAAAAATTATGAAACCATCAAATATCTAAAACAGTAATCCCTCATCTCATAAAAATTCTAAATTCACATCCCTATGTAACCTCACACCCTCAACCCCTGAAACAATAAACACTCCTCCACAAAATACATTAAACAGTCTCCACCAATATATTGAAATCCATCATCCCAAAAATAAAATAAATACACATCCCTAATAAAATAAAAACCATAATCCCCCCAAAAAATCCCTAAACCATAATCCCCAAAAAACCCTAAAACCCCAACCCCAAAATTCACTAAAAAAACTTCCTCAAATATCCTAAAACCTCATCCTAAAAAACCCGAAAATGATAAGCCTAAAACACCTTGAACCCTCCCCTAAATAAAACCAAAATCACTTAGACCTATAAGAACCTAAACCCACATCACATGAATATACCAAATCCTAATCCAAAAAAATTATAATCACCCAGCACTAGAAAACATGAAAAACATTATCATAGAAACCCCAAAATCTACACCAATAGAAATCATTAACCCTTAATGCCCAAAAACCATAAACTCTCTTTTTCTGAAAACTCTAAATCTGCATCCCTAGATAACTATAAACCCTCAACCTGAGAAAAACCTAATACATAAGCCCATGAAATATCTAAACCCCCATCCCCCTATAACCCTAAACATTAATTTCAAGAAAACCCTAAACCCCTATCCCCAGAAAACCATAATCTCTCTCCGCACAAAACCCTAAACCATTGAACCCTAAACCATCATACATAAAAAAACTTAAAACCTCAACCATAAATATCCCTAAAATATCCACCCCAACAAGCCCTACACCATCATCCAAAAAAACATCATACCATTATCCATAAAAAACATTGTACCACCTTCCCCAAAACCCAAATCCTTATTCCTCAAAATCCTCTAATCCCTCAGCTCTCAAAAAAACCACCATCCCAAAAATTATTAAACTCTAATCCCCATTAAACCCTAAATCCTTTGACCCAAAAAGTGTGAACCCTCCACCACAGAAAAAAATAAACCCTCAGCCAAAAAAAAAACAAACCCCTATCCCAAAAAAATTCATCATACATATAAAACCCAAAAACCATTCCGCAAATAAATGATAAACCCCAAAATAAACCAAATCCCAAATACCAAAACATCCCCAATGTATTAACCCCCCAAAAACCCATACGCTCATTCCCTAAAACAGCTAATTC
Organism: Viscum album; assembly: GCA_963277665.1. Lineage (NCBI taxonomy): Eukaryota > Viridiplantae > Streptophyta > Magnoliopsida > Santalales > Viscaceae > Viscum > Viscum album. The sequence goes on from OY728156.1 coordinate 1,554,533,610, forward strand.
CTCATACCTAAAAAACCATGAACCCCCAAACCAAAAAAAAATCCAAACCCATGGAGTGAAAAACCCTCAAACCCTCAACCCCAAAAATGAAAAAAAAACAATATGCCACCAAAACCCCAAACCCTCATGCCCAAAAATCCAAATACCATTACACCTAAAATAACAAAGTCACTCACCCCCAAAAACCCTAAACCCTATACACCATAAAACTATTAACCATTAACCCACATAAATACTAAAACCTCAGCACCAAAAAATTAATAATCCCCAATCCACATTAAACACCAAACCCTCATCCCCAAAACAGCCCAAAACCTCATAAAAACCTACAATCCCTCATCCTCTAAAAATCCCAAACCATAATCCTCAAAATTCCCAAAATAAAAGTGAACCATAATCCAAAAAAAACGAAAAGCTCATCCCCATAAAACCCCTAAAACCTCAGACTGTAAAACCCAATCCCTCAGCCTGAATAAATTCTAAACCCCCCAACCCCAAAAAATAATAAACATTCAACCCCAAAAAACCTAAAAAAATCAACCGCCATAACACTATACACTCATTCTAAAAAACCCCAAAATCTCACCTCTAAGAAACCTTTAATCAAAGGACACAAAAAAACCCCTAATCCCTCAGCCCAAAATAAACCCAATCCATCAGCACAAAGAAATCCTAAACATTCAATTCTAAAAAAATCCTAAATCCACATCTCTTAAAAAACCCTATATCTTGACCCCAAAAAACCGTAAACCATTTACCCTAATAAATCCAAAATCATCATACCCAAAAGAGACTGAAAAATCAGGCCCAAAATCCATAAGAACGCATCCCCCAAAAAATTATAAATGATAAACCCCAAAAACCATTAGACCCTCTTCCAAAGAATTGGAAAAAAACTAGGCCATAAAAAACCTAACCCATCAACACAAAAAACCCTAAAACCTCATCTTAAAAACTGAGAGCCTCAGAAAAAACTATATCCTCATCCCTAGGAAACACTAAACATCTTTTCTATAAATCCGTGTAACATTACCCCCATAAAAACCCTATACACTATGCAACAAAAAACCCTAAACACTCATAACTAGAAAACCCTAAGCCCTCATCCCTAAATAACCCTAACCTATTGTCCCAAAAAAAACATATAACCTCAAACAAAAAAATAACTAAACCTTTACCACTAAAAAATAATAAACTCATAGCCAGAAAAATCCATAAACTCTCATCCAAGAAAAAAATCTATATCCCCATCCAAAAAAATCTTTAAACCATCATCCCCAAGAAAAAAATAAACCATCATCCCAAAAAAATAAACATCTGTCCCCAAAAAATCCTAAACCCTAAACCACATTAACCCAGAAACCCATAGCACCAAAAAAACAATTATATGTCAACCCCAAAACCCCAGTACACTCTTCCCATTATAAACAAAAACAATCATCCCACAAAACCCTGAATATACATCAATAAAATACCTAAACTCTCATACCATAATTCCCAAAAACACCTTAAACCATCTACCACTAAAAAACTGTAAACCCTTTTCCTCAAAAAATCCTAAACCCACAACCAAAAATAATCATAATCCCTCCACCCCAAAAATCCCTAAGATATTATCACAAAAAATCCATAAATACTTGGTCATAAAAAACCCCATATCATTATCTATAAAAAACTCAAGCCCTCACCCCCCCAAAACTCCAAACCCCCAACCAAAAAAACTCAAAACCATTAGCCCCAAAAAATCAGAAACCATCAACGTTAGTAAAACAAAAACATTAGGTCATAAACTCCCAGAAATCTCATCCACAAGATAACCCCAAAACCTAATCCTGAAAATACCCCAAAACTTCACCTTTAAAAACCTCAAACCCTCTACCCAAAAATTTCCCAAACCATCATCCAAAAACACACTAAACCCGCAACCCTAAAAATATCCAAACACTTATGAGCATTAAAACCCAAATATTTTGTTTCCAATTAAAATGATTCCCTAAATAAATAAAATCCCCAATCCCTCATCCCCAAAAAACTAAAATTCCTCAGAAAAAATGTCAAATTTATAATCCCCAAAAATAAAAAACCTCTATCCCCAAAATCCCCACACCAGAAACACCAAAAACCTCAATCTCAATCCCCAAAAAACCTCAATCCCCATGAACCATCCCCAAAATAACTCAATCTTCCACCACCAAAAAACATAAAACCCTCATCTCTAAAAACCCCCAAACCCCATGGCCCTAAAAAACATAAATCCCCTAGATCAAAAAATCCTTGAACCCTGATCCGTCAGAAACCCCAATACCCTACCCCAAAAAACCGAACTCTTAGCCACAAAATGTCCTCCTGACCAAATCCCCAAAAAACCCCAATCCCTCAACCAAATAAACAAAACCCAATTATCCAAAACCCCAAAACACCTTATCCCAAAACCCAGAAATCCATTATAAGAAATGAAAGCAAAAACTCATCCCCATAAATACCAAAACCCCTTGCTAAAAAATCCCTATACCCACACCCAGAAGAAACTACAAATCCGAAAATACCCCAAACCCATATCCAAATAAAAACTCAAACCATAGTACCAAAAATATTCCAAACCCCCATCCCCAAAAATTAAAAAAAACCACATCCATAAAAACCCAAAATACTCAAACCAAAAAATAATAATTCCCACCAAAACCCCAAACCATTATCACCAGAAAAACCTAATCCCTATTCCAAAATGAAAATAAAAAATCATTAGCCCCAAAACCCATAATCCCCTATCCAAAAAAAATCTCAAAGCCCTTGCCTTTATAAAACCCCTATCTATCAAATCCAAAAATTAAAAAAAATTATCCCAAAAATACCCTAAACCCTCTTCCTTAAAAAACCCGTAAACCATAATCCCCCAAATATCTTAAATCATAATCCTTAAAAAATATAAAACCATAGCCCAAAAACACCCAAAAACATCAGTCAAAAAAAAATCATAGACCATCCTCCCAAAAAAACCCCATTCCCTCTTCCAAAAATACTCTAAATCCACAAAAATATAATACCCTAAACCCTCATCCCCCGATAAACATAAATAATAGTACCCTAAAAACACTAAATCATCACCCAAAAAAACACTAACCATCATCCCCAAAGAACCCTAAATCCTTATCACAAAATAACCTATAACCTAATCACTAAAAAAACATAAAACGTCAACCTTAAAAAACAATAATCCCTCATTCTAAAAAAAATCAAAACACTTATCCCCAAATTACCCAAAGCCTTTAACCCAAAAAACCCATAATCTCCAATCAGAAAAAAACAGTAAACCCAATGCTTAAAAAACAAAAACCATCAAACTCAAAAAACCATAATCCATCATATATAATAAATCCTAAATCCTCTACCCAAAATAAACCTGAATCGTAATCCCCATGAAATCCTAATCCCTTATTCCCAACCAAACCCTAAACCCACTACCCCAAAAAGCCTAAACCAATTTCCCCAAAAAACACTCAACCATCAACCCCAAAATGCCCTTGTCCTTAATCCCTAGAAAACACTAAACCCTCAGCCGTAGAATACACTAAACCCTCAGCATAATAAACACATAAACCCTCATCCCCATAAATCCATAAATCATCCTATCCAAAAAACCCTAAACACCCATCCCCAAAAAATCATAAACCATCAACCACAAAAAACCCAAAATCCTAAGCACATGAAATCCAAAAAAAATTACATTAGAAAACTCTAAACACTTAGTCCAAGAAAAACCAATTCCCTCAGTACCAAAATCTATAAACCCGCATCCCTAGAAAATTATAAATCATCAGCCGCAAAAAACCCTATACACTCAACCCTAGAGATGCATAAACCCTCAGCCGAAAAAAAATCCTAAACCCTCAAAGATAAAAACAGTAATCTATCCACCACAAAAAAAATCCCAAAACACACATACCAAAAAATCAGAAAACCTTATCTGCAGAAAACCGTAATCCCTTTTCCCCAAAAAAACATAAACAAATTTCCCCAAAAAATACATAAACCCTCATAACTAAAATACATGAAATCCGCTAAAACAAGTGAACCAAACCCCTATACTCCCAAAACCCCAAAAACCTCAACCAAACAAATTCCTTTATCATAAATATCCCTAAACCATTAGTATCAAAAAACCTAAAACCTAAGAATCAAAAATAAATAGCAATCTTATATACCTATAAACCCTAAACTATAAAAACCCTAAACATCATCCCCCAAAAACAGTAAACCATTAGACCTATAAAAACCTAAACCCATTACCCCAAAAAACCCACAACCCCCATCAATAGAAAATACCTAAAATATCTTCACATGGTAACCCTATACCCTCATCCCCAAAAAACCACAAACAATTATCCTGTGAAAACGTGATCCCTTACCAAAAGAAAACTTAAAACCCTTAGCCTGATAAAACATTAAAACATAAACCCTAGAAAACCCTAAACACTCAGAACTGGAAAAAGCCTTCTACCCTCAACCACATAAATACTTAACCAAGTACCCAAGAAAACATGGAACCCTATTTCCATAATCCCTAAATCTTTATCCCCATATAACACTGTAACCTCATCCCAAAGAAATTCAAAAATCCCACCCTTGACAACCCTTGACTATGAGCCCCAGAAAACCCTAATCACTCATACCTAGTAATCCCAAAACCCAGAGGGCAGAAAAACCTAAAGCCACTAACCTAAAAACCCCTAAACCATCCTCGTTAGATAATAATATACCGTCATCCCAAAAAAACCCATAACCAATTTCCCTACAAAACCCTAAATCCTAAGAACTAGAAAACCCAATCCCCAAATCCTGGGAAAACCATAAATACTCTATACTAGATAACCCTAAATACTAATACCTAGAAACCTATAAACCCTTATCCCCCAAACAAAGACAAAATACCTTATCACTATTAACCCATAAAAAATTATCTCTAGAAATCAATTAATCCTGATTCTCTAAAACATCTTAAACCATTATGGCCAAAGAATCCCAAACCCCAGGCCCTAAAAAAGGAAAATCCCTAATCCCATGTATACCATAACCCCTAATCCCTATAAATAACTAATCCCTTTTCCACATCAATTTGAAAAGCCTCATCCATAAAAAACCCTAAACACTCCCCCTTAGAAAATCTTAGACCATCATACCAAGAAAATCCTAATACCTCATCCTAAGAAATACTAGACCCACGCCCTATGAAATCCATAAACACTAAAACATAAAAACACTAAAACATGTTCCCTAGAAAACCCTAAATCCTCAACTGAAAAAACCATAAATCCTAATCCCATGAAATTACTATAGATTCATCCCAAGAAAACATTAAACTATCAGTGCATTAAATCCCAAAACCCACCCCCCCCCAAATAAAACCTCATTCTCACAATACCCCGAACTATCATCCCCAAAACAATAAATCCTCATCCAAAAAGACATTGAAGTTTCATCCCAAGAACACCCTTAAACCTCAACCTTATAAACATTTAAACTATCAGACCTAGAAAAAAACCCTCAATACACGAATACCCTAAACCCTCAACTCCCAAACCCCAAAACCATAAGACAAAGCCCCTAAACCATCATAACTATAATACCCTAAACCCTTATCCTAGAAGAACCCTATATGGTAATCCCCAAAAACCATAACCCTCGCCACAAAAAAACCCTATCCCCTATGAGAGGACTAGTTTGGTATATGACAAACACATGGGGGTGAATTAGTGATGGAGAATTTTTAAACCAATTACAACTACTTATCCACAGACCTATGGACCTATTAGGATCTTGATTATCTTTATATCTTTTCTATGTCATATGAAATAATATAAAATTAGTAAAAATAGGTAAATAATATTGTCATAATATTCACCACACAATATGTGTACCTAGTCCTTGGAATGGTTATAAAAAATCACGACCACATAATACACTAGAAAAAAATTACTTGTTGTAGAATACAATTAGTAGGATATGACCCAAAACTCATGTAGTACTATGTAAACAATCCAATAGTTCATGTTTTATAGCATTTGGCTATATATTAATAATCCCATCCTAGATAGTCTTCTCCTTGATAATGTTTTGAAACCCTATGAATGACTTTAACCTTTTGTAACCTAGTGGATGTCACATTATTACTTATTTGTTCCACTCTTCAATTTTACTTGCTTATCGGCATGCATGTAACTCTTCTAACTTCATTCAAAAAGAAAACATGATAGCTACCGAATATTATTCTTCTATCATTCAAAACAATACGAATGTGTTTTTCATTAATGAATAGAACTATCTATGATCCTAATTATAATTGACTAATATAAATTTGGTCATTAAATTCCTCTTAAACCTATGATTTGATACACATAGAGATATATAATTTCATATAGTATTGTCTTGATCTCCATTTCTTCTTCAGTGAAATAATAACTGCACTGAGATCACATCTTCTTCTTCTTGCTGGAATCACAAAATTATTTTATAATTATTAAATAAATCATGATCATATCATTTTAGCATCATCCTAATAAATATGGACTGAATAATTGAATATTGATTGGCCACTATATTAATCATGGATACCCAATAAAGAGGAATATTTCAGTGGCATCTTCACATGCACCGATTAAACTAAACATGATATTAAAATCTAATTTATGTAGAGAACCCTCCTGAAGATCACAAAATTAATGAAGAAAACATCTTTAATGGACCAATAAACATTCATGAAGCTAACCGCCTTATTGGGTCTCCCTTAATTCTTAAATCTCACTACCTTGGTGAAGATAACTCCATTTGCAAAGAAAACTTCATTCGTGGAACCTAACTTCCATTGTCACACAAACATCCTTAGTAGAGATCACTACCTTCATAGATCTCACACAACCTTTGTTAATTGAACTATTTTTTTTAGTGCTCAGAATGTTCAGTTGGCTTATAGTCTTCTCAAAATTCATCATATACCACCTTCATGAATCACCTTTTTGAAGCTGCATCCTTAAAAAAATTATGTCTCGATAATCTTATAAAGGGGGAAGAGGCCTATTTATACGCATTTCCACTAATTCTAGAACTATCCAAGGCATTTCATCACCATTTTTTTACACTGCTTCATTTCATTCATTATGATCCCTTTCTCTTGATGCTCCATTAAAATTTCCAATTCGTGATGATTGTCGTAATCATGGAACCTTTTCTGAAAACTTTTCACTACCGAGATGCTCCACTCATGATGATCCTCACAATCATTGTTCATTATTCTCTTAAGTATTTCAAATATTCTTTAAAAACCATCACACTCACACAATTCAATATTTCTTGTAATTGTGAAAGTCACTATTTGAATATCCATGCATTCGTGAAACACACTTCACAAATCCCATCATCAACATAACCAACCATATAGATTCATAGTCTTCTATATACATATATTCTCTCCCTTATTTTCATAATTGTAGTATCACTTGTTCCCTAGATAACTTATTATATTTTTGTAACACAACCCTAGAAAGCATCATCATATTTATAAAGGAAACTGTTTTAACATCAATTTTTTCAGTGAAATCATACAATTAAATTAATTCTTAATATAATTAAATTATTGTCTTATATAAATAAATTTTATTCCAGTAAAAAATGAATAAGATTTTAAGAAAAATGTATCATTAAAACTGATTCTCAATACATTTTTCAGCACTAACACTCTTCCTTTTACTTAAAACCTCTATTTCACTGCAAGAGTTTTATAGGATCCATGATTTCTCCAATTTTCATCTTCATTACAATCAAAAACCCATTCTGAACCCATATGAGGTTTAGGAATCTATGATAAATACTTTATTTTTCATAGTATGTATAATTTCTAGAAAAAATACTTCGAAATTAATAAATCTTTCTCTTGCCAACATCATGAAACCCAAACCCTTCAATCCATTCACATTATTCTATGAAGCTTGATGCTTGAGGACTTAATACAAGCTCAAATAATTGTGTAACTACTTAATAATATTGGATACATAGAGACCATCTTATCTTGTTGAACACCATTAACAACCAATGAAAATCATTTTATAAAAAATAAAATCTATAAAAAAAGTTAGAAAAAACACCCTCATCTGGAAAAAATCATATTACCAAAGGTCTAAAAAACCATAAACACTAAGGCCCAAAAAACATAAATCATCATCTCTGAAAACCATCAACCCTCAACCCCAAAGGACAGAACCATGTATCCCCATGATACTGTTAAATCTCAACCCCAAAAAACCCTAATCCCTAAGCCCAAAAAACCCTAACCCACAACGATTTCAAAACTTGTACCCTCAATCAGAAAAACCAAAAACCCACTTCCCCAAAAAAACCATAAACCCTCATCCCAAAGAAACACAAAACTCTCATTCCAACAAACCACTGGACCCTAAACGATAAAAAAACACAAACCATCATCCCCTAAGACCCCCAAACCATCTTCCTAGAAAAACCCCAAACCCTCATTTCTGAAAAACCCCCAAACACTTAATATTGAAAAACCAAAATTACTCATCCCTACAGAACACAAAACATATAATCCCAAAAACCCCAAAACCTAATATCCTTGAAGAACTAAAAACATAATTCCATGAAAACCACCAACCATCATCCCTAAAAAACCCTGAAACCCTGATCCCCAAAAAATCATAAGCCCTCATCCCAGAGAACAAATAAATCCCCATCCACAAAAAAATCTTTAACCATTAGCCCATAAAATCCAAAACCTTGAGCCCCAAAAAACCAAAAAATATAATCTCCCAACAACCCAAAACCCTCATCACAAAAAATACATAAAAACCATAGACCGAAATAATTGAAAACCCACACCCCAAAAAATATTAATCCCCCTGCCTTAGAAATACCATAACCCTTTTCCACAAATAAACCTTGAACCCTAAGACTTTAAATTAAATATACACCAAGCCATAAGAAAATCCCAAACCCTCATCCCCTATAAAACAAAAAAAACTCAATCAAAAAAATAACCATTCTTTTATCCCCAAAAAACCAAAAACCATGATACAAAAAATCATATACACTCATCCCAAGAAACACTACCCCCTTAGAAAAAAAAACTCCCAAACCTATATCACTAAAAAACTAAATCAGTGTCCCAAAAAAACACTATAATCACATCCCCAAAAATATTTTTTCACCGCGCCTGAACAAATCGAAAATGACATCCCCAAAACACACTAATCGCTCATCAACAGAATAAAGTCAACCATCAAACTCAAAATATTCAAAACCCCCATTCATAGAAATCCATAGATCTAAATACTCCAAAAAACTAACACAGTAACCCCATAAAATCATATCCACTAAACCCAAAAAAACCCTAAACCCACATCCCTAAAAACCATAAAAACCTTTTCCCAAATAAACAAAAAACCGTCTACCAAAAAAACCGAAAACCTCATCTCCTAAAAACCCAAAACCCATTTCCAAGGAAAACCCAAACCCTAAACCTAAAAATCACTCAAACCATCACCCCAAAAAACCCAAAACAATATTACCAAAAAAACAATAAACCCTTTTTCCTAATGAAAATAAATCCATAATCATAGAAAAAACTAAATCTCTTCCAAAAAAATATTGTCCCTCAGCCCCAAAAAACTATAAGCCACAGGCCCCCAAAACTCTAATATCACATCAAAAAATATCTTAACCCTCATCCCCAAAATACTCAAAAGACTTAGTCCGAAAAAAAAACTAAATTGTAACATCCCAGGTAAATAAAGAATAAGACATATTCATATTTATTAATATTTTTTTAATTAAATATTAATTTTTTTTGAAGGGGTTTCTATGTACGATAGCATGCCTGATACGTAACAATGAGTTTCTTTGAAATCTTACGTTACATGCTAATAATATAATTTCAAATGGTAGTTAACACGTAGCCGTTGTACTGGCAGGAATGAATAGAAATAACTAAAATACGAATATATATGTTTGTACATTTATCCAATAAAAGATAAAGGCTTAAAATAAGAAAGGAATTCAATTTTATACATAAATACATTAATATTCACTAAAAGGTTCATTTATTTCCTTTTGATGGCGAACCCTCTTTAAATATAGTTTTGGTCACTGTTATACATTATTTTGGACCAAATAAAATCTTTTTTTATAATTGGGACATCAAAATTTACTTTGTGTATGTTTTTGTTATTCTTCCGATAAAGTTCATTTTTTTAATGAATAGTGTAAAATGTTGTATTTTAATTCAAACCCTCTTTTTAATCTAATTTATTTATATGATTAGATTATATTTTGAATTAGTTTTAAAGTGAAATTAGAAAATATTTTAACCATAAAATCCAATAGTGGTCGTTGGAATCAATTTCACTTTGTAATTGGACTTAAACTAGTGTCATTTTTTGATACTTATTATTACATAAAAACACGCTATTTGCTCTGACAACGGGAATTAATTATTAAATTAATTAATGCAACTTATATGTTGTGAATTTTGTAAAAATAGACTTCATTTTTGAAATCAGAATATCAAATATATCTTAGGGTAAATTTTTGGTATTTTTCTGAAAAACTTCAATTTTTGATGAATAGTGAAACCACTAAGTGGTACTTATAAAAACTGATTTTTCGTTTAAATGAAATTTTACCACTTCTGTGTTTTGAATTTTAAAAATCCAACATACATGATTTTCATTAAGAAGTAAAATGTGGTTTAATGAGATAAAAATAATTTTTTGGTGAATAGTAACTTATTAAGTTTTTAATCACGGTTAGAGGTAATTAGTGCAATTTAAGGCAGAAATGATATTATAATAAAATGAAAATACCTTGACACATGTCCTACCCTTATTGGATGTGTCATGGCCGACAAAGACAAGCCATGGGTCAACTTGGGGACCCCATGGAGCCACTTTGGTTGGGAAATGACATAAATAACTTTTTATTAAATGTTAAAGTAAAAATGACACACACATGAAGTGTTTTACTAAAACAATTTTTATATGGGGTTATACAATTCATATTTTTGACTATAAATAGTAATTGGAAATCTAAAACGATTTCCTACATCATAGTATTTTTTTTATAATTTTTAGACATTAAATAAAGTAAATTATTTATGACATCATGATGATGCAGCAATGACCTCATTATTTAACGATTTAAATAAAATGGAATGATAATGTAATATCTAAGACCTACACATGTCCAAAACCTATTAGATGAGTGGATTTAGAACCCTTATCACCTTATCCTCTAAATACATCAATGTGGGACCTCTTAGATCCGAATACCATTTTAAAATAAAGTGAATTTTCTTTACATTTCAAGAGTTCCCCTCCTCTCCTCTTATAAAAGGCCCCCACCTCTACCTCATTTCACACACACCTCAAGCCTTTGGCTCGGCCATCCCCTACCCATTTACTCTCTCCACATACCTCTCCTCATCCTAGTGGATTCCCTTTGGAAAGAATATTTTCAAAGGAAGCCTTTAGGCTCAAATCAAAAGGAGTTACACTTTTAAAGGTAATTCATTCTCTCATGTTAATTAGATTTATTTTGCTTCTACAACCCCCTAAACTCTTTTTATTTACTTATTTTATAACAACACCAGTATCTTCAATATACTTGGATTTTTTTATATGATTTATTCGATCTACACTCTCACACAACTACATAAAATGGTTAAAGAACATACGGTTTCCATGGATGGCGAAATTCTGCCTCCCGAAACGATGATTGTTCAATACTCATTTAACACTTTCAAAGTTGGCCATTATGATGTCACTATTTTTATATATGATATATAATTTGTTTATTCTTTCCTTAAGATTCTGTATTTTTCATTTATGGCATACCATTATTGTTTCCATTATGGGTAAACATGATATCTTCATTTTAGGAAGTGCGGACTACCGCCCCCTGAAAGTGATTTGATTCGTTAATACCATATGTGGGATGTGTAAAGGATAAAGTTAATGATATTATATATGTTATTATACTGGAATTATAATATACTATTATATCATTATGATTCCATTCCAGAAAATACGAAATAGAAATGGAAGTAGCGTTCATTCGTACGTACGGCTTACCGTCTCCATGAACAGTGCATTTCATTTCTTATCTCTAAATGTGATGTAATATTATAAATACATGTATATGATGAATATATATGATATATATGTTATCCAAATCATTAATATCATTCTGGATATAACGAACCTTTGACCAAATTAACAACATGTAAGTGTAAGAAGTCTATTTTTGACTTAAGAACCAAATACCGACAAAATGAACATTATTAACTTAAATGATTACATGATGTTCATAACATGGTATAAATGGAATAATGAACTTGGAAAAGGTTCTTAAGGAAGTAGAGATTAACTCATGTTTATTATTCCAGAGATTAAAAAACGGTCGGGTCAATTCGGATACGAGGTATGGGACTTTATCTCAATCTCCTTTCATTGAGGCATATTTTATTTTATACACAACCTTCTTTTATACGGTGTATAAACCCCTTTGACTTTTACGTTTATCCAAAATGAATCTTTTTTACGAAGGGTTTTACTAAACGACAAAAGGGAATGTTTTTGTTGTACGTATGTGGCGACAACGACTTCTCTGCCACCGTGACCGTTATTTGAGTTTCGGCTTCCTCTACAAGACATACCTTCTTTTTAAAAGAAAAAGAAATACCATGTTTTAATTTTCTTTTATTTTGGTATTGAAAATGGTTTTCATAATGTTTTTATATCAATGTGTTGTATTGATATCTTTTGATTGAAAGGTGGAAATGTTATCTTTCCTTTATGCATGTTTTATGTGATACGATTATGTTGAGGTTCTTGGGCATTATTATGAAGACGAGTGGTTTCGTGATAAAATAAGGATGGGTGAGCCCGATATAGCTCTCCAATGCATTGGGTAACGTGAAGGAGTGAAACTTTAAGGTTTCTCCGAAGAGATTTAGGGACTATACTATGATGGGTATTCCAAACGTAACCAAGAGGGTTACTCCCTACGTAAGGATGTAATGAATGCATCAAGTTACCTTTATGTCTTATGATTTCTATGATTTATTCATGATTTGATGAGGTATGTTAAAGTGAATATGTTTTATGTGTAAAGTATGATTTCATTCTTATGTATATATGTACCCATGTTTCCTTTCCATATTTTTATAGCCCTTACTGAGCTTTTTATGCTCATCCCAAGTTTTTTTTGAAATGTTTTTCACAGGTCAAGGGAAAGGTACATGATATTATGATAGTGTCAAGGAAGTGTCTAGAAATAATCCATGTTTTATTTTAAATATGTTTCCATTGATGGGAATGAAGAATACTATCATTATGTAACCACTTTTTTTATATGTGGAATGTAATGAAAGTTTTATGATCTAATTCTTTAAAAATCTAAACCTAAAAAGATCCTCAACGTGTAATATTGTAATAACTCAAGATTAAGTAAGGTTTAAGGCTGGGGCCTTATAGTTGGTATCAGAGGTCGGTTTAGATAACTTTAGGAGTTAGAATTCTATTAAATGATTATCCAAAAATATTTTTTTTATGGTCTAATTTAAGTGATATAGTATTTGAAGATTACCATGTTGCTTCATCTAAGACATGTTTGTTCAGAATGGTTTTCCGCAGAGGAAACAGGGAAGCAGTGCTAGGAAGGCATACAAAAGAAATAACCTTCCGAATTAGCATCCTGAGATGGTCGGAATTGAAACTGAACAGTTTGTTGTAGTAATGGCAGAGTTGACTCAAACTATAAATGGTGGTGGTATCCATGCCCAAGATCAGCCAGATCAACCGCAGAGGAACATGTCAGTGGTGGAACATTTTAATGAGGCAACATCCCCCATCATTCAGAGGATCATCTGACCCTGTGTTAGCTGAAGGGTGGATTAAAGCACTAGAGATGATTTTCGATGTCATGGGGTGTTCAGACAATCAAATGGTTAGTCTTGTTATTTACCGTTTGGAGGGTGAGGCAGACAGTGGTGGTCTATGGTTAAAAATATCAGGGATGCCGATGAGATTGATGCTCTTGACTGGGATTAATTCAAAGGTATTTTTCTTGAGAAGTATTTTCCTAAGGATGTTCGACTTAGGATGGAAAATCAATTCTTGGAATTGATACAAGAGAAAGACTCAGTGGTTGCCTATGAAGAAAGGTTCACTCGATTGGCAAGGTATGCTCCAAATTTTATCCGTGACCTTGATAGTAAAATCAATCGTTTTTACTCAGGATTAAAGCCAAAATATCGAAGGGAATTAGCTTCTCGTGAGTTTAAAAGTTATGAAAATCTTGTTCGATGTTCTGAGAAGGTGGAAATGGAGTTTTCCGATGATCAAGTGTTCTACAACAACCAACAGAAGAAGAGACCGAGGTGGCAGGAGAAAGGTAAGAATTCTTCAAAAATATCTGATGGTAAGAAAACTAAGTTTCCTGTTTGTGATAAACGTGGCAAAAGGCATGCTGGGGAATGTCTTCTGAATTCTGGAAAGTGCTACCGATGTGGTAAGATGGGACATAAGGCTCGTGATTTCACTGAAAAGGATCAAGGTGAAGGTAAGACCAAATTTGATTTACAGTTAGTAAAATGTTATAAGTGCAATGAGATGGGTCACTATGCAAATGACTGTCCGACAAAGAGATTGAGTGATGGGAAGCAGTTAGACTACAAGAAGAAAGGGGTGGTGAAATCCTTTGCAACTACTTCAGCAGATGTCGGTCCATCAAATGATGTTGTATCAGGTAATTTTTTTGTTTTTTCAGATTATGCCAGTGTGTTGTTTGATTCAGGGTCTACAAATTCTTTCATCTTTGAAACCTTTTCTAGTAAAATGGGAATACCATCTCAAGAAATGACTCCTGAACTTTTGGTAAAAACACCTGGGGGAAATGTTGAGGCAAAAAGGATTTATAAGAATCTTCCAATCCTTATCTATGGAAAGAACCTACTTGCAAACCTTATTGTTTTACCTCTAGTAGAGTTTGATGTTATCCTGGGTATGGATTGGCTCTCTATTTTCCATGCTAAGATTGACTGTAGAGCTAAAGAAGTTTCTTTTCAGAAATACTTTCAGTTTGTGTACAAGAATGAACCTTTACTGTTGATAACTTATCAAGAGGCCGAGAAACATGTAAAAGATGGAAATGAATGTTACCCTGCACACATCATTGAAAATAAAGGAACTGTTCAGATTAATGATGTGCCAGTGGTAAATGAGTATCCTGATGTTTTTCTTGATGAGTTTCCTGGAATAATACTAGATCGGGAAGTTGAGTTTATTATTGACTTAGTTCCTGATGCTAAGACAATTTCAAAACCCCCTTATCGAATGGCTCAAATTGAACTTTTAGAGTTAAAGGAGAAATTGCGAGATTTATTAGAGAAAGGTTTCATTCGACCTAGCACATCACCGTGGGGTGCTCCTGTCTTTTTTGTTAAAAAGAAAGATGGTTCAATGAGACTTTGCATTGATTATAGAGCCTTGAATAATATCACTGTTAAGAAAAAATATCATTTTCCTCATATCGATGATTTGTTTGATCAGCTCCAGGGAGCTCAGTTTTTTTCAATGATTGACCGGAGATCGGGGTACCATCAGCTGAAGGTAAATGAGGCAGATATTCCGTAGACCGCATTCCGTACGAGATATGGCCATTATGAATTTGTAGTAATACTTTTTGTGCTAACCAATGCACCTACTGTATTCATGGACTTAATGAATTGAATTTTCATGAGTTCATGGATAAGTTTGTGGTGGTTTTCATTGATGATATTTTGGTGTTTTCTAAAAGTAAAGAGGAGCATGAAAGACATTTAAGGGTTATTTTGAAAACCCTGAAAGAAAATAAATTTTATGGGAAATTCAGCAAATGTGAGTTTTGGTTTTAAAAAATTTCTTTCCTTGGTCACATTGTTTCTAAAGATGGAATAACTGTTGATCCTGCAAAAACAAAAGTTGTGGAAGAATGACCAAGACCCACAAAAGTAACTGAGGTTCGTAGCTTCCTTGGTTTGGCAGGCTATTACCAAAGGTTTGTTAGAAATTTTTCGCGGTTATCTAGTCTAATGACTAAGCTAACTTGTAAGGGTGTTAAGTTTATCTGGACCAAAGAATGTGATGATTGTTTTCAGGAATTGAAAAGAAGATTGGTGAATGCTCCAGTTTTGGCACTACCTTCCAGGAATGGTGAGTTTGTTATCTACAGTGATGCTTCATTGAAAGGACTTGGTTGAATCCTAATGGAGAATGATCAGGTAATTGTTTATGCTTCACGACAGTTTAAAACTCATGAGGTAAATTACCCTACACATGATTTGGAATTAGCTTCTGTTGTTTTTGCTTTAAAAATTTGGAGGCATCACTTGTATAGAGTAAAGTGTGAAATATATACCGATCACAAAAGCTTAAAGTATATATTCACTCAGAAATAATTGAACATGGTACAAAGGAGATGGCTAGAATTAATCAAGGATTATGATTGTACAATTCATTACCATCCGGGAAAAGAAAATAAAGTGGCTGATGCTTTGAGTCGAAAAAGTAATGCTTCTTTAGCAATGTTGCATTTGGAACGTGATCCTTTGGTTAAGGATTTGATGAACTTTGGAATAGAAGTTTTTGGTGCAGGAAGTTCTTCTATTTTTTTCAGGTATCAGTGAAATCTTCTCTATCAGACAGAATCAAGCAAGCACAGAAGCAAGACAGTGTGTTGCAGAAAAAGGTAGAGCTGGTTTAGAAAGGTATGTTGCCTGAATTCAACATTGATAATGATTGTGTTTTGAGATTTGGGAAGATATTGTGTGTGCCTTGTGATTCAAAGTTGAAGAGAGAGTAGTTATGTGAGGCTCGTAGTTCTCTGTTTTCAGTTCATCCTGGCAGTACTAAGATGTACAAAGATCTGCGAGAGTATTACTGGTGGGATGGAATGAAAAGAGATATTGCTGATTTTACTATGAAGTGTTTGACATTTCAATAGGTTAAAGCAGAGCGGCAGTTACCGAAAGGGATGCTTCAACCTTTACCAGTGACAGTGTGGAAATGGGAGAATATTTCCATGGACTTTGTTGTGGGATTACCGAAGACATCTCGAGGTAATAATGCAATCTGGGTTATTGTTGATCGCTTGACTAAATCTGCTCATTTCCTTGCTATACGAGAAATTGTTTCCCTGGATCAACTTTCCCATTTGTATCTTAAAGAGGTAGTCAAGTTACATGGAGTTCCTCTCTCCGTTGTATCTGACCGTGATCCCAGGTTCACTTCTAACTTTTGGAAAGGCCTTCAGAAGTCGTTGGGTACTGAATTAAATTTTAGTACATCTTTTCATCCTCAATCAGATGGGCAGTCAGAATGAACAATTAAGACCTTGGAGGATATGCTACGTTCTTTCTCTAAGGATTAACAGGGAAGTTGGGACCAACATCTTTCTTTGGTTGAATTTTCATATAATAACAGTTTTCATTCCAGTATACAGATGGAACCATTTGAGGCAATATATGGCAAACAATGTTGAACTCTAGCTTTTTGGGGTGAAGTAGGGGAAAGGATGTTTATGGGACCAGAAGTGTTAGAAGAGATGGCAAAAAAATTTCAGCCGATTCAGAAGCACATGAGAACAGCTCAGAGCAGGCAGAAGAGTTATGCGGATAACCGGAGGAAGGATCTATCTTTCGAGGTAGGTGATCATGTTTTTCTTAAGGTTTCTCCTTGGAAAAGTGTGATGAGATTTGGTAAGAAATGAAAGCTGAGTCCAAGGTTTATTGGACCATATGAAATTCTAGAGAGAGTTGGATCAGTTGCATACCGGGTGGATTTACCTCCGAGTTTATCTCAGGTACACAATGTTTTTCACGTTTCGATGTTGAGAAAGTATATGCCAGAACCATCTCATGTTTTGAGTCTAGAGGTAGTTCAGATGGAAGAGAACCTATCTTATGAGGAACAACCATTCCATATTCTTGACCATAAGGAGCAAGTGTTGCGGAATAGGGTGATTCACCAAGTAAAGGTTTTGTGAAAAAACCACATGATTGAAGAGGCAACATGGGAATCTGAAAATGCTATGAGGGATAAATACCCCCACTTATTCGATAAGTGAATAAAATTGCGAGCACGCAATTCCCAAAAGGGGGGAAGGATGTAACATCCCAGGTAAATAAAGAATAAGACATATAAAAATTTATTAATATTTATTTTAATTAAATATTAATTTTTTTAAGGGGTTGCTATGTACGATAGCGTGCCCGATAATCAACAATGAGTTTCTTTGAAATCTTACATTACACGCTAATAATATAATTTCAAATGGTAGTTAACACGTAGCCGTTGTACTGGCAGTAATGAATAGAAATAACTAAAATATGAATATATATGGTTGTACATTTATCCAATAAAAGATAAAGGCTTAAAATAAGAAAGGAATTCAATTTTACTCATAAATAAATTAATATTCACTAAAATGTTCATTTATCGCCTTTTGATGGTGAACCCTCTTTAAATATAGTTTTGGTCACTCTTATACATTCTTTTGGACCAAATAAAATCATTCTTTATAATTGGGACATCAAAATTTACTTTGTGTATTTTTTTGTCATTCTTCTGATAAAGTTCATTTTTTTAATGAATAGTGTAAAATGTTGTATTTTAATTCAAAACCTCTTTTTAATCTAATTTATTTATATGATTAGATTATCTTTTGAATTTTTTTTAAAGTGAAATTATAAAATATTTTTACCATAAAATCCAATAGTGGTCATTGGAATCAATTTCAATTTGAAATTTGACTTAAACTAGTGTCAATCTTTTGATACTTATTGTTTCATAAAAACACGCTATTTACTCTGACAGCGGGAATTAATTATTAAATTAATTAATGCAACTTATATGTTGTGAATTTTGTAAAATGGACCTCATTTTTGAATTCGGAATATCAAATATATCTTAGGGTGAATTTTTGGTATTTTTCTGAAAAACATCAATTTTTGATGAATAGTGAAACCACTAAGTGGTACTTATAAAAAGTGATTTTTCGTTTAAATGAAATTTTACCAATTCTGTATTTTGAATTTCAAAAATCCGACATACATGGTTTTCATTAAGAAGTAAAATTTGGTTCAATGAGATAAAAATAATTTTTTGGTGAATAGTAACTTATTAAGTTTTTAATCACGGTTAGAGGTAATTAGTGCAATTTAAGGAAAAAATGATATTATAATAAAATGAAAATACCTTGACACATGTCCTACCCTTATTGGATGTGTCATGGACGACCAATAAAAGCCATGGGTCAACTTGGGGACGCCATGGAGCCACTTTGGTTGGGAAATGACATAAATAAGTTTTTATTAAATGTTAAAGTAAAAATGACACACACATGAGATGTTTTACTAAAACAATTTTTACATGGGTTTATAAAATTCAGATTTTTGACTATAAATAGTCATTGGAAATCTAAAGAGATTTCCTACATCATAGTAGTTTTTTTATAATTTTTAGACATTTAATAAAGTAAATTATTTATGACATCATGATGATGCAGCGATGACCTCATTATTTAACGATTTAAATAAAAGGGACAGATAATGTAATATCTAAGACCTACACATGTCCAAAACCTATTGGATTAGTATATTTTGAACCCTTATCACCTTATCCTAGAAATAAATCAATTTGGGACCTCTTAAATCCGAATACCATTTTAAAATAAAGTGACTTTTCTTTACTTTCCAAGAGTGCCCCTCCTCTCCTCTTATAAAAGGCCCCCACCTCTACCTCATTTCACACACTCCTCAAGCCTTTGGCTCGTCCATAAACTGCCCATTTACTCTCTCCACATCCCTCTACTCATCCTAGAGGATTTCCTTTGGGAAGAATCTTTTCAAAGGAAGCATTTAGGCTCAAATCAAAAGGAGTTACACTTTTAAAGGTAATTCATTCTCTAATGTTAATTTGTTTTATTTTGCTTCTCCAACCCCCTAAACACTTTTTATTTACTTATTTTGTAACAAAAACAGTATCTTAAATATACTAGGATGTTTTTATAAGATTTATTCGAGCTACACTCTCACACAACTACATCAAATGGTTAAATAACATACGGTTTCCGTGGATGGCGAAATTCTGCCTCCTGAAACGATGATTGTTCAATACTTATTTAACACCTTCAATGGTGGCCATTATGATGTCACTATTTTTATATATGATATATAATATGTTTATACTTTACATAATCTTATGTATTTTTCATTTATTGCATACCATTATTGTTTCCATTATTGGTAAACACGATATCTTCATTTTAGGAAGTGCGGACTACCGCCCCCTGAAAGTGATTTGATTCGTTAATACCATATGTGGGATGTGTAAAGGATAAAGTAAATGATATTATATATGTTATTATACTGGAATTATAATATAATCTTATATAATTATGATTCCATTCCAGAAAATATGAAATAGAAATGGAAGTAGCATTCATGCATACGTACGGCTTACCGTCTCCATGAACGGTGCATTTCATTTCTTACCTCTATATGTGATTTAATATTATAAATACATGTATATAATTAATATATATGATATATATGTTATCCAAATCATTAATATAATTCTGGATATAATGAACCTTTGACCAAATTAACAACATGAAAGTGTAAGAAGTCTATTTTTTACTTAAGACCCAAATACCGACAAAATGAACATTATTAACTTAAATGATTACATGATGTTCATAACATGGTATAAAAGGAATAATGAACATGAAAAAGGTTCTTAAGCAAGTAGATATTAACTAAAGTTTATTATTCAGGAGATTAAAGAATGGTCGGGTCATGTCGGATACGAGGTACGGGACTTCGTCTCAATCTCCTTTCATTGAGGAATATTTTGTTTTATACACAACCTTCTTTTATACGGTGTATAAACCCCTTTGACTTTTACGTTTATCCAAAAGGAATATTTTTTACGAAGCGTTTTACTAAACGACAAAATGGAATGTTTTTGTCGTACGTATGCGGCGACAACGACTTCTCCGCCGCCGTAACCGTTATTTCAGTTTCGGCTTCCTCTACAAGCCATACCTTCTTTTTAAATGAAAAATAAATACCATGTTTTAATTTTATTTTATTTTGGTATTGAAAATGGTTTTCATAATGTTTTTATATCAATGTGTTGTATTGATATCTTGTGATTGAAAGGTGGAAATGTTATGTTTCATTTATGCATGTTTTATGTGATACGATTATGTTGAGGTTCTTGGGAATTATTATGAAGATGGGTGGATCCGTGATAAACTAAGGGCGGGTGAGCCCGATATAGCTCTCCAATGCATTGGGTAACGCGAAGGAGTGAAACGTTAAGGTTTATCCGAAGAGATTTAGGGAATATACTGTGATGGGTATTCCAAACGTAACCAAGAGGGTTACTCCCTACGTAAGGATGTTATGAATGCCTCAAGTTACCTTTATGTCTTATGATTTCTATGATTTATTCATGATTTGATGAGGTATCTTAAAGTGCATATGTTTTATGGGTAAAGTATGATTTCATTCTTATGTATATATGTACCCATGTTTCCTTTCTATATTTTTATATCCCATACTGAGCTTTTTATGCTCATCCCAAGTTTTTTTGAAATGTTTTTCACAGGTCAAGGGGAAGGTACATGATATGATGATAGTGTCAAAGAAGTGTCAAGAAATAATCCATGTTTTATTTTAAATATGTTTCCATTGATGGGAATGAAGAATACTATCTTTATGTAACCACTTTGTTTATATGTGGAATGTAATGCAAGTTTTATGATCTAATTCTCTAAAACTCTAAACCTGAAAAGATCCTCAACATGTAATCTTGTAATAACTCAAGATTAAGTAAGGTTTAAGGCTGGGGCCTTATATAAATCCTCTTCCGCAAAACCCTTAAAACCACATTCCCCAAAACCCCAACCCATTGTCCACATAAACCCTAAACACTCAGCCCCTAAAAACATTATACGAATCTGAAAAAAAAACATAAACACTTTCCCTTAATAAAAAATAATCCCTTACCCATAAAAATCCCTAAAACCATGAAAAAAACCCCAAACCCTCCACTTCAAAAAAATCCAAAAACCTCATTACCAAACATCCCATATCCATTTCCACCAAAGAATAATTAACTCAGATAAAAAACCATAAAATTTTACCCTAAAAAATATTAATTGAATAGCATAAAAACCAATATAAAATGAGCTAAAACAGAAAAACCATAACCCTAGACAACAATAAACTCTCATCCCCAAAGAATCATATATTATATTCCCCAAAAAATCCTACACCCACAATCCAAAAAAAGCCTACACACTCCACCCCAAAAAACAATACACTATTATCCTCATGAATCGGATAACCCATAGCAACAAAAACCCCTACCTTTCTACCACAAAAAACAAAAAAACCATTATCCATAAAAAACCATATACCCCAATACTTTGGAAAAGATAACTCATCATCAAAGATCCCATAAATCATGAGCCATAACAACCCATAATCATACTACCTCAAAATACCCTAAACTCACAGTACCAAAAAACCCATAAATCCACATTCCCAAAAAACCATCAACCCACTAACCCAAAATTCCCAAACCCCCATCCCAAATTAACCATAAAACCCCATACCCTAAATACACTAAAACCATTGCCACAAAACACCCAAATATCATAGCACGAAAAAACATAATTTCTCATCCACAAAAAAAAAACTGACCCCTCAACCCCAAAAACCCCAAACCCTTATCCTTAATAAACCCTATACCTCATCTCTCCCCAAAAAATATTATTAACATAGAACTAGAATCTCTCATCTCTGAAATTCTATAACCCTTATCCTCAAAAAACCCTAATTCCTCATCCAAAAAAAAAATCCAAACCCTCATCCCCAAAAAATCCAATTACCATCGGCCCCAAAAGTCCCTAAATCCTCATCCCCAAAGGACACTAAACCCACTACCCAAAAAACCTAATTTCTAATCCCCAAAAAATTCGAAAAGTCATCTCTAAAAAATGATAAACCTTCTCCCCATCACAATACCCAAAATCCATTCCCAAAAAACAAAAAACCATATTCCCCTAATAACTCTAAACACACTTTCCAAAAAAACCCCTACAACATATAACCAAAGAACAAAAAACCCTTTACACGAAAAATCCTCTACACTATTGGCCCCAAAAACACTATACACTCAACCCCAAAAATTCCTAATCTCTTGAACCTTGAAACCATAAAACCTCATCCCCCACAAAACATAAACCATATCCCAAAAAATCCATAACCCCTCATCTACATACCAAAATAAACATTGTACCATAACAACCCTGAAACCACAACCCCCAATATTCCTAAACAATAAAATTCAAAAAACCCTAAACCCTGACCTATAAAATTCACTAATAAAAAGACCCAAAAATTCTATGCACTCTTCCCCAAATTACCCTACCCCACAACACAACAAAAATCTCATCTCTAAAAATTCTTAAACCATTATTTTCCAAAATCATAGACACTCAACCCCAACAAACCCTAAACCTACAAACTAAAAAAATTCTAGACCCCCATCCAAAAAAATCCTAAACCTTATCCATAGAAAACCTTAAACACTATTTAACAAAAAAGTGATGAACACTCATTCATAAATATATCTAATTTTTTACCCCAATAAATACTCAATATGAATCCCAAAAAAACCAAAAACCCTCATTCCCAATAACACTAAACCCTTTATCCAAAACAAAATCTAACACCACAGCCCCCCAAAACACTAAAACCTCTAAAAAAATATCTACCCCTTATCCCCCCAAAAAACTAAAACCCTCATTCACAAAATACAAGAAACTGATAGTACCAAAAAACCCAAAAAATTTATCCCTGAAGAACCATGAACACTAAAGCCCAAAAAATCCAAATCCTTGAACCCCCCAAAACCATATACCATCATACCCATAAATACTAAACCCATAGAACAAAAAAAAACCTAACCCCTAATCCCTAAAATCCTAAACCACCTAAACTAGAAAAAGAAATAACCATAGACCCAAAAAACGAAAAAACATTTACCCAAAAAACACAAATCCCTCTTCCCTAAAACACCGTAAACCCTCACCCCCCAAAAACACTTAAACCCTCAGCCCCCAAAAAAACTTTTACCTCAGCCCCCAAAAACACGCAACCCTTTTCCGAAAATAACATCACACCCTAATCCTTATAAAACCTAAATCCCTTCACCCAAAAAACCAAAATACCACATCCCAAAAAAAACATGGAACCGTCATCCCTAAAAATCCCCAAACCATAATCCCCCAAAAACACAAATCCCTAATCCTAAAAAATCTCCAATACCTAATACCTATATAACCCCAAACCCATTTCCCCCAAAAACTCCTAAAACAATTAGCCTCAATATACCCCAAACCCTCATCCCCTTAAAACAATAATCCCCCATCCTGAAAAAATAATAAACACTCATCCCTAAATGGAGTAATCCCTTTGCCCCAAGAAATCCAAAACTCTAACCCACAAAATAACTAAACCCTCATCCTAAAAATTTATATAACCTCTTCCCCCAAAAAATCCTAAAAACTCAACCCCCTCCAAATCCTAAATCCTCATCCCTAGAAAACCATATACCATCAGCTGCAAAAAGACACCATACATTCATCCTTTGTAAAAAGTATAGCCTCATCTCAAAAAACCCAAATTCCAAACCACAAAAAGAAAAATATGAACACTTAGTACCCAAAAAAAAACATAAAACCTCATTCATTGAAAAAACCATACTATGATCCCAATAATCCTCGAACCATTAGTCTCAAGAAACCAAAAGGAATCACCCAAAAAACTTATACCCTCATATGAAATTATCCCCAAACTGTAACACTGAGATTTTGTGAAATATGTTTTTTCAAATTCATTTTTTTTATATTTTTCATTTTTGATGACACGGGATTATATATATATATATATATATATATATATATTGAAACACTATGTCAAACATTCCATTCACAGGGAACCAACATGGATTGTTTGAAATGCAACACTAACATAGAATGCGCTACACACAACACCAACAAGGTATATGTTACATGAAACACTCAAGTTTTCATAAAACATCATTTAATTATTGTAATTATTTAAATGAAATAATTATTACCTAGATGTTAAACATAGTTATATGAATATTAATGACTAATTTTAAAAATAATTTATAATTTTTTTCTATATACAATTCATAATGATATTGAAAGATATAATTTTTGGTAATGTCCTTATATGTTTAAAAATACCATTTTCTCAAATGAAATTTTTTTAATGTCCATTAATGAAAAATAAAAAATTACTTTTAGAAATATTTAAAAAGTTTATTTGATTAAATAAAATTAATTTTTTAATTTTTAATGTCTATATTATGTTAGGGTAAGTTTTATGTCTTTTTCAATGAAATGACATTTTTAATGCATATTGAAAAAAACATCTTTTTAGTTTAAAACTGCCTTTTCATTTGAAAAATTATTAATGATAAATTATATGTTAAATTTGTATAAATGTAAAATTATATCAATTATACATCTCTTAATAAAATATCTATAATTATATTGAATTTCAATTTTAAATTGAAAATAAAAACATAATAAACTTTTGAACTTCCTTCTTCTTTAAAAACTCATAATTTCATCCCATCTGTGGGAATATGAATAAGAAATAATTTTTATAATATTGGAAATGAAATTTTAAAAACAAAAATAAACCATTCTAATCAGTATAATATTTAGATATTATTTATATCATATTTATTTTTGAAAATATTATGAATAAAAGTGAATAAAATTAATCACAGCAATTGATGTCAAATTATGCTTAATTAGGAACAAAACCTTAATCTTTGCGCTTAAAATGACCTAGAAACATGTAAAACCACATTTTATTATCTTTATTAGTCCATAATAATACCATAATTTATTTAGGTTTGTTTGGTTTTATGTTTTTTAGGTTAGAACATGTTTACACCTAACTTGTTTTCAAAAATTCCATGTGATCCATTTGCTTCCCTATAAAAGGCCACCAACCCTCCCACAACCTTACATATCTAAAACTTATTATGTTTGATAAAAATATTACTAAATCACATCCAAACATCCATACCATAATCATATAATCTTTCTGTTTTGTAGAAGAAAATCTAAGGAATCCTTTTCGAATAAACTAAAAGCAGTTACCTGAGTTAGAGGTTACATCTTCTCTCAATTCCATTATTTTATATTGTTTCTCCACCCCATAAAACCACTTTATTTAATGATTGTAAAAAAATTGGTTTCATAAATTTTATATTATTTTTATATTTTAATGATATTACATACACTTACACACAACTCCGTCTAATTGGTAATGAACATAATGTTTTCATGTACAACGAACTACTACCTCACTAAATGACGATTGTTCAAATTTTCATTACCGCCTCTCATGGTGGAAAATATAATGGAATCTCTATTTATATATTTTATATTTTATAATTTATATAAATTTAATCTTATGTATTAATTTTACAAAACATATATTTTTTAATTTCCATTTGGTGTTCATATGATAATTTCATTTGAGAAAGTGTGGACTACCAACCACTCAAAGTGATGTCATTCAATCACACACTATATGGAATGTATTAATTAAGGGTTAAGTAAGCATATATGATATATATTATATAATAATTAAACTGAAATATTGATATATATATATATATATATATATATATTCATATATACATTTGTCATTTACCTTCTTTCTTTCAACACGACAAAAAAATGGAAGCATCTTTCATGCGTACGTATGACATACTATCTCAATGAACTGTGTATTAAATTTCAAAATTATATATTATTTATGTTATTATAATAATAAAATGAATTATATACCTGATATGTATATAATGGTTTACATTTTAAACTCTTGATATAAATATAAGGACCAATGATATAACTAATTAAGACACGTGAAAAGAACAAAGAAAACATTAACCATTATGAATCCTTAGCATAGGATTTTAAACAATAAGGTAATATAAGGTCATAATAAAACCATATACAATATTATATATAACAATATGGTTCTGTGAAAGATCTATAATAAATTTATATTTATTTTACTTTTGGATTGATCGAGTATGATGGGAGTCAAGACACAAGGTAAGGTTATTTAATCACAGTTTTTATTTCACCGTGATAAATTCTATGTTCTCCTCTAATTCCTATTTTGTGGTGTAGGTACTTATAATAATTGTATTATTTGTATAATTACATAAATATTTGGTTATTCACATATTTATTTTATTTTTTTTCTTTCATGGTGTTTATGTTTCAAAAGTTAACCAATCGGTAAAATAGTTTTATCTCAATTTTCCTTCTTTGAGGATAATTTTTTTTTCTGCGTCATAATTATCATTCAAGGTGTATACACATCAATTTTAAATGTTAAATAATGATTTAATTTATATTAATTCTATTTTAATTTTAATTTAATTTAATGTTATTACATATAAGGTATGATCTCATGTTACAAATTAATAACAGTTAATTGAGTCAATCTCATCTCTTTTTGATATTGTTTATGTTTATGCTTCCTTTAATGAAATATTATGATCCATCTCAAAATAAAATTCCTGAATTTCATTCCATGATTGTTATTAATGATTTATTAATATACTGGTTCTAATTTTTATAATGTACGATGCATAATATAGTTAAAATGCTTCTTTAAGAAATCTCTACTTCACTATCTCTCTAGTCGGTAATTCGTGTTTCTTAAAAGTAATGATTTCTAAAAAAGAGTTTCTATGATTATTATTATAATCTCATATGATAATTAAAAGAATTTTTTACCATAATTTATTATTAGAAATTTTCAAATTATACTTCTTTTCACTTTTGATCATGTAATTTTTTCTAACCTTTTTACCATGAAAAAAAAGAATAATTGATTTACCTCATACGACATGTACAGATTTACCAACTTTAATTACTATGAGGCATCCTATACAATATAAATGGTAAACTTTTTTGAATTTTTTTTTATAAAAAGTAATTTTAAATAATAGTTTTAATTTTTGAATAGGATCCTTTTATATTTTTTGATGATAAATTGTTTTCAAAACGTTTTCAAGTTCCTTTTATAAGTTTTCATGAAATGTTGCTTTCAAAACATTTTCAAGATCCATTTTAAATATTCATGAAAAATGTATTTCAAAAAAAATTTAATATTATTTGTATGTTGTCATAAAAAAATATTTTCCAAATGTTTTCAAAAATCCTTTTTATGTTTTCAAATAAAATTGCTTTCATAACGTTTAAAATCTTCATTTTTATGTTTTCAAGGAAAGTGGTTTTCAGAAAATTATTAAGATTTATGAGTTTGTTTTCATAGAATTTTTAGATAATTGGTTTTAAAAACTTTTTCAATATTTAATTATAATTTTTCAACATATTTTCAATGAAATATTTTGGAAAAAAATATCAGGATTTCATAATAATATTTTAATGTGTTTTCAAAGATAAATGATTTAAAATTTCCTGACCCTTAATATATATCTTTTTAAGGAAAGTGGATTCAAAATTATTTCATGTAATATTTACATGTTTTAAAGATATTTTCAAAGAAAATTATGTTAAAATTAGTTAATGTATTTATAATATATTCTCAATGAAGAAGTTGTATTTTCCTACTGAAACAGTTTTTATAGATTTTTCAATATTATATTCCATCTAAGATGACATTTTTTGATGTTACAGATTCCATTTTAGTAAATTACTTAATGGTTCTCTTTATATTATTTCTATTAATGGGTTACACTTATTTTCATGGTATTTATGAAACTCATTCCTCTTCCACGGTTTATATTCTTTTGATACCATCTTTTTTTCAAAGGTAATGATTTTGATGAAATGATTATGAAGATCATCTCTTTCCACAGGATATGATATGATTGTATGTTTATTGTATACATTTAACATTGTGGTTTATGAAATTATTATTTATGATCTTTTAGAATTTGTATGCATGATTTCATCATGAGACAGGTGAGACTTATATCTCCATCCAATGCATTGGGTAGTGATATATATCTCGTTAGATAGACTAATAAAATCTTGTGAATGAAATATGACTACTAAGATGTCCATAAGAGTAAACCATGACTAAAAAGATGGTATGAGGAGTAAACTCATGCAACTAAGATGACCATGGGAGAAAACCATGACTACCAAGATGGTATGAGGAGTAAACTCATTCTAAAAGCATTTTCATATGTGTAAACCATGAATACCAATATGGTATGGCGAGTAAACCCACAATGAAAATATGGACTTGGATGTGTTGCCTTGGGTACTGTAGATATCATATTATATTCTTATGTGTTTTCAAAAATTAAATGTTTTATTCTTATGTTATGCATTAATGGGGTATGTTCCTTTTTTAAATATGATTCATGTCTTTTGAAATTCCAATATTTATTAAGATCTCTAATATGATGGTTATGATCTTAATATGTTTTTAACATGTTCCATACCCTTTTTTTCATGAGATGGTTACACATTTCCTTTATTTACCCTTATTGAGAATCCGAGCTCACCCCTTTATTAGGCTGCCTTTCCTTAGTTTATAAAGAATGGTTTTAGGAATAAGGACTAAAGGTTGTCATCATTATGGGAGATTTTGAGGATAACTCACCATGATAGAATATATTGTTCCATGTTTCCAATGTCATTAAATTGTTATGGTCCTCCAAAATGTATTTTATTAATGAACTAAATATTAATCTAATATGATATAATATCCATATATTTTAAGCTAGAGTTTATATAGTTGCTATCAAAAGATAGGTTTAGTCAACCTTTATAAACTATGATGAGAAAAAAAATATTGAGATCCCTAGGTATATTTCTAAGGATATATTGAGGGAAATCATTGAGGATAAGTATAAGGCTGAGTAAATGATTTAGAAAATGTTTTGGAAATTTGGAAAAGGATAGAGTGGGTGATTTACTAGAAATACATACAAGTCTAGATACTACAATTGGATGTGGCTTTGGCACATAGGTACCCATGTGTAACAAATCTGAAAAGATATTCCTTGCCTGAAGTTTCATAATCTTATACATGAAAATGGGCCATTCTAGACACATGGTTTGAAACTCTAGAGGGATATGATTTGGGAGTTCAAAACACTATATGAACAACTATGAAGGATTTAGATATATGTTGGCTTTAAAAACCTAGGATGAACCTAGGGTGTGATAGAATAACGAAGGAGTCCTTTTTCTTTACATCCTATAAGTAATTATTTTAATGACTATGTGGTTTTATACTATGATAATTAATTCTCACACAATGCGTCAGGTTTTAGTGAATGGAATGGACAATAGTAAATAGGATTAATTTGAAATTTGATGGATTATTTTATGATTAAATGTCATCTGGGATAACCAATGTAGTGAAAATTGTTTTGATCATGGATAATCAGTTCTTACATAACATGATTAATAATGTGTACCTTATCAAACTCTCAGATGCACAATAGAAGAGAAAGAATGTTTCAACTGATGTTTTAGGTAACAGAGACCATGGGGGTAAAAAGATAAGGTTTTCATTGTGTCAAGAATGTTGAATGAATCATGTCACTGAATTTATTAGTGGAATAAGATTATGTTTTGACTGTGGTATAAAAGGACAAAAATAAAGTGATTGCAATGGAAATATGAAGAGCTTGTTTAATTAAATATATAAGAATTTTGAACTCCCTAATAAATAAAATAATATTAATTGTTGTATGTTTTGAGTAAATGGTCATTATGAAACACAATGTCCCAAGATGAATGGTCTTAAAGTGAACCAGGAATGTGGTGTGAGTAATGGTTACCATGTGGACAAGGATTAGAATACAAATAAATTGTGAATGGAAAGAGATATTGTGTAATTGTATTAGGTATCGTTTTTAATGGAATAATGATGAAGTTTAATAATAAATGTTTTCATGTATTTGGGATTAAATAATTAAGTCATCTAAAAGGTAAAATATTTTAGGATTTTCATGTTTACGTTTCTTCTCTATTGATTTACATGAATACATTGAATGGTTTTGATACAGTTGAAAAGTTATATAATGGAAAATTTATGTCCATGGAAAACACATTATTAAGGGAAATATAACCCAAAATACATTATTTATGTCATGATAATTTCCTTTTGGATAAACATATGTGGGATATGAATATGTAAAGTGAAAGGTACAGATTACCTTCGAACTAATTAATGACTTGTTGACCAATAGTTTTTGATATCATGGATGAAGTTTAAAACATTATTATATTTATGGAATAAATCCAATATACTCTGAATAATGATGCATGAAAGTTTTCAATAAGTATTTAGGATAATTTAGGTTTCTACAGTGTTCAAATATAATTTACTACTAGGGTATTTATATATTTGGAATGCGACTACTATGAGATTCTCTTTAATATATTGGGGATCATTGTTAAGATGATTTCATGACCTATTTCGAAAGATCTTTATTTCCATCAGTAGAAGGGGTTATAATGTTAAAAATTAATGAAAATTTTAATTTATACTTTGGAGAAAGTATATATGTATTGAGAGTGTACTGAAAATATTAATTAAAAGAATATTCAGTGATTAACCTTATATCATGGATATCCATCATTTTTTTTGGAAATTATATTTGTGTTTATTTAGAAAAATATATAATATAATTCAGGTGAAAACCATTCAAATCTAGAAAGGACCTATGTCTTGAACCCCAGACCAATGAACGATGAGGGTTTGACACCTACCACTGGCCTATGCGATATCCTGGTTATGTATAATTATTTTTTATGTATAATTTTTATGATGAAAAAATAGTGTTAATTTTAATATTTGAAGATTAATTTATTAACCATATTTATTTTTAGGGATATTAATAGTGAAATGGTAACAAATTTCATTCTTTTATGGGCCTTAAGATCTGCTAAAACATTATTTTTGCACTTCTGACATCAATGTCAGTTTCTAGAAATCAATTTCGTGAAGTAATTGATGAATTTGAAATTGATGCAAGAAAAAATTGGGAATGAATTATTTTTATAGAAATATATCATGTTAATATATTCTTGTTCAAAAAAATATTTACTCAATGATAGGATACTGATCAAAAAAAATTCTTAATACCCTTCTTTTTTATGAACTAATGGCCATATAAATCAACAGAAATTTATTTCTTTGAGGCCCTCAACTTTTCATTGATCATTCACTTATTTTTGATTACTGACATCAATAAATCCCTATAAATATATAATCTGTTCCTCTATGTCCAATCATCACTCCCAACCAATGTTCTCTTATCTGGAAACAGAGTTATATGTTTCTTTAGGTAACCGTTGTGGTTCCAACATTCCATTATTAATGGATGTTTTAGTATTTTGTTGTATAATGTGGGTTTCTATAAAATGAACATTTATGTTTTAATCCTTTGATAACCAAGAATAATTTGAGGTTGAAATTGATTATAAGGGGGGTAGAATGTAACACCCTGAGATTTTGTGAATTTTGTGATTTTTTTTTGTTTTTAAAATTTTCATTTCACGTGACAATATAAATAGTTTAATATATATATATATATATATATTAATTAACTAATTCAAAAATTCATTTCTCATTTAAAAACATTTATTTTGATAAAATTTACACCGACTTTTCATGTACTACACACAACATCGACATAGTGTATGTTACATGCAACACTGATGTTTCTATGAAAAATCACTTTACTGTTATAATTATATAAATAATATAATTATAAAATTCCCATTAAACATATTTATATGAATATTAATAACTTATTTTCAAGAAATATATAATTTTTTTATGTAAATAAATAATATTTCTAATTATGTGTTTTATTTTTTGTAAAGCCTTTATATGTTTAAAAATACCATTTTCTCGGATGAGCTTCTTTTAATGTCCTTCTTTGAAAAATAATAAAATTATTTTTAGACATATTTATAAATTTAATTTTGAAAAAATATAATTCATTTTCTCAATTATAATTTCTAAATTATATTCGTTTTAATGTAATTTATTTTTTAAATAAAAAGGACATTTGTTGATGAATAGTGAAAAATATTTCGTTTTAGTTAACAACAAGATTTTTTAAATTTATTTTAAATGTTAAATTATATTTTAAATTAGTTTTTAGGTCAAATTGGATAAATTATAAATCTATTAATACAATTTAGGTCATAAATTTTTTTATATTTGTAATTCAATATAAAAAACTAATAATCTTTTCACTTCATTCTTATTTAGAAACACATTATTTTGTCCGTTCTATGGTAATAACAATAATATTAAATTTTATAATTCTATGAATTGAATTTTGAAAACCCAACATACACAACTTTAATTAGTATAATATTTTGATTCAAATTATATTATGTTTATTTTTGACTAAAAAGATTAGATAGTGTTAATGATATTAATCACAATGATTAAGGTAAAATAAAGCTTAATTAGGGAACGAACCATAATCTTAGGGGACCAACTAACGTATCCCGTTTTTAAAACCATATTGGATGGCCATTAAATATACCTAAATCATCCATTATTGATTTATATTTTTGTATTATTCTTTTGTTAATAACATGTCTACAACTAACTTTTTTTAAAAAATTCCAAGTTAGTCATTTTACTTCCTAATAAAAGGCCACCACCTCTCCCACAACATCACACCTCTGAAACCACTTTGGTTTTACCAAGATCTGCCCAATAAATTTCACAAAATCCATCTATTACTTCTATATTCCTTCCCGTGGATACATGAAAATATAAGGAAGCCTTTGGAAAAATTTCAAAATGAGTTACCTGATTTAGAGGCAACATATTCTCTCAAGTCCTTTGTTATATTTTCATTTTCACTCCCAAAACTCTCTTAATTAAATTGATGTATAATAAAAACATTATCCCCAAAAAAATAGGTTTTTATTATGATAATTTGTTTACCTACACTTACATACACACCCATATAATTTGTAAGAACATATTGTCTATGTGTACGATAAACTATCACCTCACAAAAGGATGATTGTTAAATTTTACTTATCTCTTATATTGGTGAAAAATATGAGGGAAATATTTTTTTATTTTATAAATTATACTTAATATTTATTTAATCTTATTTATTACTTTTAAAACACATATTTATTTTAATTTTCATTTGTTTTTAATACGATAATTTGATTTGAGGAAGTTTGGACAACCACCCCTCAAAGTTAGGTGATTCATTCACACATGAGATATAATGTACTAACGATGGTTTTAGTGAAATTATATGATATATATTATATAATAATTATATTATAATATATATATATATATATATATTCATATTTCATTTAATTTCATTATTTCAATACGATAATGAAAATGGATATAGTTTTCATGCATACGTACAACTTACAGTCCCAATGAATGGTGTATTCCATTTCAAAATTCAAAATTATATATATTATTATTATTAAAATATATTGAATATACATGATATTTATTTCATCGTTCACATTCTAGAATCACTATATAATTATATGGGCCAACGATGTAACAGATTAAGATATATGTGAAGAAAAAAGAGAATATTACCCAGCGTGAAACCTTAACGTAGAATTGTTAACAAGTAAGTAATATAAAGTCCTAATAAAACCATATATGATATTATATTTAATAATATGGTTCTTCAAAATATGTATAATTTTTTTATATTTATTATTTTGGAGGTTTGAATGAGTAAGATGATATTACACACACATGGTAAGGGGATTTGAACACACATTTTATTTATGTGAGATACATGCTATGTTCGACATTAATTCTTATTGTGTAATGTATGTGATGACCTTTATTTTATGACATGGATAATATAATTATATATTTTTTTATTTAAATTTACAATTTATTATTTGTTTTGTGTTTATTATTCATAGTTATCCAATTTATTAATATAGTTTTCTCCAAAATTTCCTTTTTTAGAATCATGTTTTGTTGTGAACCTAAATTCTAATTCGGGGTCAATATTATTCCATTTTTCATTTTAAATCTTTAATTTACTTCTTTTCATGATACATTATGAATAATTTAATTTTTGTTTCTTACATGGAGGGTATAATCTCATGTTACCATGTTTTAAGAGGTTACTAAGACAATCTCTTTGCATATCAAGATTGTTTATATTTATGCATCCTTTGATGAAACCTTATGATCCATATTCCAAGAAAATGTATAAATATTATTATCCTATTTCTATTATTGATTTATTTATATATCAGTAACATTTATTATACTATTTGATACATAATATAGTTAAGAAAGTGTTTTCTAGAAAGGCCAACTTCACCCTCTCTTTGGTCGGATATCATTATTCATTAAAAAAATTTAAAATGGGTTCCAAGAATATTATTCTAATCTTTAGTGATCATTAAAAAAACTGACATTTTATTCTTTTACCAATTTTCAATGGAATCTTCTTTTCAATTTCTGATGAAGGAATTTTTTCTCGCATTTTTACCTTAATAAAGGAATATTCATTTTGCCTAATATTACATGATTGGATTCACCAACCATTATTTCTATGAATGTTCTTTTTTATGTCTAAAGTGTTAATTTTTAAGAATATTTTTTAATTGGTTTTCAAAAAATGGGTATTAAATTTTTTTGATGCTCTTTTCATTAGATTTCATGGAAAATGTTCACCAAAATGTTTTCAAGATCCTTTTATTTGTTTTCAAGAAACAAATTCAAACATTTTCAAGACACATTACTATTTTTTATGGAAAATTGATTTGAAAATGTTTCCAGGATTCTCTTATATGTTTTCAAGAAATATGGTTTCCAAAATGTTTTTGAGTTTGATTAATGTGTTTTCAAGGGAAATTTCTTTCAAAACGATTTGAAGATTTATTTATATGTTTTAATATTATTTTTAGATAAATGGTCTTACAAACCTTTTCATGATTAAATTATATGTTTTCAATGTATTTTTAATGAAATTCCATTTAAATTTTTTTATGATTTATTTGTAAGACTTCAATGTGTCCTCGAAGGAAGTTGTTTTTAAAACATTTTGAATCATCTTTTAAAATATATAAAATAAATTTTTCTCCATATGATATAAAGTTATCATTACAAGTGTAAAATGTATTTTATAAGAAAAGTATTATAAAATTATTATATTTATTAAAATGACATTTTCAAAGATGAATTTATATTTTCGTCAAGAATCATATTTGGAAGATATTCCAAAATTATTTTCCATATATGTTGACATCTGTTGATGTTACTCATACACATTAAGGAAATTATCTGAATCTTACATTCAATGTATTTCCGTGATTGGGTTATGCTTAATGACATGCCCTTATGAAAACCACTTCAATTTCACAGTTTATGATTATGAAAAATAATTGTGGAAGCTCTCTTTAAAAGGTTAGGATATGACTATATGTTTATAATACCAATTTATTTTCATGGGTTAAGATAGTATTATTTATTATTTTATGAATATGTATGTCGGATTTGATTATTAGAATGATCAAACCTATATCTTTCTCCAATTAATTTGTTAAGGATTTATATCACATGAGATGGACTGAGATGATCTTGGGAATGATCTTTATTAATAAAATGGACATGGAAGTGAACAATGACTAATAGGATTGTATGAGGACTGAAATAATTATATTAAGATGTCCATGTGAGTGATCCATGACTACCAAATCTAATTAGGAGTGAACTCTTGCTTCTAAGATGTCAATGGGAGTGAACCATGACTACGAAGTTGGTATAGGGAGTAAACCCATACTACTAAGATGGTCTTGGAAGTGATGATTTCGATACTATGGTATTCATATTATATTATTATCTATTATCCACAACTACATGTTTTATACCTATTTTATGAAATTAGGGATTATGCTCCTTATTTACTTATGATTCATATCTAATTAAATAACAGTCTTTAATATGATCCATAATATGTAGGGTATGACCATCAAATGTTGAAATTGATTATAAGGGGGGTAGAATGTAACACCCTGAGATTTTGTGAATTGTGTGATTTTTTTTGTTTTTAAAAATTTTATTTCACGTGACACTGAAATAGTTAAATATATATATATATATATATATTAAATAACTAATACAAAAATTCATGTTGCATTTAAAAACATGTATTTTGATAAAATTTACACCGACTTCTCATGTATTACACACAACTTCAACATAGTGTATGTTACATGAAACACTGAAGTTTCTATGAAACATCACGTTACTTTTATATTTATATAAATAAGATAATTATAAAATTTCCATTAAACATATTTATATGAATATTAATAACTTATTTTCAAGAAACATATAATTTTTTTATGTAAATAATTAATATTTATAATGTAGGATTTAATTTTTTGTAAAGCCCTTATAAGTTTAAAAATAACATTTTCTCAGATGAGCTTCTTTTAATTTCCTTCTGTGAAAATTAATAAAATTATTTTTAGACACATTTATAAAATTAATTTTGAATAAATACAATTAATTTTCTCATTTATAATTTCTAAATTATATTTGTTTTAATGTAATTTATTTTTTAAATAAAAAGGACATTTTTTGATGAATAGTGAAAAATATTTCGTTTTAGTTAACAACAGGATTTTGTAAATTTAATTTTAATGTTAAATTATATTTTAAATTAGTTTTTAGGAAAAATTGGATAAATTATAAATCTATTAATACAATTTAGGTCATAAAAATATTTTTTTTATTTGTAATTCAATATAAAAAACTAATAATCTTTTTCACTTCATTCTAATTTAGAAACACATTATTTTGTCCGTTCTGTAGTAATAATAGTAATATTAAATTTTACAACTCTATGAATTTAATTTTGAAAACCCAAAATACACAACTTTAATTATTATATTATTTTGATTCAAATTATATTATGTTTATTTTTGACAAAAAAGATTAGTTAGTGTTATTGATATTAATCACAATGATTAAGGTCAAATAAAGCTTAATTAGGGAATGGACCATAATCTTAGGGGCCCAACTAACCTAGCCAGTTTTTAAAACCATATTGGATGGCCATTAAATATACCTAAATCTTCCATTATTGATTTATTTTTTTGTATTATTCTTTTGTTAATAACATTTCTACACCAAACTTGTTTTAAAAAATTCCAAGTTAGTCATTTTCCTTCCCAATAAAAGGAAACCACCTTGCCCACAACATCACACCTCTAAAACCACTTTGGTTCTACCACGATCTGCCCAATAAATTTCACAAAATCTATCTATTACTTCTATATTCCTTCCCACGGATACATGAAAATATAAGGAAGCCTTTGGAAAAATTCCAAAATTAGTTACCTGATTTAAAGGCAACATATTCTCTCAAGTCTTTTATTATATTTTCATTTTCACTCGCAAAACTCTCTTAGTTAAATTGATGTATAATAAAAACATTATCCCCAAAAAAATATGTTGTTTTTATGATAATTTGTTTACATAAACTTACAGACACAACCGTCTAATTTTTAAGATCATATTGTCTACGTGTACGATAAACTATCGCCTCACAAAAGGATGATTGTTAAATTTTACTTATCTCTTATATTGGTGAAAATTAAGTGGGAAATATTTTTTTATTTTATAAATTATAATTAATATTTATTTAATCTTATTTATTACATTCAAAACACATATTTGTTTTACTTTTCATTTGTTTTTAATACTATATTTTCATTTGAGGAAGTTTGGACGGCCACCCCTCAAAGATATGTGATTCATCCACAAATGAGATGTAATGTATTAATGACGGTTTTAGTGAAATTATATGATATATATTATATACTAATTATATTATAATATATGTATATATATATATTCATATTTCATTTAATTTCATTATTTCAATACGATAATAAAAACGGAAATAGTTTTCATGCATACTTACAACTTACAGTCCCAACGAATGGTGTATTCCATTTCAAAATTCAAAATTATATATAATATTATTATTAAAATATATTGAATATACATGATATTTATGTCATCGTTCACATTCTGGAATAACTATATAATTATATGGGCCAACGATGTAGCAGATTAAGATATATGTGAAGAACAAAGAGAATATTACCCAGTGTGAAACCATAACATAGAATTGTTAACATGTAATATAAGGTCCTAATAAAACCATATATGATATTATATTTAATAATATGGTTCTTCAAAATATGTATAATTTTTTTATATTTATTATTTTGGAGGTTTGAATGAGTACGATGATATTACACACACATGGTAAGGGGATTTGAACACACATTTTATTTATGGGAGATACATGATATGTTCAACATTAATTCTTATTGTGTAATGTATGTGATGACCATTATTTTATGATATGGATAATATAATTATATATTTTTTATTTATATTTACAATTTATAATTTGTTTTGTGTTTATGTTTCATAGTTATCCAATTTAGTAAAATTGTTTTCTAAAAAATTTCCTTTTTTTAGAATCATGTTTTGTTGTGAACCTAAATTCTAATTCGGGGTTAATATGCTTCCATTTTTCATTTTAAATCTTTAATTTACTTCTGTTCATGATACGTTATGGTTAATTTAATTTTTGTTTCTTACATGGAGGTTATGATCTCATGTTACCAAGTTTTAAGAGGTTACTGAGACAATCTCTTTGCATATCAAGATTTTCTATATTTATGCAACCTTTGATGAAATCTTATGATCCGTATTCCAATAAAATGTATAAATATTATTATCCTATTTCTATTATTGATTTATTAATATATCGGTATCATTTATTCTACTATTTGATACATAATATAGTTAAGAAAGTGTTTTCCATAATGTCCAACTTCACCCTCTCTTTGGTCGGATATCATTATTCATTTAAAAAAATTTAAATGGGTTCCAATAATATTATACTAATTTGTAGTGATCATTAAAGAAACTAACATTTTTTTCTTTTACCAATTATCAATGGAATCTTCTTTTCACTTTCTGATGAAGGAATTTTTTCTTTCATTTTTACCTTACTAAAGGAATATTCATTTTACCTAATATGACATGATTGCATTCACCAACCATAATTTCTATGAATATTATTTTTCATGTCTAAAGTGTTTATTTTTAAGAATGTATTTTAATGTGTTTTAAAAAAATGGGTATCAAATTATTTTGAAGCTCCATTCATTATATTTCATGGAAACTTTTCGTCAAAATGTTTTCATGATCCTTTTATTTATTTTCAAGAAAAAAATTCAAACATTTTCAAGACACTTTACTATTTTTATGGAAAATTGATTTGAAAATGTTTCTAAGATTCTCTTATATGTTTTCAAGAAATATGGTTTCCAAAATGTTTTTGAGATTAATTTATGTGTTTTCAAGGGAAATTGTTTTCAAAATTATTTGAAGATTTATTTATATGGTTTCAAATTATTTTTAAATAAATGGTTTTACAAACCTTTTCGTGATTAAATTATATGGTTTCAATTTATTTTTAATGAAATGGAATTTAAAACATTTTTATGATTTATTTCTAAGGCTTCAATGTGTCCTCGAAGGATATTGTTTTAAAAACTTTTTGAATAATCTTTTAAAATATTTTAAATGAAAAGTTTTCCAAATGATATAAATTTATCATTATAAGTTTAAATGGTATTTTCTAAGAAATTTATTTTAAAATGATTCTATTTATTAAAATGACATTTTTCAATGATGAAATTATATTTTCCTCAAGAATCATATTGGGAAGATATTTTAAAATAATTTTCCATATATGTTGACATCTGTTGATGTTACTCATACACATCAATGAAATGATCTTAATCTTACATTCAATTTATTTCCATGATTGGGTTATGCTTAATGACATGCCCTTATGAAAACCACTTCAATTTCATAGTTTATGTTTAAGAAAAAAATTGTGGGACCTGTCTCTTGGAAAGGTTAGGATATGACTATATGTTTATAATACCAATTTATTTTCATGGGTTAAGATAGGATTATTTATGATTTAATGGAAGATGTATGTGGGATTTGATTATTATATTGATCAAACCTATATATTTCTCCAATGCATTTGTTAAGGATTTATATCACATGAGATGGACTGAGATGATCTTGAGAATGATCATGATTACTAATATGGACATGGAAGTGAACCATGACTAAGAGGATTGCATGGGGACTGAAATAATTATATTATGATGTCCATGTGAGTGATCAATGACTACCAAATCTAATTAGGAGTGAACTCATGCTTCTATGATGTCAATGGGAGTGAACCCTGACTACGAAGTTGGTATGGGGAGTAAACCCATACTACCAAGATGGTCTTGGAAGTGATGACTTCGAAACAATGGTATTCATATTATATTATTATCTATTTTAAAAAATTACATGTTTTATACCTATTTTATGAAAATAGGGATTATGTTCCTTATTTACTTATGATTCATATATAATTAACTACCAGTCTTTATTATGATCCATAATATATAGGGTATGACCATAAAATGTTATACTTGAGTTCCATACATTTTCTTTCATGTTATGCTTATGAAATTATTTATTTAACTTTACTGAGCATCTGATCACACCCCATTATAAATTTTCATTCCATATGTTATTGAAAATAGTTATAGGTAGAGGTACTAAAGGTGGATATCTTTATTAGAGATGTTGAGGATCTTTCAGCAGGATAAAAGATTTTGTTTCGAATTTTCCAAATACACTAAACTACCATGTTCCTCAGGAATTTAATTTTCTAATATAATGAATATTTATCTAAAATGATGTAATATCCATGTATCTTGAAAACGACCCTTATAAAAACTCTCATCGACAAAAAACCCCAATCCCTCTGGCCTCGAAGCCCACAAACCCTCTGTCCCAAAAAACTCCAAACCCCCACTACAGAATCTTGAAACCCTATACCCAAAAACAACACAAACTATCATCCCTAAAAAAACCCCAAACTATCATCACCAAATAAAACATAAACCATGGGGCACAAAAAACTCCATAACATCATCCCAAAAGGCCTCAAGCCATCAAGTACAGGGACCCCAATACCTTATCCCCCAAAACCCCAATCCCCGAGTCCCAAAAAAACCCACACCCACTACACCAAATATCCTTATTCCAACCCCAAAAAAATCATTGCTTTATTACCCATCCTAAAAATTCCCCATTCCCCCATGCCAAAAAAATCCCGAACCATCTACCCCAAAAAAATCCAATCCACAAGCCAAAAAACCCAAAATCCTTCATCCCCTAAAAACACAAAGTCTTTATCCCCCAAAACCGCCAACCACAAAGCCCAAAAAACATCCACCATTATCTTCAAAAAAACCTCATTCACATAGAACCATTGAACCCCATGACCCAAACCCAACAAATCCTTAAAACCTAATCTCCAAAGACCCAAAACCCCCACAAAAACCCAAAACCTACTACAATAAAAAAACAATCCTTCAACCAAAAAACCCTAAACCTGTTTTCACAAAAAACCACAATACCCAAACACAATTAAACCACAATCCTCCATCACAAAAATACTGAAACCAATTGCCCAAGAAATCAAAAAACACCCAATGTCAATAACTCTAAACACCCATCCCAAAAAAAAAACAATTGAACTCCAGTCACATAAAACACCAATAGCTCATCCCCCTAATGCACAATCCTCAACCCAAAAAACCTAAACCATCACCCACAAAATACTGAAAACTTATACTCTAAATAAATCTAAAAACTAAACCCTAAAACCACAAAATAAAAAACCCGTTTACCCAAAATATGCTAGGACCTTACCCAGAAAAACCCAAAACCACCATAAAAAACCGAAAACTCGAAACCCCTACAAAAACTAAACCATCGTACCTAAAATAAAACCTAAAATCATCATAAAAACAACACCTAAATAATATGACCTAAAATTATGTAAACTCGCTACCCCATATCGTCCAAAATCCCCAGCCCTAGGAAACCCTAAACCCTCATCCTCATAAAATCATGTACCCTTTGCCCCAAAATACAATAAAACATTAACCCTCAAAAACCCTAAATCCATATCTCCCAAAACCTCAAAAATTAGTCCCCTAAAAAACATAAACCCACATCCCATAAAACACTATAACCTTAGCCCTTAAGAACTGTAAAAACATAGAAAAAACTTCTAATATTGATTCCCCCTAAAACCCTAATCCCCAAAATCCATAAACCATAAACATCAAAATAACTATACAATATTCCACATAAGCTACATAATCCTCTTCCCAAAAATACCATGAATCCTTAATAATAAAAAACACAAATCCATCAGCCCCCAAAAACCAAAAACCATCATCCCCCCAAAAATACCCAAACACTCAGCTAAAAAAAATATAAATCGTCTGGCATAAAAATAATAAAATATTAGTCCCAAATAACCCTAAACCCTCAGTCTTATAAAACC
This sequence comes from Viscum album, assembly GCA_963277665.1. NCBI lineage: Eukaryota > Viridiplantae > Streptophyta > Magnoliopsida > Santalales > Viscaceae > Viscum > Viscum album. The sequence goes on from OY728156.1 coordinate 1,554,577,298, forward strand.
CTAATCCCTAAACACTCAAAACCCTAATCCCTCATCTTGAGAAGATCTTTAACCCCTAGTCCCATAAAACCATAAACCAATAACCCCAGAAATCCCTAAAAATGCATCCGTAAAAACACCTAAAAACTCATCCCCAAAATAACCTATACCGTCAACCATAGAAAACCCTAAACCCTCATCACCATAAATCCATGAACCATAAAACTGGAAAACTCTAAACAAAGATCCCTAGAAACCCATTAACCCTCATCACCAAAAATCATTATCCACCATCCCCCGAAAAATAGAAAACCACTATCCCCTAAAAAATCCCTAATCACTCATCCCCAAAAAACCCTAAACCCACAACACCAAAATACACAAAAACCATATCCGTAAAAACACTAATTCCATGATCTAAATAACCATAAACACTCTACACACAAAATTACTAAACCTCATTCCCAAAAAACACTATTCCATCATCCCCAAAAAACCATAGACATTTTTCCAAAAAAACCATAAACACTCTGTACCAAAAAACCAGAAACCCTCTCTAATGATAGACCCTAAATCCATGCCCCCCCAAACACTAAAATGAAATCCCCCCAAAAATAGAAATTCCAATTATACATGAAACCATAAACCCACAACACCAAAAACACTTAACCCTAATCCTAAAATAAACCTAAACAGGGAGCCAAAGATACTTCTAAACCCTCTTCTATAAAAATTCCTAAACCATAAACCCTAGAAAAATATAAACCCTTATCCGAAAAAACCCATGACCCTAGAAAACTAGATCCCCTTATCCACATAAATAATTAAATCCTCATACCAATAAAAACGTATACCATATTCCCCAAAACCCCAAATCCCCCATCCCTAAAAAACATGAATCAATTACAACTAGTTTACCCAAAACCCTTTTCCTGTGAAAAAACTAGGCAATCATCCCCAAAAAATAATAATCCCTTATTCCTAAAAAAACCAAGAACCCTTATCACCAATGAACCTTAACCCTTTACCCTTTCTATCTCAAGACCCACATCTATAGAAAAAACCTAATCAATCACCCTTATAAAATGAAAAACCCTTTGGGTAGAAAACTGAAAACCCTAAGACTACATAAAGCCTAAAATGACATCCCAAACAAATCCCAAACCCTATGCCCGAATAAAATATATTTCATAGCCAGAGAAAAAATTAAATCCACGACACAAAAAAAACACAACCTTGGGCCAAAGAAAACCATAAACACTCAAACTAAGATATATCTAAATGGTCAGACCTATAAAACCCAAAAATCATATGCCCAAAAAACCATAGACCACTATCCATAGAATATATAAACCCACAATCCCTAGTAAACCATAACACATCATCCAATAAAACCATAAACCCTAAGCCCTAGAAAAACCTGAACCCATAGCCCTAGAAAATAGTATACTCTCATCCCATGAAATCTCTAATCCCTCAGCTAGAGAAAACATTAAAACATGAATCCAAGAAAACCCTAAACCCTTAGCTATATAAAACCCTAACCTGTGTCCCTAAAAAACATTATACCCTCCGAACTAGAAAACCCTAATTGATCATCCCATGAAAACTATAAACATTGATCCCTAGTAAACCATAAATGTTTATTCCTATAAAATCTCATACCGTCATTTCCCATTAAAACCATTAACCCATGTCTGGAAAAGACCATAACCCTTCCTAGACAATCATCCATGGAAAACCATAAACCTCATCCCCAAGAAAACCGTAGACCCTACACCCTTGAAAAATGTAAAGCCTAAGTCTCCAAAACCCTACACCCTAATCCCAAATTACCCTAAACCCACAACCAAAAAAAATACAAAAACATTATCCTCAAAAAACCCTAAACTCTCATCCTGATAAAACCTTCAACCATAAACCCAAGATAACCTTAAACTCTTAGTCCTAGAAATCCCTAAACCCTAAACCAGAAAAAACCCTAAACCATCACACCAAGAAAACCATAAACCCTATACAGCAAAATAAAAGTAAAACCTTATACATAAAAAACCATATACACTCAGACATAAAAATTTACACCCCACCCCTAAAATCCAAAAAACCCGAGAACAAAAAATGGTTAGATGTATGAAAAAAAAATAAACACCCTTCCCCAAATAAAAATAAAACCTAACCCACAAAAATACTAAAACAGAAACCCCAAAAGCCAAAACAGTGATCCCAAAAAACCATAAAACCTTATTCCCCGAATTGGGAACCACGTTACATAAAATATCCTAAACCCACAGCCTATAAAACAATGCTCCCTCAACATAAAATGACCCGAAAACCACTGATCCAAAAAAACATCTACATTCCGAAATAAAAAACACAAATCCCTCATCCCTAGAAAATCCTAGTCCCTTTCCCATAGTAAACCCCAAACCCTAATCCCTAGAAACACCCAAACCCTTCACCCTAAAAATACTTAAATGACCATCCCTAAAAAACCCCAAACACTTAGCCATAGGTCCCCCAAACCTTCAATGCTAAAAAACCCAACCTCTCAGTCATGAATGTCTGCAAAACCTATTCCCTGAATATTCAAAACAGTCTACACTAAAAACCCTGAACACTCCTCATCGATAGAACAAAAACACTTAACTTGAAAAACACAAAACATTCATGCCTAAAAACCCTAAACCCTCATCTTGATAAAACATTTAACCATCTTCCAAAAAAATCCTAATTCATTAGCCCCCCAAAAAAATCATAAAACATTATCCACAAAAACTCTAAAACCTTACACCTAAAATCCCAAAATCCTCATTGTAAAAGAACTGTAATCCCTCACCAAAATATACATAATCCATCATCCTGAAAAACCATAAATTTTCATCCCTAATAAACATTGAACCCCCTAAAAAAAATCATACTCTCATCAGAAAAAAAACCATAATTACTGAAAAATAAAAAACCCTTATCCCAGAAAAACAAAAACCCTCATCCCCAACAAACCCAAAAACATCATCCCAATAATTCCAAAACAATAAGAACCAAACACCCATAAACCCTGAGACTAAAAAAGAGAGAAACATGTTGCACAAAAAAACCTAAATCCTTATCCCCCCAAAAAACACTAAAATTGCAACACCAAACATCCTCAAACCCCCATCTACAAAACCAGAAATCCTAATCCCAAAAAATAAAAATTTTTTCACTAGAGAACCCTAAACCCGCTTCCCTATAAAATTTGATACCATAATTCCTATAAATATCTAAATTATCATCCCTAGAAATCCCTATAAACTTATCCAAAGAAAATCACAAACCCTTAGCCCCAAAAATAGTAAACATTCATCCCTAAAATTCCCTAAAAACTTCTATAGAAAATCCCTAGTCCCATTTCACAAAAAACACTAAACCCTCATCCCCAAAATTCCACACCCCCATACGCATAATCCCAAAACATCATCCTAAAAAATCAAAAATTTTAGTCCCTAAAAAACAAAAAACCCTAAATCCCCCAAAATCATAAACCCTTGTAAGAAAACAACATAAACCATCAAACATAGAAAACCCAAAATCCTCAATCCCAAAATACCCAAGACCATTTTCCACAAAAAACATAAAATATTCATACCAAAAAACACTATTCTTTCATCACAAAAAATCCATAAACCCTCATCCACAAAAACCCCTAAATCCACTTCCCCAAAAAAACCTAAACCATCATCCCCAAAGACCATATTCCCTTTCCCCCAATATCACTAATTACATTGCAAAAAAATACTAAACACTAGGCCTCAAAAAACCCTAAACTATCATTGAAGACAAAACATAAACCCTTGTTAAAAAAACACTCCCCGACATAGAAAAAAGACTCTTATCCCACATTTCTAAATATCCCTAAAAAATATCACTACAAACAATTAATCAATTACACAAAACCAAAAATCATTGTACCCAAAAAACCCTAATGTCTTCACCAGAAAACCACAAAATCATGATCCACAAAAAACCATAAACCATTATTTCACAAAAACCCTAACCCATAATCCCCCAAAAAATACTAAGCACTTTACCAAAAAAAACTCTTAAACCCTCATCCCAAAAAATCCAGAAACACTCAACCCACAAAACCTTAAACCATCAGCCCATAAAAAATGAAATCCCTAAACTCCAAAAAACACTGAACCCTATCCCCAAAAAATCTAAACCCAATCCCCCTAAAAACCATAAAACCTCATCCCAATAAAACACTATATCCTCAGCTAAATAAATCTTGAACACCTTGCCTAAAAAAACATAAACCCACATCCCCCAAAAACCATAAAAACAAAACCAAAAAAAACTATATATCCAACGAAACAAAAAAACATCAAACCACAAAATGAGGACACCCAACCCCATGTGACCAACTAACCTTAATGCCCCATAACCAAAATATCCTAAACCATCAGCCCAAAAATAATCCTCATCACCAATAAATTGAAACCCTTAGGCTTAAAAAATCCACCCCTTCAGCACCAAAACACAAAAAAAATTCATCCCTAATAAACGCTTAACAACAATAATAAAAAACATAAATCAAAATCCCCCCAACCCCCAATCCCTGATCCCCTAAAACCCTAAACCCATTTCCCTAAAATCCATTAACCCACAAAATCCAAAACCCTCAGCCCCAAAAAATTAGTAACACTCGACCCCAAAACACATTTAACCCTCATCTACAAAAGAAACTAAACACTAGACCAAAATAAAACCTAAAAGGACTTCCCAAAAAAAACCTATACCTTCATCCTCGAAAAACCATTAAACCGAGTCACCAAAAAACCCATAAACATATTCCATAAAAACCCTATACTCTTACCCCTAAATACCCTAAACTCCATTCCCAAAACAATTAGGAATCTATGACCCACAAAAAATAATATTCTTTACCCCAGAAAATACCAAAACACAAGGCCATAAAAAACCCTAAATCTTGAACAATAAAAATACCAAAACGCTCAACACCAGATAACCCTAAACCGTTATAAATAAATAGCATAGATCCTCATCCACAAAATTATTTAATCTCTAATTACCAAAAATATTAAACTCTCATCCATAAAAATCATAATTTCTCAACCCAAACAATGATAAACCCTCATGAATAAAAAAACCCTAAACCCTCATCCCAAAATACTCAAAAATGATATCCCCAATGTCACTATAAACATTTAGCACCAACATACCCTAAACCCTTACCACTAAAATACCCTAAACCCTCAGTACCAAAGTTCGTTAAATCCTTATCCACAAAAAACTATACACTCAACCCCAAAAAACAATCACCCCTTATACTAAAAAAAATCTAAACCCTCCCCGAAATAACTCTAATCCCAGACCTCCAAAAGAATGTAAACACTAACCCCCAAAAAACCCTAAACCCTGAGCCCCAAAAATCTGTAAACCATCATCCAAAAAAGGTCTCAACCGTTAGCCAAAATACCCTAAACCCAAAACTATAAACCCATAATCCCTCATCATGAAAAAAATCCTGAAATAAATTCCCACAAATCCAAAAAACTCATATCCACAAATTCATAAACCCTTATCCCAAATAAATAAGAAATGATCATCCCAAAAAACCTGAATACCTTATCCCTGAAAAAAAACTAAACTATCCACACCAAAAAACTCTAGACACTTAGCCCGGAAAAACACTAAACACTCATCCCACAAAAGCCTAAACCCTCATCCCTATTAAACCCTAAACCCACAAACCCAAGAAACTCTAATTCCTGAGAAAATAAAACACCAATCCTTATGCACCGAAAGACCGTATTCCTAATCCCCCAAAAAACAGAAAACCCTTTTACCCAAAAAAACCCTCATCCCTCATAACAAAACAACCATTATCCCTTATCCAAAAAATCCTAAAACCTATACAACCAAAATCATTATACCCTAAGCCCCAAAAAACCCAAAACCACAATCCCCAAAAAACTCCCAAACCCCAATCCCCAAAAATACAAATCCCTCATCACAAAAAAACACATAAACCCCCAGCCCTAAAAATCCTGAAACACTAATCCTCAAAAAACCCAAAACCCTCATACTCAAAAACCCAATCCTTTAGCCCAAAAAAATCCAAAAACCCTCAACCGCAAAAATCCAAAACCCTTAGCCCTAAAAAATAATAAACCCTAATCCTTAAATAACATGAATCCCTCGTCATCAATAATATCCAAACACTCAATCACAAAAACTCTAAACTGCCATCCCCAAAAAACTCAAAATCCTCATACCAATAAATACTTAAACACATATCCCAAAAAATCCTCAGCCCCTGTCCCCGAGAAACACAAAACCCTCTTCTAAAAAAACATAAACCATATTCCCCATAAATCCCTAATCTTTTATCCCTAAAAAACCATAAACCACCATCACCAAAAAACCCTAAAACCATATCCCCATAAACACATATACCATGAGCCGCCAGAATACAAAATACCTAATCCCCATGAATCCATAAACAATAATCACCCCAAAAAATAAAAACCTAAATCCAAAATGCCATAAAATCCCACCCCCAAAACACCATAAATCCTCACCCCATGAATTCTATTAACCCCCATCCCCAACTCCCAAAACCCTCTTCCCTGTAAAATTCTCAACACACAGCTCTAAATATTATAAAACCAAAACCTAGAAAATCCTAACCCCTAAATATCAATATTAAATAAAAACTAATCCCCAAAAAACCCTAATCCGTCATCCCCAAAAAACCATAAAACATCAGTGCCAAAAAAACCCAAAGAGTCAGCCCTGAAAACCCTAAACACTCATCATGAAAATCGCTAGACCCTCACCCCTTAAAACCCTAAAACCTCATACCCAATAAAAAACTAATACCACATCCCAAAAAACAATTTTCGGTTGCCTCAAAAAACTCTAAACCCTAAACCCCTAAAATCCTTAAACCCTGAACCCAAAAATACCCCAAACCATTATCCCCAAAAAACTGAAATCCTCAATCCTGAAAGGCACTAAATCTTTTTCCCCAAAATACCAAAAACCATCAACCCTAAATAACCCTAAAAACACTTTCCCTTGTAACTATAAAACCTCAACCAAAAATACCTAATCCCCCAACCACAAGAAATTATAATCCTGAGAGCCTGAAAAAACTGAAACCCACATCCCCAAAAAACACTAAACCCTCATCCCCAATATAATATATCCTTCCCCAAAAAACACCAAAATGTGATCCCGAAAATAACATAAACCCTCAGCCCTAGTCAAAATTAAACCCTATGACACACAAATCCCATATCCTCATCCCCAAAAACCCCTCAACCTTGTTCCATAAAAATACACTAAATAATCATCCCACCAAATCCCTTACTTCATAGCCCAAAAACCACTAAAACCAAAACCCCCAAAAAACCAAAACCCTCATCCCAAAAACCCTTAAATATTTTTCCCTTGTAAAACGTAATATATCTTTCTCAAATACTCCAAGAAACACATGCACAAAAATCCATAAACCCTTTTCCCAAAAAAAACTATAAAACCTCAGCAAAGAAAAACATTAAACCATCATCCCCAAAAAACCATAAACACTCATTTCAAAAAAACCTTATATTCTCAATGCTAGAAAACTATAAAATCTAACCCCAAAAAATCTAAACTCTCAATCCATAAAAACAATAAATTTATAGCACCCAAAAACCATAACCCCTCTTCCTCCCAAAACCCAAAAACATATTCCATTAATAAGTTAAACCACTGCCCCAAAAAACCTTAAATACTAATCCCTTAATAACCACAAAACCTCATCCCAAAAATACCCATAACCCTATTCCCTAAAAAACCCTAGACCCTCATCTTTAGTAAAACAAAAACACTAACACCCAAAAGACCCTAAACCCCCTGCCCCCAAATAAACTAAACCCTAATCCCAAAAAAACCAATATATCTCTCCCAAAATAGACCAAAGCCTTCATCCCCCCAAATCCAAAAACCCACATAACCAAAAAACCATAAACCCTCTCCCAAATAAGACCAAAAAACATCATTAACAAAAACCACGTAAAACTACAACCCCAATAAATCATAATCCATCATAAAAAAATTAACCTTTATCCCTAAAAAACACTAATCTTTCGGACCTATAAAACCATAGACCATCATCCCATAATATCTCTAAACCCATGTCCCCAGGAGACTGAAATACCACACCAAAAAAAACATAAACCCTCATCCCAAGGAAAACCTAAACCATGATCCCCTGAAAACCATAAACCCTAAGTCCCAAAAAAATCCATAAACCTGAGCCCCAAAAAATCCCATATCCTATTCCACGAAAAAACCAATACCCTCAGTCCCAAAAAAAATCATTAACCCACAACCAAAAAATTACCAAAAACCTTACCCCAAAATACCCTAGCCCCTCAGAACCAAAATAACACTAAAAAATATGAAAAAAAAACCAGAAACTCAAATCCCACTAAAACCAAAAAACCCTCATCCCCAAAAATTAAAAAACCCTCTTCCCCCCGAAAAATAAATATTATTCCCTAAAAAACTCGAAAACCTATGTTCCAAAATAACCTAAACCCTCATCCCCATGAAACCCTAAATGATGAAAACCAAAAATCCTTAAACTGACATCCCTAAAAAGACTAAACCTTCTTCCCTGAAAACCTCTAAAAACTCATCACCAATGAACCCTATACTTTCTTCCCTAAAAACACAAAATTCAGTGCCCATGAAACCTAAATCCCCCAAACCAAAACACCCTAAGCCCTTTACATAAAAAACCCCTAACCATAAGCACTAAATGTTATAAACCATCATACTAGAAAACCCTCATCCCCAAAAAACCCTAAAACCTCAGCCCCCAAAAAAACCCCAAACTCTCTTCCCAAAAAAGCAATAAAACCTCATACAAAAAAATCCTTAAACCCCCATCCATACCAAAAACTAAACCCTTAGCCTCAATAAACAATATAACCCCATTCCCAAAAGGATCTAAATCCTTATCCAAAAAAACCATAAACCATCATCTCTAAAAACCATAAAACATCATCCATAAAAAACTATTAAACCTTTAACCCTCCAAAATAGAAATTTTCATATAAAAAAACCCTAAATCCACATCATAAAAAATAACTAAAACCTCTACCACAAAATAATCTCAACCCTTAGTCCCCATAAAACCTAAACCCTCATCCCTATAAAATTTTAAACCCTCTTCCACAAAAAAACCCAAAAAACTTCCCCAAAATACCCTATAACCTAATCATTGAAAACCCAAAACCCGGTATCCGAAAATATTCCTTAAACTATCATCCCAAAAAATCCATAAACCCTCAATCCCAAAAAACCCTAGACCCCCATAAACAATAACCCTTAAACCCTCATCCCAAAAAAATTAACCAAAAAAAACCTGAAACCATCATCCCAAAAAATACTTCATCCCCTAGAAAACCCTAATCCATCAGCCCAAAAAACCATAATCCCTTATCCCAAAAATCTTACTCCTGTAACCCCCCAAAACACCAACTGCTAATACAAAAAAACTAAAAACCTGCAACCTAAAAAAACACCTAAAACTGGAACCCCCAAAACAATATTGTCATATCCCTATAAGAGAATAAACACTCAGCCATAATAAAACACTAACTTCTTATCACCAATAAACCATAAAACATCATCCCTAAATATCATATACCTTAATCCATAAGAATCCATAATCCCATATCCCAAAAAACTCTAAACACTTAGCCCAAAAAATCATTAAACCTTATCCCCAAATAAACCTAAAATCCATTTAACCTCATCCCCAATTTACCCTTAATCCTAAACCCCAAAATATCTAAACCCTCTATCCCAAAAATCCAAAAACATTGATCCCAAAAAAACCTAAGCTCACAGCGCCCAGAAAACACTAAACCTTTAGTCCCAAAAACCCTTTAACCCTAAAACTAAATAAACCCTTCATTCCAATGAAAACCTAATAATTCATGACATAAAATGTGTAAACCTTCATCCCCAAAGAACACTATACCCTCGTCACCAATAAACCCAATCCCTCATCCCAAAAACACATCAATGACTTGTCCCCAAAAAAATCTTAAACCCATCCTATGAAAGAATCCCTAAACCCTTACGACCAAAAAAACGTTGAACCCAATACCAAAAAAAAACACACTAAACCCTTAGCCATAAAAAAATACAAAATCCTCATCCAATAAACAATAAACATTCAGCCCAAAAAACAATAATCCCTTATCCCCTAAAAACCAAAAACCAAAAAACCAAAAAAGCAAAATTCTTTTATCCCTAATGGAACGTACACATTTGGCCCCAAAACAATCTAATACATTCATCCCCAAAATATTTATTTCCACATCACCAAAATACTTAATATTAAACCAATAAAACCATAATACCCTAAAAACATAGCCCCAAAAAACCCTAAAACCTAATCCCTAAAAAACCCTAAACCCTCTGTTCTAAAACACCCAAATCCTTCATCCCCAAAAGACCTAAAAACCTCATCCCTGAATAACCTTTACCACAAAACCCCCAAAACATAAACCCTAATCCCCAAATAATCCTAGACTACCAGCCCCAAAAAACCATAAAACCTTACCACCAATAAATTTTATACCCTATGATCTAAAAAACATCAAACCCTCAGCCTAGAAACCCTAAATCTTTTTCCCAAAAAACCATAAATTGTAATCCTAAAATACCCTAAACCCTAAACACTAAAAAAAATAAAACTCCAGACAAAAAAATATGAAACCATCCCTCCCAAAAAAATGACAAACCCTCAACCACATGTTACCTAAAAACTACATCTCTAAAAACAACTAAACCCTCATCATTAAAAAACCAAAAATAATATACCTTAAAAAATCATAAAACCACTACCCCCAAAAACCCCAAAATAATTATCCCTAGAGAAACATAAACCCTCATCCAAAATAACCCTAAACACTCCACCCAAAAAAATCCTAACAACTTAGTCTAAAAACCCTAAACCATCATACCAAAAAACTATAAATTCTTCATCCACAAATAACATTAACACTCATTATAAAAATCACTAAAACCATAGATCTAAATAACACTATCCCATTATCCCCCCATAAACCCTAAACCATCCTCCCCTGAAAACAATGAAACCTCATCCCAAAAATCCATAAACCTTCACCCTAAAAAACCTAAACCATCATCCCCAAAACCCCAAAACTCTTAAACCAAAACAACTAAACGAATAGCAAAAAACCCCAAGCCCCTACTCCAAAAAAACCATAAGCTCACAACATCAAAAATCCGTAAACCCTCAATCCTAAAAAACACATGAACCCTTAGTTCCAATATACCCTGGTCCTTAAATCCAAAAAAAACTAAACACTAGTCCCCTTAAAACATTAAATGTGGATACCAAAAAACCTTAAACACTCATAAAAAAATCCATCATCCCAAAAAAACATAAAAACATCAACCAAAAAAAAGAAAAACCATCCTTCCCAAATAACCCTAGTCACTCTTCCCCAAAAAACCAATAAAACATATCCATATAAAACCATACTCTAAAAACCCCAATAACTGAAAAAACACAACCCCAAAATACCTAATCCCAAATCCATAAAAATATGAAATCCTCAACCCCATGAGATAAAAAAACCGCATTGCCAAAAATATTAATTCACTCATCTCAAAAAAACCAGAAATCCTCATCACCAAAAAACCCAAATCCCACAGCCAAATATCCCAAATACCTCAGCCCCAAAAACCCAAAATGATCATCCCACAGAAACCCTGCACATTGATCAACAAAAAACAGTAAACCCTAAAACCCAAAAGAACCCTAAAATCTCAGCCACAAAAGAAACTAACTCCTCATCCCCAAAATACCCAAAACCCTCTTCCAGAATAATCTCTAAACACTCTACAAAAAAATGATCAACCCTCTGTCGCCAAAAAAACCACAAAGCCCATTTCCCAAAAATCCTTAAATTTTATCCAAATAAACACTAAACTTTCACCCCCCAAGAACCACTAAAACATCGACCCCAAAGAAACAAATCCATCAGTGAAAGAATCCTTAAACCCCATCCCAATAAAACATAAATCTTGAGCCCCTCAAAACACTAAAGCCTCATCATAAAAAATCCTAAACACTCATCCCCAAAGAAACCTAAACCCAAAACCATAAAAACATAAAAATTCATCAAAAAAAACCCAAAAATATTATCCAAAAATAAACACTTAGCCAAACAACAACATAGCACTAAAAAACCATAAAACCTCTGGAAACAAAAAACCTAAATAATAGGCCAAAAAATCCCAAACCACCCACCCCCAACCATATACCCCCTAACTAAAAAATGATAAACACATAGACTTAAAACCAATAAACAATCATCCCCTAAAAAAGTAAACACTCAGGAATGAAAACCCATAAATCCTCCTCCAATAGAATTCCATAAAACCTTAGTATAATAAAACCTTAAAACCACATCCCCAAAAAATAAATCCTCATAAACAAAAAACCTTAAACCATCTCCCAAAAAAACCACTATACACTTGTAACGCCCCGACCCCAGCTACCCAGAGTCGGTGCATTACTTCGTAACATTGGCATGATCACAAAAGATCACATCTCGAAAGACCGATTAGTTTAGTATCCTTGGAAACAATAGATACATTAATAAGTCTTACATTACATCATAAAGTGAAAAACTAATAACAAAGTCTTCATAGTCCACACTCATATCCTCTTCTGACTATACCTACAGGTCATTCATGAAATACTTCTTCACAGCCTGGAAAATATTAAAACATTGAAACGGATGAGCTCAGATGCTCAGTAAGGATAACAATATTGCGGAAGCCTTCATAAATAAACATAAACATTTAAGGCAATGTATAACTAAAACAAAATCTTTTAAACATGAACTTCAACATAATATGGCAAAAGTAAAATGAGATAACGCCATTTACTTATTCACATGGATATTCTACTGGTCGAATAATCACATGCAATATCAATAACCACTTTCATAATGAGGGAATGTATAATGCCGGACATTCTGAAACATTTTTTCAATGCCTCGGCCAAGATGTCTAAAATGATTAAGGCCTCGGCCAAAACCATAAATCAAATTGGGAAAGGGCCTCGGCCAATTCCACGTCTAGTTTTCTCATGAGACCTACCGATGCATCGAGGAGCTATAGCGGGCTCCACCCGTCACTTACTAAGTCCAATACATTCCTCATATGAACAGGTTTAAACATCCCATAAACCATAACATAATCGTATCACATAAAACTTTCATAAAGGAAACATAACATTTCCACATTTCAATCACAAGATATCAATACAACACATTGATATAATAAAAACGCTTTCAAAATCATTTTCAATACCAAAATAAAAGAAAAGTATAACATGGTATTTATTCTTCATTAAAAAAAAGGTATACTTGTAGAGGAAGCCGAAACTCAAATAGTGGTCATGGCGGCGGAGCAGTCATTGTCGCCGCATACGTATGACAAAAACATTCCCTTTTGTCGTTTATTAAACACTTCGTATAAAAAAGATTCTTTTTGAATAAACATAAAAGTCAAATTGGTTTATACACCGTATAAAAGAAATTTTTGTATAAAACCAAATATGCCTCAATGAAAGGAGATTGAGACGAAGTGCTTACAAAGATCATTTTTAAAATAAAATTGGTATATTATGTATATTCACTGTAGGTACACATAAAGAATAAAAAATAAGACATAATAATATCATGACATAATTTGAAAGTAGGAGATTAACCCAAAGAATGGAAGTTGGGTTAAGAAATTCCCTTACAAAGATCATTTATAAATAAAATAGATCTATTATGTGTATTAACTATAAGTACACATAAAGAAAGTAAAAATACAAGATAATACATAACAATATCATGACATAATTTGAAAGTAGGAGATTAACCCAAAGAACAGAAATTGGGTTAAGAATTTCCCTTACCTTGCGTCTTGTCCTGACTCGACCGTTCTTTAACCTCCTGAATAATAAACTAGAGTTAATTTCTATTTACTTAAGAACCTTTTTCATGTTCATTATTCCATTTATATCACTTATTACCATGTTATGAACATTATTTAATTATTTATGTTAATAACGGTCGTTTTGTCGATCTTTGGTACTTGAGTCAAAAATAAACTTCTTATAATTACAAGTAGTTCATGTGGTGAAATATCCATTATATCCAGAATTATATTCATGATGTAGATATCATATATATGATATATATCCAGTATATGCATTCATTCATAATTTCACGTAACATTTAGAGGTAAGAAATGAAATGCACCGTTCATGGAGACGGTAAGCCGTACGTACGCATGAATGCTACTTTCATTTCTATTTCATATTTAATGGAACGGAATCATAATGATATAAATTTATAATATAATTACAGTATAATATAGTGTATAATACCATTTAATCCATACTTTATACATCCCACATATGGCATTAACGATTCAAATCACTTTGAGGGGGCGATAGTCCGCACTTCCTAAAATGAAATTATCGCGTTTTACCCATAATGGAAATCATAAAGTATGCAATAAATGAGAAATACAGAAGCATAAGTAAAACATAAACACATTATATATCATATATAAATATAGTGACATCTTAATGGCCACCTTTGAAGGTGTTATATGAGTGTTGAACCATCATCGTTTCGTGAGGCAGAAATTCTCCATCCACAGAAACCGTATGTTCTTTAACCATTAGATGTAGGTGTGTGTATGTGTAGCTAGAATACTTCTTATAACAACATCCTAGTATATTTAGGATACTGGTTTTGTTACAAAAGAAATGAATAAAAAGAGTTTAGGGGGGTTGGAGAAGAAAAATAAAACAAAACAACATTAAAGAAGACATTACCTCAAAATCGGGTAACTCTTTTTGATTTGAGCCAAAGGCTTCTTTGAGAAGAGTTCTGCCCAAAGTGAGGCTTCTATGAGTAATAGGGGGAAGTTGGGAGAGTATTTGGGCAGAGTTTGTCCGAGCCTAATGGCTTGAAGGTTTGAATAAGGTGGGAGAGGTGGGGGCCTTTTATAAGTGGAGAGGAGGGGCACTCTTGGAAAGTAAAGAAAAGTCACTTTATTATAAAATGAGTTTCGGATTTTAGAGGTCCCACACTTATAAAATTCGTGGCTAAGGTGATAAGGGTTCTAAATCTACTCATCCAATAGTCTTTGGACAATTTTATGCCTTGGAGTTTGCATTATCCTCTCATTTTATTTAAATCGTTAAATAATGAGGTCATCGCTGCATCATAATAATGTTATAAATAATTTAATTTATTTAATGTATAAAAATTATAAGAAAAATACTATTATGTAGGAAATCTTTTTAGCTTTCTAATGAATATTTATAGTCAAAATTTGGACTTGTGTAACCACACTTAAAAACTGTTTTAGTAAAACAACTCATGTTTGTGTCAATTTAATTTTAACATTAAATAAATATATTTTAATGTCATTTTCCAACCAAAGTGGCTCCATGGGGTCCCGAAGTTGACCCATGGGTTGTCTTGGTCGGCCATGACTCATCAAATAGGAGTATTACAAGTGTAAAACTCATATCATATTATTAAAACATTGTTTTTACCTTAAACTACACTAATTATCTCTAATCGCGATTAAGAACTTAAAAGTTACTATTCACCAAAAAATTATTTTAATCTCATTGAACCACATTTTAATTCTTAATGACAACCATGTATGTCAGATTTTTGAAAATCAAATCACAGAAGTGGTAATATTTCATTTAAACGAAAAATCACTTATTTAACTACCACTTAGTGGTTTCACTATTCATCAAAAATTGAAGTTTTTCAGAACAATGCCAAAATTTCACCCTAAGCTATATTTGATATTCAGAATTCAAAAATGATGTCTATTTTAAAAAATTCAAAACATATAAGTTGCATTAATTAATTTTATAATTAATTCCCGCTGTCACAACAAATAGCGTGTTTTTAAGATACAATTTATATCAAAAGATTGGCAATTGTTTATGTCCAATTTCAATGTTAAATTAATTCTAATGACCACCATTGGATAAAATGGTAAAAATATATTCTAATTATACTTTAAAACCACTAAATATTATAATTTATCACTATAAATTATTTTGATTTAAAAAGTTGTTTTTAAGTAATTTTCACTATTCATAAAAAATTAGAAGTTCTCAGAAAAATACCAAAAATTCAACATAGGCTAATTTCGATATTACGAATACAAAAATGAAGTCCATTTTGAAATATAAAATTTCTTTAATTTTAAAAAGTGGTTATTACTATTCATAATAGCTACTTTGATTACTCGCGGTGTTTTAGAACTCGAAGTTGCGTACAATGCAAGCTATTGCATTATTGAATGAGAAGCGTATCATGGAAGCTCGGGGTGTTACATTCTCCCCTCCTTCAATAAATTGCGTACTCGCAAATTGAAATTTTTTCATTGAAAATAAACGGTTGAAAATAGAAAATACCTTTGAGGAGAACCCACATGGGAAATAAGATTAATAAAATTTAGCCTTAATAAGAGGGAAAGGGAAATGAAAAAGTCACCACCCAATTATGATCTCGATTAGGAGAACATTGGGGGCAATTAAAGACATATAATTAGAGGAAAAATGTAAATATTTGTAGGGAATGATTGAGGTCATCAATCACAATCAACTGTCAAATTGAGGGCCTCAAAGCCTTCAATCTATGTTGATTTAAAATATCATCAGTTCAACAAGACATAAGGTATTAGGATAACACATTTTTTTGTTTTAATATCCCTTTACTAAAGTTTAAGAATTAATTTATTCATTGAATAAGAGATAGGTATATATATATTTATGCTTGACAATTAGAGTTTCAACCTTCAACTCATCTTTCAGTCAAAAAGATAATAGAACTCAAAAATATTATACTTATCCTAATTGTATAATGTTCTAAATGTTAACACATACCATTTAGATTAGTAAAATTATTTTGTAATAACCTGGGACTTCCTGTAGGCTAGTGGTAGGAAATAAAGGCCTGACGCACTATGATTGTAGGTTCGATTCCTGCAGCTTTGTCCGACGTGACGGGTTATGCCCCACCCTGAAGGTTGTCCTTTTCCTAAAACTATAGTATCCTAATATTCCAAAAATGATCTTCATAAATTTTTTAACCTTAAACAATACTATCCAAAGATCAACTTAATCCACTCCAACCTTTATAGTTATCCAAAATACCTCTGCCCAGACATTCTTTAAAAGGTCTCTTAATTCCAAAATCAATTTATCAGATTCCCCAAACAAAGTAAAGTTTCTCTTATTGTCACATACTAAAAATATAATTACCTTCATCATATTAAAACCTTACTGAAATCAAAAAGTACTGAAGTACAATCCTTATATATATATCACATTATTCTAATAACCAGAATATAATCCATGAGTCAAAAAGCACCAATACATTAGTTATTCTGCTTCAACTGTAGTAACAACATAAGATTGTCCTTGATCCCTTGGCCTTTTCTAAGGTAAGTTTCCCTGACGCTTAGGACATTCATTTGCATAATGCCCCATTTCCCTACAATTGAAGCATTCAACTTTGACAGCCTCTTTCTTTCCCTTGCAATCACGAGCCTGCTGACCCTTTTCTCCACATTTATAACAAACTCCCATTCCTTTTAGGCACGTACCAGGGTCATTCTTCCCACAATTATCACATAATGGAAAATCCTTCTTTCCCTTTTTCCCTTTATCTGTCTCTTGTTCCCCCGTTCTCTTCTTCTCTTGCTTTAGTTTGTTGTCATAAGACTTAGAGAATTCCTTTTCTGTCTTGATAGCACACGATACAATATCTTCATATGATGAGAAAGATTGTGATACTAAAGCTCGACAGAGAAATGGTTTTAACCCATCAAAGAAATGATCAATCTTACTCCTTGGGTTACGTATATAATTGGCAGCATGCCTCGCTAACCTTGTAAAGTTAGCCTCATACTTTGCGACGTTCTCATCCTCCTTCTGCCTCAGACTCAGAAATTGCCATTCCATATCTTCTCGATGGTCACAAGGAAATTATTTTTCTAAGAAAAGATCTTTGAACTCCCTCCATTCCATATTCGATACGTCATCATCTTCCTTTGTGTTTTGAATCAGCGACCACCACTGATCGGCATCTCCAGTGAGGCGGTAAACAGCCATGACAACCTTCTCCCTTTCACTACTCCCCAAGGCATGGAATATTTTCTCTAAGGAATTTATCCATTGCTCAGCTACTATAGGATTTGTACTCCCATTGAAGGTCGGTGGTTGTTGCCTCATGAAACGATCTAGCATTGATCCTCCACGTTGCGGATCAGGGTGCTCCATACGAGTAAGGTTATTTTTCATAACCTGAGTGAGTTGTCCCATTATGTTATTGAGTTGATCAGCACCAGTTGTATCTCCAGATCCACAATAATTATCTTGAGCAGGAGGGCAATCCCTACACGGAGTTCGTGCATTGATACGGTTTCTATTCCTTCCACTAGGCGCCATTTCTAAACAATGGCATAAACTAGATTAGTTTATGAATCAAAATACATAATTCCATACTTGTAAAACACTTTACATAAATTGAACTATTTATGGATATAATCCATAATCATAAAAATAAATGTTTTCTTTGAGGAAGTATATACACATAACCCTTCATAGTGGTTTGTAAAGAAACTGAGAATTATCCTAAGCATATCCCCCGGGAGTGTCATAACCAAGTGTGCAGCAAGGCCCGTTGTCGTGCACCAGTTCCCGTTCGATTCTAGCTCAAAGCGGTGTTTTCGGGTTTTACCCCTAGGTACATCTGTGCCAGAGCCGCCTCTACCTGCTCGTATCCAGACAGGGATGTATTGCTCAGAAAACTCACAAAAACTCCACAATACCATAATTCTAGGAAGTTCATCTATACTAATCCTCAAAGTTCATCTTAGGTCTACGTTCTCTAATCAGAGTTTATCTAAATCTAGTTTCCAAGGTTAGTACTAAACTGCCTCTGATACCAACTGTAACGCCCCGACCCCAGCTACCTAGAGTCAGTGCATTACTTCGTAACATTGGCATGATCACAAAAGATCAAGTCTCAAAAGACCAATTAGTTTAGTAGCCTTGGAAACACTAGATACATTCATAAGTCTTACATTACATCATAAAGTGAAAAACAAATAACAAAGTCTTCATAGTCCACACTCATATCCTCTTCTGACTATCCCTGCAGGTCATTCATGAAATACTTCTTCACATCCTAGAAATTATTAAAACATTGGAAGGGATGAGCTCAGATGCTCAGTAAGGATAACAATATTGCGGAAGCCTTCATAAATAAACATAAACATTTAAGGCAATGTATAACTAAAACAAAATCCTTTTAAACATGAACTTCAACATAATATGGCAAAAGTAAAATGAGATAACGCCATTTACTTATTCACATGGATATTCTACTAGTCGAATAATCACATGCAATATCAATATCCACTTTCATAATGAGGGAATGTATAATGCCGGACATTCTGAAACATTTTTTCAAGGCCTCAGCCAAGACGTCTAAAATGATTAAGGGCCTCAGCCAATTCCACGTCTAGTTGTCTCATGAGTCCTACCGATGCATCGAGGAGCTATAGCGGGCTCCACCCGTCACTTACTAAGTCCAATACATTCCTCATATGAATAGGTTTAAAAATCTCATAAACCATAACATAATCGTATCACATAAAACTTGCATAAAGGAAACATAACATTTCCACATTTCAATCACAAGATATCAATACAACACATTGATATAATAAAAACGCTTTCAAAATAATTTTCAATACCAAAATAAAAGAAAAGTATAACATGGTATTTATTCTTCATTAAAAAAATGTACGGATTGTAGAGGAAGCCGAAACTCAAATAGTGGTCACGGCGGCGGAGAAGTCATTGTCGCCGCATACGTATGACAAAAACATTCCCTTTTGTCGTTTAGTAAATGCTTCGTATAAAAAAGATTCCTTTTGAATAAATGTAAAAGTCAAAGTGGTTTATACACCGTATAAAAGAAATTTTTTTACAAAACCAAATATGCCTCAATGAAAGGAGATTGAGACGAAGTCCTTACAAAGATAATATTTAAAATAAAATAGGTATATTATGTATATTCACTGTAGGTACACATAAATAATACAAAATAAGACATAATAATATCATGACATAATTTGAAAGTAGGAGATTAACCCAAAGAATGGAAGTTGGGTTAAGAAATTCCCTTACAAAGATCATTTATAAATAAAATAGATCTATTATGTGTATTTACTATAAGTACACATAAAGAAAGTAAAAATACAAGATAATACATAACAATATCATGACATAATTTGAAAGTAGGAGACTAACCCAAAGAACAGAAATTGGGTTAAGAATTTCCCTTACCTTGCGTCTTGTCCTGACTCGACCGTTCTTTAACCTCCTGAATAATAAATTAGAGTTAATTTCTATTTACTTAAGAACCTTTTTCATTTTCATTATTCCATTTATATCACTTATTACCATGTTATGAACATTATTTAATTATTTAAGTTAATAACGGTCGTTTTTTCGATCTTTGGTACTTGAGTCAAAAATAAACTTCTTATAATTACAAGTTGATCATGTGGTGAAATATCCATTATATCCAGAATTATATTCATGATGTAGATATCATATATATGATATATATACAGTATATACATTCATTCATAATGTCACGTAACATTTATAGGTAAGAAATGAAATGCACCGTTCATGGAGACGGTAAGCCGTACGTACGCATGAACGCTACTTTCATTTCTATTTCGTATTTAATGGAACGGAATCATAATGATATAAATTTATAATATAATTATAGTATAATATAGTGTATAATACCATTTAATCCATCCTTTATACATCCCACATATGGCATTAACGATTCAAATCACTTTGAGGGGGCGGTAGTCCGCACTTCCTAAAATGAAATTATCGCGTTTTACCCATAATGGAAATCATAAAGTATGCCATAAATGAAATATACAGAAGAATAAGTAAAACATAAACACATTATATATCATATATAAATATAGTGACATCTTAATGGCCACCTTTGAAGGTGTTATATGAGTGTTGAACAATAATCGTTTCGTGAGGCAGAAATTCGCCATCCACAGAAACCGTATGTTCTTTAACCATTAGATGTATGTGTGTGTAAGTGTAGCTAGAATCCTTCTTATAACAACATCCTAGTATATTGAGGATACTGGTGTTGTTACAAAAGAAATGAATAAAAAGAGTTTCTGGGGGTTGGAGAAGAAAAATAAAACAAAACAACATTAGAGAAGACATTACCTCAAAATCGGGTAACTCTTTTTGATTTGAGCCAAAGGCTTCCTTGAGAAGAGTTCTACCCAAAGTGAGGCTTCTAGGAGTAATAGGGGGTAGTTGGGAGAGTATTTGGGCAGAGTTTGGCCGACCCAAATGGCTTTAAGGTGTGAATAAGGTGGGAGAGGTGGGGGCCTTTTATAAGTGGAGAGGAGGGGCACTCTTGAAAAGTAAAGAAAAGTCACTTTATTATAAAATGAGTTTCGGATTTTAGAGGTCCCACACTTATATAATTCGTGGCTAAGGTGATAAGGGTTCGAAATCTCCTCATCCAATAGTCTTTAGACAAGTGTAAGCCTTGAATTTTGCATTATCTTCTCATTTTATTTAAATCGTTAAATAATGAGGTCATCGCTGCATCATAATGATGTTATAAATAATTTAATTTATTTAATGTCTACAAATTATAAAAAAAAATACTATGATGTAGTAAATATTTTTATCTTTCTAATGAATATTTATAGTCAAAATTTGGACTTGTTTAACCCCACTTAAAAACCGTTTTAGTAAAACAACTCATGTTTGTGTCAATTTAATTTTAACATTAAATAAATATATATTAATGTCATTTTCCAACCAAAGTGGCTCCATGGGGTCCCCAAGTTTACCCATGGGTTGTATTGGTCGGCCATGACTCATACAATAGGAGTATGACAAGTGTCAAGCTCATATAATATTATCAAAACATTATTTTTACCTTAAACTACACTAATTACCTCTAATCGCGATTAAGAACTTAAAAGTTACTATTCACCAAAAAATTATTTTAATCTCATTGAACCACATTATACTTCTTTAATGACAACCATGTATGTCAGATTTTTGAAAATCAAATCACAGAAGTGGTAATATTTCATTTAAACGAAAAATCTGTTATTTAACTACCACTTAGTGGTTTCACTATTCATCAAAAATTGAAGTTTTTCAGAACAATGCCAAAATTTCACCCTAAGCTATAATTGATATTCTGAATTCAAAAATGATGTCTATTTTAAAAAATTCCAAACATATAAGTTGCATTAATTAATTTTATAATTAATTCCTGTTGTCACAACAAATAGCGTGTTTTTAAGAAACAATTTATATCAAAAGATTGGCAATTGTTTATGTCCAATTTCAATGTTAAATTAATTCTAATGACCACCATTGGATAAAATGGAAAAAATATATTCTAATTATACTTTAAAACCACTAAATATTATAATTTATCACTATAAATTATTTTGATTTAAAAAGTTGTTTTTAAGTAATTTTTAATATTAATAAAAAATTATAAGTTCTCAGAAAAATACCAAAAATTCAACATAGTCTAATTTCGATATTACGAATACAAAAATGAAGTACATTTTGAAATATAAAATTTCTATAATTTTAAAAAGTGGTTATTACTATTTGTAACGGCTACTTTGATTAGTCGCGGTGTTTTAGAACTCGAAGTTGCGTACAATGCAAGCTATTGCATTATTGAATGAGAAGCGTATCATGGAAGCTCGGGGTGTTACAACACTAAACCCCAAAAATAACTTCATACTAACACATAAATGAAATGAAATACTCAACCCAAAAAAAATCTAAACCCATAAACCCAAAAAACCCTAAACCAAAATCCCCAAGTAATCCCTCAACCCTCATCCAAATTTTTTTAACCACAGCCCCAAAAAATATTCAATCCTCACCATGAAAAAACTATCATCCTTCAACCCAAAAATCTGTAATCACTCTACCTTAAAAAAATATTTATCCTAAAAAAAGTCACCCCTCATTCCCAAAAAAACTATAAATCCTCAGTCCTAAAAATCATAAACCCTCAAAAAGAGAAAAATAAAATATCCCCATCCACAAGAAACCATAAACCATCAGCCCCAAAAATTCATGACCCCTTAGTGCCATAAAAAATCCACATTCCCAAAAACCCCAAAATCATTATCCCAAAAAAAATCACCAAACCCTAGACACCAAAATACCCAAATCCATTATCCCTAAAAATCCCAAAACCCTTGACCCTGAAAAACCCTAAACCCTCATAACTAAAAAAACAAAATAGTTATCCATATAAAACCCTAAACCCTGGGGCCCCAAAATCATATTCCCTCAACCCCGCAAAACCCTAAACCCAATTCCAAAAAAACCCTATACAATATTCTCAAAAAAACACTAAACCATTAGTCCCAAAAAACCCTCAACCCTTATCTACTAAAAACATTCAATCCTCATCCCACAGAAAAATCCACAACCTATAACCAGAAAAAACCTCAAACCTCAGACCCTCAGATGCTCAAAATATACCAAAAACCCCATAAAAAATCATCCCCCAAAATCCTAAACCCTCATACCCAAATATTTTAATCCCAGAACAATAAATACCTCAGCACTCTAAGAAAAAAATCACTCAACCCCATAACCTTGAAAATCCTAAATCCTCATCCCCAAAACCATAAATTTCCTACATAAAAAAAACATAAAACCTTATCCCAGAAAATCAATCATCCCTCAACCCCAAAAAAAACAACACAAAGCCCCAAAAAACCATCAATCCTCATAAAAAAAACTTTTCACCCTCAACCCCAAAAACCGTATATCCTATTCCCCAAAAACACCAACCCTCGTCATAAAATAAACTTGATGAATCTTTACCACAAAACCCAAAACTATTAGACCCAAAGAAACCTAAACATATTCCCATAAAACCCCTTAACCTACAGATTGAAAAAAAATTAAATCTCATCCCCAAAAACCCTCAACACATAGTCACAAAAAAACATCCATCTTTTGACTAAAAAAACTAACAACCAATAGTCTAAAACATCCCACAACACATATCCCTAAAACACTACAACTCCATCACCAAATAACCATAATAAATCAACATAAAAAACACTCTAACCTCAACCCTTGTAAACCATTAACTCTCATCCCAAAAAAACACTATACCCACATCCCCCCAAAACCCTCAATCCACATCCCACAAAATAATAATCCCTCAGCTCTAAAAATTCAAATCCCTCAACCCCAAAATTCCAAAAAACCTCCGTAAAAAAATTCAATGCTTACTAAAAAAACCTTATCCCTTAGTCCCCAGAACCCATCAACCTTAACACCAAAAAAACTCATCCAAAAACCCCGAAAATACCAGTACCCTCAGACGCAAAAAAAAATCCTCTAACATTAGCACTAGAAAACTATAAATCTCCATCCCCAAAAAACCCTAATCCCTGAGACCCAAAATCCATCATCCCTTAGCCCGAAAAAACTCTACCTACATCAAAATAAAACCTAAACCCCATTACCCATAAAAATTATAAACCTTAATCCCCAATAATCCATTAACCATGAGTCCCAAAAATTCATAATTCCTCAATCATGAAAATCACTAATCCATTAGAACCAACCCCCCCCCCCCAAACCTCAGCCCAAAAATCCCCTCACACTCAACCCCAAAATACCATAAACCCTCAAAAACAATGTACTATCAACCCTAAACCCCATGAAAACCACATAACTCAACCCTAAAATAACCATAACCCTGACTCCCAAAAAACTCAAAACCCATCTCCCCATAAAATCATCAACCCCAATCCACCGAAAATCCAAATCCCTTAGTACCAAAATAATATTTATACCTCATCACCAAACATATATAAATCTTCAACCTTTATCCATAAAAACCCAAAAAACCTCAGACACTAAAAAACACACACCATTTTCCTAAAAAATTCCATAACCCTCACCCCTAAAAATCATCATCACTCAAGCCCAATGAACCTCAACTATAATCCCATTAAATGCTCAACTATTTGACTAAACAAACACTCAAATCATAGCTAAAAATCACTCAATCCACATCCCCAAAAATTAATCAACCCTTATCCCCATGAATTCCTACACCATCTTCTTGAAAACCCCCTCAACACTCTTTTCAAAATAACCATCAAACACAGCCTCAAAAAACCTTAAACACTCATCCCCAAAAACCCCAAAACCCTCATCCCTAAAAAACACCCTTCAACCAACATCACTAAAAATACCAAAACTGACACGCAAAAAAACCCTAAACATTCAGACCTAAAAACCCATAAACCCTAATTCCCATTAAACTCACTACCCATATCAATAAAAAACCCTCAACCCTCAAAGAAAAAAAATAATCAAGCCTTATCCCAAAAAAAGGATCAACCCTGAGACCCAAAATTAATCAAATCATATCTCAATAAAACCTCAACCATAAGCCTCAAAAAACCCTCATCACTCACCCCAAATAACCCTTAAATATTCATCCTAAAAACCCTTAACCTTCATCCCTAAAAATCCCCCATCCCTCATCTTCAATAAACCATAAACCCATATCCAAAAATAACAATCCACCCTAACTCCCAAAAATCTATAAATCCTCATCCCTCAAAAACCCTAAACCCTCAGCATTTAGAGACCATGATTCCCCAATACAAAAAAAATCCTATATCCATTTCAAAAAAAGAGCACATACCTCAGAACATAAAATAACTCAACCATCGTCCCCAATAAACCCTAAATCCTTATAAAAAAAGCCACCAACCCCAAGTCCAAAAAAACCACATCCCTTAACCCTAATAAACCCTCAACCCACATACAAAACAAATTTTAAACCCACATGTCCCAAAATACAAAAACCCCCATCCCTAAAACCATAAACACCCACCCCAAAAAATATATAGTCCCTGACCCCCAAAACCCTAGAGCCGTAGCCCGAACCCTAAAAAAATATCTCCAAAATCCCTAAACCCTATGCAACAAATATACCTCAACCCTCGACACAAAATAACGAAACCCTTACCCAAATAAAATACTCAACACTCATCCCCAAAAATCCATCATCCCACATCTGTAAAACCCCAAACCCTTAGCCCAAAAAAACAGTCGACCATAAACCCCAAGAAACAATCAACCCTCAACCCCATGAAACACTAAATCCATATCCTCAAGAAACCCTAAACAGTTATTCCCACAAAACCGTAAACACTAATCCCTATAAAACAATCAACACTAATCCATCAAAAAATTTAAACTCCAATCTACAATAACCCATCAACCATTAGTATATAAAAACATAACCCTCATCCCCAAAAAACTGTAAACCCTTAGCCAAAAAACATGCATCCTTTATCCCCAAAAAAACCCCAACACTTAACCCCAACAAACTCTAAAACATAATCTTTAAAAAACCATCATCCATCATCTATAAAACCCCTCTATCCTGAGCAACAAAGACACCCGTCTCTCTACTGAGAAACCCTTTAACCCTCTACCAATAATACCCTAACCCTTATCCATAAAAAAACATAAACCCTTATCCATAAAAAAACATAAACCCTTATCTCCTAAATATCTGACACACTTATCTATAAAAAACACTCACATCTCAGCCACAAACAACTCAATACTCATCCCCCAAAAACCCTCAACCCTCACCCCAAAAAAAACATAAAATATCATCCCCCAAATGCCCAAAATCCTTAACTTGAAAAAATAATATACCCCCATCAGAAAAATACCTTAATACACACCATAAAAATACCTAAACCCTAATTCCCATAACACTCAACCCAGATCTTTAGAAAAAATCAACCCTAAACCCCAAAAATACCTCAACCCTCTTCCCAAAAAAACACTCAACCATTACCCAAGATAACCCTCAACCCTCATCCCGAAATGATTATCCACACTCATCCCCATGAAACAAAAATACTTAGTCAAAATGAAACATTTAACCTCATCCAAAAAACCATCAACCCCAAAAAAACCATACACACACTACCCTAGAAAACCCAAACCCCTTTGCCCTATAATACTCTAAACTCTCATACCCAAAAAAAATTTAACCCATAAGCCCAATGAAAACCTAATCCATAAACTAAAAAAACCTCTATCACTTATCCTGAAAAAATCATAAAAACTATTTCTCAAAACACCATAAACCCATATCGTCATAAAAACCTCAGACCCAAAATTCTTCAAACCCTATATCCATGAAAAACCATAAAATCCCAGCCACAAAAAACCTTAATCCCTGAAATAAAAAATCGTAGAACTTAATCTTTGAAAAAAACAAAACCCTCATCCCCAAAAAATATTAAACCCATATCCCAAAAAAACCTTAACCCTCGTCCCATTAAAAATCCTAAACTCGAAACCCCAGAAAACCCTAATCCCTCGAACCTAAAAAATACATTACCCCAATCACTAAAAAACCTTCAACCCTAGACCATAAACAATACTCAATCTTTAGTTCCTAAAAATATAATACATAATCCCACCAAAACCCTGAGCCCTAAGCCCCAATTAATCCTCAACCGTAATCCCAAAAAATTACAAATCCCTCAACACAAAATATCCCTCAACCCTAAATCCCCCGAAACCCATATATCTCATCACCAAAAAACCATCAAACCTCATACTCAAATGACACTATAAAATAATATTAAAAACCCTTCTCTCATCTTTGAGAAACCCTTAAGCATAATCCCCAGATGAACCCTCAATGTTATTCCCCAAAAAACACTAAACACTCAGCCCCAAAAAAATAGAGACCATCGTCCCTAAAAACCCAAAACACTCAGCCTCATAACCCTCAACATTCAATTGTAATAAACTCTAAAACCATTACCCAGAAAATCCTAAAACCTTAGAACCAAAAAACATTAAAACTAGAAAAAAACCTAAACCTAATTCTCAATAATCTCCAAAACCTCATCACCAATATAACATGAACCATAAGCCCCCCAAAAAAACTAAACCCTATAACCAAAAAACACTTAATACTCATCCCAAAAACCCACTAGTGAAAAATCACGAAAAATCCTTAAATACTCATCTGCAAAAAACTATAAACCCACAACCTAAAAAACCAAAAAAATTTAGCAACAAAAAACTTTATCTCTAAGCCTCTATGTATCCTAAATCGTCATCCCTATAAACAAAAAACACCATGTCCCAAAAACCCTCAACCCTCATCCCCAAAAACAATCAACCATTAGCAACAAAAAACCCAGAAACCATAATCTATAGAAACCCCTGAACCATGATCCAAAATAAACTAACCCCATAGCCCCCTTGAACCATAAACCCTCATCCCCCAAAACCCTTAAACGAGATTCCCCAAAAAATAATAAAACATCATCCCCAATATACCCAAGACCGTCGATTCCAATAAATTCTATATACTCAACCCCAAGAAACCCAAAACTCTCATCCAAAAAAAATCACTATACCATCAACTTGAAAAAACACTAATCACTCAACCCAAAATAACCATAAATTATCATCCCTAAAAACCCAAAAACTCACAAAAAAATAAGAACTATAATCCACTTTCTTAAAAAACTGTAAACCTCATCCCTAAAAAACCCTAAATCCTTAGCTCCATAAAAACCTTTAACCCACACCAGATAAAATCCCTAAAATACCATGGAGAAAACCCAAAGCCTTCAATAATAAACCCTAAACCATTGTAGCAATAAAAACTAAATCATCATCCCCAAAAATCTATAAAACAACATCCCCAAAAAATATATATATCTTCTTCACAAAAAAACCATAAACCTCATTCATAAAAAAAATATAAACCCTAATCCCAGTGTAATCATAAAACCTCAAAACCAAAAATACCTAATCCATAATACCTATAAAACAATAAACCCTAAACCCCATAGATACCAAAACCCTCCACCCCATAAAATACTAAACACTCATCCAAAAAAATCCATAACATTCATCTCCCAAAAACCCTAAACCCTTATCCCCAGGAAAACCATAAACACTCTTACCCAAAAATAGCCTAAATGATCATCCCCAAAAAAATACTAATCAATCATCCCCAAAAATAACAAAAACCTCATCCCCAAAAATATAATGTCATGAACCAAAAAAACCCTAACCCCATGGCACCCCAATACCATAAACCCATAGACCCAAAAAGCCCAATACCCTCCGCCCCCAAAAAACCATTAACCCTAAACCCTAAAACAAACTAAACACATAGACCTAAAAAAATCCTAAACCCACTACCCTAAAATACCATAAATTCTGAAACCCAAAAACATAAACACTCATCCCCAAAAATACCTAAACACTAAACCTAAACCCCCATAAACCCTCATATATAAATAACCCTAAACCCTCATCCAAAAACTAGTATACCCTTTTCACCAAAAAACTCAATATCCCCTTCCCCATAAAAAAGAAAACATGAACCCCAAAAAACCCAAAACAAATCATCCCCAAACAAAAATTAAACATAATCCCCAAAAAAACCCAAACCTCTAACAAAAAAATCCCATAATCACCCATCTCCAAGAAACAATAAACTCTAATCCCAAAAACCTTATATCCTCAACACCAAAAAATTATAAAACCGAATCCTTTAAAAACTCGAAAACCTTATCCCCAAAAACAATAATATATATGCCCCAAAATCCCTCAACCATATTTCTCGAAATACCCTAGATGCTGATCCCCTATGAACTATAAAAACATAATGCAATAAAACAAAATACTTGACCCCCAAAAAAACTAAACCCTTACCCCAAAATACACCAAACCCTAAACCATCCAAATCCCTAAAATACGTTTCCAAAATACCCAAGTACAACTATTGTAAACAACCCTAAACCCTCATCACAAATCAAATCTAAACATTGGGCCCCAATCACTAAACTAGTTGCCTCAGAAAATTAATAACACTCACCTAGAAAAACCTAAAACCTGATCCCATAAAAAGACTAAAACTAATCCCAAAAATCCACAAACCCTGAGCTCAAAAAACCTGAAACCCTCATCCCCAAAAAAACATAAACCCACATTCATAAAATACCCTAAATATTCATCCATAAATAAAACCTATACCCATATCCAAAAAAAACCCAAACCTCCCAATCATGAAAACCCCAAACACATGGCCCCCAAAAAACCTAAACCATAAACCCAATAAAAAAAATAAAACATTTACCCCTAGAAAGAAATTAACTTTCCCCCAATGAACACTAAACAATTGGACAATGTACGCAAATCCATAATCCAAAAAAACAATAATCCCTCAACCCCCATGAAACCCAAAGCATTTACTCCTCATAAAATGAAGACACCTACACCCTAATTGAACCTAATAAATCATACCAAAAACACAAAACCAATGGTAACAAAAAATCCTAAACACTCTTCCCTAATAATATATAATAAAGCATCCCCAAATAACCAAAAACCCACATCTCCCCAAAACCAAAAACCTCATCCCCATAAAACTGAAATCCCATTTCCCCAAAAACTAATAAACCATCATCATCAAAAAACACAATATAGACATCCCAAAAAATAAAAACCTCTCATTGCTGAAAAAACCATAACCACTAGACCAAAAAAACCATAAACCCTAAACCCTAGAAACCCTATTACTTCCTCTAGAAAAAATTCAAAATTATTGATCCCAAAACCCCCTAAATACTCAACCACATAAACCCCTATATCATCAGCAAAAAACACTAATTTTCCCTCTCCAAAACCCCTAAACCATCACCTCAAAAAAATCCTTATCACTCAACCCCAAAAATACCCTCAACTCTCATCCCCAAGAAACCTAAAATAATATTCCCCCAAAAAACCATCAATCCTCATCCATCAAAATCCCTAAAACCAAAGCCTAAGAAAAACCTAAATTCTTAATCCCAAAAAAGTCTAAACTCGCAATCCCTAACAAATAAAAAATTTCATCCAAAAAAACCAAAAACCACAGACACAAAAAATCATAAACCATTAGAACCAAAAAAATAAACCCTCAGACCGAAAAAAACCAAAACCCTCAACCCCCAAAAACCTTAAATCCATATCCCCAAAAAACCCTAAATCCTATTAAAATACAATCCCCAAATCCAAAGTTACAAAAAACCCAAGATTCTCATCCCAAAAAAAACCCTAATACCTCTATCCAAAAAATCCCTAAGCCATTATTCCATAATAACACCTAAACACTAATCCCTAAAAAATAATAAAATGTAAAACTTGGAAACACCAAAAAACCCATTCCCAAGAAATCCCTTAACCCTTAGCTCCAATAAACCATAAAAACTAATCTCCTAAAAACACTAAACCATTATCCTCGAAGAACATTAAATCCTCAGCCCAAAATAACCAAAACCCTTAGGCCCCAAAATCAATTAACCCTCATAAAAAACAAAACACTCAGCCTTAAAAAATCCTCAACCACCATCATAAAAAAACCTAAACCCTAGGCCACAACATGTTTCTCAACCCTCATCCCTAAAACATCATTCATCCCCAACCCCAAAAAAAGCATCAATCCTCACCAACAAAAAACCATCAACCCCAGCCCTTAAAAACCATAATACATCATCCCTAAAAAAACCAAAAACCTGCATACTCCAAAAACAGTCAACCCTAACCCCCAAAAATTATCCAAAACCTCATCCCAAAATTATCCAAAACTACCATCTAAAAAATACCTTATATAATTTTCCCCATGAATCTCTAAACCATTTTCCCGAATAAAGATTTAAATCCTCATCCCAAGAAAAAGAAAAACATAATCCCTAAAACTGAAAAGAACCTCATCCACTAAGACCTCTAATCCCTCAACCACCGAAAACCTAATTGCTCAGTCAAAAATAACCATAAACCATTTTCCCGAAAATCTCTAATCCCTCATCTCCAAAAAACCAAAAACACTTATCCAAAAAAAATCCTAAAAAATATGGCCGAAAACAAACATAATAACTCATCTCTATAAATCCCTAATCATTCATTCCCAAAAAAATATAATCACTCATCCCTAGAAAACCCCATGTCCTCATCAAATAAAAAAAAACACTCAACCCAAAAAAACATCATATCACATACCCAAAAAACCCTCAATCGTGAATCCCAAAAAACCGAAAACCCTCAACCAAAAAAATCATCAATCGTCGGTTGAAAAAAACCCTAAAACCTTATCCCCCCAAAACATTAAAACCTAATACCCAAAATCCCTAAACCCTCTGTACTAAAAAACCCTCAACCCTTATCTCAGAAATATATCCACACTCATAACCAAAAAAACATATACACTAATCCCCCCAAAACCTCAAACTGCTAGCCATGAAAAAACTCTAAAACCCAATCCCCCCAAAGTCCCCCATCCCTAAGACCCAGTAATCCCTCAACCGACAGCCCCAAACAACCCCTAATCATCATCCCAAAAAAACAATATACCGATATCCCCAAAACAGTTAGCCCTGATCCCCAAAAAAATTCAACAGCCATCGCCAAAATACCTTAAATTCAGATCCAAAAAAACCCTAAATCCTCATCATACAAAAAAATTGATCCTAAATCCATAAAAATAATCAGACCTCATTCCCAAAAAATAGTCAACCATTATCCATAGAAAACCCTCATACAATAGACCCCAAAAAACCGTCCACCACCATCCACTAAAAACCCACAACACATAGCCATAAAAACACTAAAACCCAGTCCCCGAACAACCTGAAAAACCACAACCATAAACCCCAAAAACCCTAAACCATCTACCCCAAAAAACCCTAATTTCTCAGCTACATTAAAATAGTAAACCCTCATCCCTAAAAATCTCAAAACACACTGCCCTATATAATTGTAAATCCCAATGCCAGAAAATAGAAAACCCTCAGTCGTAGAAAACCCCCAACAGAAATCCCAAAAAACAATGAACTATCATTCCCAAAAACCGTCAACCCTGAAAAATAAAAAACCATAAACCCACATACTTGGAAATAATTCAACCTTCAATAATAAAAATTCATCAACACTCAACCCCGAAAAAACCAAAACCCTCATCCCCAAATATCAATAAGCCCTGATCCCCAAAAAAACCAAACACCATACCCTAAAAAATACATCCACCCTCATCCTCAAAATCCCTAAAAATATATCCCCAAATAATACCAAAACCCACATCCCCCAAAATCCATAAACAATCAGTCCAAATCGTAATTATACACTCCGCCCCAAAACTCCTGAAACTATCATCCAAAAAAACCCTTTTACCTTAGCTTCAATAATCTCTCAAAGCCCAAAATTCAAAATCTCACATCCCCAAAAAATATAAACACTAATTCCCAAAATAACATCAACCCTCATACCCCATAACCCCTCAATATCCAACCCAATAATAACCTTAAACCTCATCCCCCAAAACAAAAACCGCATATCCCTAAAAAATTCTAAAATATTGTCCCCATGAAACCAAAATCCCACATACCCAAAAAAAGCCTAATACATCATTCCCCCATAAAATATAAACCCATACCCCAAAAATCCATGATCCCCTTATCCCAAAAATCATAAACACTCAGTACGAAAAAAAACCTAAACCCACATCCAAAAAAATAAAAATTATCATCCAAAAAACCACTTAAATGACCAGACCCTAAGAACACAACCCTGATCACCAAAAATCTCTCAACATGCAGCACCAAAATAAATCTAAATCCTTCTCCTAGAAAACTATCATCCCCAAACCCAAGAAAATATCAGACCTAACCCCCCCCCCAAAACCCTAAAACTATAGCCCTAAAAGCATGTAAATTGGACTCCACCAATACCCAACAACCCTAAGCCACAAAAATCACTAAACCCTTATCCCCAAAAAATCATAAACTCTCATCCACCAATGAAATGAAACCCATATCCCCACAAAACCATAATTCCTCAAAAAAATTATTTATCCCTCTATACCAAAAACCATTGATCCCTCATTCCAAAAAAACCCTAAAATTTAAACCACAAAAAAACCTCAACACCCAGTCACAAAAAACAATGATCCGTCATCCTAAAAACCTTCATCTCAAAAAC
This sequence comes from Viscum album, assembly GCA_963277665.1. Classification (NCBI taxonomy): domain Eukaryota; kingdom Viridiplantae; phylum Streptophyta; class Magnoliopsida; order Santalales; family Viscaceae; genus Viscum; species Viscum album. The sequence continues at coordinate 1,554,611,601 of OY728156.1, forward strand.
AACTAATCCCTAATCCCAAATAAACCCTCAATCTTTATCCAAAAGAAACCCTCAATCCAAATCCTAATGAAATAAAGAACTATAATCCCCGAAAACCCTTCAACCATATGCCTTAAAAAATCACACAACCCTCATCCTTAAAAAAACCTCAACCCTCATCCCCAAAAAACTATCAACCCTCAACCCCAAGAATCTATGAACAATCAGACCAAAAAATCCACCACCCATCATTCCCAAAAAAAATTCACTCAATTCTTATCCATAATATACCCTCATCACTAAACCCAAAAAACACCTCATCCCTCTATCCCAAAACCCCTAACTCATCAGCACGAGAAAACCAACAACAATTGTCTATAATATGCCTTAAACCATTTCCCACAAAATAAACCCTCAACCCTCAGCCACAAAAAAACATGCAACCCTCATCCCTATATAATCGTCAACCCTAAGACCCAAAAAAAACCCTAAAAATTTTCCCTAGAAAACACTAAACACTCATCCCAATGAAACTATAAAACCAAAACCAGAAAAAAACACTATACCATGAACCCAAGAAATCCAAAACCATCATCCACCAAAAAAAAATAAACCATTAACCTTGCAAATCACAGTACCCTTCACCCCAAAAAACCCTCAACCATAATCCCCAAAAAACCCTCAACCCTCATCCCAAAAAAACCCTTGACCCCCAAATCCAAATGACCATCATCACACAGCCCCATGAAACCCTAAATACCCATCCCAAGAATCCCCTTAACCCTAATCCACCGAAAACCTAATCCCTTAGATACAAAAATCCCAAAACCCATGACACAAAAAAAAACAAAAAACTCTACCACAAAAAATTTTAAACACTCATCTAGAAAAAACTGTAAACCATCATCCCCAAAAAAACATAATACATCAGAAATAAAAATTTATAAACCCCATGCCCAAACAATCTTTAAACCCTCTAACAAAAAAAAAATCAATTAACACACAACTGAAATCACCCTAAACCATTACAAGAAAAATAATTTATACCCTCTACTCAAAAAAACTGTAAACCATCATCCCAGAAAAGCAAGAATTTCTCAAATAAAAATTCATAGAACCTCATCCAAAAAAACCTCATCATCAAAAAATCATGAACTCTTGGCCCAAAAAACACTCAACCCTGAGCCCCAAATAATCCCTAAACTCTCATTAAAAGAAAACCCTAATCCATCATCCATGAAAAACCATAAAACTCTATCCCCAAGAAAAACTCATCTCTTTGGAAAAAAATCAACAATACCCATCCCCCAAAAAATGTAATCCCTCAGACCCAAAAAAACCCTCAACCCCCCCCCCCAACCATCAACCATAGTCCACAAAAAAACCAAAACCATATAAACAAGATAACCCTCAACACCTATCCCCAAAAAGCTTCACACCTCGTCCATAAGAAACCATCAACCCTCATCCCAAAGAATCAATCAACACATAGCCAAATTACAATAAACACTCATCTATAAAAAACCCTAAACCCCAATTCCTAAAAAAAATCTACGAACATATCCTAAAAATCCTAAATCCTCAACACTAATAAAAACTAAAACCTCATCCCCAAAAATCCATAAAAACTAAACCAAATACTAAACTTAATCCTTTAAAAACATTAACCAATCATACCCAAAAACCCTAAACCATCATCCCTAAAAACCCTAAATCATCTTACCAAAAAGAACCCAAACCATCTCCCAATAAAACCCTTTAACAAATCCTAAAAAACAACAATCAGTCCTAACCAAAAAATACCTAATCCCACATCCAAAAAAACACTACAACCCCATCCCTATGAAACATCATCTCATTCTACCGAAAGACCATAAACCCTCATCCCCAATAAACACTATACACTCAACACGGGAAAAACCAAAACCATCAGCCCAAAAAATAGAAAACCCTAAGCCTCTAAAAATAGAAATCCCCAATCCCCAAAATCTCTCAAACCTCATCACCAAAAAAACCTCAAACATCATCCCCAAAAAACCATCAAGCCTCAAACCCAAAAAATCCTAAACACTAACTTCCAAAAAAAAACTACACTCTGATAACCAAAATACAAAAACCCATAGACCCGAAAACCCTCAACCAAGAGTCTAGAAAAAAACAAAATCCTCAAAATCATAAAACCATAAATACTCACACGAATGAACCCTATTCCATGAGCCCCAATATCCATAAACCCTCAGCCTCAAAAACCCCAATAACCTCATCCCAAAAAATGTGAGACCCACTGCCCTAAATAATAAAAAACCCTCAGCCCAAATAAACCACAAAAACTCAACCCCCAAAATCCTAATATCCTTATTTCCAAAAATCCTCAATCCATCTTCCAAAACAACATTAAAAACCCCATCCCTATAAAACAAAAAATTCTTAGCCGAAAATATCTTTAAATACACATCCTTATAAAACACTATACCCCAAGACCAAAAATCCCCAAACCCTTGGTCCCTAAAAATCATAAAAAATAGCATCCCCATAAAACACTAAAATTTCAACTCGCGAAAAATGATAAACCACCTTCCAGTAAATAAATACCATTTAACCCAAAAAACATAATCCCTCGGTCTCAAAAAACCCAAATCCCCCCCAAACCATAAACTCTCATACTTATAAAAAACATAACCCTTAGCCCCCCAAAACCCAAAACAAGGATCCATAAAAATACGTAAACCCTCATCCTCAAGAAAACCAAAAACCTCAACCGCAAAGAACTCAAAACCCTCACCCCCAAGAAATCCCAAACCCTCATCCACAAAAAAACATAAAAACTATACCCCAAAAAAACTGTAAATCGTCATTCCCAAAAAATCAAAAACCTCATCCCTAAAAATCCATAATCCATTAATCCCAAATAAACCATAAACCCCCTACCTAAAAAACAAAAATCATCATCCCCAAAAAACCCAAAAACCTCAACCTGAAAAAACTCTAAACCCCCATCCCTGAAGAAACATATACTCTCTACCCCAAAGAACCCTATATGTTGATCCCCAAAAAACTCTAAATGTTCAGCCCCAAAAAACAATAAACCATCAGTACCAAAAACCCTAAAACCATACCCAAAATCCATAAAACCACATCCCCAGAAGAACGTAATAACACAACCCAAATAACCCCAACCCTTTATCTCAAAAACCTAAAAACGTTATCTACAAAAAACTATACACCCTATGTCACAAAAATATCTAAACCCTCCTCCCCAAACAATAATAGACCATCTACCAGAAAACCCCCATAAACCCACATCCTCAAAAACAAATACTCATTCACAAAAGACACTAATCTATCAGCCCTAAGAATCACTAATACCTTCACCCCAAAAAATCAAAAACCCAGAACTGGAAAAAACAATAAACATTATTTCACACAAAACTATAAATGCTAAGAGGAAAAACACCCTAAACCGTCACCCCCAACAAACCCTAAACCCTAAATCCCAAAATAACCTAAACCATCATCCCAAAAACCCTAAGCCCTCATAACCAAAAATTCCTAAACTCTCAGCTCCGAAAATCCCAAAAAATATCTAAAAAATAACTAAATCCTACTTCCCATGGAAATAAAAAATAGTCAGTGCCAAAAAAAACTCTGAACAATCATTCAAAAAATACATAAACTCATAGTCCCAATGAATTCTAAAATCTCATCCCCAAAAAAATATAAACCCTCATCCCTAAAAATCCCAAGACACTCATCCCCAAAAAAACCCCACATCCCCCAAAAAAAACAAAAACCATAATCAATAAAAAATCACAAACACTAATCCCTAAAAAATCCTTAATCCCTCATCCCATAAACCAATAAACCATATTCCCTAAATCACTGTCAACCTTAATCCTGAAAAAGTCATAATCCCTCATCCTCAAAAACCAATAAACCCTCAAACTCAAAAAAAACTCAAAACACCCATCCCCAAAAAATCATAAAACCTCATTCCATTAATACCCTGAACCCTTGTTCATGAAAAAATAGACTCTCTTCTACCATAAAACCTAAAGCATTATCCCCATGAAACTATACCCCCATAGACCCATAAAATAGTAAATTATTATCCTAAAATAATCCTTAAACCCCATTCCCAAAATACCCAAATCCCTTATCTACAAATAACACTATAACCTCATCACAAAAAACCATAAACCCTCAAAAAAACATAATCCCTCATCACCTAAATCACTACAAACTCTACCAAAAAAAATTCAAAACCTGATTCCCCAAAAACCCCGCAAACCCTCAACCCAAAAAACCCTAAACCCTTACATGAATAAAAAAACATCCGTCCGAAAACCCAAAACAATGAGCCTCATAATAACCTAAACCCTCATCGACAAAAACCCTAAACCCTTATTCCCAAAATTCCAAAACCCTTATCACCAAAAACCCAATCCCACGTCCCCAAAAACACCTATACAATCATCCCGAGAAAATGATAAACCCTTATCCCAAAAAAATACCTAATCCTTTATCCCCAAAAATTTATATACCTAAAAAATAGTAAACCCTTAGAAAAAAAACAAATATCCCAAATAATCCATAAACCCCAATCCTAAAAAATTGTATTCCCTCATCCCCAAGAAATCCAAAACCACCAACCCCATGAAGCACAAAACACTCAGCCCCAATAGACTCTAAATAGATGGCCAAAAGGCACAAAACCATAGTCCAAATAAAACGTAAACCATATTCACTAAAAACACTAATAACTCAATCCCAATAAGCCTCTAAACCCTCATCCCTAAAAAACCTGACCAGTCAACAACAAAATAACCAACTCCCTCAACCCGTGAAAAACCCCTAAAATCTCACTCCCAATAAACCATAGATCCTCATCCCCCAAAAAAACAAAAGTAATATGAACAAAAAAAATAAAACCTCATCCTGAAAACCCCTATATCCCTATCCCCAAAAATCATATACCATTGTCTTGAAAAAAACCTAAACCACCTTGCCAAAAAAACCAAAAACAAAAACAAAAAAACCATAAACCATTATCCAAAAAAAATAATAAACCTAAAACAAATAAATCCATAATCCATAATCCCTTAAATAACATAAAATTTAACCCCCAATAAAGAATAAACGCTCATCCCCAAAAAACCATACAACGTCATCCCCAAAACACCATAACCCCTCATCAAAAAAACCATAAACCCTCCTCCAAATAACCCTAAATCCTCATCCCCAATAAAACCAAAACACATTGCCCAAAAATCTTGAAAACATCATCCCTAAAAAACCCAATCATTATCCTGAAAAACACTCACCCCTCAGCCCCAAAAAACATTAAACCCTCATCCATAAAAACTTAAAACCTGATGCCCAAAAAAACCCTTATCTCTTATCATCAATAAACCCAAAACCCATAGCCCCAAAACCCAAAACCCTAAACCTTGAGAAAACCTAAACCATCATCCCCCAAAAAAAACATCAAACCAAAAATCCATAAAACATCAAGAAATACACATACATAGATCCACAAAAAACCCCCATACCCAAAGCACTACAAATTCTTAATCCATCAGCCCCCATAAACCTAAATCCTTTGTCCCAAAAAATCCCAAAACTATTTGACTAAAAAATAGAAGACCATAATCCACAAAAAAAACACTATACCAAAAGCCCTAAAAAAATGAGACACTCTTCCCAAATAAACAATTAACATTCATCCCCAAAAATAAAAATCTATTATCCTTACGTAACCCAAATCAATCAACCCTAAAAAACACCAAAACCTTGAACATGAGAATAACATAAAAACTCACCCCCAAAAAACCAAAACCATTATCCTTGAAAACCCTAATCACTCTTCCCAATAACACAATAATCCCCAACCTCAATTCCCTGTAACTAAATCCCTAAATAATCCTATACCCTCATCCTAAAAAAAATAAAGGCCCATATTTGTAAGAAACAGCTAGTCCTCATCACTAAAAACCCAAAATCCATCATCTCCAAAATACCTACAACAATATTCCCCATAAAACACAAGACCATAAACCATATAAAACAATAAATAATGATCCCTAAAAAACCCTAAACCTACACCCCCAAAAATAAGTAAACCCTCTTCCACAAATACCATAAACCCTTAGACCTAGAAAATACTAAACCATCACCCAAAAAAAACCTCCAACCTTGACACACAACCCTATAAATCCTAATCCATAACCCCAAAAAAACTCTAAACCATCACATCATAAAAAAACATCAACCCTCAACCCAAATAAAGCTTCAAACCTTATCCCCATAAATATAAAAATAGTTAGACCTAAAAAAATTAAACCAATAGCACCAAAAAATCTAAAACCAATGCACTTAAAAACCCCAAACCCTCATCCCCAAAAACTAAAAACCCTCATCCCAAAATAACCCTAATCCCTGAGACATAAAAAACTATAAACCCTCATCCTTAAAAACACCCTAAACACCCTTATCCAAAAATAACATAGAATGTATTCCAAAAAACCCTAAACCCTAAACCCCATTAAATCATAAACCCTAAACTCCAAAAAAACAAAAAACCCTAAGCCACAAAAAACCATATTAACTCAATACAAAAAAACATTAAACCTCAACCCGAATGAACCTCAACAATTAGCCAACAAAAATAAAAAATCCATACCCCAAAAAACCACAAATGTTCATCTTCATATAATAAAAAAACTTCCTAAAAACTCATAATCCACCAGTCAAAAAAACCAAAAATACTTAGCCCTAAAAAACACAAAACCCTCATTCCTAATAAAACCTAATTCTTCAGCACCCCAAAATCATAACCCCTCACAAAGAAAAATCCCTAAAACCTCATCCCATCACAACCCTAAACCCTTTGTACCGAAAATACCCAAACACTCAGCCTGAAAAAAAAACGTAAAACTATGACTCCAAAAAATCACATTACCATTATCCCTGAAAATCACCAAATCCTTATCCATAAAACCCCATAAACATCATCCCTAAAAAAATCTAAACAATAATAACACAAAAAATCCCTCAACCTTCACCCATAAAAAATCATTAACCCTCAGCTACAAAAACCCACAATCCTCGTCTCTAAGAAATATTCAGCCCACATATCTATAAAATATAAATTCATCATCTCTAAAAAATCTAAAATCCATAGCATGAAAAAACACTCAACCCTGAACCCCCAAAACCTTAATCCCTCAACCCCAAAAAATCGTGAACCCTCAGACACAAATAAAACCTACACCCTCATCCCCCAAAAATAGTAAACCATCATTAAAAAATCCCCTAAACTGTTATAATTAAAAAAACATATACACTCACCTTCAAAATAATATAAAACCTAAGAACCAAAAACCCTAAAACCACATCCCTGGAAAACCCAAATCCCTCAACACCAAAAATCCAGATTCACTCATCCCAGAAAACCATAATACATCATCCCTAAAAAATCCAAAACCCTGAAACCCACAAAACATGAAATCATCATCCATAAAAAACCATAAACCCAAAAAAAACACCAGCACTAAGACAGAAAAAAGAAGAAAGCATAAATTCATAATTACACTAACCACATAGCCCCAAAACACCTCATCCCTCAACACCAAATAAACTCCAACGCTCATCCCAAAAGTAACTTGAAAACTATAACAGAATTAACATTATACCCACATCACCAAAAAACCCCTATTCCAATAGCCCAGAAACACACTAAAACAACATCAACAAAAACTCCTCAAAACATAGCCGAAAAAATCCTTATCCTAGATCCCAAAAAACCCCTCAATGATATCCCCAAAAAATCATTAACTCATCATCCCCAAAAAACCGTCAACCCTCTTCACCGAAAAACTAAGATCCATTTTCCTTAAAAACCCTCAACCCTCGGCCCACAAAAACCCAATACATTCTTCCTCAAACAATCATTAACTCTCATAAGAATGAAATACTCTACATCAAAAAACCCTAAACCAACATCCTCAAAAAAAATTAACATTCAACCCTAAAAAACACTCTAACCACGACCCCAAATACCACTAAACCTAGACCCCACTAAGACCCTCAACAATCATCCAGAGAAAACCCAAAACCCTCATCCTCTTAAAACTATAAACCCTTATCCATAAAAAAACCCCAACCATCATCTCTAATAAACCATAAAAACACTAACCAAAAAATTCTAAAACCATCAGTTCAAAAAAACCCAACACCCTCTGTCCCAAAACCCCCTTTACCCTTACCCTAGAATACCATTAGCCTAAAAAATCCATCAACACATAGAACTAGAAAAAACTCAGGCCAATACCTCAAAAAGAACTCAATAGTAAGTCCCAAAAAATATTTAACCCTAAACCATAAAAAATCATAAACCCTCATAAAAAAAATGCATTGCCAAAAAAATGATCAACCATTATTCCCAAACAACCCTCATTCTTCAACCCTGAAACACTATTAATCTTTATCCCATTAAAACATAAATAATGATACCATAGAAAAACATTAATCAAATTCCCAAACATCCATAATCCATAAATAAAAAACCCTAAAACCCTTATCACCAAAATGACTGAACCCCCATCCCTAAAGAGCCAGTATACCACAGCTCAAAAAATCCTTCATCACTCATCACCATCCATTCCTAAAAGATCTCCCACAAAACCCCTAATCCTAATCCTGAAAAAAACCAACCAACATCATCCCCAAAAAACCATGAACCCTCAAGCCCAATATAACCTCAAACCTCAACCCTAAAAACTCAAAACCCTAAATAGTAGAGAATACATGAACCCCGTCACAAAAAAACAATAAACCATCAAACCCGATAAAACCGAAATCCCTCATCCCCAAGAAATACATAACCATAATCCCAATAAAATCCGTATCCATCAACTAAAAAACCTTCATCCCTAAGAAACCCACAAACGAAATGCCCCTAAAAACTGAAACCCAGTGCCCGAAAAAATATTCAACCCTCATACCCATATCCATCACCCATAATCCTTATAATCATTCAACCTTAACCCTAATAAAAATTCAACCCTCATCCCAAACAATTACAACACTTTTCCACACAAAAACTCTATCCTCATCCCCAAAAAAACCCCAACCACCATCCTAAAAAAACACCGACCCACTTTACAATTAAACCCTAATTCTTTAGCATCATAAAAACCATAAATATTCAAGCCCAAAAATTATTAAACCCTTATCCCCAAAAATACATCCATTCTCATCCATAAAAAACCCTACACACTCATCCACAAAACCCTAAACAATAATCCCCAAAAACCCTAAACCCCATGCCCCATAAAAACAGTTAACCCTAACCCAAAAAATCACTCAACCATCACCCTAAAAGACTCAAATTCCTCATCCAAAAAAAAACCAAATCCCTTATTCTATAAAAACGATTACCCTCAACCCCAAAAACTTTGGACCCTTTACACACACAAAAACATAAACACTCATCCTAAAAAATCACTTAATCCTCATCAAAAAATAAATCTCAATCCTCATCCCCAAAAAACGATAAATAATCAAACGCAAAAAACCGTAAAATTTAATCCCATAAAATACAATATCCCTAAAAAACCTTTATGTCTTAGTAGAAAAATACTGACAACCCTTATCCAAAAACAACCATAAAAAGTTAAACTCAAAACCCTCAACCCTAATCCTAAAAGAAATTGAAACCCACAACCTCAAATAAACCCTCAAACCTTAGCCCAAATATCCCTCAACTGTTATCTATAAAAAACCTCCATAATCAATCCCAAGAACCATGAACCCTTTATCACTAAAAAACCCTAAAAACATAGCCCCAATATCCCAAACCCCTCTTACCCAAAAATCCCTAAAAAATCAATCAAAAAATTTATACACCCTAATCCATTAGAAGACATAAACCGTCACCTCAAAAACATATCAACCATCAACACCAAAAAACCATAACTATGATCCATAAAAATCACTCAATCCTTAGGCACAAAAATACATAACACTAATCCCCAAACAATCCAAAAATCTAATCCCAAAACAACCCTCAACCCTTATCCCATAAAACCCTGAGATCTCAATGCAAAAAAATCCTCATCCCTTAGCGCCAACATAACACTATACACTCTTCCCAAAAAACACTCTACCATTATCCCTGAAAACCTCTACACTCACCACCATACAACCCTCAACCCTCAGCCCTAAACAACTCAAATACCTCAATCCTAATGAAATAGTCAACCCTAAGCTAAAAAACATCAATAAAAATGATCATAAAAAATCATCATCCCGTAGTACATATAAAACCCTCAACCCTCAAACCCCAAAAAATAGTCAACGCTTTTCCACAAAAAATCCCGAACCCTAAAAACCATCAGCCCTAAACCCTGAAAAAAGATAAATCATAAGAACTAAAAAATCCTAAACCATTTTTAAATAACCACTAATACCATAGGCCCAAAAAAAAACCTAAACCCTCATCTCCCAAAAAACATAATCCTTCAGCCACAAAAAACCCTAAACCCTCATCCACCAATAACACCTAATTCCTCATCCCCCAAGGAATCGTAATTCCTCATCCGAAAAAAATCTCACCCCAAATTGTTATTATCACATATCTACAAAAAACACTAAACCCTCAGCACCAAGGTATCACAAACCATTTTCCCCAATAAACCCTAAATCATCATCCCTAAAATCCCCCCCCCCACACAACCTTATAAATTCAACAACCCACTACCCCAAAAAATCCTAAACTCTTAACCTCTTAAAAACCCTTAAACACTAATATAAAAAACCCAAACCATAATCCCAAAAAAATATTTTATCCAAACCCCATAAATTCACATCAACCCTTACCCAAAAAAATCCAATAACCCATGGATGTAAACAAAAATAATCCATAATCCCAAAAAAATCAAAAACCACTTCCAAAAAAAAATCCTAAACACTCAGGATCAAAAACCCTAACACCTAATCCATTGAAAACCCTAAACCCTAATCCCAAAATCCCTAAATCCATAGTTCGAAGTAACCCAAAAACCTAAGAACCAAAAAACATAAACACATAATTCCAAAAAAAATACACAAAACTCATCCCAAAATATCCCTAAACCAATATCCCAACAAACATGTAAACTCTCACCCACAATAAACCCTATAATATTATCCCTAAAAATCCTAAGCCATCATCTCTAAAAAACATAGATACCTCACCCCCAAAAAACCCTCAACTCAAATCCCTAAAAAACATAGAAACCATGAACACAAATATTCTTCAATCATAAGCCTGAAAAACCCCTCAACCCTTTTCCCAAAAAACCCTATACCCAGAGAAAAAAACATTGAAACCTCAACTAAATAAAACCCTCATCTCCTCACAACAAAAACACTCAACCCCAGAAAACCCTAATACAACATCATAAATAACCTTCATCCACATACATAAAACCATCTACTTTGTTCCCCAAACAACCCTCAACACTCATCCACAAAAAAAAATCCATCCATGTTCACAAAAAACCCATAAACACATACCTAAAAAACCATCAACCTTAATCACACAAAAACTATCAACCCTATGAAGAAAAAACCCCGCAACACGCATCACCAAAACAACAGACAATCCTCATCCCAAAAAAACATTAATACTAGACCCCAAAAAATATCAACCTATATCTAAAAAATCTGTCAACCATCATCCAAAAAAACCCCTCAAACCTCACCACAAAAAAACCATCAACCCACAGCCCCAAAATCCCACAACACTCAGCCCCACAAAACCCTCAACCAACATTGAAAAAGTCACTCAACCAACATCCCCAAAAAAACATCATCTCTTAGCCCCATGTATCTCTCAACCCTAATCCCCCAAAACCATCAAATATCAACGAAAACAACCTATCACTGATCGAAATAAATCACTCAGAATTTATCCCTAAAAAACCTCACCAATAATCCCCAAAAAACACTCATCCATTAACCACCAAAAATCCTAAAACATATTCCCAAAACTATTCTTAACACTCGTCTTCAAAAAAACCTAATCCTTAATTCCTTTAAAAACCTAAACCCTCATTCCCCAAAATTCAAAAACCCTCATCCCGAAAATACCCTAAAAACTCATCACCAAAAAACCCATTAACCTCATCCCCCAAAAATAAAATATCCTTGTACCCAAATAACCCTAAACCCATATCCACAATAACTATAAAACATCATCCCCAAAAAAAAATATACCCTCCACCCCATGAAAACCTACACCCACTCCCCAAAAACAATCCAGATACTTAGACCCAGAAAACCCAAATCCCTTAATCCCAAAAACCCTAAAGATTCATAAAAAACACCAAAAACCATAAACCATATTATTCTATAAAAACCTAAACCGTTAGCCCCCTAAAACCTTGAACTCATAGCCCCAAAAAACTGATCTCACCTCCCAAACCCTTATAAAAAATCATAAACCATTATACCAAAAACCCTTAAACAATCAACTCCAAAAACCAAAAACACACATCCCTAAAATACCATAAACTCTATTACCTAAGAATAATTATACCCACATCACCATGAAGTCATAATCCTCATCCACAAAAAAAAACCATTAAATCTCAGCTAGAAAAAAATTTCAACCATTAGAAACAAAAAACCATATAACCTCCACCCCCAATAACCCAAAATCATCACCTTGAAAATCACTAATCTCTCTTCGGTAAAAAAATATTCCCACAGCCACTAAAAACCATAATACCTCATCCCAAAATAAATTCAAATCCTTAACCCCAACACACCCAAAACACTAATATAAAACCCTATACACTTGGCCCAAAAATTGTTATTCACTTTTCCAAAAAAATACCTAAAACTCATTACACAGAAAACTCAAATCCATCATTTCTAGGAAAACAAAAACACTAATCACCAAATCCCCTAAAACCATATCCCCAAAAAAACTAAACCTTCGGCCCAAAAGAGACATCTGCTCTCCACCACAAATAATACAAAACTCTTAGTCCAAAAAAACCCTTATCCCTCAGCCCATATAAAATAATAATAATTCAACCCAAAAATACCTAAACCCTCAAACCAGAAAAAAACATGAACCCTCGCCCTAGAAAAACCCTGATCCACCATACTCAAAGTACCCTAAACTGTTCGTCCCATAAAAATGTAATGCCTCAGCCCCGAAAACTAATGAACCCTCAGTAGAAAAAAACCATAATCCCTCATACCTAAACAACCTACTAAACCAGCCCCAAATAAAACCTCAACCCATTGAACCAAAATACTGTAAACCCTTATAAAAAAATAGTAAACCCTTATCCCCTAAATAATATAAATTGTTCGCAAAAATAAATTAACCCTTATCCACAAAAATCCCAAAAACCACATTCCCAATAAACCCCTAAACCTCATCCCCCAAAACTCTTAAATCTTCATCCCCAGACCCCCAAATCTGTTACCCCCAAAACCCTAAATCCTCATCAATAAAAAATTATAAAGCCTCATCACTAATAAAAATTCAACCACATGAAATAAAAAATCCAAAACATTCAACCACAAAAAACTCAAAACATAGCCCTAATAATACCACAAACCTCTTATCTATAAAACCCTCATACCTTAGCTCAAAAAAGTTAACCCTTAGCCGCAAAATACCCTCGACCCACAAACCTTGTCCCCAAGAAACCCCAAACACATATCCCCAATATTACCCTCAACACTCGGTACTAAAAAACCCTAAAACCTCATCCCAAATAAACCCTAAACCATCTTCCCCAAAATATCAGGAACCCCAAGGCACAAATAACCCAAACCCATCTACCCTGAAAAACCCTAAACCCTCATCCAAAAAAAAATCCTAAACCCTCATTCCCACAAATTAATCATCCCTAATCCTTATAAATCCTTGAAAACGTAGCCACAAATACACCTCAACCCTCATACCCAAAAAAACTACCAACCCTCATCCTCAAAAAACCATTTATCCTCAACCCCCAAACCACTCAATACTCATAGCCCAAAAAATACCAACCCACATCCACAAAAAAACCTTCAACATTCTTAAAAAAACTCAATAATCATCACCAATAATCCCTAAATCTTTATCCCCTAAGAAAAATGAAGCATTATCTGCATTATACCATGAACCCTCTTCAATATAATAACCTAATACCTCACCCACAAAAACATTAAATCGTCAACCCTAGATAAAACTAAGACCTCAGGATGAAAAAAAAAACACAAACTCTAATCCCCCAAAAACATGAAACCCAGAGCCAAAAAACACCATAATCCCTAATCTCTCAGAAAACCAAAACCATGTTCCCTATAATTCCTAACCCCTTGGTCTAAAAAATCCATAAACCCTCAGCCCCAAATAATTCCTAATCCATACCAACAAAAAACCCTAACTCCTCTACCACATGAATTCCTAAACCTTCATCCCCAAGAAACCCTAAACCCTCAATCGTAGAGAAAACCCAAACCCTGAGACATAAAATACCCTATACCATCATCCCCAAACCCCAAAATACTCATAAAAAACCATAAGAACTCATCCCAACAGACCCTAAATCCATTTCCCAAAAATACCCAAAATCCTCAAACACAAGAAACCCGTAATCCTCTTCCCCTGGAAATCTGAATCCAAATCCCCAAAAAACCCTAAACTCTCAGGAACAAAAAACCCTAACCACCCTACAAAAAAAACCATAAACCATCACCCCTCGAACACCCTAAACCCTGTACCCTAAAAATTACAATATCCTTAGACCCAAAATACCTTAAACCCAAATTCCATGAAAAAATAAAACCCAAGCCCCAAAAAACTCAAAAACATCATCACTAGAAAACCATAACCCCTAATCCCTAAAAGCCCAAAAAACCTCATCCCAATAAAAACAAAAACCATATTCCCATTAAAACCCAGAACATGCATACCAAAAATATCTAAATAGATATTCCTAGAAAAACATAAACCTACATCCCCTAAAAACCCTAAACCCACTCCCCCAAAAACACCTAAACCCTCATCCCCAAAAAACTATAAATCGTACTCCCCTAATTCTTAAACCCAAAACCCTATAAAAATATAAATCCTCATCCATATAAAACCATAAATCCTCTACCCCATAATACCTTAAATAATCATCCCCATAAACCCCAAATATCTCAGACCCAAAAGTCCATAATCCCAATTACCCAGAAATCTATAAGTCCACAACCTTAGAAAACTCGCAATCCTCAAGATTAAAATTATCCAATATCTAAACCCTAGAGAACAAAAAATCCATAAAATAAAAAAAAAACCAGCATCCCTAGAAACCTCCGAAACCCTCAACCCCATAAACCATTAACCATCATCCCTAGAAAAACATATACACTATATCCCCAAACCCCCAAACCATCATCCCCACAAAATTATAAACCCAAAGCACCATAAAACCCAAAACCTTCCACCTCAAAATAGCATAGACTCCATACCCCATAAAAACCTAAACCCTCAAAACCATGAAATCCTTATACTACATCTCTAGACACCCTTACACACTTATCTCAAGAAACCTCTAAACCATTATCCCAAAAACCTCTTAAAACCATAGTCCTATAAAATTGAAATCCCTCACCCCTAGAAACCACTAAAACATCAAACCTCTTTGTAGAAACCAATAAATCATCATCATCATTTAACCCTAAATCATTAGCCACCGAAGACCATAAACACATTACCCCAAATAATCCAAACAATCATCCTCATTAATAATAAACACTCATCCCTAGAAAAACCTAAACCCATAGGACAATAAAACCATAAACCCTCAGCCATTGAAAACCATAAACCATTGCCCTCAAAATCCATAATCCCCCGTCTACATAATCCCTAAACCATCATCCCTAAAATACTATAAATCCTTATCCATAGAAAACACTAAAATCTTAGCATGAGAAAATAATAAACACCCAAGCCAAAAAAACCTGAACACTTATCCACAAAAAACCATAAACCCAGAACTCCAGAAAACCAAAAACACACAGTCACTATAAAAATTAATCAATAATCCCCTGAAAACAATAACCCTTTATCCCTAGAAAACTATAAATCCTTTTCCCCAGAAAAAATTAAACACTTGAATGTAGAATAATAAAATCACTCATCACCAGATGACCCAAATCCTCATCCACATGAAATCCAAAAACCTTATCCCTAGGTGACCCAAAACACTCATCCAAAAAAAACCAAAACCCACATTCCTATAAAACCCTATACCGTCATCCTTGTAACATATTAAAATCTCAGACATATAAAACACTAAACCCCATTAACAACAATTATAATACCTCAACCCTAAAAATTTAAAAATTGGCAGCCCTAGAAACCCCTAAACTCTCATCCCCCAAAAACCCAAAATCCATAGACTAGAAGAAAATTAACCTTGTGGCCACGAAAACCCTAAATCCTGATTTCCAAGAAACCCTAAACCATGAAACCCATCAAACCCTATACACTAATCCCCTCAAAAACCTAAACCATGATCCCCAAGAAAACCCTAAACCATAAAACCCATAAAACAAATAAAACAAATCCCCTATAAAACATGTATCCCATACAATGTAAACCATAAACCCACCATATTAGAAATCCCTAATCACTAATACCCAAAATCCATAAATCCTCATCATCAGATTATTATAAAGATTTATCCCTATAAGACATTAGAATCATGGACCTAGAAAACCATATACGATCACCCAGGAAAACCCAAAAAATTAATTCCTGTAAAACCATAAATCATTTTGCCCCTAAAATCCTAAACCCTCATACCTAAAAACCCAAAATCTTTAAAAACACATAAAACAATATGCCATCATCCCCAGATATCCATAAACCCCGAAACCTAGCAAACCATAATACCTCACACACATAAAAAACAAAAACCTCAGCCCAAATAAACCCTAAACACTTTTCCCCCTAAAACCCTTGTACCAGATCCCCAAAAAACCAAAATCCTCAACCAATGAAATCTAAAAATCCTCATCCCTAGAATATCCTAAACCCGCAGCACAAGAAAACCTAAATCATCCAGCCCTAGAAATTCCCAAACCCCTAGATCTAGAAAAATCTAATCCCTTAACCCCAAAATGACCTAAACCATCATCTCTAGAATACACTAACCGTAGAGACCTGAATATTGACGTACATAAACATTACATTAATTTTACGGAATACTTAATACATATCAAAAACAAACACACAAGTACCGCAATAGTTTAATTTCTTTGGAAACTGGGAACGTAGTCTTCTAATCATGGTGAAAGATCTTCATCATCTCCCATAAAGACCTTCCACTTTTTGTTTCCTTACCTAAAAACCATTCTTTTAATCCTGGGGGAAAATAAAACATAAAAAGGGTGAGCTCAAATGCTCAGTAAGGGTAACCAAATGAAATATCAATCACATCATATACATAAGAACATATCTTTTGGAAATCTTAACCTGTAAAAGAGATCGTAATTTCATAACATGGGATAAATCATAATAGTGAAATGTAATCCCAATAATCATAACATAAAACATGAATCATTGTGGATTACACACATAATCATAGTGCATCATTTCTTATTAGTCAAGACTCATTTCCATGACTATCTTAGTGGACAAAGTCCATTTCTGAACCGAGTTCACTCCTCCTTTTAGTCATGTTTCACTGAACCGGTTCAACCTGCCATTCCTGCCATGTCTATATCATGAGATATAAAATCTTTACCCAATGCATTGGAGGGAGATATAGGTCCCGCCCATCTCATAATGATACCATTCTTATGTGTGCCACAAAATCATAAACCATATATCATAGCATAACCCATGTAATAAAAAATGGGAATCTTAAACATCGTGACATCATAAAACAATTCATATAAGATAAAGGAATTCATAAAAATATTTCCATCACAACATAGTCAAATAAATGTAATAATAGGGATAGAAACAGAACCATATATTATCTTAGATGGAAAATAATTTTGATAAAACACATGAACTCCATTCTTGAGGAAACTGTCCTTTCTACTTCAAAAACATTTTTCCTTTCTTAACATGTCATACAATTTTAAACTAAAAGAAGTTGATTAAAAATAAACATGAAAAATTGTAAAGGAAGCTTCTTGGAAATAATTTTTTAAAAATCCATTCATGTCTTATAAATTAAAAAAACATTCTTCTCGTACTTTTTCCAGAAAAGTCAAAAAGTACCTCGTACGAAAAACGACAATAGATTCCTTTCATATCATTTACTGAAAACTCACCGAAGGGTAAAATTGGATTTAAAAAATTGTAGGTGGATGTAAATAATATTAAATATTGAGGAAACATGTATGTGGATGAGAAAATACACCCAAGTAAATTCCAAAGTATAAACAATCTCGGATAAAAATGAGATTGTGAAATTTCCCTTACCTTAGGTCCGATTTGTCGCGTAAGTGTCCGAACCTCATTTATAATGATTTAAATAATGTTATTGACTTATTCCAGAATCATACATATTTTTATGATATCATATATGGTCATATTATTAGCTTCATATTAGTAATATTTCATTACTACTTGTTATTCGGGTGTTTATTACTTTTTGTTCTTATGCGTGTTTGTCGAATAAATTCTTATTATTCTTTTTAGGTTATAGATACCTCATTTCCAGAATGTCATTAGTGTAATATATATCATATTCATTCATTCAATTCATTTATATAATCATTATGCAATGAAGATAACGTAGAACAAGTCACATCACATCGTGGAGACTGTATTCCGTACGTACGCACGAGTGATGATATTGTTACCATGATCGTGAAATTGTAATGGAGTGTATATATAATATTTCAGAATCTATATCACTTTAAAATAATCATATATATCTATTATTTACACCATTATACCCATCCAAGTAAGGTGGTGGTGGAAAATATATTACACCACGGTGTGGAGACGGTATTCCGTACGTACGCACGCGTGATGATTTCATTTTCCGTCGGATGGATAGATGGTGAAATATGGTTGTTTCATACATATAATAACATATCAATATATGGTTGATACTGATGTTATTACTTAATAATTAAACAACTAATGAAGAATAAGTGGAAGAAGAAATAATGTTTAATGAATCGGTAATGGACATTACCTCTTATTTGAAGCGCCTCTTTGAGACTTCCTCTTAGGGCACTAAAATTGGTCTTTGAAAAATACCAGGACCTCAAAGATGTTTATAAGGAATTGGAGAAGATAATTTGGAAGGCGTTGGCCGAGCTTGATGGCTCAAATTGTTGTGAGGAAAAGAGGGAGGAGGAGCCATTTTATAAGGGAGGAGAGGGGCACCTTTGGAATAACTAAAAAAATTATTTTATTATAAAGTAAAATTCGGTTTTTAATAGCTCCAAATTGATATATTTATAATATAAGGTGGGGATGGGTCAAAATCCTCTCATCCAATAGAATTTAGACAAGTTTAGGTCATTATATTAACCTTATCTTATAGTTTTAACACTTAGTTAATTAGATCGACATTTACCATGTCACTTTTTATTTTTATATTATATAGTTAATAAACATACAATATATACACAAGAGACCCCCACGTGGTCCACTAATGATACACCTATCATGATATATGTATCTTGGCTGAACAGTAGATTTTTAGTAATATAATAACAATTAATAATATAATATTTGTTTTAAAAACAATTTTATGTCAATTTTGACACTATTTGGTAATTGATTTTTGTGAAACTCATAACAGAATGATTAGTTCGAAATAATTTAATTAAATCAATAATAACATTTCATATTAACATATAAAATAATTTTAATTCATAAAGAGTCTCAAATTACATTTATTTGGGTATTTATAACACCAATTATGTCAATATTTCATTAATAAGATAATTACTGCATCATCATTTTGTCATAAATAAATTAAATTATTTAAAGTCTAAAAATTACAAATAAAATATCATTATGTATTAAATCTTTTAATATTTTTAATGAATATTTATAGTCGAATTTATCTTATGTATAACCCTATATTAAAAATGATTTACTAATTAAACATTGATTTTAAATATTTTAACCCTTCTTTAAATAAATTAATAATAAATGTCCTAATCTAATCCAAGTGGGACTAAATTGTCATATTTTATTCCTAAGGTTGTTTTTGGTCTCATTACACTTATCCAATAGAATTAGGACATGTTTTAGGGTAATAATAATATCATTTTTACCCTTAATTACCCTATTTACTTTTAACCGTGGTAAATAAAAGTAAAAAGTTACTATTCACCAAAAATTATTTTCATCTCATTGAACCACATTTTACATACTGACATAAACTGTATTTCTCGGATTTTTGAAATTCTATTCACAAAAGTGGAAAATTATGTTTTATGTAAATTTGCAAATTCTCCTAGGAGATGGGTAAAAGACGGTCAAAAGTTCAATAAAATTTTTATATATCTAAAATTATTATAAAATGAATCCAATGAATTACATTGAACTTATATAGTTATTATGTGTCAATTTTGACCTAAAATAAATTTAAATAAAATAAATAATTATTTAAATAAAAATTTTGTTTTTAAATAGTCACCTAGTGTTTTCACTATTCATCAAAAAATTGAAAGTTTTCAGAAAAATACCAAAATTTCACCCTAGGCTAATTTCAATATTCTGAATCCAAAAATGAAGTCCAATTTGAATGATGAAATTTACAAAATTTCAAAAAGTGGGTGTTACTATTCATAACAGCTAGTTCATAATAATATTATAATAATATCTCATTTAGTGAAACTCGATATTGCATACTACACACGCTATCGAGGAAGGTCGTGATTGCGTGTAATGCAAGGAAAGTCAGGGATGCATGTTGTGCAAGCTCCTTTTGGTGTAGCGTACAACACAAGACATTACTGAAATTAAGAAGAATATTTTTCATTAAATCTCATGGTGTTACATTCTACCCCACTTAAAATTAATTTCTCCCTCGAAATTCGTCGGGGTTATAAATGGTTTACTACTCGAAAGTTACTTTAATAGAAACCCACATCGTAAAAAGGAATACAAAAACTTGGCTTTAAAAACTAAATTATGAAATGTAACCGTTACCCAAATTAACTCATCACTGGGTTTCCACATAGGAGAACATAGTTGAAAATATGGATATGGAAGAAAAATCTAACCATCACATTCTGATGGAGAGTACTAGAGAACGTGGATATGAAAAAGCCAAAAAACACAAAGCCATAAATTTGTGACTATCTAAGGTACCATATGATTCATCAGATATAAGAGCATTAGGACAACATTTTTCATTTTCAATATCACTTCCCTAAAGTTGATGAAATTGGAAGTAGAAGAAATACTTTCGTGATTTTGGTACAGTCTCTCTGTTGGTCATTCTTTGGAAAATTTCCACTTCATATCTTAAATAAATGAAGTTGAATTTGTCATTCGTGATGTGTTAGAAGATCATGTGATAGAATGATGGGTCATTCCATCTGTCTCATACAAAAGTTTATAAAGGTTATCAAAAAAAATACATAAGTCCATCTATAGTGAGATTAATCATATATGGTTCCTAAAATGAACATATACTTCATATATCATACTGCTAAATATAATAAAACTAGTTTCTACTAAACATGGACTTCTTGTAGGCCAGTGGTAGGCGATAAAGGCCAGTCTCACTTCGATTGTGGGTTTGATTCCCACAGCCTTGTCCGACATGATGGTTTGTCACCCATCCTGTAGGTTGTCCTTTTTCTAAAACTACATAACTATAACATCCGATTAATAATATCAAAAAAAACTTTTATCCTTAAACAATACTAACTTATTTCCAACATAATCCATTCCAATGTTTAGGCTTATCTAAAATACTGTTGTCAATATCATATTATAGTGAAAATGATTATCAAAGAATTCATATAACAAGCATGGTAATACCATCGTTGATCCACATATATCATGAGATATGTCTTGTTGGTCATATTCCAAACATTCGAAGGCCTTAATCATGTATTCTCTTGAAAAATGAATACCCATTGAATCTTAGTGAAAACATGAGTGCTGTCAAAATATAACTCATTTCACATACCAAAACCCCAAACCATGATATAACTATTTCCTAATATCATTCATGAGCTCATGAATACTTTCAAACATTTCATTTTCTCCTTATCCCTTCATTATGAACATATAATCTTTTTTCCAAAAATATCTCAATCACTTTCCATGGTTACCGGTACCATAAAATTATTGAAAATCACAATAGAACAATACATAAATATTCCAATATTCCATGATACTATATACAAAATTATTTTTCGAATACCATTACATAAACACTTAATCATTCCCCCACATCGTTGTCATATTCAACATCACTAATATTGATCGCATGTGACTTCCCTTTGTCATTTTCCTTAAGTGGTAGCTCATGTCGATCATCACTGACCCTTGGATTAGGGCATTTATTAGCATAATGCCCCATTTCCTTACACTTGAAGCATTGAAGTGTTGGTGGTGCGTTCTCTGCAGTCTTTTCTTTATTCACACGATTAGAAAACCTTTTTCCATTAATTTGACACTTAGTTGCTCGATGACCTTCTTTTCCACACTTAAAACATTTTCTAGTCCCTTTAAGACAATCTCCACCATGCTTCTTTCCACACTTTGAGCATAAGGAAACATTCATCTTCTTTTCACCATTATTCTATGATTTCTCCTTGAACTCTATCTTTTGTTTCTTACCAAAACCATGAGATGGATATGTAACACCAACTTCCATTTCTACCTTGATAGCACAACGCACAATTTCTTCATAGCTACTAAAGTATCTTATAGATAATGCCCTTTGAAGATTTGGTTTTAAGCCACTGAAGAATCGATCAATTTTACTTTCAGGTTGGATGATAAACCCAGATTCATACCTTGCAAGCCTTGTAAAATTTGCTTAGTATATACCAACAGAGTCATCATCCTTTTGCTTTAGTTCAAGAAACTCCTTCTCCATCTTTGTTCGAAGAATACTAGGCAAGTACTTATTGAAAAATAAGTTCTTGTACTCGTCCCATTCCATGGACTCAATTTCATCTCTTGGACTTGTATTCTTGATGAGATTTTACCATTGATCAGATTCACCTTCCAAACGATATACTGCTAAGATTACATTATCATGTTCAACACATTGAAGAACTGAAAATATCTTTTCAGTGGTACTGATCCATTGTTCAGCAACAAGTGGATCATAAGACCCACTGAAAGAAGGTGGACGTTTCCTCATGAAGGAATCAGTGGAATATTGTTCCCTTAACTGCTCAATTAGAAGTCCAGAATGATTCATAGCTTGTGTAAGTATAGAAATAAGATTTTTAACTCCATCTCCCATAACATTTGTTTGTTCAGGAGGACAATCATTGCATTGTCCATTTCATTGATCAACACGGTTCCTTTGGGTTCCAGCCATCGTCTAAAACCCAAAAAGAATAGTGTGAGAGGCAAAAATCATGTTAGGGAAAACAACATAATAAAGGGAGATTACCTTCAATGTCTAACATCTTTGGATTAATTCTAAGATCGATACCGTAATTCTAGGACTATAACCTACACTTATACTTAACCTTAGGGACATCCCTAGACATACCTTAGAAATATCTCTAGGGATCTCACTAAAGTTATCGCATCCTAGTTTCCAAAGGTTGACTAAACCTTTCCTTTGATACCAACTGTAGAGACCCGAAGCTTGACGTACATGGACATTACATTACTTTTGTGGATTACTTAATACATAACAAAAACAAACACACAAGGACCGTAATAGTTTATTGTCTTTGGAAACATGGAACGTAATCTTCTAATAGTGGTGAAAGATCTTCAACATCTCCCATAAAGATCTTCCACTTTTTATTTCCTTACCTAAAAACCATTCTTTTAATACTAGGGGAAAATAAAACATAAAAATGCTGAGCTCAAATACTCAGTAAGGGTAAACAAATGAAATATCAATCACATAATATACATAAGAACATATCTTTTGTAAATCTTAACCTATAAAAGAGATCATAATTTCATAACATGGGATAAATCATAGTAGTGAAATGTAATCCCAATAATCATAATGTAAAACATGAAACATTGTGTAATACACACATAATCATAGAGAATCATTTCTTATTAGTCAAGACTCATTTCCAAGACTATCTTAGTGGACAAAGTCCATTTCAGAATCGATTTCACTCCTCGTTTCAGTCCTGTTTCACTGAACCGGTTTAACCTGCCGTTCCAGCCATGTCTATCTCATGAGATATAAAATATTTACCCAATGCATTGAAGGGAGTTATAGGTCTCATCCATCTCATAATGATAACGTTCTTATCTGTGCCACAAAATCATAAACCATACATCATAGCATAACCCATGTAATAAAAAATGGGAATCTTAAACATCGTGAAATCATAAAACAATTCATATAAGATAAAATAATTCATTAAAATATTTCCATCACAACATATTCAAATAAATGTAATGATAGGGATAGAAACAGAACCCTATATTATCTTAGATGGAAAATAATTTTGATAAAACACATGAACTCCATTCTTGAGGAAACTATCCTTTCTACTTCAAAAACATTTTTCCTTTCTTAACATGTCATACAATTTTAAACAAAAATAAGTTGATCAAAAATAAACTGGAAAACTTGTAAAGGAAGATTCTTGGAAGTAATGTTTTAAAAATCCATTCATGCCGTATAAGGTAAAAAAACATTCTTCTCGTACTTTTGTCGAAAAAGTCAAAAAGTATATCGTACGGAAAACGACAAAAGATTCCTTTCATATCTTTTACTAAAAACTCACTGAAGGGTAAAATTGGATTTAAACAATTTTAGGTGGACGTAAATAATATTACATATTGAGGAAACATGTATGTGGATGACAAAATACACCCAAGTAAATTCCAAAGTATAAACAATCTCGGATAAAAATGAGATTGTGAAATTTTCTCTTACCTTAGGTCTGATTTGCTTCGTAAGTGTCCGAACCTCCTGTATAATGATTTAAATAATTTTATTGACTTATTCCAGAATAATACTTATTTTTATGATATCATATATGGTCATATTCTTTGCTTTTTATTAGTAATATTTCATTACTACTTGTTATTCGGGTGTTTATTACTTTTTGTTCTTATGCGTGTTTTGTCGAATAAATTCTTATTCTAATTTTTAGGTTATAGATACCTCATTTCCAGAATTTAATTAGTGTAATATATATCATATTCATTAATTAAATTCATTTATATAATCATAATACAATGAAGATCATGTAGAACGAGTCGCATCACATCGTGGAGACGGTATTCCGTACGTACGCACGAGCGATGATATCGTTCCCAGGATTGTAAAATAGTAATGGAGTGTATATATACTATTTCGGAATCAATATAACTTTACAATAATCCTATATAGTTATTATTTACACCATTATACCCTTCCAAGTAAGGTGGTGGTGGAAAATAGATTACACCACGACGTGGAGACGGTATTCTGTACGTACGCACGTGCGGTGATTTCGTTTTCCGTAGGATGGATAGATGGTGAAATAGGGTTGTTTCATACATATAATAACATATCATTATATGGGTGATACTGATGTTATTACTTAATAATGAGACAACTAAATAAAAATAAGTGGAAGAAGAAATAAAGTTGAATGAATCGGTAACGGACATTACCTCTTCTCTGAAGCGCCTCTTTAAGACTTCCTCTTATGGAACTAAAATTTGTCTTTGAAAAATAGTAGGACCTCTAGGATGTTTCTAGGGAATTGGAGAAGATAATTTGGTAGGGGTTGGGCGAGCTTGAAGGATCAAAGTGGTGTGAGGAAAAGAGGGAGGAGGTTCCCTTTTATAAGGGAGGAGAGGGGCACCTTTGGAATAACTAAAAATATTATTTTATTATAAAGTGAAATTCGGTTTTTAATAGCTCCAAAATGATATATTTCGAATCTAGGGTGGGGATGGGTCTAAATTATCTCATCGAATATAATTTAGACAAGTTTAGGTCATTATATTAACCTTATCTTATAGTTTTAACTCTTAGTTAATTAGATTGACATTTGCCATGTCACTTTGAATTTTTATATTATATAGTTAATAAACATACAATATACATACAAGAGACCCCCATGTGGTCCACTAATGATACACCTATCATAATATAAGAATCTTGGCCGAACCTTATATTTTTAGGAATATAATAACAATTAATAATATAATATTTATTTTAAAAACTATTTTATGTAAATTTTGACACTATTTGGTAATTGATTTTTGTGAAACTCATAACAGGATAATTAGTTCTAAATAAATTATGTCAATCAATAATATCATGTCATATTAACATATAAAATAATTTTATTTCATAAAAAGTCTCAAATTACATTTATTTGGGTATTTATAACATCAATTATGTCAATATTTAATTAATAAGATAATTACTCCATCATCATTGTGTCATAAATAAATTAAATTATTTAAAGTCTAAAAATTACAAATAAAATATCATTATGTAGGAAACCTTTTTTTATTTCTAATGAATATTTATAGTCGAATTTATCTTATGTATAACCCTATATTAAAAATTATTTACTTATTAAACTTTGATTTTAACTATTTTACCCCTTCTTTAAATAAAGTAATAATAAATGTCCTAATCTAATCCAAGTGGGCCTAAATGGTCATATTTTATTCCTAAAGTTGTTTTTGGTAGAATTACACTTATCCAATAGAATTAGGACTTGTGTTAGGGTAATAATAATATCATTTTTACCCTTAATTACCCTATTTACTTTTAACCGTGTTAAATAAAAGTAAAAAGTTAATATTCACCAAAAATTATATTCATCTCATTGAACCACATTTTACTTACTTACATCAACCATATCTCTCGGATTTTTGAAATTCCATTCACAAAAGTGTTAAAATTAAGTTTTATGTAAATTTGCAAATTCTCCTAGGAGGTGGGTAAAAGACGGTCAAAAGTTCAATAAACTTTTTATATATCTAAAATTATTATAAAATGACTTCAATGAATTACATTGAACTTATATAGGTATTATTTGTCAATTTTGACGTAAAATAAATTTAAATAAAATAAATAATTATTTAAATAAAAAGTCGGTTTTTAATTAGTAACCTAGTGTTTTCACTATTCATCAAAAATTGAAATTTTTCAGAAAAATACCAAAATTTCACCCTAGGCTAATTTCGATATTCTGAATCCAAAAATGAAGTCCATTTTGAGTGATAAAATTTACAAAATTTCAAAAGGTGGGTTTTACTATTCATAACGGCTAGTTCATAATAATATTATAATAATATCTCGTTTAGTGAAACTCGGTATTGCGTACTACACACACTATCGAGGAAGGTCGTGATTGCGTGTAATGCAGGGAAAGTCAGGGATCCATGTTGTGAAATCTCCTTTTGGTGTAGCGTACAATACAAGACATTAATGAAATTAAAAATAATATTTTTCATAAAAACTCGGGGTGTTACACAAACCCCAAATCCAACAAAAATTATAAATCCTTAACCCAATAAAAATATAAAGCCTCTTCCCTGGAAAATCATCTACCATGAACCCTACAAAACCCAAGACACTAATCCCTAGAAAAACCTATACACTCATCCCCAAACAACACTAAACAAATAATCCCATGAAAAACCTCAACACATAACCCCTAAAAAAACTCTATTCTCCTTGAACATTAAAAACAAAAACCCTCATCCCTAGAAAACCCTAAACCCTTAGACCAACAAAACCATAATCCCTCAGCCCAAGAATACCCTAAACCCTATTCCATATAAATACCAAAAACCTCATCCCTAAATAAAACTAAACCCTCCACCAAAAAAAACCTTAAACCACAACCAGAAAAATAACTGAAAACCGTGTTCATTAAAATTCTAAAACCTCATCCTATGAAAACCCTAAACACTTTTCCCAAAACAAGAATATGTCCTCATCCCTAGAAAACCCTAATACCATATCCCTAGAAATCCAGAAAAACGTCAACCATACATAACCCGAAACAATCACTCCCATATATCCATATACCCTCAACCACAAAACCCCTTAAACTGAGTCCAAAAAAAGATTAAAACCTCAACCCAAAAATCCATATTACCTATTCCCAAAAATACACTAATCCTTCATTAAAAAAATACCCAAATACTGCATCTAAAAAGACAATATCCCACGTAACCAAAAACACCTAAACCCAAATCCCCAAATAACTTCAAACCATGATCACCAAAAAATTCCTAAACACTCATCCAAAAAAAACATTTATAATTAAACCCTAAAAATACAAAACCCACATCCCAAAATCCCCTATGCTCTAAACGCAAAACAAACCAAAAACCACTACACAAAAAAATTATAAACCCTTATCCACAAAATAATCAAAAACATTAACCAGAAAAAACACTAAAGCATCAAATCCAAAAAAAAAACATTAAACCTTGTTCAAAAAAATAATCCCAAAACCCAAAAACCAAAAAACCAAAAAACCTCATCTTTATAAAACCCTAAACAATAATCCCAAAAAAACATAATCCATAATCATCGAAAAAAACATCATTCCTTATTCCAAAAAAACATATCAACCCTTATTTCCAAAAACACAAAAATACCCTTATAACTATGCCAACTAAATCTTATTCACCAATTTCCAAAAAAAAAACTATAAACCACAATAACCATATAACCCTAAAACCCCATCCCCAAAAAACATAAACCGTCATCCCCAGAGAGCTATAAACACACTCCCCCAAAACCTCGAAACCCTCTTCAAAAAAATCTAAACCCATAACCACAAAATTCCCTAACCAATTGACACCAAAATTCCACAAATCGTCCGCCCAAAAAACTGAAACCCTCAACCCCAAAACACACTATATCCTCTTATATAGATAACTATAAATCCCTAATCCATAATAATAAAAAAACCCAAATACCTCATCCCAAAAAAACCCAAAACACAAAGCTCAAAAAAACCATAACCCTCGCCCATAAAAAAGTGCTAATCCATAAGCCGTAAAAAACATAAAAGATATTAACCAAATTACCCTAGACCATCCTCCATAGAAAAAACATAAACCCATAGCCTGAAAACAACCCAAAACCCTAAAACAAAGAAACCTTAATTCATTAGCAATAAAATCCCAAAAACCATGATCCCTAAAACACCAAACCCTTAGCCTCAACAAACTCCATACCCTATCCCAAAGAAACCCTAAACCCTCATACACAATAATCAATAAATACACATCCGTAAGATTCATTAAACTACAAGTCAGAAATAAAACATAAACCCTAAAAAAATATCCTCTACTCCATTCCCCAATGAACATTAATTCCTTATCCCTCAAAAAAATCCTCAGCCACAAAGAAAATT
Organism: Viscum album; assembly: GCA_963277665.1. NCBI lineage: Eukaryota > Viridiplantae > Streptophyta > Magnoliopsida > Santalales > Viscaceae > Viscum > Viscum album. The sequence goes on from OY728156.1 coordinate 1,554,641,115, forward strand.
AAACGCACAGCCCATAAAAAACTAAAAACCTCATCATTGAAATACCCTAAACCCATAGCCCAAAAAATCCAAAAAAATACTCCCAATAAATCCAATAACCCTCATCCCCCAAAATCCTGAACTCTCATCCCTAAAAATCACTAAACCCTCATCCCAAAAAAAATCCAAAACACCCATCTCAAAAAAATCTTTAAACCCTCAGCCCCAAAACCGTCAACCCTAAACTGTAATGAACCCTAAACCCTCATCCAAAAAATCTATAAACCCTTATCCCATAAAACCCTAATGTTTTGACCCCATAAAACCCTCAACCATTTGCCCAAAAAAACCCAATCCCTCATGCCTATGAATAATTACAACCACAACACCATGAAAACATTAACACTATACGCAGAGAAACTATTAGCCGTAATCCATAAAAAAACCCTAACATTTAAGTCCACAAAACCCCTAAACCCTCATTTGGACCAAAAAACCTATACACTCTCATCCCTAAAAATCCTAAATATTCATCCCCCAAAAACGCAGAATACTAAGCCCAAAAAAACCGTCAACCCTAAAAAATACCAAAACACTCTACCAAATAAAAATATAACCAACCACCCATAAGAAACCCTAAACCATATGCTCTAGGAAACCCTAAACCCTTATCCTTATGAAACCCTAAATCCTTATCCCCAAAAAAATTTAACTTATTCCCTAAAAATTAATAAACCCACGGTCCTAGAAAAACACTAAACACAATTTCCTAAAATAACTAAACCCTCAACCCCAAAAAACCCTAAATACTCATCTATAAGAAACCCAAAACCTTCATCTACAAAAAAACCATCAACCAAAAAACCCCAAAACCCTCAGCCCAAAAAAATCATAAACCCTCAACCCCAGAAAACTCTAATCCCTCAGCCCAAGAAGACACTAATCACTCATCCCTAGAAGAGCATAAATCATCATCCCCAGAAGAACATAAAACCTACTCCCTAGAAGACTGTAAACCCTCACCCACAAAAGACCCTTAAACCTCAGCCTTAGAAAACAGTAAACCCTCGTTCACAAAAAAAACATTAAACCATTATCCATGACAAGAAAACTAAATCACTAGCCCTAGAAAACCATAAATCATAAACAATATGAAATTCTAAAACCCAGAACCCAAAAATATAAAAATAGTTAACCAGAGAAAACCATAAAACCTCAACCCCAAAAAACATTGAAAAACCCTACACAAGAATACCATAATACCTCATCCTTAGAAACCCCTAACCCACTGAACCATTTAACAGATAAACTCATCAAAATATAACCCACAATACATAGCCATAGAATACCCCAATTCTTTATCATAAAAAACCCTCATCCCCTAAAGACCATAAACCTACATCCCCAAAAAAACTGAAAACTCTTAAATCCAGAAAACCAGAAAACCTCTGCTCCGAAAACCCAAAATCCTCATATCAAGAAACCCCTAAACCATGTTCCCTAGATTCCATTAGTCCCTCAAACCAAGAAATAACTAAATATTATTCCCAATAAAACACAAAACCATTATGCCCATAATTACCTAAATCATTATCGATAGAAAACTCAATAGACTCATTACTAGAAATACTTAAACCCTCATTCCCCCCCCCAAATATAAATCATCACCCTTTAAATCCCAAAACACTCAACATTTTAAAACCATAAACTTTAATATTATGAAAACTATAAACCCTATTCCTAAGATAACCCTAGAAATACAGCCCCAAAAAACCCAAAACCGTCATCCAAAGGAAACCCAAATCCCTCAATCCTAGAAATCCCTAAACCGTTATCCCTATAAAATCCTAAAACATTTCATTAGAAAAACCAATAAAAAAACTCGAGAAAACCATTAACCCACATCCCTAAAAAAACTAAAACATCAACCCTTGAAATACTAATCCCCTAGCACCTTGAAAACCATAAAATCCCATATCCATAAAAACCATAAACCTCAACCCCCAAAACCATAGAACCTCATCCCCAAAAATACGAAAACCGTCAGCAAAAAAATAAAAAATCCCCAACCTAAAAAACCCTAAACCCTATACCCTAAAAAACACAAAACCCTCATACCCAAATCCTTAAACACACAGCGCCAAATACAAAAAACCCCAAACCCCAAAAAATATCCATCCCCAATAAACAAAAAACCTTCACCCTTTAAAAATCCCAAATCTCTTATATCCAAAATCCCTAAAACCCAATACAAATAAATCCCTACAGCATCATCGAAAAAAAAATTCAACCATCATCCCCAAATCACCCAAAATCCTCTTACCCAAGAAACCCTAAACCAATAGCCTCATGAAATCCAAAACTCGTTGATCCAATAAACCCTAAATACTCATCCCCATGAAACATTAACACACATCCTCAGTAAGTATTAAAAAATTAGCCCTACAAAACACTAAACCCTTATTCATCCTCCAGAAACCATTTATCATATGACAAAAAAAACAGTAAAATCCCAACACCTAAAAACCCTAAATTCCATGTCCCAAAAAAACTCAGAACCATCATACAAAAAAAACCATAAACCAAGTTCCAAGGATAAACCTAAATCCTACCACATATGAATCCCTATATCCCCATCCTCAGAAAACCCTAAACCCACTACCTTAGGAATCTGTAAACCCTAAGACTTATCAATCACTAAAACCTAATCCCTAGAAATCCCAAAAATATCATCCCTAGAAAACTCTAAACCCTCATACCCAAAATTACAAAAAGAATAATCCCTAGAAAATCATAAAACCTCATCCATAGAAAACCATAAACACTTAGTCCCATATAACCCTAAACACTCAACCCCAAAAAACAATATACCCTCACACCCATAAAACCCTAAACCCTCAGACCCAAAAAACCCAAAAAACCTCATCATTAGAAGACCATAAAATCTCCTACATATAAGACTATAAAACCTAAACCCTAGAAGAACATAAAACCTACTCCCCTAATTACCCTAAACCCTTAGTCCTAGAAGACCCTAATCCATCAGTCCCCAAAAACCCTAAATCCTCAGACCCAAAAAACCCTATATTGTTACCCATATGAAATTATAAACCATCATCCCTAAAAAACAATAAATACTAAACTCCATAAACCCCAACCCCTAGGCACCAAAAAAACATTCATCCCCTATAAAATCATAAAGTGTGATCCCATTAAAATCCTCAACCCTTATCTTTATCAAACTATAAATACGCATCCCTATAAAACATTAAAACCACAACCCTAGAAACCCTTAATCCCATAGAACCATAAATACTATAACCTCATCCCCAAATAACCCTAATCCCCTATACTTATAAATCCATAAACTGTAAATCCTATAAAATCCTAAAACCTCATTCCCAAAAAACCCAAAAAACAATTCCCCAAATCCAAAAATCTCAGCTTTTGATATCCCTAAAAACCAATCCCAAAAAACCATAAAACCCCAACCTCATCAAATCCAAATCCCATACCCCTAGAAATCCTTAAACCCTCATACCTAGAAAACCATAAACCCTCATCCCTAAAAGATCATAAAACCTTATCACCACAAATCCATAAACTCTCATCCCTATAAATCCCTTGAATCTCAACCACAAAAAAACGCAAACCCTCATCCCTAGAAAACCCAAAACCCTTATCCCTAGAAATACCAAAACCCCAATCCCTAGAAAATCATAATCTTTTAGCCTAAAACCCCCCAAAATGTCAACCAATGAAAATTCTAAACCCTTATCCCCTTAAAACATGATATCCTTTTCCGAAGAAAACCTAAAACCCTAATTCCTATAAATTTATAAAATTTCATCCCTGGAAATCCTAAAACATCTTCCCCATAAAACCATATACCCTCATCGCTAGAAAAACCTAAAACCTCATCCCTAGAATGACTTAAATGCTGAGAAGTATAAAAAACTGAACCCTCATCCACATAAAACCATAAAACTCTAGGCCATAGAAAATGTTATTCACTCATCCACAAAAAACAATAACCCTCATCCCCTAACAAGTACAATAACATAGTCCTTGAAAATCATGATACCTTAGCCCTACAATTCCTGAAACTCTCGAACATAGAAAACATTAAACCCTTATCCCAAGAAAACCATGCCACCTCAACCCCAAAAAATTTAAAATCTTGTCCCTTGAATTACATAAAGACTCCTCCCAAGAAACCCTAATCCATCAAACCCATTTAACCCTAAGCCCACATCACTAGATAACACTAAACATTCTTCTCCATAAAACACTTACCGATAATACCCAAAAAACCTAAACCATCATCCCCATAAAACCCGAAACACTCCTCCCCATAAAACCCAAAACCCTCAACCCACGATAACCCCATACCCTTAGTCGTAGACAACCGTAATCCCCGAACCCTAGAAAACCCTAAAACCTAATACCCATAACACCCTAAACCCTTATCCATATAAAAGCCTAAAATATCATTCCCAAAATACCCTAAATCCAAAAACCTAGAAAATTATAAACCCTAAATCCAAAAAATCATAATAACTGAGCATACATAAACTCTAGACCCCCATCCCCAATAATACCAAAACCCTCATCATAAGAAAACCCTAACCACTCAACCCCAAAAAACACTAGACCCACATTAAAAAAAATACAAAACCACCTTCACTATAAGAACATAAACCAACATCCCTATAAAAACCCTAAAACATTTTCCCTAAAATCACTAAACCCTCATCCCTAAAAAACACTAAACCATTAGCCCTAGAAAACACTAAACCATATACTATATAAAACCTAAAACCCTCATCCCCACAAAAAATAAAACCTTATCCATATAACCCCATAAACACTCTAATAGAAGAAACAATAAACCAATTGTGCCACAAAACCATAATCCCTTAGTTTATGGAATCCATAAACACTCAGTTCTAGAAAACCCTAAAACCACTGCCATAAAAATCCTTAAAACCCCATTCCTATGAAACCCTAAACACTTATATATATGTAACTATAAACCTTCATCCCTAGTGAACTCAAAACCATAGCCCCTATGAATCCTTAAATACTCAACCTTCAGAAACACTAAAACCTGAGAACTAGAAAGGCCAAAGCCCACATCTCCATGAACATCTAAACCCTCATACTCAAGGAACTATAAACCCTTGTCCCTATGAATCCCAATACACACTTCCTCAAGAAATACCAAACCCTAAAACCCCATGTTACTATAAACCATAATCCCTAATAAACCCTAATATTTTATCCCCAAAAACCCTAAATGCTCCGCCCTTGAAAATCTAAAATCCCTCATCCCCAAAACAACAAACACTCTCCCTCAGGAAACCCCAAACAAGTAATCCTCAAAAAACATAAACAATCATCCCTATAAATATTGAAACCCTAATACTCTTAAATATCTATACACTAATCCCTATAAAACCATAATATCTCATACATACTAAAGCCTAAACCTCATCCCATAAAATCAAAAACCCTCATCCCCAAAAATCCCTGAACCCTATTCCAAAAAAACCCTAAACACGCATCTATAGATAACCATATCCCTGAGCCCCAAAATCCTTAAACTCTCTTCCCTAGAAAAACCTAAATTATGATACTATGAAAACACACAACCATCATCTATATAAAACAGTAGACACTAATCCCTATAAAACAATAAACCCTTAGCCCTCCAAAACCATAACCCATCATACCCAAGAAATCATACACTGCTAACTTCAATAAACACTAACCACTTATCCGCTCAAACCCTAAACCCATATCCCGAAAAATCCTAACCCCTCATCCTATTTAAATCCCAATCACTCATCCCCAAATAATAATTATAACCTCATCCATGGAAACACCTAAACCATCATCCCTTGAAAATAGTAAACCCTCAGCACTATAAAAAATAACATTGAGCCACAGAAAAAATATCCCTTAGCCCTAGAAAAACATTAATACTCAGCCCCCAAAACCCAAAAAGACTCATCCATAGAAAACCCTATATAATCATCCTAAGAAAACAATAGACCCTCATCCTTATAAAATTTCAAACCCTTAACCCCATAAAACACTAAACAATTATCACCAAAAATCTAAACTATCAACTGTAAAAAACCCCAAACCCACATTCCAAAAAAAATGAAACCCTCATTCCCAAGAAAACCTTATCCATGATCCATATAAAATCCTAAAACCTCATCTCAAAAAAATGAATAACCCTCATTTGAAAAAAAAACCTAAACCAAATCCAAAAAACTCTAAACCCTCGGCCTAAAAAACTCAAAAAACATATCCCCAAATATTCTTTAACAATCAGCCCTAAAAAACCCTAAAACATAGCTGCAAATAATTATAAACCTATGTCACCAAAATCCCAAAAAAATATCCAAAAACACCTAAACCCTACATCCACCAAACTCAATGCCCCCTTCCCCAAAAAATTATAAATCCACATCCAAAAAAAATAAAAACCCCTCATCCCCGAGAAACTATATTCCATCATTCCAAAAAAAATATCTAAGCATTCAACCCCAAAAAAACTAACATATCATCCCCAAAAATCCATAAACCCTCATCCCAAACAAACCTAAACCCTAATATCCAAAAAATGATACACCATAAACCCTAACAAACCCCATACCATAATCCAAAGAAATCCTCATACCCTCATTACCTGAAAAAACTAAACCCATAGCCCATAAAAATCCTAAAGCCTTATCCCCAAAAACCCATAAACATTTGAAAAAAATAAACACTAATCCATCATTCCAAAACAACCCTAAACTATGGGCACCAAAAAACTGTAAAACCTTAGCAACAAATACCTAAACCCATATCCCAAAAAAACCCAGAAAATTCACTTCCCCCAAAATATCCTTTACATTTAACTCCAAAACTGTAAATCCAACATTATACCCCCTAAAACACAATCCCCAAAAACTAAATAACCCCCATCCACAAAAAACCTAATTCCTCATCCCTAATTACCATAATCCTTTATCCCATTGAAACAAAAAAACACAATATCCCTATGAATCCCAAAAACCTCATCCCCAATAAACCAAAAGCTCTCATCCCCTTAAAATCATAAACTATCACCCCCAAAAAACCAAAAACGGAAAGCCCTAAAAAACTATAAACTCTCAACCCTAAATACTTTAAATCATCACTCAAAACTAATCTCAAAACCCCATTCCCCAAAACCACAATACCCTGAGTTCCAAAAAATGATAACCCTAATTATGAATAAACTATAAGCAATAATCCCCAAGAAAGAACAAATCTCAATCCCTAGAATAATTTAAACCCTCATCCTGAAAAAACGCTAAACCCCCATCACCCCCACACACTAAAACCTAAACTCTAAAAATCTATAATCCCTCATCCCTTAAAAAGGATAAAAGCTTAGCACCGAAAAAACCACAGACCCAAAAAACCTGAAACCCTTAAAAATAAAATACCAAAACCCTCAACCCCATAAAACCCCAAAATCAATGGCCAAAAAGACCCAAAACATTGATCCCCACAAAATCCTACACACTTAGTCCCAATAGAAACCTAAAGACTCAAACTGAAGAAAAAACTAAACCCCGATCTCTGAAAAACCCAAATCCTTGAACCCCAAATAAACCTTATGACTTCCATGAAAAAAAATTCTATACCGAAAAACCCAAAAAATATTAAATCCTTGACCCCAAAATATTACTCAACCATAATCCCCAAAAAACGAGAATTACCAAGCCATTTGATCCCAAAAAACCCATCACAAAAAAAACCTAAACCAACATCACATAGAATCCATAAACCCTCAACCCCAAGAAACCATTATCCCCATCAACATGAAACCTAAAACCAAATCCTTAAAAACAATAAACCCAATTTTATCCACTACAATCTCTGTACTTACCAATAAAATAGCCTTACCCATTACCAAAATAAATCCTAAAACCTAGCACCCAATACCACTAAAACCTAACATGGGAAATCGTAAACCCTATACTAATGAAATCCCTCAACCCTCACCCACTAAAAAGCCTAAACCCTCACCCATAAGAAAACTGAAACAGTGAGTCCTATGTGTCCTTAATGACTCTTCCAAAGAAAACACTAAAATCTTAGCCCTAGAAATCCCTACAATATCATCCCGTCATAACCTAAAACCCTCATCCCTTGAAAATACTAAACACTCTTCCCCAGAAAACCCTAAACCATAAAATATAGAAAATACTAATCCCTAATCCCTAGATAAACCAAATCTTATAGCTCTAAAAAACATCAAACCCATCATCCCATAAAAAATAAAACCTCATCACTAAAAATATAGAATCCCTAAACCCCAGAAGACCCTAAACACTCATGTCGAGAGTACCCTAAACCCTCAAACCCAGAAGAACCTTAACATTAATCCCTATGAAAACCAAAACACTCCGCCCCAAAAGACCCAAGACATTCAACCCCATAAAAACCTAAACCCACAGTACTAGAAAACCATAAACATTCCACCCTATATAACGCCAAACCCACATGCATAGAAAAAACTGACCCTAATACCTAGAAAAACTTCAAACATCAGCCCTAGAGAACACAAAATCCACATCCCAAGAAAAAAATAAACACCCTAGCATAGGAAACCCAAAACACTCTCCCAAAACAAACCATAAACCCCCAAACACATAAAACCCTAAAACAATACACCAAGAATCCCTTAAGCCCAAAGCCCTATTAAACACATACCATAATCACCATATAACCCTAAAATCTCATCCCTATAAATCCTTAAACCCACAACCCAAGAAAACCCTAAACACTCATACCTTTAATACCCTAAACAACAATCCCTATTAATCCTTAAACCCTCATCCATAGAAAACCATACAACCATATCCTCAAAACCTATAAACCCACATCCCCAGAATCCCCTAAACACTCATCCATGGAAACCCCTATATTCGTATCCCTAGAAAACCAAAAAAAAACTGTATCCTCAAACAACTTAAACCCTCATACATAGAAGAACCTAAACCCCTAGAAGAAAAAACTGTAAACCCTAAACCCATGAAAACCCTAATACATCAGCCCTAGAAAACCCAAACCCCTCATCCTTAGAAATCCCTAAATTACTAGACTATGAATACTGTTAATTGTCATCCCATGAAAACCCCAAACACTAATCCTAATAAAACTCAAAACCCTCATCCCCCAAAATCTTTAACACTCTGCCCAAAAAACCCTAAATAGTATTCCATAAAAACCCTGAAACCACATTCCTATAAAACCCTAAACCATATTACCAAGAATACCCCAAACCCTCATCCCTAGACAAGACTATGCCCTAATCCCCATAAAACCATAACCCTCCCACCCCCATCCCCCAAAAATACCTAAACCCTATTTCATAGAAACCGTTACACACTTAACACATAATAACACTAATTGTTTAGCAATAGAAAACCAAAATCTCCTAACCATATAAATCATCAAATAGTCAAACCCAAAATAAAACTAATCCCTTATACCTAAAAATTCTTAGACACCCATTCCCTTAAGACCCTAAACAATCATCCATAGAATAAACTTATCCCTCATCCAAAAAAAAAACTCAGCACCCTCATATATATAATTCATTAATCCAACATACCTTAAAAATCCAAAACTACAATACCCATAAAACAGTAAACTCATTTACCCTTAAAACCCTAAACCCTAATATCAAAAAAAACACTAATCCCTCATCTATAGAAAACCCTAAACCCTCATCCCCATAATACCTGAAACCATCAACCCCAAAAAATCCAAAAAACCTATCTATAGAAAACCTTAATAACACTTCATGATAAATCTCTAAACCCTCTTCTCCAAAAAAACATAAAACCTCATCCCCTAAAGTCTCAAAATCCTCACCCCTATATAAACATAGAAACTGAACCCCATAAAACACTAACATCTTATCCTAGGAAAACTGTAAACCCTTATAACAATAAAAAACAAAACCCTAAACATAAAAAACCTTAAACCAACTAACCTATAAAAACCTAAACCCTAATCCCCAAAAAACCTTATAACATAATCCCAAGAAAACCGTAAAACCATTAGTCCTAGAAAACCCTAAACCCTAAACCCTAGAAAACCCTAAACCCTCATCATTGTAAGAACCTATACCCCTTCTCTTGAAAATCCTAATCCATCATCCCTATAAAATCATTATACCATAGCCCTAGATAATCCTATATCCTTTTTTTAAGGAAATCCGTAATCCTTATCACCTATAAACCTTAAGCACTATGTGCAAGGATACACTAAACCTTCAGTTCTGGGAATCACAAAACCCTTGTCCCTAGGAAACCCTATACCCTTATTCACAAAAAAAACATACACCATTTTCTATTGGGATACTATAACCCTCTTCCTTAAGAATATAAAAACATTATCCATGGGAAAATTTATAACTTCATCTCTATGAATCGCAAAACCCTAAGATCAATGAATACCGTAAACCTAGGCCTCGTGAATCCCTAAACCCTCATCCACTTGAAACCCTAAACCCTCTACCCAAGAAACACCCATACCCCGGATACACTAGACCCTCAGCCCTAGGAATCCATAAACATTAATAACAAGGAAACCATCAACACATAGCCTCAATAAACCCTAAACACTCAACCCCATAATGCCTTAACCACTCTCTCTGAGAAAATCTAAACCCTCAGCCTGCCGAAACGCTATACCCTTTGCACTAAGAAACCATATACCCTCATCACCAGAAAACCCAATTCCCTCATACCTAAAAAACCTTCTATCCTCTCCCCATAAAACCCTCAAAAATCATACCCAAAAACTCACAATCTCTCATCCCAGAAAATACTAAACCCTCATCAGAAAAAAAAAATGCAAAACCATTCTCCCTTGATATTACTAATCACTATTCCTTTAAAAACCCTAATACTTGAAACCATAAAACCATAAACTATAATCCCAATAATAAACTAAATTCTCAGAAATAGATTCCGTTAAAACCTCATCCAAACAGCCTTAGTCCCTGATCCCTAGAAAACCCAGATGCATCAGCCCCAGAAAACATTAAAACATCGTCTCCCATAAAACCCTAAACCACCAAACCCAGAAAACAACATACACTCTTCTATAGAAACCCAAAAAACCACATTCCCAAAAACACCAAAAACCTCACCCAAAAAAAAACCAAATACTAATCCCTAGAAATCCATTAAACCTTGTCTCTAAAAAACACTATACTCTCAGCCCCTTAAAAACCTAAGCCCTCATCCCCAGAAAACCCTTTCCCTAATCCCCCTAAAACCCTTAATCCTCGTGCCTATGAAAACCAAAAAACATTCCCTTAGTAAAATAAGAACTCTCAACCATAGAAAAGCATAAACCCTAATTCCTAGATAACCATGAACCCCCATCCCCTCAAATTCCTGAGCAATATTCATCAGGAAACCAAAAACACTCATCCCCAGACAACCCTAAACCCTCAGACCAGAAAACCCATAACCCTTAGCCCTAGAAAAACCTAAACCCTCCTCCCCATAATTCTTCACACCCTAAGAGCTAAAAAACTGTTGAACCCTTATCCCAAAAAATCCCTAAACCCCAATCTCCTCCAGTCACTACACACATAGCCCTGTAAAACCCTAAACACTCCAACCCAAATAAACCAAAAACCCTATCCTCCATAAAACCAAAAACTCTTTGTCCTTAAAATCCCTAAACCCTCACCCAAGAAAACCCTAAACCCTCATCTCCAAAAAACATTATTCATCAAGACTTGAAATCAATAAACCCAGATCACAAGAAAATAATACACACTCATCCCTTAAACCCCTAAACCCTCATGCCCAAAATCCCAAAAACCATTACCATAAAAAATCCTAGACACTCCACCTTATGAAACCCAAAACACTTATCCCAGAACAACCCAAAACCCTAATACCCACAAAACCACAAACCAAATTCCCAAGATACCAATAAAAATGTTCCTATAAAAACCATAATACCTCAATAATTTATAAACCTAAACTGTGAAACATAGAAACCCTTAGACACTTATCCACAGAAAAAAAAACCATCATCCCCTGAAAAGAAAAAAAACTCAACCCTAGAAAACCCTAAAACATCAGTGTAAGGAAATCATAATATGTCCCGTGTTAGGATTGTCTAAACACCCAGTACAAAAAAATCCTTATCCCCTATTACCTAAAAAACCATAATCCATCATCCATGTTCATACTAGACTTTCAAACCTAGAAGTCCCAAAACCGATACCCCTAGAAAACAATAAACCCTCATCTATAAAAAATACTAAAACTTCTCCCTCAAAAAACCCTAAACCCTTTCCCCACGACAACCCAAAACCCATAGCCCTATAAATCTCTAAAAGGAGTCCCCTAAAACCCACTAAACACTCCTCATGAGAAAACCCAATACTCTCATCACTAGAAAAACCTAAATCCTCATACATAGAAATACCTAAACCATCAATACCAAAAATCCATACAACCCCATTCCTAAAAGAATATAATACCTCTACCCTAGAAAAATATAATCAATCAACCCTAAAAAACCCAAAACATTATTCCAAAAAAACCCTAAAACTTCATCCCAAAAAACCATTAATCCTCATCCCAAAAAACCCCTAAAACTACAGCCCTAGAAAACCTTAAAACCCCATCTGCAACAAACCTTAAACCCAAAACCCCCAAAACCCAAAACCCTAATCCCTAAAAAACTCCCATCCATCAAATCCTAAAATCATAAACCCTCATTCCTAAAAAACACTATACATTTATAAAAAGTTCCTAAACACGCATCCCTACAAAATATAGAGCCTTTTCCCCCAAAAACCATAAAAAATAATCCCTAAAACCACTAAACATTCATCCCAAAAAATCAAAAAACAATTATCCTGAGAAAACATAAATCACACACATTAGAAAACCATAAACTCTAGCTCATTGAAAACAATAACCTCTAATCCCTAGAAAACCCGGAACACTCTGCCAAAGAAAAATGTAAACAGTATTCCCTAAAAACCATAAATACCTTAAGCCCACAAAACACTAAACCACATGGACTATAAAATCATAAGCCTTAGTACTATAAATCCCTAAAACACTATCCACGGAATATCACAAACCCTTAGTCTGAGAAAACACTAATCCCATATCCCTAGAATCTCTTATACACTCGCCCCTAGAGACCCCGAAACCCTTATCCTTAAAAACATCCTAAAACCATAGCCCAAGAAAAAAACCCTCTCCAAAAAACCATAATCCTTCATCCATAGAAAATTGTATATCCTCATACGTAGAAAACACTAAACCCTTGAACCATGATATTTATGGATCCTCATCCCAAAAAAACATAATCCCTCTTCTGTAGAAAACTATATAAAAATTCCCTCAAAAAACCGTAGACCCTTAAACCCGTTAATCTATAAACCCTCATCCTCATAAAACCATTATTCCTCATCCCTAAAAAACAATATACCCTCAAACCTAGGATAAAATAAACCATTTTCCCTATAAAACCCTACAAAATCAATCCTAGAAACCCCTAAAGCATTATCCCTATAAATATATAGATCCTCATCCTCATAAAAAAATACACCATCAACCATACAAAACCGTCAACACTCTACACTAGAATACACTAAAAACTCATCCCCAATCTCTTGTAAACCCTCATCACCTGATGAAACAAATACCCCATCCCCAGAAGGCAGTGATACCTCATCCCTGGAATACCATTAATACTCATTTAAAAAAATGCAAAACCCTCATCCATTGATAACTCTTAACCATCCTCCTAATAAAACCCAAACCATTACCCCCTACAAAACATACATCCCCATACCATGAAAAAACATAAACCCTCAACCCTTTAAAATATAAAACCCTCAATCCTAGAAAACCATTGTCCTGTATCCAAAGAAATCCATAATCCCTCATCCCACAAAAACCCAAAAAACTTAATTCCTAAAATATCCTAAACCCTAATCCCTATAAATACCAAAGACCCCCTAGAATACAAAAATCCCTTTATCCCTAGAAAACTATAAACCCTCATCCCCAAAAAACCAAAAGCACTAAGAAAAAAAATACCCAAAATTCTTATCACAAAAAAACAATAAACCCTCGACCCTAGAAAAAACTATGAACTCCATACAAAACCCTAAACCCTCATCCCGATAAAAAAAACCATCATCCTAATAAACACCTAAAACCTCAAACCCAAAAAAAGTCCCTCAACTAAAAAAAATATTATCCCTCACCAAAGAATAATCATAAACATTTATCCCCAATATCCCCTATTGTCTCAAAACCAAAACCCCAAAAATCTTCAACATAAAAAAATGTTAAACCCCATCCCACTGAAATCAATAAACCCTTAGCCATGAAAAATCCAAAACACTCATCCTATGAAAACATTAAACCTTCATATCTTGAAAAACCTAAACCACATCCCCATAAAACCCAAAAATATTCTAGGCTAGAAATCCCTAAACACTATTCTCTAAAAAACACTAAAACCTCTTCCCAAGATAAATCTACAACCTCTTCTATAGAAAACCATATACCCTTATACCTAGAAAATCATAATCCCTAAACCCCCAAAAATCTCTAAACCCTCATTTTGAAGAATCCCTCTACCCTCATTCCCCAAAAACATGTAACACTCGAGACCAAAAAACACATCACCCTCATAAAAAATATAGTAAAACATCATCCCAATTAATCCTAAACCCCTTGAAAAAATAACCCTAAACCTTGATTCTAAAAAAATTATAATCCCCCAAACCAAAAAATACCTAAGCAAACATACTGAAAATAAACCATAAACAATCATCCCCAAATAACACTAAATTTTTATCCCCTAAAAACACTAAATCCTAAACCCCATAAAAACATTAAACCCTCAACACCAAAAAAATATAAACCATCATCCCCCGAAATCCATAATACGTGAGACCTAAATAATAAAAAATCCAAATCCTTAAAATAACACAAACATACATCACTAGAACACACTAAACCCTTATCCTGATAAGACCCCAAACCCTCATCCACAAAAAACCCTAAACTGAAAACCCCTTTAATTCCAAAACCATCATTCACAAAATAAAAAATACACCATAATCCCCACAAACCCCTAAACACTAATCCCTTAAAAAAACCCTAATAACTAATCCAAAAAAGTCTAAACACTCATCTCTAAAAAATGCTATAAACTCCTTCCAAAAAAATACCATCATCCCAAATAATCCCTAAACCCTGATACCCAATGACCATAAACCCGTATCCCAAAAAAACAATAAACCCATTTCCCCCAAAAAAAACTGGAATCCCTCAATCCCACAAAACTGTATACCCCTATCCCAAAAAAAATATACCGTATGATCACAAAAAACACTAAACCCTCATACCCAAAAAAACACTAAACCCTCAGTCCAAAAAAAATCGTAAACATTTATCCCAAAATTTACCATAAAACCTCATCCCTAAAAAACATAAATAACCATCACTAAAAAACCCAACCCACTCTTCATCAAAAACCCTAAATCACCATACCCATGATCCCCTAAACGCTAATCCATAAAAAAACTTAATCTCTTGACACTAAAACACAAAACTCTCACACCTATAAAACCCTTAACCCTCATCCCCATAAAACCCTCGAGCCTCATCCCATGAAAATACTTAAACCATAAACCCAAAAAACCCCAAACCATAAACCCCAAAAATATTTCTACACATATCCTTAAAAATCCTATATCCCTTATACCAATAATCCCTTAACCCTTCACCAAAAAAACATATTAAAAAACATCCCCAAAAAATAACCCCTTAGTGAAAAAAATTATTCAATCCTCATCCCCAAAAAACCCTGAACAATAATCACAATAAACCCCTCAACCCTCATAAAAAACCCTAAATCACAAAAAAAATATAATACCCCTTCCCAAAAATCACTTCATCCCTCCATACATTAAAAACCAAATCCACTATCTCTAACAAAACCTCAATCCTCATCCACAAAAAACACTCAACCCTATTCCCCTAAAAACCCTCAATCCAATGAACATAATATCCCACAACCATTAGCGCCAAAAAACCCTCAAACCACATCTACAAAACACTCATCTTTCATATGTGAAAAACCCAAACTCTCAGCCATAAAAAACACCTAACTGCCTGCCAAAAAAACCCGCCAACCCTTAGTCCCAAAAAACCCCAAACACAAAGCTCAAAAAAAAACCCAAATCTCATCTCAAAAAACCCCAAACAGTAATCCCTACATAACTCTAAACCCTTATCCCCCAAAAATAGTACACCCTCATAAAAAAACGTCTAACACAAATACCCAGTAATATCCAAAATTCATACCAAAGTTCCCACACTCATATAAAAAAGAAGAAACTGTCATCACTTAAAATCCAAAAAAAAATATTCGCCAAAACCAGAAACCCTCTTCCCCCAAAAAAACCCTATACCCTCCACCCAATAAACCCTAAAAAATCATCCCCAAAAAAACCCTTATCCTTCAGCAACAAAAAACCTACACGCTCATACAAAAAAACACTACCCCTCATTCCCAAACAACCCCAAACACTAAGCCTCCAAAAACCTAAACCCTCAACCCTAACAAAACCTAAATACATGTCCAAAAAAATCACAATACATTGAGGCCAAAAAACCCCTAAACCCTCATCCTTAAAATCACTTATAACCTCAATCACAAAAAAACTGAAAACCTCAACCCTAATAAATAATAGACCCCAAACCAAGAAAACTCTCATCCCAAATAAATGCCAAATCCTAATCTCCAAAAAACCCTATCCTCAGATCCCCCAAAAACCCTAAATCATCAGCGAAAAACATCCTAACACCTCATACCAAAAAAACTAAATGTTGGGTCTCAAAAACAATACACCAACATCCCCAAAAAACTCTAAAAAAATAACCTACCAAGAAACCTAAAAACTCAATACCAAAAATAACCTAAACCCTCAGCCCTAAAATATTAAGCACCCTCATCCCCCCAAAAATAGGTGATCCTCATCCCACAGAAATCATATTCCCTCAACCACAGAGAACCCTAAACCCTCATCCTCAATATACCCTTAATCCCCAAACCAAAAAAACACTTCGCTTATTCCCAAAAAACAATACACCCTCGGACCCATGAAAATCCTAATCCCAAAGCCCGATAAAAACCCTTATCCAGAAACCAAATAAAACTCTAAAACCTCAGCCCCCAAAATCCATCAACCCTCAACCCTAAAAAATCATCATTCCTCATCACAGAAAACCATGAACCCTATATTGAAAAAACTAAACCCTATGACCCAAGAAACCCTAATCCCTTAACCCTCCATAAACCCCTTAACCCTTATAGAAAAAAACAGTCAACAATCATCCCAAAAAACCCTAAACACTCAGGATGAAAAAATAATCAACCCTAAACACAATTAAATCTCAACCCTCAACCACAAAAAATACTAAACCCTCAAACATAAAAAAACCAAAAAATTACACTTGAGAAAAACCCTCATCCATTACCCCTAAAAACCCTAAACCAGGACCCCTATAAAATCATTAAAACATATCCCTAAAAAATATCAACCCATATCCGAAAAAAACTTTAACTATTACTCCATAATAAAAAACCTCAAACTAACCCAAAAATACCCCCAACATTCATCTCCAAAGCCTCCCCAACACTTAGTACCCAAAACCCCCAAAACACATCCCCAATACACCCCCAACCTTTTCCAACAAAAAAAACTAAAACTAAACCTAAAAGACCCCTAGGATTCATCCACCCAAAACACCCAACACTTAGCATTAAAATTTCCCCAAAACTCAACAACAAAAAATCATACACCCTTATTCCCTATGATCACTAAATACTTACCAAAACACCCCATACCACCTCCACAAAACATCCAGCCTTCCACCCCCCAAAACACTCATCCATCATCCTCAAGATACCACCAACACTCGTCCCTATAAATTCCCCAACCCTCATTTTCAAAAAAACCCAACCCTTAGCCCCAAAAAACATTAAACCCTCATCCCCAAAATAACAATAAAAACTTTGACCCAAATAACTATAAACATACAGCCCCAGAAAACCCTAAACCCCCATCCCAAAATAAAGCTCAACACTTATCCCAAAAACTCCAACTCACAACCATAATAAATCCTCATACCCACAAAACCCTAATCTATAATCCAAAAAGAATGATAAACATACAGCCCCAAAAAACCCAATCCTTATAACCAAACATCCCTAACCCCTAAGCCCCAAAATCCATAAACTCCCAAAATCAAAAAAACCCCAAGCCCTTATCTCCCCAAAACACTAAACCCTCAAACTCAAATAACCCCCATCACCGAAACCTATGAAATCCTCCCTCGTCTTCACAAACCCTAATCTATCATCCTAAAAAACCAAACCATCATCCCCAAAAAATCCTAATACCACATTCCCAAAAGTCACTAAACTATCAAACCCATGAATCCCAAAACCCTTGGCCCTAAAATAACCATAAACGTTCCTCCCCAAAAACATTAAACCCTTTTACCTAAAAAACTATAAACCATCATACCAAAAAACCCTAATCCCTCAGGAACAAAATAAATAAACATTAAACACCAAAAAGTCCAAAATCTCTGACCCTGAAAGACACTAAACCCATATCCTCAAACAATCCAAAACCTATATCCATGAATTTACATAAAATATAATCCTCAAAAAATGATAAACCATCATCCCTCCTAAAATCTAAGACCTTATCCTGATAAAACCCTTTACCATCAACCATAATGTACCCTAAATCCTCATCCCAAAAAAATACACTAAACCCTTAGTCCAAAATACCATAAAATATAGGACATGAAAACCTAAAACTATCATCCCAATAATACCATAAACCCTCCTCATAAAAAGACCACAATCCATCATCCCCCAAAAATCCTATACCTGCATCCCCAAAAAACACAAAACCCTCACCCCATAAGATAATAAAAAAATCGTCTTAAAAAATGTACAACCACTACCCAACTATTCATAAAACCTCAGCCCTAGTAATCCCTACAAAACCATCCCTAAAAACATGATACCCTCATCTACAAATAACATTATTTCAATGGCCCAAAAAAATCCTAAATTATCATCACAAAAAAACCTGAACCCTCAGCCCCGACGAAACACTATATCCTCAACACCACAAAAAAACCTAAACCGACAACCCCAAAAAAACCTTGAACCCTAATCCATAAAAAACCATAAACCATATTCTCCAAATAACCAAAAAACATTATCTCCAAAAAACCTAAATCCACAATAGTAAAACCCCTAAACCCTTAGAACCCAAAATCCATAAAAACTCACCCCCAAAACCCTCTTAACCATCAGTAAAAAAACCCAAAACTTTCACCCCAAAAAACCATAATCACCTATCCCCAAAAAAACCATGTTCCTTGGTCCCTCTTAACCCTAAACCCTGAATCCCAAATAACATTACAATCCTGACACAAAAAACCCATATACCTTCTTTCATATAAAACCTTGAACCCTCGCCCAAAAAACCCCTTTCCCATCGGCCCAAAATCCCATAAATCATCACCCCCAAAAAACACAAAACACTCATTAGAAAACCCTCAAACCATTGACCATAAAAAACACTGACCGACAACCCCAGAATAAGCTAAACAGTAATCCCAAGAAAGCAATATACCCTCATCCCCAAAAAAACCCTTAAACCCCATCCTCAAAACACCTAAAACCTCAGTCCAAAAATAAAAAATAAATCCATGTCCCGAAAACCCCCATAATGATATTCCCTATAACGTCCTAAATTGTAATCCCCAAAATAACATAAAAAATCATTACAAGAAAAAACCAAAACCCTTAGAAAAAAATGTAAACTCTTGGATCAAAAAACCCTAAACCCTTTACCCTAAATGAAACTAACCCCTCTTCCCCAAAGTGCCTTAACCCTCTACCCCTAATAAACCTAAACACATACTACCAAAAAACAAGGAAACATTAAACATAAAAAAAACCATATTCTTTCTTCAAAAAAATACCATAAAACTACATCCCCAAAACCCCTAAATCCTAGGCTATAAAATACCATGATCTATCATCCCAAATAAAATCCAAGAACCTTAATCCCCTAAAAAATCACATAAACTTAGTCCCTAACATCCTCTAAACACTCATCGCCAAAAAATGATAAACCCACAACACAAAAAACCCTAAATGATCATCCTATAAAAATCATAAAACATAATACCTTCCAAAAATACCCTAAACCATAATCTCCAAAATCCCTAAGTTCATATCCCTAAAAAACCACGAATCATCACCCAAAAAACATACTCTCAACACCAAAAACCCTATATTGTCATCTTTAATGAACAAAAAACCCACTTCCCAGAAATCCATCAACTCTCATGCCCCAAAAGACATGAAACCTGGACCCCAAAATTACACTAAACCCTTATACCGAAAAACACATATTCCCTTTCAAAAAAAACCCATGAACCCTCTGCCCCCAAAACAACAAATATTTCCCCCTAAAAACCAAAAACATGCATCCGTAAAAAATAAAAGCTTCAACCCCAATAAACCATGAACCATAAGCCACAATGAACCCAATACCCTTATCGTAAAGAAACCCTAAACCCTATTCAAGAAAAAAACACTGATCCCTCAACCCCAAAAACCCATAGACCATCATCCCCAAAAAACTCACTTTCCTTCATCCCCAAAAAACACTAGACTCTAATCATCAAAAAACCTGATACCCTCATATCTAAATAATACTCATAGACCCTCAACACTACAAAATCCTGAACTATAAGCTTGTAAAAACACTAGAACCACATACCCAAAAACCCTATACCCTTAACATCAATAACCCAAGTACCACAACCCCATGTAACCATAGAACATTAATCTAAAAAACCTATGGACCATATTCCAAAATAAACACTAGGCCCTTAATCCCAAAAAACCCTTTACAGTCAAATACAATTAAGGATAGCCTATAGACCCAAACAAACCATTGAATTTAATAACCAAAAAAACCTATACCATTATCCCCCAAAAAAATATAACCACATACAAAAAACCCATTGAATATCATTTAATGAAAACACAATCCCTCAACCACAAAAAATCCTAGACCCTCAACACCAATAAACCTAAACCCGTAGAACTAATAAAAACCTAGTCCCTTAGCCATAAATCACTAGAACCTCATCTCCAAAGTTCATAAGGCCATAAACCCCAAAAAATACATACCCTAATACCCAAAAAACCACTGACCCTCTACCCAAAAAAACCTAGAACATCATACCCAATAAACACTAAACCCTCATCCCCAAAAAACATCATAACATCATAAAAAAAATCTCAAGACCCAATTCCATAAAAAATATTCACCATCAACCCCAAAAAACATAAGAACCAACAATGTAAAAAACCCATATCCCCATGGCCACAAAATACCGTAGTCCCTCAGCCCCAAAATACCCTAGACCATGTTCCCAAAAAGACACTAAATCATCAACACCAAAAAGGTATATACCCTCATCCCCAAAAGACCCCTGAATCTCTTTTGTAAAAGAATAGAGATCCTCATACTCAAAATAACTTATACCCCCATGCCCAAACAAACCATGAAACATAGCCCTAAAAATTCATAGTCCCTTATCCCAGAAATACTAAACCCTCATCCACAAACAACCCTAAACCCTCATTCCCAAATAACCCTCAACCCTCAACCCAAAATACCATTAAACCTCATTCCCAAAAAATCCTAATCACTCTGGCCTAATGAACCATGTCCTCTCATCCCAAAAAAAAAATATATCATCAACCAAAAAGAATTATAAACCCTCAGCTCCCAACATAACTAAACCTTGATCCCAAAAAAACCCCAATCCATCATCCTCAAAAAACCATAAACCCTAAACCCCAAAAAATCATAGGTTGTTAGCCCCTAAAACCATAAAACCATATCCCCAAAAAATTATATGTCCTCAACAAAAAAAACCCCAAAACCCTCATCCCCAAAAAACCCAAAACCCTAATCCATAAAAAACCAAAAACCCTATGAACCAAAAATATATAATCCATCATCCCCAGTATACCATAAACCTTCATCTCCAAAAAAACCCTAATCATAAAACCAGAAAACCCAAAACCTCATCCCCAATATACCTAAACACTAAATACCAAAAATACAAAAATATCATACCCCAAAAATCCAAATACCATTGTTTTCAAGAAACCCTATACCCTTAGCCCCCAAAAACCATAAACCCACAGACCTAAGAACCATATACCCATAACTCCAATGAACCCTAACCCCTCTTCTCAAAAAACCATTAATTCTTAGCAAAAAAACCCTAAACACTCTACCAAAATACCATAAATCCTCATCCACAAAAAATCCCTAAAATATAATGTTCAGAAAATACTAAAACCCTCATCCCCAAAAAACAATAAACACTATTACATAAAAAACCATAATCCTACAGCCTCATAAAACCTTAATTCTTTATCCCCAAAATATACTAAACCAAAATCCCCAAAAATACTAAATAAAATAATGTAATTTAAAAATAACAAAATTTATCCAAATGAATAGTAACAAAAGTGAAGGCCACCCAAAAAATATTCTCCAATCTTAATGACTATGTCACCAGCAATGGAGATACACCACTAATTCTGGATAATGGGAAGCTGATGAAGTAGGAATGTTGGACATGAACCATCAAAATCCCTAGGGTTAATGTGTAACCATTAAAAAGTGTTATTATACCTTTTAAATGAAAAATAATGTATGATTAATGACCCAAAGCATATTATTAGTCATGGGGGAACTAAAAGGACACATATGAAGAAATGAAACTATGTTCTACTAATAATTTTTGAACACACATACTAAAGTATAGTGATTCATTCTAAAAGATATTTTTCTTCATGATTTCTCACCTATTTAATGTGATATTATGAATTTATTTATTTCTCAATGTGAATATGTAATTTATTCCACCAAATAACTGTGTTGTGGTCAAATATTATATTAGATGCCAAAATGTTTGGACTGGTCTAATTCAAACAAAAATTGGTCCTGAATTTCATTTCGAGCCCAATGGTATAATCTATGGGAAGGATCTGTTCCATGTCATTCCATATGGTTTGGACATAGTTTTCCCCCAAATCTGTAAAAACATCTTCTTTAATGTATGGATATAAATAAAAAATGATGAACCTTTCACAAAATCTATGAAAATCCTCTCGTTAATCGATATCATAACAATGTTTCCCATATATTCAAGACCCTTGAATGGAACATCGGCATGTGGTTAAATATTTCTATTCCATTTTTATGGAAATATCTCCCAATGATATTTAATCCCCACATTGCCTCTATGTAATAAAATGGACTTATTCCGAGGATTATTACATCACCTCTGATATTCTTCATTAAATTTCACTATTTGAGATGTAAAAGAATCATGAATCTTATTTATCTACTTTTCCTTGTTCTCCACATCAATATTATACAGGAAAATAAAGTGGAAAAGAACACAATTATTTATTAGTGATTATATTGATTTAATAAACAACCTAAAATGGAGAATTTTGAGTGGTAGATTAGGGAGAACTGTTGGATGAAAATTCAACATGTGGATGCTGTAAAACCCAATATCCCATATTCTTCTCAAACAATTTTCATAGAATAGTACCCAATATATAATTGGTAACATCTATTTTCACATATATTTATTGGTGATGGTATGTTATTAGAAATGATTCCAACTTAATTTTCTCCATAAATTCATCCAAATTAAAAGAGATATTTTGTTTACCAATATAAACTAATTCTATGAGGAATTCCATGATGGTGAATAATATTATTGAAAAAAGTATCTCTAATTATTTGGTAAGTCCATAATAAAATCCATATAGAAATATTCTCATGATTTCTCTAGAATAGGTAATGGATTATATGAACTAGTTTTGAAATTTACCTTTTCACTTGGGAATGTCAATATCTGAAAAAAATTTCTTTGATATCTAATTACATCATTAGACAATATAAATTCTACTTTGTATCCACATGGTTATATGGATGATAAATGAATAAAAAGACCTCCTTCATGAGTCTCCTGAATGAGAATTTCCTTATAATTACCCTTTGGAAGAAAAAACATGTTTCTCTTAAAGATAGACCCATCAAGCATAGAATAATATTATAAAAATACATTTATACATTAAATTAAAATACAATTTAACTTCATATAATGTGTATAAACGACTTTCATGATATGAAATTGAATAATTTTAGAATATAGAATTGTATGAAATTCATACCACTGAGATAATAAATCTACCAAAAGGTTACCTTTCCCTCTTCATGTATTTGGAAAAAAATGAGTGTGATTTATAGAATTATATACATTTTACTTTCAATAACATATCTTGTGTATACAATTTATAAATCACAATGCAAGATGGCTAGAATGAAGAACAAATTATTTTGGTCTAAGATAATGAGACAAATGATCTTATGCCCTGAAAATCGAATATAATTACTTTCCATATGTTCTTTAAATATTCTTGGAATCATTTAACTTCTCAATGAAATATGAAAATGGATACATGATTTGGATTATAGTATAATTATTCTTATCTCCATTATAATCACACTCCACATCAAATAAGTGAACAAAAAATGTATTTCCAATAATGATCCTTCACATTACTTTTAATAATGCTTTTAAAATATTCATTTACTACCTTTGACAACTCAAATATTCTACTTTTTAAGCATTCTGTAATAGGTTCCCTGATAGTGCTTAAATTTTAAATAACGATATGATAAAAATTCTAAACCATGAAAACTCTTTAGTTTTGCTATGGATACCGAAGGTGTCTAGGGAATGATTTCACACACCTTTTACTGATCGATAATTATATCCTCTTTGGATACCAAATATCTATAATCATTAATTTTTTTAAAATGAACTTGATCTTTTCTATCATTAAATATAGATCTAATTCCCATAAAATTCCATCTTCATAACAAATATGATCAACATGGCTCTCTATATCTATTCTATAAATTTAAATATCATCTAGATAAAAATTTCAAATTTACTAATATAAGGTTTTAGAATATCATTAAATAGTTTAACTAATTCATTTGTAAAATTTGAGAAGCCAAAGGGCATGAAAAATGACTCAAACAATCTACCATTATCTTTTAATGTAATTCTACTCTCATCCCTTTAATTCATTCGACTCTCGTGGTAACCATTCTGATGATCAAACTTTTACAATATAGATGACTGATGTTATTCATTGAGAATATATCTGTGTCATTTAATTGGATACCTATATTTAAAGGTAATATTGTTAATTTATTGTTTATTAATACCCATGTAATATGTACCATAATTCTACAATAATAATATTACAGGAAATGAATACTTGCTAAATCTTGGCATTACAATTCCTAGATCCATAAATTCATTATCTTTTTTCTGTAATTCTTTCGATTCCGTTTGATTACAATGATATGATGGTTTATTAGGAAATTTTTATCCTTTTATAGTACTAATATGTTAAATTCCACAAAATGGTTGTAATCCACTTGGAATATCATTATGAAAAATATAATGATATTTCTTAGTTAAAAATGTTCTAATGGACTGTCAAAACTCTTCAACTCCTTAAATGGATTCCCCATCATAAATAAAGAAAACATGATTTTCATTATTTATTAATTTATTCACATAAAAGTTATTGATAAAGGGATACGTTTTGACTATATTGGAATAAATGTTTCTTTAATAGTCTGGGAAGGATTATAAAAACAATGTGTAATATTATTTTAAACTGATTGAAAAATATATGTCTTCATCCTACCATAATATTTTAATTACCTATCATAAAATAAAGTCCCTTTCCATAATAAGTGGAAATAATAAATTTTAATAACATAGAAAAATACATCACTAAAATATTACTTACAAATGGATATGAAATCAAAACCAGTTTGTTGATATGAAGTGTTCTCTTGTTGGTCAACCATTATAGTTTGTATACATGAGGATGAATAGGGGTTAGAGACATCAATTTATACACTATTGTTGTTTAGGATAAAGTTTTATAAGTACCAAAACCTATAATCACCCTGAATACTCACGTATTTATGGTGTAATTATTTTTGAACATGTATTATCCTTGATCTTCTTGAGGGAATATTTATGCTTGAAAAACTCTCCATATCACAAGCATGTTAACCTCATCATCTTATTCAAATAAAGTATTATAATTTTTGATTCTCTTCCACAATTTTTAAACCTCTGTAATATCCTTTTATATCTTCTGAAACTATATTTTAGAAATAATTTGACTTTTAGGGAAATTGGTCTTAAAATAATTATACCAATGATATTTGAACCACTTTGGATTCCAAAATTTAAATGATATGGATTTTCCTTTTGGATGTCCTATAAATTTATTTTCCCCTTTCACATTAATTCTTTCCTTAAAAATTCCCTATGAATCATTCCATATTTATGAGAATAAATAAAATTATAAATTATGTACCTCTATTTTATTTCATTAGTGTGAGTTCCTTTGATGTTATTGTTTTTTTTTCACCAGGATTTCAAGATTTAAAATTTGATCAAGTGATACGTATGGTTGTAACTCCACTATATGTAAATTTTATTCACTTAATTTATCCGAAAACATTAAAAAAAGTTTCTACTTGTATTTGTTATCACAAATTCACATCAATAAACAATTAATCCCCTGAATGTAGTCTTTAATATATTTTTCTCTTTGTCGCATGCTATGAATTCGAAAACAAATGAATTTATTATAATTCTAAGATAGAAATCATATTCTCAAAAATCATTCTCAACATCTCCCAATAGAGATTTTTTCCATCATGTTTCTACTATTTCATCAAAATTTCTAACAATGGAAAGGAATAATATTTAAATTTTAAAATTTCAACATTTCACTTATTGTCATCTAAAAAATTATTAAATTTGAATAGTTTTTAAAATTATCATAGAAAATCCTGAAAATCATCTTTATTTATAGCCCATAAAATTATAGAATTCCAATCATGAATCCTTGTTCAATAGTTTCTTCATATCTTCTTCTTTTCAGATCCTCCCTTAAATCGATAGAATCATCACCATTTGTTCAATATTAAAAAAATGGTACATGATTTTACCTATTATGTTTGATATTGACATTGTTGAAACGTCTTAGGTGTTGGGAAATCTAGTCATTGTTCTATCAATAGTTGATAAATTTGAGCAATAAATTGAGTAATTTTTTATTAAAGTTTCATTTTGGCTTTTTCCAATAGATCAGAAGGTGTAAAAGGATATTTTTCCATATAAAGGAGGGTGTCGTTTTTTTCTAGTGATGAATATGAAGAATGAGTCATAATATACTTATAAAGAAGAACAAATATAATACAAAATTGATACATCTCCAAAAGAAAATAATGAGTAAGTGATATTGAAACAACAAAATGTGGTTGTAATGGTTAAGTCTTAAATGAAATTCCCCCTACAATGGTTTCTCTGATAATAATGACAAGGTCACTAACAATGGGGAGCACAACCAATTACGTTCAAAGGGAAGAGGATGTTGTCATAATGTTTCCCAACAAGATTTAAAATGAATAGGATTCAATGGTAACCATTACAGTGTAGTTTAAATAAATTCTAATGTATCAATAATGTTATTATAGTGACCCAAATCAAATTACATTGAATGGGGGTAGTCAAAAGTCAAATATAAATCACAAAAACAACTTCCTATTCTAATTAATAACCTATTAACTAAATTAGATGGATTATTTCATAATGATTCTTCTCATCATTTTCTTTCTCATATTTAATGTGCTTATACTAATTTCTTATATTTTACTAGGAGATATATCATTTTGGTCCCCAAATAAGTTTATCTTAGGCCACCATTGTTTTGGATGCAAAAAGTGTGGGATCACCCTTTTTGAATAATAATTCGGATTAAAATTATTTTGAAGCCTAAAAGTATTCTCCTTCTGATGAATATGGTATGTATCACCATCATCCCCAAAAAACTGAAAACCCACAGCCTCCAAAAACCTAAAACCAAAAGTCCAAAAAAATCTATATCCCCCATCCATAAAATTTCATCCCAAAATACCATAAAACCTCAACATCAAAAAATCATAAACCCTATACCCAAAAAAACCTAAAACCAACATCTAAAAAACTCCATTAAACAATAGTCCAAAAACCCTAAATCCTTAGGCACCCAAAATAACTAATATCTCAGACTGAAAAATCCTAAAACCCTAGCCCCAGAAAAAATGAAACCCTATGCCCTAAAAACCCTAAACCCTCTGACACAAAAAACAAAAAACCCCCAACCCCAAAAACCCTAAAAACAACTTCCCTAAAAAACCCCAAACCCTAAACCCTAAAATGTTTAAACCTTCATCCCCAAAACACTATAAATACATAACCACCATAAAACACAAAAACCACAACACTAAAAATAGAAAACACTTGGCCCCAAAACAACCCTAAACCATAAGCTCCATTAAAATCCTAAACCCTCATCCCTAAAAATATTCCTAACCCTAATCCATCAAAAACCTTGAAAACTATTCCCCAAAAAAGAAAAAAAACATATTCCCTAATAATTTATAAACCATATTCCTTATAAAAACCTTACACATATTCCCAAAAAAACATTAAACCACACAAAACCAAACCCACCCATTACCATGAAAACCAAAACCCCCATTCCCAATAAACCATAATCCCTATGCCCTATGAATCCATAAATTACTCACCCCCAACATTCCCTAAACCATTATCCCCCTAAAACCCTAAACCCTCATCCATAATAAACCTAAAACTCATGAACTAAAAAGATCTAAACCATAATCCAAAAGAAAACCATTGTCCACAACCCCAATAAACACTAATCCCTCATAATCAAGAAACCCATATCCCTTTTCCCCATGATACCCTAATCTCTCTTCCTCAATAAATCCTTAATTATTTTCCCCAAGAAACCCGAATCCTTCACCCCTAGAAAACCGTAAACCCTCATCCCCATTAAACCCAAAACCCTTATCCATAAGAAGTCCTAAAACCTCTTCCCATGTACCCCAAAACCCATAGACCAATGATTCCATATACCCACGGCCTTTAGAAAGCATAAATCCCCAGCCCCAAGAAACCCTAAATACTCACCCCCATGAAACTATAAACCCACATCCTGAATAAACCCTAATTTATTAACATAAGAACCCCTAAATCCTCAACCCCAATAAACCATAAACCCACATCCCCATGAAACCCTAAACACGCAACCTAAATAAATACAAAACCTTCACCACGATGAAACCCCAACCCCTCGTAAATAATAAAACCTAAACCATTGTCCCTATGAAACAAAAAAACTCACCGCTATGAAAACCTCATTCCAATGAAACCCTAAACCCACATTCCAATGTAACCCTATACTATCTTCCCTAAAACCACATAAACCATCAAACATAAGAAAGAAAAAACCCTCAACCCCGTGAAACCCTAAACACACATTAACAAGTAAACTAATCACTCAACCTCAAAGGACTAAAAAATCAAATCCCTTGGAAAACATTAACACTCACCCACATGAAATGGTAACAACATATCCCTAAAAAATCTTAAACCATTAATACCCTAAAAACCCAAAACCCCAAAACCAGAAAAAACAAAAAACCATTATCCAATGAAAACCCTAACCCCTCATCCCTAAAAAAACCCTAAACATAAAGCCCCAAGAAACCATAAGCCTTAAGTCCCAAAAAACAAAAAAAAACCTATGCATGAAAAAAACTATTCCATCAGTATTAAAAATCATTAAATACACAACCAAAAAATAACCCAAACCCCCATCCCCAAAATACTACACTCTAATCCCCAATACCCCTAAATCCTAAATCCCTGAAGACCAAAAAACACAAGCCCAGAAGCCCTAAACCCTCATAAAAAACAAAAATCTTCATCCCAATCAAAAAATAAACCATTCGAACCAAAAAATAATAAAACCATAGCCCCAAAAATCCTAAACAATCTCCCCTAATATGTCCTTAAACACTCATCCTCCAAAACCCCTAAAACCTCATCCCAAAAAATCCCTAAATCCTTGGCCCAAAAAATCCGTAAACTCTAATCCCGTAAAACCCAAAACACTTAAACCCAAAAACCCTAAACCCTCACCCCCCAAAAAAAATAAACCCTCATTGAAAAAAATATTAAACCATTAGAACCAAAACCCCATAAATCCTCATCCCCAAGAAACCCTAAACCCTCATCACTAAATAAGACTAAACCCTTCTCCCAAGAAAACCATAAACCCTTAGCCCAAAAAAACTCTAGACCCACAGCCCAAAAAACCCTAAACTCATACCCCACCAAACCTAATACCGCTTCCCAAAAAAACCTAAACCACTGAGCCCCTATAAAGAATAATCTCTTATTGTAAAATAAACACATCCCTAAAAACAAAACTCCGAGATCCCAATACTCAGAAAACATTACCACAAAAAACCTATGTAATGATACCAAAAACCCCAAAACCTGTAACCCCTAAAAAACCTTAGACCTCATACCCATAAGCATTAACCCTCATCCTAAAAAATTATAAACCATTATCGCCAACTAAAACTAATCCCTTAGTCCCAAACCACACAAAATTTTCTTCTGCAAAAGGCCTAACCTCTCTGCTAAAAAATAACATAAGCCCTCAACCCCAAAAAAATATTTAAACACTAAACCCCAATAATCCCTAAACCCTCATCCCCAAAAAACATTAACACTCAAAAAAAATGAATCCTACACACTCATCCCAAAAAAACCTATATCTGCATCCCCCAAAAAACCCTATACCCTCGGTCACTAAAAAATATAAACCATTATCTCCAAAAAAAATCCTAGAACCCGCATCCCCATAAAACCATAAACCCTTTTCCACAAAACCCCAATAGCATCGTTCCCAAAATACTCCAAACCCTCATCCGAGAACCCTAAACTCTCATCCCTAAAATCCTGAAATATCTACCAAAAAAATTAATCCCTCATAAAAAAACCACAAAATCATTAACCACAAAACTCCTCTAGGAACAACCCCAAAAACAGCAAACCCTCTTCCACATAACAATAATGCCACAACCCCAAAAAACACTAAACCCACTATTCTCCAAATATATAAACCCACATACTAGAAATCACTTTAATCCCCCATCCCCAAAACACTAAACCAACATTTCTAGACCACCCTAAACATTATCCCCCAAAAAACCGAAACCCTCAATAATAAAAAACGCTAAACCCTCAGCCCTTGTAGATCACAAACCCTCATCCCCAAAAAAACCCAAACCTTTAACCCCAAAAACCCTATACCTTATGATAAAATAAAATATAAAACCACATCCACCGAAAACCCTACACCCTCAGACCCAATAAACCCTAAACTCTCCGCCCTAAAAACACTAAACCCGCTTTCATAGAAAACCCTAGACCCTCACCAATAGAAATAAATAAACCCTCATTTCTTGAAAAACCCAAATCTATTAGACCCTAAAAATCCTAACCCTTTATACTCATAAAACCTTAAGACATAATCTCTAGAAAATCCCAATCCCTCTCCAATAGAAAACCATAAGCCCTTGTCTTCAAAAAACCAAAACACCTCATACCCAAAAAACCAAAAACCCTCTTCCCCAAAAAAATAAACCCTCATACATAGAAAACCCTATATGCTTATCCCTATAAAATTATAAACTCTCATCCCTTGAAAACATGAAATAATGATTACAAGAAAAAATTAAAATATGAGAAAAAAATAATATTAATCCCTGATCCCTATAAAATATGATACCCTTAACCGTTGAAAACCCTAATCCCCTAGCCCCATAAAACATTAAACACTCGGACCCCAAATCCCAAAACTCTCTACCCCATAAAAAATGTAAACCATCATCCCCATAAAAACATCAACCCTTATCCCTAGAGAACCCAAAATCCTTATACCTAGAAAATAAAAATCCCTAAACCCCAAATACCCCTTAATATTGACCCAAAAAATTCCTAAAAAATTGGTACTTGAAAACCCTAAAACCTCTT
This sequence comes from Viscum album, assembly GCA_963277665.1. Taxonomy (NCBI): domain Eukaryota; kingdom Viridiplantae; phylum Streptophyta; class Magnoliopsida; order Santalales; family Viscaceae; genus Viscum; species Viscum album. Next base: position 1,554,673,376 of record OY728156.1, read on the forward strand.
CCCCCAAAACCCAAAAACCATCCACCGCAAAAATCCTAATCCCACAGCCCAAGAAAAACCTAAACCCTCTTCCCCTGATAACCCTAAAATCTTTGTACAAAAAATCAAAATCCCTCAACCCATGAAATCCATGTACCCTCTTACCAAGAAAACCTTAAAACCTATCCCATGAAAAACCTAAAACCTCACCCTAAAATCCAGATACCCACACAACTGAAAAAACCTTAACCCAAAACCCATTAAACCATAAGACTATATCCAAAGATAATATTAAACCCCCATCCCTATAAAATGCTAAAATATCAACCCAAAAAACCCTAAATCCCAAGAACTAAAAATACCGAAAACCTCATTCACAAAAAACTATAAGCATTTATCCTCAAAAATAACTATACACTTATCCCCAAAGTACCAAAATCCCTCATCCTCAAGAAAACAATAAAATTTGAACCCCAAAAAATGAAAATTCATCATCTACCCAAAAACCCTAAACCATCATCCCAAACGAACCATAATCACTCATATTCTAAAAAACCTGAAACCCTAATCCCAAAAAACCCCTAAACTATCATTCCAAATAAATCATATCACCTTATCCCCAAAAACAATCATAAAAAAAACATAGACCATCATCCCTAAAAAAAAATATACCCACAAACCCAATTCCCTTAAACCCTCCAAAAAAATCCTTAGCTCAAATAAACAAAAACCCTAATCCCAGACACTCCTAATCCCTCATCCCCCCAAAACCCTAATCTGTAATCCCTAGAACAACTAAAACATCAACCCCAAGAACACCTAAATCATCATCCCCAAAAACACCCCAATACCCTCATCCATGAAAAATCCAAAACCCTCATTTTCCAATAAAAATATTCATTCTGAACCAAATAAATGCAAATTTTTAGCCCCAAGAGACGTTAAACGCTCATCCCTACAAAAAACTTCATCCAAAAAACCCTAAACACTCAGCCCTAGAAATCCAAAAACTTTCATCCAAAAAACATTCGACACCTTCACCCCCCAAATAAACCTAAACCCACATCCCCAAAAATCAATAAACCCACAAACCCAAAAAAACCTTAAAACCTTATCCCAAAACCCCTTAAACACTTATACCCAAATAACCCTAAAACCTCCTCTCTAAAAAAATAAAACATTGCTCCAAAATACCCCATACCCTCTTCGCCATAAAACCCAAAACCCTCATCCCGATAAACCCTAAACCATAATCCCAAAAAACCCAAGCCCTCAGGCATAAAAAAACCTAAACTCATAAACACAAAAACCCCAAAACCCACAACCACAAAACCACAAAATCTCCATCCAAAAAATCCATAAAACATCATTCTCAAAAACTTGAATATCTAACTCATAAAAAATTCAAAACTCCATCACAAAAAACCAAAAAACCTATCCCCGAAAAATATGAAACACTCTATCCAAAACAACACTAAACACTCATCCCCCAAAACAGTAAACCCTTATCACCAAAAAAACCATGAAGACCCATAATGAAAAAACCCTAAACCCTTGGCATAAAAAAACCCACAAACCTCATCCTCAAAAAACCTCTAACCGCATCCTCAAAAAATCCTCATACTTAAATCCAAAAAAAATTAAACCCATACCCCCCCCCCCCCAAAACAAAAATCCGTAGTCAAAAAAACGTATCCCTTCTCCCAAAAAAACCCAAAACACTTTACTATAAAAAAAGAAAAACACTTACTATAAAAATTGTTAATTCCTTACCACCAGAAATACAATAACACTCATCAACAAAAATCATAAACCCATAGTCCCTAAAAACCATAAACACTCATCTAAAATAATATTAAAAACTCACCCCTAAAATTTCATAAACACATATCCATGGAAAACCCAAATCCTCAGACCCAAAAATAAATAAACCCTCTAAACCATAAATCCCAAAAACCTCAGCCCTAGAGAACACTGTACCCATAGTCCTACATAACTCAAAACCCTCATCAATGGATAATCAAAAACCCTCAACCATAAAAAAAAATACCCACAACTCTAGAAAACACTAAACCCTCGTCACTGGAATACCTGAAACCCTCATCACTAGAAAACCCTAAACCCTCATCATTGGAAAACGTGAAACCATCAGCACTAGAAAACCCTAAACCCCAACCGTATAAAAAAATACCCTCATACCCTAAAAACCCTAAATACTAATCTGTAGAAAGCATATACCCTCAACCCTAGAAAAAAAAATATTTCATTCCAAGAAAATCGTAATCCCTCCACATGTAATAAATTCCTTAAAAAATTTCTACAATAAAACATAAAGTATCATCTCAAGAAAACCTAATATATTTCACCTCAAAAAACACTAAAACCACATTCCCAAAAAACAGTAAACCCTCATCAATAGAAATTCCAAAACCCTCATCTCTAGAAAACACTAACCCCACAACCACAATAATCCCTAATCCCTTAGCCTTAGATAAACATGAAGTCTCATTCCTTTAAAACACTAAAATATCTACCCAAGAAAACTCGAAAACTTTTACCTAGAAATACGCATACTCCGTTCTACATAAATCCTCCAACCCCCATCCTATGAGAACCATAGACCATCAACCCCAGATAATTGTAAACCCTTTTCTTTAAAACCCCTAAACCTTTAGGGGCAACAAACCATAAACTGACTGCCCCAGAAGACCTAAAACCTACATCAAGAAATAAAACTAAACTCGTATCCCTAGAAATACCTAATACCTCATCCCTAGAATACCATAACCCCTCATCCCTGTAAAATATAAAACCCTCAACCCCAGAACACCCTAAACACTCATACATAGAAAAACCCAAACCCTTATCCCCGGAATACCCTAAACCCACATCCTGAGAAAACCCTAAAACCTCATCCCTAAAAAACATAAAGCCTATGCACAAGAAATCCTTAAACCCCTAGGCCTAGAAAAGCCTAAACCCTTTTTTCTAGAAAACCGTAAACCCACATCCGTAAAAACAAACCAAAAAACTTACTCCCAAATAACTCTAAAACCACAGCTCTAAAATTATCTAAACCATTGGATGAAAACCCGTTAATATATCATCCAAAAATAACCCTAGACCCACAACACTAAAAATTGAAAGCCCACTGGACCAAAAAACCCTATAAACTCACTCCCAAAATCACAAAATCAATAAACCCCACACCTAAACCATCAGCCAAGAAAAAACCAAAACACTCATCCTTAAAAATCATAAACACTAATCACATGATGAACCTAAACCCTAATCCCAAAAAACCCTCAACTATCATCCTCAAAAAACCTAAAACACTTATACTAATAAAACACTAAACACACAACAATTGAAAACCCTAAAATCTTAACACTGTAAAAACCTATATCCTTATCCACATTAAATACAAAAACCTTATCCAAAGATAATCCCAAACCCTCATCCCATGAAAAAAAGAAACCCTTATACCCAAAAAATCATAAAAACATTCCCAGAGAACAATAAAACAATTGTTCTTGAAAACCCCAAACCACCATCCCCAAAAACCCCAAAACCCTCATCCCTAGAAAAACCTAAACCCACATCCTAAAACAATACTAAACCATCAAATCCAAAAAACTGTAAATCATAAACCCCTGAAAACCATAAACTGTTATTCCTAAAAAATCATAAATCATCATCCTCAGAAACCCTAAAGGTACATCCCAAGAATAACCTAAACCCTCATCCCCAGAAATATTTAAAAGAAAATCAAAAAAAAACATAAATTATAAACCTAAAAATCCCTAAACCCTCATCTACACAGAACATTAAACCGTCAACACCAAAATACCTAAACCAGAGCCCCAAAAAATGATAAATCATCGAAGAAAAAAACACAGACTCCACATCCCTAAAAAATTCTAAACCCCCATCCCCATAGAAACATAAAATATCATTCCTACAAAACTCTAAATAGTAATCCAAAAAAAACTATAAACCATTATTGCTAAAAATAACTGAACGATCGTCCACAAAAAACTGAACACCCTCATCCCCATAAAAACCAAAACCAACATTACCATAAAAAAAACTCCATCAGAAAAAACCTTAATTCCACTTCCCAAAAAATAGTAAACCCTCATGCACAAAAAACACTAAAAAATCAGATATTAAAAACCATAATACATAAGTTAAAAAACCATGAACCCTCAGTTTTACAAAATCCTAATCTCTCACACCTCAAATGTAACTAACTCTTCAAGCACAATATTACATAAAACCCTTCCCCCCAAAAT